>BRXU01000015.1:495000-1746730 GCA_030267565.1 Pleodorina starrii
GGTGGGGCCGCTGGGGAGGGAAAGGGGGAGAGGAGGGGTGCAAGGGCGTGGAAGGGGAGGAGGGAGCAGGGGGAGGGAGGATGCTCTCGTATCGCTCAATCAGGCGGGCCCCCTTGCGCGGCCGCGCCTGCAGCGGCCGCAGCAGCGGTCGAGCGCCGAGGCAACGCGCGCTTGCCCTCGCCTGCTGCCGCCAGCCAGGCAGCCAGCTAGCTATAGCTAGCTAGGGTTTATTTGGGCCACCACTGCGGCGCCTGGACCGCCCTTTGCCGTCATGTTCCCCTCCCCCCCAAGCGGGGGGGAGGGGAACATACTGTAGGACTAACGTCATATCGTACGACTGCTTGCTTGCCAAGGCATAAATAGCACGGGCCCGCTTACTGCTTTCCACTCACTTCGTTTGGTTGATCCCCTTCAGCTGCACAACATACATCGCACCGCATCCCTGCCTTTGCCTGCCTTTGCCTGTATATCAATGCCTAACCATGCTGTCACCATGCCCTTCCCCTCGCCACTTGCCTGGGCTGCCGCCGCAACGCTGGTCATCTTCAGGTAAGCGCTCGTTTCCTGAGTGTTGATTGCGTGCTTACAGGTCCCTTGCGCTGTTAGGCCTCGTTGTTTGGGCTTTCGGGCGGGGTACTAGGTTCACGCACGCGCATGCCAGCAACAGCGATTCCCTCCGCTCTCGCTCTCCGCTTCACTACCATCAGCCAACTACGTTAACCTCTTCGTCAATAGTTCACAATACTATAGCATTAGCCTACTACGTTTCATACGGTGGGCGGCGTGACAGCTCCGACACGCTGCCTTACATGAACGACTCCGACACGAGTTCGTTTGGGGCGCCGTCACGCTTGGTGTTGGCGCAGCCACTGGTCGACTACAAGCACTAAATTGGTAACTATCGGAGTCCGTAAGCAGTTCGTTTTCGGGAAGCTTGACAGAGATCCAGTCGATCTTCAGGCTACAACGTCCGCAGGGCCTTTTGTTTCTTTCTTGCAAATTCACTCTTCAAACTCCCCCCCAAGCGCCACTCCTTGACCCCCCAGCGCGCAAGCGCACACAAACGCACACGCACGCGCGCGCCTCGCACCACGTAGCACGCACCGTGCGCACACCCACACCCACGTGCGCACATCCACACCCACACCCACACGCGCAACCCCGCTTGATTGATGCCGCGCAGGGCATGCGCACCCACGAGTTCCTTCAGCGCATGGTCATCGGCGGCGGGCGGCTGGCGGTGCCCCAGGACGACAACGTGTGTCCGCTGGCGCTGCGGCGGCTGCTGTCAGCCTGCTGGTCGGACCTGCCGGCCGAGCGGCCCTCCTGCGAGGAGATCATGACGGAGCTGGAGCGCATGCTCAAATACATGCCCGCACACAGCTAGCCCGCGCATGGCTAGCCAGCTAGCTAGGAGGACAGCAAGCAAGCAACGGGGACAGCGCGCAATGTCGGACATCTGGCAGTGAGGGGGCGAGCGAGCGAGCGCCTTTCGAGCTGGCCAGGGCGGTGGGCCAGCAGGGCGGTGGAACGATCCGTTCCGCTCCGTGCCGCTGTGCCGCACCTCACCCCATATGACCTCACCCCACCTCACCAAGTTGGCCGTGTCTCCGGGTTGGGGCGGCCGTCGCCCCGCGTGCGTTGTTGGAAGTCAACGGCGCCCCGCGCGGCGCAGCAGGAGCTCTGTGCACGGCACAGGAGGCGCGTTACGCTGCTTCAGACCTGCTCCGAAACCCCTCCCGGATGGTTGTTTTTTCTTGTCGTATCTTGCAGCAGTGGCCTGCGTGGTGCTGCTGGGTCTACCGCGTCGGCGGGGTTGCCATCGGGGTTGCTTGCCGATTTTGTTTCTGTTCTTAGGGGTTCTTAGGGCACTCCGCGGCCAGCGGGCCAGCTGGGGTCTGTCTGTCTGTCTGTCTGTCTGTCTGTCTGTCTGTCTGTCTGTCTGTCTGTCTGTCTGTCTGTCTGTCTGTCTGTCTGTCTGTCTGTCTGTCTGTCTGTCTGTCTGTCTGTCTGTCTGTCTGTCTGTCTGTCTGTCTGTCTGTCTGTCTGTCTGTCTGTCTGTCTGTCTGTCTGTCTGTCTGTCTGTCTGTCTGTCTGTCTGTCTGTCTGTGTCGTTACAGTATCTGACCGGGCCCTGACGCTGGCCAGGGGCTGCTAACC
Organism: Pleodorina starrii; assembly: GCA_030267565.1. Taxonomy (NCBI): domain Eukaryota; kingdom Viridiplantae; phylum Chlorophyta; class Chlorophyceae; order Chlamydomonadales; family Volvocaceae; genus Pleodorina; species Pleodorina starrii. The sequence continues at coordinate 497,161 of BRXU01000015.1, forward strand.
CAGTCCCGACGGAAAGACCGCCTAAGCACTCTCCCCCTTGCGGTGGGAGAAGGGCGTGAGGGGCCGCTACCCCCTCCTGCTCGACGCAGAGCTGGCTGCGTCATACACCCCATATACGGGTGTACGGCGCAGCGGCTCCCCAAAGGCTTGAGCTCACAGCCTGCCTTATACGGCAGCTGGGCCCTTCGTCCGCACAAACAGCAGTCGCGCCGGCGCACTACGCGGCGCCCGCGCTGTCCTGCCCGCCCTGAAGTCCTTGCAGCGCCGGGGCGCCCGGCCGGCCTGCTACCGGCTGGCGGTGCTCCTCTAGGCGCGAAAACAAAGCGCTGAGAACCTGCCCCGAGCTTGGTCCGGCTCGTGGGCGGTCAGCACCAAGGGAGAACCCAAGACAGCGCGCGCCCTACCCCTGCTACTACTCCTACTACGACGGCCCCGGAGAGGCCGGGGGATGGCCCCTAGAGGCCGAGCTCCAGAGCGCCGCTTGGCCTCGACGCGGCAGGAGGTCGGGAGCGGGCCTTGCGGCAGCGGGCTAGGTGACGGAGCTATAGTTCGCACTAGGCGGCACCTCGCCAACTCGCCTCACTCTCGCTAAACCCGCTCCCTAAAGCCTCCCTCGCCTACAAAAGGCAGCCCGCGGCGGTCTCTGCACCCTAAGTCCTCTCGGACCCGAAGGACCCCCCCCACCTCCCCTCCTCTCACGCCTCCCTGCCTCGACGCCCTAAGTTCCCTCCCTCACCCCTAAAGCCCCTTCATCCCCTCACTCCACGACCCCTCCCTCTCCCTCCATACCCATCCCTGCGTGCTGCACACACTGAAAGTGGCCGTTGACCACCGCCAGGATGGGATGGTCAGGCCCTACCCCCTCCCATCCCCGCCTTGGCACGTCTAGCTCCGCAAACCCAAACCGCAATGTCTGTCTGTCTGTCGGAGTTACACTCGCTGCTCACTCCATCGGCACACGGTACCGGCTGTGTTTCTGCAGGCAGGGAGCAGTGGGTGGCGCGCGCCTGGGACACACACAAACGAACACACAAACGAACACGAACACGCATACGCATGCTCATGCTCATGCACGTGCACATGCATGCCCTGCACATGCGCTGTGCCGCGCCGCGCCACATTCCGTGGGAGCCGCGATGCTCCCACTCGCCCCTTGGCGGGGCTCCTGCCCCTTCTCTAGCTCCCGGAGAGCTTGGGCTCCTAGTCTTCGCGGAAAACGTTTCTCGTCGCACCCCTCGAATACACAGACAGATACGTGCATGCGGCTGTGAGAGGGGGCGGTGCCCTTCCGGGCGGCCAGGGCTCGGGACCCGTAAGGGCGAACACCAGCAGTGCGGTAAAAGCCCCGCGACAATATCCAGCTGTGCTAGACTCAACGTTCAAACACTATGGCACATTCATCAATATATGTCGCTCGAAACCAGCAACCCTCGGGTGCCACGGGTGATCCGCCCCGCGGGTGACCGGCTCCGGAGCCGAAACCAACTGTGTCGATGGGAAATTAGCCAGATAAGTTGTATAATCGAATTTAATTGCAGATTGCAACATCAAATAGCTTGGCTTTCACGCGCCAGGCGGAATCTGCAAAGCCTCGGAAGCGCGACAGTGCGACCAGTACATACGGTCTCCATCGATCGCAGAGGAAAGCGACGATGCAAAGCCGTCTGTATCAGGCAAAGCGAGTTCTCGGAAATCAGCCAGGAGTCGTCAAGGTATGCGCCCTTCCCGTCGAGGTGTCGGAAAGGAACGCTTACAGGTCGCTTCGTTCATATTGGTGGATCGATAACCTACCCTTCTATGCATTTGTATACATTGCTTTTTTACACCTGTTACTGCCATTCTATGTGCGAAGCTAGTGCACTGTTCGGTTGGCATGGGCGTCGGGATGGGCTACTTGCTTTCAGCCAAGACCGCGCCGCTCGCAGGCATACCTATCGTGCAGCTTGGCTCACTGATCTGTGTCATCGCAGCTCCTGAATCTGGTCTGTAGCCCTACCTGTCGGCCCCTTGCAAAGCCTTCGTCACCCTTCGCCACCGACGCCACCGCTCCCGGCCCCGGCCCTGGCCCACAACCCCTCTTGACCCAAGCTCCCAGAACTGCAGCATCGTGCCCCACACCCACACACCCACACACCTACACATGAAATCCGAATCCGCACTCCGTGCAGGTTACCCGTCTGTCCCAGGGCCGCACCGCCTACGGAGAGTGTGCCTCACAGCCCTCGCACAAGCACACACCCGCTGCCTCTGTTGATAGCCTTAGGGCTCAAACACGTTCGGTGGCAGCTGCTGCTGCTGCTGCATCGGCACCAGCGGCGGCAATGGAGCCCCTGGTCACCGCTGACTGGCTTGCCGAGAGGTGCGCTCTTGAGGCGTTGGAAGGACCTCTGTCAGAAAGGACCTCAAGGGGACCGACCTCAAGGGGCGCTTCGGTGCTAGACTAGAAGATTAATTTGGAGGCGGCACGGTGCGGCCTGACTGGACCCTGGCAGCGGAGAGACCAACCATCGCGGCCGTACCCTTGCGCTGTGCTGTGCCGTACCCTTGCGCTGTGTCGTACCCTTGCTCAGGCTGACCAACCCGTCGGTGCGCGTGCTGGACGCGGCCTGGTACATGCCGGTGCACAACCGCAACAACCACGCGGACCACCGAGCCGTTCGCATCCCGGGCGCCCGCTTCTTCGATATCGATGGGATCGCTGCGGATCCCGCCACAGCGCGGGGCCTGCCGCACATGCTGCCCTCGGAGCAGGTACGGTATGTGCGCCGCCGTACTGCCGTACTGACATGCTGCGAAGGTGGGGACCTCGCCCGCGGCGGGGAAGGGCCGGAGCGCTGGGCGTTCGCCAAAGCCGTCTTCTTTGCCGGGTGACGGAACAGAGCAGCGCCAGTATCTGTCGTGTTACCGTTTGTGGGAACCAGTTCCACGCAGGACGCCAAGTACCGTATCGCGGCATGCTGATCTGGTGCACGGCTGCCAGCCTCCTCCCTCTCACCGAAATTCGAGTTTTCTACCACTCGATGACAACGGAGGCCAGAGGACGCGGAAAGGCAGCAAAGCACCGGGGCGGCAACACACCGCAAACGGATCCAGATCCGAAATGGAACTGAACAGGCGAAGCCGCAGCCAAACGGAAGTGCATGTACGATTGCCGTGGACCGTTTTCTGTTGACGGTTCACCGTTAACCGGCAAGCCCACAATCCAACGGCACATAGCCATCGCCAATCTGCTCTTTCTCACTGGTTGGCGTCTGCCGGAATCACCCCAGCCCTCCTCGCGGCTGCGCCCACACACCTCATGAGTCATGACAGGGCTTCGCCGCCGCCATGGACGCGCTGGGCATCACCAACGATACGACAGTCGTACTGTACGACCATCTGGGCATCTTCTCCGCTCCGCGCGCCTGGTGGACGTTCAAGGTCTTCGGCCACGACAAGTACGTTGGTCGTACTGCTCGTGTACTGCCCGTTGTACAAGTGTCCTCCCGTAAAAACGAGCATACGCAACACACACACACGCACACGCACGCACACACAAACACAAACACGTGCACGCAGGGTGGCAGTGCTCCAGGGGGGGCTGCCCGCCTGGCGCGCCAAGGGCCTTCCGCTGGAGACCGACAACCCGCCACCCGATGAGGTCATGTTCGTCGCCGCCCGCGCCTGCGCCTCGCCGCCGGCCGCCACCCGCTATCGGGCGGTGCTGGACAAATCGAAGGTGAGGCGCCATGCATACTTTGAAGTAAGAGACGTAGAGGGAGTTAAGATAGCACATGAATAGCAGGTAAGAACGAGGTACGTATGAGGTGAAGAAGGAGCAGGTAAAGTCGCATGGTGGGCTGGGAAGAGATCTTGTGAAGGCAGGGGCTTGTTGGCCTATGGGGCCTATGACGGGACTGAATGTGGATGCAAGCTGGTGGTGGTGGTGGTGGTGATGTGTATGGGGGTGGGGGCCGGGGCAGGGCGGGGCGGTCGCGGAGTGAGTTGAGACAGAGAGCCGGCGTTGCGAGCGGGGCGGGAGCTGAAGCACTGGCGCCTGCGCAGCACGCAGGAACGTAAAGTAGACAGCGCGGGGCATCCCCTGCTATCCGCTCCTCACCACCCCACCCTCGCCACTGCTTGCTGTCCTTTGCTATCCCTTTCCCTGCCCCTCCCTGCCCCTCCAAGTCTCCCGCCCCGCCCCCGCCCCGCCCCCATCTCATCGATGTTCAGGTCCGCTCCCTGGACGACATGTTGGCCAACATCCGCTCCAGGGGGGAGCAGGTGATGGACGCACGCAGTGGCGGGCGCTTCGTGGGCACGGAGCCGGAGCCGCGACCCGGACTGCGCGGGGGCCACATCCCGGGTGAGTGGCTGGGTGGCTGGGTGAGTGGGTGGGTGAGTGGGTGCCTTGTGACTTGTGACTGAGCTGCCGCTGAGCTTGACTGGTTTGGGCTGCTTTTGACTCTGCCGTGATATGCCATGCTGTGCTGCGCTGTCCTGCGCTGCGCTGTGCTGTGCACTGTCCTGCGGGTGCTGTGCTGCTGGGCCTCGTCCACCATCGCCACCACCACGTATCCACCACCACCGAATGAAACCATATCAGACGCAGCACCGGACGCGACACCGCCCCGACGCACATGCGGCCCAAACATCCAAGCAGCAGATCGACCAACCCCTCAACCGACCCCACACCCCCACGCCCCGCAGGTGCTCGCAGCCTGCCGTTCCCCACGCTGCTGGAGGGCGGCGCCTACAAGCCGCGTGAGGCGCTGCAGGCCGCCTTCCGGTCCGCGGGTCTGGACCCGGAGCAGCCGCTGGTGGGCAGCTGCGGCTCGGGCCTCACCGCCTGCATCCTGGCGCTGGGGCTGTTCACAATCAACGGCAAGCTGGTGCGTGGGCGGGAGCTGGCTCCTGGGTCCTGGCTCCTGGCTCCTGGGTGGTGGTGCTCGAGTGGGTAGCGGGGCAGCGCGGAGCGGCCAAGTCCTGGCAGGTGGGGCTTGAGGGGGCTAGCGGCGTGGGATGATCGGGTTGCGGCTTGCGGGGCGCCGCAACTCGCGGAGCGTCTGCGGTATCTACCCTACCGGTACTTTATTGCCCCAGGAGCCACACCCTACCCGCTTGATCCTTCGTCTCACGCCTGTCTATATCCCATGACGCCTTCGCCGCCAGGCCCCGGTGTACGACGGATCCTGGATGGAGTACGGCGCCCGTGACGACTTGCCCATCAGCACGCTCCCCGAAGATCCCTGATGTCCCCCCCATGACCCGTGGGTCGCTGCTGCCGGGGGCTGGGCCGCCCGCCTGGCTGGCTGGCTGGCAGGCACGCTGGCTGGCTGACTCAACGCCACGGTCTGTGGCAGGCGGGTTACTTGCTGCTGAGCCGCTGAGCTGCTGAGCTGCTGAGGTAGACAGCCAGTGGAGCTGCCGGGCTTGCTCCCAGTTGCCACCTAGGTGGATGGAGCATGGAGGTCCTTGCTGCGGTAACTTGTTGTTGTTGTTGTTGCGGTGTGATCCGGACCCTGGGAAGGAAGGAAGGAAGGAAGGAAGGGTGCAGCCAGCGGGCATGGATGTGGTCTTGGGGTGTGTGGGACCACCGGATGGATGTGGTCACAGAAGCAAGCACTGCGGGCGGAGCGGAGCGGAGGTTGATGCCGTATACGGCAATGAAGGTGCGCTTGTGGCTTGAGTCGCTGCGTGCCTTGTGGCACGGCGGCGGGCTTCGTCCTTCGTGATGTATGCGCCGTGGGTATTCCAGGTGTATGAACATGCGGGGAATGTACAACAAGATGTGTACGAACCCACACGGGAAACTTGGATAGCCAGACACCACCAATCACCGCTTCGACGACGCAGGCCGCAACAAACCCACTGAGCATATGTCGGGACATTAGCACGCTGCGTGCGTTTCGAGCCAGCTGGCCCGTCGTCACAATACCAGTCAGGGCACGCAAACCAAAGTACGGCGGTCCACCTCGGAGGAGCCCCACTTGCACCCCCATAGCGGGGCGCAGGTAGGTGGCGCCTCCCTACCGCCGTGCCGGCAAGCACGGAGCCCTGCCAGGCCGCGGCATATAAAAGTACGAATCACTTCTATGCCAGCAGATTTACAACTTCAGCGCATTGCAGGGGCTTGGGTTCTCTCAAGCCGAGCTACCTAGCCGAGCGAGATCGGGTCTGCCGCAGGCCGCCAACACGCCGGCTCAGTTTTGTCAATTACAAGTTTGGGCCCAAAATTACTTATGTTAGCGGGCGGCAGCAACTGTGGCAGACATGTTTACTGGTCGGGAACTGGCAGATCCAGGTAGATGGAACCAAAGGTTCGAAGTACAAGTAACGGTAAGAAGTGCGAATGAAGATCCACAATGCCACTCTAATTTTAACAAAAAGTACACTCTTAGATAAACCGCGTAATGGGACACCACGCGTGCTTGCTTAATCACGGTGCTTGGACGGGCAGCGAACGGGCATCTGGACCGTGACCTTGGACGTATCACTGGCAACATGAAGAAGACTAAAAAGAATACTCATGGGGAATATGGCGCCACCATACCTACATTCTTGCTCGTGTTGGGGCAGGTTTAGGGACGCAGAAGTCGTTTTCTGTGACGCCCGACAGCAAATTCATTCTAAAAGATTTTAAATTTTAGGCCAGAACCTAAAATTTTTCTTTAAAATATAAAGGAAAGCTTCAACCGCTCAAAATAGATGGTGGCGTCTTTAACAGCGAACGCAGTACGGACATCTGCCCGTTCCTAAGCACCCACTATACTTGCAGCTAGCAATGGCCGGCTGATCGCGACTGTTGGCCTTGCTGAGACCGCCAAAGTGCCGAGGCTGGTCTGTGGTCGTGTCGGTTTGCCTTGCTTAGCGAATTTGCGAGTGCGCACACCCAGCGCCTCGTCTCGTCGCACCTCCCTACATGCGTCCCGTCCCGTTTTGTCTCTGTTCGCCTACCGCTATGTACATATGAAGCGCGCGGCCTCCACGCCTCCGTGTGTCCGTGAGGCCTCCACGCTTCTGCGGGCGGCGGGCCCCCAAAGCAAGACGCCCACCGCCCACCGCCCGGCGCCCTCGCCTGCTAGCCCAGACGCACGCCCCTCCTCCCCCTGCATCCGCCACTGCCAGCTGCCACCACCACCCCCTGTCCTGGATACGGTGACCTCACGCGGCCTGACACCGACACCGACACCTAGCCACTCTGGTGCGTCCGGCCCCACGCCGCTTCCACCCGCACCTGCCTACCGGGGCCTCCCGCACGCCCGGAGTCCCATTGCCACGGGTTGGGGCCCCACCCCATCCGCGAGAACGCAGCCATAATCACAGCTTGCGGCCGGCCTGCCCGCCTGCCGGCGCGGCTCGCCCTCAGCACCAACCAACCGCCCACCCCACGATGCCCCTGGAGCAATAGCGCGCAGCATCACGCTCCGCCGGCCACGGCGCACAGCACGGAAACATGACACGCTCCCGATAGCCGGTCTGCACCGCCACACGGCCTCCTGCCTGCCCGGAAGCACCGCAATCACTGTCCCATGGGTCGCGGACGCGGCGCACACACACACCGGCACCCATCCAGCCACCCCGGGTGCTTCCGCCGGCACGGCACATATCCGCGTGCGTCATGGCAGGCAACCCACTCGCGTCAGGAGCCAGGGCTGCGGCAACCGTCAACCAATCGGTCAACCAATCGGTCGACATTCAGCGGTTCCGGCGGTTGCTGTGCAGCATTTCCATCACGTCGTCGGCGCGTGCCATCTTTTGCAGCGTGGTCTCCTCACCGCGCCGCACCGCCGTCAGAGACGAGGGCAGGCGCCAGATCTGTTGGGAGGCGGGGGCGATGGCGGAGGCACAAGGGGTGCACCCCAGCGGGAGCGCGGGTTGCTCCCTTGGCGGACAGCAGGGCAAACAGAGCGAGGGCGGGGGGCGGGGGTGTCCGCGCCGCCCGGCCGGACCCGGACAACGACCACGGCCACGGCCACGCCACGATGCCGGGGCAGATGCGGGCGCAGGCGACCTCTAGGACGGAGGGACGGACAGCCACGTGCCCTGCCCCCTCGTGGTCTCATCTCATAACAACCCCCCCACCTGTATGCCGGTCGCGTCACCGGTTGCCAGCAGGTCGGGCTTCCTGGTGTTGAAGGCGAGCGCGTAGACGGGTTTGCGCATGCCGTTGGTGTCCAGTGTCAGCACCGGCCGGATCACCTCCTGGCCCCGCATCAGGTCGTACACGTACACGCAGCCGTCGGCTGGGAGCAGCGACCACGGCAGCGGTGCAGGGGCGGGAGCGGGAGAGCGGGGCGCAGGGGAGGCAGGGGAGGCGCGGGCATTAAAGATGAAACCACAGGCAGGGGAGGAGGGGCACGGGCGGCAGGGGGTGAGCCGGAAAGCGTGGGCCAAGGGACGCGGAGCCGGCTGTGGGTTGCGACCCTGCCATGAATCGCAACTCCAAGCGAGCGAGCGAGCGAGCGAGCGAGCGAGCAACCGCGGTGGGCGACGTCCCCTGCCCGCCCGGGCGACTGCGCCAGTATCCGGGGCCCTACCCGCCGCCGCCGCAAAGACCAGCGGCCTGAAGGGGCTCCACTGCACCGCGAAGAGGTATGCGGAGGTGGGTTCCAGGTGCAGCAGCGGCTGCTTGTTGAGGGAGGAGTAGAGGCGCACGCTGCCGTCGGTGGAGCTGGTCAGGAAGAGGTCGCGCTGCGGAGGAGGCGGGGCGGGCAGGGCACAGGGACGGGGCGGAGGAGAGGGCAGGGCAGGGTTGGCGGATCGGGCGGGGGGTAAGAGCGGGGAGGACGTGGGGCTGGCGGGAAACAGGAGGTTCAGCTCAGCGGCGGGTAGGGCAAAGGCACGAGAAGATGCGAGGAAGGGGCGGGGAGGGGCGGGGACTGGGCGGCACGGCGTGGCGGGGCAGCCACAGCCACAGCCACAAGCACAGACACAGGCCCCAGGCACAGCCGCAGGCCTCAGCCCCAGCCCCCCCCTCCGGCGCCCACCTGGAACGGCGAGCAGTCCAGTCCGAACACCGCTCCCGCATGCGCCTGGTAGCCCGCCTCCTTCACGGGGGTGCGCAGATCGAAGCGCTCCCCCGCAGCCACCGCCCGACTGAACTCCTGTGGGGCGCGACGTCGGGCACGAAGCGACACGGGGGCACGACGCGACGGGTCTCACGCACAGTCGCACCAACCTGTATTTTGTCCTTTTGTATCGGTGCCTGGGTTGGGCATCAGCTGGCGCTTTGCCGCCATGCTCCACTCTCCCAGGACACCTTCCCCCGTTTGTGCTCTTGCTCTATGACCCCACGGTAGTAAACAACACACACACGCTCTCTCTCCACAGTTCACGTCACGTGGGGGCTGCCAAGCCCCCAGACAGCCCTCCCCCAGACAGCCCCCCCCAGTACAGAGCCCCCCCCACCCCCACTCTCCGGCCGTAATGGCCCCCTTGCTCACCTTGGTATTGACGTCGTTTGCGTCGTTGTAGCACTTGAAGATCTTGCCGCCCTCCGTACCCACCAGGAACGTGCCCTCGCCGCCCACGCCGCTGATGCCACCGCCACCGCCGCCGCCGTCCTTGCCGGCGTCCTTCCCGGAGGCGGCTGCCACTGAGGCTCCCCTCGGCTCCCTCTGGAAGGCCATGCAGGAGCCGCCCCACACGAACTTGCGGTCCACATTGGGCTGCGGGAAGAGCAGCTGGTGGCTGAGGGACAGAGGGACAGAGGGGGGCCGGGGCAGTGGGGTAGCGGGGTCGAGGGCGGAGCGAGGTAGCGGGGTAGCGGGCGAGTAAGAGAGGCGGGGCGGGGAGAAGGTTGGGAGGGCAGCCAGGGGGGCGGGCTGAGCGCCCAACACGGGGACGTGGGTCAGGGCAGGGCAGGGCAGGGCAGGGCAGGGAGCTGAGCGGGGCGGGGCGGGGCGGCAGCAACGGAACGGACGGCAGCCGCCCTGGGTCTACGCCAGGCCGAGTCGGTGAAAGACCCATGGGTCACCAGGTACTGGTAGCCCTCCGCAGCTGACCAGGCAGCAGCGGCGACCCGCCAGTCGCAGGAGGCCCGACACACACAAAGAAGGCCCAAGAGGCTCAAGAGCTCCGCAGCCCAGCCCGGCCCAGCGCTGCGCAGCGCAGTCCAGCCCAGGTTCCCCACAACCCTCCCCCATACACACACAAACATGCACACGCGGGCGGGCAGGCAGGCAGGCGTATAGGCAGGCACGCACCCGAAGATTGGCGCGTCGAGCTTGTGCCATAGCCACGTCAGCACGCGCCCGTCGGCGCCGAGCGTCACCAGCCTGTACGACTTGTCCTTCGTGCCGTACCTTGTGGCGTCTGCATCCGTGCATGGCGAAACAGCGGGGTTGGGCTGGGCGGTGCACGTGGCCCCACATCACATCACATCACATCACATCACATCACATCACACGCAAGACCGCCCATCACCCAGCCATTGGAGCGCGACTCTTGATTGCCCTGCTAAGCGCTCCCTCCCGCCCGAATGCATTTCGCAGGTCCATGTCCGCCCCCCCCCCCTCCATCCCGTCCCATCCCATCCCGTCCTCCCGCCCGCCCAGCCAGGCACCCACCCACCTACCCGTCAGGTTGTACTGCCAGGTGATGCTGAGGATGGGCTCCATGTGCCGTACATCCAGCAGCACGTCTGAGCGGCCCCGCTGCATGTCCCCCTCCTGGCTCAGGTCCCACACGTAGAGCTCCCCATTGAAAGTACCACCGGCGATGAGCGCCTGGGAGTCGGGAGGGGGGCGAGAGGGGCGGGGATGACGAGTGACCCCATCGCAACCCATATCACCTCCGCCTCACCACCACCCCCGGCTTCATCGCAGCCAAGTCCAGCCCCCCCCACCCCCTCGGGTCCCCGCGACCATCCCATCAGGTAGGGTTGGTAGGGTTACATATTTGTTTGGTCAGTAACACTGCGTCCGTTCGCCTCGGTGGCTTGGCTGCTGCGGTTCTTCTTCATTAAACAAAGTGGGGTAATAAAGAAGAACAGCAGCAGCCACTTTGTAATTCCGTATTCCGAGCAAGAAACGGGCTCTTGTACCGGCTCTCTTTTATCAGTGTATCCCAGTCATCCACCAACCCAGCCAGCCACCCAGCCACCCAGCCAGCCAGCCACCCACCGGGTGCGCCGGGTGGAAGGCGCAGCTCATGAGGCAGGTGTCGGTGTCGATCCGCACATCGGGCCTCATGGTGTTGACCTCCTCGCGACCCAGATTCCAGGTGGTCAGCGAGCCCGGGTACGTGCACCAGCCCACCACGTCGTACCTGGCGTGCCGTACCGTGCAGCGGGTACGGCATGGGGGGAGACGAGGGCGGGGGAATAAAGGACGGCGGCGGCAGGAGGGTGGCCGCCCCAGGTGCGTGCAGGAGGAGCCGCTGCTGGAACGCCCGAATTCCAGCGGCAGATGGCTTACTATCAGCTGCCAGGGGCCCGTCATCCGCTCGCCACCCGTGGGACGCGAGCCGACCCACGGGACGCTCCGGCACCGGCGCGCCGGTGCCGGACTGGCGCCCCTCCCCCCCGCACACACACACACACACACACACACACACACAGCCCGCCGCGCTCCGCCGCAGCCACGGCCACGGTTGCAGCGCAGCGCGCCGTACTCACCCACCTGCCGTACGACGCGGCGATGGTTTGCCCCGTGCTGCTCCAGGACAGGCACGTGACCACCAGCTTGTGTTTGTTGAGCTGGCTGCTGGTGGCGTTGAGGTCCGCAGTGGCCGAGTCGTCGGGCTGGAAGGGCGACAGGAAGTGCACGCAGGCGGCGGGCTCCTGCACGCACCGCGAGGGGGAGGCAGACCGGAGCTCACCATGAGGGGCTGGGGCTAGACAAGGAGTCAGGGAGGGAGGGAGGGAGGGAAGGCCGCAGAAGAGTAAGCGAGGGGGGCAACACCGTATGGGGAGGAAAAGGGACGTGAGCGCGGACGAGGCGCGGATGCATTCAGCTCGTCTGCGCCCCAAGCCAGGCCATCCCAGGCCATCCCAGGCCAGCCCAGCCCATCCCAGGCCATCCCAGGCCAGCCCAGCCCATCCCAGGCCAGCCCAGCCCATCCCAGGCCATCCCAGGCCAGCCCAGCCCAGCCCAGGCCATCCCAGGCCATCCCAGGCCATCCCAGGCCAGCCCAGCCCAACCCAGCCCAGGCCAGCCCAGCCCAGCCCAGCCCAGCCCAGGCCAGGCCAGCCCAGCCCAGCCCAGGCCATCCCAGGCCAGCCCAGCCCATCCCAGGCCATCCCAGGCCATCCCAGGCCAGCCCAGCCCAGGCCATCCCAGGCCAGCCCAGCCCAGCCCATCCCAGGCCATCCCAGGCCATCCCAGGCCAGCCCAGCCCAACCCAGCCCAGCCCAGCCCAGCCCAGCCCAGCCCAGCCCAGCCCAGCCCAGGCCATCCCAGGCCAGCCCAGCCCAACCCAGCCCAGCCCAGACCAGCCCAGCCCAGCCCAGGCCATCCCAGGCCAGCCCAGCCCAACCCAGCCCAACCCAGCCCAACCCAGCCCAGCCCAGCCCAGCCCAGACCAGCCCAGCCCAGCTCCAGTCGAGCCGAGCCGGCGCAGCCTGGAACCAGGAGCGCCACGTCGCACCCCGAGTCGAAAAGTCCCTGGGGGCCTCACGTGCCGAGCCAGGACTTGGCCGCAAACGGGCAGGGCCGTCCGCCTCTGCCCAGAAGGCCCGTGGTCGTGTTCAGTGGGCTGGGAGGGGGTTCCCAGTGAGCCCGTGGCCAGCCTCTCGGTATATTGTGAGCCGCGAGCTCTCCCGCCCGCCCGCCTCGCCACCCTCGTTCGAGCGCGCTACGGACCTGCTCCTCGTCCGCGGGGCGTGTGAAAGGCTCCAGCACCTCCGCCTCCTCCGTTGCCTTAACAAGCTCCCCTGCAACCATGTCCTCAACCCTGGCAGGCCAGGCAGGGCCGCCAGGAGGCACGCAGGGGAGTGCAGGGAAAGGGGGAGGGACCAGTTGGGAGCGAGGGGAGGGCGTTGGCGGGGCGGGGCGGCCACTGCTGTGGGCGTGTTAACGCAGGGAGCATGGGCCCCAGGGGCATGCGGTCCTCTTTGCCTGAGATTGGGTGTGTTGTGCGCGTCGTCGGCAATATTGAAGCTGGGGTCCACAGCTTACTTTTGTACGAATTCCGACAGCCCCGACGCCTTCAGTTTCGTGGGCGACGGCGGGCGGCCCCCCTGGTCGTCGGTCTGCGTGCCGTTGTTGTCCCGGCTGCCGGTCTGCGTCTCTATTTCCACGCACTCCAGCGGTCGGGTCTCTGTGCTAACCGTGTTACTGCCAACGATAACGTCCCGCCAAGTGCTGCGGACTTCCACCTGCGCGGCGCATGTGGCATCGCCATGTTGACCACCTGGACGGCCTCTCAGTCATGCTGTCGCCAAGCCTGCACCCACCCGAGCATCCTCTGGACGTGCATCTTCAAAATCTGGTGGCACGTCTGCCATTTTGTCAGGTAAGGGCAGGAAGGCAGCCAGTTTCACGCGCTATTTTGAGTCCGATAGACCAACATGACCTTGAGATATCACGATAGAAATGAGTAAAATTAAATTACTTTCTCCGAGGCTGTGTGTATCGTAACGTTGGCCGACGGAAGCACACTCGAAGAGGCACGCAACGAGAACAATTTTGATTGACAAATACTTCACATCACAATATCAGCTAGTTGTTCACAAACACGCGTGTTCGAATTGCTTCTGGTGCAAGTCGCACGACAACAGACAACGACTATCCGTACGGCAACGCAAAACTCGCTCTCCGGCTTCGGCAGCGCAACACGGATAGTTTTGCGGCACTGCTGAGACACGTGTTCGATAAGCTGTCATACAAATGCGCGACGTGACGCCTCGGTTTGTCACACACCATTGATCTGCGGACTAAGCTCTAGCCTGAGTAGGGTAAACAACCCAGCATACGTGATCCCGTGATAGCTATGGCGCCTAATTTTACATACAAATGGCTGTCTGTATTGATTGTCTCTATTCTATGCTCAGCAGCTGCAGCGGAGGCAGCAGCGGACGACACCAAGTTCGGAAGCACTGATTTAAAAACTGTACTGGTGCGTCTCTCGCGCAAGCACAGTTGTTGGCTGTGTCGCAACTGTACAAAACGCTGGTTGGTCGAGGAGCGCCAGCTGTCGGGTATTATTTAATACTACCTGTCTCCCCATGCATTGCGTGCTCCTGTTGATACATCAAGGAACCGCAAGTTGCCGACTGGAACAGCGTGATAGTACTGCCACACAAGTTAAAGTGCAACGGTTCTGACCTGCCCAGGAACGCATCGCTATCAATAAAGAGGTCATGGCGGCAGTATCTAATGGCGCTCTTATCACGCCGGACGGCAAATACGGGATGCTTAAGCTGTGGATTGACGGCTGCCAGCGCGCGGGCGTGAAAAACTTCATGGTTATCGCGATCGATGATGATGTACGTGCTGCGCTGTGGGACTGGGGGGCGTGAAACCGTGTGGGTTAAAAGGGGGGATCCAGGGGAAGGGCAGGGAGGCTCAACGGCACGGCCCCCCTAAGGGCGGGTTACAGCGGGGCTTGCGTGGGTGGGTGGGGGTGCGTGATTGGCTGCCCTCGAGGCCTGGCTGGCGTAAACTGCTCACGATGGAACGCCCAGACTTCATGTTGTTTGCTCGCTCGGTCCTGACTGGCATACTATCAAGCAGTGGCATCATGGCACGGCGAGCGGCTACGCCCGTGCTGCCTCTACTCCTCCGTGCATGGTTGCTCGGGGAAAGCTTTGCTCCAACGCTCCTAAGCACATCAACGCTACTTCCCTCACACACGACTCGTAGCGCAGACGCGGCAGTAAATCCCCGGCGCCAACGCTGCGGTATCTTCTTTTTTACCCCCCCCCCCGGCGCCAACGCCTCCGTTCTGCGCACCAGGTTGCACACGCGTGCGAGAACCTGGGCGTGGCGTACTGGCGCAGGACGCCGAAGAAGACGGCGGACAAGGAGGCGTCCAACCACGGCATCAGCGCGCAAAAGTTCCAGCTGATCCGGGTGCGCAGGCACCGTGGCCGGAGGCCTAGGCCTGGGCTGTGGCAGGGCACATCAGGGTCGGTGCCAAGGACACTGGGCGCCAGCATTACCTCGGCGCAAGCCCTCTGTTGGGTGTTGGCGCCCTGCCCTCCCGTTCCTTCGTGCCTCCATTCGCGGCTTGGCTTTCGCAACCGGGAGACCTGACCAGCGCCCCGCCCGCCTGCTCCCGCCACGCAGGAGTTCCTGACCCTGGGATACTCCGTGCTGCTGTCCGACGTAAGTGCTGCTGCTCCTGGCAGCTCCCTCGTACTGGGTCCGTTCGCAACGCTTACTCTGCTGCGGTCCTTCTTAATTACGCCCCGCACGCGCGCTTGCTCCGGGCGCGGGCGCGGGATTTGGGTTTGCGGGCGTTTCGGCTCGTGCCTTGCAAACACCAGATGTGTGGCCGTTACGGGCTTGCATGGCCTCCTCTCGGTCGACAGTGTGACTGTCGTGCGTAAAGGCGCCGTGGGCCTCGGGGGGCCGTGTCGCTGAGGCGCGTGGATGGATGGAAACGGCTGCGGCCTGCGGGGTGGCCGGGGCTTCTTCGCCGTGCGCCGTGCTGCCGGTGCTTGAGTCCGAAGGATTGAACCATGCAACTGACACCTGACATCGGTCCCTCTCTCGTTTTCTTGCGCGCAGGTGGACATTGTGACGCTGCAGAACCCCTTCGACCACCTGTACAGGTAACTAATATCACCAGGGCGCTGGTGCATGGCGCTGGGACGGGGACGGGGCTCAAGAGATAGCCGCTCGAGGAGCAGCACTGTGCCGGGCCTTTCCCAGAATCACGAGAGGCCGGGCAGGGGTCGGCCTTTCAGAACACGACGGCTGCTGCTGTGAGCTGCCGACCTTGCTGTACACGGCCATGCAGCGCCCGGATGCCGCGGAGAGGTGGAACCCCCCGGCATGCTGGCATGCGGGAGGAATGCATTCACACGGTCACAACGGGGAAGCGAAGGCAGGGGCCCACGACTTGCTGCTGCCACCGGCGGTCCTACTCCGCGGTCCTATTTCCCGTGTCGCCTGCCAGGGGCGCCCTGCCAGGCCCACAGGGCCCCGGAGCCCGTGGGCCCATCGTGTGCTGCTTCGGTTGTTGAGCTCAGCACGGCGCCGTGCTGTATGAGGTCTGTTGCAGCTCCGTCCGTCCGCGAAAGCCCCGCGACTCGCAACGTTTGCCAGCGCAGAGGGCCCCGGTCGATGCCGCGTCTGTACTGCCGCCTTTGTGCAATCCGCCATCGGTTGCCGTCGGTGCGCAGGGACGAGGATGTCGAGTCCCTGAGCGACGGCTACGACGAGCAGACCGCTTACGGTGGGTCGCGCGACGACGTAGGGGGGCGCCCCGCACCCCGGCTTGATAGTGATAGTAATGACGCTGCGATACTGTGACATCCACCTAGCAACAACCAGCCTGTGAGACCTCGGGGACCGTGTGGCACAGCGCCCAAGCAGGTGCCGCTGGACTCAGGAGCGCGCCCCGGGGGAGGCGATACCCGTCCGTGCGCTTCTGTCCGGGGGCCATGCTTCATCTTGCTGCCCCGGCCCGGGCCCGGATGCATCAATCAACCGTGTAGCATGTGTCGCAAGTTTGCAATTAGCGACATAGCGACCCGGGCGCGTGTTGCTGTCTCGCCCTGCCCCGCGCGGCGTGGCGTGCAGGCTGGGACGACGTGTACGACGACCCCAAGATGGGCTGGAGCCGCTGGGCGCACACCATCCGCGTCTTCACGCTCAACTCGGGCCTCTTCTACATCCGCCCCAACGAGCGCACCATTGCGCTCATGGACCGCATCACCGACCGCCTCAACAAGCGGAAGGAGTGGGACCAGGTGAGCTGCGGCATTTTGTGGCGGTGTGGCAGCGGCGGCGGCAGCCGGAGGCGGGTCGATCCTCGGGGCGCCGTCCCACCCACCATGTGGCGGGCAGGTGGCGGTTGAAGGCTGACGAGGACGGCCCGACGATGGATGGGCTGCGGCAGGCGCCCCGCACCCTTCCCTTCCACAGCCCTGGCAACACAGGGGACGCCTAGCAGCTGGGACAGCACGCTCTTTAGATATACGCGAGCGAGTCCCTTTCTATTTCGGGCCAGGGGGCCGCTCCGGGTACCTTGTGTGCACGTGCTGCACTTGTCTCCCCGACGCGTGCTCGTGTTCCTGGATACCGTACCCCGCCCGTTCCCAGACCGCGTGCCCTGTCGCTACCTTGCCCCTGCACAGGCGGTCTTCAACATGGAGATCTGGTTCCCCAGCCACGACGACTACAAGTCCTCGCGCATCTCCGTGCGCATCATGAACATAGACAAGTTTATGAACTCGAAGCGCCTGTTCAAGACGATCCGGTGCGGGGGCGAGACTGCACGCGGCGGCGCCGGAGGGGAGGGGTGCCCTCAGCCTGCCTCAGTGTGGGGATTACCGTCAGCCGTATGCCATGCATGACGGGGACTTTGCCTCATTGGGCAAGCATCGCAACTTCGCAAGCTCTTATCGTCAGGAGTGGGAGGGATTTGCTTGCGATGCGCAGTGCCTGTTTTTCCGGGCTTCTTCTTCCTGCGTGGCTGCTCTTGGCGCGGCGTGACGCGCCCATCCTGCATCTCTGGTTCGTGCTGTGGCCAACCGTGGCAACGATGAGCCTTGCAACCCCCAGCTTAGCAAGACATTCGTGACCTACTAACGCAGCGCACCTGTGTGTCGTACAGGTACGATGCACAGTACAGCAACCACATGCCTGTTATGGTACACGTCAACTACCACCCGGACAAGTTTCAACGCATGCAGTCGGTCTGGGCCCGGTGAGTGTTGCGCGCTCTGCTTTGGGGTTCATCACATACACTTAACCCCTACAAAGCTAACAGCGCTCGGCGCGCAGTGATCCGAATCGCACATTAGGCGGTGCCGTGACTGAAAGTCAGTTTACGGGGCTGAACAGCCGCAGCTGTTGCAGCCGCAGCCCCGCTCGCGTCCATCGTCAGCTGATAGGCTGCGCGCACGTTACCGGCAGGGTCCGCCTTGAGGTTTTGACGGCGTATCCGTCGCTTGAGAGCCGAGGGCGACGCTCTTGCATTCCATGCTCGCGCGATCACTCCGCACATCGCAGCACAGGGGGAGTCCGATCCTGTCCCCTCCCCCCCAGTTGGCGTTAGCGGGTACTGACGAGCGGCAGGCAGCCACACGCCGCTAACGGGGGGGCCTGCTCTCTGCCTGGCTCCTCCTTCCGCGCCCCATCCTCGCCTCGCTGTCCACCGTGTCGTGCCGTTGATGCGACTAGGTACGTCGAGGGCGACAAATCGGCGCTGGACAAGTACCCGGTGGGAAGCTGCTTCAACGCGCCCGACTGCTAGAAGCGATTTCCGACCGACTGTCAGACGTGTTACAAGCGCCGCACGAGTGCGGCGGTGCGGGCCGACGTGCCGGTGGATGGATGCGTGTCGCGCTGTGCGCCTTCATTGCCCGGGGATACGATGACGACGCACCAGGATTTCTGCTTTAGACGCGTCGTGGCAAACAGGGTCTCGTGCCGCTCGGTATGGTGCGAGCTGCAGTCGCCGGCTGAGCGCTTGTCTGATACCGATACGCAACGCGCGCGTCAAAGTGCCGCCCGGCCGGTGGTGCAGGTGATCTGGGCTTCTGGGATCTGCGCGTGCCGGGCCCCCCTTGCGGCCCTGCCTTTTGCGTTGCAGCGGCGATCGCCGTTGTGTGCCTATTTGGAGCGAGCTCTCTGACGTTCTCGCGGGTCCGATGGGATGGTGCCGCCCCAGCATGTTTGTAGATCGCTTCCTCGAACCATATTGTCGAGCTGTCCTAAAGTTGGCCTGTGCATTATTCGTACCGTCCAGCTTTTTTCATTTATGCAGGCAATTCGTCGCATTTTAGCTCGCCATTTTGAGTTGTCAGCAGGCTACGACTGGCTTTTGTTAAAGTGCGACTTGCCTGTTACGACATGCTGGTACGATCCGTTCAGGCGCGGGAGGCGCCGCAAACTGTAATAATTTGTGTGGCATGTTTGTGAGTTTATGTAGTGCTGTGTAAAATGACCGACGGTGGCAGCTTGTCATGCAGTCGACACAGGCGCCCGTCACGACTTCGTATGTCCCACCGTATGACACTGTGCCACTGCATGTTTTATAGTCAAATAGCTTTGGTGGAATGCGTCCTGCTTCCATTTCATTCAAGATCATAACGTTGAGGCGAGGCGGAAGCGTCGCGTCCGATATCGTAATCCAGTGTCCGTAAACTACGCTCTTCGCATCCAGTTTGCCCCTCGGAATAGCACTGCGGCCTTTTACCATGTTTTTATCGAGCTAATTACCTTCTTGTTTTTGTTGTTCGTGAGGCCTGCTCCTGCGAAGCAAGGCCTCTTCTAGCACAGCATTCTGTAACAGAAATGGCAATGGCAATGTGTCGGAGCAAGAACTAACGTTGAGGCGAGGCGGAAGCGTCGCGTCCGATATCGTAATCCAGTGTCCGTAAACTACGCTCTTCGCATCCAGTTCGCCCCTCGGAATAGCACTGTGGCCTTTTACCATGTTTTTATCGAGCTAATTACCTTCAGGCTTTAGGTCATTGAGTAAACAAAACGGATGTATCGGTACTTATCAGGATGGGCGCTCCTCCGGCGTTAGGGCGCTGCCCGAGGTGTCGCTCAAGGACTTCTCCATTTTGCTCAAAGAAGTTTGCGACATTGATGTCTGTGCATAAGGTAACAGTTTTGGTTCAGTCTTTGCTGATGGCAAGACGCGAGCGGCGGTCTCGGGTTGACTTACGCTTTTGCGCGCGAACGGCGAAGTCGAGTAACTGGGCCCAAGTTTTAATTACAGGTGCTTGATAACTACCTTTTCCTTCACCGTAACTAAATGTCTCTCTTGGAAGGTCTGAAGTGTATCTACTCGTATGGTCCTTCTTTGACCCTGGGTGCAGAGCGAAGTACACGTCCTTCGCCTTAAAACCCTTTCCATCAAACCATTGCAGCATTTTTAGTTGAAAATATCATTGCATGAAAGCAGAAGGTGGATGGATGGATGGATGGATGTTACAAGCTTCAATGAGCTCGTACGGCTCAAACAAACCCGGAGGCTCATGAACCGCCTCAGTCGCGCAAAAAAGATAAGGTGAGGAAAGCTCGAAAGCATTTTGCTGGGTACGGCGCTCGGCCATCCCCACTGGGCGCTGCACGTACATGCGCCCTATCAGGATTAACACGAGCATGCAGTACTGAAAATAGGTGCAGAGTTCAGCGCGACTTTGATCGACATGCAAACAGTCAGTGCAGTCGCTCACGTCTAAAGCTAAGTTTTTGTCGCCTGAGATGCCCCCGGATTTATCGCACGCCACGACGTCGCACTCGTAATGAGGTCCTGGCCCACAGCTTGATCACAGCCAATTAGCAACTCATGCAGAAAAAATAGGGCTTCGCTTTCCTGGCCATAACTTCGGGCTTTTCGAACCAAGACTGTACTGCGAAACGCTCGCCGGACCGTCCACCCTCGACTGGCCAGATAATGTCTCACCCTGATGATACCACAGACAGCTTTTGTTTGTCAAAATATTCAAAAAATTCGCTGGGGCATTACTGCCAGTGAGCTGTGCACTGACGATGGCGAAAAGCCGCACAGCTCAAGAGCTCAGTTCGTATGTGAAGCTCCTGCAACGGCCGACTTTGCTTCATCTAGAATTCATATGAGTGAGGTTGTCATCCTTCGGGCAGGTTGCCAGCCTGCCTCCGCTCGAAAACCGTGTTTCGATGCGACCGCGCCAACGACGTCGTCCTGCGGCCATAGCTCTTACTGTCAACAAGGCCTGTCAGAGCCCGCGCACCCTGAAGGCAGCGGCAGTCTGTGCTGGCCTAGGCCGACGTACATTCCTTCAACGTCACCTACGATTTCCGAGCTCAACTGCGCAGCTGACGCATCGGCAGAGGCCGCCAGGGCCTGTGACGAGAACTCCCTGTACTCCGGCTGGACACTGAAGCCACCCGGTATCGCGTCCGCAACCCGAAGAGGCGACGCGGATGGCCGGGCCAGCGAAGCCCACAAGCGTGCCTCCAACGACGGCGCGCAGCATGGCATCTCGCTGCCGCGGCCTCTAAGCTGCAATACTAAGATGCGTGCCACGGTTGTCGCTGGGGTGGCCCCTCAAAGCTTGTCCACCCAATCGGCCGAACAGCTGCTGTTTGGCAGAGGTCACGCGGTCCGGTTGTCGCGGGACGCCCGCGCCAGGGGCCAAAGCCCGCTACCGCTGGGGGAAGGTATCTTCCATCCTGTCAGCGCCGCCTCGGAAACCCAGCCGTTAGGCTACGCTCGAGGCGCTGAGGCGGCGGCTGGAGGACTAGAGCATCTTGCCGGCTCCCCGCGCCAAGGACACGGCACGCTGGCGGCGGCGCATGTGCGCGGGCAGGGCCGCGCGTTGCAGCCTCCCAGCACTGACGACGTGCGCCAAAGCGCAGCTGGGTTTGCTGCCCGTCACCCGCACTTGGAGCAGGGCCGGAAGCGGTCCTGGCACGAGGCGTCTGGGGCAATGTCTGAGGGCCTGGAGGCTGCGGCGGCGGCGGCGGCGCAGCAGCAGCAGCAGTCGCAGCAGCAGGAGGGAGCACTGCCGACAGGCGGGCCCAAGCTGCGGCGCTTGGAGTCGGGTCCGCTGGATGCGCCTGGCTTGCAGCGCCTCGCAACAGCAGCAGACGCCCTCCTGCGGGCGCCCCCGTTTCGCCTCCACGAGGTAAGCGTTTCCTTACGGCGTGGCTTGACCAACTCGATGCGTCGCGTGCAAACGGCATGGGAGTGCCGCCGCAGCACATTGCAGCGTCCGCAGACCCGCCTGCGCTGCCATGAGCTCAAAGGCTGCTCTGCCGATTCCCCATTCCCCACTCCGCCGCCTGGTCTCCTTTTCGGGCGAGAAAGCGCCGCTCGCGGCTGTTCAGCCGGATCCCGCGTCCACACGCGGCGCTCATGCGGCGTTCCTCGGCACGCACACGGCTTGGCCGCTCCCATAGGCCCGTACGCCTGGGTCACCTCAGTTACCACTAGGCGAGCTGCACTTCTCCTTCACTGCCCCATCAGACTCCTTCAGTGCCCCGCCCCACTGCCACCTGACCACACAACCTGGCTTACGACCCTCCACAGTCCACACGCTCGCACACACCAACCCTCCCTGCGCGATGCTGCCTGCTGCTTTCCCTCCCAGCAGGCAGCAGCCGCGCTGACCGGCGGGCGGGACCTCGACGTGGGTCTCGCGCCTCGTCTGGACCCTGGCAGCGCCGGCGACATGGAGCCTTCCGGAGGCCGCGTGGCGGCAACGCCCCGCAGCGCCGGCGGGCACGAACCAGCGACGACATCGGACATGCAGCTGCCGTACGGCGAGCACCCCAACGGCCCCAGCTGCCGCCGGCAACATCAGGCGGGGGAGCCGTTGGGCGATCCGCGTCGCGGCGGGTTGCCCGCAGGCAGCTGGTCGCAGTGCCAGCCTCAGCTGTTGGAGCAGCTGGAGCAGGAGCTGGCACTGCTCCAGGGGGAGTGCAACGCCTGGCCGCAGCTGGAGCCAGGGGCTGCGGGGGCCCTGCACGAGCGGCGGGCCGCCGCGGCGCCAGCCCACGTGCGGGCTCTCGACCGGGCGTCCGTCGGCGGGGCTCTCGCCCACCACGCACGCGCTGTGGGTCCCTGCCACGAGGGTCTGTGTGCGCGGACAGATTCGCCGCCGCGCCAAGCTCCGTCCGTGCCTGCCCCGCCCTCGGGAGGGCAGGCCGCCTCAGTGGCGGCTTTGGGGCGGGAGCCGTGCGGTGCGCGGGGACCTGCGGCGGGGGCGAAGGCGCCGCCGGTGGCGCAGCCGCCGCCCAACGCAGCCCTCCGGCCCGCAGACCGCGCGGTGCCGCGGCCGCAGGCCTTAGCTGTACCTATGGGCCAGATGGCGTCGCAGCCCGCCGACGCAGCGCACCGACCCGCGGGTCGCGAGGCGCTGCACGAGGCCCTGATTCTGCTGACAACGAAGTACTACGCGGAACGGGGCCTGCCGATTAAGAAATGAGCGTCATGTTTATGCTATTATTCGACCGCACGCAGGTGAATGAGGGTTTGCTACGTATTGGGGGAAGGTGGCACCGTGTGTGGATTGCGTGTGTGCGCGCACCGCGCTCCTAGTGTTTTTGCGGTTGCGTTCCGGTATTTTGCTCTGTGAGCTGGACGTTGATTAGGCGCCGTGGTGCGCATCGCCGCGTCATTGTTGCTCCATTGTTAGGAAATGCGTCCGTGAAGATGCATGACGGGTGGATTTGGCCATGGTCGATGTGAGGGGGTACGGTAAGTTACGCAGCGTGCCTGGCTAGCCTCACCCTCCTCCTTCGGGACCCCCCGCCGCTGAAAGAGCCTCGGCTCCGCACACTGGCGCGCGTCTGATGGAAACCCCTAAGAGCACATTTTGCTGTTTAGTGCTTCTGGGGCCTTGACAAGTCGGGCCTGGGCAGACTCCTACGTGTCATGCATTGACCTGCAGAATTACGCATGTGGGGGTGTGTTTGGTGGGACGGCGCGGAGCTTGGTGCGGCGTTGCCAGGTGGTAGGAACTGTTTAGGTGAATGATGGATGGCCAAGGGGCGAATGGAGGCGTGTGGCGTTCTTGGCAGCGGCTGCCGCCGTTTGCTGCGCTGCGCGTTGCTCGGGTGCTCGGTCGGGGGTGCTGGCAGAGTGGGAAGTAGCTTTCGCGGCAGCGCTGGCTGTAGAGTGCTTTGCGAGGGCGTTATTCCTTGTTAATACATGCCCGGGTATGCTGAGGTTGTTTGGTCACCCTGCTGCGCGCCTCACAGCAACTCAACGCGCTGGAATTGCCGTCATTTGGATTGGAGGCCGCGATAGGGGGGTTGGAGTTTGTACGCCTGGCAGGGCCTGGCCTGTCGCTCTGGCGCCCATTTCCGCAGGCACTCCTGGCCCACAGCCCGATAGTTATTGTTGAACGCTTTAGTCGCTAGTTGCGAAGCCACTACAATGTGTTTCTGGGTCTCGGCCGCGGCGTGTAGCGTTTGCGTTTCCGGATTTTGGGCTTGCTCGAGGCTGCGCTACGCGGTGTCTCGTGGGGAGGCACTCATGAGCTAAAACGGGTGCGATGTGGTCGCGCTGCTAGGGCCATGTTAGATTCGTGCATTGAAATGGAAGGAAAGGATGTTATGGCAAGTAGGCATAAGCGTTCAATTAAATTTATAAAAACGTAGAGATGGAGCTGGCCGCGCTGTGAACTGCTTGCTGGTGCTTTAAAAGCCGAAGCTGCCTACCTTCCTTGACTGCTGATGTTCTGGGCATAATAACGCCGGTAGGGCTGGGAGGCACGCAAAGCGGCGGAATGTAGAAACGTGCTTGGGCGACGACACCAGCGAACGCGCGCTTGCCGGTGTGTATTTTTGCTGACAAGGGTGTTTGGGCAGTAGTTAGGTTAACTACTGCCAAGGAGTGGGCCCTGCTGTGATGTTGTTCAACGTTGCGTCGCACGCCCGCTGGCTTGGTTTAGCTTGAGGTTGTTCAGATGTGCGAAAGGGCTGGAGGCCACATGTGCCCCTTTTGGGTGTCTAGGGTGTTTAGCACACGTTGCAAGCCGTCCTTTCGAGCGACCGCCTGCCACGCAGGATTTCTGCTGCGAAGTGACAGGCCCGTGGGATAGACGCATGCAACATGCCTTTCACGAAGGGACCCGCGCATCTGCGCATGTAACGCCGTACGGTGCAGGCAATCGTGTAAACCGGAAAACCGCACGTTCTCACCGTCATATTTTTGCATTTAATTTATTACTCACATATTCCAACTTATTCATTGTTGGATCTCCAAAAGGCGACTTGTGTAGAACGTTGAAATGTACGAGTGCACGACAGCGCGGGAGTTTACAGATTGACGACCCGAGTTTGTCTAATGCCATTTGAACTGTCCTCACGAGTAAATTGTTTGGCTGTCATGCGCAGTGTCACGTGAGCTGCTATAAGATACACTGTTTCGGTGACCGCTTAAGCCCTAAGAGAGGTCGTTGATAACCTCCAGCCGCAAGTAGCGTTCTTCAACTTGTTTGTTTCACTTCCGATGACCCAGGCACTTATTGAAGCAGTCACTGCGCAGGACATGAACTGCTCAGCTGTTGTCCAGGACAGCTCCACTCAAGTTGTCCCCGACGGCGTTGCGCATGACATGGCGTCAAAATTAAAGGAGGAAGTTGCTGGTCTCACCGTAGAGGATGCAGCGGCTGTCGGGCTGACTTCGACCGAGACGGCAACCGAAACGATTCAAGCGCTGCCCCCACCACCAGCTAACTTGGCCGGCAGCAGCAGCGCGTCAGGCAAAAACTACCAGGTTACCGTCTGCAACAAGGCCGGATACCTGTGCCACGTGCACGTCGAAGCGAGCTGGCCTGTTCCGCCTGAGGTGCCGTTCGCCATCTTCACCCATCCAGGTAATTTGGTGTGTGTCTCGGTGTGGCCTTGGTAACACAGGGCCATCACAGTGGTCTCGCGTTGGGCACTCGTCCTGCGATCCTGCGCGTGATTTGGCCCAGTACGACTGCCGACAAACACAGTAGAAAGCCCGAGACAGTTATGCAGCCTCCCGCTTCCTCGTGGTACAGCTATGCCTTGCAATATCCGGTTGCGATCGCCGGCGGCTGCGGCACTTCCGGCTGCATATCTGCTGCGGCAGGCGTGCTTGGGTGACGGGAAAAAACACGCACCCAGATGCAATTGCAGCATGTCGCCAACCCCCCGGACGTGCCATGATGCTTGCAGACAACTCGGCTCTCTTCCGTGATGTGAAGCGGGTGGGAGCTCGCAAGGTGCTGAAAACGGAACCGGGGTACAAGGAGGTGCAGGTATGACCACGCATGGGTTGTTCGTCCATCGTACAGGCTGGAGCAAACACTCGAACCGTCACAAGCGCCCGGCCTCACCGACCCCGCGGCCTTGAAAACACTGTTTCTGGGTTGGAAGGATCTTCCGGCTGGGGCCGCACGGACTGTCCTGGGTTGCCAAATCGCCGGCGCTTAGAGAGTCCATGGCCGACATCCTGAATCGAGTTTGTGTTTCCTGTCCTAACTCGCAGGTGGAGCAGCTGGGGGATGTCCAGGTCCTGTGGATACACCGCACCTACAGCACCTGGCTTCACGTCGTCGAGGACTCACGCGACCCTGAGTGCCTGCGCATCACATTCGACCTGGTCAAGAGCGTGAGTTGGCTGGTTTTGTAGGCTCCCGGGGCTTTTTGTACGGGGCAGGTCTGATGCACGGGCACGGAGCGCGGCCAAGCTGGCGCTGCTTCATTCTCCATTGCGGGTCGGTCCGGAGAGGGTTGTTTCTCTCAGACTCCGCTCTTGCGCAAGCGTTCGCGGCGGTGCATTACGTAGTGCGTGTGCCGGCTTCCCTGTGGCCCGTGGCAATGCTAGCGGCGAAGTTAGCGGGGATTGATAAATGGGCATGCAACCATAGCACGCATCGGCTGGTACTGCATGCGCGTGGCACGGACCGCGGCGCGCTGCTAAGCAGCGGCGCAGCTCAGCTGCCCATGACGCGCTGCCAGTCGCGGGTCCGTGAAGGGTCCGTGAAGGGTCTGTGGGTACTGTACATTGCAAAGCCCGCTGCTCGATTGAGGCGCTGGGGGTCATGCTCCCGGCCTGATGACCCGCAGGGGGTCACCTCTATGTATACATCGCATAATTTCCAGTCCATAACACAAAATGTAACCAACCAGTGACAGCTTCCGTTGCATCTGCGTCCCTCACACACAGGACGTCCTCGGCAAGTTCAGCGGTCGGTGGGAGCTGCGGCCGGTCCGCGACCCCGCCACGGGCCGTGTGGTGGGCTGCCGGGGGGAGCTCAACCAGGACGTGCTGCCCAAGGGTGAGTGACCGAGTGGGCGGTAACATACCGCAGCGGAGCGGGCGGGCGCGCTTCCGTCACGGGTGGCTCACTCGTGAAGGCCGCAGGGGCCAAGAGGGGCACCTGGCAAGGGTACATGACCTGTCACGCGGCCGGATCTGCTTGCCAGGTTAGACGACGTCCTCGTTCGACCGGCCGGCTTTTGACTTTGGTACAAGCGCCCATGCAGCTTCCAGCCCGGCTCGGTCGCTGTGCGTTTGCGTCTGTTGCCACCGCGTTGAGGAGCTGCCGGCGCGCCCTGTAGCACGATTCGCACCCGCCCTGCCTGCCTCACCTCCTGGTGCCGCCGCGCTGCGACCGTGCTCTGGCTGCAGGCATGCCCACCTTCATGGCCCGCCTGCCTGTGCTCGGCGGAGCGCTGCGTGGCATCAGCGTCCGAGCCGTAACTCGCGTCCTGGAGGACTTCGATGTGGCGTTGGAGAAGGCAAGGCGGGGACTCTCGGGATGCAAGCCGGGGACTTTCAGCACAGTCCTGGATTTCTTGATCGGGGACCGACTCGCAGCCACTCCGTTGCGCCTCGAGTCCATTCATCCTGCCAAGCCTGGATTTGTTGCAAATGGCCTCTGCTGCTGATGCTGGAAGCAGTCAGATGTCGCCGTGCGCGTTGGGTCGCGTGGGGGCAATGCCCCGCACCGGACAAGCCCCACCTTCCGCACATGCTTGCCGACGTCTTGTCGTTTTACCTCAGTACCTGACCACCTGATCTGCTGTCTTTAGTTTCCTCCTCCATACGCCGTCTGGGCCAACATGGTCGTCTGCTCTTCCTTCCACTCTATTCCTGCCCTCTGTTAGGTCCGCGCCGGGCACTCGGCCGGGCGCTCCACCGAGGCCGTGCTCCGGGAGCTGTGCGGTTCCGTCTGCGAGGCGGCTCACACCAACGGGGCGGTCAACAGCTTCGCCTTTGACCCCGCGGAGGGCGAGGACGACGATGACGAGGAGGGCGAGGGCCAGGACGCAAAGGCCGACCAGGTCGGTGACGGGGCGGAGCAGCAGCCCGAGGCCGGCGGCGAGGTGGCCGAGGCGGCGGCGGGGCCGGAGGCGTGCGCGGAGGGGGCGGCGGCGGAGGAGGTGAATTTGGGCCGGGTGGAGGCCGGGCAGGCGTGTGGTGTCCCGACCGTGGTGGCGACTGCCGCTGTCTGAGCCGGAGGCGAGTATGTATAACGAGGGGGGCTGGCAGGCGGCGCTGTTACATTACGGCTCCTTGCTTATATGACAAGGGGCCCTGGGGAGGAGCGACTGTGGTTTCAGCTCGAAGGCGAGAGGGGCGTTCCTGTGGCATGTCAATCTTCTTAAGGTTCGCCCGCTGAAATGAGCGGGTGGGCTATCCATGTTGTTGTGTGCGTGCGGATGGCACCTGGGGGTTCACATTGGAACCCGCGGTTTGGCCGTACAACTACGATCAGTATGCCTTTGTTCAGGTGCCTTCCAAGTATCCTGGTTAGGACTGCGCGAGCTCGCTAGCGTGTGGTGGGTTGGGAAGGTGGGTTGGCTTTTCGTGAGAGGCAGCGGAACGAAAAGTGACCAACCAAACACAGCGCGCTCGAGTTGCGGCATTCGACAAGGACTATTCTTCCAGTATTGCTGAAGCGAGCCCGGGTCTCTTTGCTCCAAACTACGAGCCGTGGATACTGCCGGGCGTTGGGAGTCACTTCGAAGCAGTAGCGCATCACGCGTCTGTGCACGCCTGATGGATTAAGGCCAACTGCTTTGATCGTGCTGCAGAACTGTAGGAGCTGAGCGCCAGAAGCGTTAAGAGCCGGGCAACACCTGTGGTGAATTTCCGTTTGTGTGCGATGGCTGCTTTTTCCATGTGGGTTTGCCAGTGGCGGATCACCATGCAGGTCGGCTGACCTGCAGCTGGTGGAATTTGAAAGTTCGCGATTTGGACGACGCATCGGCGCGGGTAGGCCTGCGTGCTATCGTACAGCCTAGCGGCTGAGTTCCCCGCCGCTTTGCTTTGGGATGGGTCGCACACGCTTCGTGTACATGTAGGTTGCTCTTAACGATGTGACGATGGTCGAATATGGTCGACGCTGAGACGGCGGTGGGTGAGACCCGTCGACAGCTGCAGCTGCAGCGTCGACAGCTGCATGGAGGCAAAGGCAATGCGGCTTGCAAATTCGCGGCAGCCAAGGTCACGCCGGCATTTCTTGTCTTGTCTAAGCGATGTCAATTGCCGAAACGTGCCGAAGCCTTTAAAAATACGCCTTTAAGACGGACTCGGCGAGCTATCGCCGCGCAGGACAACGGCCAGCCACGGCAGGGTCCTGCAGGGTGTTTACGGACGTATCCCTTCCACGTGTTACACAGATCAATGGATCTGTGATTGACATGATTCATCGAGCTCGGCGGTACACCTCTCAGCGAGAACTCACGATGCGAGGAGTTTTGTTGCTTGATGTGGTCTCGTAACGCAGCCAGCTCGTCCAGCTACGTCATGGTCACGTGTGCGAGCGAGTACCACTCCTGATAACAATTTTGTATAATAATTTGGTGTAACTGGGTAGCTGCAAGTGTGCGACATGGGAAGCAGGGGAGACCAGAAGGATTTTAACCGGGCCTCCATGCTTGCAGAGCGCGGCCAGCCTCGACCGTATGCCGTTGGCATCGCTGCACATAATTAATAACAGATCGAAAGGTTTCGTTCCGGGCTTTCTGTCCTGCACAATGTGCCCGATCGCCTTTCTTATCGCCCATCCTCGTAGTCGCATCACCCCGCCGCCACGAGCGCGCTCTGTGTCCCTCTGCGCCCCGCTTTAGGGCAGCAATGGCCGCGAGGCCAAACTCCCACCCCACCCGCACATCCTGCACCCGCCTGCGCCCACCTGCACAGCCCGCCCCGCTGCCAAACGCTGCACCCGACTGCACTCTCCAAAACGAAACACCCCGCACACTCGCCTGGCCGACAAAGCTCCCGATGCACGGGCACATCCCACCCCAACCCACCCCTGCGGTTCCCAAACCCTCTCACACTCCACCGCCCAACAGCCGATCGATTTTGGCGCCGTACAGCGCCAGCTGCTCCCTCCCCGCGACACCCCGCGCCCAGGCCACCACCGGGTCCCCGCCGCGTGGTGCCGACCCCGCCGCCGCACCACCGCTGCCGCCGCCAGGCGGCGGCGGCGGCGGTGCCATCCTGGTGAGACTGGACGTGTCCGATGCCGCCGCCACCCACAGCTGGTTGGCGGCGTCTCGTTCCTGCAGCAGCAGGTGCCGGAAGGACAGGACCGCACCCGCCTGGCGGGCCGGGTCGGACAGGAAGTCCACCGACTCCTGCGATACAGCAACCGACATAACATGGCATGACATGACGGGGCGTGGCATAACATGACGTGAAGTCATTGAGACATGACACTGACATGACTAATGACATAACAAGCGGGGCAAGCGACGTGACAAGCGGAGGAGCGGAGGCACGGGCAGGGCAGGGCAGGACACTGGTGGCTCATGGGGGTTGAAACGTGAGCAAAGGGTGCACACGTGGGGCAACAAGGTGGGAGGTTGGGAGGTTGGAACCTGCCCCGGGGCCAAGGGGCTCGGCGGGTGCAGGGGCAGATGCAGTGCGAACGATGCGCCCCTCCGGCCCCCACTCCACACCCAAGATCCAACCCCAGCAGACGCGCGCGCGAGGCGACGAAAGACATTCCAACGGCATTCCAACACTCACCGGCGCGCCCACCATCTTGACCGCCAACATCCAAGGCTGCGGCCCACCGCCGCCGCCTCCCTCTCCGCCACCGCCGCCGGGCGCCGGCGCCGCCGCGCCCGCCATGCCCGCCGCGCACAGGCCCGAGGTCTGGTCTGCCAGGAACACCCACTGCTGCCGCAGGCTGGGGCTGAGCTGCAGGACGTCGCCCGCGCGCACAACGCAGCCCGTGAAGTCAAACTCAAACAGGCTCGCGTGCACATCCACCTGCTGATGGTGCTGATGGTGCGGGTGGCCGTGGCCGTGGGCAGGCGCGAGGGGCAGCAGCAGGCGCTGCTGCAATGCGGCCGGCAAGGCGGCGGCGATCTCGGACAGCCGCAGCTGGCGGCGGGGCTGGTAGCCGGGTAGGGCCAGCTGGTGGGACAGGTCGGCGGCCTGGCCCAGGATCCGGAACCTGCGGTGGACGGCAATGGCGGGATTGTCTCATGCTGCTGCTGCTGCTGCTGCTGCTGAGCGTGCTAGGATTGGGCTTTTGCTCGGCGGCTTTTCTGCCCGGCGCACGGCACACGGCAGCTGTCAGTGGTCCTTGTTTTCCGTATCGCCCAGCGCCCATGGCCCGGCCTCACCACCTCCCATCGCGCCTCGCCCAGCCCACCCACCTGGTCATCTTGCCGGCAGTCAGCTCCAGACACCTGAGGCGGCCGTTGGGGCCCAGCTCAGCCAGGCCCCCCGCCGCGCCGCCGCCGCCCGCCGCATCCCTGCCGCCGCCGCTGCCGCTGCCGTACGCTCCCGGCGTCAGGTTGGTAGCCAGCACCACTTGCCCCTCCCGCAGCTGCTCGTCCAGATCCGCCGGGGGTCGCCAGATCCGCAGCATGGCGGAGCAGGGCGAGCCTGGGGCGGCGGGCGTGGCGGAGAGGGCGGGGAAAGCAGTCGGGGGCCCCGGGGGGCTTGTATGTACCACGGGGTTGCGCTCCCTTGGGAAACCGGCGGGGCGCCCCGGGTGCTGGTACTGGTGGTGGCGCTGGTGTGGGGCGCGGACAGTCGGGAGTAAGAAGGAGCTGGTGTCCTCGAAACAACAGGGTCTTCAGGGCGACACCAGAGACCAGCGACCCCGGGGGTGTCCCCGCATGCGGCGTCCTTCGCTGACCTGATGTCACACCGTGCGGCGTCACGCCGACGACCCGCAGCCGAAGGTACGGCACACCACAGTCGCCGCCTCCGCCTCCGCCGCCGGGCTTGCCGCCGTTGATGGCCTCCTCCGTCAGTCGGTCCACTTCCGTCGCCATGTGCGACTGGCGCTCCGAAACCAGCCTGCGGCGGCGCCCCAAAATCGTGCCGCGAAAAGGCAAGGCGACAGTTCAGTGACGAGAGGCGAGAGACGACGCGCGATGCTGACACCCCCGACCCCAGCCTAATCCCCCGCAACCCCGACCCCAATTCCAACCTCAATCCCAACCCGAATCCCAAAGGCCCAGGCCCCAGCATTCAAGATGCGGTCACAACCCCGCACCCACCGCACCCACCGGGCCAGCTGTGCTTGCTCCTCCGAGCTCAGCGTCCCCCCGCCGCCCTCCTCGCCGCCACCGCCCTCCTCGCCGCCGCCGCCGCCGTCCGCGCCGTGTCCGCCGCGCACCACCATCGTCGCATAGGCACGCTGCACGCGCAGCGTCGCAAAGGAGGCGGAGCAGGCGGAGGAGAAGGCCGCCGCGGCGCGCGGGCCGCCGCGCAGCAGCCCCCGGCAGCGGTCCAGCTCGCCTCGCTGCGCGGCGGCGGCCGCCGTGGCGGCAGCCTGCGAGGAACAAGCGGGGGAGCGAGCGAGCGAGTGCGTGTGCGCGGGTAGAGACGGTTCGTGAACAGGAGGGAGAGCGAAAGATGGGAGGGCGTTGCGGCCTCAGCGACAATGGCGGCGCGACGGCGGCGGCGGGGGGCGTGGCACGGGCGGGGGGCAAGAGCAAGGCCCAGCAAGGCAGTCGAGGCAGAGTACGCACCTCCCTCCGCTGCGCGGCGCCGCTGCGCAGCCGCTCCTCCTGCGCGCGCGGCGTGCGGTTGACGACGCCCTGCGGCGTGTTCTCGTACGTCAGTATGCCGTACTTGGCGGCCACCAGCAGCAGCGTCGCCGGCACCGCCCCGCCGCCCGGCACCACCTGCGCAGAGCAGTGCAGCGCAACGCAGTGGTGGCCCCAACAGCAGCCCTAAAGGACACCCTCACGAGTGCGGAAGAGTGCGGAACACACACACGCACACACACGCGCACACGCACGTGGGTAACCTCAGCAGCCACCGGCACCAAGAACTGGCGAAGAGACACGAGAGAGGGAGAGAGCGGGAGAGCGAGGGTGGGGCAGAGCAGAATGGTACCAGGTTTGAGACCCGCGCTCACTGACCTGCCCCAGCGGCCGCAGCGCCATCGTCGCCGGCTGCACCTGCGCCCCCAGCTTCGCGTCCCAGGCCGCTGGGCTGCATCCATTGAAGTGCAGCCTCAGCGCCGAGCTGGTCGCAGTGGCCGCGTCCAGAGGCTCCCCGGGCCGCTCCGACTGAAGCTCGGCACCGCACACCCGGAGCTTGCTGCCCATCTGGTGAGAGGGAAAGGGAAAGGGGGGGAGAGCGGGTGGGTGAGTTGCAAGGAGCTGGAGAGTGGTGAACCGTGATGAAGCGGGGAGGGGAGACAAGCGGAGGCCAGCACCCTGGCCCGCTCGGCCCGCCAACAGATAGCAGCCGGCGGCCTCACCGTCAGCCGCCCCGAAACCACCAGCTGCGCCAGCTGGGCGTCCAGCCCCGCAGCGATGCCGTACCAACCGTCCGTCAGCTCCACACGCATGCCCTCCGCGAAGTGCGACCGCCCGGACAACTGCGGGGGGGCGGAAAGGTGGGGAGGGAGGCAAGGAGAGGAGGGAGAGGAGGGAGGGAGGGGGGGAACAAGAGGACCTTACCGGGAGGAAACTCGCGAAGCAGAGTGGGACGATGGGGGCAGAACAGAGGGGAAGGAAGAGAGCGGAGGGGGCGGAGTGGCGGGAGGCACAGAAGCGTCGTTGCAAAGAGGGCGAAAAGGAGAAAGGTCAGGGATGCAGTCGCCAGCGCGGTCGAGGGGAAATGTGTGAAGGAAGGGGCCGGAGGACGCGCGCGGGCGCGGCCAAGGGGTCCTCCTCAGCTGTGCCTCGGGCGTGGGGCTGGGGCTGGGGCGGGAGTGGCAATTCAGAGGCGGAATTCAGAGGCGGACAGACGCCTGGATAAGGGCACTGCCTTCGCTTGGGCGGTTCGGACGGCAGTGCGGCGCATCCAAGCGGTGACGCCACCCACGTCTGGCAGGCCGCTGATCGCCAGGACCATGGGCAGACCCGCGGGTCGGTCGTGGGCCAGGATGGCCGCCAGGATGGGTCGCCCGCCCGCCACTAGTTCAACCTGTGGAAAGGAAAGGGAGGGCGTGGAGGCGCGGGTATTGCTGTATTACGGTTATGACTAGAACCGGCCGGACAGCTTGCAGCCGGGCGCCGACCCAGATCGGAGATATCGTATCAGCGACTCGAAGGAGCGCACTGCCGGACAGTGTCCATCTGACCCATCCGACCCAGCATTCACAGCATTGACAGCCTGGCCTAGATCCACGAATGTACAGCAGTAAGATGAGATCCAGATCTACAGCTGCGGGGCGGAATGAATCCTTCTGGTATCGACAACTGCTGGTGGGTGGTGGTGCCGACCCACATCAGATCCGCACACCGACCATCTTTGACCGGTCTTCTTTGACCACCGAAACGGACAAATCCGGGAAAGGGCTACTACGCCCTCGAGACACTTGGGTTCGCGCGTTCGGGAAGGCGCACGGCACCGCACGACATGTCGTACCTGCACTCGGCGCCGGAGCTGGTCCAGCACTGCAGCGGGCGTCAGGCTCCGGCCGCGGCAGTGCGCCGGGAAGCTGGCAGCAGCAGCAGCAGCGTGCCCAGGCCCAGCGCACGTTTTGGGCGGGAACGCGAACGCGAACGGGATCAGCGCAGGGCAGGGCGGGGCAGACGTGGATTTTTAAGGATGTGAGCCACCGCAGTCACGAACAGCATTGGCGGCGCCGCGTATGCGGCACCGAATACAGGGCGACGCCAGAAGACTGTGGGCTCCAGGCCCTCCGGGAGGATGGAACCAGCGGGCAAGGTGGCCCTTGGAGCACTGCAGCGAGGTGTTCCGCGGCCGGGCTTTGCTTCCGATAGTGTGAGCTGTGTGTTGGTGCGGCGGGCGCTGGTGAGGAGGGTTCACTGCGCGGCGGTCCAGTGGGACGCCAAAAAACACTCAATCGGGCAGGGAAGGGAAGGGAAGGCCCTTTTTCCGGCGCTGTTGGCCGAGAGCAGGCGTTGCCTCCAGAGCCTTCCCAACAGCTCTCCATCACCACGCACGCACGCACACGTCGTACCGTCGTTCGTACGCCGCCAGCTTCCACACGATCCAGCGATAATGGTTGTTGACCCAGGGCTCGGTCGCCCGCTCGCGCGCGCTCCGCGGCAGCACCTCCAGCTGCTGCAACGCCGCCCGAGCCTCCGCCGCACCCCACCAGCCCCACACCGCGGCACCCGCACCCCCGCCGCCGCCGCCGCCGCCACCGCCGCCGCCGGCCTCCAATTTCCCCGCCCCGCTGGCCCCATCCGCCGCCGTTGCCACGTCCTGCGGCAAGAGACGGCCGGGATCAGTACGGTGCTGTACAGTACGGCACGCCGGTGAGCGGTGCATACCTGTTGGGGCGCCCCCGGCGGCGGCACAGGCGTTTGCGGCGGCGGCGGAGCCGCCACCCAGAACCGAAATTCCGCCGCGGTGCCGGCGGTGACGCCGTCCAGGACCGCCGGCGTCAGCGGCGCAAAGTGGCTCGGCGCCGCCGCCGCCACCGCCGCCGCGACGCCATCGGCGCCGGTGGCGGCGGCGGCGCCGCCGCCATCAGCGTCGTCGCCGCAGGCGTCATGTCGCAGGGCCGGCGCCGGCGGCGGCGGTAGCGCGGCGGGCGCGGTTGGCGACGACGTGGGTGACAGCGCAAAGTACTGTCTGAGCGGCAGCTTGGCGGTTGCGCCGCCGCCGTCGCCGCCGCCGCCGCCGGCTTCCAGCTCGAAGAGCGATGACAGTCGCGGCCGCTTGGGGGAGCCTGGCAGCGGGCATGTAGACCACAGGCGGGGCAGGGAGTTAGGAAGGGAGGGCGGCCAAGCGCGCAGGCAACGCGCCTCTCGCCAACCGCCTTGCTCGCTTGCTCGCTCGCTGGCCCCCGCCCCGTTCCGCTCTCCCCGCCGCCTCCCCACCTCGCCGCTTGGCGCTGCTGGCCCCGGCTCCACTCGCAGTCGTCGAGCTCCCCGCACCGCCGGCCCGCGGTGGCCCCATCGGCGTCTGGCAGTCGGCCCCCGGCCCCGCCGCCGCACCGCCAGAGACAACGATCGCTCCCGGCTTGCCCTTGTAGCCAGCCGGTATCGGTGACACGAACTTGCGCTTGCCGCCGCCGACCGTCCCTGCGGCCGCACCGCCGCCGCTGCCGCCGCTGTGGCGTGGGGGGCGCCTACACGTTCGGGAGGCGGGAGGTGGTGTGCAGGTGTGGGTTGGATGGCCGGAGGCGGCCGGGGCAGCAGGGGGGGGGGATGAACCGGTGCTGGTGCTGCGGCATCAATCACACCGTATCGTTACGTCCGGGGACTCACCCTGCCGCAGGGCCGCCATCTCCAGGCGCGCGCGGCCGCTTGAGCCCCCCGGTGGATGGCGGCGGGCCACGCAGCCCCCTGCCCGGCGTCGACGCGCCCGCACCCGCGCTCACGCTCGTGCCGGTGCGCGGCGTTACGGCACGCGGTGTGATAGCACCAGCGGCGGCCGCCGCCGCTGCCGCCGCCGCAGGGCTCGGCGGAAGCGACGGCATTGGCGTGCAGGCTGCTGCTGCTGCTGCGGCGGCGGCGGCGGCAGCGGCGGCGGCGAGCGTTGTGCCTGCGGCCGAGCGGTCCGCATCCATTTCGCTGGCCGCCGCTGGCGATGCAGTGGCTGTCACGGCAGCTGAAGACAGGGCGGGCAGCGGCCGCCGTGGCGCCAATGGCGGCCGCGACGCGCCCGCCTCGCCATCGACATCCCTATCGGCGCCGGCGCCCGCACCAGCGCTCTGATCCGCTGACCTCGAAGCCGTCGGATCCCTCGCCCCGCCAGGCCCCCCAGCCGTGGGCGGGCCCAACGCTGCTCCAGACTCACCCCCTCCGGCGCCAGCACCCAGCCGCGCTCCCAGGTCTACGCCCATCTCCGTCTCCGTGATGGTGGCCGCAGACCGGGGCGCAGACCGGGGCACCGCCTCCGCGGCAGTCGCGGCCGCGGATGCCAGCATCGATTCAGCGGCGCGCCGGCGCTCCTCGCTGACCACGACCGCCTTGCCTCCCGCGGTCATAAGGCCCAGCGCCGGCGAAGCCATCGCCGCCGCCGCCACCGGCGTCGCCGCCGCCGCCGCCATCGTCTCGTGTTGGTGCTGAGGCCGGTGGTGCTGGTTCTGTACCGGCGGCGATTGGCCCTGTCCAACTGGGGCGCCGCCACCATCGGCTGACGCTGCGAGTCGGACCTCGTCACGACCCGGCTCCACACCCGCCTGGTCGCCCTTGGCCGCGTCCTCCGAAGCCGCGGCGGTCCGCAGCAAGGCCGCCGCCGCCGCCAAGCGCGCCGGGTCGAGCGTGACCGCCTTGCCGCCCGCGGTCATTAGGCCGGGCGCGGAGAGCCGGGAGTGCGGGGATGCGGCGCCCTCGCCCTCGCCCTCGCCGCCACTGCCAGGCCCCCGCGCGATCCGCGCTTCCGTAGCCTCCGTTGCTGCCCCCGCACCCCGCACCGGCTTAGCCCCACTGCTCCCTAGCGCCGCCGCGGCCGCTGCGTCTGCTTCTAAACCCGCATCACCCAAGCCCATCCCTGCAGCCACCGGCGCCCTTGACGCGCCCACTGCCGCTCCTCCTCCTCCTCCTCCTCCTCCTGCGGATGCCGTTTGCGCAGCGTCCGCTGCTTCGCTGCCACTACCGCACTCCCGCGCCAGCCACGCCGCCGCTGACCTCCGCGCCTCCTCGCTCAGAACCACGGGTCGGCCCGACGCAAACGCGAGGCCGGATCGCGGCAGCGCGGTGGCCGCCGGCGGCAGCGCCACAACGGAGGCGGCGGGCGGCAGGCGGCGGCCACTGCCGCCGCCGCCGCCGCGGCCGCCGTTCCTGCCCTCGCCACCAGCTTCAGGCAGCCGCTGCCGTTTCGAAGTATCGGTGTGGGTTGGCTGCTGCGACGGTTGGGACTGTGGCGGGCCGGCCAGCGGCGGCGGCTGAGGATGCGCGGCGGCGGCAGCGGGAGCAACAACCTCCGCGGCGCCAACGCGATTTGGCCCGGGCGTCGCAGTGGCCGATCTGCCTCCCGAGCGCGCCGGCGGCCTGAAGGCGCCCTCGCCGCGGGGCGTCCGCAGCTGAGGCCGCGCCTGTGCAGCGGCGGCGCTACTGCCGGTGGGGCCGGTCGACGGAGCGCCGACAGCGCCGAAGCCGCCGCCGCCGCCGCCGGCGTGGTCGTCGCCGCCGCCGCCACGCTCC
Organism: Pleodorina starrii; assembly: GCA_030267565.1. Lineage (NCBI taxonomy): Eukaryota > Viridiplantae > Chlorophyta > Chlorophyceae > Chlamydomonadales > Volvocaceae > Pleodorina > Pleodorina starrii. Next base: position 535,242 of record BRXU01000015.1, read on the forward strand.
CCGTCCTCGTCCCCGCCCTCGTCGCTCATGACCTTGGCCAGCCATCCCGCGGCGCGCTTCCGCGCCGCCTCTGACACGATGACCGGCCTGCCGCCGGCGGTGCTGAAGCCGACCGCGCCGGACTCGGGCGCCGCGGCCGCGGCCGCGGCCCCACCACCCGCACCTGCCTCACCACCACCACCGCCACCACCACCACTGCCAGCACCCCCAAAACGTCCACCGGTAGCCGCGCCAGCGACAGTCACGCCCACGGCTCCGCCGGCGCCACCACCGCTACCGCCACCACCGCCACCAGCACCGCCGTCGTCGCCGTCTCCTTGCCCCGGTTCCTCGTCCATGAGCTTGGCCAGCCACCCAGCGGCGCGCTTCCGTGCAGCCTCCGAAATGACCACCGGCCTGCCGCCCGCCGTGCTGAAGCCACCCATCCCCATGCCCGCTGCCGGCGCCGCGTGCGCGCCCAATTCCGCGGCGGCGACACCACCAGCGCCACCGCGGCCGACAGCCGCACCGTCTCCTCCTTCGCTCTTGCCTCCGCTGGCGGCAGCGACAGGGACGGCCGCGGCTGTAAGGCCCAAGCCCCCGCCGCCGTAAGGAGGGCCCCCAGGCGCCGCAGCTCCCTCACTTCCGCCCTCTGTTTCGCCTCCGCCTCCATCGTTGTCGTCATCGAGGACCTTCGCCAGCCATCCCGCGGCGCGCTTTCGCGCCGCCGCGGACACCACTACCGGCCTGCCGCCGGCGGTGCTGAAGCCGCTGAAACCGCCGCCGTCGCCAGCACTAGCGCTGGCGGCAGCAGCGCCGACGGCAGCGCCAGCGCTAGCGCTGGCGACCGCCTGCCCTGCCCCTGCCCTGCCCCGCGCAGCGCCCCCTGGGCTCGCCGCCCGCCGGACAGCCACCTCCGGCGGTGGGTCCAAGCCCAATGGAGCCACCACGGCGGGCGGTGCGGTGGCGGCAGCACCACCATCACCACCGCCGGCTCCGTCCTTTGGTTCCTCGTCCATGAGCTTGGCCAGCCACCCAGCGGCGCGCTTCCGTGCAGCCTCGGAAATATCCACCGGCCTGCCACCCGCAGTGCTGAAGCCACCCAGGCTGCTCGCACGGCCGCCGCCGGCGGCGACGCCGGCGGCCGCCGTGCCCGCGTCACCGCCACGGTTGCCGGCCTCATGCGCGCCCGCCGCCCCGGCCGGCGTAAGCAGCGCCCGTGAGGCAGGCGCGCCGGCGGCCGCGTCGACCACCCCGCCCTCGCTGCCACGCCCGCCGGCGCCCACTCCCTCGCCCTCGCCATCCTCGTCGCCGAGGACCTTGGCGAACCAGCCCGCAGCGCGCTTCCTCGCGGCCTCCGAAATGACCACCGGCCTGCCACCTGCCGTGCTGAAGCCCACAAACGCAGCGCCAGCGCCGGCGCCGCTGGGGCCGGCACCGCCAGAGCTAGGCGAAGCCTGGGCGCCGGCGCCCCGTTGGCAGCCCCTGTCGTCCTCAACGCGTACCATGTCCTGGGCACGCCCATCTCCGCCAGCGCGGGAGGCGGTGGCAGCGCCCGGGCCAACCTTCCCGCCCTGGCCCTCGCGCTCGCCCTCGCGTGCGTTCCCCCTGGGGCTCACGCCTGGCCCGGTCACCGCCGCAGACGGCTGAAGCCGATCAGGGACAACCGTAGCCTGGCACGCAGGCCCCATGCCTCCCCCGCCACTGCCCCGGCTGTCTGCCGCGGCGCTGGTGGCCTCCGGTGGCGGCTCAGCCGCCGCCAAGGCCTTGGCCAGAATGTCCGCCCCCCGCTTCATCGCCGCCGCCGAAATCTGGGGCCGCCGGCCACTGGCGAAGACGAACCCGCCACTGCCGCTGCCGCCGTCGCCACCGGCGGCATCGGCATTGGCAAGCAGTGGCACCGCGCTGCCGCCGCCGCCGCCGACATCGTCCCCCAGCCCGTCAAACCCCAGTGGCACCGTTGGCGGAATCTCGTACTGCGGGGCTGAAGACGCCGGCGGCTCGCCAGCCCTCTGAGGGCTCCTCCTGCCCCTCACCCCGGTCCTCGCGCCGTGCTGCTGCTCTGGCTGCTGCTGCTGCTGCTGGTGTGACGGCACGCCATGGCCCTCGCCCGTTCTCGCCGCGGCGGGCCCCGGCGGCGGACCGGCGGTTTCCACCTCAGCGGCGGCGGCCTCGTCCTCCTCCGCATCCACCATCATCTTCGCCCAGAACGACGACGCACGCTCCCGCGCCGCGGTGCTCAGCTGGATGGGCCGATCGCCCGCAGTGCGGAAGCCGCACCCACCGCCGCCGCCCCCGCTCCCGCCCAGCTCGGGATCCGCCCCACCGCCGAGTCCCATGCCCACAGCAATCGGGCGATCCGCGGTGTCTGGCGGCGGCCGAATCGCGGACCGCGGCCCTGCGCTTCGTTCGCCCGCCATCAAAGCCGGCTGCTGCTGCTGCTTGGTGAAAAACGCTGGCTGCTGCTGCTGTGGCTGCTGTGGAGTGGCTCGGGCGTGTTGCTGCGCCTGTCTTGCCGCCGACGTGGGCTGGCCGGCACGCGATGGGTGCTGGTGCCCCGGCAGCGGGTGCTGTTGCAGCGCGCGGGAGGAGTGCGGCCCCGGCAACTGCTTTGGGCCGGTTGTGGGAGGAGATGCAGCAGGGAGCGCGGGTTGCGGCGCGGCGAGCAGCGGCGGCGGGGTCCGGAGGTCGACACCCTGGGGCCAGGGCGAGGGCGTGTTGGCGGACACGGCCGCGAGCGGCTGCCGCGGGCCTGGCGGCGGCGCGGGGGTGTGGCTGCGGCCCTGGCCCTGCCCTTGGCCTTGGACGGCGGGAAAAGAGGCCGGTGGTGTCGGGCCTCGCGGCGGCTCCCAGGGCAGCGCGTGTTGCTGCGGGTAGAGGGGCTTCGTCTGCGGGGTCGGGGATGTCTCCCGGCGGCCGCTGGGCGCCAGCTGTGGTGGAGCCTGCTGGGGCGGGCGCGGGCCGGCGCCCTGCTGCTGATGCAGCGGGGGGGATGCCTCCCGACGGGCACCTCCCGCCATTGTTTGGTGTGCTTGCTGCTGCTGCTGCTGTTGCTGCCAGTTCCGCTGGTGCTGCTGTGATAGGGGCGGCGGTTGCGGCTGGCCGGCTGGCAAGTGGTGGTGCTGCGCCGGTGGCGGGGATGGCTCCCTCCCCGCCGTCGCCGGCTGCTGCAAATGCCAGGGCTGCCGCTGTTGTTGCAGCTGCTGCTGCTGATGTTGTTGTTGGTTCCACTGCCCGCCGTTTGCCGGCGCCGCGGCGCGGTGGTAGTCTCCGGCGGCTGGGGACGGCCCCCAGCCCGACGGCGGCGGAGTCACATGTCCCTGGCCGCTGTGCTGCTGCTGCTGCTGTTGCTGCTGCGGGTATGGCTGCACCATCCCCTGTAGGCCCGGCAGCGGCTGCAGGGGCTGCGTGTGCGGCCAGGTGGGCGCACCAGTGCCACCGCCGCCGCAGCCCCCCGGGTGGCTGCGGGGGCCCGCCGTGTCACCGCAGCCCCCCGGCTGTCCGGGCCAGCGGCCCTGTGGAGCAGCGGTCGCCGATGCAGCGATGTGCCCCGGCGGAAGCTGGTGTGGCGTCGTGTTGGGCGGCGGTGGCAGATGCGGCGGCGGTGGTCCGGGAGCCGGGCTGACCTCCCGGGAGGGACCGGGGCCGCGGTCGACGCTCCAGGGAGCTCGATTGTCGGCATTCCATGGATCTGCATTGGGGTGCTGCCACGGGGCGTTGGCGTGCTGGTGCTGCTGGTGCTGCTGGTGGTAGTGGTGGGGTTGCTGCTGGTGGTGGTGGGGTTGCTGTTGGTAGTGGTGGTGGTGCTGTGGGTGCCGTTCCTGTTGGTTCTGTTGTTGCTGTTGGTGGTGATCATTGCGGTGTTGGTGAGCATGGTGGTGATGGTGGGTCTGCTGCATGTACTGCTGCTGGTGGCTTTGGTGAGGTACCAGCTGCGGCGTCAGCAGCTGCTGCTGTCCGGACCAGGGCCCAAGTCCCGGCTGCGCTGGGCGCTGGACGTGGTCAGGGGTGGCGCCATCCCAACCGCACTGCTGCGGCGGCGGTTGCTGCTGCTGCTGCAGGCCAAACTCGCGCGCCGGGCCCTGCTGTGGCTGCCGCCCGGGCCAACTGGGCGCGGTCGCGTGCTGAGGCAGCGGCGGGCCAGTTGGCGCCCCCAGCGCGCCGCCGAATTGCCGTTCCCCGCCAGGTAACTGCCACAGGTTATCATGCTGCTGCTGCATCTGAGCCTGTGGCTGCCCGTGCTGCTGTTGGGGAGGCAGCGGAGGTGGCGAGTGATGCTGCTGCTGGCGATGTTGCTGCGGCGGCGGAAGCTGTTGCTGCTGGTAATGGTTGTGCTGGTGCTGCTGTTGCTGCAGGGCGGAGGCGTCAGGGGCGTCGCGGCTGCGCTCATGCTGCAACGCCCCTTGCTGCGGCCCCGGGGAGCGCGCTCGACCCGGTTCCTGCCCCTGCCGCCAGGGGCCCACGCCCGACCGCTGCTGGCCTGCTAGCCGCTGCTCCTCTGTGACTGGCGGCGGGGCTGGTGCGTGGTGCGCTGGCGGCGGTGGAGGCGGCGCCGCGCGCTGCCCGGGCTTGAGGAGCCGTGTACCTGCACCAATACAAGAAGAGTTTCACGAAAGCGTTAGCAGCGGGCCTATCAGCGAGCGGAGTCCAGCCACGGCAAAACGTGCCGCGCCGGGCGCGCGGTGCCGTTCAGGATACCGTAGCCGGCCCGCCTTTCCAGGCCGAAGAGCGGCGGGGACGTTTTCGGACCGACAGACCCATTCTTCTTGGGTCGGACTTGGGTCCGATCGGCTGCCCAGGCACATGCCAACCTCAACTACGGGTACGGAGGAACCCTTCTGAAGGTACCGTACCTTTCGGCAGTTGTTTCGGGGGCGGCGTCGGCTCGTCCAGCAAATAGTCGAAAACAGGCAGCCCCAGCATCGCTTGCGGCCTCAATCCACCGCGGGGAAGGCACGTGGTCCTGTCGATGACCGCGGCGTCGTCGCCCAAGGGGAGGCCCGGCCCGCCCGAGAGCGGCGCCTGCGGCGGCGGCGGCGGCCCCATCGCCCCGAAACCAGGATCAGGCGGGGCATCCAGGTCGAAGTCGTACCCGGGCGGCGGGGCGGGGCGGAGCGGGGCCCGGCACGCGGGTTGGGTCAAGGCCGTAGCGGCGGGTTCTGCGCCGCTCGATAAGGGGCCGGGAGCACCAGGCCCCTGCGGTGGTGGCCGCCGCTCCTGCGCCAAGCGAGCCGGCGAGCCCGCTGACAGACCTGCTACGGCAGGCATTAGCATCCCGACAGATACACCGCTGTCCGCCGCAGCGCCTGTTAGTGCGGCCGCTGCTGTTGCGGCAATGGCTGTTGGCGTTGTGGACGTTGCGCCCGGTGCAGCCTCGGTGCGGGTGCGCGTGCCTTCCGAAGTGTCCTTGCCGGCGGCGGCTTCAAGGCAGCACGGGGCCCCGACGGCGTCCAACGGCGGCTGCGACTGTGGCTGCTGCTGCTGCCGTTGCACCTGCGATGGCAGCGGTGGCAGCTGCAGGAGGTCGAGCTCGTCGAGGCACGTCTCCGGCACCATGTTGACATGCTGGAGGGAGAACGCGGGGTGCCTGCAGCAGTCTTGCGGCAGCGAGGGGCCGTACTCGGTGGAGCCCGTAGCGTTTGCGAAGCTGGCGGACCCAATTTGGCCGCCCGCGCTGTCCACCAAAGATTCTGGCACCCAGTTGGCTTCGAAGCAGGTCTGCGGGGTCGTTTTGATGGGCGGCACCGACGCTGGGATGCTGTCAAGCTCGCTTGGCGGCGCGAGGCGTGCCGGCAGCGGGGTGACAAGTTGTACGGCATCAGCGGGACCGGCCAGGCCGCCTGGAAACTCAGTGCCCGCCTGAACGGGCTCGGCTGCTCCTGTCGGGGCATCGGCTGTCGCAACGTGCAGCCGGGCGGCTGTAGATTCTGGGAACTGCAGCCATCGGGGGCCTCCGAATGGACAGTCATCTCCGCCGGTATCGACGCCGCCCGGGCCGTCGCCGCCGTGGCAACCACCAAAAAACCAGTTAGTTTGTGTGTTGAAGAATTCGAATTGATCTTTGTTCTTTTGTGGTAGAGTTTCAGGCACACACGTTGTGAAAAAACTTTGCGAAAAAGGTAAAAAGTAAGATTGCAAGCCTTGCAGCTCGTGAGGGTCTAGCCTACGACATGTGGCCATGGTTGGGGTCGCGGGAGGGTGCAGGCTCCTTGTTTGCGGAGAAAACTCTCTTGGCCCTGTCTCCCGCCCAGGTCTCGGAGCCGTCTGTTAATGAGCACTTCTGTATTCAACAAACTCATACTGCCAGAGCAAATTTACTCTGCTGAATTTTGCCAAGCGGATAATGCGTATCATGAAATGCATGAAATGTCCAAAGTGTGATATTTTACGCCATTACGCCAGGTGACGCAAGCGCCATTAATTTATAAGACGAGACTGCCAGGATCAGGTCTCACAATGGGTTGCGGGTGTTACCGACGAACTCAGCGTTCCCGAGGGAGTGAATCAGAGCTGGAGTGAACCGTTTTGGTGGTTGGGGTGACCACACGGTACGCCACCTTGTCGGTTGTAGCCCTTTCCAGCGCCGACACATTTATAGAAAGGGCTCGCTCTTAAAAATTGTAAATACATGTGTCTCTCCCTGCCTAATTCACCCCCGGTCGTTGTTCCAGGCTTTAATCCAGCCCCTGACACATTCAATCACCTAGCTAGTCCTCTCGTCTAGGTCTGTTTAGGTTGAACGGGATGTCGTCCATTTTTGGTGCCATCTCGGTGGAAACGCCCAAATTCGCCGTTGTTAAGACCTTCGCGGACGTGACTGGTGCCGAGTTGCGCAAGTACGCCCCGCAAGTCCGCGCCGAGGTTCTTTATGATATTGCTCCAAACAACAGCATCATGGACGGGCTTAACACACCTTTCCGGTCCCTTGCGGGTGAGCGCGTGCCATACCCGCGGGTTATTGGGGGCTGCACCGATGTGCCTGGGTGCGCGCGCTAAGGACCTCTATCAACCTGCATGCGCATGAAGCTTCTCACAGCAGATACACGACATAAGGATGTACCTTGACATTGTGTTTTTGAGTCGCGTTGTACCGGCAGGTGTCATGTGCCCCCCACGCGTGCGGGTCATGTTTCAGCTACGCGCGATTGTAGACTTCGCGTCCGTGCGAGCGGAGCTCACTGGCAGAATGGCTGTGTTGTCTCCCGTGTCAGGTTACATTTTCGGCGGCAACTCCTCCCGCACCCATGGATCAAGTGAGAAGGTACGTGTGGCACTGCACCATGGCTCGGGCGGCATCAACACCGAACTGCTGCAAAGTAACTCTGGCTGGGAGGCAGAGGCCGGCCTGGGTTTCCCGGCAGCGGGCATTGCACTCGCCGGAACGCGCAGGCAATGGCCCCGCCAAGAATGGGCGCCGCGATGTACTCGGTCTTCAAGCCGGCTTGCGGTGGCAGCGGTACCCCGCAACCCGTAACCCTCCACCCCAACCACCACAGCTGCCACCACCACACCTTGGAGCCCAACAAGGCCCGTCGGATTGGCGCGCCTAGGCCCACTTGGGTCGCAGCGCCGCTCGCAAGTGCCGGGCGGGCCGTACTCGGCTAACCCCCACCGCCCCATTCGGACTGTTCTGCTTTACCCCTTTTAACTCCAACATACCCCTGCGCTGGGCTCCCTGCCTGCAGGTCGCCATGACGGCGCCCGTGGTCATGCAGACGGGCGCCTCCTCTGACGAGGGGGCGGAGGCGGCCAAGAGCGCGCCCAGCAGCGAGGCGGCCGCCACCGGGCCAGCCGAGAAGATCGCCATGACCGCGCCAGTCGTCATGCAGACCGGCGCCAGTGCGGATGCGGCGGGCGCCGGAGGCTCTGGCTGCGGCGGCAAGCGCAGCATGTGTTTCATCATGCCCAGCCAGTACAAGAGCGTGGCGGACCTGCCGGCGCCCAAAGACCCGCGCGTGCGGCTGTACGAGGTTCCGGAGCGGACGTTCGCGGCGATCCGCTTCCGCGGGCGGATGAACCCGGCGGCCAACAAGGCAAAGGAGGCGGAGCTGCGTGCGGCCGCGGCGAAGGCGGGCGTCAAGCTGTCGGCCGACCCGCACGCGGTGCAATACTGCGCGTACAACCCGCCGTGGTGCCTGCCGTGGCTCGCCACCAACGACATCCTCATCCCCGCCCTGGAGTAGAATGCGCGCGTTACAGTTGCACTGGAAGCCAACCCAGGAGTAGGCGCGTTGAGGCGGTATGGACGGTTGGGGATGGACGGTACGCGTGTAGGCCGAGGATCGGGACGGGCGTTGTTGTGGGGGTTGTGGGGTTGCGGATAGTGTTGTTCTTGGTGGGGACTGGGGGGTGGGGGCTGCAGTGGCGTCGGCTGAGAAGTTACCGAGGGGGGTGGGGCCTGCGGACAGACAGCCATGGCCAGAAGTGCGTTCTGTGTACTTTGTACTGTTCAAGGACCGGCCGCCCGAGCACTCGAGCTGTGGGTCAGGTGCGTGCAATGAAGCAATGGTAAGGGTGTATGGCAATTTTGAACTCATGGCAGAATGCGTTTCATGCCGTACACCGGTACTTGGGAGGAGGTCTGGAGACGGAGGGATGCTGCTTGCTTGGGGACACCAAGATGCTCGAGGTCTCAAGCTGATGTCTTTTGGATGCGGGGCTGGCTCCGACGTACTGTGGACAGAATGCCTGCAGCCCCGCGCGGGCGCGGGTTTGCGCATGCTTTGGGAGGGATTTTGGGCAATAGAGGGTTACAGGCGTGACGCTGTTTCGGTAGTAACGAGACAGGCGATAACCTTCCAACTCAGGGAGGATACAAAAATCCGCAACTTTACGCTGTACATGACTTTACGGGTCGTGTGCCTGGAACTTCAACACCGCGTGGTGACGTAGCAGCACACGTGCGGCAGCGGCGGCAGGGGGGGAGGCGGCAGATGGCAGCGTGCGACAACTCAACACGCAACTCCTTGCTACGGCAAAAACTGCAGACGTAATGATCTGATACGTGGGCCCTTCGGAGGCCGACACCTCGAAACGCATCTAGTCCTAGTCCGGGGCCTGACCGTTGCCTCAATGCCGCGCTCGATAGGGAGGGAGAGCACCCAGAGGGACGCTGGCGCTCAAAAGCCACCGAGATCTCGGCGCCTAAGCTCCTATCCATCCACGCCTGGACAAACCGTAGCTCCACGCTCGGCCCCAACACGCCGGGCCTGGAAACACACATGCGACCAGCCGACCCATTGCACCCCACACACAACATGGGCCGCATAGCCTCATCCCCAGGCCCGTCCAAAGTAACTACAAAACGAAACCGCCTATCGCCGCAGGCGCCGCGCACGGTGCGTGCGCTTATCTCCTCCCCACAGTACCCATGCTCCCATTTCCTCACGACACGCACTACGCCCGGCCCCAGCCTACCCAGGGTGGGGTCCGCTCGGAACCTGGGACGCGGCGCCGCCGCCCGGCGCTGAGCATAGCAGGGCCATCCCCCGCATCATCTGCAGGCGCGACCGTCCGCGACGACTGCCCCGGCGCCGCCCAACATCCCAGGTCCCGCTTTCGCGCGAGGCGGGCCGGGACGGGCGGCAAGTCGGCCTATCGAGCCTCAGAAGAAGCCGCCCCGCTCCAGCATGCCTGCCAGGCGGCTGCGCACCACTGGCACGGGCTCCTCGCTCAGCAGCTTGTGCAGGTCCTTGTCGGCTACTGCAGCGGCGGCATGCGGGGGGCGGGAGTTATCCACGTAAAGACCGGAGCCCGTGAACGGTAACGTATCAAGAGAATCCTTCCCGTCTGCGGAGCCGGGGGCCGCCGCGGCGGCCGACCCCTGGGTCAGCGAGGCGGGACGCGGAGCGGGCAGGCGAAGTGAGCCCTGTTTGCCGCTCGAGGTAAGGCACGGCACGTGGGGCCAGCCGGCGCGTGAGCCGTCCGTGAGTGCAGGTGCCCGACCGGACGGCCGGTCGGGGTACGTTGGCCCCACCTTTGTTGGCCACTTGTTCCGCTAAGGCCTGCCGCTCGCTGGGCGATGCCGACAGCAGCTTGCGCGTCATCTCATCGGCCTGCATCGCCGCGCCGCCGCCGCCGGCGGCGCCGACGTGCTCCGTCAGCGCCGACGTCAGCGCCCGACGGACGGCGTCGATATCGATTGAGCGGGGCACGGCCTCGTAGTCGTACGTGACGACGCCACCGCCGACGCCGCCGGCGCGCGCCGCGCGCGGCACGGGCCTGTCGCCGCCGCCCGCCTCGCCCGCGCCGCCCGCGCTACCGGCGCTGCTGGCCAGCGGGTCCTGACCGGGCGCAAAGTCGCCGCGCGCAAGGCGGTCCACAATACGGTCTAGGACGCTATCTGCGGCGGAGTTAGAAAAAGAAGGCACGGTCTTGTGGTTCGCGCTTGCAGCTTCGCTTCTTCCCTTCCTTCCTGCCTTTGGATGGCTGAGTCAGGTGAGTGCGTCGCGAGGCGGGGAATCGCGGAGAGGGATTCGCGTCACGGTCAGCAAACGCCTCGGCGGCACGGAGAGCCCGCATCGTGTGCGATACCGCCGCCGAGACAATAGCTGCGGAAAGGACACAAAGGCAGTTCCTCAGGGCAGGGCCAGCACTCCATCAAGTGCAGTCACGAAGGTGACCCGTGGGTCGCGGACTTCCGAAATCGGCAAAGCTCTGTCGCGGAGAAAGGACCGGGCACAGAAACCCCATACGTTGCGCCTACTTCCTTCATGGCCCAGGCGCACGGCCTCGCTCTAGGAGTTAGGACGCACCAATTAGCTGCACTGGCTTCCCCACGGGACCGCTGCCAATGCTGACAGCCCGAAGCGCATTGAAATGCGAGATGGCGTTGCCCAAGTGACGCCCAGTGGAGGTCAGCATTCTTCTTTCTTATTTCAAACGGCCTTCTTCAAATGGGCAGGTGTGCGCGCAAACGCAGTTGCGCGGTTACAAGACTTCCTATCTGAGAGCTGACGAGCTGTCCTTACAACAGTGCCCGAGAGTCTCGGTGAGCTATCTACACCCAAATTTGCTAGCCGCTATACTCCAAACTGCTAGTCTTCTCACGTCTTAAGCCGTGTATGGGCAACATTTGGCGTCTTTAAAGCGATTCGCCCTCATTGTGTTGTACGACACGTCATGCAAAAGGGACTACAGTGCAGCCGCGGTGCCCCGGTTCAGTGCTTTGCCACCCGCATCAGTCATCATACACGCGGCTGCAAGGGTATGTCCTGTCTCAGATGCCAAATCGCTGTGTCTCGCCAACGGTGCTTCTGAGTCGTGTTGCCCGCATGGCGCGCGGTGGACACTTCTTCAACCCGATGGACCGACTAGACCCACACTGTAAAGGGCACTGAGACCAGGCCCTGAGGAGCACGTAGTATCTCAACTCTGCCGCTGCTGCCACTACTTGCCATTGCTGCGGCAGCTGCAGCTGCCGGGAGGCGGGAGCAAGGCGAGAGCGAGGCATACGCTTCATTTCAACTTCCGCTTCATGCCGCCGCTGTCCCGGGACGAAGATGTGTGTGAGCTTGTGCCTGACTGCCGCACGCCAGCCCTTCCGACACTTCCCTATCCGCCCAACAGTACGCGAGGCAGTGCGAGCTCCGCCGTGTGCCCTCCTATTTCACCCGTTTCCGAAGCTCAAAACTGAAAGATGCTGGGTGCATTCCCCGGGAGTTTCGCAGTAGACGACCAGTACAGACCCGGTTTTGCGTAGAGTACGAGCGCAGCGCACGTGGGTCGTTAGAAAGTTAGGCTGCCATTTGGGTTTTGCAACGTGAGGAACTATTTGTCGGTCTAGACACACTTCACCTTTATTAGTACGTCTCATCTGCACGCCTTCCCGTGCTTCAGGTTCCGCTTACGAGAGCTTTACAACCCCACCTGCCCTTCTAACAGTCGTCTTACTGGATCGTGTCCATAGTGATAAAATTGGTCTTGCGTGATGCTACTGTTTGCGCCGCAGCAGGCCGGCGCGCGCACTTGGGGAGTGACTGGACTGCCGGTACATAACCCGAGTGCCGGTACCACACAGGCTTGTGCGTCATGGGCCCAATAGTGTATCAAAGGTGTGTCCAGGGTGTCATTTATGAACGTCTACAGGGAGAATGAGGCGCTATTGTACAGAATCGGTGCAGTAAAATTTGCATCGGCCTCCCTCCAGGGTGGCCCCCACGCGCGACGTTCCCAATTGCCAAATCCTTTACTAACTTATCAAACATAGCTATGTATAGGGCTGTGTAACTGCTGACGCGCTTTGCTGCTTTAGAACTACTTTGAAGGGGCCCGGGAGGATCAATCAGACGAAGTTCCGAAAGTAGCCAGCGCTGAGGCAGGGATGAATCGGCTGGGCTCCCTGTCCGGCCTGCTTGTCAGGGCAGCCCGCAGCTGCAGCCGGCGGTGGGCTTCGGGGGCGTTGGGCCTGCCTGCTGAGGTGCGGCGGTTCTCGGGACGATGTGCCGGGACGCAGGAGCAGCGCAACCCTGGGTTCTCCAGCTTCCCAAGCGTCACTTGGAGTCGCATCACAAAACGGAGCAGCGTACTGAAAGTGCCTCCCTTGCGATTTGCTGCTGGATAAGGAGGGCTTGTACATTTAGTCGCGTGATGCTGTTGGGCTGGGGACACCCATTGCCGGCCGCGTCTATACATGACTGAGACGCATGATATGCCTGCAGTTTGCTGCGGTCGGCATCGTCGGACAGGATGTTGCCTCTCAGGCGCGCAGCCTTCACACCAGCTTGACAACATGCCAAGGCGCTCCAGCGGAGGCCAATCCCAGCGCTCTGTAGGTTTTGCTTACATTGTGTATGGGCAGTTGGATAAGCGTCGTGCATCTTTCGTCCCCCTGCACTGATGCGGTGTGCGCGACACAATAATTCTCGTGAGCATAGGCCAACGAACTTCCTTTTCTGGCAGGTCTGCGGAACCTCCCAGGAAGTACCGTCCTCTGGGCGATAAGGAGCTGTGGCACGAAGCCTGGTGAGTGAGCAGAAGAACTTTCCGTGACGCACGCAGGACTCGTATACACCGCGCCGTGTCTTCGCTTTTGGATGGGCCCAGCCATGGGGTTTGGGACATTCCAGTAGCAACAAGGCCGTCCGGAGAGCAGCCGAGTGTTGACACGCTTGCTGTTGTGTGCTCGGCCCGGTTCGGTGTAAACGCTGCGGAACCCGTGCACATGACTGGGAATTACGGTCAACGCATGCTGCATTCGTGATGAACCGATCGCACGGATTCCCATGTTTCAAGCGCAAACAAGCCGACGACCGTGAGAGCTGAACTGCACAGGCGACCGGGGGAAAGTACCCGGCTGAAGCGGTGTCGGGTGGGGGTGTAACGGGGGCCTGAGCTCCATCAAAGGAGATACCCGGGTCTTTCCTGTCATGGCCTACCGGCGCGGTGACACGCAAATGCGCCCCCTCCCAGTACACTTGCTTCCCCCGCACCCTCGAGCGCATGGGATGTGTCCGGGAATGACGCGACGCAAAAGTCGAACTACGGAAGCGCCAAAACGTCATTTGAAACAGCTACAGCGGTTCCATTGTCCTGTCGGACGTGCGTTCATAATCTCGCCGTTGCTGGGTCGGCACACCCCCAAGCGCAGGGAATGGGGAAATGCGAGACCGCGGCACAGCACCTGGCATCACAACCTCGCAACGTATCAAAACCCTCCCCTCTAGCTCGCGTTGCGTTGGGTACCCCCAGCACCCCTCCCTCAATCTTGCCCTCCGGACTGGTCGCAGTTTGCGCCCCACCTTCCTTTCAACCCAATTCCCAACCCCCCGTGTGCTCTGCTGTCAGGATGTACGAGGACAAGTTTGGCACGGAGGAGGACCCGATTGTGGTGCCGTCGCTAGAGCCGGAGCGCATCATTGGGGTGACTGACCCCGAGGACGAGACTCTGGTGGTCTGGGGCATCCTGAAGGACGGCGAGCCGCCGCGGCAGTTCGTTGAGAACGGCGAGTTCTACGTCCTTAAACTCGTCGAGTACGTGAAAAAGGTTGGCGACGTGATGGAGGAAATCGAGGGCGGTGCCGACAAGGCCAAGCTGGAGGCCAAGTAAAGTGGCTGCGGATGCCTGCGCCGCAGACCTGTTTTTTACTTCCGTGGAGAGCTGTCCGCCGCAGGGGCTCGCTCGTCGGGAGCACACAGCGCGCGCGGTGGGCGCAGGAGACATGTGGCGGCGGATGAGGAAGCGCGCCCGTCCGTCCGTTTGCGGCGGCTTCGGCTTAGTGAGCCGTGCAAGCCGAAGCCGCTTGGTCGGTGAAGAAGGACGGCGTAGTTTTAGTGGCGGCTTGGACGAGAAAGGACGTGGGATCCGCGCGATTCTCCCTGGACCGGCTTTGCTGGACGAAGCTGATGAGACTCCTCGTGGCTCCTGCTGCAGTGCCCTTGTGCATGCAATGACGCGCGCCCATTCCGGATTCTCACCAGGCGCATGGCTTATTCCAACTTAGTAGTATAGCCGGTTCTGTTCCGTTAGGTGCGTGTGTTCAAAAAGAGCTATTTCTGGTGGAGGGAAATGGGACTGTCAATTGACGGGTTAAGCTCCGGGTGGTTCTACCCGGCTTGCGTCTCCACGGTTACGCGTGTGTGTGGTGGCCGAAACATGTGGGTACGGGTATTGCAGGAACAAGGGGAGGGAGGGGGACGGTGTGAGGACGACTGGCGCCGCGGTGTGCCTTTACAATGGACTATCTTGCCACGACACGACACTTCTGGTGCAATGCTTGACGGCCAGACGGAAGGGGAGTTGCAATTTAGTGTAGGCGGGGAAGCGAGGCTTTGATGCGTGCGGACAGACGATGGATGGTGCAACGATCTTTTCACTGTAAAAGCACAGCGCCTGACATGTTTTGATAAAGTTGTCAAGGCAGGCATACCGGTGAAGCAGGGTGCCTAAATGCCTAAATGGCGTTGTGATTAAGCTTAACTACTCCAGCTTCATTACCGAGGACGTGAAAGCAAGCATTACGTCTTTTACCGGCCATACGGCCAGCCGCATGTGTTCCCCCACAACGGTGTTGTGCAGGGGTGCGCATACAAGAACCAGGCTGGTCGTGAAGGACAAGGCGTGCCGTACACTGGTACCCAGGGCGGCTGGTACCCAGACAAGTAGGTAATTCTGATAGCCATGAAGGGCATTTACGGAATAACCTGACTGATCTGGGCCCAATTGACATATTTATTGTCGTGAGGGCAAATTCCAAAGGGAAGTTTGAGTTGCCGCCGGTTTCGGAGCGTCAATCACTAAAGTAATTGATAGTGAACAGCAGTAAACACAAGGAGAACTGCTATGGTCAAGTTATAATACTTAGGTTTTTACTGACGTGCTGAAATGCTAAACAACACGGCGCCAATGTGCCGTCAATATCAACAACAAATTGCTTGACTCACAGTCTTGTGACCCAACGCTTCTGGAAGACAGCCCACCCTTGGGGTTTCTTTCGATGCAAAACTATCTAGTCGTCAAGAAACTAGGAACAGGTACCTATGGTGCCGCATACCTCGTCAGCCTAAGGGCCAACCCAGCTCAACAGTACGTACTCAAGAAAGTCAAAGTAGATGGCCCTGACTCCTCAGCCGATAGCGAGGTCAAGGTCTTGCGAAGCCTTTCGCACCCACTGGTTCTCAGGTGGGCGCGCTTTTGCCCAGCAAATTGGGTGCACATCTCCATTCTAATGATGTCGCAAATTGCATAACATCCAGCCTTGGCATAATGCGTACGCAACTGAATTTTCGGGATATTAAACGGCGCGCTCCCGACTGCCGCTTGTAGTTACGTGGACCACTTCATGTACAAAGGCCATCTATGTATTGTCACCGAATACTGTGATGCCGGCGATTTGTATCAGCTGCTTCGTGCGAGGAAGGCGGCTCTGTCGGAGCCGCACCTGCTCGACCTGTTTGCACAGGTCCTACTAGCAATTCAACATGTGCACTCAAAGAACATCCTGCATCGTGACCTGAAGACCCAAAACATCTTCCTGACGTCGGGAGGGAGTATCCGCCTGGGCGACTTTGGCATCAGTCGGCCCCTGAACGGCACCATGGATCTGGCATCTACAATTATCGGGTGCGTGATGACGGATGGTGGGGTGGGCGTAGGGGTGAATGGGGACGAGCGGGTAGTGACGGTGTGGCATCGTGGGTGGTGAACCTTTGCCTTGGCGAACAGGGCGGGGAGGGCTGTCAAGGGAGGAGAGGGACTCCGAAACTCCCTTGGACACGCCTACTAACCACCCTGTATTCTGCACCTCCTCCCTTGCCTCTTTCCGCAGGACGCCGTACTACATGTCGCCAGGTGGGGCGTGGCGCACGAGGGGTCGTGCGTTTAGGCCCCTGTAAGCCGGGCGGGTTTTGCTAGGAGCCCAACAATCTCCCCGACACCACGTTGTCTGCCGCCGTAGCTTTTGCAGCCGTGTTTCACGGTGATGCAAGGGCGCCCCACTGCGCCACCAGCGGGACGGTTCGCTCAGCGGTGCTGCTGCGCGCCCCTGGCTGGTCGCAGAGGTCATGTCGTCTATGCCGTACGACTTCAAATCGGACATGTGGTCGCTGGGGTGCGTGCTGTACGAGATGATGAGCCTGAAGCACGCCTTCGACGCCACCGACATGTCCAGCCTGGTCATGAAGATCCTGCGCGGGGAGCACCTGCCCATTCCGCAGGCAAGGACAGCTCACAGCTCGACAGCGCAGCGGCGGGGCCCCCGGGGGCAACCTTGCCGCAAGACCTGGGACAGCAGGGCGGCCCTGTCCTACGGAGTTCGGTCCGCAGGACGACCCGAAGTTTGGGGCCGGGTGCCTATCATTAGGCTGGGTTGAAACGCAATGATCAGCACCAGTCTGTACTGGTTGGTCGCCTGTCACACCAAGTGCGTGCGGGTTCTTGTCCTCGAAAGTAAAAGCCGTGGGAGGAGCGCAGCTGTGCGTTGGCGCAGACCGTTGGTGCGTGCAGAGGTGGTCCGGTGGGCCAGCCCAGGGCGGCAAGGACGCGCAGTGGAATGGACCGAGTGTCTTACGGCCGTGTGAACCGCAACCCAGAACCCTAAAACCCCTGCTGCCTACAGGGCTTCAGCCAGGAGCTCAAGGACCTTGTGCGGCAGCTGCTATGCAAAAATCCAAAGATGCGCCCCGCGCCCGAGCAGATCCTCAAGATGCCTTTCCTCAAGGTGCGCTGCGCCGCGATGAGCAATACATGACATGGGTTAGGTCATGTGGCCCGCGCCCCCCCCCAAGCCGGCCGGCGGCGTGATGCGTCACGCTGTCGTGTGGCCCGCCTCGCCTCGGCCGGCCGGCTGCGCGTCGCGTTGCATTTGGGGCTACGTTCTGTGGCAGTAGCGCGCTGCTGTCTAGGGCGAGTCGCCATCTCTTCACCTGTAAAATATCGAGGTGGGTCAGCGGCCGGGAGGTCCGTGTCGCCTAATGTATGTGCACAGCCCGCATCGCCTGCCAACCTCCCCGCGCGCCCGCAGCCCACAGGTCCTCTTGGACGGCGTCCGCCGTGAGCCCTATCGCTTTAAAGGCTAAATTCGGTGCATTCCCGCGCGCAATGAGGTCCCCCCTGTGGCCCCATCTCCCAGGAGTACGTGGCTCGCGCGCGGGAGACGGTGGCGCAGCTGGAGCAGCAGCGAGGAGTCCGCGGCGGTCGTGGCGGCGGTGGCCGCACAACGGAGCCCGGACAGCTTGCGCCAGGGTGCGTTTGGGTATCGGTACCGGCCCAGGCGGCCTGCCTGACTGGCACACGGCGTACGATGCGTGCTCTCGGTCTTGTTGCCGGGGTTCGCCTCTTTGCGCTTTGCGTCCTTTGCCGGTACGCACCGCCTCAGGGAAACACTGTGACCTGTAGTGAGAGCCGGCGGCGGCGCAGAGTTGAGGGCACTCCGGGCCTGGTCCTCTGCATCCTTCTCCCTTTCGCTGACTGGTGCGCCGCCCCCGCGCCCGGCCCATGTCTTTGTTGCGCCGACAGGGCGCCGTCCTTCCACCGCCACAGCTACAGCACCGGCGCCGGCAGTGACCCGGCGCCGGGGCCCAGCGGCGGCTCTGCGGCTCTGTCCCCTAGCCAGCTGGACCGCGCGCTTGAGGCGGCAAACGACCGACTGCGGCGAATACAGCTGGAGCGGGAGGCCCTGATGAAGCAGGTGTGCGGAGCGGGCGGGGCGCTATGCAGCGGGGAAGCTTCGCATGCGGCGGACATCGTGTCCCGTGAGTTCCCTTACTGTCTGATAATTATTGGCGGCTGCACGCGGCGTCGCACAGCTTCCGGGTTGAGGACATCCTGTACTACGCATTCGTGCGCCTACGAAGTGCAAACCCAAACCTTGCCCGCGCTGCACGCCTTTCCCCGCCTGGCAGGCCCACGGCGCTGGCCAGGGGAGCCCCGTTGCGCCGCCGAACGGCAGCCCAGTCAGTCGGCGCTTCTCCGCCTCACCGCACCAAGCGCAAAGCCCGGCATTGGCGGGCCAAGCCTCGGAAACAAGTCTAGGTATCGGAGGCCGAGCGAACGTGGCGCTTGCGGGGGGCAGCGGGAGCGGCATGAGCCCCGGCGGAGGCGCGGCGGGGGCTTCGGGGCTCAGCGGAAAGTCGTGGCGGGAAAAGGAGGAGGCGCTTCAGCGGCTGCAGGTAAGCAAAAACCTTGGGACGGCGTTGCGTCTGGGCCGCATGGGGCTGCACCGGGGCCGCAATGCGCGCGTATGGAGGGCGGCCATGGCTGCATACGAGGGAACGTTATTGTCGAAGGCGTATGCGCTGTTGCCGATGCAGCTTCACACGGACGGGCAGTCCTTGGTCCGGCCCAGACCATGCGTGCGGCCAGCGACCCGCCCACGGCTCTCTCGCCGGCGCTGTCCCGTTCCGCACCTTACTACGTCCACCCCTGGGCAAGAAGAAGACGGCCGGCGCCTGACGGCGCCGCCGCACCCACATCCGCCATGCGCCGTCTCATGCTGCATTCGCCAACTGCCGCAGGCCCGTAGCAGCCAGCGGGACCTGCCGATGCAGCTCTCGGGGCCCCTGCAGCAGCCCGGGGGGCAATTCCAGCATGGCCCCCTGCTGCCTCATTTGGCTGGAGATGTGGACTCGGCGCTGGAGCGGCACCGGGAGCAGCGGCAGCTCCGCAGCTCGCGACCGCAGTCGCCCGAGTACGCGGGCATGGGCGGGGCCGGAGGGCCGGGACAATTCGGCGGGGGCTCGCCGCCGACCGCCTCTGCTGCCGCGGCGGCGGCGGCGATGGACCCGAAGGTGCGTGCGGAGGGGGGGGCATCCGGCGCGGCTCCGTGACGGGGGGAGGGTGACGTGTCCTCGTCGTCGTTGCGAGACTTCGGCGCAGCACGTGTGCTGAGCGGCCGTGCAAGTACTTTGCCGGCGAGCGCTGATACCGCCAACCTTTGTTTCCCGCCTCCTCTCTCGACAAACAACCGCCCCTGCCGATGCGGACGCCGATGCCGCTGCGCAGACCCGTATGAAGGCGCGTAAGGAGGAGGAGGCGCGGCGGCGCGAGGCGGAGCTGCTGCAAGCACGCAAGGTGTACTTCGAGGAGCGCAAGCAGGCGGCCGCGCGGCTGCAGCAGCTGTACACACCCTCGCCCAGCAACCAGGTCGCCAGCACCGCCAGGCGAGTCACGGACAGCTCGCCGCTGTCGCTGCACGGCGGCATCAGCCTCAGCGGGGAGTACCACTCCGTGCAACAGCAGCCGCAGCACGCGCACTACTCCTCGCCGCACCACCTGCATCACACCAACTCTACCGTCAGCCACAGCGGCGGCGTCGACGGCGCGATGATGCTCGTGCGCGAGTCCAGCGGCGAGGTCGGCAGCGCCCTGGGCGGCCCGCAGCTGTCGTATTACGGCGGCGGCGGCGTGGGGCCGCCGCTGCCGCGGGGGGCCGCGTGTCCGGACGTTAGCGACAGCGACGATGACCTCGAATACGGGGTGAGTAGGGCAGCTGGGTGGCTTGGCACGCAGTCTGCCTGGCTTGCGCTGCAGTTGTCGGCTTCGGATGCCTGCGCTCGGGCCCTTCATGCCCCATGGAGTGCCGGTCCTTAGGGTTTCGGCTGCCGGGGTCGTCACCGCCGTGTGAATCAGTTCAGCGCCAAGATCCAGAAGAGCGGACGGGCGCCATCCTGTACTTGTTTTCGCTGAAATGCTTAGCACCAAGCTGCTGGGCCCTGCCACACGCCGCCAGCCGCACTTTCCCGGCCTCTGCCTTGCCCCGCGTCCCCCTGGGCCGTTCGTGGGGAAGGGCCCCCGATGCTCTTCGGCGCTCGTGCTCGTGCACCTACCGTATGCTCGCGTGCGTGCGTGTGTCTGCATGCCATGCAGGAGGGCTGCGCCATGCAGGAGTTTGAGGCGGAGCTGGTCAACACGGCGGCGGGAAGCAGCGGCGTGTCGTCCCCCACGGCGGCACCCAGCACCGCAGTGGCTTCGCCGCAGCTGCAGCAGGCGCTGGACCGGGGCGATCTGGCGGACCGCATACTGGCGCTGCGTGAGGTGCGTTCATTGGGAGGGGCGAGACGGCCAGGAGTTTTATACTTGTCTCCGGAGGGAGCAAACGCGGCAACCCCTCGGCGCGCGGCCCGTGGCTGCCAGCGTGGTGCGCCCCTAGCCGGTAAGCCCTGTCACCCAAGCATGCCGCCCGCTAACCACATCCACCGCACGTGGCGCGGAGCCACAACACGTCACGGCGGAGCGCGCCGCCATCGCGGATACTCTGCCGCCAGGTAACACCGCAAATTCGTCCTCTGGTCAGACCCTCCCTCTGGGCCCGGCGGTCTGCGCATTTCTGCAGGTGTGCGCGTTCAACCTGGGCCAGCCGCTGTACGAGCTGATATACGGCTACATCCGCAAGCGCATGGCGCAGGGCGTGACGGACGACGCCGCGTTCCGGCAGGAGCTGTTTCAGCGGCTGGGCCCGGGCCGCATGCAGTACGTGCACCTCATAGACCAGCTCATCTACTTTGAGGACATGCACGGGCTGCAGTCCGCACTCATGTGAATGAATCGTGTGAACCCAATTGCGGGGCTGGCGTGGACGTGGGGGACGTGCGACATGCGTTCGAGGAGGGCATTAACGGAGTGGGCGGGGCGGGATTCAGCTGAGCTGATGGCGGGATGGAGTGTGAGGCTGGGCGGGGCAGGGATGGAGGGCGGAGGGCGGCCCGGTGTTCGCCCCTGGACAAGGGACTGCGTGCTGCAAGAGGCTCGGACTTTTAGCGCCTACTAGAGAGATATCTTTTTTCGCCGCGCAACATTATCTGCGCGGGATGATGAGCTGCTGTATATCCTGTCCAGACAGAAAACGCAGGCTTCCGTGGCATCGCACCGCGCGGCTTTGCTGCACTTTCATCGCGCTTGCACAAATTAAAGGCGGCGGTTTGGGCGAAATTGTGGGCTGGCGGCGAGTGATTGGACACAGCGGCAGTGCTTTCCTGCAGTGGTCACGTTGTTCGATGGTTCCGGTGCCAGATTACATGCGGTATGCGTGCAGCCGGCGGGAAGGCGAGGAAGACACGCAATCACTGCCTGTTAAACCCTAAAACCCTAATGCACCAAACCCTGCGGGCGCAGCGATGGTGTGATACATCATACCCTGCGGTTTAACCGTGAAGCGGCGCATTGTGCCCGTGGCAGGGGGAGATCATACGGCGGCAGCGCGGTCGCACGGGCAATGCGGTAACGCAACCCAGGCTATATAGTGGTGTAAATACGGTATGAAATTTGGCTTGGCTGCCGTGCGGTGTCCGACGACTGCGGCACCTAGTTGACCTTGTATCGAGGGGATTGCGTTCTTTCTTCCGCCGTTGTTTATACGTTACCTGTGGGGTCCTGGTGGGGTCGTTGTTTTCTGTTCCTCTTGATGTCTCGCTGAAGGGGCTTCTTACAGCAGCGAGTTGCTGTTTTGCGGCAGCGCAACGAATGAAATCCCGAGTTTCCCGGCATCGTTTTCGGCTACATGGGATTTGCGTGGCGCGTGCTGCTTTTATTTTCAGGCGCGTGCGTGGTTTTATTTCCAGGTGGAAGTAGGAGGAGCGTCGTTTCCCCTCGCTTTTTTGCCCTTGACAGGGGCATGTGTGATGGAAGCCGCTGGCGGACCTGCATCGCATTCCTTCTGTGTGTGCTTCCTTATGGGTTCCCATCTGACAAACCTCGGATGCGTCGTACTCAAGGGTACCGCTTTACTTGATTCATGTCGATTTGTACGTTGGGAATACCTCGCGTTGGGGTATATGTTGCCCGCTTCCAAGCATTTGCCCGATGGGCACGCGAATGGAACAATCGCAGCAAGCGAGCTAACGTATAACCTAAAAAATGTTCCAGCTCATACGTGACTTGTTCCTGCCGATTGGGGTAGATGCCGATTACAAGGCGCGCCCAGGAGTACCGAATCGCGTACCAAGATGTGTTCTTTCTGGCCGCAGTTCGGATCTTCGGAAATGGGAGCTTTCTTTGTCCCGTGGGTCGCTGCTGCTGGGACATCTTTTTCAGCGTGTTCAGCAGTAGCAAGGTCGTGAACGTTCAGCAGTAGCAAGGTCGTGAACTTATATGTACGGACACGCTGTCCTCGCCGTCGCTTTTGGGTCTCCGCAGTCTGCTCCGGAACGACGGTCGCGGGGCTCGCAGTTTCACACTCCCATAACGATCGCCAAGTATTTGGGACAGACATAATTCGCTTGTGTATAATGATGTGCCATCGCTTATAAGATATGAATTGCCCGTCCTTTAGCTCCCGAACGACTACGTATAACGGCCTTCGAACAATTTCCAACCAGATGGGATGCCTGGTAAAGGCGACTAACTGTGCATAGTGCTCGCGCAAACATATACTATCCTGCTTAAGTTAATCACTGGATAGTGCCCAGTTCAGCAGAGCCTTCAAGTTCAGTCCGTTTGAAGCCCAGAGAAATACTACTAGTACCCACAAAAAGAGTCACAAAAATGACAGCCGTTTTCATCGATGCCGAAATATTATTTGACATTTATTAACTGCGGTATGCGTCACAAGTCGCGGTGAACAGTGACTAAGGTGTAAGGACGCTTGGCGACAACCAGCGAACCAGGTGTGTGACTCTTGAAGATGCTAACAGGTATCAAAAAATCGATAGCGTGTGCTTGCGTCGGCGGGGAAACATCCTCTGGAAAATGATGGGAGGGCGATTACCAAGGCCGCCACGTCTGCTGCTTGTGTCCATCCCGCGTCCTGACCGTAATTTCATTCCGGGTTGCGTAAGTGCATTGGCTCTTTCCATAATGGCGGGCAGTTATGGACGCGTCCCATGGGCCACAGTTGCTACCACCGAGCTTAAAGCAAAAAAGATTGTTCCCGTGCATCCAAACGGCAGTTGCTCCGTTTTTGATAAGAGATACCCGTATTCCGCATTCTCAGCTATGCTTGTACGCCTGCTTGACGCCACGGGCATTTTGTACTACGGCGCCGTTGCTTTACCACCACTTTGTCCGGCCACTGTCATCCTTCTGCATTTCAGGCGTCGCCTCCCTCCCATCACATCAGACCATAGCAGCCTTATGTGGATTGGTAGCTTGTTCCCAGACACCGCCACTGCACGGGCAGATGACTGCCGCCTGCTGGCCTGCCGAAGCCCGCGACAGCGTCGCTTGGGGGGAGGCGGTTGGGTGGACAACCGGCGACACGCTTTATCCAGGCCAGGACAAAGCCACCTGCTCATGGGGGACGCAACAGGAGGCCAGCAGTTGACGGCCGGTGAGGCCGTCGACGGTGCCGCGGCCTCGGTGGCGGAATGCCAGCAGCTGGCTGCCGATGGGCCAACGGACGCAGCGGAATGCCGACAGGAGGAGGCGGGCAGGGGCCAATCTGCGGACGCCGCCGCCACCGCCGCAGCGGAATGTCCACAGCGGACGCCGGACGGACCTGATGAAGAGGCCGCCGTCGCCAGTGCCGTAGCAGCCCGATGCGACACGCAGCCAGCCGCAAATGACTGTGAGGCCGCCTCTGCCGCTGCCAACGCTGCCATGCAAGGCCAGCAACCGGCAGCTGATAATGCAGGTGCGGCCGCCGCAGCCCTTTCGGGGGTCAGGGTGGAGAACGACCCAAGCGCTTCGGACCGACCTCCGTCCGCATCGGCACATCTGGATAAGCGGTGTGATTCTGCCAACGGGCGTGGCTCGCGCCCCGCAACCGCCGCGGCTGAGGCGGCACCTGAAGCACCCGCAGCAGCAGCAGCCACGTGCCAGCCCCCCGACATCACCTCGGCTGCCGAGCCCGAGCCACCAGCGGAGCGGACGTCAGAGCCATCGCCGGGCGGCCCAGGGATTTCGCTGGCGGATGCGCCGCTGGACGACTGCGAGCAGGCGGCGCTTGCACAGCCGGAGCAGGGGCGCGAGGCGGCTTCAAAAGCCGACGAGCCCGCTGAGAGCGCGAGCGCGTCATCGGATGAGGGGCAGGTCGGCGCCGCTGCACCCACCGTCGCCCCAGGCGACTCCGCCGTCGCCAGCGCCTGCCCTCTGGGCCCGGATGCGGCGGCGGCGGCAGCGGCCGCAGGGGAAGACACGCCCGCTTCGCCAGAGGCTACGGCGCCGGACTCGCCGGAGGAGTCAGGCAGCACGGCGGAGCACGGGCCAAGCGGGGAAGGGCAGGAGCGCGGGCCGGAGGGAGCGGCTGCGGCGGCCGGTCCAGGTGGCGCAGCTGCAGCAGCTGGGGGAGCAGGGCGTGATGAGGCAGCTGAGGGCAGCGGTTCAGGTGAAGCAGGTGACGGGGTGACAGTGACGGACTGGGGTGAAGCGGTCGCCGGATGGGGCCCAGCTGCAGGCGCAGTTCAGGCGGCCGGGCGCATGGGAGCAGCGGAGGCAGCCGTGTCGGATGCAGCAGCAGCCCGAGGTGACCCGGATGGAGCGACGCCCCGCACCACATCTGGGCCGGGGGATGCAGCCGAGGAGAGCGACCCGGATGAAGCAGCCGAGCCATCTGTGTCGGAGGAGGCAGCGGATGGGAGCGGCGGGTCGGGTGGTGCGGCGCTCGGCCTCGACCTGGACTCGGCAGGACCTGCGTCCGGCGAAGCAACAGCCGAGGCGAGCCAGCCCCTCAGGCTTCAGGATGACGCTGATGGCAGCGGCATCTCGTCGGGGCGTGAGGCTGCCTGTGGGGTCAATGCGGGGAAGCCGGAGGCGGCCCCGGCGCCGGCTGGCGCGCCCCGCAGTCCAGAGGCCTCGCCGGGGGAGCCCTCCGGAGACGGGGCCCCAGGCCAGCAAGCGTCGGAAGGTGCTGCTGCATCGGGAGCCGAGTCAGAGGTTGAGGAGCCCCGCGCCCAGCTTGAGGCTGGACCGGATGCTGTGTCGGAGGCAGAGCCTCGAGAGCCCCAAGCCGGGTGCGGCGCCGGGCGGGAGGGCGAAGCTGGGTTCCAGTCTGGAAGTCCCCGCTCAGGGACGGGCACGGAAGCCGGTCAGGACGACCGCAGCGCGGGCGAACAAGATGACGAGGCGGGGGGCGGTGGAGACGACGCGGCAGTCGCCTCCATGCCGATGCCGGCCTCACGCAGGGACCTGCCGGACGCGGTGAAGGGCCCGGAGGTGTCGGTCGCGCCGTCAGCAGCGGCCGCACGCGCCGCTCCTGGCAGGGTGATTGGCTCATGCCGCGCTGCGTCCTCCTCCAAGTTGCCCCCCGCCTCCTCGTCGACATCAGCCATCCGAGCTGCGGCCGCGGCGCATTTAGCGGCCGGGGCGTCGGCCACGGCAGCGGCAACTGCTCTGCCGCCGCAAGCCCCCGGCATGCGGGGCCTGCCCAAGCCCAGCAGCATTGCCAGCGCCCAAACTGCCCCTGACCGGCCGGCTATTCCGGCGCCAGCAGGTGCCCAGGGGCCCGTGGCGCAGGCGGCTTCTCCGGTTGCGGACGGGCAGGCGGCCGCGCGGCGCGCCTCCGCAACCGTCGTAGGCGCCCCAGCGGCCGGCCCGGACGGCCGTATCAAGGAGCAAAAAGGTGTGTGGATGGCCCTGAGGGTTGCCAGGCGCGCAGGGCGGGGGTGTAGGTGGGGCGCTTGGGCGGCGGGTGCATGCAAAGGGGCGGGTTCTTTGCCTCCGAATATCCTTCCTCTACCTCTTACCCCCAACTCTGGACCGTCATTCTCTACCCCACCTCTACCTCCACACCATTTGGAGGAGAACGCAGCCATTTGGTGCTGCGGCCGTACATCGCCCACTCACTCCGCGGCGCTCGCCTGGCAGCGGCAGTCAATGGATGGGGACGAACATGAACGCCCTGACCTAACCCTACCAAACCTGACCTGACCTGACCTGACCCGATCTGACCTGGCCTCATTTGAAGTTCATATCTGACTTCCCCCTGCAGGCGCGGCGCGCTCCCTTCGGACAGCGATCCCGCACCCGCCGCCGCCCCACGACCCACAGCCCCTGGCCAAAGCCAAGAGCTACGCCAAGCTCCACTCGACGCGCGGCGCAGAGGCCTCTGGAAGCGCGGACGATGCTGCGGCGGCGGCAACGGCGGAGCCGCACCAACCGCTGCCGCTCGCCGAGGCGCCGCCGCCGGCGCGCTTCACCGGCCAAGTGGAGGTGGCAGTCCCGTCAGCGGCAGCCGGCGGCGCGGCGGCCCGGTGCGAGGGCGAGGACGAGGAGGCCGACCCCGGATCTCCGACTGAGAGTGGCACCACCGCCGCTGGTCTCGTGCCGCACAGGCGGGCTCCGTGGGCTGTTAACGGTGACGAGGAGCCCGACCTTATTGCGCAGGTAGAAGCTGAGGCGCTTCAGTTGGGCCTGGAGATCTACGCGCGGGACGGCAGCGGCGGTGGCCGGGGCTTGGCGGCGCAGGGTTCGGGGGAGGGCGGAGCGGAGGAGGGCGCGGGGCAGGCGGCGGAGGAGGAAGAGGAAGAGTCGCTGGAGGCGATTATGGCGATAGGCCGCCGGCCGTCGGAGGTCGCGGAGTTGCTCCTGGGCGGCGCAGCGGCCTTGGCGAGCGGCGGCGGTAGCGGCGGCGGCGGGGCCGATGACACGGAGTTGCGGCACCGGCGGAAGCAGGAGCGCAAGGAGCGCAAGCGCGCGCTGAGGCGGGAGCAGAAGCGGCAGCAGCGGCAGCGGCGGCGCGCGCTGATGGGCCTGGATCCCAACGGCGACGACGAGGACGGCAGCGGCAACGAGTCGTCGTGCTCCGCTTCCTCCTCGCCATCCTCGTCATCCGCGTCCTCCTCCTTGATTAACTTTGGCGCCGGGACCAGCGGCAGCGGCGGAGAGGCCCGCGAGGGTCGGAGCAGGGGCGCCGGGAGCGCTGACGGCGCCGGCGGCGGCGGCGGCGAGATCCGCACCGCGGACAGCGGCCGCGCGATGTTGCTCCTCAGCGCTGCCGGCCCAGCGACCGGCTCCGCCGGGCTGTTCGACGACGAGGACGACGGCGGCGGCGGCGGCGGCGGCGGCGAAGTCTTCGCCGCGGCTGCCGACGACGACGACCGCGACGACGGCGCTCGGGACTTGGAAGAAGACGATCTGGCAGCCCAAGGCCGCATTCTTACCTCCGCCGGCGCGGCGGCAGCGCTGGGGCTGTTGTTCGCGCCGTCGCCGCCGCCGCCGCTACGGGATACGTCGATGCGGTCCAGGGAGGGCAGCGGCGGCGGCGGCGGTGGCAGCCGCGGGATCAGCGTCAGTTACAGCGCCGACACCCGTGATGCCTCGGGCTTCGTGCCGAGCTACCTGCTCGACACGCCGCCGCCGGAGCCGCGCGCTTCCGACGGCATGACCTGCCAGCCGCGCCCCGGCAGCGACTACGCGCCCAGCCTTGCCCCCACCACCGCCACCTCCGAGAGATCCTCCACGCTGCCACGAACAGCCGACGGACCCACCGACGGCCGCGCTGGCAGTGGTGAGCTGCTAGGCACAGGGCCGGCGCCAGCGGCGGCGACGAGACATGGCGGCGGCATGGATGAGGACGAGGACGAGCAGTTCCTGGCGGCGCGGGACGTGCGCAGTCGGAAGATAGCGGAGCAGCTGGCAGCGCTTCAGGAGGAGAGCCGGCAGCTGCAGCAGCAGAGCGCGCTGCTGCAGGAGCGCACCCGGGAGATCAGCCGCAGCGTGGGCCTGCCCACGCCGCCGCAGTTCACCGCGGCGGCGCCCAAGCCACTGCGCCCGGACGGCCCCCCGCCGGAAGCCGCCGGCGCGGCGCCTGGTGCCGCTCCCGCCGCCGCAGCGGTCGGCCTGAACCTGTCGCCGCCCGTGCGGCACCGGCTGCCGTCCCCGGCCGCGGCGGCAGCGGCGGCGGCACCGCCGCCAGCGGGGGGCGCCGTAAGCCCGTTTCCTCCGGCGGAGTCCCGGTCCGGCAGCGACGCCGGTAGCCTGGATGCCGCGTCGCTACGGCGCCAGCCCGCGCCGATCAGCTGGGCGCTCCCCAACCGGAACGGCCCCCCGGCGCCGGCTGCCCGCGCCTTCCCCTCGCCGCCCAAGGGCGCCCGCAGGGCACCGCTGCCGCTGCCGCCAGGGGCTGAGATGCAGCGCACTGGCAGCGCCTCCAGCCTGACAGATTCACTGCTGCCGCGGTGGGCTGAGCAAGTGGAGTCGCCCGTCATGACGCCCGTGGGCGCGCGCCACCCCAAAGCTATCCCGCTGCCGCCGATACAGGCACGGCCGCCCGGCGCCGCCGCCACCGCAGCAGCAGGCGAGAGTGGCGGTGGAGGCGATGCGGTGGCCGGCAGGCCGCCGCCGCAGCCGTTGCTGCAACATGTTCCCAGGGGCCGCGGGCCCGGCGGGCTTGCGCCACCGGCGGCCGGGAGAGGCCCGGCGGGGGCGAAGAGCAGGCTGGGACAGACGGCAGCGGCGCCGCCTTCCGGCGCGCAGCGTAGCCACCCGCACCCGCACGCGCAGGCGGCCGCACCGCACAGGCTGCAGCCGCCTCCACAGAAGCAGCCGCATCCTCACCCAGGTCCTCTGCAGCCGCCGGGCCTACCTGGCGTTGCGGAACTCTACGAAATGGCGGCTCAGCAGCAACAACAAAACCCGTATCAACCCGTGCTGCCGCCAGAGTGGGCGGCGGCGGCGGCGGCCCCGCCGGGGATGCAGCTGCCGTCGCCGCCGTTGCCCATGCTCATGCCTATGGCTCCTGGCGGCGGCGGCGCCGGCGGGCTGGGTGGTGTGCTGCCACCTTTCCCAGGCCTGGGACCAGCGGCCCCGGCGGCCCCTGCCCCGGCTCCCACTGCGGCGACCAAGCGGGTGGGCAACAACAACAAGGGGCTGGCGCGCCTGGCGAAGCCTCCGAAAGGCCCGAGCTCCGTAAATGGCGGCTCCAGCCCCGGAACTGGCGCCGGGGGCGATGGCAGCCACGGCGGCGGCAACGGGCAGCTGGTGATGCAGATGCAGATGCCACCGCCTCAGCCACCGCCGTGGCTGCAAGGCCCCGGGCAAGGAGTGCCTGGCGGCAGCAGCGGGCAACTGATGCTGGCGCCTGCAGGCATGGTGCCGGTGGTGCCGCCGGGAGCATACGGTGAGGCGTCGCGGTTTAACGGTTTCCCTCGAATCACGCACATTTCAACTGCAGCAGGAAAGTGGCAGGGCCCCTTGTAGCAGCCCCACCTTTGTTCACAAATGCTTCTCGTGCGGTTTATCGTGCCCTTCCCCTGACATATGCTGACAATACCTGCATCCGGCCCCTTCTCCCCAGGCGGCGTGCTGGAGCCCGTGGGGCCCTGGATGGCCATGCCGCCGGGGCTGATGGCCCCCGTCGCGGCCGCAGGAGGCCCGGCTGTCGGCGGCAGCATTAATGGCGCCGGCGGCGGCTCCGCAAACGCCGCCGCTAGCGCAGGCGGCTTTAAGGAGCGCAGTGCCAGCCCGGGCCATGCCCACAACCGCACCGCCGCCGCCTTCAAGTATGGCCCCAAGCATGCCGTCGACAACTCGCAGAGGACCGTGCCAGCAGCGATGCAGGAGGGCCAACCGTACCTGGGCCCTATGCCGTATGGCCTGCCGGCCCCGATCCCGGGCATGATGGGGATGGTGGGCTTCAACGGCGCGTCCGGCGGCTACGTGATGTCTTTTATGCCCGGTGGTGGCGGCGGCGGCCCCGTCAGCGGCAGCATTGTTCATCCAGCCGGCAGTGCCGCTGCGCCGCTGGGGCAACATGAGGGAGCGCTTCCGCCGGTCAAGATGCAGGCGGGAAAAGGCACAATGAGTCGAAGCGCGCCGCCTGGGTCGTACTCGGGCGCAGGGCCAGGTGGGGCGGCGGGACCGGCCATTCCGCCCATGCCAGGCAGTTTCGGGGCGGCAGCGGATGATGGCGGCGCCGCGGCGACGGCTTTCGGAGGGCTCATGACGGGCGCACCAATGGTGGCTTGGCCGCCGGCCATGGGTGGCGCTCCGATGTATGGCATGGTCCCGGGCGCGCCGTTCATGTATGGGCCGGGGGGTGTTGCGGCGGCTGGGCTGGCAGGGGAGTTGGCAGCTGGGTCGCCCAGCCCCGAAGCTGCTGCTGCCATGGCGGAGCGCGCGATCGTGATACAACAGCAGCAGATGGAGCACTACCGTGAGCTGGAAAGCAACGTCGTGAGCAGGCTAGACCGGCAGCAGGCGCAGGTGCAGCAACAAGCGGGTCCTGGGGGTAAGGGCCGGCGGCGGAACTCGCACGATGGCAGGCCCGTGTTCCGGCTCTTCTGATTGATGGGGTAGTGAGCGCGTAAATGTTTTCTTTGCTCGTGCGAGACTGCTTGGACTAATTTGATGTTATGGCGGGCCTTGCTTGTACAAATATGCCGTCTACGTGGCCTGGTGCGGAAAGACGGGGGCGTAACGAACGACATTTACTCAGCAATGTTTACATCGCACGGAGGAGAGCTGCTTGGAGCGCCTGAGAAGACCGTGCTGGGACTTTACCCGAGACCGGACCATAGGCGCAGTAGATTATGCATGCAGAGTTGACAGAGGGAGCGGGGGGATCAGTAGAACGCCGTGCGCCACGGCCCGTGCGGGTGGTCAGTAGTCTCGGTGTTACGACAGGACGAGTTCGAGCACTTCAAACACTAGGAGCCCATTTAAGGGTGGTGTTAAAAAACACCGGTTGGTTTGAGGTATGCAGAGATACCTTGAGAGACACAGACAGCGGTAAGCTTGGAGCTCGAAGCAGGAGGCTTACTTCTTGCCCTTGGCCTTGGAGTCCTTAGCCGCCTTCTTGGGGGCAGGAGACTTCTTCGCAGGCGCCGCCTTCTTTGGCTTCTCCGCCTTCTTGCTGGGAGTAGCCTTCTTGGGCTTGGCGTCCTTCTTGGGCTTCTCGGCCTTCTTGGCAGAGGACTTGGGCGTGGACTTGGCGGCGGCCTTCTTCTTGTCGGCGGACTTGGGCGTGGCCGCCTTCTTGGCCTTCTCGGCAGACTTGGGCTTCTTCTCCGACTTCTTCTCGGTCTTCTTCTCGGCCTTGGCCTTCTTAGGCTTCTCCGCCTCCTTCTTGGGGGCCTGAGCGGGAGGGAGAACGGGGCACCAAAGATGATCATTTGGAGAATCAAATATTGTGTGGTTAGTCAACCAGTCAGCAACGTCGACGCAGCAGATGGAGGGTACACGGTGCCCAACTCCGAAGACAAGGCATGCGTGCATGTCGTAGATACACATACACACCTTGGTCTTCTTGGCCGCCTCCGCCTTCTTGGGCTTCGCCTCCGCCTTCTTGGGCTTAGCCTCGCCCCCGGCCTTCTTCTTGGGCGTAGACTTCTTGGTCTCGGCCTTCAGAGCCTGGGGAAATGGGAAATACGGGTTCCGGACGATGATGTCACGACACTGCCTCCATAATTACGGCCGCTTAGTCAACGCTCCCAAGCGTCTTCTGTAATTAGGCAGCTTCCCAAGGCCAAGTCTCACCTCGCCCAGCTTAAAAGAGCCCTTGACCTTAACCAGCTTGCCGCTCTTGACGAAGGTCTTCACGACCTGGCTCAGCGTCTTGGCGAAGTTCTTGTCGTGGATATCCTTGCCATACTTGTTCTCGATGAACTTCTTCAGAGCAGGCAGCGAAGAGCCCGTGCGCTCCTTGAGGGTGGTGATGGCGTCCTTGACCATCTGTCGGGAGGAACACCAACGGCAACAGCAGAAGCAATGAATTGCACAGTTTTCAACAGTATGGGGTTGCCTTATTATATTGCTGTATGTCTACAAAAGTTGACGAGCTCGGTCAAGGTCGCACCTCAATGTAGGGCGGGTGGGTCGGAGCGGCCTTCGGCTTCTTCTCCTTCGGCGCCTTAGGCTCCTTGGGGGCCTTCGGGGCCTTCGGGGCCTTGGGCTCCTTAGGGGCCTTGGCCTTAGTGGCCTTGGCCTTGGGGGCCTCAGCAGCAGGGGCCGCCTCGGCGGCAGGGGCGACGACTGGGGCAGCCTCGGTCTCCGACATTTTCAAGCGGGGTCAAAAGTGACGTAAAGTCAAAGTAGTGAGTAAGGAGAGTAAATATATTGGGAGCACAGGTAATCTATGCTTGCCGCGTTTGAAATTCCATTATTAAGGATGCATGCGAGCCACTGGAGACCGTTGGTGCTTGAGTCGTACAAGCCCGGCGACCCGGTCGACGGTTGGACGAGATGACCCAGCGACCCAGGTCCAGCAGCAACAACAACATCGAATTGCTTTGCTGCAAGAAGAATTTGTGGCGTGCCAGCATCACACGCGACGCCGGGCCCTTTTTAATGAAAAATGGTGTTCTGTGCAATTGGCACACGCATATGTTCTCACTGCACGTTATTCTGGCATGCAATATGCACGTCCAATTGTTCACTCGCAATTGTCTTATGGCAGGGTGGCATCGCCCGGCTGTTAACTGCTTGGGCAGAAAAGGGGACGATGAATATAATTTCAGTGTTTCACGCAAAAAACACTGAAATTATATTCATGACAGCCTGCTCGCACGTTGTCCTATGAATTTTCATAGCACTTCGGGGGTTCTCACAAGCCTTTTGCGCACCGGCGGGTTGCGGTTGTGGGCATCGGCAGGTATCGGACTGGGGACACGTGGGGACGGAAATCCTTTACCATGAACCAATTGAAACGAAGGAAGACACATACCGTCGAACCCTCTTGGACTGGGGGGGAGGGGTTGCTGGGAGCCCTCGGAGTCGGGCGTGGTACAGCTCGCCCCTAAACCCGGAACAGCTGCCCACCATCCGCTAAAGCGCGGCACATATACCATAACAGTTTCAAAAGTGCCCTGCACCACAGTCCTGCCTCGCCTTGGCCAGCACGGCCAGCAATGCCAGCCCTTGAGCGTGGTATCACGCGGGGCCCATTTTCCGCTATGGCGGCCCTCGCTGCGCAGGAACAGCCGCAAGGCTCGAAACGCGTGCTAACGAACTACATCTTAGATCTGCTCAACACGAGCGCCGATGTGGGTCGGTTTCGGAGGCCTTGCGTTGTTCCGAAACCACGGCCTGCCGTGGCTCGCGACGGACTACCTTCCGCACAAGACGACCCCGCACGCCAAAAGTATAGAACATTAAATTCACTGCACGCGGGCAGCCCTCAAAAATGGTGACTGCGAAACGCCGCGACGAGGCGGTGCTTCTCAGCTGCCGCAGCGCCGCGACGACCTGGGCGCTCGCAGCGCTCTTTTTATGCGCGTGTCAGGCCATGCAACCGAATGCCAATAAACTGCTACTTCGGCGGCGCCCAACCGCGCTTCGCAACGATGCGGTGTGGAGTATCGGATGCCTCAAGGTGCGGCCGATGGGTCGGTCCGCGACCGAGCTCGCAGGACCTCCCGCGGCCTCGGGAGCGGAACACTCGCGTGATCTGGGTTGGGTCGGTAATGCTGGGTTTGCTGACACCACGCACACACCGGCGATAGGGCGGCAGGTTGTGCCTCACCGGCCCGCAGACCCGCGTGCCGCCCTTCCCCACCCCCCCCCCCACCCCCGGCCCTTCAACCCGGGGCGAAACAGAGCCACACGCCACAGAGCCCCACCTCAGCCCTCACATATCCCACGACACCGGCACTCGGATAAGCCACCACCAAACACTCACCAGCCGCACCGGCGTCGTGGGTCCTTACCCGTTACCCTGCCCCGCCCCTTCCTCAGACCAAGCGTGCACCCGTGGCCCAACCCTCCCATCCGGATTGATGCCACCCCAACCCACCTCCCTCCCGCCCGCGCTGGCTGCTCCAACCATTATCGTCTGCGCACTTGGCTCTCTCTCACCCCCAACCCCCGACACAGGAGTCCTGGTACACGCAGCGGCTGGACCACTTCCGCTGGCAGCGGGGCGGCGACGATGCCGTCTTCCGCCAGCGCTACTTCATCTGCGATAAGTTCTGGTCGCAGCGCCCCGGCGGCGAACGTGGCCCCGTCTTCTTCTACGGTGGGCAACTGCTGCGGGGTGGCGAGTGCCGAGTGACGAGCCCCGTACTCCAGGCCGCGCGGTGCGCCGCGTCAATCCACAACGGCCCACGGGACACCCCAGAGCCCGCGCCTTCCCCATGCCCGACGCCACAGCAGCTGCTGGCCTGCCATTTCCACCAAGAGGTTAAGAGCAGCAGCAGCAGCAGCAGGGCGACCCCCATCCAATGCTCTCCCGACACACACGTCCCCACCCCTCCCGCCCTTCGATCTGATTCAAGCCTCTGATCCCAGCCTCCCCCTTCCGCTGCCTTTCCATCCAGCCTCACTCCCGGTAACTGCCTCTTGCGCCCCCCACAGCCGGCAACGAGGCAGATGTGGAGTTGTACGTCAACGCCACGGGTCTGATTTGGGAGCACGCGGCGGAGTTTGGGGCGCTGGTCCTGTTCGTCGAGGTGCGTGGCGCTGCTGTCCGGCGGCGGGGATCGCGACAGGAGAGGACCGAAGCGCGGGAGAGGCAGCTGGCAGCCTGGCGGGCCGGCTGGGAGACGTGCAGCGGTTGTTGCCTTTTGCTTTACTGTGCCGAGGGGGAAGTGAGGGTTCGGACAAATGGTTCCCGGGACTGGCTCCCATAGGCAGAGGGGTACAGTCCCAGCAGGGGCTGGGCTTCCTCCCCGTGCACTGCTTTGCTCTGGAGCTTCGCCGGATCCTGACTCCCCGGCCCCCTCTGCTCCCCCCCCTCTCCGCACACGCCGCTCAGCACCGCTACTACGGCAAAACGCAGCCTTTCGGTGAGGGACGGAGGGGTTGGGGGGACGTAGGACTCCAGGCACGGGCAGGGGGGTCGGGTATGGCGGGGGTAAGGGCGCCGCGGCAAAGCTGGCCCAGATTCCACGCAATACCGTGCAGCTGCGCCCCTTCGTTCCTTCGCTGGTCGGCTTGCCGCGACGGGACGCTGTCTTCCCACCTGTCGCGCCCTCCTCGCCCCAACCCAATTCCCTAAACCCTCTCGTCCCCATCCCCCCAGTGGTGGCCCCCATCGCCGCACGGCACTCCCGATCCCCAACCTCCCTTTGTTACCGCGTTGCAGCGCCCCGTACTCGCGCTCCCGCGCCGCGTGCACGGCATCCCCTGATATAACCCCTTCAGCCCCTCTGTCGCCCATTCCTCCCATGTCCCTCCCCTCATCATCCGGCCACCTTCCTCGCACCTTCCCCGCCCACCCACCCGCCACCGCCACCCTTCCCTCACCCCTTTACTGCGGTTCGTATATGTGCACCCCTCTCCACTCGTCCCCTTCCGTCGCTGCGGCATCACCTCCACGCCCACCCCCCAGGCCCTGACAGCTGGGCCAGCGAGCCCTCCTTCCTGTCCGTAGAGCAGGCCCTGGCGGACTACGCGGGGCTGCTGTGGCACCTCACCGGAGAGCTGGGGGCGGAGAACAGGTGGGGGGGGGGTTACCCACGTGACAGGACAGGTGTGTGTGTGTGGGGGGGGCTAGCTGCACGGGACACGCGGGGGTACTAGAGACTAGTAGACGGGTAAAGAGCCGCGCGGGACCAACTGGGGGAAGGGCGGAAGATGGCCCCCCGCGGGTGAGCGATGACCGATGGCGGGTGTGCACGTCCTCCACGTGTGGGCCGAGGCCCGTCAATGGTAGCGCTGCGAGTGATGAGCGTGGCGACTGGGTGTGATGGGCGGGGGACAGGTGGCGCGCTGGGGGCCAAGGCATCCGCCCCCGTCCCCGTCTCCGCTGCGGTATCATTTTTTTACCCCGTCCCCAGCATGCCCACACCCCCGCGCCCTCACGCACACGTCCTCTACGGCGCCGCGTGGCGCGGTTCCGCGCGGCTCTGCGCGGCTCGGCTGGCAGCCCGATCATCGCCTTTGGCGGCTCCTACGGCGGCATGTTGGCTGCCTGGATGCGGCTCAAGTACCCGCACCTGGTGGCGGGGGCGGTGGCGGCGTCGGCACCCGTGGGCGCCTTCCCTGGAGTGCCGGGCTGGGAGCCGTCGCGCTTCTGGGAGGTGGGCGAGGGGCGCGCGCAGGCGCAGGCGCAAGCGCGCTGGCCCTGGCGCCGGCGCTGGAGGTGTTTGGGAAGGACGTCTTATCCAAGTACAGGCTCAGAGGGCCGCGCGAGAGGGAAGGAGGGGGGTTGGGCAGTAGCTGAGCGCACAGCGACGAGACGCCTGAGTTGTGTGCGCACGAGTTGTGTACTTAGGGTTTTAGGGTGGGAAAGGTGGGAGAGTAAACACCTGATGTGTGCGTTCGGGGAGAGGGGGAGGGGGCGCTGAGGTCCCGAACGGAACGGGGATGCAGCCATGGGGTTATGGGCCATCCCCGAGGAATGTTGAGCGTGCCGAGCTGCCGACCCCCGGGGGGCGGGCGTTGAGAAACCCTCCCGTGCTGGTAGCGGCGACGAGTGGCCACTTCACCAACCCTCGCTGCCTCCCCTTCAACCCGGTCCGGCGGGACACGGGCCGCAGGTCGTCACCTACGACGCCACTGCGTCGGCGGGCGCGGCGCCCGAATGCTCGTCCAACGCGCGCGCCGCGTTCGGCCACGTTCTGTCTCTGGGCCGCACCGCCTCGGGCCGCTCCACGCTGGCCCGGCTGTTGCGGCTGTGCGAGCCCCTCGCGGATGAGCGGGCGGCTCTGGACGCGGCGTACTGGCTGCAGGTACCGTGTAGGCGGGTTAGGAAGTGGGGGGTGCGGCGATGCTGGGCTTGCCATGTTGGCTGCAGGGGGCGCACGTGCTTGGAGGCGTCTTGCCTAAACGGGACGCGAAAGGCCATATCCGTGCCAGGCTGCCACATTAGGCAGTGCCCTAGCACTAACCGCCGGTGGGTCCCATGGGACCAACCCTCCCTCAATGATGAGCGGACACGAGGGAGGGTGCGGGTCTGCAGTCGGCAGGCCCGTGAGGTTCTGAGTTGACTCAGAATGCGCCAGCGCAGGACCCTAGTGGTCCCTCATTGTAACTCTCGCATCCTAGACAGGAGAACTACCATCGCTCGCTGCTCAGCCATTTGAACTTCATCCCTGTGACGTACCGGGGTGACTGGGCCTGCGGCATGGCACTAACAGCTACAGAGTCTGGACGGAGTTAACACAGCGCCGATGCGCCGCGGCCCCCGGGGCCCCGTGTCTCATGGTTCCGCGGCGCGGCGCGTGCACACACACACATACACATGCCCTCCCCTGCCGCCCTCGCTCCCCTTACCCAACCCCCGCCGTTAGTCCCCGTCCTCGCCCTCCCGCTCGCCCCCTGATCCTTAATTCTCCCCCTCCAGGCCGCCTTCGACGCCTTCGCAATGGGCAACTACCCCTACCCCTCCACCTACATCTCCGGTGACCCCGACCACCCGCTGCCTGCCTGGCCCATGCGAGCCGCCTGCACCCACCTGGCGGGCAACGGACTGCGGCCCAGCAACCTGGTGGAGGTGGGGGGGCTGGATGCGAGGGCTGGGGGGCGGAGGCGGGCGGGAGGGGGTACGGAAAGAAGAAGCACGGCGTCCCTGGCGAACGGACCCAGCAATACTTGCGACCTATTCAACTGGGGGCTGGGGATTGGGGGCTGGGGGAAGGCGGAAGTGGTGCTGGCGGTGAGGCCTGGGGCAAGTGGAGGGGGTGCTGGGCGGCCGCAGCGGCGGTAGCGGCTGGCCCCCGGCAAGCCGGGTTAGTTGATAATTGCAAAGGAAAGGACTTCCGGCATGATGCACGGCAACGGAGAGGGCGGAAGACGGTGTCCTGCCTCCAGTGCCTTGGGCGGCGGGCTGCACTGCGCGCCTGAACTCCTCGCCTGACCCCCCCCCAAGTTCCCCCGAAACTCCCCTTGGGCGCTTGCCCGGCCGTCCCATGTTGTTCACATTTCCCGCTGCAGGCTCTGCGCGACGCCGCCGGCGTGCTCTACAACGCGACGGGACGGATGAGGTGCTACGACACACAGACGACGGGCCCTGGGTCTGCAAACCAGGGTAGGACTGGTCCCACGCCGCGCGCCTGCCTGCCCGCCTGCCTATCCGGTGCTTGCCCGCCCGCGCGATCCGCATTTCGAGCTCAGCGACTCGGCCGACCCGACAGCAGGCTCGCCTGGCGGCCCTGTTGGCCTCTCCGACCCGGTTCCTCGGCCTGCGAAATGGGTTCGCAATGTCTGTCGCATTCCGCGCCCAACCTCGCGACCCGCCAGGCGCCTGGGACTATCAGTGGTGCACCGAGCTGATGGCCCAGGTACGGACTTGTACGGCAATATTGTGACGTAGTTCGTGCTCATCTGTACGCGTGTCGGTCTTGAGTGTATTCTCGCGAGCGAGCGAAACTGCGCCTCTTTCCCATATCTCACAAGTCGCATTTCATCTCCGCCGAGTGCCGTTTCGGCCACCGGCTTCGTACTGTCGTCACTTGCAGGAGCTGCCGTACTACCCAACCAACGGAAAGCGCGACATGTTCTGGGATCAGGTGGGGTGCTGTTCGTTGCGTTGCATTGGGTGGGTGAGGCTGTGGTTGCCTAATAAGTACCTCTTTCCCTCTCACAAATACTTGGGACTGGAAAGCCCGCAAAGCGTGTCCAAACAGCAGGGGCGTTTGCTGATTGTGGCGCGAGGCGACTCCTCGCACCTGTTAAACGGTATGCCCCAGGGGCCATTTGATTGGGACGCGATCAACGCACACTGTGAGGAGGCCTGGGGCGTCACGCCGCGGCCCGACTGGGGTCCTATCACGTACGGCGGGTACGACTACCGGTCTACCAGTAACATCGTTTTCTCCAATGGTGGGTGGTTTCGGAGCGCCTGTGGCTTGAGCACGAGTTGTGGGCATGGGTTGCGGGCCCTCCCGGGTTTCGGGGTTGGCGGTTGAGTATCTCAGGATATGGCTAGGAATTTGGGGCAGAGGGAAATCTGTGGATGCCTGAAACGGCGTGCTCTTTAACCGTAGCACAGAACAGGGGATGTACTGAATGGACGGTGGAGGCAATGGCATGGGCGTGGTGCCGTCTCCTGCTGCGGCGACTGGCCGCTTGCACACCCACTGCACCCACCTTTCGCCCGCAGGACTGTACGACCCCTGGAGCGCGTACGGTGTGCTGACCAATATCAGCAATTCCGTGGTCGCCGTCATCATACCCGAGGTGCGGCAGTTGTGTACTGTGCAGGGTTCGCAGAAGGGTTCGCGGCCATATTGCAACGGCCAGGGGACAGCCCCAAAATTTCGGCGGGGCAACATGGCACAGGGGGAGCGGATGTCTGCCCCTGTCGGTCACTGAGCAGACTCTGGTCCCTGACACGCTACGAGCTACGACCTCTCTCACCCCGACGCAGACGCACTTCCAACCCAGAGAAATGGGGTATTAAACTTACCTTAGTATTAGGCACCTCGTCTTGGCGCAGTCAAGACTGCAGCTGCTGTCCAGCAGGGCCGGCCGCCAGCCCCCACTCCGCCTGCCGTCCCGGAACCCTGCTGCCGTCACACCCAGTGCCAGAACTCACTACTCATGGCAACGCAAGACACCCCACAACCGCTCCTGATCCCCCCTCCACGACTCGCGCCCTTGCCGCCTGTCAGGGGGCGCACCACGTGGACCTCATGTATTCAAACCCGGCCGACCCGCCGTCGTTGCGGGCGGCCCGTCAGACGGAGATGCGTCACGTGAGGCGCTGGATTGATGAATTCTACGACGCTAACGGTTCTGGCGCCAGGCGGCAGGGGGGCCGCGGCGTGGCGAGCAGCGGGCGCGCTCGTGCCGGCGGCGTGCTCGGCGGTGAACGCGAGTCCCTGGGATCAGCTGCCGCGGTGTCACGGCGGCTGTTTGCGCGTTGAAGGGATGTCGCGGAAGGAATGTTGATTTGTGGGCTGGCGTCGCGGCTATTGGCCCGGTTGCTTTGTGGACTGGTGTCGTGGAAAATCTCTACCGGTTTAGCGAGGCAGCACATACACCAGGAAAGTCGGGGAACAGACATTTGCCGGAATCTACGTCATGCAACAAAGCTGGGACGTTGGCCTACGCGCGGTGACGGTGCCCGGCCGGTCGCCCGGCCACCGTCCCTACAGGGGCAACATGCAATGGGACCATGTACGGCAACATGCCTTGTAAAACCAGGGGCGCCCCTACAACTTTGCAAAACAGCTACGCAACCGGGCGA
Organism: Pleodorina starrii; assembly: GCA_030267565.1. Lineage (NCBI taxonomy): Eukaryota > Viridiplantae > Chlorophyta > Chlorophyceae > Chlamydomonadales > Volvocaceae > Pleodorina > Pleodorina starrii. Next base: position 575,597 of record BRXU01000015.1, read on the forward strand.
TCAAAGCTGTTTGAACCCGGTCACCTGTCGCCGCCAGATGGGGTCGAACTTTGGAACAGTACAGAGTAGGTGTACACGCCACGCCTCTACGTTCGACAATTCTTCCACGGCGTACGAGAGTCGGCTAGCGGCTGGCGAGGCCCAGATCGCCCGGCGCTGTAGGACGCCTGCTCAGCACCTTGAGTAGCAGCCCACATCAAACCTCCTGGTATGCCGCTGACAGCGGCACCGACGGCTGTCATCGCCCCTGCTGCGGGCCGCGGGCCCGTCCCCGCCACCGGCGCTGCTGCCCAGGACCTCGCTGGGAGGAGGAGCCCGGGGACTCAAGGGAGTTGCGCTTGGTGTGGTTGACCTGCAAATACGGGTGTTGCGAGGCGTGACTGTTGGCGCCTAAAAGCTGTTCGGTGGGACTGAGAGTAAGGTTCCGTGGAAGTTGCGGTGAGGCCGTGGAAGTTGCGGTGGGGCCGTGGAAGGTGCGGTGAGACGGCGCGGCGCACCCGGACCAGGGTGCAGTGCGCTTCGTTGCGCAGCAACGGACCGCTTGGTACTATGGGTAGGACAAACTCAGGGCAAGGTTAGCGGCGTCTTCCCAGGCGCGCGTGCCGAAGCCGACGCTGCTTCATGTGCCGTCCCGAGTACACGAGCCATCAACCTGTTCCGCACCGTACCGCAACGAAGCGCACTGCACCCTGGTCCGGGTGCGGCGCGCCGTCTCACCGCACCTTCCACGGCCATGCTGGTCAACTCACCTTTACCAGCAGAGTGCACGTCAAATCATGCAAGCCAAGGGCGGCAGCAGCAGCCATCGGCGGTGCTTTCTCCGCTCCCATCGTGGCCGAGGCGGCTGAGCGGACAACTGCGGCGGAACCTCCGACTGCCTTGATGGTTGTGCTTTGGTGATCAGTGGTCGCCGCTGGACGCGGTATGCCTACGCCTCTGCCGTGATCATCCGGACGAAGTGGTGTTAAAAAACACCGGTTGGTTTGAGGTATGCAGGGATACCTTGAGAGACACAGACAGCGATAAGCTTGGAGCTCGAAGCAGGAGGCTTACTTCCTGCCCTTGGCCTTCGAGTCCTTAGCCGCCTTCGTGGGGGCAGGAGACTTCTTCGCAGGCGCCGCCTTCTTGGGCTTCTCCGCCTTCTTGCTGGGAGTAGCCTTCTTGGGCTTGGCGTCCTTCTTGGGCTTCTCGGCCTTCTTGGCAGAGGACTTGGGCGTGGACTTGGCGGCGGCCTTCTTCTTGTCGGCGGACTTGGGCGTGGCCGCCTTTTTGGCCTTCTCGGCAGACTTGGGCTTCTTCTCCGACTTCTTCTCGGTCTTCTTCTCGGCCTTGGCCTTCTTAGGCTTCTCCGCCTCCTTCTTGGGGGCCTGAGCGGGAGGGAAAACGGGGCATCATTGGGAGAATCAATTGGTGTGGGCAGTAAACCGGTCAGCAACGTCGACGCAGCAGATAAACGGTACCCAAACCCAAAAAACACGCATGCGTCCATGCCCATACACACCTTGGTCTTCTTGGCCGCCTCCGCCTTCTTGGGCTTCGCCTCCGCCTTCTTGGGCTTAGCCTCGCCCCCGGCCTTCTTCATGGGCGTAGACTTCTTGGTCTCGGCCTTCAGAGCCTGGGGAAATGGGAAATACGGGTTCCGGGTGATGATGTTACGACACTGCCTCCATAATTACGGCCGCTTAGTCAGAGCTCCCGAGCGTGTTCTGTAACTAGACAGCTTCCCAAGGCCAAGTCTCACCTCGCCCAGCTTGAAGGAGCCCTTGACCTTAACCAGCTTGCCACTCTTAACGAAGGTCTTCACGACCTGGCTCAGCGTCTTGGCGAAGTTCTTGTCGTGGATATCCTTGCCATACTTGTTCTCGATGAACTTCTTCAGAGCAGGCAGCGAAGAGCCCGTGCGCTCCTTGAGGGTGGTGATGGCGTCCTTGACCATCTGTCGGGAGGAACACCAACGGCAACAGCAGAAGCAATGAATTGCACAGTTCGAAAAAGCGCAGGGTTGCATTATTATGTATGTCTACAAAAGTTGACGAGCTCGGTCAAGGTCGCACCTCAATGTAGGGCGGGTGGGTGGGAGCGGCCTTCGGCTTCTTCTCCTTAGGCGCCTTAGGCTCCTTGGGGGCCTTCGGGGCCTTGGGCTTCTTCGGGGCCTTAGACTTAACGTCCTTGGCCTTGGGGGCCTCAGCAGCAGGGGCTGCCTCGGCGGCAGGGGCGACGACTGGGGCAGCCTCGGTCTCCGACATTTTCAAGCGGGGTCAAAAATGACGGAAAGTCAAAGTTGTGAGTAAATATATATAGTAGGCACAGGTAGTCTATAATTTCCGCGTTTGAAACTCCATTATTTAGGATGCATGCGAGCCACTGGAGACCGTTGGTGCTTGAGTCGTACAAGCCCGGCGACCCGGTCGACGGTTGGACGAGATGACCCGGTGACCCAGGTCCAGCACACCAGCAGGGTCCAGCAGCAACAACAAACATCGAATTGCATTGCTAAAGTGACGTCGGGCCGTGTCTTCATAAAGCAGCTCAGATTGCATGCAATCGGCAAACAGAATCGTACGCACTGCACATTAATCGGGCATGCAAAATGCACGTTCATTCGTATTTGTCCTATGGCAGTACGGCATCAGCCCACTTCAATCTGATCCCCTACAAGGCTCCCCCTTCCGCTGCCTTACTAGCCAGCCTGATGCCCTACTTGCCTCCCCTGGAGCCTCATTCCCGGCAACTGCCTCTTGCGCCCCCCCCCCCACACACACAGCCGGCAGCGAGTCGGGTATGGAGCTGTACGTCAACGCCACGGGTCTGATTTGGGTCCTGTTCGTCGAGATGTTCGGCGCCGCAGTCCAACGAGGATGGTCCAGAACCAAGGGGGATGTAGCCATCGGCTTCCCCCGCGGAGGCTGGCCCCCGGCAAGCCTGGTTGGGTTGAGAATTGCAAGGGAAAGCACTTCCGGCATGGAGCATGGCAGCGGGGAGGGCGGAAGACCGCGTCCTGCCTCCAGTGCCTTGGGCGGCGGGCTGTGCTGCGCGCCGCAAATCCTCACCTAAACACCCCCCCCAAGGCCGCCCGACACTCCCTTTGAGCGCTTGCGCGGCCGTCCCGTGTTGTTCGCATTCCCGCAGCATGCTCTGCGTGGCTCTGCACGACGCGGTTGGACTGGTGACGTGGAAAATCCCTACCGCTTTAGCGTCGCAGCACATATACCATGAAAGTCGGGGAATAGACATTTGTCGGAATCTACATCATGCAACAAAGCTGGGACGTTGGCCTAACTGCGGTGACGGTGCCCGGCCGGCCGCCCGGCTCTGCCCGGCCGCCGTCCCAACGTCCCAACAGACGCAACATGCCATGTGACCATCTGCTGCAACTGCGCATGCCTTCTACATATTGTTGATTTTCGGCCAGACTTCCTGAGATTGGCGCCTACCTTGTCGTATTGTGGGCCCAAGTAGGCCTAAGCGGGTAGACCGTTTGCGTTCGTAGAGTCAGTCATGTGGCTTGCAGCTACCTAAGAGATGTGGCGGGCCCATCTCAGTACGGCATCTTACCTAGTACCTATATATTGGCTGAGGTCTCTAACCTCAGACAGCTGATTGTAACAACCGTGGCTTGCTTGAGACTTCTTGTCCTGTCTCTTGAGGCTTAGGCCCGACTCAGCTCATGGAGCCAGTCTGACACGCAGCTGGTACAAATTTATCAGGTTATGAGCCCCGATCGCATGTGCGCGGCTGACCGAGAGGTCGCCGGTTCGATTCCCGCTGGCTGTTGACCAGGGCTGGGGGACCGGGACGAGGCAGCCTGGGGGAGAACGTGAGGACTTATGGAGTGTCGCTCACGGGGGAGTGTTGTGAGTGAGCAACACTCATATACGAAGAGAAGTCGTAGCAGTCAATACGGCCCATGGAGGGGCCGGGCGCTTTGCTGACTTCAACACATATGATGTTACCGGAGGCCCCTACAACGTTACAGAACAGCAACGAACAAATTTGTTCCAACTTGGTCACCTGTCGCCACCATGTTCAAATAGCGTGGACGACTGTTGACAGATGCTGAGACGCAGCCTGCGGCAACATGCTTTCCACATACAAAAATCAAAAACCTTGTACAGATAAAGCCGAATTTCGAACGTCGCTTTGCTCTGCAAGGCGACGTTCGAACCATGTACACGGGATAGGTCCGGCGCGCCTCTTAACAGATCGCAGCAACAAATCGAAGGGTTTTTCCAACAGTACGAGATGCTGCTGTACAGCAGATTTGCTCCCCGCGCCGAACCCACAACTTCACCAGCCCGCACATCTTGCCTCTCCACTGCGACCATGACCGCGGCCTCCCTTCGCTTCGCGCCACGACCAAACTCCTCCCCACGCCGAAAAAAACGAATCCCTTGCTGCGGCCCGCCCTCAATCAGCAGCCTCCCACGGCGTCCGACGGTCGCCTAGCGGCTGGCGAGGCCCAGATTGCCCGGCGCTGTAGGACGCCTGCTCAGCACCTTGAGTAGCATCCCACATCGAACCTCCTGGTATGCCGCTGACAGACGGCACCGACGGCTGTCATCGCCCCTGCTGCGGGCCGCGGGCCCGTCCCCGCCACCGGCGCTGCTGCCCTGCCTCTCGCTGGTCGTGATGCTCATGTCCAGCCACCCGGCGTCCAGGGAGGAGGAGCCTGGGGACTCCTCAAGGTATCTGCTCTCGGTGTGATTGGTCTGCAAATGCGGGCAGGTCGGTCCGGAGCGGGTCGGTTCCGGTCGAGTCGTGACCGTTGCGAATTTTGGCGCCCAACAGCTGTGCCGTAGCATGGTGAGCAAACGCCCGCGGCAACCAAGGACCGCTTGGGGATATGGGTCGGACAAACCCAGGGGCAGGCAAACAGCGTCTTTTCAGCTGCGCGAGCCAAATCAACGCTGCTCCATGTGCCGTCCCTAGCACACAAGCCACCCCCAACCTGTGCCACACCGCAACGAAGCGCACTGCACCCTGGTCCGGGTGCGCTGCGCCGTCTCACCGCACCTTCCACGGCCATGCTGGTCAACTCACCTTAACCAGCAGAGTGCACGTCACATCATGGAAGCCAAGGGCGGTAGCAGCAGCCACCAGCTTGTCGACCCAGCGGGATCCGCCCGCCGGCGCCCTCTCCGCTGGCGACGCAGCAGCCGCCGCTGGCGGCGGCTGCGAGGACTCCAGCTGCGGCGGCACCTTCGACTGCCACGTCGGGCCTGCATTGGGTGATGCGGGCCCACCACCAGTGCCCGTGGCCGCTGCTGCGCGCGGTACGCCTCCGCCTCTGCCGTGCTCGCCCGAGGGGGCGGCGGTGGCGGTGGCAGGCGGAGCCGCCGACAGCTGTGCGGCGGCGGCGCCGTCGGCCGCCGTTGCCGGACCATCGGCGGCTCCCTCGTGTTCACATGCAGACATGAAACACAGGCTGCTGGCGCCGGCGGCGCCGCCGCTGCCACCGTCCTCGCTGCCGCCGCCAATTGCTGCGGAGAGTGGCGACATTTTGCGCAGCAGCAGCCCGCACTCCACCTCGCGCCAACCCAGATCGAGTAGCTTGTCCAAATCGGTCCGATCTTCGCCGCTGCTGTCGTCGCGGCCGCTGCAACCGCCGTTGCCTCCCCCGCGGCCGTGGCTGCCGCGTGGAGGTGCCGCTGCGCGCGGCTGCGCCGCGACCCGGCCTGCGGCGCCGGAGCCGCGGCCTCCGTTGCCGCCGTTAGCCCCTTGGGCGGTAGCCTCGCCATCGTCGGCGACCATAGCCGCCGTGGTGGCCGCCGCGCCGCGCTGTTGAGGCGGCGGGTGAATGGACGTCTTCTGCAAGGCCGAGGGCGCGGAACAGATCAGGGAGCGCTTTCGCAGGAGATGCCGCCGCTGGGGGCATTGTGTGGTGTTCATGACAATTGAGTACCGCGTGCAACGTAACGTGCAACGCAACGTGCTGCTGCAACGGTGTGCTCCAGAAACATGGCCTCTGAAAACACGGTCTCAAACCCCATTCAGCCCCTCAGCCCCGGGCAGCGAACGCGCCTGCGTCGGCTCCAGGTCACGAAGCAGCAGGCAGCAGCGCAGCGCCTGCGGACCAGGACCAAGATGCACACATAGGGCGACAGGCAACACATGAAAAGTACGCGGTATGGTAGCGACGGGCAGAAGGAGAGGGGTTCCGCTACGCGTGTACCAGGCTAGCAGCCGCCGTCACCACTTAGGCGTTCCCCTCGGCAGTCACCCCGAGAACGCCGTGCTTAGGGTTTAGGCCCATTTGCCCGCGCCCCCGCATGCAGACATGCTGCCCGTCTCCTCCACGAGCCGCCGCTCTATCCAGCTTTGCACCCCCAGGCCTAGTCTCTGCTTCCATGAGGTTCTTAGTTCCCACGGCTACTCCCGCCCCTCACCCCCCCCAGGCCTAGTCTCTGCTTCCATGAGGTTCTTAGTTCCCACGGCTACTCCCGCCCCTCACCCCAACCTGCACCTCGCACATCCCTGCTCGCAACCCTGTCTCTCACCTGCAAATCCGCCAAAGGTCCCGGGGTCAGGCCCTGCGTCTGCAGAGCGCTCGCCGCACGACCCGCGCCGCTGCCGCCGCCGCGGCGCCGGGGGGACGAGGCGCGTGCGCCCACCTCTAGACCGACGCTACCATGGCCGCCGGCCGCGGACTGCTCGGGCCCCCGGGCCAGCAAGACCTCCACCTCCACCTCCTCATAGCCAGCGGGCAGCGGCACAGCCGCCGCCGCCGAGAGGTCGGCCGGTCCGCCGCTGCCGCTGGGGCTGCCTACACCGTCGCGGTGGCGTCGGCGTGGCGCGCAGATGCGGACGTGGCCGGGGCTGCCGTCGGCAGGTCCATGGCCGCTGCCTTGTGAATGGCCGCCAGCGGCGCGGCTCGAGGTCGGGCCTTCCGCTGCAGCAGCAGCCACCACCGCCGCGCCCTTCGGCTGCCGGGTCGGCGACGTTAATGGCGACCAGGCAAAGCTGCCGGTGGCAGGCGGCAGCATCGACGCCGCCGCAGATCCCGAGCGCGCCAGCGCCGCCGCCTCCGGTGCGCGCGCGGCGCCGCCGCCGTCGCCGCCGACGCCGATTCGGCCGTCGTAGCTTCGGCGGCCATCTGAATCGGCGGCCGTGCTTGCAATGCCGCTCAGCATCTGCGCGGCTGTGGCGCAGAGCGGGTCGGTGATGGTGTTGCCTGTGTGGACGCCGCTCTGCTGCGGGTCCAGGCAGCAGCCAGCCTCGTAGGTGGAGGGAGGGACGTCCAGGCCAAGGGAGGTAGAGGGATCGGAGCCGGCACGTTCGGGGTACCTGCCGCTGCCGCTGCCGCAGTGGCTGACGGCGGCGGCGCTGGCAGCTCGGATCGGGAGCGTGCTGTACATGGTACTGCCGGCGGCGCCGGCGCTGGTTGGCGGCTGCATACAGGAGGGCCGCTGCAGCGGGTGATGCGCGGCTGAGTCCGCGGCGCCCGCTGCCGTGCAGACGGCGAGGGCGGCCTGCGTACTGCGGAACACCCGAGCCGGTGGCAGCAAAGCGCTGCTGCCGTTGCCGCCGCCGGCGTGGTGCCTCCAGGGCTTGGGCGGCAGCGGGCGCATGAGGACCGTCAGGGTGCGCTGGCTGTAGCCCTCGGGCTGCCTCGACGGGCCGCCGTCGATAACGTTGTTGGTGCTGAATGGACTGCCGTACGGGTTGCCCTCCCCCTCGTCGTCCTCACCCTCGCGCTCGCCGTTGTCGGCCTGGCTGCCGCCGGCCTCGTCGCCGCCGTCGTCGACCAGGGCCGTGGCGCCGTTGTAAGGCAAGTCGCCGGCCCCAAACTGTCCTTCCGGCGGTGCGCGCAAAGACGGCATCTGCAACTGCGGTCCCGCCTCAACCGCCGCCGCTGTTTCAGCCAGCGCCTTGGCGGCGCTCGCGCTCGTGTCGGTTCCAACGCCCACCTCAGACTGTGTGCGCCAGCTAGGCGTCGGAGCACGGCGCATGGCCGTTGCCGCCGGCGGCGTGGCAGCGGCGGCAGCGTCGCCCGCCGGGGCGCGGCCGCCGCCGCCCACGCCGCCGCCCGCACTGACGGCGGAGGCGATGCTGACCTCGGTGACGCTGCCTCCGTCGATGGCTTGCCGGAGCAGCTCACCGCACGCCGCCAGCCCCGCCGCCTCGCAGTGCGCCAGGACATCCGCCGCCAGCTCCAGCCACGCCGTCGCCGCCGTCTCGTCGGAGGCTTTATGCAGCTCCCGCGCCGCCGCCACCACGTAACCAAAGTCAACCAGCAGCGGCTGAAGGTGGCGAGTCCACAGCTGGCCGCGCGTCAGCGGCACCGCGGCCGCCGCCGTCGCGTCCACAACAGCGGCGGACTCGGCGCCGGCGGCGGTCTTGGGCAGCGCGGCAGTGTGCTCGGAGCTATCTGGCTCGATGCTGGCGCCTTGGGCTTGGGCGGCTTGGGCGGCTGGCTTGGTGGCAGCCCGCTCGAGTACGGCGCGGACGTACGCCTGCAGCTCTTCGGCGGCCGGCGGCGGCAGCAGCAGCAGCTCTGCAGCGCCGGCCAGCAGGGAAGGCGCACCCCCCACGACCCGTGGGTCGGCGCTGAGCATCCACACGGCCAGTGACCCGGGCGGCAGGCGCGAGAGGCTGTCCGCTGGGAGAGGAATGCTGCGGAGGCGGAGGGGTTGAGGGGCAGAGGGTTCGGTGCGGGGGACAGGATGCAACGGCGGGCGGCAAGGTGGCAAGCAGGGAGGCCCTCAGGGTAAATGACTGTCAAGCCCAGGAGATAACTGGGGCTCAAGAGCCAAACGGGGAGAGACTCGCTGCCCTCCAGGCCGTCTGCAGATGTGGCTGGTGGGTAGCAAAGGGCCTGGGCCAGGCAGCTGCGACGGTAATGCGCGGCGGAAACGCGTCAGGTCTCCGGCACTACGGTAGCCAAGAGCATTACTCACTCGATGTACGACATTCCTCTGATGTCGTACTCCTCATCCAGCAGCACCTGCCCCTCGGCCGCCGCCACGACCCGCCGCGGCGCCGCCACCAGCCCGCCGGCGGCGTTGCCGCCCTCGACGGCCGAGCCGACCGCGGGCTCGTCGTACAAGAGCTCCAGACGCACGTCCAGCTTGGCGCCCCCGCCGCCGTAGTCAGTGCCCGCCGCCGCTAGTACGGCAGGTACTGGAATCACGGCTGAAATGGCACCCTCCGCCGCCGGCAGCACGCCCCCGACAGTCAGCTCTTGCCAGCCCTGCGGCGACGCGGGCGCTGCGTCGGCGCCAACGGCGACGCCGCCGGCACCGGGGCTCGCCGCCTCCGTCGGGCCCGCTGGAGCGTGGCCTCCCGCGGCCCGGTCGGCCGAGCCCAGCGTGGGCGCTGGCGTCGGCGCAGCAGCAGCAGCGATGGCACCGGGCTCAGCAGCGGCAGCGGCCGGCAGCCCCGGCGGTAGCAGCGGGAGCCCGCTGGAAGCGGGTGCCAGCGGTCCAGGGAACGTGGTAAAGGCGCGCCAGATGGGGGGCTCGAAACCTGTTGGCGTGGGGGTCGGTCATGACGGCCACACGTCAACATCGACAGGGTCAGAGCAGCTCAACGCGCCACAGACACGCTTGCTCGTGGCCTGCCGTGCGGAGTGGTCACGCATGCGCGGCAACCGTGGGCCTCGCACGGATTGAAGAACGTGGATTGGGGATCGCAGACGTGCCGGGGTCAAGCAACATACGAGCGGGCGTAAGGCGTAACAGCATACGGTGGAGCAACCACCAGCGATTCAGCGGCAGCGGGAGGAGCGCCAGCTGTAGCGGCGCGCCCCCTCATTCACCCAACCCCTGGTTCGCAAGTCGCCTCGCCTCCAGCCAAGGCACCACTTCGAGAGCCCTGCTTCGCCCCGGCTACCAACCCAGCTCGCCCACCTCCAGGTCAACGCCCCTCTGAACACGGCACCTCCCGCCACACCGTCACCGCCACCCACCTCCTTGCAGCGCCAGATTCATCGCGAAGCCCGCGGGCGCCGCCTCGCCCAAAAGCACCCCGCCGTCATCACCGTCGTCGCCGGCCTCCACGCCGCTCGCCTCAGCCCCCGCCGGCAGCCCCTCCGGCGGCGCCGCCGCCGCCGCCGCCATGCGGCCCAGCGCCGCCATCAGCGCCGCCATCATGTCGACGCCGTGTGCCGCCGCCGCGTCAGCCGGGGGGCCCATCTGCACGCGGACAAGCAGCTGCACGCAGCCGCGGACGGCCAGCGCGGAGATGCGGACCAGGCGGCCCGGCGGGACGTGGCGCAGCAGAGTGGAGGCCACTTCGCGGCTGATGGCGCCGGCGGCGGCGGGGACGTTGGCGGCGGGGCCCGCGCCCGATACGGCGGCGACGGCCGCGGCGCTCTCGAGCTGCGCAGTGCAGGGCAGGGCAGTGCAGGGCAGTGCAGGGCCGGAAGCTGGTCGGAAAGTGATCAATGGGACAATGGGACAATGGGAAGGTGAGCCCCATCCATGAAGTCTACGGGTTGGGCGGAAAGTAGGACAGCGAGGGACAGGATAGGACAGGACGGGCTTGCTTAGGCGTGAGGCGTAGGTACGTGCGCGGGACGTGGTCTGGAGTAGCAGATGCGTCACACGGAGCTCAGGTGCCAAGTGCCACGGCGCGAGGAAAAGCACCGGATTATCGGCGCCACGTCACGGAATGGCGGGTGCGCCGCGGCTGGCCCAGCCGCGCAGCGACGGACAGGCCTCTGACAGGAACGCGCTTCACGGCACGGCCTGTGCACCAGGGCCCACGCTAACGGACCCCGTGCCCAAAGCGCCCGGCGCTCGAGTCGTGGGTTTTGCGTACATGTCCGCGTCGCTGTGCGGACCTTCGCTGGCCCCTGCGCAACATCACCCCCGAAAGTTCCCGTCCCTCCGCCGCCTCGGCTTCCAACACCAGCACGCCGCGCTTGTAACGGTAAATCGTACCTTGACCGACAGGAGTCGGCTGCTGCAGCGCGAAGTGTACAGCACGGACGCCGGGGACCGGCCACCGTGCGGCCCCGCCGGCGCGGCGGCGTAGGCAGCGCCGCTGCCCGCCGCCGCAGGATCACCCGCGCCGGCTGGCGGCGCGAGCAGCTCGCCCAGGTTGATGCTGGGCTGATGCGGCACGCGCGTCGCGTCGCGAGATTCCTGGACCGGCGCGGCGGCGGCGGCGGCGGCGTGGTAATACTGGCGGGCGCGGGCCTCGGCGGCGGCGGCAGAGGCGGCGCGCTGCTGCCATGCAGAGTCCTCCACGGCGCGCGACGTCGGCGTGGGCCGCGTGAAGAACGGCGACGCGTTGAGCTGCAGGACCGCGCTGCCGCCGCCGCCGTTCGTACTATCGCTCAGGGTGCTGCCGCTCCCCACCGCGGCTGCCGCCTCATATTCCCGCTCCTCGGCCACTGTGGCTGCGCTCAGCAGCGACCCATGGGACGCCGCGGCGCTGCAGGCGCCGCTGCGCATGCCCGTCGCGGCGCTTCGCGCCTCGCTGCGCGCCTCGCTGCGCGCGGCGGCGCCGGCAAGCAGGTGTCCGCCATCCGCCCTGGAGCCGTCGCTGAGAGGCAGGCTCGTCTCTGTGGCATGCGCAGAAACCTCGGAGCCGGCGCCGCTGAACACCCCACCGATGAGCAGTCCGCCACCGCCGCCGCCGCGGCGGCGACTCGGCTCTGAGAGGGCTTCCGGCGGCCCGTGCAGTACCGCCAGGGCCTCGGACCGAGGGCTTCCGGCGTCCCAGGCGGCGCTCGGGCCTGAGCTGGGCACCGTAGCGGTGGCGGCGCCGGCGCCGGCCTGGAGTGCCGCTGGCACGGCCCGTGCTGGAGAGCCGGATGCGCTTAGGCTGGGACTGGCGCCGTAGGATTCCGCGAGACGCCTGCCTGGCGAGGCGAGGGCCAGGAAGCCGGCGGCCGTGGCAACAGGCTGGCCGCGCGGGGCGGCAGACGATTCCGGTCCTTCGGTGGGCTCGCCGGATAGACCCACATGTGAGTAGTACGACAGGAATGACGGGTGTTGGCGCGCCGGCGGCGCCGTCGCGGACGTTGATGGGTTCGATGACTGCGGCTGCTGCGTCGATGGGTTCGACGACAGCCGCGGCGTCGGCGTCGAGTCGTCGTGGAACGCGGTGCCGCCGTAAGAAAGCATCGACGCCGCTGGCAGCGGCTGCGTAGACTGTGCCGGAGTCAGGGGATACATGGGCGGCGGCGCGCGGGCTGCCGCCTCCGTGAGGACCGCCGTCAGGGCCCGAACACCGCCGCCATCGCCGCCGCCGCTGCCGCCGCCCATTTCTACGGCCCACGGCAACTCGCCGCCGCCGCCTTCGACCCCGATACCCCTGCCGCTGGCAGCGCCGCCGCGGTACCAAAACAGCGGCGTGTCTAGCGGCGGCGGCAGATTGCGCCGGGGGCTGGCCGACGTCGAAATTTCGAGGCCCGTGTGGCCGGCAGCTAATTTCGCGGCTGGCGCGGCAGAACCCACATCAGCGCTACGTGCATTTGACTCGACCGACGCGCCGTCGCTTGCCCATCCGCTGGTCTCCGGATGCGCGAGAGATGGCAGCCGCGGCGGCGGCGCCGCCGCCGCGGGCACGTACGACAGCCCTGGCGGCTTCCACCGCGCCCACGGCGCTGTGCGCCCACCGCTGCCCTCGTAGCCGGTCGACGCAAGTCCGGCCGTGATTGGCGGCTGAGCCGCGGCGGCGTCGCCGCTGCCGCCGCGTGTCGCACGGCCGCTGCCGCTGCGGATGGCGGCTGCCGCGTGCCCCGTCACCGATGTTGGCGACAGCGGCCACTCCTCTGTGGGGAAGGACTGGATCAGGCGGCTGCTGGTGTCGCCGGTGTGGAGCTCGCTGGCGAGGGAGGCATCTCCCTGCGTGGCCGCGCTCAAGCCTTCTAGCGCATTGGTACAGCCCCAGACCACGCTTGTATATGTCGAGGCGCCGGCTATGCACGAGGGGCCGTGCTGGCGCGAAGTTCCTTCGCCACTCGCACCGCCGGCGTCGTCGTCGCGGCCGCCGGCGGCCGCCAGACGTTCCTCGGCGGCAGCGTATGCGCTGGCAATGGCGCTAGCGTCGTTGATGCCGCAACCGCGTTTGGTGTTTCCTCCGAACACGGCTGTGGACGTGGCCGCAGCGGAGTCGAAGGGTGATGTGACGTCATCATCAGCGCCCGAGCCGCTGCCGTCGTCCTCCTTGGCGGCCGGGGTCTCCGCCTCCCAACTAGAAGGCGGATCCAGCTGCAGCTCGTGGGAGGAGAGCCTCTTGGTTTCGTAGTCGCAAATCTTGCTCGCGCTCGCAGGAGGCGGCGCCAATTCGGGCAGGTCGACCCGTGGGTCGCTCGGTGCCTCGTCCGCACGCGGAAGGTTGCTGACGCGGCCGCGGTTGCGGGCTGCCCACGGAAGCGCCTGTAATAAGATGATGATAAGCCCTAGAAGCAAGGTGATCGTCACGACGGCTAAGCTGGCGTCTGCCGCGCCCCACGGCCACGTTGTGGCGGCGCCGTCGAGGGACATGATTGTGCGTCACGAGTATCTTATTCTCAACTTTCCGGATTTGTTGTTCGACTAGCTTTTGCTAAGCTCGTCGTCAGTAACTGTTTATTTGCAGCAGACAGCGTGTAGTAGGCGTAAGGTAGCCAGGTTGGTGACAAATTGTAATCAATTAGTACGGAAAGGCCAGAGGCCCTACCCCGTCCAGCAAGGTCATACGAGGACCCATAAACGCAACTGGGTTTATGCCTAAGGTAGCGCTTCTTCGATCCGAAACGTAACAAGGTCTTTGATAAACGGTTCACGCCCAGGCTTTCGTGAGTCCACGTAATGCAGGGCAGCGCCGCCGCAGAAAACGGCGTCGATGCCGACGCCCCAGACGGCTCTTGCGGCGGCGTGACCTCTTTGTTCAGGTCCTGCTGGCCCAGGGGCAGACCGCCTGGGCGGCGCAAGCCTAAACGGGGTGGAGCCGAGGAGGTGCGCAAATTCCGTAGCGCGGGAAAGGAAACAACCCCCGCCCGCTCCCCTTACCGCAGACGTCTTTGACAAGAACTCAAAGAATACCTCGCTACTCAGTAATGCCAGCGCGCTGTCGCATGGCCACTACCGGGTCTTATTTCGCCCGTTGCTGAGTCATACGGCGTTGTCCGTCGCATCTCCCCGCGCTTTGCCCTTGCTGTAACCTGGGTTGATGGCTGTTTCACCTGCGGTGCACTCGTCTTTCCTGAAAATGTACCCCCTGTCGCCGCACTTTCCCTCGGCCGCCCCCTCGGACAGGCCGCCACATCGGGCGCAGCTGCCGTGTCGGCACCAGCAGGCCCCGTCGAGGCTGGCTTGGAGCAGCAACACCAACAACAGCGGCTGCTGGAGCCCGCCGTCGTCGAGCCAGGACCAGCGGCAGCCGGCGCACCAGCTCCTGTGGAGCAGGAGCGGGAAGCGGCCGTACACGGCGGCACTGCAGCTGGTTTCGGAGCTCCTGCTGACAGCACCACAGGCCCAACCTCACCCAGCGATGAAGAGGCTGAGGCCTTGCAGTCCGTGCGGCTTGGGCGACCCGCGCCGCCGCCGCCGCCGCCGCCGGCGCGCCCTGCGGCCGTCGCCCCCCACGCGGCGCCGCCGCGGCGAACCCTCACGCCCATCCCCGACGACGACACCGGTTTGCTGCTGCCGGGCGCCGCCGGCAGCGGCAGCGGCCCCACCTACGTGTCGCTCCGCACTGCGGGAAGCTCCGGCCGCATCCCCAGCGGCGTGGGCGGCGTGGGCGGCGTCGGTGGCTCCGGCAGCTTCGCCGCCGCCGGCGCCACAGGGGCCATTCTGACGCGCGAGTACGTCGTGCCTGAGCTGGACAGCGAAGAACGCGGGAGCAGCGGAAACGGCGACACCGGTAGCGGTGGTGGCAACGGCAGCAGCGATAACGGCGGCGACAGGGGTGACACCAACGGGGGCAGCAGCGACGGAGGCGGTGGCGGTGATGGCGACAGGACGCGCGGCGGCGCGGAGGGCCGTGCCAGTGCTGGCGGCAGCGGCAGCGGCAGCAACAGCGTCTTGGAGAGCAGCTTGGAGACATCCACCTTCACGGACCGGCAGCGCCAGTCACTGCAAGAGCGCGATGCGCAGGAACACCCACCGCACGAGCAGCAGCAACAGCAACAGCAGCAGCCGTCGTCGCCGCTGGCGTCATCCCAGCCGCCGCCGCCGCAGCTGGCGGCGGGCACGCCGGTCACCCGCAGCGATGCCGGCAGCCTGGCCAGCTGGATTCCCTCCGCCGGCTCCGGCGCGCACGAGCTGCAGCGGCCGCAGGTGCCGTCGGCGCCGCCGTCACGCGCGCAGGCGCAGCTGCTCATCCAGCGCGCGCTCTTCTCACCGGAGGCGCAGCTGCCAAAGGACCCCAGCCACCTGTCGCTCTCGGACTTCTCCGGCGGACCGCGCGACTCGGACTTTGACTACTCGGGCTCCAGCCCCAGCCCGATGGCCTACTCATGCGTGCCGGGATTTCCGTACAACGCCGGCGGCGGCGGCGCCGGCTTCGCCGGCGCGGAGCGCGGCAGTGGCAGCGTGAGCGGCGGCAACGTGACGCTTCGGGGCTTTCGGTCGGGGCTGGCGCGCTTTCGGCGCCAGGCGTGGCGGCGGCAGCAGAAGGGCGGCGCCGGCGTGGAGCCGCTGCGCGAGGAGGCCGGCGGCCAGGAGGGCGACAGCTTCGAGCCCATGATTCCGGGCGCGGACGATGAGGAAAAGACCCAGGTTGGCGGGGAAAGCTTCGGCGCCGGCGCCTGCGCCAGCGCCAGCGGCGGCGCTGGCGCCGGCGATCCTGCGTCCGCGACGGGGGAGGGCCGGAGCTGCACGCCGCCGCCTTCGGCGGCGTCCAGCATCGACGGCGCCGCCGGCGCGATGGCCGCGACGGCTAGCGCCGCTGGCGCCGCCGACGCGGCCGCTTTCGGAGGTCCCGCAGACGTCGCAGTGGGTCGGCGCCTTACATGCAAGACTGGACGTTCGGGAGGCAACGGCAAAGCTGCTGCGGCTGCCGATGCCGCGCCCGCTGGCGCCGCGGGCAGCGGCGCGGCCCGGGTTGCGGTGGGTGTTGGCGAAGGCGGCGCCACGGGCCAGTCGTCGACGGCGGCCGAAAACGGCAGCGCCGACGACGTCGATGACGCCACCGACGCGACGGCGGTGGCAGCCGATGCGGAGAAGACGCCCCGGCAGCGGAAGCGCGCGCGGCTGGCTGCAGCTGCGGCACGCATGATGGGTCCAGGGCTGGCGGCTCGGGCGGCGGCGGCGCTGGGCCCTAGAAACCTGGCGGCGGTTGTGGATCGGGTCATTGGGCTGGAGGGCACGGCGCAGGTGCGAAGGAGCTTTTTGGGTTTCTGGCGACGGGTCTGGGGAGTTGCAGCCGGCTGGTAGGGGATCTTTTAGGGAGCTTCCCAGCGTTCGGGGCATGGTATCTGGGTCAGGGGTGTGGAACTCACGCGTCGATTGGTTCGGAAGCGAGTCGGGGTGCGGGCGCTAAGAGGCGGCTCCCGGGTGTCCATTACACGGAACGGGAGCGCCCGAGTTCCGCGACCACAATTCGTCTCAATCCAACTCCGATTGCACGACCCACAACGCAAACACCATCACGCGATTCATGGCATCGCATCATAGGCTCAACCTCGCTTCCCCTGCAATCCTTCACCGCGCGCCCATCCCGCCTGCCTCACGCTTCGTACGCCCCAAATGCCGCATGGCACGCAACCCCCAGACTGTGGGGCTGCTGGGCCCGCACCGCACCGCCGCCATCGTGGGCCTTATGGGCCCGGGCGCAGCCGCGGACACGGCATCCCGGCTGGGCCCCGAGACCACGGCGGAGCTGGTGGGCGCGCTGGGCTCCGAAGCCGCCGCCGACCTGGTGGTGGAGATCGGGCCGGAGGCCGCCGCGGATATCGTGGAGGGACTGGGTGGGTACGGCGGGCTCTCGATGTCAGGGGGCTCCCATCCGGCGCTCCAGGGGAAGCTTAGGCGTGCGGTCGGGCCGCATCCCGCAGGCCGATGCTATGCGCAGGCAGCGTAAGAGGAGGAGCTGGAAGCTCGTGTGCTTCCCGGGAACCCATGTGCGTGCTGGGTAGATGTTGGCGCCCTGCCGCGGCTACCGGTAGTCCGTGGCACCGTGCTTTTCGCCTCTCGCCGCCGGACAGCCGTGCCGGCGCTTGGATGCTTGCAAGACCTCACAAACCTTCCCTGGAGTTGCTGCCGATCTGGGTCGACCCAGCTTTTCCCCCCGATGACGCGCCTTGGCCTGTACGGCACCTGGATACTGGCAACGAACCCTTCCTTATATGAATGACGGGACGGCGCCGTGCCACAGTCGAAAATGTTTTTGTTGCCGACCTGCTGCATCACCCGTTGCCGCGGCCCTGCAGGTACTGCGAAGGTGGGCGAGCTGCTCCAGGGGATGGGAGTGCCGTTGGTTTCGGAGATGGTCGCGGCCTTCGGAGCGGACTTCACATCCAGCCTGGTGCTGCGGCTGCTGCCGATGCCCTCGCGCCCCGCCGCGGCGGCGGTGGCGGCGCTGGGCCCCGCGGGCACTGCGGAGCTGGTGCGGAGGATGGGGACGGAGCTGGCGGCCGGGGTGGTGCGCGGCATGGGGCCGGAGGTGGGTGGGCGCTGGACGGGGGGGGGGTTATCCACGTATAGGCCGGAGCCGGGGGGGGGATTGGGCGGCGCGCGGCGTGAGGCCTGGGGCCCTGAGTTTGGGCGAAGTCGTGTATGTTGATTACTCAATTTTGGTTTTCAGCTGCACCTCGTAATTGGCAAGGTATGCACGAAATGATTCTTGTGGGTTGCTTTTTACAATTCGGATCGTTTGTTACCACACACTTGCGCGTCCTCCTCGTGCCGCACCGGAGCGGATTCTTTCCCCTCCGCGCTTGCCCCCCTGTGCTGCCCAGGCGTGCTGCGCTGCCGTGCTGTGCTGTGCTGTCGCGGTACCTGTAGAGCAGGCAGAAGAGCGCCCCGCTGCATACCCGCACGCCGGACTGCCCCATGCATGCACCTCAACGCATGCACCTCAACACTCGGGCATTACAGCCGACCCACCGACCCACCGACCCGTCCTTACAAGCAGCCATCCACACACCCGCCCCCCACCCAAACTCTGCGCGCAGGCCACCGCCGCGCTCATCCAGCAGATGGGTCCCGAGCTGGTCGGTGGGCTGGTCCTGGAGATGGGATCGGAGGACACGTGCGCGCTGCTGGCGGCCCTGGGCGGCCAGCTGGTGGGGCAGCTGGCGGGCGGCATGGGGCCGGGCATGACGGCGGCGCTGGTGCGCGGCATGGGGCCGCGGTTTGTGGCGGACATGGTGGCTGGTTTCGGAGCACCGCTCACGGCGGGTGAGGTATTGGGGGTGGGAGGACAGCGTAGTGCTGTGGCAGGGTCACGGGCAAGCTTGCAGGCGATGTGCGCGTCCCATCCCATCCCACCGAAGTGCCAACTCAAACACGCCGTGCCAAGTCGCTAACAGGTATTCAAAAGGTTGACACACCGCTTGACAAGGCTTGCACTGCCCGGCCTGGACCTGGTCTTTCATTGCTACCTTCCCCTTCCCCTTGCTGCGGTATTACCTTGCAGCCCTGTGGTATACATCTTTATTTCCCCCCGTTATTTGCGCCCTCGCCAGACATTGTGTCGGAAATGGGTTCCGAGCGGACCTCGCGGCTGGTGGTGGCGGTGGAAGGTGCCGGCCTGGGCCCGGAGCTGACGGCGGCGCTGGTCGGCGACTTTGGGCCGCAACTCACGGTAAGCTGGGTTGGCAGGCTGGGGCGAAGGACGTTGAGCGCTGCGCTCCCCGCCACGTTCGCTCCGCTGCGGTCATATGTATTACCCCCTCCCCCTTCGGGACGCCGTTGACGCCCTGACGATGCAGGCTGACATCACGGCGGCCCTGGGCTCAGCCCGAACCGCCGCCCTGGTGGAGGCCATGGGAGCGGAGCCCACGGCGCGCCTGGTGGCTGCGATGGGGCCGCAGCGAGTGGCGGCGCTGGTGCAGGTAAGGGGGAGCTTGACGGCAGCAGATGTGGTGTAGAGAAACCAGCGGGTTAGTGCGCGCCCGGGTTGTTCGCCTGCCTGGGGGCTCCAGCACGCCAGTCATTTGCGTCGCTTACCACATGTGCGCGACGCCCCTCCCGCTAACATGCCGCGCGTATCTGGAGCCCGCAACCGCGATTGTTCAAATTCGGCACGAAAGCGTTCAACTATGAAGAGATGTTGCCCCTCGACTCTCAACTCCCACCCCCACCGCCAGGCCATGACGGCGCAAGGCACCGCCGACCTGACCACTGCCATGGGCCCCGCGCTGACGGCGGCGCTGGTCACGGCAATGGGCTCCGAGACCGTTGCAGATTTGGTTTCGGAGATGGGACCAGCCCTCACCGCTTGTCTGGTCGGCGCCATGGGGGCCGCTGCTACCGCCGACCTCGTCCGGCGCTTCGGCGGGGCAGTGGCGGGGGGCGTGGCGACGCACCTGGGCACGAGGCGCACCGCAAATCTGGTAGCCGCCATGGGCGTTGAGCTGACGGCGGGGCTGCTGGGCGGGATCGGCATGGCGGGCGTGGCGGAGCTCGTGGGCCTTATGGGCGCGGAGCCGGCGGCGGAGGTGGCGGAGGCGCTTGGCACGGCATTCGTGGCTGACCTGGTGGCGGCGCTGGGCGCGGCGGAGGTGGTGCAGCTGGTGGCGAGCATGGGCCCCGGCCTGACGGCGGCGGTGGTGAACCGGCTGGGGACTGCGATGAATGCGGAGCTGGCGGTGCGGCTTGGCGGCAAGGTGGCGGTGGCGGCGGTGCCGGCAATGGCGGCGGCGGCGGGCGCGGTGGCAGCGGCGCCAGTGCTGGTGGCGGGCGCGATGGTGGCGGCGCCGGTGGTGGCGGCGGGCGCGATGGTGGCGGCGCCGGTGGTGGCGGCGGGCGCGATGGTGGCGGCGCCGGTGGCGCTGGCGGCCGGCATCGCAGCGGGCATGGGAGGGGGCGGCGGCAGGGGGCATGAGGGGCCGCCCTCGCCGCCGCCGCCGGGGGAGGAGCAGCCGCTGCCTGAGGTGCTTGAGCCTCAGCATTAACCCTCTGCAGCAGCATTAACCCTCTACAGCGGGTTGAGATTGTTGCGGTTGGATGCAGGCGCGCGTGCGGGGGAAGCGGCTCTGGAGGGCGGACGCAAGGACAGCTGCGGAGGTGCATTTGTGGCCGCGTCGGCAAGGTTGTGCGAGACTTGGTGTTAGGGTTGTCGTGTGGAACGCTGCGGTTGAGTGCCCAAGTGAGGGATGTTGGGGTTCCCGACGGCGCACATATTTTACAAAGTGCCCAAGCACGGGAAGTTCGGGGTCTCGACTGGCGAACATTTCACACGGAGTGCGATTGAGGGCTTTAACTTGATGAATGTTGCGAAGACACTGAGAACGGGACATCACGTTTACGAAAGCCCGTGTCTGTGCTTCTGGCGATTATATTGACGCAGTTTGCAGAAACCGAGGGTACACGACGAACGCGTTGTCAGTCAGGCTGCATATAATGTTGCGACGTCGTCTCATCGACGTATGCTACTTACGGGGATTAGGTGACGTAGACCAGAGAGGGGCGCTTGGCCTGCTGCGCCTGCTGCGGTGGGTTGTAGAGCCGTACATTTAGCGCTCCGTGAAAGCCAGCAGGCCAGCTTTGTCCTTCAGTACCCTTTGTTGTTGCGATGCTGTAACGCATAAAAATATATTCATTTGCGCATTCGAGGATGTCTGCTGGCTAGTTCAGCACATCAGCAGTCTTGCTGCAGGCTGCTTGGCGTGGCGGAGCTCATGATGTTAGGGGAAATCTTCGTAGTACTAGGGCCATAGGTAAATCTGCCATGAATACAAAGAATTTAAGCCGATACGTTGTATCCTCGAGGGCGCGAGCTTTCTGGACATCCAGAATCTGCGCCCGTCCCGCTCGGGATTTTGAAGTGTGCACTGAATTTCATGGCAAAACACTTAATGTAGCGGAATCTAATCTCCAATCTGGGCACAGCCGGAGAGACTGTGGTTGCCGTCGGGGAAAGTGCGCCGCAGGTCGAGGCAGCACAGAGATCAGCGTTCTGACGAATAGATCAGCACGAGATGGCAGACGTCCGCGAATTCATCTGGTCAAGCCGGCGGGCAACGCAAGCGGCGGCGCCGTTTTAGACGGTAACCAACCTCGGATTCCCACGTCTGCCCGGGCGAATCCGCCCAGCCCCTCGGTCAGCAAGGCCTCCCTGCAGCATCAGAAGCACCCACACCCGCAGCAGCAGCCCCCGCCTCCTCCTACCACTGTCAGCCCTTCGGTTGCCCGGCATGTCACGCACCTTATCAGCGGGGCCCGGACGTGGCCCGAACTGGCGACCATCACGTACGAGTACGGGGGCGCCGCAGCCCTCAACGAGATCCATTTGGCCGCTGCGCTGAGCCGCCTAGCAAAGATGGACTTGGCAACTTCCCAGCAGCAGCTACATCAGCAGCAGCAGCAGTTTCAGGCCTCCCGAGGCGCGTCCCAGCATGCTAATCTGCAGCCGCCTTCCTCCTCAGGTAGCCTGGGGCCTCGTGGTATGCCCCGCGGTGCCTCCATGGTACCTCCCGCGCCACCCCGGGATAGCGCTGCTAATGGCCAAACAGACGCCTGGTCGGATCGCTACCCACCTGCTCCGGCCACAAGCGCACCTCCGGCGGGTCAATACCTCGGCCCCGCACCACCGCCGCTACCTGTCCAGGCGCGGCGCCCGGGGCTCGTGCCGCCGGCCGCACCGCAGCGTGGGGTCGCTGCGCCCGGAGCTCCTGGCTGGGGGGCGCCACGGGCCCTGCCATTGTCCGATCTGGGTTCTTCGCCGCTGCGATCTGCGCCGAGCACACCGCCGCCGGGGCTGGGGCCCGCAGCCGCCACAGCAGCTGCAAGCAGGCTGGCGTCGTCCTCTCATCGTGCAGGTACCGCAAACATAGGATACGGCGCTAGAGCCCTGGCACAGCCCCTGCCTGCTGCATCGGCCGAGGAGCTGTTTGTCGAGCTGCTGGAGGCGCTCGCACGCCGCTGCGGCGGCCTGGATAACGGCACGAGGCCAGCGGCGACGGCAGCAGCGGCGTCGACCGCGAGCAGCGGAGGCGCAAGCCGAGTTGGGAGCAGGGAATTTGGGCGCGCAGCTGTGGCCGCGGAGGCGGCGCCGCCGCCGCCAGCTCGTGTACTGGCCAACGCGACGTGGGGTGCGGCACGCATCCTCTTAGAGGTATGGCCTCCACTGCAGTCCGCAGCCTCCAGCGGCGCAGCTCCCCGCCACCCGACAGCCGTGCGTCCCGGCGCAAGCGCTGCACCGCTTGCGGAGCTTGGGCCCGGCCTTTTTTCTGTCACGATCCCTCCCGCTACTGGCCCCGGTCCGAGCCCAGGCCCTGGGCCAGGGGCTGCACTGCAGCTGCGGCGGCGTGCCACGGCGGCGTTGCGCGCGCTGCTGGCGCGGGTGCCGGAAGCGGCGGACTCTCTGGAGCCCCAGCATATCTCAAACTTGCTGTACTCTGTGGCTCGGCTGGCGGAGCAGCTGCCGGAAGTGCTGCAAGCTGACGGCGGTAGCGGCACAGGCGGCGGCGGCGGCAGCAACGGCGTCGCCGCGGCAGCCGAGACGGCGGCGGTGGTGGGGGCGGAGCGGCCCCCAGCGCTGCCGCGCGTTGGAATCGCGACGCGGCGGCTAGTGGCCACGCTTTTGGACGTCAGCCTATCCAAGCTGGCGAGCTTTGGGCCGCAGGTGGGTCGGCGGACGGGCTGGGGTAACTACCGTAGGCGGATTGAGGCTGGCCGGTGTTATAGCGGGGAGCAGACAGTCCGGAAGAAACGCCAGGAGTGCTAGTACGCGTGCCGCGTGCGGTATCGGCGCTGCCGCGACCTGCGGTTGCCTTGCCGTCGTTAGATTCGCGTTGACCAAAGGCAGGCATGCCCGCTGCTGCTGCCGCTTCGTTGCAGGCGTTGTCGAACTCGCTGTATGCGGTGGCGGTCCTGGGCGTCCCGCCGCCGCAGGCCTGGCTCAGTGCCTGGCTCGATGCGGCGGGCGGGCAGCTCCCCCGGGCTGACCCGCAGCACATCGCCAACATGCTGTGGGCACTGGCGCGCCTGGGGTGCGACCCAGGTGACCCATGGGTCGTGCGCGCGCTGCAGGCCGCGGCGCTCAAGGCCCCAGCCTTCACGACGCAGGTAAGAACCGGCGTTGGCGGATGCAAGGCGCGCGGCTTGCGGAGCGCACAGTCCTCATGGCAAGATTTCTGTCCGTTTGATCGGGGCTTTGCTGTGGATTCGGCTTGTGCGCTTTCTAAATTACACTTTCATTCAGCGAGGCCGGTATTGGGCTTCGGAAGCCGGCTGGCAGGTAGGCAAACCTCTCCATCTGTTGTCTCATTTACTGCCCTTCTCCCGCCGTTGGCACCGCCTTACCCTCTCGAATGCCTCTGCCCAGGGCCTCTGCAACACGCTCTGGGGCCTGGCAAAGCTCAACTCCGTAGCCTACGATGCCGTCAAGGCGCGAGCGCTGATGCCGCTGTTGACTGGCCTGGGCTCGGCAGCGCGCGAGTGCGACGGGCAGGACGTGGCGAACGGAATGTGGGCGCTAGCACGCTTGCACATGCGGCTCCCCCCGCAGCTGCCGCTGTCGTCTGCGCCGCCGACGCCGGCTCCCGGCTTTGACGGGCCGTCGCCGTCGCCGCAGCAGCAGCAGCACCAGAAACAGCAACAGCAGCAGGGATCGCCGGCGTCGGCCTCCGCATCGGCGATTCGCGAGACGCTGCGGTCGGCGGGGCACAGGCTGCTCGAGGCATCTTCGCGCCACCTGCACGCCTACAGCCCACAGCAGCTTGCCAACGCCTCCTGGGCCGCGGGGGTGCTGGGCCTGTCGCCGGCGCCCGACTGGACGGCGCAGTTCTGGCCCGCAGCACAGGCTGCGCTGCCCGCCATGCGCACCGAGGAGCTGGTGGCTGCCGCCATGGCGTCCGCACGGCTGGGGCTCCAGCCGCCAGACCAATTCCTTGCTGCTATGCTGGAGCTGACGAGCCAGGCCATGATTCAACAGGGGGAGCAGGAGCAGGCTGCCGCGGGGGCTGCCGCCGCCGACTGCGACCCACGAGTTGTTGGATCGGCGGATGTTGGCGGCTGTGGCGGCGGCAGCGGTGGCGGCCCGGCGGCGGGTGCCCAGACTCGGTTCCAGGCGACGGGCCGTGCGTTGTCCAGCCTGTTGTGGTGCGTAGAGGCGTGGGGGGTGCGGGTGCCGGTGGCGTGGACGTCCTGCGTGCTGGGCCGCCTGGAGGCGCTCGCGGCAGCGGGGGCGCTAGAGCCGGCAGCACTGGCGACGGCGCTGCAGGCCATGGCGCGCATGGGGCTGCGGCCCGACGCGGTGGTCGCGGGTTGGACGAGGAGGGTGCTGGGGGCCTTCCTGGCCACTGCCGCCGGTTTGGGTGAAGGCGAGGGCGAGCCTGCAGGCGCATCGGCGGTGCTGGTCTCGGAGGGGCGCGCACCTGTGCGGCTGCGGCCAGCGGGGAGATCGGGAGGCGGCAGTGGGCCGACTGCCGTCGGCGGCGGCCTCGACGCTCGGTGCGCGCGCATGCTGCTCTGGTCGCTGGCGCGCCTGCGATGCCAGGTGCCGGACGACGTGGCGGGTGCCTTTGCTCTGGCGGCGTCGGAGTGCGACAGCCCAGCGGCGAGTTCGGCGGGCTTTGGGGGGCTTGGAGCGATGGCGGCGAGCTCGGCAGTGCAGTCGGCGATAGGCGCGGATGGGAAGCTGGTGGGCGGCGGAAAGCTCGCTGTCTTGCCGGCTGTGGCTATGGCGGCGGCTGGCGGTGCTAGCGCATTGGATGCCCCTGGAGCCCAGGGACGGGAGAGCGGGAAGGTCACTGGGGTGGGTGAGGAAGGTGAGGGGGGCAAGGGGGCGCGGAACGTGTGCGTGGCGCTTTGGGCGCTTGCGCGCCTGTCCAGCCGGCCCAAGAAGGCGGTGATGCAGCGGCTGGCGCGGCGCGCCACGGCGGATGTCTCGTTGGCCAGCGAATCGGAGCTGTCAACCCTCATCCGCGCGTTCGCGGCCCTGGGATTCCGGCCCGGCGCTGGCTTTCGAAGGGCCGCGGAGGCACGGGCCGTGTGTTTGGCCCCGGCGCTCAGTGAGGAGCAGGTGGCATCGCTGCTGGCGAGTTGCTCTGGCCTGAAGTGGCGTCTCAGCGAAGGGGCGCTCGCCGCGCTTCGTGGCGCGTCACGTCGGGACATTTCGGCTAGTGTGCTTCGCTAGTGTGCTTCGCTTTGCTATGATACCTTTACGGTGATGTGCTTCAGGGTAGCGTCGGAGTTCTGGCTGGGGGTTGCTGGCTTGAGCTGCGACAGCTGCCATGGTTGCACTGCGCTTCGCGTGGGCGTCTGTATGGCTCGTTTGCGGGTGAGTTGATGCGTGCCGACAGGTTGAGCATCTACAGTCTGGCTGTAAATGGGCCGAGCGCATTCTTTCGTAACCAGGCCCCCGTTGCCCCCGCCCTCATAATTTTACGGCTAAATGTACGGGAATCGAACAAATATTTCCGGTTGAGGCGGGTTGCACCCTTTGGCTTTGTGTGCTTGCATAGCATAAGAGCGCAGCGCCAACGTAAATCGTGTCGGAAAGTTTTTGGCGGTTTCTGTACGGCATTGCCCGGTTGAGGAGTCCATAATACTTGAACAAACGGTATGGAAGAAATTTTTTTCAACCCTAGCCAATAACTGAGTCCCATTTGTGACGTTGTGCCGCGGGTGAGTCAGCGAACATGCTTCACATCAGGCTTAGAGAATGTATAAAATATCTCTGCATTTAAGCAGCTAAAGTAGACCTTGCGTGCCCCTCAAAATATTTTCTTTGTCAGTATATGTCGTACACATGGTGCAGTCAAGTCCTTCTCCCCTAGTTCTAGCCGCTGACACCCTCATCGCTTGCTGAAGAGCATAGGTGGACCACAAAGAGCTTGTGTGGAACCTAGTCTGTTACTCAGCAGTTATTGGTGAAATGCTCGCCACCGGGTAGTCCGAATTATCGCAGGCGGTGTTACGTTGACGCTTTCAACGAAAAATGCCACTCTTCTCGTGCTTCGGTGGCGGAGGCCCAAAGCACTCTGCCTCAGGGGCGCGCACGGTTGCGAGAGCCAGCGAACCGGAGCCTGTCACTCTGGCACAACCGTCGGCCAAGCAGCCGGAGTCAGCAGAGGTCAACGTGCTGGGCCCTGGAGGTAGCGGAGCTCTTACAGGCTCTATAAGCAAGAAGTTGAGCAACTCCAGCTTCACGAGGAGCACCCAGGTACCTTTGGGGAAAGGAGCTGAAGATTTTGGCCGACATGGAATGAGGACATATTATGACGTTTTCGCGGGGCGTTTTGCGCGGGCGTCCTGGTCCTTGTAGGAAGCATCTGACAAGGCCGCTGCGCCTGCCCCGGGCGCCGGCAGCGGGGCCAGCAACCCAGCACCAGCGGCTGATCGGGCTCCATCCTCGGAGCCTGTTGAAGAGTCGACCGAGGAAGAGGAGGCACGGCCCACAACCGAAGACGGGAAGCCCGGCCCCCATATTGCTCCAGTTCCCCTGCAAACGCAGCCCGGGTGTTACACGCACAGTTTGAAGCTGACAAGCGAGCAAACGCTTTGCCAATCAAATATTCAGCTGTGCCGGCCAGAGGAGCTGGTGGGGGACATAAAGGATTTGGCCTTCATCGGGAACGGCTCGTTTGCCGCGGTGTTCAAGGGTGCGTTGTTGCAGCTCTTCCGTATTTAAGCTTTCTATCAATTACGTGACCACGGATTTTATTGCGCAGGACTCTGGCAGGGTGCCAAGGTCGCGATAAAGTTTGTCGTGTCAGACAGCCTGAACTCGAACAGCGTTACTCTTCGCGAGTCTCTCCTTGGGCAGCTGCTCTCCCATCCCAATGTCATCCAGGTGGGCAGACGCGTGTTTCGGGACGGGCCAAGGATGGCATTGCCCCGCACGCGTTCCATGCATGCGTTTTCCGTCTACAGATCATGCCCAGTGTTTGCAAGAATCTCCAATCCGATCATAGGTTCTCCTTGCACCATCACTTCACCCCTTTCTCCGGCCGTCCGGCGGACTTACTCTCCTCCCCCACTCTTGTGACACGTGGAACAGACGTACACCACGCGATGCGCGCTTATGGACGATGAATCGCTGCACACCATCCACGGATCCGCCACGGACGATGCGCGCCGGCTAAGTGGTGACAGCCTGCGCTTCGTTAGCGGCGATGGGTGCGTGCGCACGCTGGGCGCAGAGAAAGGGAAATGTGCCATGCCTTGGCGCCCGGGGGTAGTGGCACAAGACTATCTGTCCACTTAGCGCCCCGGGTTGAAGTGCTGCCGCCTGACGGATTCCCCGCGACCGTTGACGGGCCCGCAGGTTTGGCGACCCGCGCCACAAAGCAGGGGGCGGCACGATATCGGTCTCAAACATCCTGCTGCAGCTTCAGGTCAAACCTGGCCAGTACGTCGCAGTTGTCATAATGGAGTATGCAGACCGGGTGAGTATCCCTCCAGTCTGGGGGCTCAAACGGGCCCTCTTGATTGGTCGGCATTCGGGCAAAAACAACTCACACAGCCGTCGAGGGGGGTGGTTTTCGCTTGTGCAGCATAGATCGTGCCGCTGCGAAAGCTTCGGGTCAGCGCCAGCGTTCACGCGTAGATGCATGGGTTGCGGGAAAAACACATCAGGTGCACGCAGGTTGCGGCGGGGGGGAAGCGAGGGTATACCGCAGCGGAGAGACTTAAGCGATTAATACGTACCAGACATACATGGATAGGTGCGACCGCGTCGCCGCCGGACAACCCAAACGAGGGGCG
Organism: Pleodorina starrii; assembly: GCA_030267565.1. Lineage (NCBI taxonomy): Eukaryota > Viridiplantae > Chlorophyta > Chlorophyceae > Chlamydomonadales > Volvocaceae > Pleodorina > Pleodorina starrii. The sequence goes on from BRXU01000015.1 coordinate 603,352, forward strand.
TAGGGCGCAGCCCGGCGGCCTGTAGTGTCGTATCGTTGCGCCGCCGAACGAATGCAGGCTTATTGAGGAATGCCTTGAAGAGTTAGCGACCATGACAAATAACGGAAGTTGCCTGCCGATCCCTACCCGGTGCTGGAACGCGGTGTGGTTGCTCGACTTACATTTGCGGGTCCGATTGCCTGCCGACTTCCTGATGGTGTACGCAGGGCACTCTGCAGGAGGCGATCTACAAGCGGCAGGTGTTCCGGGAAAGCCCCCGGTGGAACAAGCGCATTGCCGCGCGCGCTTTGTTCCGCACGGCACGCGAGATTGCTTTGGGCATGCAGCACCTCCACAGCAGCAATGTGCTTCACGGTAGGTCAAGGGCCGGTACCCCTGACTAAGCCGTGTGAGTGGGGGTCGCTGGAGCGCAGTTGGGTAGGAGTTTGAATGATTGGGGGAAAGATTAGGCCTTAGGCCCCCTGGCACAGCGTGCCGCACGGAACGAGGAAAGCATGGGTTCTGTGGGCGATATCCATTGGCGCTTTTACGCCTAATGGGAACTGGCATCCGATGTGCACCGCTGACACGCGCCGAGTGTGAGCACGTTGGAAGCCGCTGCCCTTCGCCCTGGTTAGCATGGTTTGAAGTCCCCGCGCCCACATCCATGCCCACCTCAAGACGTGCTGACCCCTTTCTGTCGGCTGTGCTGTGCTGTGTTGCCAGGCGACCTCAAGCCCGGCAACGTGTTGCTGACGTCCGCCCGCGTGGACCGGCGGGGCTTCATCGCAAAGCTGGCGGATTTCGGGCTGTCGCACGTGGCGCACGGGCCTATCGCGACCAACACGTGGGGGGTGAGCCACGGATTCCGCAGTTTTCCGAGGAATGCATGTCACGGATGCGCCGTTCGGAGGGGCTGGGACACGGCGGGCGGCCATATTGGCGGCATTTGGGAAAGCGCTGCGCGTTGCTTGTGTGTTTATGAGCAGGCCGTTTTGAGTCGTTTCACAGGCCCACCTACCCTTAGGGTGTCGCATCGCATCGCGGCCAGCTCTTTGTTGTGGTCGTGGCCAGTCATCCTTGCCATCGTGGCCAGCTTTTTCTGTTGTCAATCCCGACGATTGCTGCCTGATTTCTGAAATGCAAGCGCTCTGACCTTGGTCCACGGCCCGCAGACCCTGCGCTATATGGCACCCGAGCATTTCTCGGGCACCATGTCAAAGGCGACCGACGTCTTCGCCTTTGGGATGCTCCTGTGAGTTGCATTGTTGACGGGATGGCGGGGGGCCGGGAACCCTCTTGGTAGGCTGCGCACCTGTGCGCTTTGCTGAGTACCTTATCCCGCGTCCGGCTTTCAGATTACGTAATCGCGGGGGCACTGGAGGTACTTCACCTCCGAAGCAAATGGGATTGTGGCGGTGGGGCGTTATGATTGGGTTACGCCCGTGTAGAGCCTGATGATGGTCTTCCATTTAATTCGGACGCGGTGCAAGCGTCATGATGGGAAACAACGACAAGCAACCTTCTATTGCATTCCGTGCTGTCTCGTTGACAGGTGGGAGATGGTGACGGGCAAGAAGCCGTACGAGAACATGACGCAGGGCGAGGTCATCCAGTCGGTCTCGCAGGTACGACACGTGGGCCACGTGGGTTGACCGATCGGTCGCCGCGAGTGGGCTCGTTTCACGGCTGTGCGATATTCTGGCAAGATGGAGTTTTTGTTAGCGGCGCCATCCCCACCAAGCGGCCACCCTGGTCATCCCCCGAAAGCGTCCCCGCAGCGACAAACCCAAATCACCGATGCGCGCGGCAATGACGATACTCCTTGAATTCGAGGTCTGTGATTCTGAAAGCCGAAGCCCTTCCGAGCCTAGCCCTTCGAACTCGCCCTCGCCGCCTTCCGCTCCGCTCCCCAGGGCCTTCGGCCGCAGTGGCCGCCCGACTGCTTCCCGCACCTGGAGTACCTGGGCAAGCGCTGCATTGCGCACAACCCCGCGGACCGGCCGTCCTTTGGGGAGATCGTCAAGGAGCTGGAGGACATGGAGGTCATGCTGCGGGAGCTCCTGCAGGTGCGTCGCTGGGCAGCCAGCCAGGGAGGGAAGGGGCTGGGGGCTGGGGCCGGCATGGACAGGTTGGGGCTTGCGGGGAGGGTCTGATTTGTCGAGTTGGAAGGGCGGCCTGGCGCGAGTCGCATACGGCCACTATGTGCCTTTGCTGGCCGATAGGTTCGGTTCACTGCGTCGATGTTAGTTAAGTCTGTCAAGGGTTGGGCGTGTCGAAGAAGTCCGCTTGCACTAGTTTCCTTTTCCGCAGTGGCCGTCCCCTTCGGCACCCATCCCATCCGGTCTAAGGTTCCTCGGGTTGCTGTCGTGCTGGCCTCGCCACGCGCTGTGGCGACCCCTGCGCTGTGCGCCACAGGCCACGCGGGAGTCGAGCGGCATCAACGTGGTTGGGGGGCCCGCTAGCCACTCCCCTTCCCAAGCGGGTCTGCAGCCCGAGCAGCTGTAACGAGCGGAAGGCTGGAGGACCGTAGCGGCCCGGCGGCATTTCAGCGCAAATAACACGTGGGCCCTTCTGAACGGGTATTTGAACGTGTGGGCCCTTCTGAGTGGTTACTTGGGATACATCGCTGCGCGCGTCTGCCGGGGTCGCGGCGTTCGGAGCGGTGATGTACTGCCGGCCGTTCGTGAGGCAATCGTTCCCTAGCCGGCGCGATTGGGGGCGACACTGCCAGAGAGGTCGCTGTGGGGGGACGTTGTTGTTGCTGTACTGCAGCCCGTAAGAGACGGGATCTCTGGGCTCAGTTGGCGTCGCGCCAAATATCGTCAGACGGGCTGTGTTGGCCGAAACTGCGTGTCCCGTTTCGTCGAGCTTGGCGCCGCCTTGTCATGAGCTGGCGGCGTATCGGCGTGTGCCGCCGCGCAAAGCCGCATGCAAGGACGAGTTTGGAGAAGCGGCAAGATTTCATTAGCAATTAATGTGGTACAAGGTTTTCAGAGGCGGCCTGGACGTTTCGTCTGCTATGGCCGGGCACGGTTCAAAATTTGCTCGATGGGTGCCGGAGGTTTGGGCTTGTAAGAGGTAAGCGTCCGCAAATGCTCTGCTGGCGCTGTGATGTGCACAAAGCTTTGGGGGCCTTCGACGGAGCGCTCACCCTGGCGGGAGGTGGCGGGAGGTGGAGCGAACTGCAGGCCCGGTCGAAGGAAGCGCTTCGCAGGAAGCGACGAAGTTGCGGTGTGGCCTCCTTTCGTCGAAACGCGCGTTACTGGGGTTGTGTTTGACATGGACTTCGCATCAGTGTCCCAAAGTGTGCGTAAGGTCGTAGGCGGGCAACCATCTGTTAGCGCGCTCAAGGACCGGGTTGGAGAAGGTGGTTGTACGTATCAGTCGGCCGTACGCCTGCATTTGTTTGGTAGAGTCGCTGGCACGTCGACATGAGTGCGGCGCACGGCTCCCTCTGGTTAACTGTTTTCTTAGTCGAGCTTGCCGTTTGGTGAGGGATTGTCACGCCTTTCCGGGATACGCTGTGCTGACGCGAAAGTGTATTGAAGCGACTCATAAAGGGTTCGTCTACTTGACTGCCGCCATTGTGTGGTGGTATCCCGGCGAACTCTCCACAGGCGTGCTTTGCTTCCATCGGTTACTGCGGTGGTGACGTGTTCGTGCGGTGGTTTGTTGGAATCTGTTGTTCCAAAAATTTGGATAATTTCCCAAGTGGCGCGGCTTGTACTGTCTTGCAGGATGGGTTGGGATAAGGGATGGGAGTTGGGGAAGGGTGATGCTGTGGTGTTTTGCGTGAGTTGCGTCCATGTTGCATTTCTTCCCCTGAATATGTTTTTGACAGCTTTTGTCTGGCTCACTTTGCATGTGCCTGCCTTCACAGGTGAAGTTGTCGTGATATTCATTGCGATGGTGTACGAATCGTGGGACATTGCTCCAGGGTTACAACCCACGGGGGCGCATCGTAGACCCTCCGTTTAAGTGAAGCAGCTCATGACCTGAGTCGACGAGATCCAATGGTATGAGCTTACGTCGAGAGATTAAGACTTGAACAATCCTTTTTACTTCACACAATACCCATACAAATCAGCCACCAGTACACATTCGATGTGACTAGGGGGCCACCCCGTGCACATGCTCCACTCCTGCGTTGTCGTCCGGTCATAATTTCATAGCAGCAGTACGCAGCAATCATATGGCGAACGCCCCGCATCCACGCGGAATCACATCCGGAGGCGCTAGGTAACCCTCCAGGGTGTACGGATATACTGAATGCTCGCTGTCCATAAAGAGCTTCCATGCCTCGCTGCCCCTCACCCAGATCGTATTAAAACCCACGCGAGATACGTTCTTGAGCCAGCCGGCTTTCAGAAAAACTGCCGACGGCGTCCAAGTAAACCTCTGCTAAACACTCTGAACAGCCCCTTCCATGTAAATAGCTCCAGCGGTGCTCCACTCGAGGCACTCACGCGCGCGTCTTCTCCTTGTCCTGCTGCCCCTGCGGACGGCATCCGGATGCACCCGGTGCGGACGAGGTGTATACCACAGTGCGCGACCAGCAGCACGGCGGGCGTTTGGCATGGCCTGCTGCAGCAGCGGGGGATTATCCACGGATAGGCCGGAGCCCAAGGGGGGGACAACGGCAGTCCCGTGCGAGTGTGCCCCGTGCGCTCCCTAGTGCCATTCCCAGGGCGGCCCGCTACCACAGCAATAGCGCGTGGGCAGCACAACTTCGACACGCCGCAGCCTCACCTCCTCCTTCTTCTTCAACGCGGCGTACATGGCGTCGATCTGCTGCTGGTACTTGGCCTGCGGCGCGCACCAGCAGCGGCAGCTTCTACATCGTTGGCAAGCTTTTAAACCACCGTGATCACCACATCGGCTCTGCAACTCTGAGCCCTCGGCACCCCTGCTTATATCTGGTTCCTTGCTCCGGCACAAAATGTGACCGGCTGGTTTCAGCTGATTGACGCCCCAGCCCGTCCCGCGTCATGGCAGGAGGGCCGAAGGAGCCTCCCGAAAGGCCCGACTGCGCACCTGCAGCTGCGGCCGGCGCAGCTTGAAGCTGGGCGTCATGAGGTCCTCCTCCACGCTGAACTGCACGCTGTCCAGGTGAACCGCCTTGACGATCTCGTACCCTTTCAGCTTGTCCTCCTTGGCCACGCGCACCAGCTCCTGCGCAAATCCGGCCCGGACGAGGGGTGAACTCCGCAGCCCGTAGCAGCGATACCAAATTTGGTGAATCGGGCACAGACCAAAACGTGGCAAGGTCGCAAACCGTCCGGCTGCTGTGCACGCATACTGTCAAGCTAACAGCACCAGGGACCGCGTTCGTGGCGCACTTGCGTGTGCGGCGGCGGGGGGCAGGCGGCAGCCCGCGGAAGCCTCAGAAGACCCGCGTCCAGACTACCCGCGTCCGTGCGGGCGGCATGGGTAGGTGCGCGAGGCATCCAGCAGCGGACCACGGGTGCAAGCGCAGCGGACCACGTGACCTTCTGATACCGTAGGTCATGCTAGCGGCGGCTGCTACGGGTTCCAGACCTTCTAGGACGCCACGCACGCCACGTGAAATATCTGTCATGACATGCCCCGCCAAGCTCCGACAGGCGGACGCCCCCAACGCACCGAGAGGATGTAGTCGTTGACCTTGGGGACGTGCAGCAGGTCCTTGTCATAGTCGCCCTTCACGCCAGCCTCCTGGGCCCAGGCCGTAATGACCTCCTTGTTGGGGACCACCACCGCCACCAGGCAGTTCTCAAAGCTGTTGCCGTACACCCACACCTGCGCACAGCGACATTTGCGCGTGTCCGTCCCGGCAATCATGACAACAACCGCACAATGTCACGCGGCATCCCATGGGCCGGCATCCGCCCTCCCTTCGGCAGCGACGCAAGTGTGGACTCCCCTTGCACGGGGTGTTACCGCAAGCCTCGGCCGAACCTGCGCTGCTGGTGCCCACCCGCTCCAGCCCTTTGCGCTGATTGCAATAAGCCCCGTATGGGACCAATAATTGCAAACGCAACGCAACCTATCCAGCATCGGAACCAGTGCTCGTAGTCTAGCCTGCCCCAGTTCCGCATAAAATCCCGGCCCCGCAACGCTTCCCGCGTCCCCAGTGCACTTCACTTCACCCCACCTGCTCCACCACCGTGGCCTTCTTGTAGGTCGACTCGAGCGCCTCCACGGCCACGTACTCGCCCTGGCTGAGCTTGAAGATGTTCTTCTTGCGGTCCACAATCTTGATTGCGCCCGTCTTCGTCAGGATGGCGATGTCGCCTGACGTCGGCAACAGACGTGGGAGCGCAGCAACATCATACAGCGAGTCAGCACTCTAAGGAATGTCGGCGCTTTGCGGCCCTTCTCTTCGTGACCGCGTTTGCAGCAAGGCGGGTTTTTAGGGTTTAGGGTTCATATTTAGGGTTTAGGGTTCATAAGAGATTAAGGGTTTAGGGTTCAGGGTTCCATGCAGGCTCTGTGACGACGACGCCTTAAACCCACCGGTGTGGAACCAGCCGTCCTTCTCCACCACCTCGTCCGTCTTCTCCTGGTCCTTATAGTAGCCGCTGAAGTTGGCGGCGCCGCGGATGAGGACCTGGGCACGGCGCGTACCGGTAAGGCCACATCACCACAAACATGGCGGGCACCGGGATGCTGAGCGCAACGGGGACGTGGACCTCAGCAGTCCGCATTACGAAGCATTCCGCAGGGCGACAAGCCGCCGGCTTGGCTTGGAAGCAAGCCGGGTTAAACAGGTGCGCGTCGCAGACCTTTTGCCGCCCAACGAATTGTTTTTTACCTGTTCCCTCCTCCCTCTGTTCTGTTCCCTGCACACGCAACACAGACAGCCGGGATCGCACGGCAGCGAGCGTCCACTCGTCGAGCGGACGGCGCGACCTCACCGTCATCAACCCAGGGCCGTTTTCCAAGGGACCCCCTGCCCTCATCTTAAAGGAGGCAGATCCGCAACCCAGACCGCAGCCCAGACGTCAACACCAGGCGATGACAATGCAGTGACTCGCAGCCAGCACAGCTCACCTCGCCCTTCGGCACCTCGGCCAGCGCGTCGCAGTTCATGTCGGGCACGGACTCCAGCCGGAACTCAGTCATGGGCGTGGGCGGGCCCACCGTAGCCGCGTGCTCCTGTTGGGGTCAAAGGGAGGATCAGTCAGGAGAAAGCCAGGGTTTACCGCACAGGCGGACCAGGGCTGCGTCAGCAGGGGGCAACAAGGTAACTTGAATCGCATTCAACTATCGTAATACCTATAAACCTTTAAGGACAGAAACATTAGGGCACTGCGCGCGACAGAATCCTTAGGCGACCCGCAAAGCTCCCCGAAAGACAGTGCCACCGGGTGCACGTGCACACCAGGCCCCACCCGCCCACCGCCCAAGACATGCCGGCCGTGCCGCTGCGGCACCATCACTCGCGCAACTCGACCCACAATAACGTCTGCCGAGGCGATGAAGGATGCGGCGCTGGTCTCCGTGAGGCCGTAGCCCTGGACCACAGGTGCACACATGATGACGCGGAGGAAGTCCTCCACGTGGGGGGCCAGGGGCGCACCGCCGCTGACGACGGCCTTGATCTGAAATCAGGGCGGACGAGGCACAGGGGCGCAGCACCATCAGCACAACGGCAAGAGAGGCCAAAGCCGCGCGCGAAGGCCGGGCGGCAGTGACGACGAACCACTAGGTGAGACAGCATGCGAGGACAGCGAGTCCAATGCCGGGGACGCAGAACCCCACAACGGCAAGTCGCATCTATCGGATGCTCGTGCGCCACCTCCTTTCGCGGCGCATGCGCACGTAACACCTGCTTGTCAACACCACGCGCGGCCGGGCAGTAACCAGGACCCGGGCCGCGCGCTGCGGCAGTCCCCGTTGCCCCAAAGCGCCCCGGTCACCGCGCACAAACCGTCGTACCTTGCCACCGAAGCGGGCGGCAATCTTGCTGAAGACCAGCTTGTCGAAAAAGGGAGCGGCCTGCGGGTCACACACCGGCGTTTGCAGCCAAAGCGCACCAAACGACTCAGGTATCGACATATGCGGCCCTGATCCCCGGGCACCCCGACCAGAGCAAGACGGAGCGGCTGCCACCACGCAGGGAACAGCCCAGTGGGAGATCGATCGACATCATGCGGTCAGCGTTGCACACAGCAGGCAGCTTCTCGCCGCCCCCCTTCCTCCCCGGAAAGCGCAATCAGGCGTCCGGAGCGGCCGCACCTTGGTGTGGGTGCAGCCCTGCTTCAGGAAGAACGACTTGCGGTTGAAGCCCCAGTTGAAGAGGGAGCGCTTCAGGAAGCTGGCGGTGTTGATCTGCGGCGCCAAACCGGACATTGCAGTTCCAAAGGGACCGTATGACCAGGTGACCCACATGAGATAAGACATTCGGAGCGACGGGACGGCTGCGCTGCCGGGCTGGCAGGCGTGAAGCGAGAGTCAAAGAGGCCCCGCTACCCAGGGTCCGGACCCGGGCGTGCGTGCCCCCGGGCACAAACGAGTACGTGCGACGAATAGTTCCCCTGGGGGGCGTTGTCTGGCAGTTTGAGGTAAGGCTGCCCACGCCTAGCTACCAACAAGCCAGAAACACTTCAACCGACTTCCTTCGCCCGCTGCCACGCCGCGCCACTCTCGTGTCGTGGGCCCAGGGCACCCAGCATCGCGGCACTGCTGATTCAGATGTCCCGACACCGGCAGGATCATGGTGCACACAACCAGCGGAAAGGCGCGAGTCGTCCCCCAAAACGCCTCCGGACGCATCGTCAGGACGTAAGGCCCGCTGACCCACAATCCCCTGCCGTCCCCAGGCAACGGCTGGTCCTCACTAACCACGAGAACACCCACTGCGCGTCCGTGGCCAACGCAGCCGCTTGTCGGCTCTTCAGTGCCCCTTCCGAACCCAGGTGCATCCCGGCTCCCCGGCCCCGCTGGGTCCATCCGCTCCAACGTCGCGGTTTCATCTTCATTGCCCGCACCTGCGCCGAGATGCGCGTGTAGATGCGGTCAAACACGCGCGGAACGCCGATGAAGAGCGACGGCTGCAGCGCTGCCACGTCATCCACCAGCTTCAGCACATCGCCCTGAGTGAAACCGGTGAGGCGAGGCGAGGTGAGATGAGTTGGCGGCGGAAAAAGAAGCACGAATAGGCGAGTGTTGGGGTATAAGATGGGTCGAGATGACGGAAATTGGTGCCCATCGCATTACGGCCGGCAGTTCCACAACTACATCGAGGACATAGCGAGGGCGTATCGTCGGCCATGGGTCCCATACGAGCTGTATGGCTCCCGCCGCGCCACGCCCGAAGTTGGGAGGGTGACCAAATTCTTTCGAGGCAGCTGCAAGGAAACCATGACTCTCGGTCCAGTCCCCACATCCCCAACGCCACGGCTTTTGCCGCCACCCGTGCGAGGTGCATGCGCCACTCCTCCGCCCCACCTGCCAGTAGCCAATCGCCGCGCCCATCGACAGGAACCACTCCTCGTTGACCCTGTGTGCAATGGAAGAAGAGCAGGAACGCAATCAGCAGTAGTTGGCACATTCCATTCGCGCTCGGCGCCCTCCCAGGACTGCATGCGGGCGGTACTTCCCCAAACCGACCCACGGGTCGCGACGAGACCCACCGGTCGAAGATGTGCGCCAGCGGCAGGTAAGACAGCAGCCGGTCCGTGTGGTTGAGGTCCACATTGTTGAACTTGCAGTACGACGCCGCGGTGTTGACCGCCGCGACGACCGCCGCGTGCGTCAGCGTGACGCCCTTGGGCGCGCCAGTGGTGCCTGGAGGCGGCATCATCGCGACAGAAATCCACATCAAACCCCGGCAATGCACCCATCAAGCGACAAGTGGCCATTACCCATATCTGACCCTGACATTCGAACGGCGCCTCTACCGTGCCGGAATAAGCCAGAAGTCTAGAGCCAACCCTGACCCAGGCACGGCCATGTCCGCCCCGCCCAAAAAGCGGCTCCGCGCTGCGCACTTCCGCTTGGCCACACGTGCCAGGCTCATCCAGGGTCGGAAGGTGCCGCAATCGAAAGGTGCCGTCTGGCCATGAATGAAGGTGGCACAGGCTTGCGTGCCAAGGGATCCGGGAAACCACCCGCGCCCGGAGCCGCTCCCCGCGCACCTGACGTGTACATGATGGTGCAGAGGTCCGTCGGCTTCGGAGGAACTGGGTCGGCGGGCTTCTCCGCGCCCAACTTCAAGAGGTCCTCGAACGAGAACACCTTGTAGCCCTGCTCCTCGACCGCCTGCAAGGTCCAGGACCAAGCATGCCAGTCACCAGCCTCGCCAAGCCAGGAGCACTTTACGAAACGTCGCTGGCGCCTACCGCCCTCCCCAAAGCGTCCCAGGTGGACACGTCGGCTCATGATCGGGTGACGTCATTTGACGCGGCGCTTACCTTCACCGCTTCAGGCGAGGCGGCATGAGTGGGGGTGTTCCAGTACACCACGACCTTGAGCGTCTCTTTCGTCTTAGGCAGGGCCTTTGTCAGGGCCCCCAGCTTTTGAGAGGAGCTGAAGACGGCCACTGCCTCGCTGTGGTTGATGATGTACTCGATGGCGTTCTCGCCAAGCGTGTCGTACAATGGGACGCAATGCAGGGACATGCGGTTGCACGCCTGCAGAATCGATGTGCAATGGTGGGGATGTGAGCGCGCAAGCACCCGACATGTTGCACGCGGTCGGCTCCTGAGGTACGCGGCGGCTTCCGAGTCGGCTTTGGGGGGCAAAGCGGAACAGGCCGCCTGTGCAGCAGTGTCCCAAGCGCAAATGCCGACGCCAACTGCTATTCCTGGATGTTACTCGCTATGCTGGTACGTGATTGGTGAACATAAAAGGCAAGGCTAGGACCTTCAGTGCTGACATCGGGAGAACCATATCTTGATCAGTGCACAAAACCACCCCATTATTAATATTAGGAAGGTGATCTTTCGATTCAGAAGTGACAGCACTGCTTGTTCGATGGCTAAGTAGGGATCGCCTGCACGGGAGGATCAGTGGCTTGTGTCTGTCGCCAACGAGCGGCCTCCCTGGAATATAACAGCAAGTGAATATATCCTAAGAAGGCAAATTCACAAGCCTGCTGTATCTGTACGCGCCTGCATCGCGATCATCCACTCCGGGCAGTTGACCCCGAATACACCGACGCGCTGGCTGGGCTCCACGCCCAGTGCGCGCAGAGCGGAAGCCACCTGTACCACGTCTTTCTGCACCTCAGCATACGTTTGGAAACGGTAAGGGCCGGCCACGAAGGTTTTCTGGCCCTTGTCGGCCTTCTCCTCCATCTCGCGCTTGCCTGCAAGCCGGACACCGGCTCAGCTACTTAAGAGGGACGCGGCTGGATGCACATCATATCACTCACCAAGGCACTCGTTGTTTGGGTATTTGGCGCACGCTTGCTCAAACATCTCAAACAGGGTGTTGAAGTCGACGGTGGGAAAACCATCCTTCACATACACGCTGCGATACACAGGGCTCGCGGAAGGCGTGTCGGCAGTCGCCGGCCTAGCCGGCTCGCACTCATGTAGATACTTGTAAGTGGGCATGGTTTTGTTGTTGAACACACGCGTGCAACGCCTGGCAACAAAATGGGTACGTCCGAAGTGAAAGATATTAAAGGCAAGCAATGTAATACGTAATGGCTAAATCGATCAGCGCGGCGACACATACATACTAGATGTTGTGCAGATACAACGACGCACGAAACAGTTGTATCGTACACGTACGGCGACCTCATGCCTCACGAAGACACGAACGGACTTTCAGCACGCGCAAACCTTCGGCAAGTAAGCGGATGAAACTGCAAGACACTACGATAAGCTATAATTTCTGCCAGCATTCTTAGCCGCAGCTGAGATCCGCACCGTAGTGCGTCTGGAGCTGTCAAACACGCTGCTGAAGACACACTATTAACCCAGTGTACTTGCCCCGACGTCGGGGCTTACTCGCTCACAGCACGCGGACAGTAGAGCTAGTAAGACTATAGTCGCTGTTTTCTTTCTTAACTGCACAAATGGACATCCCTCCAAACCAGACCATTTATGTCAACAACCTCTACGAAAAACTAAGCAAAGAAGGTCCGCACCGGTTCCGTCATACCTGCCTGGCGGCCTTATTCGCTGCAACCCAGCGGCCGGAAGTTGATGAACATGAAGGTTCATCGTAATGGAAGCATTATGCATGTGCTGCATCCCCGCGCGCAGAGCTTAAGAAATGCCTCTACGCCATGTTCTCGCAATTCGGGCGGATCATGGACGTGGTGGCCATGAAGACTTACCGCCTGCGTGGCCAGGCGTGGGTGGTTTTCACAGATACGGCGGCGGCCACGAACGCCCTGCGGACCATGCAGGGCTTCCCGTTCTTCGACAAACCTATCGTGAGTTGGTCGTCCCCCGGGGGTGGTAATCGCTGAGGGACCGCTCGTACGAAGAGGGAGCCGCGGCTAATGGGCTTGGCGGGGCATACGACTGCTTACCCTGCCACACGCTTGTGTTTCTGCAGCGGATAACCTACGCCAAGGGTAAGTCCGACGCGGTGGCCAAGGTGGACGGCACGTACAAGCCAGACAAGAAGCAGCGGGCACAAAAGAACGCAGCAGCACGAGGTAAGGGGCCTGGCAGGCAGGTCATCTGGGGTTATGGTGGGGATGTAGCGGTGATTCGACCATGTAAAGGCAGTTTCTGAGTTCAGCCGGGCCTGGCGGACCGTGCTCTTGGGGATATTACTGGCTCATACATGTCGCAAGTCGTGTTTCAGCTCTCGCAAACTCTGACCAATCCAGCTTTGCAAGATCTACACGCTTCCCGGGACACTTTACCGCGTACTTGTCGGTTTTCAGCGCTGTTCGCCGTGTGGCCTTGCACTCAATATGGGCGCTCTGACGCAATGCCGTACAGAGGCGATGTTGAAGCGGCCCAGCGGCAACAAATCGACGGCGTCAGCAGGACCGGGCGTGGTGAGTCAACTCATTGCTCTGTGCTCTGCGTGTCGGTACTGCTTTTATAGCCGCCAAACTGTCAACCCATTGTTTGCCTCCCCAGCTGTTAAGAGTTGTTTCGAGGGCAACCGTCCTCAACTCTAGAAGTCCTCAACTCTCCGTAGTACTCCCCCGCGTCTCTTTGGGCCTGCGGGCTCTTAGCTGGGCGGCACAGTAGCAGCTGTAACGGCCTACACGACACTCTTCTTTCAAACTTTCGGATGCGCAGGCGCAAGCGGGCGGGGGCGGCAGCGGCGTGGCGAACGCCCCCAACAAGATCCTCTTCGTCCAGAACCTGCCAGAGAACTCGAACGAGGCAATGCTGGGCATGCTTTTTCAGCAGTTTCCCGGTTTCCGGGAGGTGCGCATGGTGGAGGCACGGCCGGGCATCGCGTTCGTCGAGTAAGTGAGGGTGTGCTCATACCTTGGCTTGCCTTTACGTAAAGTCGTGCAGCGCTAAGTCGTGCAGCGCTAAGTCGTGCAGCGCTGCTTGAACGCCGAGCTCCACTCCTTTGGATGGTACGGGACCCTGGCAGCTGACATGCACAACTTGTCTCGCGGCCGAGGGCCCTCTTGCGTCAGTTGGGGTGGGCGTAAGATTTGGGGTGGACATTACACCGCCCCTGTGCTGTGAGTCCATGCCGCCTAGGGGCTGGTTGCAGGCTCGCGGGAATCTATCCCGCGAGCCTGCAACCAGCCCCTTGGCAGGATAGATTCCCGTTCCCATGGCCCCGTAATCTTTACATAGATAAATGTGACTGTGTGCAACATTAGTATGAACTCTCGGTGACATCCTTGGGTGGGCAATATTAACTGCAGGTTCGAGAACGACATGCAGTCCACGACGGCCATGCAGGGCCTCCAGGGTTTCAAGATCACGCCCGCGAACGCCATGAACATCACGTACGCCAAGCAGTAACCTATCATGATACACCGTCATCACTACCGTCGGGGCGCCTGCCCCATCGCGTTCTGTTGATGGACTCGCCACATGCGTACATCAGTGACACATTTCGTGAAGGACCCATCGGCAGGCCCTGGGTTGCAGGCAACGGCCAGTCCCCTATGCTCTAGGTGATCGAAGGCCGCTGTCGAGTCCGGAGAGGTGGCTTTAACCCGCCGCTGTCCCATCCAAAACGAACGATTACCTCGAGAGAGGAACAATATTGTAACGTATGCGAAGACGCCTCCGACCGCAATGACAGCTGTGAACACATCCAAAAATGCTGCACTGTTTTGGCAAGGAGATCTGCAGCTAACGAATCCAAATTCTGAAGGCCATACCACCCCCAACTCGAAGTCACATGAAGACCCCGCAATACATGTCGCACCAAATTGTCGACCGACCCCTCGTTTTCCACAGTGACGCACCGTGACATTAAAAAAAGCGCAAGCCACTGCTTCACTTTCATAGGGTGGGGTGTTCGCAGCACCCCGACCCGAACAGCTTCCACGCACGCAACGTCCCTGCGCCCCTCGCACACATATGTGCGCGCTTGGTGACAAATTCTGACAGTAGTTCACAGTGAGTTTCAGTAATTATTATTACCCCCATGCCAAAGCACGCTGACGCACGCTGGCAGATTCCGCAAGTGCACCCATCCCCGCTTCTGGCCCCAATGCCAGTTCGACTGGTGTGTACTACGCAAGCCCCGAGCACCGCGCCAACATGATGCTCCCAGGTGGATCCGTGAGGCCCGCAGTTGTAGTCCTCACCCGAAACCACGAGCGCCGCTTCCCCCGGGTGCCCAGCGCCAGGACGCCTAAGGCATGCAGGCAGGAAGCGAAACAAGACAGCCTCAGACATATGCATTCGTTTCGGGGAGACAGCAACGGCGGTACACTAGTGACCATAACAGCAGCCCACTTCAGCCCCTTACCGGAATAGTGTTAAAGAACCAAACCGAAATCATGGGTAAGCAACTCGCAGCGCTGGCCCTTCGTCCGTCACGCTACAGTCTTGGCCATTTCCTAAGCCACTGTCCCGAAAGTTGCTCGATGACCTTTCCGGTCACTTGGGGCTGCTGTGCAGCGCACAGCACGCGAGCCTCGCGCTCAGATACACACGCTCAGCCCTCCTGCCTCTCAGTCCTCCGTTTGCAGATCCAATTTGTACAAAAGACTGCTATCGTATAGTATGCAGCCGCCCCCGCACACCACGTTGGGGTTGTTAGCGCAGCCCGATGCATCGGCGCTGCCCGGTGCCGAACCTGGGGTCTTTGCATACAGCCCGGGAACCCTCGGCCCAACAAGCGCTAGCAATGGCACGCTGCCGCTGCTCTTCCCGAGCGACCCGTCCGCACTCACGAGCATGGGACTGCTGGATGGTGCGTCGGGTTGCTGCACGAGGGGGTTGGGCATCGCCGGGGACATCTTCGGGTGATACATGGCCACCGGATTAGGCTCCGTCGAGATGGACGTCTGCGCCACCAGATGCGGCATGGCTGCCATGCAGCCGGGCTGCGCAGACGGCCCCGGGCCCACCGCCACGGCAGCGTGCGACGAACTGGAGTTGGGCGCGCTGCCCGAGTGCTGCTGCTGCTGATGTTGCTGACCGCTCATCTCCAGGGCCATCACGTGCAGGGCGCTGGGCTGCTGCAACTGCTGCTGCTGCTGCAACACCCCCAGGGAATGTATGCTGGGTTGCTGGTGAAGGTGCTGCTGATGATGATGAATCTGAGTCTGCAGCTGCTGCGCGAGGCGGGATGGCTGCGGGTGCACCTGCGGCATCTGCACATGCGCGGGCGCCTGCAAGTGCATCTGCGCCGGCAGGCCGGGGGACGGCGGCTGAAGCTTCATGGACGCCGGGCTCTGTAGGTGGTGGTGTAGCAGGCCCTGCTGCGACCCCAGCGGATTTGTGCTGGCGCCCGCCATGCAGCTGCCCTGGTGCGAAACCGACGGCGCTTGCATCAGGCCGCTTGGCTGCTGCTGCTGCAGCAGCTGCTGCTGCTGAAATTTCAGCAGCTGCTGCTGCTGAAATTGCTGCTGCTGGCCCGACACGGTCGACGCGTCCGCCATGACGCTGGGCGCCGTGGAGTTGCAGTCCGACTTCTCGTCCTGCCCGCTCGTGGACAGTGCGGCGGTGAGGATGGTGTGAACCTCCTCCGGTGTCTGGCGCAGCTCGTCTGCGGGTGCGCGGAGAACCCCCAGGGAAGGTCATGGGCCCAGGCCTTTCTGGATTCACACGCGCGGCGTAACATGCTGCACGCGAATTGACACGCAAGGGCGAGGCTTCCCTGTAACTCGATACCGGCGCGCTGACTTGTCGGCGGCCAGCATAACGACTCACCAACGGGGTGCTCCATGGCCAGATAAGCTGCGTTCAGCAGCACTGCGCCTGGCGGCAGCTTCTCCTGGAACCAGGGGTGCGCCATAATGGCCGGCAGCTTGCTTCGCTGGCTGGGCGCGGAGACCAGGATGTGGCGGACCAAATCCAGCGCCTGCGGATAGAGCTCCTCCGCGCCCAGCGGGACCTGCGAAAGGTGGTGCCCAGCCCGTGACAGGTTTGAATGAAAAGGACCAGGATGTGAGTGGTGGGGGTCGGGCCGGAATGTGAGTCCGGTCCTTACAGTCGGTTGGTTGGACGGCGTGCCGGTACTAACATTTGCCGTGACAACCGCTGCCGTCCGCGCATCGGCGAAAAGGTGTTCGCAGTGCCCGCCCTTGGCCTCACCTGCACGTTTCCACGCACGGCGTTCTCGATCAGCTTCATGACCTGCGTGTACCGAGTCCGCGGGGCAGCGGTTGGAGGTTACGTTACTTCAGCTGCGAGGACGGTGTTTAAGAGCGGGTCAGCTGCTGCCAAGTTCCGGCATCCCGGCAGTCATCCCTTGGCAGCGCGGCCGGCTACCGCCGCAGCCGCCACCACCCACCTGCGCGTGCTTGCGATGCTGCGTGTCCTCAACGGAGAGGAAAGGGTGGCACCCGAAGAGCATAACGAACAGGACCACGCCACACGACCACACGTCAGCGGCCTCGGCGTCGTACACCTGCGGCAGCAGCGGGGCGCCGCCAAGGAACTGTTGCCGGCCACCTTTGCGTGCGATGCGAAGCAGTCCGCACCCGGATGCGCCGTCTGGCTCTTAAACACTCTGGCGCTCACACAGCAGGTCCCGCGCAGCCTAGAGTTGCATCCCTCTGCCGCCGTCCCGACGAGCGCTTCACCGGCGGCTTTCCTCTCGACCCAATTCCCTCCTCTGACCTGACCCGGAACGTTCGTAAATATCTCGGGCGCCGTGAACAAAGCCGTGCCGATTTGGGTTTGCGGCTCCGAGTCGTCAAACTTGTCCTTCGAAAAGCCGAAGTCACAAAGCTTAACCAGCGGCAGATGGCCCTCCTGGAAACAGAAAGGGCCATAAGGTACGCGGGTGCACGGGTCAGAGGCATCGTCAGGGAAGAACTAGGTAGCGAATCTCACAAGCCCAAATACTTCCACCATTTCATGGCCTGCTGAGGCCAAAGGCGGCGCTTTGTTCCCATCTTTACCTAGTACCCTTGGCTCAGGGCTCTACACCGACCTGCAGGAGGATATTCGCCAGCTTGATGTCCCGGTTGACTTTTCCCTTTTTGTGACAGAAGTCCACGGCGATCACCAACTGCTGAAAAATGAAGCGCGCCACATCCTCAGGCAGCTTACCCCCGGCAGCCTGCAGAGGACAGGGGGGCAAAGGCCTGGGACCCAGTGCATGCACCGCGAACCCCAAGGAGGTCTTGACCCGACAGGCACGGCCCCACGGTTCCCGCTCGCACCTCCAGGTAGTGCTGCAGGTTCGTTCCGTTGACATACTCCATGACGACCGCCAGGTACGACGGCGTGAGGAAGACTTCATGGAACTCCACGATGTGAGGGTGTTTGCAGAGGGATAATTGCTGGTGGTTGAGGGTTTCACGCAGCACATACTTGTGGAAACCCCGACTCCAGCCCCGGTCGATGTATCTGCGGCCTCAAGCGGTCATGGTGGAGTGTCGCACGCGAGATGTTCTCAGCCAGCATGGTCGTTGGGACGAGTAAGTTGCAGACGTGCTTCGACGCCAAAGAAGGGCCGGAGATAGCACACGGCTTCACAACAAAGCCGCACCGTAGTACAACGCTCGCTATGCACTTGGCTCGAAACGCCGCTTGTTACAGGTATCGGAGAAAGGCTTGCATGAACACCTGCTTCCATCCACGCGCAAGGACCCGCAACTTGCAGGCCGCGAACCCATGGGTTCGGGCAAGACCATGAAAGGTATACAGCGTGTAGGCTCATATTTACAACTAGTTCAATGCAAGGCAATTACAAATCCGCAACTCACTTGATAGCTACGCGCTGTTTGTGCAAGTTGTCATACGCCAGTTGAACGAACCCCTGGCCGCCCTTGCCCAAGAACTTCAGAGTCTGAAACCTTGGTGCGGTCAGCGTATCCCATGTGGGTTGAGGTAGCTGTCCTGTATGTGGAGGCTGCTGATGAGAGGTTGGCGTCGATACGCTCATTGCACACAGTGGGACAGGTTTACGTCATCGTTCAGGTATTTGCATCAGAAACAAAGGTTGTATTGTAGATCGAGGAGAGTATTTGGCGTAGTGAGCGCCGTAAAGATTTTAGCCGCGATTGCGCCACCGTGATTGCCATTCATGGGCCAACGTTAAGCTTTCTTGACACAAACCGTTTCGTGCCGCAGTGCTACAACAACTCATCAGAAAAACAGAGTAATGTAATGATGACAAGATGTTGCCGTAGCCTCAAAAGAGTGACGTAATATTTTCGGCGTTTTCATGTATGCGTCATAGTTATGCATGTGTAGACTATGCAAATTGTTGCAGCATTTAAATTAAGCATTCTTTGATGCAAAATGCTTGGGTAAATGTGCAACTTTGCATGTATACAGCTCGCAAATTCCATGTGTAATTCCATGTGTGTGCAGCCATTCCTCTCCATACTGCTGATCAAGCTTCGGTTTGTAGATATTTATCGCTGCACGTCGGTTGGGATTTCGGCGAGGCGTCACGCCTGGTCACGCCAGGTCACGCACTCACGCTATGCGCCACCAGCCCCGATGCAGCACCTGCTCCCGTCCTCAGGGGCAACCTTTGAACTAAACTCAGCGCCTGGGGCGTGCCAGCAGGGCTCTGGTTGGAACCTTTTGAGGCGAGAACGTGTCCTCTGCAACTGTCTGCAAAGCATCTTCGCTTCTTCGGCTTGCCCTCTGTAACACACTTATCGCCCTAGAAATTGCGGCGATTGTTATAGAGACGGAGGACGGCGCGATAATGCCATGGGTGTCTGAAGAGCGACCTACGAACCACGAACCTACGAACGACCCTACGAACTGCTCGAAGATTGCGCCAGTGCACTCTCTCGCAATTGGTTTCCCAGGGTTTCCCGAACCGCCATAACCGGACCCGAGGCATAATTTTGCAGTCAGGGGCTCAACCGCATCAGGCATGTTTTGGAC
Organism: Pleodorina starrii; assembly: GCA_030267565.1. Lineage (NCBI taxonomy): Eukaryota > Viridiplantae > Chlorophyta > Chlorophyceae > Chlamydomonadales > Volvocaceae > Pleodorina > Pleodorina starrii. The sequence goes on from BRXU01000015.1 coordinate 622,743, forward strand.
CCATTAGATGAGCATCCTTGCAATAAAACTGTGAACGGCTGTGTACAAGCGTATTGACCATGTACGGGACCAACCGGCGGGCCGCGGACTGGCTCACGACTCTCGGGGCCAGCTTGCATGGCAGCGGGCTGGTTGTGTCCATTTAGCAACCGCTGTCCCGTCCGCGTCCACGAGCATACCGCATGCGGAAACAGTCTCCGCCATGGCTCCGCGCAAAGATCATCTCAGCTCAGGATCTGAACCGCCCAACACGACAGGTAGGTGCAGCTCCAAAACGTCTCCCACTATGCACTGCAAACACACATTTTCCTCGAGTTTTCTTCCCCGCCTTCGTATCACGACGCATCTAACCGCACCCAACAGCCCAATCGCAGAACGTGGTCGCCCTACGCAGCGTCGAAGGCCCGTGAGCGACAGCATGAATCGGTTTGCAGTGGACCCGGAGGATCGCCGGTGCATACCGCGCCTGACACCGTCGCGACCGAAAACCTAAGTTGGGCAGACTGGTCCATGCGTACCACCGCGACGCAAGTCTATCGATGGGGAAGCGACCCCGCGGGGTAGAATTGTTTAGTCCAAGGATAAGAGCTTCATCGTCCGAAGAAACGCTGGCTCGCTGCGAATGAGGCCGCCAATGCTGCTGCATCCCTCGTAGAACGGCACGAGCCCCATCGAGCAGAGCTCGGAAAGCGGATCTTTAGCGCCACGGCGGCAAGTACCTTCCAGTCCCGTACTCAACCCCCAACACCCCCGCTCGCCCCAGCGCACAGTAAGGCAAGGCCAAGACTTGAGCCGCACACACAAAAATAGCCAAACGAAAGTCCCCGGATACGATCCGTTTCCCTTAATGATCTCCATCGCCCGTACCCGTGAAGATTTGCTGCCACATGTCCAGAAATGTATACATCTCGGCTAGAGCCGCGCCAGGACGGCGCTACGGTGGACTACGACCTACCAACCGACCGTGCAAGTGAAATCCTCCGGCCCGAACATCCGCTGCCCGATAAGGCAGAGCGCTTCATCTCGAGAAAACGCTGCCGGTCGAAGTAGCACTTCATGAAGACCCAGTGCCTTATGCCACCTTCTTCCTTAGCCCGCCGTGAAGACCTGGCGTGCGAAGGCCGGGCGTGTCCCGGTACAGTTTCTCCGCGTAGGCGCCCCCCCCGCCCGTGCCCAGCACGTCCCCGTTTTCGCTGCCAGCATTCATTGCGGCTGCGTTCCTGGCCATTTCATGCATCCGTTCCACCTCCACAGAGCGTCGAGCTTGAGCCTGCCTGTTTGCCGGTGCCGACCGGGCCTCAAGCACTGCCATATGAGCTGCGAAAGACGGGGACACGGTGCAAGGTCAGGGACTCTTTGCGAGCTACAAGCATCCCGCTGCGCAGCAAACACAAACCAAGGAGCCGGGTAATTTTGACGACATGCGAGGCGAAGGTGGCGCGGATGGGCAACAGATGCGATCTCGGTTAACCTTGCGGGTATCGGGCAACAATGTCCAACAACTTGTTAATTCATGCGCTGTCTGCGAGCATGCTAGCGCTATAGCCGGGTCAGCGGTGTGGTCGGCCCCCTACCTCCACCCCGCACGCAGAACAGAGCCCAACATAAAACGCAGCCGGATCGGTTAGCCTACCATTCTTGTCAATGCGGTTTCCGATGTCGATAATGACCCACAGCACGATAGAAACCGCCATGACTATGGTGCTAACAATTAGCATAAGGCCCTCCTGGTACGGTATGTCCATGCCTGTTGGAGTTACCCAACGACATTCCAGGCATGGCAGCATGGGGAAGATGTCATGTGGGTGCGCAAGCGCAACTTGCGCGACGCAGGTAATAGCCGAGGCTCCACGGTTGTACCTGTTGTCCAGCGGACAAGGTCAGCGACTCCTTGGCCCATATTCACAATAAAAGCAGGTAAGGGCTTCGTTGGAAGAAAGCCTTGAGGATTCATTTTTCTAGAAACGCAGCGTTCGGCAGCCTTCGGAGGAGTGAGCTCAACGTGTTTATCTACGTTATGTTTACAGATCCGTTAAAATTATTAGTTGACCTGACCTACAGAATTATGATGCAGGGAAACGCCTTTCCAGCAAGGCTGATCAGTCCAGAGTCCACAGTCGCCACAAGTAGCAACTATAGATTGTCACCTGGCAGTTTACAGAGTTTCTGAACGCAGGGGACTGCCTGCGGAAACTGATGTGCTGTGTATGTGGCCGAGTAATAACGCGACGCCCGTACTCCCGTACCGGTACACACATTTGACGATTAATAATGTTCCATATGGTGTTGCAGTTTCAATCTGGATACATATCGCACTCTGTCAACCACACACTGAGCACCACACACTGGTTGATTCAGTGCGCACTCGTAAGGCCTTGGTCGACGACGACGACGCAAGAGCCCGCATGCTGCCCGGACGCTGCCCGCAGCAGCCCGCATTCCTGCAAATCACTTCCACGCACTTAGCTCTATACAATTCTCATGTGTCAGAGTATATGATCATGAAGATGCTGTGAGCGTGGGAAGCTGCTGACCCGACGCCAGCGTGCCTGACGCGCGTGCTGACGGACCTGCCGCACAGCAGGGCCAGGCAGGGCCGACCTCCTGACCTGGCTGACCTGCATGATGCTGCGCATCAGCCATCGAGAGTCGCGCGGCGAAGTAACGTTATCCGCATGATATTGGCTGCATAGAAGCAACATGGCCGTATACTTCAGACCTTCACTACTCTGTCGGCCGAAGCCGCTGTGGTGGTAACGGCACGGCGCCTCGGCGCTCGACCCGGAAGCAAGGTTCCCGCAGAATCCCGCGAGAATCCCCCGGGCCCCAACGCGCAGACCTTTCCGGCAACTGTCACAACTCTTATCTGCACGGCGTGCGAATTGTCCTGCGCGCGCTTATACGATGAAAAAAGGGAGTTAGGTACCCACTCCGTACGAGCTTGCACTGCTTGCCATCGGGGATGGCTGATATTAGGTTAATGGGCTGGTACAAGGGGTGCATGGTGTCTCATCACACAGGTCCGTCCTCTCGTCGCGGCTCCATCGGTGAGACGTGCCCGTCGGTTGGGGGTTAGCCGTACCGACGACTCAGCATGCACCCGCTCGCGGAGCGGGCGATTCCTTTTGCGAGTCTGTGGCCGACGCTTGCCAGTGCGCCTCGGCACTGAATAAGCACGTCAAAACACGTCCACCTGCACTGCGTCGACTGGGTCCGCACGCACGCGACGTCAGCCCAGCAGCCATCGCTCATTCTGTACACGAGTAACCGGTCAGTACGTATGTAGATGGGCCCCGCCATTTCCCGGTTTCGAGGAAGCTGACACCCCTTGTCATTTCCGGTCCCGGCCCAGTCTTCCGCATCCGAAACGAGCCACTGATTGCCCTTTTGTATCGCACATTGTACGCAGTGATCTGCATGACCACTGCCCGTATGTACTGCCCTGGAAATGCTTGTCCTGGGCCTCCACGCCCTTAATCCCCCACGGCCATTCACGCGAAGGTGCTTCTTATGATGCACCGTTGCACCCTTCGTTTGCGCCGCAGATACGCGACGGGTTTCAAGTAAAACCTTACTGTCTTGCGCGTTCCGTCTGCTGCCCATGGACCGCTGCTTTGTAGCCGGTATGTAGCCGGTGGTGTGTGGTCCCGCACGTAGGGGTCCCACGCGTTCCCTTCCCTGAGGGTACCAACGGAGTGTGGTGTCACGGAATAGACAGGAGTCGGCCCTCGGATTGACGCGAACTAGTTAGTCGCCCTTCGGATTGACAGAGTTGCCCATAAGATTGCCTATCGGCAGAATCGGCGGATTTACAGGCCGCATCCTGGAGATACATGCTGCCATCCGGGGATTTCTTCGCGTCTGTGAATATCGCTACAGGTAGGAGCCTGTAGGAGTTGGCATAGTGCGTCCGCCAGGTGGCCGACGTCAATGCTACTCCCGTCTTCCAAATACGCAATCATGGCCGCAGCTGCAGGTGCATCAAACGAAATGCCGGACCCGACGAAATAAATTGTCTGAGGATGCACGGCCGGCCAATGCTTGTCGGGAAGCAGCAGCGCCTTGTCAAGATCCAGGTTGACTTTATGCAGAACTAGCCGGCAGAGAAACTCATTCGGGGGTGCCGAATCATGGTGAGGGACCGGTGCGCTTGTAGGTCGTACTATTTTGGAAAATAGTACGGCACGCATGCTCCAGCGCTGTTCCCGCGCTGGAGCACATAAAAGGTATTCACATAACTTGTTGGCCTTGCATCGGTTCGTTATATGTGCCCCAGCAGCTTTGGTCACTTTGGCAGCTGTTCATAAGTGGACATGACCACGCAATCCTCTGAGCCATTATGCGACGTGGCCGACGTCAATGGTACTCCCGTCTTCCAAATACGCAATCATGGCCGCAGCTGCAGGTGCATCAAACGAAATGCCGGACCCGACGAAATAAATTGTCTGAGGATGCATGGCCGGCCCAGGCCGGCCAATGCTTGTCGAGAAGCAGCAGCGCCTTGTCAAGACCCATGTTGACTTTATGCAGAACTAGCCGGCAGAGAAACTCATTCGGGGGTGCCGAACCATGGTGAGGGACCGCGGACCGGTGCGCTTGTAGGTCGTACTATTTCGGAAAATAGTACGGCACGCATGCTCCAGCGCTGTTCATGCGCACATAAAAGGTATTCACATAACTTGGCCTTGTATCGATTCGTTATACCGGTATGAGCCCCAGCAAGTTTGGTCCCTTAGGCAGCTATTTCATAAGTCAAAAGCACAAAAGGACGTTGATTTCGCTTTGCTTGCAGTACAAGGGCCTGAACGGTGAACGGTGAACGCTTCACCCTCTTTGATCCATTCTGGACCAAACCGGGTAACACGGTACGAGGCAGTATGAGTTTGGATACCTATTAATTGTTGATAACGATTGTGAAGTCGTGCATATGAGGTCAGCCGTTTTTTCCATGTGTACGACACACGCGATGTTGAAGGGGCGCACAGCATCCAACCTGCCACGCATTTAGCACAATTAGAAATAGGGGTGGACTAGCATGCCGACACGTGAAAAATGTCGCCCGTGGTTGCGCGCATGGGCTTGTTTTCGCCCCAGGGCAAAACACGACAGCGTCACTTGGCCGAAGAACGCTGTGCAGCATGGTTCTTGCTCCTGCAACAAAAGCCTGTGTCGTGGATCAGAATCGGCCCCGGCTATGGCAACCGCCATTTGCGAGGAGGCGACATCAAGGCCTCGACCAGAGGGAAGCGCGACAGCAGCACGCTTATCGATTCTCCTGGAAAGCTTACCTCATTCCATTGACGACGCATCTGAGGAGTCGTTCCGGCAGCAGCCAGGCAGCGAACAACTCAACGAAACGGACCTGTTCATGGCTTCCCTCCTCTCTGACGTAAAGGCTCAGGCGAGAGTGGTGACCACGTTAGATACAGCTGCTTCCATGCATGCAATTTTGGAAACAAGCCGGGACGAAGATGCTGCATCGGGTCCTGCGACAAGCGGTGAGAACTAGCTCTATGGGTTTAATGTGTTTATGACACCTTTGCCCCAGCGCGCCCTCCCGCTAAACGTGAACTTGTACCGCCTGCAGGCATGCCAACCTGCTCTTGTGAGAAGTCCCCAATGGGGACCTGCGAGCCGGCTCGACAGGGTTGCGAAGCCCCTAATACTTCACCACGTGCAGCATGCCACAGTCCCGCGGGCCGCCTTATTTGCCCGCCGGACCCCTGCAAGTCTCAGTTTTTAGACGGGGATCCGGAGATGACATGCGCGGCCGGCCGGGGCTTATACGACATGGTGTCAACCTTGAGTGCCGAGGCCCGCTTGAGCAGCAACCCGGCCAAGGCCATGGCCGCGCCGGCCCAAAACAGCCGCGAGGTGTCCCCAGAATCCGCCTTCGGCATGACACCAGGAACACCCTCGCTGGTCCAGGGGTCCCCCACCAGCCTCATCTCCGACTTCCGCGGTGGGGGCCCGCCAAGCAGCGCTGAGCGTGTCGAGAATAAGTACTGCATCATGTTCACGTGCAAACCCATCCAGAACGGGCGGGTGTGCCACAGCGAGGGTCCGGCACAGCCACCCGCTTCCCAGCGCAGCGCCGATCCGATGGCGGGCACGGCCCAACAGGCTGGCCCAGCTGAGACTGTGACTGAGGAGCCGCTCGGACATGCCGAGGCGGCCGTCTGCGCAGCGGCGGCACCCTCCGGCGCTGCGGCGGTGATGTGCGCCCGCCGGGGCGCGTGCGATTACGACAGCACCGTCCTAATAAAAGCAGCCGACGAGGGCGCCGGCGGCGGCGAAGCCATCGCCACCGCAGCCGACGATGAGGACGACGCTGGCAGCATCCCCGCCACGGCGTCGCAGGCTGCTACCGCTGCCGCCGCAGCTTCTACCGCCGACGAGACCTCGGTTTGCGAGCTCCGCAGCGGGGCCCGCGGCGGCGGTGGTGGTGGTGGAACGGCTGCCGCAGTTCCCAGCAGAGCCGACGGCGATGGCGAGGGCGAGCCGGCCGCCCCGGGTGCGGTGCAGCCGCGCAAGGGGCTGCCCACACTGGTGCCGTCCCTGTTGGCCCTCCTGTCGGACTTCCCGGAGCTCCACTGCCTGGCGCCTCCGGGGACGCTTGGCGGCATATGGCTCGGTGAGCTCGCAACTGCAGCGCGCGTGCTGGCCTTGCCTGGCTCGGCGTGGAGTGCCTTGAAGGTGGTGCGCCTCCTCGGCCGACTTGCCCTGTGGGGTGGGCCGCCGGAGCGGCTGCTGCGCGTACAGCTGGCTTGGCTGGCCGAACCGCAGGTCTTGAGATACCGTGGGCGCGGTTTGTGGAGGGCGCGGCGGTGACGGCAGTACGCGCCGTGCGTCTTTTCCGTACGCAGGAAATTGCTGCTGTGCATGTCTAGTACAACTGTACAAGGCATGTACAAGCAGTGGGAGCTCGTGGTGGTCATTCCAATATTCCACATCATGGGCGCCCCGCCGCGCGTATTTGGTATTTTGCCCTGTGCTGTACAGGCGACTGGCGAGGCATGCGCGTGGCCGTGAAGCTGACCTGCTGTGGCGAAGGTGAGCGGGGCCAGCACAGCTCCGCGCTGCGGCATGTGGCGTGCACGAGCGGCCTGCAGCACCCGAACCTGCTCAACGTGTACGATGTACGGCTGGCCAAGGCGGACGAGGCGTCGCTGTCGGAGCTGGACCCGCCGCCGTTGCTGCGTCCGGGTTGGGCGGCGGGGCGGCGACCCACGGGTCGGTTGCAACGCTTCCTCGTGGCGCACGCCGAGCTCATGCCGCCAGGTGCGGCCGGGTACGGCGGTTCGCAGCGCGCGACGGAACCGACTCGCAATACCGTAGTGGTTGACAGTGCATGCGCCGTCGGACGGTGACCCACACCTGATGGATGTGCCTGGTGGCGGTGGTGGGTGCCCACGTACCATTGCCGCGGCACCAGATACGACGGCAACACGGCGCCAACCCAGCCCTTGTTTCTCCAGGCTCTGAAGGCGCGCTTTGCCCTTGTGCGCGCTCCCCTCACAGTCGCGTGCCTTGCCATGCGCCTTGCACCCCAGCGCCACCTCACCGCCGCTTATGCACAGTTTGCCTTACGGTACTTCGCCCCTGTGGCCCGCGCCGCGTGTGCCGCCCGCAGAGCCCACCTACCGCGGCGACGCTTCTCTGACCCTCTACCCGGGCGACCTCATTCCGCGGTGTCCGGCGCAGCTTACTCCCGGGCAGCAGGTACTGCTGGCAGTGCGGCCGCGCCTGGGAGACAGCGTCGTGGCGACGGTGATGGAGTACTGCGAAATGGTGAGCCGAGCATCCACGGCGGGGCGGGGCGCGGCACGGCGCGGTCGCGCGGTGGCGAGCGCGTTCGCGCTCTCATCTATCGTGCACACACTGCGTTTACCTGTACCGTGAGGCGCCTTCGCGCCAAGCCGGTGCGCCGCCGCTGCGCTGCTCCGGCCGGCGTCCCTCCACGCGCCGGTCTTGGCCTGCACATGGACCTGCCATGCAGCGGAGATGTGGCGCTGCTGCGAGATTATCAGGTCCACCCTCGAAGGCACAGTCCCCTGGGCCTTGGGCGGTATGCCGCTCCCCACCCCACGAACGAGCGCGCCAAGCAGGCCCCGTATCAAGCACTGGTGCCTAGCCGTTTACCGTTCCTCCTGGTCGCACGTGCCTCTCACACACGTAAATCCTGACCCGCCTCCCGCCGCGCCCCACCACGCCGCGACGCGCCGCGCCGCACCGATAGGGCAACCTCATGACGCTCGCCTGCGGCGACCAGTCGCCCTTCCGCGCCAGCCGCTTCTGGGCCGCGCACGTCGCGCAGGGCGCGCTGCTGCGGACCGCGCGCGAGGTGACGGCGGGTGTCGCCGCGCTGCACGCCGCCGGGCTGACGCACGGCGCGCTGCGGCCATCCAACGTGCTGCTGTCCGCCTCGGTCGCCGACCGCCGCGGCTTCGTGGCGCGCGTCGCGGACGTGGGCTCGGGCAGCCTCATCTACGCCGCGTCCAACCCGCTGGCATCGGGGCCCTGCATGGTGCTGCTGGCACCGGAGGCGCTCTCGGACGAGGCCGCGGAGGCGAGCCGCGCGGCGGACGTGTACGCGTTCGGCATGCTGCTGTTTGTGATGGCGGCGGGGGAGATGCCCTTCCAGGGGCAGCACCTGTGTGAGTGGGGCGGGGTGGGGCCAGTCGATCGGCCGGGGCGGCGGAAGGAGGAGGAGGGGAAGGCTTGCGGTTGGTTACTTTGCACGGTCTGGTTTCCTTCGCGCTCATCTCACACGAAAGAGGGGAAGGAAAGGGCGGGACTTCTTGGGTGAGCGGCAAATCCTGTGGGGGCGGAGAGGGGCGGGACTGGTCGGCACCAGGACCCCATTACCCGGGCCGGCCCACGGAGCCGTCTGCAGTGTGCCATGCAGCGCAGCGTGCTCCGTATCGCTCTCTCGCGAACCCCTGCTGTCGTGGCGCAGCGCCACCGTGTTTTGGAGCCTTGACGCCCTAGACGTCCTGGCTTAGCGGTTCCCGCGGGCCGCCGGCCGCGGGAACAAGCGCGTCCTGGCGCCGCCCCGCCGCCGCCCTCAGTTTCCGTGCTCATGGCCGTGGCTTCCGAGGGCCTGCGGCCCGAGTGGCCCGCGGAGGACCACCCCCACCTGGAGCCCTTGTTCCGCCGCTGCGTGGCGCAGCTGCCCCAGGAGCGGCCCAGCTTCAAGCAGGTACCGTGCACACAAGGGCCGGGATTGCTGGGAGACGCCGGGTCGTTTTGGTTGGGACAAACGAGCGGCCTTCCGGCCGCGGAGCAAGCGAGTCGGACCTGCTGTGCTGTCAGGACGAGACCCTACGGAGTGCTCGCGTGTGAGGCGGCTGTGGTAATGAGCCGCCCAGAATCGCGACCTGCTTTGCGCAGACGTCGGTGTGGCGGCCGGCCGGTTGGTCTGCTTATGCGGCGACAGGAGTGAAACGTTTGGTTGATCCGCCTACCGTTTGGTCAACGGTAACTTCGACTTTGTTACTTCGACGCGGTTCGTCGGTTTACACCCCTCCCCCTTTGACCGTCGCCCTACCCCTTGTGCGTAGATCCTTTCCGAGATCTGCGCACTGGAGCGTCGCCTCAAGCGGGAGAGGCGCGGCGGCGCTGCCACGGGGCGCGCCGGCAGAGGTGCCGCCCCGGCCCCTTCGGCGGCTGCGTGCCGCGGCGGCGATACCCCCGGCCAGGACGGCGGCACCGCGAGCCACAACGCCGCATGAGCGGCGTTTGGTGGCGACTGCGCCACCCGCGGTTGAGGTCCCATGAACCGGCTCTAGGGTGCGCTTGCGTCACGCCCACGCCTGGCTCCGATGCGCGCGGTGCCGCTCCTAGTCGACGGACGGCGGCTTGCCAAGCCTGTGCCCGCCTGGGACAAGCGCCTTCGCCTTACGGCCCTGAGCCTGCCCCGGGTCGCACGCGTCGTCATAATCTCATATGCGCGCACGTTCTATTAGCGATCGCGGGTTCAGCTCGGGTATTTGGATCCCTATCATTCAGCTCCATATGGCGCAACTCCCCTAGCATGCAGCTGTTTCTTACGGGTTAGGTAGCCGCTGAGCTGGCAGGGCGCCCCGGGCCATCGCCCGTGGCGTGTGCGGTGCTAGGATTCATGTTTACGTGATGTACGATAAGTGACGCTGGCTGAGGATTGAAGTTGGGATTGACGCGCGGGCAGAGGCTTTGCTTTCCCGGTGCGGCAACTGGTGTGCCCGCGCTTGCTGAAGTACTGCGCCAACGGAGGTCCGTTTTGGTGGCTGGCAGCTGGTGGATCCGTCTGTCTCGCGTGCGTCCATCGCGCTCCCCTCCCATCTTCTTTATTACCCTCCCGTGGTCCGGGGGCTGGAGCTCCTAGCGCAGGCCCGAGGCGCCGGCCGCGCATTGTTGCCAGGTCGGGCCCTAAAGCCGTAGGGCTGAAGCCCAATGTCACTTTGCGGCCTGGGCGGGTTGGGGGGTTATCACGCAGCTTTGCAGTTGTCACCCGGCCGGCGCGCGGTGGGTTGGGTTGATTCGTGTCGCTTACCGAAGCAACGAGGCGAGTGGGGAAGTGGCTGGAACCAACATTGGCGATAGGCCACTTTGGATGCTTGTGGTTGTGTTCAGGATTGCGTTTTGCACGGCTAGAATGAACGGCACTAGCACTTGCAAATATGGTGCCTGGGGGGCTGTAGCCTGGGGGGCTGTAGCTTAGATGCCATAGACTGGAGGGCGGAGGCATTGGGCTCGTTCGGCGTTCTGGCCCCGCAGTCTGTTTGGGCTCGCGCCAGAGGGATCCAGCAACAGGGATCCAGTAGGCGGATGGGTGTGTGCGCGTGTGAACTGCTTCCCTCCTGTGCTTGGGACGGCTCTGTGCCGCTGGCCCGTGCTGGTCTCGTTTCGATTTCACGTGGTGGTGTTATCTGTGCCCTTTGGCACGTGGTGGAGGATCCCACCAATATTCTTTGAGCCGGCTGTGCTCGCAACATGCGTGCAGGCCGGCTGTGCTCAAGAGCGCGTGCCCGCCCTAGTGCCCTTGCTGGGCACAGTTGCGAGCGGGAAATTGTCCCGTGCCATGCTAACAAGGTCAGGGCTCGGCCATGAACAGGTGGACTTGAGGGCTTGGGGAAGCCGCGGGGGCTGCGGCAGCGGTTGCGGTCCTTTTCCTAATGTGCCTGCGAAGAACTTCAATCATACCTAGTTTGTGTTAGCCCCCCGCCGGTTTCCTGCGCATGCCTCGAGGCATGCGCAGTAGGGGAAGTTGGTGGTCGAACTTGCGTAGTGGGCGCGCGGGCCAGCGCTCCGGATGTCGTACAGCGGTGCGGCCCGTGTGCGCCCACATCAGCACGCGGTCTTGAGTAACAATTCTTTTGGCAGCAATCCCCGTACAATTCCTTTGAATTGAACAGCGGCTAGAAGCGCACCTCATTATTCTATTTGCGCCTTGTGCAGTAGGCACGGGTTGTTGGGCCCGTTGGGTTGTGGGGGCCCCAGCTGTTGGGTTTTTGAGGGCCGGGAGCTTTCGTCATGTCCCCCGGCCTCCCGTGCTTTGGTTCATCCCTCGCTGCGTTTCTTACTGTTGCACCGGCAGCACTGGCAGCCTGCCTTTGCTGTGTCATGGCTATGGCTATGGCGTTGGTTTGAGGCGTGTTGATTATTCTGATTAAGCTGGCGGCGTGTGGGCCGCCCTGGTTGTGTGTAGCTGTGTTGATGTGCGGTGGCGCTGTTTGACGGAGCACTTACTTTGCTGCTTCACGGTTGTCCAGCAAGCAGGCGGCGGCAGTGCTTGAGGTTGCATTGCATACTGTTGTGGCGGCGTGGCCGTTTTTCCCATGCCGTTTCCGCCGTTTCATGCATGTGTTCTCCTTCCGGCGGGTTGTTATCATTGTCGGGCTGTTAGCGACATCTTTTTCAAGGCGATGAAGGAAATGCTGTATGAGTCAAGTGTGGCAAGGAGAAAGACATGCAGGGAGGGACGTGTGCAGAGGAGAGACCCCGGTGGGCTGTTGGTTGGTGCGTCGTGGTGGACCCCATAGTGTACGGCGTCGTATACGATGGGATTGCGTGGACCAAGGGGGCGGTGGGGTCCCAATGGTCAAAATTGGCATCTGCAGTCGCGAGTTTATTTCGACAGCCGCGCCTGGTTTGTTCAGGCCATGTGGTATCACCGCCGGGCTGGAGCTCGTCAATGTTTTCGAAGTCACGTGAAGGCTCGTGGGGAAAAAATCAGGTGGGAAACAGTCTGTCTGCCGGCCCTGCATGGCGGCGGACCGTGTGGCTTTCATGGCGTTTCGGTTTTGTCGTTTCTGTGGTGATTGCTTTTGTCAAATGTCGCGTAAGGGCGCATCGTACAAATGGGATAGATGGCGTGGGCGTATGTCACTGTGCGTGCATGCCGGGTGTTGAAACTGAAAATGTTTAGACGAAGAACGGTGAAGGGAATGTGAAATGAAGAAAGGCTGCGCTGGGGCGCAAAATCGAGGGGAGAGGACCACGGGTCGCGGCTCCTGGGCGTCGAAGCAGTTTGGTGTCCTGATTTTGCGGGTTGTCTGAACCTCGCGACGGTCTGCCGAGTTAAAGTAATGGCCGCGTTTATTGCACTTTGGATGAGATGCGTGGCTTTTTAGCCAGAAGCCCCAGCCGGGGTCTTGCGATGGGCGCATAGGGCCTCACGGCCCAACTCCGAAGGCCTGCCGCCTGCAGGCCTTCACTTATCCGTTTACGGTATTGGATAGTGCGCAACCAGCAGGGTTGTTTATGTCGATAGGCTGATGTGATGTGTTGTGGTATGATGCCTGCCATCGCGCCGCTGACGTGCCGATGGCCATACCGGTATGTCAATGAACACCATGGCGGGTCACCTGCCGGTACACGATGTCGGCGATTGCAGAGACTAATCTCACTACACGACGTTTTACTTGCCGGAGTGATGCGGCGACCCTCGTAGCACAAGCAGCACGGCAGCGCTTTCCCTGGGTCCTTGACTATGGCAGAACATCCTCCCTCAGCGAGCGCAGTGCAGGTTCGCACCCAGCGCTGAAACCCCTGCCAGACAGCTTGCGGCGTGTACCCAGCCCGGCTGCAGGGTGGGAGGAATGGATGCCCACTTTGGATGCCCCACGGAAGAGCAGTCGGCTTTATATGTTGCGCCTGTTGTTGCTCACAGGACCCTGAGTCCATCAACGGTACACTCGGATGTGGAGTGAACAACACTGTACATGTTAATCGGGGCTGTGGCATTCGGCACGACGGGCAGCGGAGGGGAAGGACGTCGGCGCTTTAGGGCTACCGTCTACGGGAGCACGTAGGGCGCTGCTACCATATTACCTTGACTTGGCATCTGACTTACCCTATTGGAAGTTTACAGCAAATCCCAGGCTAAGGACTTGTGTAAACCCGGAATATTGTGACGGCGGGCGGGGCCTGTGGCGCTGTGGGGCTTCCCGGCTGGGAGGGTTAAGCACCCGCGGGAGGGTTAAGCACCCGCTTAAGCACCCGCGGCCAGCCTTCTACAGGCACGGCAGGTGCGGAAACTTGGAAACGTTTGATCTGTCTCAGCCGCGTCCGTAACGTAGCTGTGGGTTAGTTGCCCCAGGTGCAAGCTTGCGACAGAAAGTACTGTACGGCGGCGCCCAACTGAGTCACGGGCTTTTTGTAGTGTTACCCTTACAGTTCATACAGTTGTTTTCATTGATTTGTTGTTGCTGTAACGCTGTACACCTTTCATGTGTTCGTAACCTACCAGCACCCAGGGAACGCGCACCTCAAGAACACGCCTTGAGAATGCCACAGAACGTCACCCAATAACTGTCGTCTTAAGAGTATGTTGCACAGGAGACAGCTAGCGCAGAGCGGCAGGAGTGGATGCGTGCTTAGCGGACGACCGTCTTCAACCAAGCGAGGCATTGTGGTCGCAGCAGCTGGGCGATGGACGCTTGGAGGCCTACTTGATGTTATTCGCAACTCACCCTTTAAGCAGGTGCCCACATGGAAGATTGCGCGTCGCTGTCGGTTCTGTTGTCTCTTGAGAATAATCCTGCGGCACTTTTGGGCGCTGACTAGCACTTCACGCCCTTCAGGTTTTCCCACAACCTGCAGCAAAAGATGGCTTGCAGCGCGTGGTGGAAAGCGAGCCCGTCCGTCTCGCCCTGCCGCCAACGTTTCAAGGCCTCAACCCGGACCTTGTGGTCTTGCTGGACCCTAAGCACGACCGCCTCGTGTACCTTTTGAGCGTCGACGAAGCTTCAAATGTGGATGCCGTCGCAGGACAGGTACGCAAGCCGGGGAGCTTCACACCGTCGCCCCCTTATTCCGGCCGTCGTGCAAACCTGCCTTCGTGCGTTCCCCACCCCGCGCCACACATCCTTGGCCACAACCCGTCGCAGCGCGCCGCATTCCCTGCCGTCGTCTTCTCTTGCACCTACCTCCAGTGCCCTGCTCCGTTAAATTGCCCGCGCGTCCCCGGAAATTTCCTCGCCACAGCTGTGCCCCTTAACTAGCGGATGCCCCTTCCCTTTCCCTTCCGCAGCTACGCAGCCTCTTGCGGGCAACTGCTGCACCGTACGTTCACCTCATGGCACTGCCGGCCGCCCTGCGAACCGGGCTGCTTCGGAAGGTGTGCCGGTGCCGTTATGCCTGTTGGTCATGGGGTCGTGCCGTGGCCTCAGTCGAGCGCGTCCTCGCCTTCGCCGGCGAAAAAGCTGTGCATCGCCACCGGCGCCCACCGACCCAAGCAGAGGCCCCCCACTCTGGAGCCTATGTGTTGTCGCGCCCTGCCCATTACGACGCGCCGGAGGCAGAGGCGCAGTGGCTGGACCGGGGCCGAAATATACGTTCCTCCCTCGGCAGCGCGGCCAACAGGTTGTGCTCGGACCTGTGGCGCCTCGCCTCGGGCTCCCTGCTTTGTTGCCTGTCGGTATAATTAAGAACGCCGTTTCCTCAAATTTGCCGCTTATATCAGCCCGCAACCCCATGTGCCGCATGCCCTGTCCCAGCACCCCGGCGGGCGACCCATCCTGTCGAGCGTACCGCTTCCGGCGGAGGTAGCGACAGCCTTGCAGCAGCAGGAACAGCAGCAGCAGCGGAGCGCCGGCGGACCACAGGACGCGGAGCAACGCCCCGCCAGCAGTGAGGGCGGTTCCGGAGCGGCGGAATGGCGGGCGTCGCGGGAGTGGGCGCCTGGCGGCGTGCTGGAGTTCCTGTACGGCCATTCAAAGCTGCAGCCCGGAGGCGGGCCGGCGGAAGGCGCGGGCATGGGAGCGGCGGAGGCCGGTCGGGGGGCGCTGTGCGACGATGGCGATTCTATCATCGAGGCTCGGGATGTTCCGGACGAGGTGCTGTCCCGGCGGAGGAGGGTGGACAGCTTCATGGCCCATCGCAAGGTGCGTCTTCGCGGCTGGGGCTGTACGTGACGGGCTGGGCTGGGATAGGGTATGGGGGCGAGGTGGGCCTTGGGAGGGCCGCGTTGCCGGGCTGAGCCAGGGCCGAGTGTGCATGGGTGCTTGGGCCCGCCCTAGGGAGGCAGGGTACGTTGGGCGTGGTGGGAACGAGTTTGGAGGCGGGAGGGGCGGAGGAGGGAATGCTTGTGCCCGATCAGCAGCGCCCCGTGATACCAGCAGCAGCGGCCCGCGAAACAAAGCAAAAGCATGAAGGTCGAAGGGCGCGGCGAGCCCAGGCCGGAAAGCTGGGTCCGAGGCGGTGCTGGCGGGTCGAGCTGGGATCAGGCCGTGCGTCAAGGGCGACCATGGGGCGTTTGGTAGGGCTGGGATAGGGCTCATGAGGTAGAAGAGGCGTGGGCAGGAAAGGGGCATTGCGTGGCAAAACTCCGTAAGCTGTTGGGCGCTAGGAGTGCTGCTTGGCTGGGCTGGGCGCCGCCCTGTTCAGCGATGGTTAAGCAGGCAGGCCCCGGCGGTTTCCCAGCATTCACTCCACAGCTTATAGTTTGAATCCTTTGCACACGCTGTTCGTGCCTTGGCTGCAGGGCGCCTCCGCGCGCGTGGCGCGCCGCAGGAGCGAGCACACGCCGTACAGGTTCGGTTGGCTTATCGAGGGCTTTAACAGCCCGGACCCGCTGAGCGTCGTCGCGGCGACGCCCAACATGATCCTCATCCGGAACAACGTCGACGCGAACCTGGAAGTGTGAGTGGGGCCGGCCGGCACCTGGGACACGGATGGGGCCGCCGCCGCGCGAGCATGAACTCGCGAAACGGGACAGGGTCAGGACCGGGGATGGGGAAGGAACACGCGGCGACGCGTTAACGGCGACGAGCTGCGCGCTACGTGCGGCGTCAACTTCCGTGCTGCATGGGTCGTTGCTGTCCTGCCTGCCTGATCAATCCGGGCGCCCATTCTGCGCCCTGCATGAGATTCACAACTGGGTTTCTGGTGTTCGAGCTTTATTAAGGTTGCACGCATTTTGCAGAGCCCTTCCCAACGGTGTGCCCTGTCCATCTGGCTCCGCCGCCGGGGCGCCATCCGCGTAATGCGCCTCGCAGTGACGTCGTGCAGGATGGGCTGGAGCAGTTGTTTGGGGAAGAGGGCGACGATGGCGTTATCGTGGACGCTGGCGCAAGCGCGGCGGCGATGATTGCTGCCACGGCGGCTGCTGCTGCTGCCGCTGCTGCGGCAGCGGCAGCAGCGGCGAAGCAAGAGGAGGAGAAGAAAGGGGGCGGGGAGGAGGACGAGGAGGAGGACGAAGAGAAAGAGCCGGAGAGCTTCGCAGCGATGCTCAAGGTGCGCTGCAGCCCGCCGCCGTGTTTACTAGGCGCGATTGAAGGGCTTGTGCAAAGGGGGTGAAAGGCGGAAGAGATAATCAACCAGCAGACGGAGGTATTTTGCTGCGAAAGTTGCTTTCCTGCTTCCGCATGGTACGGAGGCATTATCATTCGAGTAGCGAAGGGCGGGTTCAAGGTTTTTTTGGGATGGATGAGGGGTACGGTTCGGGGGCATGCTTGGACAGGCGCGAGGCGTGCCACGGACGCCAGTTGGCGGTCAGCAGGGAAGTGGTTGCGCACGCAGCGCTCACGGTTCACCCGCCTGCCTGGAGGGGGGTCAGGGACCCACGGGAAGTCGGGAATTGTGCGATGCCCGAGCCTGGCCCGAGCGCTGTCTTTCGGTCCGAGCGGCTAAAGCTGCGACAGCAGCAGCGGCTGTTTGTTACTGCTTCATTTGGCTGCAGCGCCAATGCCTAGTCTCATCCATAAGGTGCACCGGTGCCGGTCGTGTATGCCGCGTTCAAGCCGCCTCAATGTTAGCCCCGCGGCTCGCCCGTGCCCGACGCAGGCCTTCGGCATGATTGACAGCGACAGTGACGATGACGAAGATGACGACGATAACGAACCGGTCGTTATAATGAAGCTTGACGACGATGAGGAGGAGGAGGATGGGGAGGAAGAGGAGGAAGAGGGCGAGGAAATAACGCCGGCCGCCCTCATGGCCCTCCTGGGGCGGCAAGGGCGCTTCCGACTGCTCCGGCCGGATGTGCTGGAGCTCGCGGATGACGACGATGACAAGGCTGAGGAGGACGACAGCGACGACGATGACGATATTGAGGCGATGGCGGAGGGTGAGAAGGACGACGAGGGCGAGGAGGAGGGCGGAGAGTTGACGCAGGCTGCTGTCATGGCCCTCCTGGCGCGGCAAAACGGCTTTCGGCAGCTCCCATCGGGCTTGTTCGTGCCCGCTGATGCCGTTGACGACGAGGACGGCAGCGACGATGAGGACGGCAAGGTGGCAGCGAAGGAGCAGGAGGCGGAGGAGGAGGATGGCAGTGGTATGACGACGGCCGCCCTCATGTCGGTCCTTGGGCGGCCAGGGCCCTTCCGGCAGCTGATACCCGGCGTTTTCGCGCGCGTCAAAGACGACGACAACGGCGACAGCGATGACTCTGACGATGATGATGATGGCGATGGCGATATTGACTGGGCCGTCCCCGACACGCTGGACGTGCAGCTGTCGCCGGGGCCCATGGGCTGGACCGCGTCGCTGCGGCTGGGGCGCGAGGACGGCAAGGGAGGCGAGGGCGGCGCAGCGGCCGCGGCTGGGCGACAGTCGCTGATCGAGTCGCTGCGAGGTGAGAGAGCGGCGGTAGAGAGCTGCTGGGGTTTGAGGTGGGCGTGGCAGTTGCGGTTGCGGGACACGGGGGGCCCTGCTGTCGCCCCCTTGCGCCTTCGCAGCCCTGCGGGGGCAGCATGAGTATGGGAGGCAAGCACGCGTCGCTCTTGCGCCTGCGAATACGCGCGCAGCAGCCGCAGCCTGCAAAATGATCCTGCAAAGCCCACCTAAGACGTGTCCCTCGCGTCCGACCTGTTTGCAGCGGACGCGGAGTACCTCCAGAACATGGGCCGCCTGGAAGCCTTGTGGGAGCGACAAGCGCGGGAGGACACCGGTCAAGGACCGCAGCCCGAGCCCGAGCAGCGGTCGCAGGAGTCTGGGAGGGCCGCCCTGCCGCCGTCGCCGGCGACGGCGGCGGGCCAGGAGGGCAGCAACAGCGGCGAAGGCGGCGGCAGCTCGGGGAGCCTGGAGGCCGACTGGCGGCAGGCGGAGATCCGGGCGGCCGCGTCGGCGGGCTCCACTGGCCGGGCGCTCAGGGCACTTCCGTCGGGCGAGGGGATAAGCGCCGCGGCGGCGCGGGGTGTGGTGCCAACGGACCGCCTGATGGGGCCTCCCAGGCGCCCTGGGACTCCCGCGGCGTCTCGGACCGACGATGGCGGTGAAGAGGACACTGAGGGTGAGGGGCCGACGGGCAAGCGGGCGGCGGCGAGCGGCAGCGATGGGGAGGGGCGGGGACCGTCGCCGTCCAGCTCGTTGGCCGCCGCTCCGAAACAGCACCTTGGAAGCGGCGCGCCGTCCGCATCCCCGGATCAGGAGGGCTTTGTGGCAAGCACGAGGTCACGGAGAGGGGCCACAGCGGAGGGGCCTTCTCGGAGGAGCATGGCCGGCACCGACGTCGTCGCCGGCGGCGCTACAGCCCCAGATGACGGCAGCCCGACGACCATGCCGGCGCCCTCAGATGACGGCGAGGCGGACGCGGGCGCGGAGGGGCCGCCGGCGCCAGTGCGACCCACGGGTCGGTCTCGCATGGTCAGACGGCCCCGCTTGCGGATGCGGCCAGCCCGGCAGCCGCCGCCAGGGCCGCCGGGGCGGGACGGCGAGGCGAGCACGGCCTTGGACGCAGCTGACAATGTTGCTGCATCCACTTCCGCGGGGCCTGCCCCGACACCGGAGGCGGCCAAGGCCTCACACGGGCCATCCTCTGCATCCGCCGCCGCGTCCGACGGGAACAGTAGCAGCAGCAGCTCTGAGGGCGTGATGGCCATTCCCGCGTACCGGCACCTGAGACACACCAATGGCGCCGGCGCGGACGCTGGCGCCACAGGCAACGGCGGCCGGATGCTGTGGAGCCGTGCGGGGCCTGCGGCGCCGGCGCCGCAGGGCGCCGGCAGCGCCGCGGGCGCAAGCAGCGGCTTGCCGCCGGAGGCCGCCGGCTACGCCGCCCTGGACATGGAGCAGCTGGCGCAGTTCGTCCTGGGCCGGCAGGCGAGTCCGGAGGAAGTCCAGGAAATGGCGCGGGCCGTAGCGCAGTCGGAGGAGGTTGAGGAGGTCATCAGCAGCCTCACAGCCCAGCAGCCGCAGCACGGCCCGCAACAGCAGCAATGGCACGGGGCGCTGGGCTTCGGGAGCCTTCCGCACCGGCGGCCCTGGCGCCGGCCCGGCACACCGCCGCCCTCCCTGCGTGAGACGCTGGGTATGGGCCGCAGCCGCCGCAGCGTCATCATGCCGCGGCGCCGGCGGCTCCGCATTCCCGCACAGGTGCTGCGGCTGGCGGCGAAGCGGGGGCCACACGCACCGGGGCCGACGGGTGGCGAGGCTGGCTCGGAGACTCCCGGCCGGGCGGCCGACGAGCCCGCGCAGGCGCCAGCGGAGCGGCGCAGGTTGCTATCGGGGCTGATGCTGCGCCGGCTTGGCCGCAAGGGAGAGGCGGACGCAACGCCGGCGCCAGCTGCTCAAGCAGCTGCTGCGAGGCAGCAGCAGCGACAGGAGCAGAAGCAAGAGACCGCGAGCCAGGAGGAGCTCGCAGAGGCAATGGTGGGCGCCCTCCGTGCTGCATCGCCGCTTGAGCGACAGGCGGTGGAGGCCCTGGTTGCCTTCCTGCGGGGCCGGCGCCACCAGCAGCAGCAGCAGCAGCAGCAGGCGGTCGCAGAGGTGCTCCGAAGCCGGGCCGGCTTGCCGGGCCTGGTCCGCGGTCGGGATGCGGTGGTGGTTCTGCCCAGGTCCCTCTTGGAGGCCACGGCTGGCGCGTGGCATGAACAGGAGCTGCGGCTGATGCATGAGGATTACCGGATCGGGCGCGCGGGCTAGTGAGACAGCTCAGAGCAGGACCTCTTGAAGGCGGACCTCTTGACCGCTGGGAGCTCCACGGTCGACCCGTGGATTGGTCATGGGCAGCCTTGGGAGTTGCGTTCACGCTGTCGGGAACTGGTTGCCGTCCCGATGATGTGTGCCCCAGGGATGGGAGCCCAGGGTCTGCGGGTGCGCAAGGGCAGCGAGCCGTCGCACAGATGGCTGAGTGGTGCTCGGTTGGGAGCATGCGGTGGTGCCTGCCGGCGCCCTAGCCAGATGGGTTCTAGTCAACAGGCCGGAGGCCTTAACCAGCCAGGTCAAGGCGCAGGCCGCATGTTCTCTAGGTGCACGGGTGGCGAGTGCAATGTGCGAGGAAGTGCACGCTGTACTGTTTGTATCTATATAGTTTTGCATGTGCGTTTGTGTGCTTGGTATGGCGTGTGCTCCCACGTCACGCAGCTCGATTTTGTTGCGAACAGCAGGTCAAATCTCGGGAGGGGGCGTCCCCCAACGGGACGCGGTGCGCAATAGCTCCTGATTTTATGGCTTTGCATTGTACCTGGAAGAGCCCTTAAGCGACGAAAGGTTTTTGACAGCGTGAGGGAAAGGGCCTCAGCTGTGTGCTGTGCCTGGGTCTAACGCCGCGGCGCGTTGGGTTGAATGTGTCACCTGGTAATGACGCAATGGGGAGTTGCTCATGTGGCGTCGCGGTGGCGCATGAGGGTGCGGCGGCAGGCTAAATGCAGGGGGATGCGGTGTGCCAGGCTGGCAAGCCTATGGCAGGCGCGACATTGGATGCCGTCTTTGGACTGCTTGAACGAACATCTCATGCGCGCCGGTTGTGCAAGTGGGCACCTGGATAGACCGGATAGCGCGGAGTGGTGTGCATTCGTTGTCGAGGCTAGGACAGGCCATTATTACTGACGATTTGCAAAGCCGAAGAATTGCCGAGGATTTCGTCAAAGACTGTCGAGCTCTTGGCTGTCGAGTTGCCTGGCACGAACGTGTCATACAGCCATATGCAGTTGGTAGCTATTGTTGCTGAGAGTGACATGTTGTTGGTTTGCAGGAAGGACACGCGTGAAGAGACCCAAAGATACTTCCGTGCTGTTGCTGGGCCGCAACGTTGGTCTAGTTTCTGCTGGTTTTCGTCCACTTCAGCGCTCCTCGTTAGGCTTTTGGGCTTTTGAGCTTTTGAGCAGTTCACTCCGGCTTTGAACGTGCCGACTTACGACAAGACGTGCGAATTACGGTGCCAAGAGACTAGCTGAGTGAACGCGTACACAGGATGACTCCCTACAGACATGTCAACACCGAGGCAGTTGCGTAGTTATTTGCAACCACAGTAACAATCACACACCATTTGCCTGCGGCGGAGCTTGAGTCGGAAAAGTTACGCTAGGTCTTTCGCTGTCAGGGTACACTTATTGGATGGTCGCTAAAGCATAACTGAAGAAAGGGAGCCTCAGTTGTCTGCACAGCTGGGTTCTCGGGGGTCCCGGGCCAGTAGGCAGGTGGCGGTGGGAGGGCTGCACCCGCCCCACATTTGCCGCTCCCGATACCTTTGACAGCTGCTATGCGGCCATTTGCTGCTGCTTCTAAGGCTCCTTTGGAAACGCTCCCGGATAATAATTGCAGCTTTCAACGTTCCTCCGAGCTTCAAATTATTAGTAAAGCTCAGTTTTACAGCCAGTTGTCTGTTGCACCGAAAACCGCGCAACGGTTGCCGTCATTGTCGCACGCTCGCAGCCGCGATGCTGCGGCAGTATTGGCGATGCCTTATTTTTGGACTCAGCGAGGAGTGGTGAAACGTCCTGCGCGGTGCTGCGCGTATGATTAGGCTACGGTTCGTACCCGCCAGGACTGGAGCCAAGGGACAAAATCAATTATTCATAATAATAGCTTTTCATGGCATTGTACTGATTATTAGCGAGCAAATCTCGCTGTACATACGCCTCGGTCCGTCACGCTGCGGTATCTTTACGCTTTCAGTTCGCGCAGCAACAGCGAAATTGCGCTGACATGTGTAACATGTGAATATATTTGAACAAATTGGAGGGTCAAAGGGATTTTTGCTAAGGAAATGGCCGCCAAGACCACGGCGGCGACGGATGCGTTCGACCTGGCTAAAATCACGGAGGCTTTACGCGCAACCAGGGAGCTTGATGTTAACCTATCAGGTAAGTCAGTAGCAAGAAGACACCGCTTCAGTGTGCCCAGTCGTCTGGTTACGTCGACAGAAGCCATGTCCAACTTCCAAAGCTTTTGTATTATCAGTAACACACATTTGTGGTTTTGAGTTCGTTTACGGTATCCATCGCTGCCAACCGGCGGCTGTAACCCATACATGTAGGTCTCAAGTCGCTGCACGACGCCATCCGGCGACCCGGCCGCCAGGGCTGGCAGCACCTGCTGTCCTATCTGCGGGCCTCTCCGGAGTGCGCAGAACTTTCCAACATCTGGGAGACCCAAGCCTCCTCCAAAGACCCACGGGTCTTTCCGCAGCTGCTGCTCGTGATAGCGGACATCCTCGCCGCGAAGCCCCCGTCCCAGGCGAAGCAGCCACAGCCGCCGGCGGGGCCGCCATCCTATGACGGCCGCGGCAGTGGCCGCAGCCGCAACGGCCGTGACCGTGCTGGCGGTGACGCCGCTGCAGCGGCGCCGGCGCCGGCGGCGGAGCTCTCCCTTGTCGGTGCTGCGCAGCAGCTCCTGATCGCCCAGGCCCTGGGTCGCCGCCTCAAGTCCCTGTACCACGCGCTCGGGTCCGACCAGCAGCCCTTCGCCAACTCGGCGCTGCAGCTGCTGGCGGCGGTCGCTGCGCACAGCGTGGTGGCGGCCCGTGACTTGACGGCGGCCTTCGACTGGTCGCTGTCGGCCCTGACCAAGATATGCCGCCCGCCCAAGTGGGTCCTTCAGTGCGCGCGTCCCTCTGCTTTCTTGCGACAGCGGTGCGGTGATGGAGTGATGATGGTAGCGGGAGCTGTTGTGGCCTTCTTGGGTCATGGAGTAGGGCTCTACCAGCGACGGATGGGGCTCTCATGCCGCTAACCGTTAACTGCGGCCGGCCCCGCATTCCCTTCATCGCCCCGTGCCCTGCCTGCCTGCCTCCATGAGTTGCAGCCCCACACCCCGCACACGTGCGCCAATGATTACCGCGGCCGCCACCGCCGTCGCAGGGAACGGCCGGCGTCCGACGCGGCGGAGGGCCAGCGCCGCTCCTCCTCCTCCGCCGCCGCCGCCGCCTGGGAGCACCCGAGCGTGTTGTCGCGGCCCCGCCGGGCCATGTTCGTGCACCTCTGCCGCGCGCTGTTGGACAACGCCGACCACGCCACGCTGGCCCGGCTCCTGCCGCTGCGGCCGGTGACGGGCGGCCTGTTGAATCACCTGGCGGCTGACCCGCCGGGTCAGGTGCTGACGACGCTTCTGGTGCTGGGCCGCCGCGTGCTGGCGCCCGCCGCGCCGCCGGGCCTGCCGCCGCGGCTTCGGGCGGAGCCCTTCGGCGACGCCGCGCTGACGCAGCTTGCGGAGGTGGCGGCGTCGAGCGACGAGCCGGCGGCGGAGGCGCCTGACGGCGTCGCCGCCGCCGCTACCGCGGCGGAAGCGGCCCTGGAGGTGCTGGTGATGCTTTGCACGGATCCAGCGAATGGCGTCGTGACCCATGGGCCGGAGGATGGTGGCGGCGGCGCCGCGCCGTCGTACGGCCCCGGCGTCAAGCGGCTGCTTCGGCTGCTGCCCCGACTGCGGCCGCTGGACCACGTGCGCCACGTGCGGCTGCTGAACCAGGTGGCCAGCCGCTGCCCCTGGCTGGCTGCCGAGTTTGCGAGCTCGTTGCCGTACGATTTGCAGCCCAGGGTGCGTGGCGAGGGTGGTTCCGGAGCCCGGGGGGGTCGGCTGGAATGAGGGCCATGACACCGTGGCTTTTGAGAGTGCTGCTGCTGTCGCTCTGTCTGCTGTATGTCCGCTGTGACGGCAATGCCCGGGAAACTGCCGAGGTGGTCACGCCATCTGCCCGCGCTCGCCGCCGCTGCCGCCCTTCTTATTCCTCGCAGCCCAACAGCCGCTGGGTCGCCGCCATGACGCTGGCCTCCCGCCTCACCGCCGCCGCCGCCGTCGCGCCGTCGCCAGTCATGGACCGTCTCACGGCCGCGGCAGCGACGGCGGCGGCTGGCAGCGGCGCGCCGCCGCCGCCGCCGTCTGCTGAGTCGGCTGGTGTCCGCGCGCACCTGCGCTGCTGCCTGCCGCCGGTGCTGTCCAAAGTAAGTCCCTACCCTGCGGCTCTTTCCCGGCGCCCTTACACAGAAGCCTTTACCTCAATACAGAAATAATGAAAGCCGTTGGCCCCCTAGGCTAGGCGGGCCCAAGGGAGCATTCTTTCGGGCGCCCAGCATGCCCCTCGTATCTCCCGGCCCATCCCCAGGCAGGCCTTCGGTGCATGTTTGCCTGTCCGCGCTGGCACTGCGGCGTCGGCGACCCCCGTTGTGCGCGCATCTAACCTCCTACCGCTGCCGCCGCTGCTGCCCCTGCTGCTGCTGCTGCTGCTGGCCCTGCCGGTGTGTTGCGTACGTCACTGGGGAACCTTCGCGCGCAGGCGGTCCTTTCTCGCGGCGTGCAGCATAACCGACCCGTGGTTCAGGCCCTGACGCTGGACGCGATGGGCGCCATGCTGCGCAGCGTCGAGCCGATGGTGGCGGCAGCGGCGGCCGCCGCCGCCGCTGCCTCGAGGGATGCCGACGGCGTCGTCGCCGGACAGCCGTGGTCCCAATTCCATCGTCGGCTCTGCAGTGTGGTTCGCGCGAGACTGCCTGACCTGCAGACCCTGCTTGCCTTACACGCTGCGCTGGAGAAGCGGGAGGGCGCGGCTGGAAGGTCGGAACCCGGCGACGCGGCCGGCAAACCCGGCGGCAAGCCGGCGGGCGGCAAGCCAGGCAGCGGCGATGTGCGAATGGAGGACACGCAGAAGGGTCCCCGTGTGGGCATGGGTGAGGCGGAAGAAGAGGAGGAGGAGGAGGAGGACGGCGAGAGTGAAGAAGGCGAGGAGGGCGAGGGCGTCGCGGCGGAGGCAGCAGCGGGCGGCGGGGGTGGCGCGAAGGCGGGGGCGCTGACGGCGGCGGTGTTTGGCGCCGCCACCGCGGCGGAGCCGTCGCAGGTACGGCAGGAGGTGCTGATGCGCTTGTTGGACGTGATCGCGCGCTACTGCCGCTTGCTGCCGGATGCGGCGGTGGACGCCCATTTCGACGCCGTCAGGCTGCTGCCGCCGGTGAGTGGTGTCATGACGAGTTGGAAGGCGGGGGTGGGCGACGGCATCGCGCGTTGGGGGGCCTTCGGGTGTGCGGGTGAGTGGGTGGGTTGTGTGATGATGTTTGGGTGCGTAGGTGTGTGGGAGGGCGGGTGCGTAGGTGTGTTGGAGGGTGGTGGGTGGATGTCCCCCGGGGGCTGAGGACTGTGCGCGCATGGGACTGTCGCGGCCGCTTTTGCCGACCGGACAGGACTGCTACAGTAGTTGTCAGCTGTTCATGCGGGTGGGCGCGTCGCCAGAGCTGGAGCTAGGGCTGGAGCTAGGGCAGCACGCATGGACCATTCCATCTGTGTGGAATGGCTGGCTTGCCCGGGGTCGGATCTCCCCCCGAGTGCCCCCCGTGTCGTCCCTCGCACGGGCTCGCTGCCCTGAACGCGGTGCATTTGTTGCGCCCTTTTTGTGCCCCTCGCCGTACATGTCGGTACGGGCAGGACGTGCTGGCGCTGGACGAGCGACACCAGACAGCGCTGATCGGGGTCCTGCGGGCGTCGTACGCGCCGGGGCCGTCGTCCTCGTCGTCGTCAACAGACACCGTCGGCGGCGGCAGCGCCGTCGCCGCCACCGGCTCCACCGCGACGGCGGCGGCGATGGCGGCGCCGCTGAGCACGGCGCTGGTGCTGCCGCTGCTGCGGCTGCTGACCCGCGCTGCCTCACCTGCCGTTCGGGCGTCCGCGGGTGGGTGGGTGGGGCTTGTCGGCCGTAGGGCCCGCAAGCCTCTTTTGCCGCTTATTGCGTGTTTGTGTCGGCGGCTGCAGATACGGTACGCAAGCAACCGGTGTTGCGGACACAATCAGTACTGCAGGTCGCGATAGCCCGATACACGCGCCCTAACGCAAGTCATGTCATGTCATGGGCCCGGTCCCTGCACCCTGCAGGGGAGATGCTGGTGAGCCGCCTGAAGCCGCAGGTGCTCGGGTCGCAGCCGCTGGCGGCGGCGGGGGCAGCGGCGGGGGGCCCCATTCCTGGTGCCAGGGCTGGCGGCGCCGCCGCCGCCCGCGGCACGGTAATGCCGTACTGGGGATGGGACGAGCTGGAGCTGCGGATCTGGCTGTGGATGCTGCCGTCGGCGCCGGTGCCGGGCCATCGCGCCGGGGCTGCGGAGGCGGAGAGGGAGGCGGCGGCTGGCGGGGAGGCGCCGGACGGGCCTCCTGCTGCTGCTGCTGCTACTACCGCTGATGGTGGTGCTGCTGAGGGGGGGGACCGCTGCGCGGATGCGGTGCTGTCCTTCCTGTGCGACTTGCTGGTGGCTGCGAGCAGGCGGCCGCAGGTGGGGGCGGGGAGGCGGGTGGGTAGGTGCGGGTGGTGGGGGTGGTAATTAGAACGGCCCGGGGCGAGGGAACGCAACGCAGGGGGGTGGGGGTGGGGGGGTGCGTGGGTTGGCGCCTCCGCAGACTGCACCCGCCGAGGGGTAGACGGCTGTTGACGTTGCCGCTGCCACTGCAGCAGCAGCTGCAGCAACCACCGCCGCCGCCGCAGCAGGCGATTCGGCGTATCAAGCCGCGCTAGAGCCACCTGGCCACTTCTCACTTGTCACTGTTTGCACCCGCGGCTGACTTGCCGGCTCGTCCTCCCAACTGCTCTTTGTCCGCGTGCCGCTGGTGCAGGATGGCTACGAGCTGTCGCGCGCGTGGCTGCCCGCCGGGGACAAGGTACGGCTCGGACTGGCACGGCATTACTGCACACGGCAGCATACGGCACGTGCGATCCAACCTTCCAGTCCACCCGACAAAGGCGAGGCTAGGCTAGTCGCGGGAGCGAGCAGCCGCAACACGACGCGCGCGTGTCCTGCTGTCCCCCCTCTTGAAGCCTAGACGTCCTTACGCCAGCCCGGCGCCTTTTTCCCTACCCGCAGGCCGCCTGCTGCTGCCTCAGCCCGCTGCCGGCGCTGGCGCTGCGTAACTGCCTTCGGCTGCTCAAGTCCCGGCGGGCGGGCGGAGAGGCGGAGCGCGCGGCGGTGTGCGGCTATGTGGCGGGTGAGGGTGTTGGGGTGTTCGGGTATGCTGTGGATTAGGGCGGTGGCGGGCTTGCGTTTCCGGGGTCGAAGAGGGAATGGGCGGTGTGTCGAAGGAGCAGGTGGGGCGAGGGGCTTACAAGTGCAACGCAGCCGCGGTTGAGATGAGCGGCCTCATCGGGCGCCCGCCGCCGCGCCCCCCTGGCCCTGGCCCTCGTCCTGGGAAACGGACACCCAAGCAATGCTTGCGGAAGCGTTCTGGATGGCTACCCGCGTCCTTTGCCTTCGGGTAGTCTGTGAGGTGCTGTGGCGCTTGTGGCCATGGTACGGGATTGAATACCGAGTATGCCGACCCGTGGGTCCGTGCAGGCTCGCTGCACCTGCTGACGCAGCAGCTGGACGACCCGTGGGTCATGGTCCATTTGCTGGAGCGGGGGATGCTGGCGACGGCGACGGCGGCAGAGGCAACCGCAGGGGCAGGAGGAGGGGCAGGAGGAGGCAGCCGCCTCGCGGAGGTGGGCGTGTTCGGTTCGCGGTCCTTAGGATGCCAGCAGTGCGCCTCGCTGTAAGAGTGTCCCCAAAGATCCAACCAAAGACTGTTTAAGCATGGGGCGAGCGAGCGAGTGAGTGGACGAGTGAGTGCGTGAGCGAGTGAGTGAGTCGAGTGAATGACGCACACAACCCGCTCTGGCTGCACAGTGGTTTCTTCCCGGGGGCTTCCTGAAGGCTGTCCATGTGCACCTGCCGCACTGTTAACGCCCCTCCCGCCTCCTCCCCCCCGCCCCCTGGTTCATTGCGGCCGCTTCGCCCCTCGGCAGGCGGCGATGATCAGCCTGCCGTCGGAGGGCCGGCCCCTGCAGTCCCTGTACGACTGGGCGCTGCGGAGCTGCCGTACTCGCAGTGACACTTTGGCGGCGGCGCCGTCGCCGCCAGGCCATGGGGCGGCTCCACAGCCGACGGGTGCGGACCCAGGCCCAGACCCGGATCAGGGAGCGGGGCAGGAGCCGCCGCCCAAGCGGCGCCGGAAGTCGTCGGCTGCGGCTGCGGCCGCGGCGGCGGTGACGGCGGCGGAGTCACCGCCGACGGCACTCGACGTACGGCACCTTGACTCCGCGTCGACGCCGTGGGGTCTCGGGGGGCTTCGCATTGCGCTGTCAGGTGGCGGCGTCGCGGATGGGGCCGCCGCTAACGAGGATCGCGCCGGTACGACAGTCGAGGGTACTGCAGAGGCGAAGAACATATCTAAGAAGTTGCGTGCGTGCGTCAAAGCCATCGCGAAGACGCTGAAGAAGAAGGGCCGGTCTGGTGGCGGCGGTAGCGCGGGGCTCCCGCCGGCGGCCTGCGCGGCGGTAGCGGTGGCGGCGCCGCTCGCATCGGAGCTGCTGACCCGGCACTGCGCCGAGCCGGCGGCGGCGGCGGCGCACGCCGTACAGCTACTGCAACTCGCTGTACGGAAGACCGCAGCATCGGCGGCGCCGCAGCGGCGGCGATCCTCCGCCGACGATGATGCCGACGCCGACGGCGACGGGGGCGCGGACGGGTGCGAAGACGGCGGAACCGACCCACGGGTCGGCGCTGCCGACGCCGCCGCCACCGCCAGCCCTTGGGAGCTTCTGCTGGCGGCGCTGTGGACCTCCGTTCTGGCAAAGCCGCTGGCGTTTCGCTGCCTGGGGCCCGCGGACGTGTTACTGGCCGCGGCGGAAGGCGATAGCGAGGACGGAGGCGGTGACGGCGAGGGAGCCGCGGCTGCGCCGCCGCTGCTGTTGCCGTCGTCTGAAGCGCTCGAGTGGGTCGCCGGCTCCTCCTGGGATGGCCAGGTGGCGGCGCTGCTCTTGGCGCAGGCGGCGTTCCGACAGGGCGGGTGGCGGGGCAGGGAGTTGCCACCCGACCCTGCGGCGGGCGGCAGCGGCGGCGGCGGCGGCAACGGGGACGGGGGCGCATCGGCGTGGGTGCGGGTCGCCGCCGCGGGCAGTTTGCCCTTCTGGCTGCCGCTGCTGTCGAGCCCCGACGGCGCCGCCGCGGCGTTTGGGAGTGTACGGCGGCTCTTGCCGGCCGCTGCGGGGCCGATGGGCGTGCAAGGCCAAGCGCAAGCGGCGGTGCCCGCCGCCGCCGCCGCCGCTGACGCCGCTGCGCCGCAAACTCCCACGTGTCAGCGGCTTGCGGAATGCGGCGCGCTGCTGCGCGTGCTGCGCAGCCCAGTCCTCTCGGCGCTGCTCACGCCTGCCGACGGCGCCGCCAGCGACGTCGTCGCGGCGGCTCGCCGTCACGCCACCAGCCTCGTCGTGGACCTGTGGGCGGCCCTCAAAGCGTCCACGGGGCCGGGGCTGAGGTCAGGGTCGGGCGCAACCGTCGCCGTCGTCAGCGCCTTGCGCGCCGCCTGCGGCCGCCACATCCGCGCCGCCGCCGCCGCCCTGCGCTCGCTGCTGACACGCGGCAGCGCAGGCGACGACGGCGGCGGCGGCCGCATCGACGCCGCCGTCGAGCGGCTGCTGCCGCTGGCGCGGTGCGCCGCGGCGGGACAGTTGCTGCCGCTGGCGCGTGAGCTGCTGGCGGCGGCGGCGACCGCCGGTGCCGCCGCCGCCGGCGCCACCGCAGGCGTCGCACCTGTCGTTGAACGGAAGGCCAAACGGAAGGCCAAGTCGCCGGCGGCGGCGACGACGACGACAGCGTTGAGTGCAAGCGGCGCGGAGGCGGCGGCTCGGCGGCAGCGACTGCTGGACGCTGGGCTGTCGCTGGCCGGGGCACTGTTGGCTGATCCCCGGCCGCTGCTGGGGAGCAGGTTCGAGATGTGGGGGGTCGGCAGCGGAGACGGCGAGGGTGGCGGCGTGGGCGAGGAGAGTGAGGAGGACGGCGCCGGCGCGATGCCGGCGTGGCCTCAGGCCAGCACAGAGAAGCACGGCGGCGCCGCGGCGGTACGACAGATCTTCGGAGCGGTACAGTCGGAGCTGGTGCGCCTGGCGCCGCTTGCGGCCGCGATGGCGGAGCGTACGGCGACGGAGGCGGCGGCGGAGGCCGAGCTGGCGGCGGCGGCGCTGTGCGCCGGCCTCCGAGGAGCCGCGGGTCACCTGCTGGCTCTGTGCGTGACGGAGGCGGCACTGGAGGCTTGTGTACGGCTGGCGCCGTACAGCGCAGCCGCCGCCGACGCCGCCGCCGTCGCGGTGGCGCTGGGGCCGCCGAGCCTACGCGGCGCTTTCTCGTCGGTGCTTCCGCAGGCGGTGGCGGAGGCGGAGGAGCGGCGGCCCGGCGTCGGCCGGCGGCTGGCGCTGGCTCGACTGCTGCCGGCGGCGGAAGCGTACACCCGCCTGGCGGAAGCGGCGTCGTACGGCGCCGTCGCCGCCGACAACGACGCCGCGGTGGACCCAGTGCTGGCTGTCTTCCGCGAGCCGCTGTTCGCGTACGCCACCCGGAAGGCTCGGAAGGGGACGGTTGTGGCGGCGGTGAATGGCGGCGGCGGCGGCGGCGGGCGCAGAAAGAGCCGTGGCGAGGACGCGGCGGCGGCGGCGACGGCGGCGGCGGCGGCAGGAGACAGCGGTCTGCCAGGCGATGCGGTGTCGTCGTTGCGGACCTACGCCGTACCCGTGCTGGCC
The DNA here is from genome assembly GCA_030267565.1 of Pleodorina starrii. Taxonomy (NCBI): domain Eukaryota; kingdom Viridiplantae; phylum Chlorophyta; class Chlorophyceae; order Chlamydomonadales; family Volvocaceae; genus Pleodorina; species Pleodorina starrii. The sequence continues at coordinate 653,905 of BRXU01000015.1, forward strand.
AGGCTGCTGCGGCTTGGCGCTGGCGGCGGCGGTGGCGGCGGTCGTCACGACAACGGGGCGGAGCATCGGCCAGGCGGCGAGGAGGCGGCGGGGGCCTCCACCTCCGCCGTCGGGCCACTGATGCGCTCACTGACCAAGCTGCTGCCACCTGCAGGTCGGTACGCCGCTGGTGCAAAGGCGCGAGGCGGGCTGCGCCTCTCGCGTTTCTCCTGCAGCCGTAGCAGGAAGCGAACCGTATCCCGCCTGCCTGTTGGCGTTGGCTTTTGCGTCGTTGCAGTGTCTGTTGGCTTGTGTGTCAGTGTGTGTGCTGATGCCTACCGGCTGATGCAGCAACGGCGCCTTCTGCATCCGGTTCGACCGCGCGGCCCGTAGGGGCTGGGCTGTGTGAAAGAGACTCGTGGGGATTTGCCAGGATTGCGTGATGCCGCTCCCATGCGGATGGAGCAGCGGGTGGGGCATGCGGGTCTGGGTCCCGACGTGCGCTCCGTGCCGCTCCTCGCCCGCAGGTGTACCGCTCAGCTTGGATGGGGACGACGACGATGGCGGCGGCGGCGACCCGCCGGGTCGGCCGCCGCTGGCGACCTCGGCCGAGCAGCTGGCACTGGCCGAGGCGCTGCTGCGTGCCGCCGTACGAGACGGCGGTGGCGGTGAGGGCGGTGGGCCGAGCGCCGCCGCCGCCAGCGTTGGTCTGGAGGCTGTGGGGGCGGTGCTGAGCGCCGCGGCGGCGACGCTGGCGGCACTGTACGGCAGGGGTGTGCTTCCGTCGGGTGGCGGGAGCCCTGCGCAGCGGTGAGGCGGAGACTGGCCGCCCTCCTGGGGTTTGGGGTCGGGGTTGGGGCTGGAGGCTGGGGTTGGGGTGGGGATCGCTGGGTAAGGGGGCATGGATGTGGGCGGAGGGTGCGCGTGCGGTGATGACCTGACACCCATATGCGTTGGAGGTGGACTGGTGGGTGATGGTGATGGTGATGATGGGTTGAACCCAAACAACCCTTTATCTCGTGGCGGTTCTTCTACCGGTGTCTTCTACAGGTGCAAAGGCCCCAAACAACCCAGCCCAGCCCAACCCAGCCCTTCCCTTCCCTTCCCTGCCTCCCCCGATCAGGCGCCTGCTGTCCGCCGCCGCCCTCTGCCTTGATGACTGCGTGGGGGACTTGCTGGCGGAGCTGCCGGACAGCGCCAGGGAGGGACCCGCCTTCGCGGCGCTGTGCCGTACAGTGGAGCCCCTGGCGGCAGCGACCGCCGCGCACGCCGCCGCCGACCCGTCGGCGCTGCGCTGCCTGCGGCGGCTGCTGGCGGCGCTCTTGCCGCAGGCCGCCGCCGCCGCCAGCGGCAGCGGTGGCAGCGGCGGCGCCGCCGCCGCCGAGGCGGCGGCGGCGGATGACGAGGCAGCCGCCGAGCGCAGCGACCACGACAGCCAAAGCAGCAGCGGCAGTAGTGATGGTGAGGAAAGTGAGACCGACGAGGGGGATGTGGACGTGGTTATGGATGTGGATGCGCCAGCAGTCGGCGGGAAGCGGCGGGAAGCGGCGGTGGGCAGTGACAGCGATGAGGACAGCGACGGGGGCGATGGGCAGGGGAGTGGGAGCGACGGAGCGGCGGGGGCATCTGATTCAGATGACGAGGAGGAGGACGAGGAGGAGGGAGGCCGCGTGGCTGTGCCAGTGCGCAGCGACAGCGACAGCGATGCCGAAGCGGACCCAGCCGACTCCGCCGACAGCGACGGCGACGGAAACGGCAACGGCGCTCGACGCGGCGGTACGAAGAACAGCAGCAGCAGCAGCAGCAGCAGCAGCAGCAGTGGAAGTGACTCCGAGGACGAGGACGAGGAGGAGGAGGAAGCTGAGAGGAAGGAAGATGAGTCCGATTCTGACGAGGAAATGGCGGAAGCTGCGGCTCCTGATGGGGAGGACGGAGGAGGTGCAGCGGCGGCCGGCGGCGGCGCGGACGGCGCCGCCGCGCCGCAGCTGCCGTACGGTGTCGTACCCAACGCAGCTGCGGCGGCGGCCGCCGGCACGATGCTCGAGTGCCTCATCACGAGCCCGGCGCTGCTGACTGTGTTCACCCCTGCCGCGGCGACGGAGGCGGCGGCGGCGCTGCCGCCGGCGGTGGCGCGCCTGCCGCTGCCGCTCGTGTCGCTGCTCTCAGTGGGCGACGTCGCAGACTCAGCTGCGTCGGCGGCGCCGCTGCCGCCGTCCCGTGCGGACGCCGCCGTCGGCGCCGCCAGCGATGCGGACGCCGGCGCAGCCGCTGCCTCGGCGGCGGAGGCGGAGGCGACGCGTACGGAGTACGCGACGCTGCTTGAGACGTTGCTGGACCTGCGCCTCGCGTACGATACGTACGATCAGCACGGCCGCCGCCTGGGCGGCGGTGGCGGCGGCATTGACCGTGGCGCTGCCGCTGTGGCGGCGGTGGCGGCGGCGGCGCCGTTTGGTCGCGGCGCCGCGGAGCGCCCGGTGCTGTCGGCGCTGCTGCAGCTGCTGCAGTGCTCATACGGCGCCACGCTGCGGGGTTCAGACCGTGCCGTACTGCGCGTGCTGCTACGGCTGGACGAGCTGCTGCTGCTGCAGGCCGCCGCGGACGCGGACGCGGGGACCATGGCGCGGCGCCTCGGCGGCGACAGCCCCCTGGCCCGCTCCGGGTACCTCTGGGGAGCCGCCGCGCGGCACTTCTACGAGGCAGCGGCCGCAGATGCTGAGTCCGGCGCGGCCGCGGCAAGCGCCCCAGATCCCGTGGGGCTGAGGGCCCGGGCGGTGGCGGAGCACCCGCCAGCCGACCCACGGGTCATGGCCCTCACGTGCGTCTGCTTCCCGTTGGGCCGTACGCTCGCCGCGGACGAGGATGACCCGTGGGTCGCTTCCGTTTTCGCCGCCGCGGCAGCGGCAGCGGCCGGGGCAGCGGCAGCGTCGCCGGCAAGCGGTGGCGACGGCGAGTCTCAGCCGCAGCCGTGGCACGGTGGCTGCGGGGCCGACCCGGCCTGGGTACTGCCGTTCGCGGTGTGCTGCCTGCGCGACGGCGCCGCTGCCGTACGGGACCTGGCCAGCTGGGGTCTGCTGCCGCTGTGCCTTCGCTGCCTTGCCAGCGACGACGTCGGGCTGCGGACGCTGGCGTACGACAGTCTAGCGCTGGCGGCGGCGCAGGTGGATGCTCTGGCGGCAGCGGCTGCGGCGACGGCAGCGGCGGGGCGCGGCACGGCGGCGGTGGCGGCGGCGGCGCGCGCTGGAGGGGCTCGACCGGCGGCGGCAGCTACGGTTGTTGCGGGGCCGGCAGCGGTGGGCTCGTTCCTGCTGACCGTCGGGGGTGCTGGCGGCGGGGCGGCGGCGGCGGTGGCGACGGGGCCGCAGCCGGGCCCCTCAGTCCGAGCGGCGGCTGACTTCCGGCAGAGGCCGCAGCTGCAGGTATGGCGCCGACAGGCCCGGCCGTTCGTGGCCTTTTCCGTCGGCCCGACAGGGCCCGACTGCGCTGCGCTGCCACCACTACTGGCAACGTAATGTAGACCTGCTGGTCGCCATCGCCGGTTGGCTGCTTTTTGGTGGTGTAAATCGATGTGGTGTGAATCGATGCCGGTATTGTATGGCGATGCGCGATGCCCACCGACTGAGCCCTGTCCTCCGCGCCCCCAATCGCTCCTTGAAGCCACAGCCCGCCACATTCACCCGACGGGTTTACTCCCCACTTCAAGAATTTGGAGCCGGCGCCTTGGTCCTTCCCCCGCCCCGCCCCGTGCTCCCCTGCAGGCCCTCCTGGCGCATGTCCGCAGTGCCCTGCTCGCCCCCAACCCCACGACCCCCCAGCCGACGACGCGGCCGCCCCCGCGCCAGCTGCCCCACCTGTCCGCGCTCTTCGCCGCGGAGGCGGCGGCGGTGCTTCTGCAACCGCAGGTGAGTGTCATGCAGTGCAAGCCCCAACAGACCCACGGGTCGACCTACCTGCCTGCCTTCCCGCCTGCCTGGTTGCGGAACATCATGCTGCGTGCCTGTAACTCCAGTCTCAACCCCCAGCCCGCCCGCCCGCCTGATACCGTACAACCTTCAGGCGCCCATGCACAAGCCCATACTCCGACTGGTGGGCCGAAAACCCTCCCTGGACCTCACGGCGCCGCCGCTCTTCAATAGGTACGACAGTACGGCAGCAGCTTTCGTACGCGCAGTGGGGTGAGCAGGCCGAGCCCGCGTGCACCGCCGCACCCACGTCGGCACTCGCTCCTGCCCACTGCCCACCACACACACCGCTCCCCGCTGCCTCCGACCCGTTCCCCCTTTGGGTCCCGCCTTGTTTTACCTCTTTGGACTGCCATACATAGGATACATTCCTCCCCACCCCACGCCCCATCCCCGCCTTGGCCCTTCCCTTCGCACGTTCGCCAACATCGCCCCGCTTGCTTCGCCCCGGTTCTGTTTCGTTCCTCTGCGCGCTTCCACCAAACGTCGTCTCGATTGCGGATGACCGACCGACCGACCGACCGCACTGATGACGGCCGCTGCGGTTGGCGTATGTGCGTACCTCTCCACGCAGGGTGCTGGCGGCGGGCGGCCCGGGGCAGCGCCAGGAGCCGAGCTGGTCGCTGCGGCTGCTGCGCTGGGGCGTGCTGGTGGGTCCCCGGTGGGGTGGATTAGGGTTGGTTAGCGGCCTCGCGGCTGGAGGCGCTTGGGTAGGTGCGGGGGAGGTGGGACGCCGGGTGGCCGGCGCTGACCCGCCCCCCTAGTCGCCCCGAATTGAGGGTCGAGGGCTTTCGGGGTAGGGGCCCGCCCATGCCGCCTAGGAGCCCACAGCCCCGCCGAGTCACTTTGCACTCCAACCCAACATTTATGTCCCGTTCCGGCGCCGGCGCCGACGCCGACTCTTCCTCAGGGTCCGCTGGATGCCTCCATCTGCCGCCGCAAGTTCGTGGGGGAGGTGTGTGCAGCGCTGCATGACTCCAGGGCGGCGGCGCTGCTGGACGGCGCAGCGACCACCGCCGCCGCCGCGGCCGGCGCCGCATCTGGCGCTGCAGGAGGTGGCGGCGGGGGCGGCGGTCCTGCGTGTCCCTCCCTGGCGCTGGAGGTGCTGGTGGGCTCGCTGTGTCGGCTGCCCTCCCTGGCTCGACACCTGGTACTGCAAGCGGGTGAGGCGGAGGGTTCTAGGGGCGTGGGAGGGGAGGGAGGGAGGGGAAGGGCGTGGCTGGCGAGTGGGAGTGGGAGACCCTGTGCCGCAGCGGTGGGGTGATGCGCAAACTCTGAAAAGGAAGGTCGTGGGCCCGATGTTTCCTCCGCAGGCCTTGCGCCATGGCTGGCCCAATTGGTCGCCTCCGCGATGCATGACCCGGCCGCCCGGTACGGCAACGCTGCCGCATACGTACGACACGCCACGATGTCGTACATGCAACAGAAGCAGCAGCTCCCGGCGACGGCGGAGCTCGCGATTGCGGCGCTGGGGGACCTTGCACGACGCCGTGTGTGCTTGCGAAGGCAGGATGGCGACGCTGCCGTACACCAGTACGGCCAGGCGATCGGCACGCTGGCGGCAGCGGCGGCGGCGAGCAGCAGCGGCGAGCTGGCGGCGCGGACCTGTGGCCTGCTGGCGGCGCTGGCGGCGGCGCTGCCGCCGTGGCGGGCGCAGCCGCTGTGGCGCGCCGCCGCGCCGCCGGCAGTGCTGCTGCAGCTGCATGGGGCCATTATCGGTGGCGGTGGCGGTGGCGGTGGCGGTGGCGGTGGCGGTGGCGGTGGCGGTGGCGGTGGCGGTGGCGGTGGCGGTGGCGGTGGCGGTGGCGGTGGCGGTGGCGGTGGGGCCCCAGTTCGGGGCTCCCTGGCGGAGCGTCGCTTGCGGACTTGGTTGCAGGTGCTGCGGGTGCTAGGGGGGTTCCATTGACGAATCGGTAATCCAGAGGTCTAAAGGTGGATTAGAGGGACAACGGTACGAAGTCGGGATTCACGGATCGTACTCGGCGTGCTCTGAGCGTCCGCACCGAAGCCGTAACGCTGCTGTAGCGGCAGCGGTAGCGGTAGGCCCTTGCGCCGTGCTCCTGCGTGCCCTCCGCTGCTTCCCTGGTCCTGAGTTCGGCCGGTACCACCTCGCGCCCCCCGCGTGCCGCGTCTCACTTTCTTGGCGTTCTTGGACCATCTTGGCGGATGTAGAACTGCAGCCCACACGTGCAGCTTGACACTCCCGGATGCCCGGTGCGATGCTCACCCCCTCGTTCAGGCGGTGCTGCGCTCGTCCTTCCCCGTCGTACCTCCCACGGCGCCAGCGGCAGCGGCTGCCGCGGCGGCGGTGGCCGGGACCTTGCCGCGCGGTACGCACGGCCCGTACGGCATCCCCGACGGGTGCGGTAACCCCAGCGCGGGGCACAGCGGCTCCGCCGCCGCCGTCCAGCTCCTGGTGCGTACGGCAATCACGTCAGCCCTAGTGCTGACGCGGAACGAAGCCGCGTGCGGACAAGCGCCGTCAGCAGACGCGACGGAGCTCAGTGGGGCGGAACCGACCCGCGGGTCACACGCGGCCGCGGCGCCCGGCGGCGCCGTCATCGCGCGGGCCTGCCTGTCTTGGCTGGCCTCCTTGGCGGCGGCGGGACACCGCCTCTGCCGGGTCGAAGACGACGCCGCGGCGTCGGAGGCCTTGAATGAGCTCGCTGCGGCGGCAGTGCCGCCGCCGCCGCCGCCCCGCACGGGGGCGGCAGCCGCAGCCACGGAAGCGACGGTTGAGGCCTGTCGTGCGGCGCTGGCGGCGCATGCGGCTTGCCAGGAGGCGGTTTGGAAGGACGGCCGGCGCCGTGCTGTTGCGGTGGCGAGTGGCGAGGTCGGCGGCAGCGGCAGGCGGGAGAAGAAGAAGAAGCAGGAGCAGCAGGGAGACGAGGAGGAGGAGTGTTGCAGGTGGCCGTGCGAGTCCGCCAGTCGGCAGGTAGGGTGACGGGGTGATGGGGCGGGGCGGGGCGGGGAGGGGCGCACGCGCGAGGTGCTGTCGCCCATCGCCTACTGGTGGGTGCCCAGCGCCCTCACTCCGTCTCGCTGGTAGGAGCGTCCGTCCCGCCCCGCCCTGGGAGCTCCGAGCTCGCTCCCGGTTCAGGTGATCACGTCCAAACCCGCAGCCCCCCTCCCACAACACGCCTCCGCCTCCCACAACACGCCTCTGCCCCCTCCCCTCTCACTGCACGGCCCACATCTGTCAGAGGCTGCAGGAGATCTCCGGCCCCAAGACGCCCTAGGAGGCGGCTGCAGGCGGTCTCCTGCGCCAAGAGGCCCCAAGGGCGACCCCGAGGTGATAGCCAGCAGCCCCGGGGCCGTGGTGGGAAGTGCGCAGTGAGGGGCTCGCTGGGAGGACTGCACCGGCGGGGGCGGAGCAGTTGGCGGCGGTTTGGATGGAGGCGAAGGCAGTGACGGCGGCGGAGGTGGACGTGGAGGTGGCGGTGGTGGTTGCGGGGGAACGAGGGGGTAAATAAAACGGCCCGGGACGAGGGAACGCAACGGGGGAAGGTGGGGGGCACTGCCGCAGCCCAGCAGCGCCACGAGGCCACTGAGAGGATGGGACGGTAGCGAGTGGAACTGAATGGTCGCGGAGAAAGCGGTTCTGGTCGGTTGTGAAAAGATACCGCAGCGAAGCGACGGAGAAGGCGGTTCTGGTCGGTCGGGGTGGGTGGGTGGGGGTGAGGGGAACATTCGGTTGTGGGCAGCGCACAGCTGCGTCAACTGGGCACACGAACACAATCTGTGTGCGGCAGGAGGTCAAGGATGGGGCAGCAGATTTGGATCCCTGCCCGAATTCCATTCGTGATACCAGATGGGTGGATGGATGGAGGGAGGGAATGTAAAGGCGGTCAGAGGCGGTCTTGACGTTGGCGCAGCGCGGAGGGCCGGGGCCGATAGACAACTGAGCCGGTCACCTGCAGCCAGCTTATTAGGGCTTCATTGTGGGCAGTGCAGCAGCTGGTCTTGGAGAGGGTGTGGTACGGGACGGATTTGGAAGATTGGGAGTTCGGAGCTTCGGAGCTTCGGATCGGCGGTTTGAAGCTAACGGTTAGAAATGGACCGCGAGGCCCGCGTGGTCAGTCAAGATGACTTCAACCAACGGAATTGGCATGCCCGGCACGCGCGCACGCGTGCTCGCACCACTATTGGTAGCAACCTTGAGATGATGATATCCTGAGGTTGTTTGGTTTCGGAAGGGCTAGTCAGAGGCCTGCAGGCCATGTCGTGCCGTTGTCCTTTGACACGCCAGCGCCTTTGGAAAGGCAATGTCGGCTGAAACTAATGGACATCATTACGATGCGAGCTTTACGCATTTGTTACATGTCGAACCTTGCATAATGCTCGGGCGAAGACCGCAGTGCGTGCCGGCGTGCTTGCATTAAAGTACCCAAGTCAAGGCATTATCTAACGTTGGCAGACAGCAGTTATGGCGCCAGAAAAAATAGATGCGTCAGCGGGCCCAGTGAGCGATGCTTCAACTGCGTCAAGCTGGGCGGAACGCTGGGAGAAGACCAAGTGCGCAATTCGTCGCGGCGTTCAAACCTCCTAATTTTGTTTTACTCAACAAATAACATCCGCGTCTCAGGATATTCATCGTCAAGAACTACCTGCCCCTCGCCTTTCTCGTTGCGCTCGCCGCCGCCCTTGCGTGGCCAGTGCCGGGTCGATTTCTTGCAAATGTATCAATTCTCGGAAATGTACGCATTTGCCAGGTGCGTTCGCGTTCACCGGAACAGCAGTCGTTTACGGCAACTTACTTTCCGGGCGCCGTACCACGATCGTAAATGTGCTCCTTTGGCCCCTCCACATCCTCTCAACCTCGTTCGCGGCTTCACTGAAATCTGCGACAGGTGGCCGCAATGGTGCTTGTGTTCCTCATCACGGGGCTCCAGCTCAACACGTCGGAGCTCAAGCGTGCACTAGCGCTCCGAAACCTGCCGGTGGTAGTGTACGGCTTCGTAGCCATCCTGATCGCCACCCCCTGCCTCGGTTTCGCGCTCCGATCCGCACCCCTGGACCCCTGGGAGTTCGCGACAGGTTAGAAATCCGCGGGCGGCTCCGCTGCAGGGCCTGCCGGGGCATATCCCTGGTAGTGGGCTGCACTTGCACAACCGATCCTACTGAGGCAGCGGGGAGCGGTTCCGGGCAGCAAGGCCGGGTGGCACCACCAGGGGAGCCTGAACTTAAACGGCGCAGCGCACTTCGGACACCAGGGCTGAATAAGGGCTGCCGCACACCGCAAGAACCACTTTTGTTCGCGCTTTATTCGCATCACGAAACACGTGTCGTGTCGTGTCGTGTCGTGTCGCCCCCGCCGCGCCGCTCTGGGGCCAGGCCTCGCCATCTTCTGCGTGGCCCCCACCACGCTGGGTGTGGGTGTGGCGCTGACGGAGGCTTGTGGCGGCAACCGAGCCATGGCGCTGCTGCTGACGGTGGGCACCAACGCGCTGGCGGTGTTCACCATGCCGCCGGAGCTGCGGCTGCTGCTGCCCCCGGGCCACGGCGGCAGCGGCGGTGGAGACAAGGGACCGGCGGCTGCAGCGGCAGCTGGGGCGGTGATGGAGAGCGCCTCGGCTCTCAACGTCGATGTGCAGGTGGGGACTAGGACGTACGATAAGATGGGGCCTGGGAGGGTCCGTGACGTCCGCCGACGTCCCGCGGCGGCCGCGACGACTAATCCCTGTTAAGGTTGTTTCAGGTTGTTTTGTGGCCTTATCCCTGGTTGATGTCTCCTGTTTCACATCATTCCTTGGCCCCACCGTTGCGGCGGCTGCAGGTGACTGACCTGTTGGTCAAGCTGGCAGTGACGGTGCTGGTGCCCTTCACCATCGGGAAGGTGAGCAGGGGCAGGGCACGGAGGGGCAGGGCACGGAGGGGCGGGGCGCGGAGGGGCGGGGCGCGGAGGGGCGGGGCGCGGAGGGGCAAGGCGAGGAGGGGCAGGGCGCGGAAGGGCAGGGCGCGGAGGGGCAGGGCGTTCTGGGCGGTCTTCGGCCTGTCTCCTTCATGGTTCGGCTTGTTCGCTTGCTGAAAGAAGGCGGCAGGGCGGGGGCAGCACGCCCGGGGCAAGGGGCGGAGTCGGGGTGTTGGGGCCGCCGTGGCCACTGAGTCGGGTCGGGGCTTCGTTCCTCGGTTGCTGCATGAGTGACGGGGCAGCTGCCGCTGGCGTTGGGACCACGCGCAAGGCTTTTGGTCGCAGCGGCGGAGGCGGCCGTGGCGGCATGTATCCGGACCGGAAGCAGCCCCCTACGCCAGCGCGCATGCCTAGTTCATACTGCCGTGTGCTGTCCTGCGCCGCAGGTTGTGCGCGAGGTGTGGCCCGCCGCGGAGGGGTTCGTAAAGGCGCGCCGGGTGCCGCTGTCGCTGCTGAGCACTAGCGCACTCGCCTTCGTGGTGTGGCAGACGCTGTCGGCGGCGCGGGACCTGCTGCTCGCCCAGCGGCCCGGACCTGTGTTTGCGATGATCGGCCTGGCGGTTGCGATGCACGTGGCATACCTGGTGGCCAACTACCTGATTGTTTGGTGAGAGCTGAGCTGAGTGCTCCGTAACCGTAACCGTAACAACCGGTACCGGTACGGCATGCCGGCACCGTGTGGGTGCCTGGGCCGTGGCTGGGTACAGTGCAGCGTGACGGGGACATTGCGGGGCCTTCCCGCAGTGCGCAGCGTCCAGCGATAAGGCGCTTGTGTAGGTGCAGGAGAGGCCTCTCCTGCACCTGTGGCAAGTGGCTTGGGGCGTTGGGGGTGGTGCCCTCGCCTCGCGCCCTGCCCGTGTTCCGTCATCCCGCTGTCCCTGGGCGCTACCCCACGGTTCCAAACTCTGCCCAAATGACGTCAAATGTCCCACGGGTCGGTCGGTCCTCGGCCGCAGGTTCGTGCTGCGCGCGCCGCTGCGCGAGGCCATCGCGGTGGTAATCATGTCGAGTCAGAAGAGCGCCCCCGTGGCGGTGACCACCATTACCTTCATGACGCGCGACGCGGCGCAGCAGGGGCTGCTGTCGCTGCCGGCCATCGTGGGGCAGATGGCCCAGATCTTCATCGGGGCGGCTCTGGCCAAGTGGTTGTACACGATGGTGGGTGGGGTGGGCGGGCGGGCGAGTGGGGGCGAGTGGATGTGGGTGGCGACTGGCGAGTGGGTGTGGGCAGCAGGGCGATGGGTGACGCCCACGGGACTGGCGTGGTCCCGCATCGGTGGCTGGGTGACTTGCTTCTTAACGGAAGGAACCGGCCATCTCGGCAGCGGCAGGAGTTGAGATTGCGTTCAAGTGAAGGTCGGAATCAGCAGCAGCGACCCGCCCACCGGGAAGAAGCTGAAATCTTCGGTGGCCTGCTGCGGGTGCGGGTGCGGGTGCGGGTGCGGGTGGTGGTGGTGGTGGTGGTGGTGGTGCAGGTGGAGCGGGCCGAGCAGCGGGAGAAGGCGGAGGCGCAGGCGGCAGCGGCGGAGGCCCAGCAAGCCGTGCAGGCTGGCGGTGCCGAGGCCGCGGCGGAGGCGGAGGCGGCGGCGGCGACGTCGGGGGAGCTGCAGCTGGCGGCGCCTGCACCCGCCAGCACCGCCGCCGCATGTACGGAAAGGGACCTCGAGCGCAACGCGAACCGGGCCGAGGCGGCGGCGGTGGCGGAGACGGCGGCGTATTTACGGGCCCCTGCGGCGGTGATGCTTCCAGGATCCGGAGACTTGTGTTCCATCACCATCGGCGGCCGCGGCGGCGAGGGTGGAGGCAGCTGTCCGGCTGAACCCCCGTCTTTGACGGAGAGACTGCCTTCCTTAGGGGCTGGCGCATCGACGGAGGTTGGACCGCCAGGGAGTCGTTGGTCAACGCCGTTGGAAGCTCAGCCGCCATTCGGCCGCTTGGCGCCAGGGCCTGGTCGCGGCAGCGGCGGCAGCAGCAGCGGCGGCGGCGGCGGCGGCGGCCGGGTGGCGCCGCCGCTGGAGGCGCTTCCGCAGCTGGACCCGCTGCAGCGCTTCTCCCGCCAGCAGTCCTACGGGACGGCCTCATGACGGTGTCGGCCCCGCCCGCCCCCTCTGGTGGCGCTGGGTGGGCGTGCGGGGCCGGGGCTGCTGCACGGGGCCCGGCGCAGGATGTCTGGGCCCGTCCTTTTGGCTGCTGCGGCCACAAAGTGAGAAGGCTGCGGTTACGACGGGACGCGTGCTGATTTGCGCACACGCTGATTGTGGGATGCAGCATATGCGGCATAAACAGCAAACATGGAACTTATGAAAGCATGACGGGGCACACGGGCATTTGCATGGGCACCCCGTCTCGCGTTTGCCAGCCTCTGTGGCTGTGGCTCTTTGGATGCGGGACGCTAGGCCTAGGGATGAACACCTGATTCGTATTGTTACAGGCTGCAGATAGGGTCGTCGTGCTCCGCACGGGCATCAGCCCCGGCGCGCAACATGCCGCGATCAGCCACACGCCACATGTCGCATCGCGTCTCGTCACAGCAGTTAATGGATGAGGCCGAACGTCGCACTTGGAAGAACGACTGTTTGATTGGTCTCCGCACGGTCGAGAGGCCCCGTGGCATCCCTGGCACAACAAAGGCACGATGGCGGTGCGGGGTGCGCCGACCGGCGGGGCAGGAGGCGGGGGACGGCTGAAAGCGCAGCCGGGTTATACGCGCGCTGCAACGTATGTATGCATAAGACGTAAGACGGCGAGATGTGATGGCAGTTGATGCCATAAGGGTGTGACACAGGTCGCGACGGCGATGGTAACCCGTCAATAGAGATGCGTGCACAGCCACCGCAGATACATAGGCTGCGCGGCAAAGAGGCAGCCACGCCTCTTGACGCGGACCAGACCACGACATCAGGTACACTGGACAAGGACTCTTCATCCGACGATGTTCTATTGAGGATCGGACCAACAAATCTTCCTCCATACAGGGTAGACAGTGAGGAATGTAGGCGAACGTTTGAGGTTCGAACGTGCTGCACTGCTGCTACTTCACATTCCCCGGAACATGACGGGAAATAATCTGACCCCAGCAGTGGGATGTATATGCAACAGCAAGACACGCTGTCGGCGAGCGTTGGCTCGCTGACAACGTCCGTCATGACTCCGCGCAACTGTGAAGGTGGAATACGTCTGCGTCCATGTGCGTCTTGCTTGCACGTGGCAATCCGAGCCCGTCCCGCAAGAAGATCGAAAAACACATGTTCGCAACGACGCAAGATGCGCGCTGTGACGAGATGACGGGCCCCCTGTGCAGCCGTACATAACCATCAACCACTAACGGACCAGCTGTCCTGGTGCAGATCTTGATAAAGTACGACTCTTCAAAGACAAGTTAAGGGCGGAAACTCCCCCCCCCCCGGAGCCCCGGCTCACCATGCCCCTGCCCGCAATAAGCCCTGGACCGCAGATGGTCCGCCTGCCATGGCGGCCTACGCCTACGGCCGAGCCGTGCACCGCACATCGCGGCTGAGCTCCAGTCGACGCCCGGTGGCGGGCAATCAAAGGGGAGGCGACACCGGCCGGGCAATGGCTGCAGCGCACAGCGTCTGCGTTGATTGCCTCCAAGGGAAACAATACCTATCAACAACCCACTTCATGAGCCATCCCTACGCAACGCACGCACTTGCCATCAAAATCATACTTCGTGATGTTGCGTCTTTATTCGCCGCCTGGTATGCTTCCAGCCTACCCCCAACGAACGTTACGCTTCTTCTCCGCCTTCTGCGTCCCTCCCCATATCGGTACATGCCCTCCTCCGCGAACAGCCGCGTCCGCGCAGCCCGATGGTGCGGCCCTGCCCCGGCGGCTGACGAGTCACACGCCCGAGCGCCCGTCAGACCTGCCCTCATGCCGGCCGCAAATCCGCGCCACAACAAGCATGCCAGACAAGGACCCCACTGCTGCCTGCGTCTTATCCATCCTGCCAAAGCCCCAATAGACGGTTCGGTTGATCGGTCCACAAATGTTGGTTAGTTTGTAAGGGCCAGAAGGACCGCGACATGCGAGCATAGACAGCCCGTAAATGCATGCCGAGTGCGGCGGCCGGACAAACGCAAAAATGCTACGGCAATGTACTAAGGGCATCGAATCACCCGTGTTACTGTCAGTTCGTGTCATCGTGATGAACCGGCGGAAGTCGTCAGAAGATGAGTATTCGAGATGATACGGAATGACTGGATGCGGCTAGCTCGTGCCCCTATCGCGCACCTGCCTCCGCAACGGGGGTCACACGAGTGAAGACACAACACAACACAGGGCGAGGGGGACAGAGTGCAATGCGCCCAGCTCCCTGGGCGCTCCGGCGGCAGCGATGGGCCCACCTGGTTGCGGTGGGGCCCCACCTCGTTAAGCTCCGCAGATGTGCTGACACATCGACACGTCAAAACACACACGTACACACACACACACATACACATACACACACGCCCGCAAACAATGCGGCGCGCGCCCCAGACAAAGCTGGCCGCACCACCACCACCACCACCAAAGAAAACCACAGCCAAAGAAACGTACAAGCATCGACCGCCATGCCCCACCAACCAACCGCCTACGGCATCGCTGCCCGCGCGGGAACGTCGTACACGTGCGGCTCCAGCAGAGCACCCAACAGCCCAACTCGACCAGCACGAGGTGGCCGAGGTCAGCCTTCACGTGGATATTCACCTACACAGTCTACACAGTCAGTCTAGACAGAAGCCCCAAATGGAGAGGAAGCGAAATACGACACCCAGCACCTCCTCAGCAACTCCTCCGCGTGGCAAACATCCTGTAATGGACGCAATGCCGACAAAGGAGGCTGCCAGGCGCGCTCGACACAGCCGGCCCGGGCTATGCCGGCCCCACACATCAGAGACCGCCAGATCCAGTCCAGATCCAGATCAGCAGACAGGCCTGGCTCGTCAGCCAGCCAGCCAGGCGCCCGCCCGCACGCAGCACCATAGCGCCATAGGTCACGTTCAGCAAGCACTACCGTACCCATCCAACACGCAAGCGTGAAAACATAAGCATACCCCTGCCTGTCCGCGCCGTCTTTCGTCGTTTCCTGCCGCCTGCCTGTTCCTCGCACCCCGCCTCGGCAGCTCGCCCCACTGCCCCCTGGGGAGACGGACGCT
Organism: Pleodorina starrii; assembly: GCA_030267565.1. NCBI lineage: Eukaryota > Viridiplantae > Chlorophyta > Chlorophyceae > Chlamydomonadales > Volvocaceae > Pleodorina > Pleodorina starrii. The sequence continues at coordinate 668,913 of BRXU01000015.1, forward strand.
CACCGTTCCGCCCGCTGCAGGTAACCCGTGAGCGCCTGCCTGGCGGGTTCGCAGCCTCCACACCCCGCCTGACGGCTCCCACCAGGGGGCTCTACCGCGTCACGCGCGCACATACACACACACCTGCGACACTTGTCAACATTTTGCAGCATCCGACACCAGCGACAATTAGCTCGTCAGTCAGCTGCGCAGTCAGCGGCCCAATACGTACAGTCTTAGACGCCCCCCCATCAGCACCACCACAACAACAGCCTTGCCACCGCCCCACAACAGCCTTGCCACCGCCCCACAACTGAATGACACGCCCTAACCCAAAGCTTGAGCGCTGCGTCAACAGCGGTGGTGGTCATTCATCATCAGCCAACGGTGGCGGCCCTGGCGCAGCCCGGACACGCGACTGCACGCATTCAAAAGAGCCACGCGGTGCGGGCGGAGCACTTCACACCATGACCGCGACTGGAAGAGCCCCAACGCCGCCCACGCCAGTACTACCGTTCTGCCACGACCCTTATCCCCTGCGCCTTGACAATCGTCCAATCCAGCAATCCCCCCATCGCGTCTCATTGCGTCCCGGTGCAACCATACTCCCGGAGCGCGCAGCGAAAGTGAGGCCAGTAAGCAGCGTGCCCATGCACTGTTCGGGAACACGCCCGTGTCGGCCACCCAGGTGGGTAATGAAGATTATGCCGGTGGGCTAAAAACCCTAAAGTCAGGTCCGGGAAATCCTCCAAAAAAACGCTAAGAAAAACATCGGCCCATGGATGCTCCATGCTCCATGGAGCACCCGGGGGTCTGCGCTATCTGGCAGGGCCGCTGTCTGCGGTGGGGCAGCTGACGGCCCACGCTCGCTCGTGCCGTGCCTGCTCAGCCCGGGCCAACAACCCACGAGGCGGCCCACGGGCAAAGGCACCTCACCCGGTGCGACGACAAACCAAGTACCACACAATGCACCAGACACAGGTGTAAGGTCAAGCCATCCAAGGCCCATTTTTAGTTGTCGACAAATTGATATTTCTAGGGAATGGGCGCGCGGCCAGGAAAAACGGGCTTTCATTGGCTGCATTTGGCAGCGCCCGGCAATGAGAAGTTAGAAGAGTGCCAAGCTATCAATACAGTCAGCCGGAATGCGCGGCAGGTAGGGCGCGGACCACGGCGGCGTTCGTTTGCGCCCTTCCGAATGCGTTGCCTCTACCCCCGCCCGCTACGCGACGCGTACCTTCCGCCGGGTCGCGGGTCCGTTGGCCATGAGCAATCCCAGCGGCTGCGATGACAGCCCCTGAACCTGTTGTGGCAGTGCTACCAGCCGGCTGGTCAGTCGGACGCCGCCGTTTTGACGGCGAGCGCCCTTGCCCACAGCTGCTTCTTTCAAAATGCAATTAAAAAAAGTACAGCAACGCGCCCGCAGCGGCCTTTCGCAACTTCGCACGGACACGTATTTCCCCCATCCCCCAAGTTGCATTCCAGATGAGAATTTCATAGTTATCACAATCCCACCATTACCAATACCAAGAGACCGCCACCGGTTGGGCTCGCGTCCGTCCGAACCGTTACCTCGATACACTGCGCAGGGCGCCGCTGCCGCCCATTCAATGGCCGCCTTACTCCTTACTACCGCTGAAAACGTCGTCGCGGCGACCACGACATGACAAATAAAAAGCCAACAGTGCTCGAGACGCCGCCTACTGCACAAGCTTCACCTCCGGCACCGTCACGTTCAGGCGCTGCAACGACTCCAGCAGCCTCGCAGCACGGCCCGCCGCCCGACTGGCGCTGCCGGGGCCGTAGCTGCCGGCCGCAGCGGTGGCGGCTTCACCTCCGTCAATACGGACTGCACCCGAGCAGGAAGCGCCGCGGCCGGCGATACCGCTCGCGGAAAGCGCCGCGGCCGCCAGCGGCGACGACGGCGCCGTACCGGCGCCCGTCCAGGCGGCGCTCCCGAGGACCTCATGCAACACAGCGCGCCTGCCGGCGGCAGCCGCGTCGCCGCCGCTGAGCTGCATGTGCAGCCGGCTGGAGGGTGAGGACGTCGTCGTCGTCGTCGTCCACGCGCCGGGGCGGGTGTCCAGGGCGGGGACGGGCACGATGCCGCGCTGGGCCCGCCGGGACATCTCGTGGGAGGGCGTGGAGCGCTGCGCCGGCAGCGACGGCGTCGCGGGCGCCTGCAGCACGGCCGTCGGCCCAAAGTGGACCTGCGAGCAGGAGGAGGAGTCCCGCCGCTCCACGGCGCCGCGCCGCCGTGCCGCACCCATTGGCAGGCCACCGCTGGCGGAGCTAGGCAGCAGGCTGCCGCTGTTGCTGCCGCCGCCGGCGGCCGCGGCTGAGGCGGTGGCGATGGCGGTGCCGGCGCGGGTGACGTGGAAGCAGCGCTCGCCGCTGTCGGCTCCGGCTGTCCGCGGCGAGCCGGGGAGGCAGTCCGAGATCTGGTGGCCCGGCTGGCTCGCACTGGGGCGGCTGTTGGTGGGGGACAGCGGCCGGGAGCTGGAGCTGGCGCCAAGCAGGGTGGAGCCGCTGTACTGGTTGGCGTGGGAGGACCTGGGGCCGCGGTGTGCAGGCGGTGGGTGGGTGGGTGGGTGGGCAGGAGAAGGCAGGGATGCGGGAGGAGAGTTAGGCGCCGGCCGCCTTTCCTGCGGGGACTCGAAAAGCACAACGTCGGAAGGCGGGGCGGTGGGCGCGGTCGCTGGAAGGCCAGGGCAGGCTTTGCGCCTGCAAGGCTCCGCAGTGCAGGAGTGCAGGCGACAGACAGCCCGAGCTGGAAGCCGGGCCCGGCATCCGCTGAAACCCACAGTCCTCATTGGGGTGATCCGCGTAGACGCACGCGCCAGGGCGAACTGCGCCCTCGCCCCTGCCCCTCGCGACACGCGACCGCCTAAACATGCCCCGGCTCTGCGCTTGCCTCTCACTTTACCCGGAGCCCAGACCCCCGCTGGTGGGCCATGCCGCGCGCTGGCCCACGCACCTGCAGCTTATGGACTTCTTGGGAACGTATTCGAGCCGCCGAGCCGCCGCGGCGCTGCCGTTGTCATCGTCGCCCATCAGCGAGATTCCGCCGCCGCCGCCGCACAGCAGCCGCTTCTGCGAGGGCTGCGCCAGCAGACTGCCGCGGGAGGCCTGTGCGCATGGGGGAGAAGAGGGACCAGGGGTCGGGAAGGCGAAGGCGCAAACGCGATGGGAGGGACGGCGCAGCCGGACAAGGCCCGGGCGGACGGGATACACAGCAACCGCCACCCGGCAAGGAAGACATTGAGCGATTTAGGCATCCAGGAATGCGGACAGACAAGCAGCCAGGCAGTCATGCAGTCAGGTATTACGCATCATACTACATGACCCACCTGCGACCTGATGGATGGCACGTAGTCCAGCACCACTGGGGCCGGCCTGGCCGCCCCCTCGGCCTCCTTTGCGGCCTGCGCAGCGCGCTGACGGACCATGTCGCTGTGCATGAGGTTGTGACGCACCGGCTGGGCGCCCCGGAGCGGGCTGGAGGCCGCGGGGGCGAGCCTGCCGAAGCGAGGGCGATGGGCAGGGGCGCATTAAGGCACACAGGGGAGGAGAGGGCTCCCCCGGGATCTTCCCCCTTCCCGCCCCGTCTGTCAGCTCGCCTAGCATCACCGTCACACCCGCCCCCACCTGGCCTCCTCCAGGTAGTAACCCAGGTCGCTGTTGCGGCTGGCGGCCAACCCGTCCGACAGCGACACGAGCGGCTCCATGGCCGCCTGCTGCAAGTAGGACGATGCACTGTAGCGGTGACCCGCCCGCGACTGCAGCCGCGCCGCGTTCGAGGCGCCAGCTCGCGGGCAGACCAGGTTGGGTAGCGGCAGGCTGGTCAGCTCGTCGGTCTCTGAGCGGATGTCCGTGGTGGTGGCGGGGGGGGCGCCGGCTGCATCGCCGGCGGCGCCGGCGGCGGCGCCGCCGCCGTCCCCCCCCGCCGCTTTGGCGTTGCCCTGCATTCTGGAGATGAAGATGGTGCGGAAGGCGCCAGGCTCCTCGTCGCGGCGGGGCGTGGAACAAGCCTGCTTGCAGGCATGCGAGCGGGCAATGGAGGTTCGGTGGAGCGGCGCCTCCAGTTCGCTCCGCGTGGCAGCATCAGCAGCCCCAGGCATTTATTTCTGGTGACGCATCGGGCCGAAGAGCGTGCACGTGGTTATTCCCGTAGTGGCCAAATGCCCCGGCGGACACCCGTCGCTTACCTCGCCCTTGCAGGAGCCCTCGTACCCTCCTCCGGGCGCCGCCGCGTCTTCCAGCCCCATCTCCTTCTCAGCTTCCCGCCTAGTCTTTGTTGCTGCTGCCCCTGCGGCCGCCGCCGGTGCTTTCTCCGCTGCCTGGAAGTCCAGACCGTCGCCGAGCTCCCCGTCCATCTGCAATACATCCTCCCCGGCCTCCTCCGACCCCGATTTGACCGGCTCCCCGCCTACGTCCTCGTCGGATCCGCTGCCACTGCCCATGCGGCCGGACGAGCGGGCCCCGGGCTGGTCGCTGCTGAGCTCGTCGTCCGGGCCGCCGGCGCGGCGGGCGCTTGTGTCACCGGCATCGCGAGGGTCCGGCCCTTCTGAAAAAGCCCAGGCAGGGCTGGGGACGCTGCTGCCGCTCTTGAAGCTCTTTTGCATAATGACCAAGCGCTTTACGGTCTCAACACGGGATAGCTCGAATGAGTCCTCAGGCGGGCACACAGGAATCGGGGCGCTGCACGGGTGCGTCTCCTGCGGGGATGAGGCGGGGCCGCGGGGCAAGCGAAGCGGGCGGGAAACATCAAAGCCCGCCCACTACTCCTATCGCAGTTTCACGGTGTATGCAAATACATGCCACATGTGTGCGTTAGGGCGGAGGTAACTTGCTTCCGCACCTTGGCCCGATTGATGCTTGCTGTTGGCGGACCGCCTGACGCCAACTCGGCACGTGATTCAGCGGCTGGCGCAGGTCCAATGCCCAGATGTGTCGCTTGAGATGAGGCATGCCTGTCCTCGGGCCCACGACGGCTCGCCAAGCGTGCTGTTATCCCTTTAGTGGGCTCTGGCTCTGCCTCAGCTTGCGCAATGAATGCCGAAATGATCAAATCAGCTGTGCTGCGCTTGTCGTTGTCCACTGAGGACGTAACCATTTGCCGCCGCGATATTGGGATGTTCAACCCAACGCCTGCGTCCTCCCCAGGCAACGGCTCCCGTTTACAATGGAGAGGTCTGCTGGCACATGCACCCATTTTTTTAAGAGAGTAGCCAAAGGCCGTGGGCTTATGAGTTATGACGGTGCCTCACTAAGGCACCCCAGGTTTGCTAACTGCCCCAATGGCCGCAAGAGAAGTTCCGCAGGGAACGAATAAGCTCTGAATTTGACTCCTGGTGTATGGGCTTTCCGTTTAAATGTTGCCGCACACGGACGGACAACTCGGACGCGTTCGACTCAAGGATGAAGCTATGATATGGTTTTTATCGTATAATGTAGCATCCGTTGCTTATTCATATGCTTGCCATAGGTGCCGACCTTGCAGTTTTTGCATGAAGGCACACTCGGTCATTGTACAAATTTTGTCGTCCAAGTACGTACCCTTTATGCATAACCGAAACGGCCCTTCTGCGTCCTAAAATGTAAAGCACTCCTGGTCAAAGCCCTCTAGGACATGGCGCAATGCGGATGACCGACAAACGATGCAAAACAGCAGAATGGAAAGGAACACGATAGTGCAGATGAAGAGTGCAGGAGCGCGCCGTAGCGAGCGGCGCACACGGAAATTAAGTAAAGTGTGCGCCAGTCGGCATGCGAGGAACATCAATACACTGCAGCATTAGGAAAAACGCTTGAAATTGCGGGGGGTTGTGCGCGAAGTCGGGCGCGCGCCAGGCACGTGTCGAACATGCTGGCAGGCTATTTAGGGCTATTTCGCATTTGGGGCGTACTTGACACAAAAGGTAGGGGAGATAGCTCTTAGGTGAAGGGACGACAAAAAGATGCTGGCGCACTGCGATGGAGCAAGCGTTCCCTCCTTGTCTTCAAGGGAGTCGCGCAACGCACCGGATACACAGGTCATCCCCCGGGGAATTACCCGAACAAGGCTAGGCCAACACAATCGGTTTGGCTGAGACGGACTAGATTGAGTAACGGAGTGCAAGTGCGACGAAGACAACCTGTGTCCCATCAGCTTCTCCTACCCCACCCCCACCACCGTAACCACCACGCAACACCCACCACCCCATATCCACACCCGGCCCCACACCCTTGGGTTCCTCCTGCGAGCTCGCGCCCCGGCGGCCGGCTGATTGTTGCGGACGTGTATTGTGCACGGGTTCTGACCACGAGTCGTAAAAGTGCCATGTGGGATGTGAGATAGTTGAAAGGTCGGGGTGCTGGAGCCCGCGGCACAACGCCTTCGGCACTGCGAAAGGCGTGGATTTGGCTGAGTGGAGTGGCAGGTAGGGAGGATCGGAGGTAACGGACGGGGCCAGGTAGTAGGCTGAAGAACTGAGGATAGGTGCAAGACACACCCTCACAATGAACGTAATGGGAAACGAACGCAATACAAACTGAGAAAGGGACCGTGTGCCATGAGAGAATCAGCCAGCAGTACGCAGCCGTGCTTGCGTCTATTCGCAAATCGTAGACCTTGCATCGCGTCCACTAAATGCAGAAAAGGTTTCGTTGCGCGCCAACGGGCAGTTAAGTAAGTTAGATCACGTTAAATGACGTTCTTGAGACCCAATTTGGCAGCAATCGCAAAAAATGGAAAGGCGTTTTCGGAGCCAGCCTGAGCGAGAGTCGAGGAGCTCATTATAATTTCTGCCGCTAGTGATGTAGGTTTAAAACTGTGTAGAACTAAAACTTTATTTGCGTATTGTAGAACTTTGCCTTTGTTGCATCCATTTTGTTTGTCGTTTCTTTTGCAGTACATCCGTCTGCGGTGAATTCATAGTTACAATACAGTGATAACGGGGAAGCTGTCGCAGGTTATAGAGGCTTACTGTGAGGTGCTTTATTATGGATGCAATTTTTCCTTGAGGAGCAACCCTGCGCAACCCAGGAGGAACACGCGGCAGAAAATTTTCACCAACCGAACATGAGGACGAGCAAACCTCCTCTTCAATCTTACACTGTTGAGTGAAAGGGTTATAGTCATGTAAATGAAGTCGGTGCTGCCAAAGAACTTAACAGTTAACCAACCGGATGGCGCGGCTGCGTACCGGTACTTATGCTTGTGTCATTACAACATGAAGTGCGTTGCATTCGATTAATTACAAGAGTATTGGTGGATTTGATTTAAGAGTGCAACGGGCGACGACCCAATGTCTGGCTCGGCTATTGGCTCGGCTTCGGGCCGGTCGTCTGGAGTAAGCGCGACGTCCTCCAGCAGGTCCTCAGCGTCTCATCGAGTAAGGTATGGATTTGTAACATTTGCAAAAAAACAAACATTGGCTCCTCACTGTTTAATGCTGTGGTAGGCTTACTGCCTGCTGTCTGTCGGACTACCGACGTTTGCAAACCACGAAGCAGGTTTCTTGCGCTCTGAGGCCCTAGCATAGCAAACCTAACAGCAACAACGAGATACTAGCAAAATCTGCCTCAGTTGAGCCCCCTGAGCACTGTAGTAGAATCGCGGGAAAGTGCGCTTCAGCAGTAGGAAACGAACCGCGTCCCGCCGCCCAAGTTGACGGTGGTGGCCCGGAACCCGATATGCGATCACGCCAAGCGGCCCTTGAAATGCGCTTTTGTTTAAATATCCGTTGTGCAAGTTGGGTGGTGCTACAAGTTGGTAGAGCCGGTGGTCGTCAATTTCCGCAGGTTGGACCGGGAGTACCAGCAGGACGGTACTGGGGAGGACATCTTCGATCGGAGCTCATCCCTTGAGGTATGGACAACGAGAAGTCCACCGACGTGCGGTGAAGCCTTCAGAACTGAACGGCCCGTCTTTGTCTTCCGGTAGCACGCAGCTCGCGGCAGGCAGACTTGCCTGGCCTTTAACTAAGCTTTGATAACAATTAGGTCAGGTAGGGCGGACTTACGCAACGACCGCCATTAGCTTCCGTCCAGCTGGGAGAAGCAATGTGGGTCGTATTAGACAAGACTGACCGCCTGACCGACTGACGTGCACATTCGTACGGCAACCCGCCCACTGCCCCCCACATGCAACGTAACGCGCCGCGTGCCCTGCGTGCTATTCACATGTTGCTTGATATTGCCCACTTGTAAATACATACGGCATATCCGTCTATCCCATCAGCGCGGGCGCTACCACGCAACACACTTGCGGAAATATACTCACTACCAGACGCTCGCGGCGCCTGCCGACCTTGCTGCCTCGCTCGCTCCTGCGTTCGTTCCTCGTCGCCGCGCCCTGCACGCACGGTCATTCGCCGCGCCTGCGTCCAGATCGGCATCTTCGGAGTCCTGTGCACCCTCCGGTACGTATTCACGGCCGGCCAAATATAGCCGTACCCATACCGGTATCGATGTATGTTTGTGTCATCACGCGCCACCGACAAACCGCCGTTGCTTGTCCGTCATACCACCGGGAGCCTTTGGGCGAGCACCGCGCGCGCTGATCGACGCGAAAACAAGTGTACGTATGACCAAACTGGGCACACGCTCCACGAAATGATAAGGATAACTCAATGAGGATAACTAAATGAGGCGCCAAATGCAATCAACGAGACGACGGCCCTTACGTAATCCTGGCTGGGGACGATGAACGAAGTGGCTGGACTGAAGGGGGGGCTGGGGTTAGACAAACGTGTGGGTACGACCCCGCTCGTCTACGGCCATACTCCAACCAGGGGGCCCGCCGCGCGCACGAGACCGATCGCCCGATTAATAGCCCTTGCATGTGACAGCGCCGGGCGGGTAATAGAGAAAGCAGCGGCAGTAACCCATGCCTCGGCTCCGTTACAATTATTATAATTATAATTATAATTATAATAATTATTACTATAATTATAATTATAGATATAATAATAATAATAATAATAGTAATAATAATAATGATAAGAATAATAATAATGATAAGAATAATATTATAATATAATAATATTATAGTTATATTATTATTATTATTATTATTATTATTATTATTATTATTATTATTATTATTATTATTATTATTATTATTATTATTATTATTATTATTATTATTATTATTATTATTATTATTATTATTATTATTATTATTATTATTATTATTATTATTATTATTATTATTATTATTATTATTATTATTATTATTATTATTATTATTATTATTATTATTATTATTATTATTATTATTATTATTAATCAGACGCTTGAAGGGTAGAGCCAACGGGCCAGCAGCTGGCCGTGCACTGCACCCGAATAGGGCCTGCAAGGAAGTGTGGTTTCAAATGAGGGATCCAGTGAGGCGGCGGGTCTTGCGATGAACTGCGTGCCTGTGAATGCATAGTTTGCATGTCGAGCATTCTTGCCTTTGATGCTGCTAGATGGGCCCGTAAACATTTACGATGCCATACCCGCATGTGCGTGCGCGCGCAGGAAGGAGAACAATGAAGCCCGCGTCCGCATTCGATGGGTGCTCCTCAAGATTGCGCTTGACGCCTTGCAGCTGTTCACGACGGTCATTGCGCCAGCCAGACAGGGCTGGAGCATCGATGCAAACGGACCGTAAGCAAGCATGCGGGCGGGCGTGCATTGTTCGTGGGTTCTCCGTGTAACTTCGTACTGCGTTCTGCCACACTTGCTTGCGTGTATGTACTTCGCTTGCTCCATGCATGCCTTCTGCCGTGTATGTTGCGCAGGGCATGGCGTGTCGTGAGCGTGCTCAACTTCTATTGGATCGCTGACATTGTAAGTACGCACGCATGTATCGTGCTTTTGTTTCGAACGTAAACATGTCCCTCCATTCCCATGTATGCACGTTTGCGAAAACGTATGTTGATACCTCGTGCGGATTGATACGGATGGAGGGCCACGCATCCCTTTGAGCGTCTGCATTGTTACTGGACGGACTGCGTGCTGCGATCTGCTGAACCCCTCGCTCCATTATTAGCCGCTTCGTACAGCATGGATAGGAAGCGAGCGTGAGCCTGGCTGGTGGGGAGCGTCTGTGATAGCACAAGTAAACTACTATGGCAGCATGAACTGTTGATTGGTTGTAGTGACCTTGTTCCACCCCATGCATTGATATGCCGCCGCTCAATATATAAATTGCTTATCTCATCGCTCATACATATTGGTGCTTACGAACGACCGAGTGCAGACGTACGGTGCCTACCTGGCCACGCTGTACGTGATGGTGGGCCTGCTGGGCCTGCATGTGGGGCTGTGCGTGTGGGTGGCGTGGTGCTTCAAGGAGCAAAAATTTCCCGTCGTGTGGCCGCTCAAGGTGCGCGAATATAGAATGGACAACAATTGATTACACGACTGAATTTGCCGCTACCTTGTTTGTTATTGTTGGCGTGCGCCTATCTATATATCGTCCGTTCGCGTGTTGCTACGAGCTGGATACCGTACTGGACGTATTGGCCGGCGGCGACACAGGCGATGCAAATTGCGCATTTATCCAAAATACGACCGCCAGGAAACTTTTAACCGCAATTATAATGTCGTTTTTGTAAAACTACTTCTCTAACCGTTGAAACGGGCATTCGTGCATGAAAATATCCACTCCCACTGCGTGCGTGTTCTGGCACGCAGGCGCTGCGGTTATTCAGCAGCGTCTTCTTCCAGGCTTTCGACGTGGCTGCACTGAACCTTCTGCAGGTATGCATCAGCTTGATTGAAAGCTGGCCCGCACGAAGGGTGTAGGGAGCGTGCTGCTGTATGCGCAGCAGCTTCAGACATGCCTGCTTCAGCAAACGTACCGTCGTTCCATTCCAGCATCAGTTCATCAAATTTCATGTACGTAGCAGTCTCTATCTACGCAGTCTCTACGCTGGTTGCGTGGGGCTGCCGAAGAGAGCATGGTTTAATACTCGAGGAAAGGCCCACTAATAAATTCACGCGCGCGTAAGGCCGCGGCGTCGTACGTAATGGTGATAACTAAATCGCGAAGCACCGCTGTGTGGGGCGGGATAGATACCACCTAATCGAGTAGCGCGTACGTGCTCGCTCCCTACACGCGCTTGCTTGCAATGCACCCTACCCCCTTACCGCTTGCGCTGATAGATGTCGACACATTCATCTGTCTATTTAAATAAGACCGTTAATGAGTCACCCGTATTATATTTGTGTGCCACTTGCCCCACCAACATACAGCTGGGCATGACTTGCCGCTATACGGACAAGGAGTCGAGGATGCACTTCGATTTCTTCCCCCAGTACAGTAAGTCCGTACTGCGGTACTCAGGCTATAGGCTCGAAAACGTCAACTCTACATGCAGTGGGATGAAACGGCAAGCACCTGGGTCCGGGCGGCCGCGCGCGATTGCATGTGCGCATGTCTTCACGCGATTCTTCAAATGATAGATAGTACGGGCACTAACTCGTCCAACTGCCACCACTAGCATGTATGTAGCGCCGCATTGATCTGCGATACCTTATTACTAACAGTTACCGGCTCTCCTTTCCCAAGCGTCGGTTGATAGCTAGCTAGGCTGTAGATAGATACATTGGGGGCTGGTGCGCGTATATATGGTTTCCTTGCCATACGTCTTGCTGAAACACCTGTGCCTGTGCGTGTGTGCATTATCTATCTATGGAACTGCTGCATGCAGGCTGCAGCACAGCCCCGCATGTCACGCACGCGGTGGTGTCGGGCCTCAGTATGGGCCTCTTTGTCGCCATCGCACTGCTGACAAATATGGCGGAGGTGCGTGCGGCCGGCCTACATGCGGCACGTGCGTGCATACCCGGAGGATCACATACATATTACATATGATTGACCGAATTAGAACCCATAGGAAGTGCCTGCGAGGCAGGTTAAGCACGAATCTGGTCGCCGGAAAGTTACTGGTTCGGTTCCACCTTACAGACGAATGGATGTCCAATGAACGAGGGCCCTGGTGCGGCATGGGACGAACCGCACTGCCCGCACGGCTCTGCAGTCGTGTCCGTGTCCGCCGCTGCACCGCGTGGTACAATTCGCAATGGCCATTAAAGGTTCAACAAGGGGTTGGTGTCGGCTTCCTTGAAGCCGGAAAAAGGGCGGGGCCCCGTTCAATCCGTACGGGTTAAGTTGAGTGCTAGGGCGAAAGTGTGGACAGTCCTGCTGATATATAGCCAGAGCTTTATCCCCGAAATGCCTGCTTACGGAGTCGTCAGCAAGGCCTGCCGGCGCCGCGCGAATCACGTCATCCCGCCGGGTGCATGAGCGCATGGATCGAAATACGGCATCATTTCCAAAGCGAGCGGCGAGGGCGTCAAGTGTGAGAGTGTCCTGACAGTCCTGCTGATAGACAGCCAGAGCTTTATATCCGAAATGCCTGCGGCTTGAGCAATCCACCCCATGTTCAGCATCGCGCTCCGTCTCGGCACTGTGCAACTCTTCCCGCGAGCGCATTGGCTTAAGTAACATGACAGTAGACGTGGAGTGTATCATTCACATATCACGCAGGCTGACTTGCCAATAGAAGGACAGCGGAACTGTTTGCGAGGGTCGCGACGACGTGCAGTTGCCGACGAGAGTGCACAGGCTTCGCTACCGAGGTATCCGCCGTATCGTAGAGCAGGCTTGACAACTTTAACATTAGGACAGGACTGTAGAAGTCCCCTAGGTTGCCGACTGGACTTGTCGGGCGGCCCGCAGAAGAGCGCCGCATCGTGCGTTCATTGGCGGCTTGGCGTCCAACAACCAACAGTTTGCCCCTCATGGTTTGCTCCTTGCAACCTTTGTAATAGTAATATGCGTCAAGTCGGTCGGACCGGCTAGCAGAGCTGCTGTGGTGTGGTCGCGGGAAGAATGTTCGAAATAGTTATATGCGTCAAGTCGGTCGGACCGGCTAGCAGAGCTGCTGTGGTGTGGTCGCGGGAAGAATGTTCGAAATGCAAACTTAGTTGGTTGCTTGCCGAAACGAAGATTCATTTCACGCCGTCATGTCAGAATTCCACTTTAAGGAACGATGAATCTTCTGGAATTCATTATAGGCCGAGAGGCCTTGGTTTGACCTCGGCCTCGGTCCATGGAGACTGCCAAACTGGTTTTTACTCATGCGATGTTGGGTTCCTATAATAAATTTACCGTGCAATAAAGAATGTAATCTTTTACTTATGCAGACTTTCCGATGGCCGAAAGTCTGCACTTTGGTTAGGACACCACAGTTCACAGGCACGGACATGGGCAATCCTACAGGGCGGGGCCCCCCTGGGCGCTTCGCGCTGGGGCCCCGCCCAAAAATGATGTGTGAGGCGTACCCGGGAGGAGTGCGTGCGGGTACCCGGGTATGGTCTGCGTGAGGCTAGGCCCAGGCACTGAGGGGTGGGAAGCCTCCGAGGGGTCGCGCGGAGGGTTACGTACGCCGGGCGGGCCGGCTGCCCTGGTGTGTGTTAAGGGAACAACGAACAGTCTGCTACCCTTCATGATACGCGCCAGGACTGCCGGTCCAGCGTAATACTTCCTTTCTTACATTGGCTGATGCACCGGGCACGTATGTGTGTAGGTGGAAGTGAACCTGCTCTCCCGGCGACCGTTCGCCTTGGGTCACAGCGGGCCGGTCGTCATGGCGTTTGCGTTCAAGGTGCGCATCGCACGTGCTGCCTTCCAGGTTGGGCAGCATGGTATGGTATGCACATACAGTAAGAGCGCGATCAGCAGCGCGATCGAGAACGAATGGATTGAACATGCCGTTTTCATGTTGCTTGGATGTGAACTTGACGGTTTTACCCATGCATCTGCACATCGGACATCACACTTCTTTATCTGTGTTGAAGCATGCTGAGCGCAAGATGTCTGACTTTATGCTCTGGCTTCCGTGCGAAGGATGTCGTCTATCCGCTCACATCGCCCTTTTTTCTGCTGTGCTTGCAATGCAAGCAACGCCGCCCACCCAAACATCCGTCCATGCATGCATGCATTGTGTGTGTGCAGGTGCTGCTTACCATGGTGCATGTCTTCATCGGCTGGAAGCGCGTGCAGGCCTGCCTGTACCTGGCATTGTCACTGGGATTCGCATGGCAGTTCGTGCGATGGGTGAGAAGAGTAACATGATGCCCAATCCTTGTGTGCGCACGGCGCCAGCAGCTAGCCGCATGTACTGCATACACACGCAAGGGCGCGGGCGCGGACCCCGGCGGCAATTGTGCCAAAACAGGATGCTGTGGCACCAAGCAACGAACGAAGACACCTGAGAGTGGTTACTTGCACTGGGGGTCTCGGTCCACTTGCAGAGTCGGTCGTCCACTGGTGGCTGGTTCCGTCGCCCAGCGGACAAGAATACATACATACACACGATGTATCCGTGACGTCGTCGCTCGGCTCCCGCAGGCGCCCCACCTGGTGAACTGGGTTAACTACCTGCGCTCGGGCGTGGCGGCAATGGTGGTCTGGAGCTGCGCAACGCTGATGCTGCTGGTGTTTCATCCCGGGATCAAGGAACACGACATGGACAAGTGGGCCGACGCCATGACGCTGCTCATGCTTGTGGGCCTTGCGCCGGCGTTTGGCATGGGGGCGCTCTTGTCGTGGGGCATGATCCGACACATGACGAACGCGACGCTTAATGAGCTCAAGTAAGTGGCAGGGAGAGAGCACGCACTGAAGGACCTTTATTAGGCAGCCGGCGCTCTGGGATGGGATTGATCGACGCGAATCCTAAGGAGCCTGCCCGAACACTGCTGCATACATGCGCGTGCGTGTGGGAAAGTACGCACCACTACCGACATGCCTGAGGACCTGCTACGTCACGTCAAAGAAGAAAGGCCAGTAACCCGGCCTCGCTCTCGATCTTATTCCTTTTTGCCTGCATTCAGGCCACGCACTGGACTTTGTGCCCCATGCTTGAATGGTGCATCATCACGCATATCCCAACTAGACGGATTCCGTCGTGTGTGTTCGTTCAAACCTATGGTTTACAGGAACGCCAAGCCGGGCGTGCCCCTCCAAGATGTTTGCCGGAGCATGTTCGATCCGCAGGATGTGGAAATTGTGGCGAGGTGTTGCCGCGTATGGAAGGACCGGTACACCGTCGACCCTGCAGCCGTGGAGAAAGCTCGTCACGTGGTACAGGTAGGTACGCAGATAGAGTCAAGGAACACATTTCCTGTTTCTATCAAATTTGTCACGGCGAGCAGAGTCGTGATACGTAGGACGGACTACATTTCTGATGCATATGGACAGGTCAACATAACGTGTTTTAATTAAGTATTGTTGTCAGTTGTTGTGATGGAGACAGTCCCACCCCCACGAAGCCGGCAGCAAATATGTATGTGAACGCCTCAAAATATGTGTGCCTCGCCGCTTGCTCGCTTTGGATACGTATGTACGGAACTATAAGTGCCGGTATGGTAGGTGTAACTTTCTTTGGCGCGAACCGTCCCGCCCGCTCGTCACGCGCAGGTTGGTGTGGCGATGTTCCCCAACAGCGCCTACATGGTGCTCCTGCAAGGAAACTTCATGATCGATGTGCTGGGGGTCAGCCAGAGCGGCTCCCGCCGCATCGAGGTGCGTGGGTGTGCGCGTGAAGATAGATACGGCACATACATGCATACAGATAGATAAGAGGTGCGGCTGAGCCACGCACATAATCCGGCCCATCCTCTCCCTAAAATCTGTGTCCTCAGTGTGCCCCACAATGCATGGCGGCTGGATGGCACGGCGATAAACGTCAATATACATTATTAGTCAGGCGCTCGCACGTGCTTACGGCAGTCCATCGCGCGTGAAAATGGTTACGCATACCGAGCTGAAACGTCTGAACGGCGCAAAAACGCACGCTGACGCAGATGTAATAATGTTTGTCGTGATCTGCTGCAGGAAGCTCGGAAGCTAAACCCTGGTCCAATGTGCCGCTTTATGATGTTCGTACGACAACAGCAGGCATCGGTGAGTTATATTTCTTTTTTGTGACGGCTGCTGGAAAATCTTATAATTATATTGATGCCATGGCATGTAGCTCACTAGTAAGTGTTGCAAGCTCTGCAGTCCTTGCGGTCCAGTACGCAAGATAGAGAGTGTGTGTAGATACGTATGCTCTCCAACCCAGCATCGCGAGCGGCGGCCTTACCTTATTGGCGCGCGGCGGCTAGCTCGCTACTAAATTGTAGCATGGCCTTGGTAGCGAACGTGTTCGTCAGTATTTACGTTGTCAATATCACAAGCTAGCTCTATCTGTTGGCAAGCACCACAGTCCGTCAGACGTCAGTTAAAAACACGCAAGCCCGTAATTCCTAAATTGAATCCGTTGCTGCTGCGTGCGTGTATTCTCTTTGTTGAGCATGCATGCCCGCCACATCCATCCACGCGTGCGTGTGCGCATTTGACTGTGGTTGATTGCCATGACAGCCCAACATTTGATGTTCTTGCACAGACCTCATGAATGCCCATGTACGTACGTGAAAATACCCGCCCATGTATTCACATGCACGCACGCAGCAACAAGCTGCTGGCCACCAAGCCCAAAGAGGTGCCAGCATGGACCTCCTAGCGTAAGTTCTGGCCAGTCGTCCTGACCGAGGGGAGGGTGGGCTAAGGATCACCTCCAGCTGGCGGCGGCGTCATTGCGTGGCTTGTTAATCATAGGCGGGCACTTACGTATGATGGCGATTGTGTGTAGATGCGTGGTTGGTAGATGCATTTCCACGCTACCCTGCCTGCGTGTCCGCCGCCTGCCGCGCGCCTCCATTCGAACGTCAAAGCCGCCCCGTCTACTCACCGTCTGCTGCCTGCCTCCTCATCAGCAGTCAGCTTCCTCCCACGCCGCCCCATCCCACGTGCGTCTATCTGGTGGAATAAGTCACGCCACACCGACCCGACCCACTCTCATGCCCCATCGATCCACTGGCTCGGCTGCCATGCTGAACCGCTCACGCTCTTTCCTCTCCCTTATTAATCCTGCCATCTATCTCCCTCTGCATGTACTGATCGTTGCACGCAGCTACGTGGAGTACCAGCGCAAGCAGCGCATGGTGGTCCGACTGCACCGGGAGGCGCTGCAGGCCATGTGCAACTTCTGGTGCGTGGGACGCTGGATAGCGTTGAAGTGTCTTTCGTACACGCAACGTTCGTGCGTGCGAACGGCCGGTGCGTGGGCAGCGAGTCGCTGCATGCACTTGTGCAACTAACGTGTAGTAAATGTCGTACAGCGTGCTGCGGCCCGCCGTGCAATTCTATAAGAGAGCATAGACGTACACGCTCTCCCAGCATCGATCTGGAGAGGCTTTCAGCGGCGCGCTACTACACAATAACGCTTCGCTTCGTTTAAATGGCGTTCGTCGTCGCCGGGTTCCGTCTTGTGGCCTGCCACCGGGCTTTATTTCCACCACCGACGCAGGCGGGCATTGGACACGTCACGTGTCTCCTTCACTCAGCTCAGCAAGGCACTGGGAAAGGTCGAGACATCGGTATCTCAGGTCGGTCGACACGCAGATGCTCGTGTTGTTCCTTCATAGACATAGGGGAAGGCCAGCAACTATCCTAACTAGTCAAGCATCGTTCATTAGCAGCATGTACGACCCCCTAGGAAGTGCCTGAGAGTTAGGGCACTGAATTGGTGACCGAGAGGTCACCAGTTCGACCCCGGCCTTCGCAGAGGGCTGGGTGACCGATGGGGGCCCTGGTGTGGGAACGAACAGCAGGTGATCGCATGGCTCTTTAGCCATGTCCCTGTCCCCTGCACTGGTAGAACTCATCACGGTTGAATGTTCAACGATGATGTGTCTGGCATATCTGGGAAGAATGCGTGCGGGTACCCAGATGTGATCTGAGTGAGACGGAGTCCAGACACTGAGTGGGTGGGAGAAGCAACCCATCTTAGTCAAAAAGGCGGTCACCGCGGTAATGGGCTGTACCCGCCGATGAGGCATCAGTCTGTTCCCTTAACCCACGCAAGGGCTAACGGTCCAGCGTAATACTTTCTTTCTTTCTTTCTTTCTTTCTTTCTTAACTAGTCAAGCTCGAAAGTATGTAGAGGGAAGGTGCTGTACGTATGGATGCGTGCGCTGGATGGCTGCTGACTGGCGGCATGCTGCATACAACCTCAATCACGTATTTACATGCGCTGCCAATTTATGATGTCTGCACCATGGTTTAATGGTGACACACCTTTTCATTTGATCGTTTAGATATCTGTGTGGCGATGATGAACTTCTTGGCCCCGCCCGCCCTCATGCCCAACAAACGAATTTGCTGTCATGCGGGCGAGCAGGCTCAGACAGCGTACCGTGTGGTGCTGGAGAGCTACGGCAACAATCCAAAGCTGGTGCGGCTGTACGGCAAGTTCCTGCAGACCATCAAGAACGACCCCTGGCGCGCGGTAGGTGCACGATGCGGTGCAGGCATATCTATCGCCAGAAGTTTTGGTAGCAATCCAAACATCAAATGCGTACCCTGCATGATTATCACACAACAGCAGCATCCTACATGGATGCCAGGATGCGGGGGCTGATAAACACAGACGGATGAGTAGCTAGAGGCGGTTTATTACCATCGTCATCATTGCGTTGTTTGCTGTTTGCATGCTGAGGTGTGCATTCGTAACTCGCTTATTCCTATCTTTTTTTATTACTCGTGTTGAAATTTATGTGCGTACAACGAATAGCCTCTCTTTTATTGGCATACATATCTACCTCGCTCCAGCTGCAATGCTGTTACCCACAATATATATAATACGTATCACTGTCGCGCTCCAAACTAACGCAGTCTGAGTACTTTACGGAGGCTGATCGGTTGGAGGAGGTGCAGAGCGGCGACGCAGGCGGCCCGCTCCTTCCAGACGGTGCGTATGTATATATGTGTGCGGTATACGTACATACATACATACACGTAACGTCCTCCGAAGACGTACGTATACATGTCAGACTAACTTATCTAGCTCCATTGATGGTTCTTGCTAGTTTATGGCTTCTCTTAATTAGATATGAGCTGTCTATATATCTAGGTGTCTTTAAGCCGCCCTTAGTGGACGTGAAAACCGAGTCTGACGTCATATTTAGCTTAATTAGCTCCGAAGCTGCCGAGGCTGCGACTAGGGCTTTTAGAGCCTCTAAATAGAGGAGAATGCGAATGTTACAAGAACCACGACAGCGGCATATAGCCATTTCTAGAAAAAAAACTTTGCCGGCCAAGGCCAAGGATTGGACCGCCGAGTATTTGGCGTCCGCAGGCATACATTTGCTGCCCGCAATACATAGGGGCCCCTTCCACGTGGTTATGACACTCCTCAAGTAAAGTCGCACCACCGGAGTTAAGAGCAGCACCGCGGCCTTGTGTCGAAAGACCAGTGTCGCTTGAGGGGAAAAGGGCTCCCAAACTCCCGCGGTACACTGGCTAACCTCACCTTCTGCAAACAAAACACGTACATATCAAAATTTGTATCGGCTGAAAATCACCTGCGGCTGAGGCACAGCTTCGCTCGCACATGTTGCCGGCCGCGTTTAATGACCTCTTTAATCGTGCGATCGCACGATGTAGCTGTTATCCAGCTCCTCTGTAATTAATTAAATCAAAAAAACAATCTTTCTAAGGCCGCCGCTGATGCCGGCCCCTCCGACGCCAACGCGCAAATAAAGCGCGCTCCCTGACGGCTACACGGCTCCTAATCCGGTCAAGGGCAAGCCATCGGCTAATCCTGGCAAATTGCCTCGACTTCGGCCTAATCCTTTCACATAGAACTATATAACTTTATCCAATCAAACCCCGCGGTCCGGGGTCGTCGGTCCGGGGTTCTCATAGTAATAATTTCTGCCTGCTGACCGGCACCCGACGATAATTTCTAATCTTTGCAACCCTCCTTTCCAAAATAATAACCTCCGTTTTCTTACTAAGCTTACTATGATCCAGCCTCATTCCATATCTTCTTTTACAGCATCAAGCTCAGGACCATCCTCAATAAATGAAATAAAAGTCTGTAACCGTTATATGTACCATAATCCTTTCAAATTAACATGTTTTTATATTCAGTCGTTTCTTTCGTTTCGGACAGAGCACACAGCCTTCGATTTCGCGGTCAATTGGTTTGGTGGCCTAACCTCCGCTTACGGTAGGCCTAGGACATTTCCTGTTGTTTGACCAGACACTGATGGCTCTGTATGTATACCACCAGTAATGCTTACTATGGGGGCTTCGTGCCCCTAAGGACGACCTTACGGGCTGTACAGTCCTCATGGGGGCTGTATGAGCCCTAAGGGGGACCTTAAGTTACCCGGGCCCTAGGAGATAAGGCCTCCTAAACGTATGGTACATATGTGAGGCCCCTACTGTCCTTAAGGGCATTCGGGCTGCTAAAGGGAGACCTGGTATCAGGATAACCCGATCGAAACCCCATATCTCGTGGACGTTGGGCCCACAATGTCGTGCAAACACACTTCGAAGCTGGAGTTCCGTGGAACTCTGGTGGCGGCTCACCTTTGGTTCTACCTATCTATCTAGCGACGTACTCACACATACATACATATGTACAGGCACTCCGCTGGGGCGCATGGACGAAATAGCTACTGCAGTGCTGGTGATCAGCTCCAACGGCGATGTGCAGATGGTGAGTGTAGTTACAAGAGCTGCTATATATCTGGCGGCTTACATACTTCCGGCGGCGGCTAGCGATTGATCGATTAATCGGCACATACATGGATGTCGCACACGCATGTAGCTAGTCGGTTGGGAGTCAATGTATGCACGGCAGGACACCACCTTCCTGTGTTTCACAAAGGAAGGTCAGATAGAGCGAGGCTCCGTTGATCGCTGACGCTACCGACGCTGGCTTGCGGTGGATTGTGCACGCAGGCAAACAGGCACGCGCACGTCTTGTTCGGCTACAAGCGAGGTGCGATGCCTTTTCTGCCAAAGCCTTTTGCGAGGTAGCCGATCGCATGCCATGAATCTATGAGTGGCGCACGCGCATTCCTTCCAGATAGAGGTTCGCACATACACTTGGCGGTTTCCTTGCCCTCCCGCGCGAGCATAACACACATACGTACACGTGTCGCGCGTGCATGGTCTACCTGTTGTTCCATTCATTAGGCTCCGCGGCGGCGACGGGATCCCTGCAATTCATGGTCTTAGAATGGCATTGTCCAGAGAGAAATAAAAAACCCATTTTTAGTTGCTCATCTAAGCTGCGTGCTAGGTATTCCCATGCTTTCCATACTGACATATTTGTACATTCCAGCAATTACATGATCTGCCGGTTTGAGTACAAAGTGTTCGATCGGCATGCGTGCAGGTACCTTGGAGGGCAAGCCCATGGCGACGTTGCTCGCCCCACACTACACTCGGTGGCTGTCCAGCCACCTGTCGTACATCGTGGACCGCTCAGAGCTGCTGGCCTCTGTCAACGGTGGCCGGGTGCCCGAGGTGGAAGACGTCAGCGGCGGCGGCGGCGGTGGCGGCGCGGACACGGTTGTGGTGGGAATGCACTCGGACCGGGTGGCCTTCCCAATCAAGTTGGCCATTCGCAAAGCCTCGGGTGAGGATACAACCCATATGTTGTATACATATAACCTGTAAGTTGTATATATGTTCACGCCCTACAAGGGCGCTGTTGTGTTGATGTGGTTGTTACAGTGGGCTCCAGGCCCTCGTTGTATGAGTAGAATCAGCTGGCCAGCAGCTGGCCGTGCACTGCAGAGGAAACGACCAGGGCGAAGGCACGCCCAATCAGGCCAGACGACAGCAGAAGCCACCCAGGCAGGGACGAGCGAAATCGGGGTGAAAGCACAAGGACCGACCGATGACCACGGGAAAAGTCGCCATTAGGCTCCCCCCCGAAAAACTACTGGGGATGCTTGTTCAGAGGGGACCTAATAACTTGCTTATCAGTAAATCAATATAGAAAGCATATATTGCACCTGATACTACACATATATACGGCAGGTCTCACATACATGCATATCAAACCGACCACGGACAGGTGTTGGCGAGGACTCTACATTCATTGCCATGATGGAAGTCGTGCCGGCGGTCAAGAGCGTCGCCAGTCTGTGGGTGTCGCACAACGGCACCGTTGTTTCTGCCGACCCGCAGTATGTCATGTCATTCGGGTGAGACTCGGGTCAACATGTTTCGGGTGAGGTTTGGGGTAGTGCGTGTACGTATCCCATCCAAAATAGCTGTCTGCTTCTATCTGGTAGTTACCAACTCTTGCACATTTTACTGCCTGCGGGTGGAAAATGGGTGAACCACGCATGAAGAAGGCACGTAATATATAACAAGGCACGCAGGCCGCTGTTCATGGATCCTGCAGGACGGAATGATTGCATGGTGCAGCCAATTACCATTTGTTTTGCTTACCATACTTCCTGCTGTATGTCCCGCGCCATGCGCACGTTCAGGTGGAGGGCTCACGAGATCAACGGCTCCGCTCTCAATGCAGTGATGGTGATCGTCCAGGAGTTCTCCACAGGCGCCGCCACGAGCCCAGGCGACGACGCCAACGGCGATGGGGCATTGCCGGTTGCTTCTTCGCAGATGATGCAGCAAACAATGACAGCCGGCGCAAGCGATGCCATTCACATGTATGTAGGCGAGCTTCTGCTTCTGCTGCGTGGCCCATCCACCTTCGCTGGTTATACCTACCGTAGGCATGGCTTGCAGTGTTGAAGAGATGAACCCTCCACATCAATAAGCTAGCATGCAGTAATATAGAAGGCCTGCGCAAATTTTGGCAGGCCCGGGCAGCTACCTATTTGGTCAAAACACTTGTAGGCTTAAAAATACGAACTCCTGCGCTCGATCAATTCCGCCCCATTCATTCCGTGGCAACGTTGCTGCATCCACCAGGCTCCTGCAGGCTGCACGATCGGGCGGCAACGAGAACACGCCCGGCGGGGCGAGCGTGCGTTGCCTCATGGCGCACAAGTACGACAGTGAGCCTGTCTCGTGCAGCGCTAGCATCGTTTTCACAGGTAAGGTGTGCCCATCCACCATTTGCTTGATGAACGAACGCACGATTGGAGCATTAGCTCGGCTCTCCGTTATGCCTGCTGGCTCACATACAAATCATGTTCGCGCGGCACCCTGCACATGCGAAATGACTACGTAGATGGTCTCAATTTTTTGTTCCCTATCCATCGCAAGCGTCTGTGCGATGGATATAAGAGCAACTGCCAATGCAGCAGACCACCCATGTACGTGCGTACACCCTTGGCGCATGTAATCGTTGCCCGCAGCTGGCCTCCTGGATGCCGCCGTGTATGAGGTCAAGATCAAGCTATCGGAGGCCGAGCTGGGCCGCCAAATGCTCGTTGTGAATCGCAAAGGCACCGTTCTGCATTCCTCACCCGACCTGCTTACAAAGCTAGCGGGCCTGGGGGTGGACGGCGTGGGCGGCGGGGTGGCGTGCTTCGCTGGCAACCCACTGGCGGGCCATAACACGAGGGCGGGTCACAACAGCCACCACTCGCTGCCAGGCGGGGCAGCGGCCGGCGGCGGTGGTGGTGGCGGTGCGAACGCCGTTGCCGCCGCAGCGGCGGCGGCGGCGCGAGGCCCTATGGGGCTGATTGGCACGGAGCAGCTGGCGGCCTACACACTG
The DNA here is from genome assembly GCA_030267565.1 of Pleodorina starrii. Lineage (NCBI taxonomy): Eukaryota > Viridiplantae > Chlorophyta > Chlorophyceae > Chlamydomonadales > Volvocaceae > Pleodorina > Pleodorina starrii. Next base: position 692,480 of record BRXU01000015.1, read on the forward strand.
TGCGATTTCCTTCCAACGCCATGGAAGGAAATGCATTACAAGTACCTTCGGGTGTGTGGAGTCGTACAAATCATCAGAGATAGATGCGCGCGGGACTTCAGTAGTGAGCAGCAGGGGCTGATGAACGAAGGCATGGTTGGCGGCTCAAACGGCGCCGCTATTATGCGCCCTGCACTCGGCCCCCACTGATGGCTTAGCATCAAGATGTTTGCGTGACTGCATGGCCCGCCTTGCATGCTGCATCGATCGTGCACCCTTACTGGGATCGATGGATTTGCGCGCATATAATGGAAGAATCCACTATGCGCACTGCATACATACCGCAACGCTCGCCCGGGCTGTTAGTCCACCCTGATTCGAGAAGGCATTTGCAGTAAAGGAATACAAGTCATGTATGCGTGCGCGCAGGGCAATGTGACCGTGGGGCCACCCAGCAGCCGTAATCCCTTCACCTGCCGTAAGGACGGGCCCGTGCTTGGACCCACCCTGGAGCTGCGCACTGCCGCCGGCAAGCCGCTGTACATGCACGTGTCTGTGTCTACCGCTGACGTGGCGGGAGAGGTCAACCACGTCATACGCCTGGCCCGGTGTGTGGGCCTAAGCTTCGCTTATCCCTTGATTAGAGACGAGACTGTCCCAGGCACCTGACAGTGTGATTAGAAGGGACGGACAAGAAATAGCCAGGAAGCTGTATGTCTAGCAGATCTGCCGCCATGCGTGTCATCACTATCCGCCTTACCGTACACCATCCTGCGTGTCTGCACCGTAAATCGATTATACGTCTATAATTACGTCGCTGGATTAATGGCGTAGGTCATCTAGGGAAGCAGCTCTAGGGGAGCGCCGGCTCCGGCTCAAGGCAACGCAAGATGGATTCATCGCCGGTGTGGAAATGTGCCCCGCCGCGCGGCTGCTCGGCTTGGACGGCCACCAGGTATGTTCTAGCCGTAAAATAAAGCGAACTGTACGAGTGTATGCATTCGGACTCATCAGCCTTCCTTCATTCCACATTCTTCACGGTTTGTGTGTGCATGTGTGCCACGAACGAACGTTGCTCTTGCTCCTCGCTCAGCCCAGATGCTCTCGTGCGTGCCTGCCTTTTCGGAGGGGAGACGCTGCGGCGAATATGCCAGGGCAGGTGGCATAGAACACAGCATCAGGGGATGGCGACTGAATACGTAGGGCACAGGATGGTGGCCAGCCGGCGGAACAACGTTGCCTGCTGCTGCATGCCTCCCTTGCAACTGGCTGGGCAGTCGGCGGGATGTGATAAGGACAGAGCGCTAATCGTTGCTCCTGATTCGATAATGTACTGTTATCGGTTGAATGCATTGCGTCGGACGATCCGAATGTATGCGTTGAATGCTGCTCGCGCGCAGTTGGCTGGGCGGGCTGTGTGGGATATCATCGACTGGTCATCGCACGTGGACTCCGGAAGCCTGCCGGCTGCGGGGCCCCTCATGTTCACGGCCCTTATCAAACAGTGAGTACATACCTCGCCAGCCCGCAGTTTCTCGCCACTCTACCCAACTTGGAAGAAAGTTCAAGGGAAGAAAGTGCCCTTTCGTTACTACCGGCCCCTTTCAACCGCCCTGCCCCTTACAGACGCAGCACTCATGTATGTGGGAATTCCCTAGATATGTTTCGGCGTGTGCCTCCTCTTCATATTAGTAAAAGTCTTGCGATGAATGGCAACAAAGGGGATTTCGGCATGCGCGCCTGTTGTTGCTCGAAAGTATACATGTAAGTGTGTATGCGCAATCGACCCGACGACACGTTGCTGCTGTGCTCTCGCTGTTGCTGCTGCTGTGCTGCCGGTCTTCGTTTTCGACTGACAAAGGGAGCTTACTAAGCCGGGGCGGAGCTGGCGGATTCGGGTGTCGCCCCCCGCCGCCGCCGTCGGCAACATCACGAACACATCGGTGGGGCAGACGGCATCGGAGCTTGTGGCGGCCGCACGGGCCTCCATGATCAAGCCAGCTGTAATGCAGGTGTGAGCGTGTGTGTGGTTTGGTTTACAAACGCCTTGGTCCGTATGTCGGAACGAAGCTGCGTTATTTGATGATGAGCCGTTCGATCGATGCCGCGCACCGCGTCACGTCACGGAGGCAGCGCGCCACACCGTGCCATCAGCGCGCCAAACTTCGCACTCGTAGCTTGGCGTATATGGCAATGGGCCCAAGCAATTAGAACCACCAAACTTACTTCCGCTAATGACGACAAGTGCGGCTTGGATGCTTGCCTGGATGGGCTGCGACACATCACGATACGGCCCCATCCAGGTACATGTCGAGCTGCCCGAAAACGTCGGCGTGCCTGGCAGCGCCAGCCCAACGTTGTATGTGGACCTGTGGTTTTCGAGCGGCGTCTCCGGCGTACTCGAGGTCGATGGGGCAGGCCGTGTGCGCGGCATTCTGGAGGAAGACCTCCGACCCGCGGGTCTGTTGTTCGGCGTGGAAACGCCGTCGTTGGTGGGCTGCACGCTGGGTGAGCTGGTGAAGCTGCCGCCGGGGCGCAGCAAGCCGGGCGACCTGCTCTTCTTGCATGGCGCGAAGAAGAGTAGCCTGAAAGCGACCACCTTGGAGACTAGCTTCAAGGTATGTGCGTTGGGTACGCGCCAAGTAAGGCCGTGGGGTTGCATGAAATGCCGCCCTCAGCCAGGAGTATGTACATACCGGTTTGGAACGGAGATCTTGAGACTAAATTTCCAACAGAAATAGAACTTTGCTGGGTGATCTCGCCAATATACGATCGGTATTGATTTGGCGTATGTCTATGAATGCATATCAGTACACGCATGTTTCGATCCTTTCCTGTACTCCATGCAGGTGGGTCCCATGCATGTGCTGCAAGGCGTCCACTCTGACGGCCAGCCGAGCGCACTGGAAGTCCAGGTCGTCGGCAGGCCAGGGTCAAACCAGTCCGCATACGTGATCCTGCGTAGCCACATCGCGCCTATGGTCGTGTCCGTAGCGGCGGTGCCGCTGGCGCCGCAGCCACCGGCGCTGGAGCCGGCTCCCGTTGGTCTTCAGGCCTCAGCGGCAGCGACGGCGGCCCCCGGACAGCCGAAAGTAGCAGCAGGCGAGCCAACACCTGCTGCTGAGAATGGGTTGGCGCCTTGCGGCAGCGGTGGCCTCCGCTCGTCGCCGGTGAGTGGCGTGGCCAGAGTCTCGACGCCGTCAATGGAGCCGCAACCGCGCCGCGCAGCAGCCGATGGCAATACCAGCAGCGTGTGCTTGACCGGAGTGGAAGAGGACAGCTTGGCAATCGCAGCGGCGCTCCTCGGCAGCGACCCTCCCAATCCGCCGCCGCTGCCCGAAAGGCTCGGCACGGGCCTGCTGGTCGGAGGCGAGGGCCTTCCAATGCCAGCCGTCGCGCAGCTGCCGGGCCGTGATAAACTCGCGGATCTGGTGCGGTCTGTGGAAAGCAACCGCAGCGCGGATGAAGGCTCGCTGGGGCGGAAGGCCACCGGCGGAGGGAGAAGCGGTGGCAGCCAGGGCGGCGTCGACGGTATTATTCCACGGCTACTGTTGGGCGAAGGCGTGGATGGCAGCGGCCGCACGGCTGACGGGCGGCAGCAGACCGCGGCGGCGGCCTCTGCAACAAATGGTGGAAACAACAAGTGGAGGGATGGTGAGTAAGATGCAGAATGAATGGAAGTTTTGTGCGGATAGAGGGATGAGGTTTGAAGGCCGCCGCTCGGTCTGTGCCCTCCCGAAAATGTGCGTTAGGGCAGCAGAAACGATAAAAGGCAGCACGCGGCTGTCGCGTCTTTCTAACTTCAAAGGCTTGGTGTGAATGTGAGCGCTATGCACACCAATACCTTTCTGCCTGGAGGGTGTGCGGCTACTCCACCATCCGGCAGGTCGGTTACCATGCGCACACCCTCCAGGCAGCAAGCGCGGGTTGCCCATCCACCCGCGCACGCCTGCTGAGTCCATCCAGCCGTCACTTTATACATCACCTAACGCTTCTGCTTACGGTATTATTCACTCGCTTGTTTGGACTAATCGTTCTCTTGCTCGCTCGCAGATGCCCTGCTGATGGACGGACCATCGGGGCCGGGGTTGGATGTCGAGTCTGTCGACGGCGAAATCGAGGAGCCCAAGCAACGTGTAAGTCGTCCGACTTCATCTATTGAACATTCTTTCCTGTGACAAGGCGGCGGCATGCAGCACTTAGCTGTCTTGCTCCTCGTGTCCTGCCTGCTTCCTGTGCGTTGCATCATATCTGCCTGCTGCCCGTTCACGACAGGGTGTCGCGGCGGATGCTGGGAAAGAGCGCATCTCAACTTGGGTTGCAAGCCAAGGTTGGTTCCTGTGGTTGTTACATACGGAGGGCTCCAGCATTTCGGAAAGGTTGAGTCAGCAGCAGGCAAACTCGCTGTCCGTGCACTGCAGCGAACTACGTAGGTTTGCGTAATTGATCGCCCGGGGCTTCTGACACTCAAGAACAGTTGGGAGAATGCAAAGATTTTCCGTTTATTTGACTGTTCGTTGGCCTTGCTCGAACGTAGGGGCTTACTACCAGAATTCGGTCATCCCCGACAAAGCCAAGGTGGGTTAGTTGATCACGTTTGTAAGTACACTGGTACGTACTTCTCCTGTTGGCTAGTCAATAAATAGAAGAGCTGATACATGCACAGTATGAGTGGTAACGTTTGGCTCGTAGGTTGATCTGACTAAGAAGCTGTCATGCCGCCGCAGTCGCAGCAGACCTCGCATACGTACACGCACACCGTGCAGTCTCCATCCCAAGAAATAATGTTTCCACAGATCGATACACGCCCATCAGATAATGAAACACAGCTCTTTCGTGACATCGCATGCAGCAGGGTGACGACGACGGCCCCTTCGGGTCGCTGCGGCGTGGCGGTGACGGTGACGACTTGCCAACGGTCGGCGCCGTAGACATCAAGTCCCTGCTGCGTAAGGGCACCGCTGCTGACGACTTGGAGGAGGCGGGGGACATGGTCACCGGCAACGGCCGGCGCAACGCAACGGGGGCGGCCGCAATCGGCAGCCCTACGGCCAGCGGTGGCGGCAGCGAGTGGGCGCGGCGCCGCGCGGACCGGACGCCGCCCGACTACCCAGATGACGATGCCGCGAGCGAGGGCGGCCAGAGCGCCATGTCTGGGCAGTCGGGTGCGTTGTGTTGCGCTTGTGATGATCAATGGCGTGATATTCGTTCCGCAAATCGCTTCCCTGGCTACATAGGTAATAGAAGCTTGCTGATCTAAGTCGAGGTCCGTAATAATGTGGATGGATGGTGTCGTTGTCTAAAAGTGCGCCGCGTCGTGCGCCTATGGGGGACTTGTCAGGACTTGTCCGCCGGTTACTTGGACTTATGCATTGGCCCCCGCAACTCATCACAGCACGTTCCCGTCAGCAATTACTCACCGCCGGCTCTCGTATGTATCAATTGCTCTACCTATCTGCGGGATGTATGTCCTTACAGGCGATGGAGGCGCAGACTATAAGCGCGGCAAGAGGTTCCGAAAGCTGATGAAGTTGATGGACTCGGGCCAGGCACAGCAGGTGGGATTGCATGGCAGGCGTCCATCTGGTACAAGCTGCCCGCTCAACAAGGGGTTGGTGTCGGCTTCCTTGAAGCCGGAAAAAGGGCGGGGCCCCGTTCAATCCGTACGGGTTAAGTTGAGTGCGAAGGCGAAAGTGTGGACAGTCCTGCTGATATATAGCCAGAGCTTTATCCCCGAAATGCCTGCTTGCGGAGTCGTCAGCAAGGCCTGCCGGCGCCGCGCGAATCACGTCATCCCGCCGGGTGCATGAGCGCATGGATCGAAATACGGCATCATTTCCAAAGCGAGCGGCGAGGGCGTCAAGTGTGAGAGTGTCCTGAAAGTCCTGCTGATAGACAGCCAGAGCTTTATATCCGAAATGCCTGCGGCTTGAGCAATCCACCCATGTTCAGCATCGCGCTCCGTCTCGGCACTGTGCAACTCTTCCCGCGAGCGCATTGGCTTAAGTAACATGACAGTAGACGTGGAGTGTATCATTCACATATCACGCAGGCTGACTTGCCAATAGAAGGACAGCGGAACTGTTTGCGAGGGTCGCGACGACGTGCAGTTACCGACGAGAGTGCACAGGCTTCGCTACCGAGGTATCCACCGTATCGTAGAGCAGGCTTGACAACTTTAACATTAGGACAGGACTGTAGAAGTCCCCTAGGTTGCCGACTGGACTTGTCGGGCGGCCCGCAGAAGAGCGCCGCCGCATCGTGCGTGCATTGGCGGCTTGGCGTCCAACAACCAACAGTTTGCCCCTCATGGTTTGCTCCTTGCAACCTTTGTAATAGTAATATGCGTCAAGACGATCGGACCGGCTAGCAGAGCTGCTGTGGTGTGGTCGCGGGAAGAATGTTCGCAATGCAAACATAGTTGGTTGCTTGCCGAAACGAAGATTCATTTCACGCCGTCATGTCAGAATTCCACTTTAAGGAACGATGAATCTTCTGGAATTAATTATAGGCCGAGAGGTGTTGGTTTGACCTCGGCCTCGGTCCATGGAGACTGCCAAACTGGTTTGTACTATTGCGATGTTGGGTTCCAATAATAAATTTACCGTGCAATAAAGAATGTAATCTTTTACTTATGCAGCCTTTCCGTTGGCCGAAAGTCTGCACTTGTCCAATTACTTCCATCCCAGATCCCAGATCCCACGTGCCACGTCCCACACACGGACATGGGCAATCCTACAGGGCGGGGCCCCCCTGGGCGCTTCGCGCTGGGGCCCCGCCCAAAAACCCACAATTAAGCAATATTTTATTTATATTATATTATTAGCCGAGTTTTAGGGGTACAATAAATTTAAATGAAGCCTGCCGATTGTAATGCGCCGGATTAAATGAATAATGGCTGCATGGTTGACGTAATACATCCAGGTGCAGCGTCGGTACCAGCGTCACGCGCTCGCGACTATGGCTCTGCTCGCAGCCGTGCATATCGTCTGTTTTGCGCTTACTGTCCACTCCATCCGCACCAAGAGGGACAGCATGCTGCAGCTGGGTCGCAGCGGCCAGGCCCAGCGCTACATGCACCAGGTAGGTGTGTGCGTCTGGGTGGGTTAGTTGATTGGGGGCTGGGGCATGCTGATTGGGGATAATGATAGCTGCTGGGACATACATTTGAGTGAATGGCTTGGCGGAATGCGTGCATGAATGGCTGCCTGAGAGCTGTAGATGGGCGGGTGTTCTATCTACGTGCAAATAAGTTTCTGCACTCATCACAGCATGTATGATGACTTATTGATCCCATATCCGTAAGCGCACTACATGCTTGCGGCGACTTCATGTCAATGAAGGTTGGTGTACCATCCCGCCCCGCACTTCTGCTTGTTCCGTGCGCAGATCATGACGGACGTGCGGTCGCTTGATATCATATCTAGAAACAAGACACAGCCCAACCTTTATAATGCCTCTCAAGTATCGGTAAGCTGCTGCGCATACTTACCTTGCGCACACTACTGTATGTACCGCCACTAGCTACTACATATATACGTAACTCCGCCGCCATGTTTTTGCACGCTCTGCTGGAGTGTCATACATACATTTCGGCGTGGTCAGCAACGAATTATTATGTCGTGCGGTATGGCGCCGAACCTACAGTGCACGGCCAGCTGGCTCGTTGGCTCTACTCGTCAGCCAGGAGTCAGGAGCCCCCAACCCCGACCACTGTACCGGAGGTCTGGTCCCATAAAGCCGCCGCGCTGCGGAACAGTTGATGAGCTGTCGGTTCAGGCGCGCCTCCTCTGTTACGTTAATCTTTTTAAAAGTTGTTTGCAAGCAACCGAGGAAGGGAGATGGCGCAAGTACATGTTCGGCATTCAGCATACCATACCGATACATGCATACGGCACGCTACTCTCTATCGCACCAGTCCTGGGCATCCTATTTTAATGTTTTGTTTCTTTCCTGCATTGGCGTGCCCGCAGTTTTTTATCGACCGCATATCTCACGCCACTGACGAAATCCAGGTGTGAACTTTGGTCGGCTACCTTAGCTTGCTCTCTAGCTGCCGCATACGTACATTACAAACAACGAATGAAATGAAGAGCGTGCAGAACGCCAACCATGCGACGACAGGAATACTTAGATGACTTGAGCGAGGACCAGCTAACTAGTTCGGGGCGTACACGGACATCTTGCTGCTGCCTGGCATGTATGCTGGGTCATGGTTCATGATCAGTACTACGCGTATCGGTACTGACAACCAGCCCATGGCAACGGCGCCAAGGCTGATAATAATGCGCATTCTCAACGAAGCAGCACCCAGCAGCTGTTATCCCATGGACACCTTGTATTGTTAGTACGTAGTGCCGGCGGCGCGGCGTGCGCACTCATCGATGTCCTGGTGTTTTTATAATACAGATTCGCTACAAGAGCATCTTGGATAGCCACAAGTATTCCTCGTCGGCATCGAGAGTGCGAGACTTGTTATTCTATACATCACTGAAGGTGAGTGAGGGCGGGTCGTCGTGCCTCTGTATGCAAGGTAGGTCATCTGTGGCAAAGCACGCAGCGTGCGCTGTATACGTACTGTATACCCTCGCAGCAAGCATCTGTATGGAGCCATGCAACATATAAGCATGAGACTCAGTGACCGTCATTCGTTCGTGCCGGCACTTGTCACCAGCTGTATGTAACCTCGTCCTTGTATGTGTTTGCCTGTGACGCGCTCATCTATTTATCGTCTGCTCGCAGGTTTGGGACGGAAATGAGGTCGATGGTTCGGACAAATACACCAACATTACAAATTGGGTGCGTACGGATAGGGTGCTTCAGCGCTGACCCGGATGACCCGGATAGCGCTGTATGACTGGGCCGTTCCCCGAGCTATGCTAGCTCTATTTCATCGAAGATCACCTTAATTAAAACAGCCGAGGGAGCAGCGGCAAGGACCAGCTCGTTGGCTGGGACCTAGCGCAATCCGAGCGCATCAAGGGTGTGCACGGCGGCGGCAAACGTCTCATCCGAAGGCTGGATGGGCTAGCTAGCTGGGTAGCTCGCAGTGCCTGCCAATGCGTGCCGGCCGTCTGACTACCATCTGTAACGTCTGGGAGATACCCGGAAATGTCAACTAGTGCCTTTGCCATACGTTACACCATCACTTTATTGACGGAAGGATGCAGGAATAAACTGTGTGCGCGTGTGTTTGGTTACTTGGTCGGAATGGTTACAGGACTTCACCACTCGGTTCTGCGTTATGGCCAAGGACGTGGAGCAGAACGGCAAGGAGTGGGTAAAAAACGGAGTCGCCATTGTCGACAACACTACGGCTGGCCAGTTCTTGATCAAAAGCGGCCCGGATCTGTGGAGGGCATCCCGACGGGTGCGTGCAAGCTCCGAGGACATGGTGGTGCTCTTTCCTTGTGGTGTCGTTTGCAAGACCTGCTGTCAACCCTGTGTTTGTATCGCGTGTATACGTTCTTATCCTTACCGTCTGCTTTGACTGACATGCCAGGTCCTGGACGCATTGCTGTTCGTCGCTGTGGACGACGCTCGCTGGGTACGTGCGTACGGCACTACGTGCATTGGTCGAGTTCGTTCCCTCGCTCTTTACTTGTTCATGGCTTGGGCGGTCACTAAGCGGTTTTAGGATCCTTAATTTTCCCGGCGTCCAATCCTGGCGGGCGTGGCAGTCCCATTGCCCGTATATCCACTACATTTTGGCTGATGGATGGATAGGAGAAGTGCGTACCACTCATTGACCTCTACTGTCCGCAAGTATCCGGAGAGACCCGGACGGAGATGTAGGCCTTCCTGGTCAATGATTCGCACATTTGTGACCGAAGATCAATAAAAGCGCATCAATGCTTAAGTGAGCAGATCCCTTATATGTAAGTGTTCGAGAGCGTCAATAGATATATTAGTTCAATTTGCTGACAAGTGAGGGCAGCAGCCCGAATGATGATTCTCACTACGTGATGCACTACTACTGCTGAATTATTGACGCTGTGGACGTCCATCTCCGGGTGTACGTGCGTGGACAGGTTGACAACCTGCAAATCGTTTTCCTGTGCGTTGAGGGAGCCGCTGTCACCTCAATAGCGGCCTGGTAAGATTTAAGGGTCGGTTGGTCGGGGAGGGCGGGGCATCGTCGTCAACGAGCGGCATGTGTGTAGCTGCCATGTGCGTGTGCTGCAATCTGTGTCGTCTGTACTAAATAATGCCGTAAGTCACCAGGTCGCTCGTGTCCGCGCGGTCCGGATCGACTGATCCGGAGAGATCGCTGCTCCACCCAGTGAATTATTGGAATAAACCGTTGTCCGCCGTGCGTGCAGTTACCTGGCCTACCTGCTGCGAGGGGTGGCGGCACAGAGATATAAACTGTACTCCATCTTTATGCTCATTCCATTGGTAAGCAAACGACCGGCTAGCTGCTGCCGGTTGCTGGCTGGGGCGGGCGGGTGGCGGTGAAGGCGGCGCGGTACGTTTGCATTGCCGTCATATATAATCTGAGTGGCATGCAGCGGCGGTGTGTTGGGCATGGGCGGCAGCAGTAGTCCGGCAGTTGATTGTGAGTCTTATGCCGCTTCCGGCGTCTTCATTTATTTGTTGCTGCTTGCAGGGGCTGACGCGGGCGCTAGCTTCACAGAACACCAACTTGATTGTGGATGTAAGTATCGCTTGCAGCGTCGCCCGTTCTGCTACGAGCCTTTAGTATATGTCATTCTGAAGGGATCAGCAATTGATTGCTAGGCTGTGTGCACGTTGTGATTCGTAAGATGCACACAGCAGGCACGGTATGTAGGCATCGAGAGCCTGCATGCAATACGACAAGCTGGCAACTCGCTGCCACAAAGGAAGGGTTTCATATACACGCGCGTATGTACGCTCTCTGAAATAAAGCAAGTGTGGATGGGTAGGTCACTTCAATGGTTTAACTTCATCCTGCAGTTATGCGCATGAATGCGCGAATATCCGAATGTTATGCACATGTATGCGCGTATGTGTTCTTTCGGAAGCTCTGCTTCTAGTACTGAAGGTGCACACCCGGCGTACGTGGGTGTAAATGAATGTGCACGCAGGAGGAGGACGAAGACGACATTGACGACATCGACGATAAGCCCTCAACTGCAGCAGATGACGCGGGAGCCGGGTCGGAGGGAGACACGCCAACATCATCGGGAGCTGCAGCAGCGTTATCACAGTCAAAGCCCAAACGGCGAGCCATCCTGGCCTTGTTTGAGTCGAAAACCGGCGGTGGCGGCAGTAGTGGAGGCAATCCGGACGACGACGGCGGCGGCCCAAGATTGGCGGAAAGTAGGAACCGCAGCTTCAGGACGCGGAGTGGACGACCGCCCAGCCAGGACACAACCGCCGGTGGAAGCACTGGCGGCCAGAACGGAGCTTATGGGGCGTTTGGTCGTACTGCATTACGCTTACGTCAAATATTTTCCAAGTACGTTTATGGGTATCTGTCATATGTCTGCTCGCCGTCACGCACGCATACATGCTCATGCTCAGGAGATAAAGAGTAAATCTCCTTATCCGTTACTATTTCCAGCAAGTACCAAGTACTGCACGCAAGCGACGGACACACCACGCATGTGTGCGAGTTGGCTCCTGTGTTATCTGTGCTTCTGTGGTGAATCACATTTCGGGCCCGTCGATCGCCCTCACGCTCCTCAAGGAAAACAATCTGCGGTGACCCGTCCCCGACGACGACTATTTGTCGACATGCGTTTGCATGCATCACTTTGCAGGCGCGGTGCCCGTGTCGCCCCGCTCCCGAGAGTTTCCTCTTCGGGGGGTGATGCAGCATCTAAGAGGAAGCTAAAGTACGACTCCCACGAGACTTACTGGCTGCTAATGCCCTTTGTCGCCTGGTCGACGCTGGTGGGTGGGTTGTGTATGAGTTCCACGCGGCTTGCGTGTCCATATCTGCGTCCTGCTTAATGTATTGGTCCACGACTGCATGCCCTTCGTCGACCATGCCGCCATGCAGACGTACGTAATGCCGTTGCTGCGAAGCTGCATACACAATCGCCCGCTGTCGTGCTCTGTGCCACCGTTCAACTCACATACGTACGTACGTGCATACAGGTCGTTACAATCTACACAATCGTAGTCGCACAAATGAGGGTACGTAAGCCGTGCATGTGCACGTGCACACTATCATTAAGCGAACGTCGCTGAGTCCGTCGATAAGGAGGCAACGATGCGCTTTCTTCGGGACATGCGTTATTGCGGATGTGTGCATCTGTTTGTGTGTGCATCCATGTCCGCTATTTTAAAGCTGTCCATCCTCGGTGGCGGCACAAACGGTCGGTTGCATGCGGCATCGCCATTTTGTTGCAAAGCAAGCTATATCATCATATGCGCAAGCGTAATAAAAATACTGCTGCTCTCCGCGTATAGGGCATTGTTGGCGTGCTGGCTGTACACTCAGTGGTCAACTTTATTGCCGCCCGAACGTATCGTGCGGTAAGGACGGGTTCGTTGACGCGTCCAGCACGCACGCGTTCGTTCGTCGCTCGTATGTATGCATGTGTGACTGGCACTGCAAACAAATCGATAGAGAGTCGAACACAATAGAGTCTCCAAAAATGAATTCCGGCTTACAAAAACGTCCGGGCATGTCAGTGACGGCGCGCTCCTTGCCCATGAGCAATAGCTGAGAGCTGCAACTTCAACGGCGGCAAGCATACTGTTTGCTACGCAGTCCAAAAATCCACATTACGCACCTTCTCGTACCGCACGCTTACTTTGGCTCCACCCTTCTTGGCCCCACCCTTGGCCATCTCACTACATAATCTTTGCTGTGATGTACGATCAGGTGTTCTTCTCACAGGTGCGTGTACGGGCGCACGGCGGGGCGCGTCACAGTGGTATCATATAGATGGCACTCAGGGGGCGCTATTGTCGCTGCCATTTACTTACCGCAAAACGTACCAGCCAATAATTTGTGAAACGAAGGCATTACTTACATAAACAGACACCTGAAAACCATCACAAGCAAGCACGGTGCAATTCATGGCTGGTTTTTATACTGGCCCGTGGGTCGGTACAGTATGTACAATACACTGAATTTACCTATCGCTCTTCGCAGGAACTTGCTGCTGTTGAGGACCCTTCGCTCCTGACATCGCGGCGCGCAGCGGTCGCGGCGGTCTGGAAGGTGGTGCGCGACGCCTGGTTTACTTTGCAGCTTGGCCAAGATGCCTACAAGGCTGCAGGTTCGTATTAATAATCGAGGGCGCGAACAGACTGCAGAACGCAGCTCGCATTCAACTGCTACGCATACGCCCGCCCACCGCCCACCCCCCACCGCCCACCCCCCACCGCCCACCACCCACCGCCCACCACCCACCATCCACCGCCCACCGCACGCCCACGCGATTTTCCAAATTTGATTGCAGGTCCCAGCACGGAGCGCTTTCCGTTGGTCGAGAAGGGGCTGGCGTACTCCTCGACAAAGCTAGCTAATATCTTTTACGGCAACCACCAGTGCCACCGCCTCCCGGTGCGTGCGTGCGTTGTCCGTCGTGCACTGCTGCAAATATTTGTCCGGCGCTACGTATGCACCTCAACAAATCAAGCTGCAAATTTGTAAATTTTGTCTACGCTACAGACGAGATGGAATATGCAAATACTACTTGTACATTATAGTATTGAGTTGAACATTGCAGCTCGTAATTAGTTGCTTACGCGGTGGCGGGGGAGGACTGGGGAAACCCGTCACCCCACCTCCTCTGCTCCTTACTATTATTATTATTTGCTTACGCGTTGTTCAGCCCTGCGGTTTCCCGCCCAAAAACTGCGCATTGATAAATAAATAGCAAGCAAGCTCTGTTGTCCTGTTGCAAACATGCACGCAGGCCTCCGGTCCGTGCCCAGGCCCGGAATATCGGTTCTACCAGGCAATTTACGCGGGCTTAGATAGCATCATGCACCAGTTCATGATGCATGTGGAGGCCATGGGGTTTTCTACAGACCCGATGCCACCGGGATTGAGTGATGGTACGTGGATGACGGACTGGGCGCCCGCGTCAAATAAAACCAATTCCTGCCTCTCTACGCCTGTATTGGTTGGCTGTGAACGTTTACGGACAGAAGCAGCGAGCCGCACAACAACGGGAACGACTAGAAAGAGTCGCTCTATTTGGGAAATGAACTTATAAATTAAACGAATGATACCACATAACTCGATCGTTTGTCTTTACGTATCGTGCATGCTTGGCAATCTACACGACTCGCCAGAGTACGTATATGCCACGGAATTCCGTGTGTGTTAGGTGGTGTGCGCGCGGCCGGCCTGGCCGTGAGACAACCCCCCTTCCCTGCCTGGCTCACTACCAATGACAACTGATTGCCCACGCACCTGCCCCCCTCGCTCCTGCAATTACTGTCACAGAGCACTTGGACTTCATCTACAACGTAGGAACGAAGGTGTGTATGTATGTATGTGTGTCCTACGAATTGCGTGCTGAGTCAAGCCATCCTTCGTGGCTTGACGAAGTATCCCGCGTGTGCATAGGCGGCCTGCTCGATGCTGCTGGGTCTTAACACTGAAATTTGTCCATCTAATATTTTAGATGCATGTTTACGACACGTCGCGTCGCTGCCTTGACCCACGCACATGTATATAATTTCGTACAATGTACGTTCATGGCAACGCCGCATGAGATGCGCGCTCAAAGGCAGCTCACTACAACATCTCTATCTGCACGACGTACAGCCCAGTAAAAACTTCACCATCTTCCTTTCCCATCTCAGCCCCTGCAAAACTACCCGCTCCGATAATAACTCATTTCGTCGTTCAGGATTTAATGGACGGTACTGTCGAGATCCAGGAGGCCCACTTGGACACCATCATGTTCCTGTTTCAGGGTGAGTCGTCGATCACGTGGCCCCGTATATTCCATGGTGCCGTACACGCACGTGCGGCTAGCCCTGCGGCTAGCTCGGCGACTGCATATTGGCCGTAGAGAAACCCGTACGTAATCCCGCGCCCCTCCCACTCCTCGCCCGCCGATTGATGAGCGCAGAACTTTTCGTCCTGCATATTATCCTCCTGGTCCTGTTCTGGGTCATCTTCTTGAGCTTCCTCATCTTCCTCCTGAGCCCGCTGCTGACGAGAATCTCCCGCGAGGTATGTAGCCTTATGTAGGCAGTAGTTTTGGATCAGACCTAACATTAAGTAACACATGATATATAGTATTTGTCTCTTGCAGCAACTGTTAATCTACGCGTCGGGCATTTCGTTCAAGAAGTCAGACGAAAGCCCCTGGTGGGGGAGCTAGCGCATTGGATGTACGGCGGCGCCCACCTATTTACTGGTCTTGGTTATTCCACGGATGCTCGAGCTCACATCTGAATTTACCACGCGCACAAGTCCATCCCCGGCAAGGTGATCAAACCATTCTTTGGTTATTTGGCCCTATATACCATACCATAACCCCAAGTACTGTATGTGCGCAACTTCTTGCCCCTCCGTGCCTGCCTTCACGACTCCAATTCCGTAGCGTCGTCGAGTCGCCGACCTTATGAGTCAGCTCCCCCTGGAGCTCGATGTGGAGAAGCTGGTGGCCAGGGCGCTGGGCACTTCTCCAGCCGGGGGTGCCGTCGTCGTCGGCGGGTTGGGCGGCCAGGCTGCTGCCAGCGGCGGCGAAGCTGCTGCAGTCACAGGTAGGCGTGAGCGTAATGGCCTACTGTCGATTTGCGTCCCATTTCGGTTGTTGAGTTTTGGATGGCTCATAAAGATCCATTCATTGAATCATATAGCCCTGTTTCTGCTGTTGTTGCGCTCATTATTACTAGTATCCTTGGCCCGTACGGTGTTTTTCGTGAGTGCGTGCCACGCACGCAGCGCAAACATATAGAGCAAAGAGGACCTACCGTTATGGTCTTGCTAACGGATGAACCTGCTACAGGACTTCCCGCGGCATCGGATGGCGCAGCAGCCGACGCCTTCACGAAGTGGAAGAACATCATACGGTACGGCAAGTACGGCTCTTACGACGGCCCTCTACTCGAACATTTTTTCATGCATGCTAACCTCGCTGTCGATCCGTCCACAGTCCCTCGTTCGCATTTTCATTGACCGTGGCTTTCTTTTTGCTTGTGACCACTATCGATGGCATCCCCCTTCATTCCAGCAATCTTCTCGTGCCGCCGGCATGCATGCGCGGCATGACGAGCATCACTGGATCATTTTCTGCTGTAGACGCATTCCCATGCCCTATTTGGGTGCATCTAGACGTCCATCCAGCGTTTCTTTGCCGCGCATAATAAACATATATGCATGTTTGTTGCTTGGCAATCGGTTGATCGACGAACAAACAGCAGCCGCAATTTCAACCCTCCTAGCTCTTCATCATAATCTCACTTGCTGCGTACTTCCTCGCGCGGCTGGATGCAGCATGTCAACAAATTCGAGCCTGGCCAAGCAGCAAAGCGTCAACAGACGGGGTCCGTGATATACGATGGTTAGTGGATGGATTCGCTCATGTTCCTCTGCACTCTTGCGTGAGCTAATCTATCCGCTGCATGCATGAAAGGAGTGCGTGCACACTGTGTATGTATGTATTCTGAGCGACTGTGCGTACAAGGTACTGTGCGAACCCTACAGTGCGTACTGTGCGTATGGATATGTACGTGTTGAAAGACGGACTTCATTCCCATGCTCTGCTTGCTTGTTTGTTTCCGTCATTCCGCTGTGCGAATGTGCCGGCAACAAGTCTTCCGTGATTGCCATGCTGCACCCAGGGCCATGTGCCTGCCTTTTTTGGTTAATTTCATGGGCCGTATTTCGCCCTACATACGTTCAGTCAGGCCACCAGTCTCGGCAACGTATACGTACCGACCAGACCCATGATGACTCACGTGTCCAAGTCCCATTGGAGTTTAATGAAAAAACATTGACTTTGCTGCGTGCCGCGCGCTATTGATATAGATAGAAGCCACGCACTGGCCTATCTGCGTGCTCGGGCGAAGAACGGCGAATTGCTTTCAAAGCCGGTATGTTGCAAGAAGAGCGTGAAACCAATCATGATTGTGTTTTTTGGAAAGGGCTGTCAGTATTAAGAGGCGAGCGAGGGCTTATTAATCGAAAATCCAACCCGAGAACGAAGTCTTGATGAGTGTCGATGGTGTTGCATTATGAGCTAGATAGGCCAATCTGGAGTTCATTGTTTGATTCCTTTTCGTTGTTGCGTTGAGACATCAGTCAGACTCGGACAACCGTTTGGCTTGATTGTATGCACGCTAGAACTCCGTGGATGCGGGCGGGGCGCACGCGCGTGACAGAAGAACTTATTGGATGTTCGGCCGTTTGCGAAGATAGATATGGACGTTGTTAGGCTGTACATGCATGCATGCATGTTGCACGGCGTGCATCGACTAGCTATGGTCGGATGATTAAAAGGCGGTAGCGAAGAATGAAGTCCTTTGTTGGAAGCGGACGGACAATCAAACCGATGGCGGCCATGTAGGTCGGTACCCATGCTTAGGGCCGTAAAAGTTGTGGTGTGTGCATGCATGCATGCGCGTAAATAATGAATGAATATACCTTGCTGGATGATGGACAGTGTGCATGTAAGGCATATCCGGGTATGGTATACATGCTCACGCAAGTGCCCGCACGCACGGAGGGTTTCGCCGATAACTGAGCGCGAGAACTGAGTGACAGGGCCCGAGCAGCTGGCCAGACATGTTGTGTGTTTGTGCGTTTAGTTTTGTAAATCAGGTTTTGACGACCGAAATCAATTTTCGATATTTGACTTGGACGAGAGACCTAAATAATTGTAATGTTTTGACCGCCGGTGACACGTATCTGGGGGAATGCGCGCGTGCCTGGGTGAGGCGGAGCAAGACATACAGCCCAGGGGGCGGCGCAAGGCGACCCATCTACGCCGGAAACGATGATGACATCTAGGCTGTACCCGCCCAATCTCAAGCTTTATGTCCTAACAGGGGTGCGCGTTCATCGCTAGCTCGGGCCTTCAGCGCTTATCACTCGCTCGTTCAGCTTTATCCCTGAATCTCACTCCTGGATGGGCACTTCGGTCTCACTCCTGGGCAAACCTATGTGTCAATACCCTGACCGGCTAGGTGATACGTAGGGTAGGATACATCAAGGTGCACCCGGGAAGTCTGAGGGGTCACTGAACTTCTCTCACAGGTTGCATGGCGGAAATTGAAGCGTGTATCGGTCTTTGTAGTTAGGTAGGGGTTGTAATGCACACCGTCCATGCATTGTATTTACGTACGCTTGTAAAAGCAGTAACGAATGGAAACGCAGACCTAATGCACTTTGCGATTTGGGCGAAGAAAACTTTTAGGGTTCGCTGTGTTAAGTTGGGGGAAGTCGAATGGCCGCGTACGTCCTCCAATGAGCCAGCTCGCGCCCTCAAGCCGTACTTGCGGCACGGACACGAAGTTTTGCTCCTTATTAGACACGCGGAATTTGTCGCAAATAAACGATCCCCCGGATTGCATCGAGCGGGCTCGTCTATCTCGATACCGTGTCCGATGACTTGGCTTGCGTACATGGTATGACAAGCCGGGCTTCATATATTTGATGATGACCGCGCCCAGGCTTGCCCTGTCTTTCTTTCGTCCTATCTGTCGCCCTGTCCGTCATCCTGCTGTCCGTCGCCCTGTCCGTTGCCCTCTGCGTGTGTCGCCCTGCTGCCAGTCTACCGCCCAGATATAAGTTCACATGTTGATGACGTAGATAGATTAATAAACAATACCACATTTAGACTCGCATGGGCATATCCATCCGATCCTAGTCACATCAATACAATATTCAATGTCGCATGGGCGAATAATATATATAGTAACCTGATGATGGGTCTGCCACGCAGCTCACTCCGCTCGCTTTTAATCTCATCCCTGCCAGACATTTCTGGATGCGTAGGCATAGATGTAAATTGCAGCTATTGAAGTTCTAACTTGCATCAGCATCCGGTTCTCGCTTTGACCAGCAGCAACTGTGGTAGACATACAATGGTAGACATACAAACGTGGATAGCTATCTGGCACGCCATTTCATATCAAATCGCATACATTTATAATAACTATATATCTGCTACGTTCTAGGTACACAGTGCACTTATTTGTTGTTGGCTTCTAGCGAAGACTTGCGCTTCCATGAATGCAGTGCCATGCATTATCATATATTTGCATCCTACTTATCATTTTATAAATTTCCTTTGATCAGGTGTAATGTGAATTGAAATGTTTGTATCGTTTGTATAGTTAACGGGTGTTACACTGTGGGCGACTCGCCCTGAGACAGGACGAGCACCGGGGGCCCTGACCGGGCCGAGACACAGCGCAGGGGCGGGCGCGCGGCTACGTCCGTCTGTTCCGCCGCGCGCGCCTCACTCCCTCACTCGCGTCAGCCAGGGGCACCCACCACGGCCCCTGGCCAACCAACTCAGCGGCGCAGACGACTGCGGGCCGCGCTTAGCGGGAGCCACGCGAGAGGCGTCACACACCTCAACCAAAAACGCCCTACCAAGACAAGCTACCACCCCCCACCTGGCCAGCCTCCTCGCGCGCTCACGGGGCTCTAGAGCTCTACGCAAAGAGTGCCTCTGAACGCCCTCTACCCCTGGGGCAGGGGCCCACGACAACGGGGCGGCACCACCGCAGCCCAGAAAAAAAACGAGGCAAGGGAAAGCCCACCTAGGCCCCCAGACAAGGTCCCTCACGAGAACGAGGGGCTGAGTCCCCTCACCAAGGGCTCCCACGAAAGCCAGCACAGCAAGGAGCCCAACTGCCACAACGAACACGACAACCAAGGTGCTGCTGCAGGAACCGCTCACTAAAGCACCCAACCACACGTTGGCCCGCCAGGCGGCCTCCTCCTGGGGGCTACAGGTTCCCCGACACTGCCCAGCGCGGGGCAAAACAAACACCCACGGCCGCGGGGGGGATGACAAGCCGGCGCGGCGCCCCCCTGGAAAACCCACTACGGGGCACGGCTCATAGGCGCTGCCTGCCCTCGCCTACCACGCAGAGAAAACCTGCCCCTCCGTCCCTGGCCGCCTGCGGAGCCCAGCACCACCTACCCTCCCTCTGCAACCCCTCCCTCTCCACCTCTCCCTCTCCCTAAAGCGCCAAAACTGCAGGCCTCCCGCGCCGCACTCCTCAGCCGCCAGACAGCACAAAACCGCCCCTTACTCCTCGACGGGCCCCGTCTCCCGGGAAGAGGGTACACACCCACACTCACACCAGACAAAGCACACAGGCCTGCTCCTTCCCCTCCCTGCTAGCCCACGAGACCCTCGGCCAGGAAACCCTTGCCCGCACGCCCAGCCCTCCCCTTGCCCACCGCCCTTCCTGCTCTCCTCGCTCCACTCGCCCTCTCCAGGCTCCCCCCCCCAGCCCTCCAATCCCCCCCACCCTCCTCCCCCCCACCGCCCGCTCCCTCCTCCCCTCCAACCAACGCCCCTGCCCCGTCACTAGCACAGCTGCTTAGGCCGTGATCTCCACCGGGGCTGCGCACCGCATTCGCTCCTCAACGACCGCTAGGATGGGGTGCTGCGGCCCCACTCTGTCCCAGCCGTGCCGGGGGGTCTCCAGCGCCGCGAACGAGCGCAAGCGCGCCCAGAAGTCCGTCACCGCGCGGGCGCGCGCCCGTTCCAGCGGCGAGGCTTCGGCTGCATCCCGCGCTGCTGCCGCTGCTGCCCCTACTGCTGCCGCCGCCGCTTCCCCCGCCGCCACCTCTCCGGCCCCTGCTTCCTGCGTCGGTGATTCACCCGCGGGGGCGTTCAGCGCGGGTCCCTCCTGCTGTGTTGCCCCTCCCTCCCGGGCGAAGAAGTCGGTGATGGCCCGCTGGCGCGGTCCCTGTCGCTGGGGCTGCTCTGGCTGGGGCTGCACCTGTTGCTGCTGCTGTTGCTGCTGCTGCCCCGTCGCTGCTGCGGCCCCATCCCGCCCCTGCCTTCGGGTTGCTGCTCGAAGGCAGCACCTTCCGACTTCCATGGCGGACAGCGCCGCTAGGGCGATCACGTCCCAGGGGGCCTGCTCACACCCAGGTGGCGCTTGGGCGAGCCAGAGTTGCTGCCGGGTGGTGGTGGCCCCCGCTGCTGCTTGGGGGGGTGGCAGGTGCCGGTCGATCTGCTCCCGAACGGCCCTCGCGACCGGGCATTCCCAGAAGTGGTGCAGTCGCGGGGAGCAGGGTCGGCCGGCATCGGCCTCCCCATAGGCCCCGCACCCGCACGCCTCAATGGGCACCCGGACCAGGTGTGTGTTGCCAGGCAGGGGTACGCCGTCCACCGCTAGGCGCCACATAGTCTCCTTGTTGTCGTTCTCCCAGCGCACTCCGGACCACAGGCGTGCCTGGGTTGCCCGGAAACGGCTGAGCTCGGCGGCGAGGTGGGGAGGCGCCTGGTTCTCCGGCGTGCTCAGGGCCTCCCGCACAAACTTGGTGACCAAAGCCACTCGCCGCTCGCTGGCCGGCCCGTCCTGTAGTTGTGTCGCCTGGCTGACCGTCAGGCGGCGGAGCGGCACTGCGTCCGTTCCCCCGGGAAGGCGCCACCCCAGTCGCCCGACGATCATGGCCATCACCTGCGCGCAAACTGGCGGTGGCGGTGCCGGCGGTTGCTGTTGCTGCTGGAGTCCTTCCGCCTCCGCCTGCTGCCGCTGCTGCTGTAGCCTGGTCTCCACCACACCCGCTGCCTCCAGCCAGGCCGGGCTGATATCGTTATGCAAGGCCCCCAGAGCTGCACGGGCCGTTTCCTTGTCCTGCAGCTGGGCTGGGGTCGCGGCTGGGTCGAGGTGCTCCCGGGCCCACTCATGCCAGGCCGCTCCTTGGAGGGTGGTGGCTTGGCTGCCGTCCAGTGTCACCCATACCCGTACCAGGTCTCCTACCGTGCGCAGTTTCCTGCATGACGTTAGCCCCGCATGGTATGCTTCCAGGCCCGGTCGACGGCTGACGGCCACGACGTTTGCGTCGTTGGCGGCGTTGGGCAGCAGCGGGTTGCCCCACAGCGCGGCCCCCCAGCACCAGTCGCCGGGCACCAGCGGAGATCTGCCAATGTCCTCCGGCGGTGGCAGGTGCCCCAGGGCCCCCACGATCCGGCTGATGTCGGCGGGCAGGTCGCTGCCGCCGAGCCAGGGCCCCGTGGCCCGGGCAGTTGTCAGGGCCCACGGCTGGAAAGCGGGGTGGACGAGCTCCAGGTAGGCGGACAGTGTGCGGATCCAAGGGTGTAGGACCCTGGCCTCACTGCCGGCTGCCACTGCCCCCCCGCCATCCCCGCCTGCCTCCGCGGCCGCCTCAGCTCCCACACCCCCTTCCCCATCTCCTGCCGTCGGCATAGCCTGCGCCATGAAGCGTACGGCCCAGACCGCGTGGCGCGCGCGAATGTGTTGGGAGAGCGGTAGCAGGCCAAAGCCCCCGGCCGATGGGTGGCCGGCCAGGAGACTGCTGGGTATGCCGGTGAGGCGCTGGCCCCGGTCCTCTGGGCCCTGTCGCCGGTCGACTAGGCGGGCCGTCAGCCGCCCGATGTGGTTCAGCGTGCTGTCCGGGGGCGGCCCGCCGTGCTCCATGTGCCAGGTGACCGTTTGCAGGCCGTAGGCTGACGCAGCGGTGGCCCGGCCAAAGGCCGACAGCGGGAAGCGGGAGAGCCGCTGCATCCGCTTGTAGGCCCCCGCCAGCATCTTGGGCCAGTCGGGCTGCGGGGGGCTGGGCCGGTTGTCCACCGGCAAGTTCAGGGCTGTGGCGGTGGCGACCACTTTGAGCCCGCCAATGGTTTCCTGCTGCGGCTGGTGTTGCTGCTGCGGTGGCTGCGGCTGTTGCCTGCCCGCCGGTTGTGGTTGCTGCTGCGGGTTCTCGGCGCCCACCCTCAGAAGCTCTACTTTATCCAGATTGAGGCGTTGGCCTGATGCCCGGGCAAAGGTCTCCATGGCCTCGAGGAAGGATGGCACGGACTCCTCGCTCTCGAGCGCCACTTCGGTGTCGTCCGCGAACTGGCAGGCTGTGATGCGGTCTGGAGCACTGGGTAGTAGTCTGACTCCCACGTCTCGGCTCTGTAGCCAGCATAGCAGGGCCTGAGCGACAAAGAGGTACAGCAGGGGCGCAAGGGGGCACCCCTGCCGCACACCTGCCTCCATCACGACCAGCCTCGATTTGAAGCCGTTGACCATGGCTCGTGCCTGCGTGTTGCTGAGTAGCAGCTGTACCCAGCTGCACAGCTGCGGGCCCGCCCCCATCGTCTCCATTGCGGCCAGCAGGAAGCCACGGTCCACCGTGTCGTATGCCTTCGCGAAGTCCAGGAACGCCAGGAGGCCCCGGCGGTTCTGCTTGCGGAGGAGGTGGGATAGGTGGCGCAGGAACATCACGCTGGCCCCGATGAGTCGTTTGGGGAGGAAGGCCGATTGTTCGGGGGAGATGACGCTTCCCAGGGCTGGGCCCAGGCGGTTGGCCAGCACCTTGGCGAGCAGACGGTAGTCTGAGCACAGCAGCGTGATGGGGCGGTAGTTACCGGGCTGTTTGGGGTCGCCCTTCTTGTAGAGCACCGTGATAACGCCCTCAAGGAAACCGGCCGGCACCTGCCCCGTCATGCCAATGGCCGTGAATAGGCCGGCCATGGTGGGGCCAATGGCGGACCAGAACTTGCGGTACAGGTCGGCTGGGATGCCGTCCCATCCTGGTGCCTTGCCGGGCTGGCTCTTGACCAGCGCGACTCGCAGCTCTGCTGCTGTGATGGTTTTGGAGCCCAGCTGCTCATCCGCCTCAGTGGGGAGCCTGATGTTGGCCGCAGACAGCTGTGCTAGCACCGCCTGTCGAGCATCGGGGCTGACGAAAGTGGGTGTCCGGCAGATCTCGATATAGTTGTCTGTGCTTCATGCAAGGTTATGTCGATTCAAATGTACGACCTACTTGCTTCTCATCGCGCTTCCCGATAAGCAATATGCCAATCAAAACATTAAGGACAAAAAGGTACATGATTACCGGCAGCGGCAAATACATACAGACGTTCAAAAGTGAGAGGCCAAACGAAGCCGCGCTATCCATACATTTTCGGCGTCGTTATAGTTCACCCGTTGGTGGAGTTATATACATCGATTTTCTTATATTTGATCTATTTGCCAAACCCGCCAATAGCTCTTGCACCGTGAGCGCTCGTCTGGGCATATATAATTGGAACGAATTATTCGTTCCTAGGATAGGGCAGCACCTCGCTGATAATTTTTGGGACAACTCACACTGACGGATGTTCGATTTCATCTTTCCAGACAGAAAAGCAAGCTTTACCACATAGGTGAAAGCCAATCGGCGGTATGGGAGCTGAGTCTGTGGCAGGGGGGTCCAGCTACGCCGGGAGCGTCGCATCTTCCGGTGCTGCGGCGTCGAGGCGGGCGCGGTGAGCGAGTGTCCCCAAAGGGCTATACATATAATGTTTAGTGCCATTATAACTGTTATTTCGCGAAGTGCAGCGGGCACTTGCCGTCGCGAGGAGTGCAAAAGGCGAAGCTAGCTGCGCCCAACGATAGATGTATTATTAGTGTATATATTTTGAAGTTATCGGGCCTTCGTTGCTGAATATATCTTGACATGCATGAACTGTGCTTCCACTACTGCGCCATGCAAGCTGAAATGTCGTCTCCCCGGCGAAGCTTCGCTTAAGCTAGAGCACTAGATAGCTTCGATGGCGAACCGTCAGGTGTGGATGGATTCCACACCCGCCTGTGATGACACTACGCGTTTTGTTTACGTATAGGAAACGGCGGCACCCGTACGGCGGCACCCGTACGTACGTAGTAGCCTGTAGTAGTTGCTGGCAAAGGCCTGAAAGTTGGTAAGCCTCCCGGTCTGAAGCGTATCCTGCCCTCCCGACTCACGACTCACTCGCAGGCCCGACCACGCAAATCCGGACGGGCAAGGCGAGGACCTTTTCGACCGGCGTTCCTCTATAGAGGTAATTAAGTCATCTGCCCCCTAGCTACCAAACGTGGGACTTATTGCTCCTCACTGTCCGTCGGTCGTTACAGCCAGCCGTACGCGACGGCAACCGACTCCACAGCAACCCTGTAAAACCCCGCGGCGGCAACTAACATCCCGCGGCACACCGAACAGTCCCTTTGCGAAACCCCACACCATCCCCAAGACGCCCCCCAGTTTTTTAAGTTGCATTAGTGGCCGTCAGTGAAGACAGATTTTGAAAGCATTCTCCATGCGCGCCACTCTGCAACTACTTGGGGGGGCCCAAAATGTGGGCCGTCAGTTTCTTGTGCGCCGACACGCCGTCCTTCACGTAGTGCTTCTCGAACGTCGCCGGGCTGGCCCAGCGGCCGAGCTTTTGCACCAGCGCCCGGTCTGCGCCGCTGTTAACGGCGGTAGTCGCGCCGCCCCGGCGGAACGCGTGGGGGCCGAAGTCCCGATGGATCCCCGCCGCCTGGAAAGCGGCGTTGAGTTTCTCCCGGAAGTCGCGATAGGGCATCGCGGCAATCGGCGCGTCGAGCGGCGCCGTGCGCTGGGCCAGCCGTTGGGAGCCGTCGGCGCTGCGGGCAACGGGCCGCAGCAGGGGGCCGACATCCTCCACCTCCTGCAGTTTCCCCGCCACGTAGGCCTTGCGCGGCGCACGCTGGTAGCCGCCCGCGACCAGCAGGTCGTGCAGGAGCTGCACCGGGCAGTGGGCTGGGTGTAGCTCGCCCACGGCACCGATCGTAACCGTCGCTCCTTGGGCCCGCTGGTCGGTCTTGCTGCGGTAGAGGTAGATCGAGGTGTGCGAGCCGAGTTGCACGTCTAGCAGATCCTGGTGTACCAATATCTTGGCCAGGTCGTCGTAGCGCAGCAAGCCAGTGAAGCAGAGCACCACGCAGGTGACGACCATGCGGGTCTCGAGGTCGGGACCGGAGCCCTGGAGCGGGAAGTGGTATGCGAGGAGTTGCTGCATCTCCCCAGGTGACGCGTCCGCCAACACCCGCGAGTTGCTGGTCAGGGTGCGCCTTGCGGCCTCACGGACGGCACTGCACAGGGGCGCGTCGCACGGCGACGGCAGGCCCGCTGCCTGGTAGTACGCGGAGATAGCTGCGCTGGCCTTGTCCACCTTCTGATGCCCCACCCGGCGCTCCGCAGCCTCGTCCCGCACAGAGGTAAGGTAGCAAGCCACGAACGCACCGGTGCAGGCGTAAGGCGCGAAACCCCGCTGGATGCAGAACATGACAAACGCGCACCAAGCTGGGTAGTACTGCTTCCAGGTGCTGCTCGCCTTGCTGAACCGGCTGATCGCTGCCAAGCGCCCCGCCAGGCGCTGCAAGTCGGGGTGCGCTCCGGCAGCCCCCAGGCCCGCAACCACGAAGGCAACTGTGCTCGCATCTGTCGTTACAGGGGCGGAATGGGCAGACACCGCGAGTTAGCTGCGCCGAAATCTAATAGTAGCGCCATGGACTGCCACGTCGGTGGTGGGACCGGGTCCCATACGCCGAGCCTGTTCTGAAGGAACAGGCCTGGGCCCGTCGGGAAAACATGCACTGCGTGAACAAACTCCCGAAACAACGAACCGCTCGTGACCAGGCGGGGCCACCACGCGGCCCGCGGCCAAAATGGGGCCAGCAGGCACAACCGCGCTTTGCATGCCTCCGCATGTGCGAGCACTCGCCCCAGAACGGCAAAAGGTGGGTTGCACCAGGCAATGTCCGGTGCTTGCGGCCATTGGACGGCGAACGCATTCACTCCTGCGCTGGCCGGGTGAAAGTGATAGGAATAGAACGGTTGCATCTGGTAGTTGTGGGCGGACGCAAACAGATCTACTGCAAACTGGCCACCACGCCCCCACTTCGCCGCCAGGGTACCGAAAGCGCACGGGTTCAGCTTCCAGTCACACGACTCCTGGTGTTTCGACAGGTCGTCTGCGAACTGGTTCAAGTCCCGCGGCACCCATTCGACCAACAGGTCAATTCCTCTCTCGATGCAGTACCACAAAAGGGCCGAGCAAATGCCCTGGAGCCGGGGGCGCACCGAGCCACCTTTGGTAAGTATGTCCCTGGATGGCCGGCTGTCCGTGCGGACGAGGACGTGCTGGTCGTCCAGGCGCCCCGCGCCATTGAAGCTTTGCAACACGTTAAGCATCCCCGTCAACTCCAGCAACGTGGAGGAGTCCTCGTCGGTCTCCTTCTCCCATTGCCCGCTCGCGATCAGCAGCACGCCATCCTCCTTGGTCCAACCGCCCCACCCGCCGAACGAAAACTCGGACCGCCCCGCGGCGTCCGTGTAGATGACGAACGAATGCACGTGGGATGGACGCCAGATTGGTCGGAACCCGTCGTAATGCTCGAACGACTCTACCCAAAACTTCACCTCCCACGCGACGTCGGGCGTCAGCAGCCGGTACGAATCGTACGTCGTGCCCTTCTGTCGCAACTCGTCTGCGACCCACGCGGACATAAGACGTGTCATGAGGATAGAGATTTTCCCAAAAGAGTGCGACATCGACAGGAGCGAGCCTGCCAGGGATGCGACCCCCCGTATGCGGAATTCCCGCGCCCCGTCGTGCGCTTGCAAAACCTCGCGCGCCAACGCTTGGACTGCTACGCGCTTCGAGGCGGGGACGAACATGGAGCCGCGCACCGTGTCGATTTCTGCCCCTAGGTACGTTTTCCGTTGCTCCGGTTCGAGCGAGCATTTGCTCTCGCTGACCAGGAAACCTGCGCTCTCAAAATCCGTCAACACTCGGGTCCGCAACTGTGTCAACACCTGTTTGTCCTGGTGGGCGTGTATGCTGTCATCTATGTAACCCGAACACCGGTGGCCCTCGGCCCGCCAGCTCTGTTGGAGCTCCCGCGTGATTTTGGTAAACACCCAGCAGGCTGGGGCCAGACCGAAAGGCAACTGTACGAATTGGAACCATCGTCCCTTCCACTCGAAACCCAAGAACTCCCAAGCACTTTCGTGCATATCGACGTGGTGGTACCCCGACTTCAAATCGACCGTAAACATGTAATCGTCACGCTCCAGTGTGTCCCCGAGCGTTGCCAGGGATTCGTACTTAAAGCTGGGCACTTGCAAGTGCTCGTTGATGTAGCGCGCGTCGTAAATCAAACGAAACTTGGTCGTGCCTTTTTTTTGGGCACCACCCCTAGCGGGAGCACACAGCGCGGCTGGTGGTTCACCGCGCGGGCCGCGCCCGTCGCTATCAGCTCCTCGATCGCCGCATCGACGAACGCGGACTGCTCCGTGGCCGACGCGTGGTTCCGGAGGTGGATTGGGGCCGGCGGGCCGGTCTTTTCCAACCATCGAAGCGAAAAACCAAACAGCACCCAGTTCAGCACTAGTGCCGATCGGCAAAACGTCTGCCAGAAAGTGGCGCGCGCGCGGAGCCGGCCCCGCATTTGTGGGG
Source organism: Pleodorina starrii (assembly GCA_030267565.1). Taxonomy (NCBI): domain Eukaryota; kingdom Viridiplantae; phylum Chlorophyta; class Chlorophyceae; order Chlamydomonadales; family Volvocaceae; genus Pleodorina; species Pleodorina starrii. The sequence goes on from BRXU01000015.1 coordinate 720,796, forward strand.
GCTGCCCTTTCGCCGGCTTCACCGGCGGCGGGTGTGCCGAGCCTTCGAACTCTGCCTCCAAACCGTCAAGGTCAGCCGCACCTGGCGCGCTGACGCTCGCGGCCTCCGCTTGCTGTTGGCGGGCCCGAACTTGCGAAGTGCCGTTGGCGTCCGTGGTTCCAGGCCTCCGCGCTGAGGGTGCCGCGGGCGTCCCCGTCGGGGGGCTCTCGATCGGTGCCGAGGTGCCGGGGTTGGAGCCGGTGTCGGTGACCGCCGTGTCGCTCGCGTTCTGCTCGGAGCCGCAGGCCGTGCCTGGAATGAGAAGAACAACTGTTCTCAGTTGACCTGTTCGCAGTTGGTGCAGAAGCGAGTAGCAGTACCGCGGTATCGGTCTCTCACCGCTCAGCTTAGCGCCAGATTCGCGGTCGCGTTCTGGTTTGCCCGTGCCCATAGCTTCCTTGCGCTGGGTTCCTGAAAAACCCGAATAAGGTTCGTAAGACATTGGCAATTGCTGGGTAGCCAATTCGCCGTGGGAGCCTGGCTCACCCATTTTGGTCAGATCCGCGGGCTGTGCCGTGCCAAGAGCTTTCTTCCCCGATTGTTTGAAGTTGGGCTGCCAGTTGCTCGAGGAGCGGGGCGGCAAAGCTGTCCCAATAACCGGGTGAGCCGGTGCGATCGCGGAGGCCTGCCCGATAGAGCTGCGGCGCTTTGAGCGCTCATCTATGCTCTCCTCCTCCTTGCCAGGCGCTTGACGTTTCTCGCCAAGGAGGTTCTTGGTGTTGCGTGAGGCATGTGGCTGAGCGCCATGGTTGGAGCTGTTCGAGCCTCGCGAGAAAAGACCGTTGGTCTGGAATAACATTGCAGCATCACAGTATTGCGTGTAAGCGATTGAGGAGAAATTGTGAGAGATTCGACCTCCCAACACAAACCTTTACTGGGCTTGTACGGCCTGCTATGCTCGTCCCATCTGTGTTCGTCAAACGAACTGCAACATGATTTACAGCCGTGATTACAACTCCGGTCCAGAAGAAAATACAACTGGGCCCCTGGGGCTGTGACAAAACAACCTGCCGAGGTGGTGCGCACCTCCGAACGTCGTCCATGGGTGTCTGCGACACTCTTCCCATGCCCGTACGGTTTCCCGTCGCCACGCAAAGCCAGACTCCTAATGCCCCGAAGGCCAATTCACTCTTGTCTACAGGCCTAAATGGCCACACAACTCGCTTTGACAATGTCTCTCGCTGTAACGTGCTTCTGGTGAAGCTGAACAAGAGAGAAAAGAATCTCATTAGGTGTTCTGCCCCCATGGCACGCGTAATGAAAGTACACGCCTCTCGGGCCCTTGAGTACACGCCCTGAAGGGCTAGAGAGTACATGCCCCGAGGGCCAAGCAATACAAGCCCCGAGGGCCGAAACAGTATGAGCCCCGAGGGCTGAAGGAGTACAAGCCCCGAGGGCTGTGTTGGTTTGAGCCCTAAGGCCTGAATGGTCCGAGCCCCGAGGGCTGTAACAACGTCAGAACGACCTCCAGGTGCGACCCTGCCCCCAAGATCGTGGGCCTGCAAATTGCTCTGCCCCCAGGGCAACAGTGCGGGGCCGTGTGCCCTTACCACAACCACACAGCCCTCCGGGCGTATGTCGGCAAAAATAACTATCCAAAACATGACAAAACGTAGTCGTGACTGCCGCGGGTGATCATGACAGGCTAGGTAGCACCCACATGGCCCGTAGATTCGCAACTAGGGTCCCTGACGGTTGGCCTAGCTGCCTGCGCTTCCGTGGAATGTGCCTATGGTTATCCCACTCAGCCCATCGGCGGGCCGCGGCCACCGCCGCGCCCGCCCTGGCCCTGGTGCATGCCTCCCCGGCCGAAACCCTGGTACCCCCCGCGCGGGTTGAACGGCATGCGGCCTCCTTGGCGCTGACCGCCACCCCCGCCGCTGCCCGAAGCACCCCCGGAGCCGGCCCCGGAGTTGGCCGGCGGCATCGGCAGCTTGCTCTCAACCTCACGCACCGTCTTATCGTGGATTTCGGTAAACTTGTTGACACCGCCCGGGCCCCACTTGCCGGTCGTCGCGCCGACCTTGGGCGTCAGGCGGCGGCAGTAGTCCGCCACGAACTCAGCCTTGGCCGTTGTGGCCGACAGGGCGGCTGCGTGAAATGCCATTAGGCGCAGGTCCAGGAGCTGCGTGTTGCGGTTGAATGTCTTCTTGAGCATCTTGAAGTCCTCGCTCCCGTCGTCGGCCGACTTCTCGATGATGTTGTTCATGACCTCCTGGTTTTTGCGGAGTTCAGAGAGGAACATGAACTGTTCACGGTGCATCAGGTTGAGGCGCAGCGGGTCCTGGCACTGCGGGAGGTTGCTGGAGCGGGCAATGGCCAGCTCGCCGGCCATGGTGTCCTGCCTCTCCCTCTGCTCCTCCAGCTGGGTCCGCAGATCCCGCTCCTTGCTGCGCTGTGCCTCCATGGCCTCCTGCGCCTTCTGCTTGTGATTCTCGATGGCCTGCTCGGCCGCCTTCTTCTGCTCGTCTAACTTCTGCTGGAACTCATCGCGTTGCTCCTTTAATTTCTGATTGAAGAAATCTTGGATGTGTTGGTCTACCATTTTCTTGCAAAAAAGGTTTTCTCGATCTATGTGTCTCTTGTGGTGCAATACTAGAGGCCACAGTCCCGGCAGAGGGACACGCCTCGTCAGGATTATCGACACAACGGCAGTTAGAGAACGCGGGCGCTCGCGCGCCCGAACAGACCGGATTGGCAGCTACTGTACGGCACTCTCGTACACCCGGTCGGGAGCTGTAACTCCCACTGCCAGTTTCGTCGCAATAAGCTTCCATTTCTCCTACTCCTCGTCAGTGCTTCCTCGGAGAGATAGAAATGTTAAGCCATTTCCCTAGCTAGCTGGCCTGGGCGGGGCCCTTCCTTTGCTTCGGCCTACCCGCAACTGCGCCTGCGCGCGCCGCCTGCTTTATATCATGTTGTGCACGCGGACGGGTCGGTTGAACGGGGAAACACCCTTGCGGCAAGCAAGGGACCTGACATGCATGCGTGTGCAAGTTGCACTGCGTCCGTGCACGTGTGCGGCGGTGATGGACAGGCTGAGTAGTCGCACGTATGGGTAATGGCGGCACCCACGCACGGTGGGTGAGTTTGCCGTTCGCTCGTTTGACGCCCTCGCCGCCGCCTTGACTTGGGCAAGCCACATGATTATACCGCGCACGAACGCAGCTCGCTCTGAGATGCTTATGCCGCACTGGAATCATCCGCAGCTAACGAGGCGAAAATATCTCCGGTTGGCCTGCATCACGCAGCAGCGGATGTTCAGGGTCATGTGTGACACATCTTTACTAATGAACGGTTATTCTTTGCCCTCGGCGTGACCCCGCTCGCCTTCCGCGCCCAGAATGGCATCTTCGCAGTTCTCTTCACACTCCGGTAAGCAGTTGGATAAAATGGCTGACGTAAGGCTGGGGAACCTGAACCTGCTGCGAAACTTAATGCATGGTAGTCGAACATGCATACCCAGTGATGAATTACCTATCTTTTGTCCTAGCGAATGTGGCCAAGCTGTACGTAAACTATCCAATAACGCGCTGCCTGGTACCGCAGCCGGCGTAGAGCCTAGATTTGCGTGCGCGTTTCCCCTTGGAACCAGTGCTTTTCATCACCGCCGCCTGCCTCCAGTGCTTGAGTAAACTCCATGTGACCTATGCCAATTACGCCACGTGGGCTCGGCCATGTGACGAGCACACACAACAAGGGCGGATGTAGCGGGCTTGTGATGCTGCTGTAACTAACACATACACATCCCAGCCTTCCACTTACATAAGTGATAGCCTTTATTTCATGGTGCCCGCTGTATCCGTATTACTTTCGGCGTGCCGTCCGCCGATAACAGCACTTTCACGCACCATTTACTTGGATGTTGCCGTTCATAGATAACGCTACCAGCAGCAGCCTGCACGTGCGTGTACCTCCACACGAACGCTGCCTAATGAACGTATCCACCGCCACCCCGCCGCACCTACCACGCCGGGCCGCCGGTCGGTCGGGTTGCGGTGCTTCATCGCTCACAGGAAGGAGAGCAACGAGGCCCGCATCCGGATACGCTGGGCCCTGATACAAATATTTTTGGGAGCATGGCAGCTATTTATAACGCTGATACATCCGGGAAGGCAGGGCTGGTCCATCAAACAGGAAAGCACGTAAGTCGGCTGTCTTCTTCTGCCCGCCGCACGTGCACCGCTGCCCGACCGTTTACCTTGCGTGTGGGTATAAGGATGGCGAGTGCACGGCGGTGCGCCGGCAGCAGTATGATTGCTTGGCGGATGCCCGCTCACATACAACACATATGCTGGCGGCATAAATGCATGGTCACAACGGCGATAGTCGGTCTTTCTGGGCCGGGAGCCCACTGGAATAACCACGCACAACTCAGCATATCGCTTTGCTGCGCGCCCCCTTACTTATCGCTCAGCGATTGGTGCAGGCGTCTGTCATAGGTACGATACGCTGCTGCCTAAGAAATGTGTTGTCCGCCGGTGCGTGCATGTGCCGTGCATTTGCGTGCGCCTCGCCACTGCAGGGCATGGGTCATCTTGAGCGCTCTAAGCTTCGATTGGCTCTCGGACTTGGTGAGTCCACTACTGCTTTTGCATGATGTGGGGACATGGATGGGTAGGCACCATCGCACGTCGACTGCGCGATAGACATGATATGCGTGCTTTATGGCCTCCAAATCCATTCACGCCAACCATGAATTCCGTTTCACAGGGAATACCACAAAACTCGAATAGCTTGAGTGGAAACATACTTCAATACGGTTCATGAGTACTTGGTTTTCCTTGACGTACAATATCTATCGAGATTGATATTATTATCTTGATTGCTTAATTCCATGGTCGTGACCTGCTGTGTCCAAGTGCAGGGCTACGGGGCTTATCTGGCTGTGCTTTACACGATGGTAACTCTGCTGGCGGTCAACTGCGGTCTGTGCGTTTGGGTCACTTGGTGCTTCAAGGAACAGAAATTCCCCGTCGTGTGGCCGGTGAAGGTGGGTCTCGTAGGTGTGACATTCTCAATGGGAAAAGGGTGCCTCGGGGTCAGGGTGGCTATGTCGTACAAAAACGAGACTTTATCAAGCGGTCAGCGTACATAAATCACTGCCTTGGGTAAATTTACCAGCCAAATGCCCTGGCAGATTCCGGGGTGTTTCAGGCCATGGTGTGCGAACACTGGCCTGCTGCTGTGCCTGTGGATGAAACGCGTGTAGCACGGCGGCCTAATTTCTCCCCCCTGTCGGCACTGTAATACATTATGCCATACCGCCCCGGCTGCTGGGAATGAACGGCGTAGCCCTTCATGACTCGTGCCAGATAGCACTTCCACGCAATTCCGAGCGACCCTCGAGCTCATTCATCAGATACTAGGTCCAGGGGGCGGGTTACAACTGCACATGATCGGTACGTGCTACATGTATGTGAGTGTGTGTGCTTCATGGTCGATGAGGGTGCGAAAACCCATACCTGCAACTACCCATGCGATCCGGGGGCTCACGGCCAAAGAAACAAGCAAAGTTACTGCTGGTATCCTGCGATAAGAGGGAAACAAGGCAGGCCATCCGTCGTATGTAAACACACAAAGCTGCAGCAGCTTATGTGCATATATAAGCTGCTAGCTAGTTGCACGGACCACGCACGCAGCTAGCTAGTTGCATACAGGAATTATGCCGGCATGCACTGCTGCGCGCGTGGCTGCGTGCGCTCATGATTCGACCCGCCGCGGTTGTTGTGTGCAAATGCAACGCAGGTTCTGCGGCTATTCGGTGCAGCGTTCCTCCAGGCATTCGACATCGCCTCCCTAAATATCTTACAGGTGTGTGCGTGTGTGTATGTGCACACGCACGCATGGCACGCGCGGCGGCGGTTTTCGGGATTGCTTACGTAGTCAAATTAAGTTGAGGCCCATACCAACCGCAGATGTATGTGTCTGCAATATGACCACGCGTTAGCGTGCATCACTGTCCTCAGTGGACGGATAGATCCGTACGCCACACCTACCGCGCGTGTTTCGCCACCTACCCTTACAGGTCGGCCTCGATTGTCGCTTCAACGGGCCGAAGGTGCCCAACCTTCACTTCGACCTTTTCCCTCGTTACAGTGAGTCATGCATATCTATACATGCACACACGCATTCGGCGGGCAGATTGCCTTCAATGTGCAATCTGCCCGCCGAGTCGCAGCCTTACTCACTCAAGAAGTAGTGATTGCGGTACCACTACTGGCAGCGCTTTCTTGGATGTTGACTGGGTTAACTATAGCGCGTGATGCAGTTACCGACGTTTACAGTGACACCTCGGTGCATGACGTCCACTATACACAGTAGAGCGTGGATGCATGTTGTGCGTGGTAAAGAGGTGTGTCTGAAGGATGGCGGATTGACAAGCAAGCTGGCGCCACGCACGCACTGGCAATATAATCCCGCCCAACCTCGTCACGAATGGCCGCTACCCCACTACTTACGTGCAACGCAGGTTGTCTGAAGCCCCCCCACGTGCTTCACGCCATCGTGTCTGCCATGGCCCTCGTACTCTTTGTCGTATTTGCGTTATTCAGCATTATGGCCCAGGTCGGTTTGTCATCATGTCCTGGTTGGTTAGGATCAGGGTTTCAGGGTTGGATTAGGTTGGTTGCATGCGTGACACAATATACGACAGGACTCACACTTTACGTGTGGACTCGTCGTGCGCACCAGCGGACGGAGGACTGGATATTTCGGCTTAATAAACGATGCCCAAAGAGCTCACAAACACAACAGCACCAACAGCCCCAGGCATACATGCTTCTTTTATTTACCGTTACGCATTCGGTTGATGAAGTCTGATGCAGGCAGCCGTAGGACTCTTGGTGTGTGTAGGCCGCGCGTAATGTATGTCTTGCTGTATGAATTGCTGTTGCAAACAGGTGGAGGTCAATCTGCTGACCAAGCGACCGTCAGCTTTAGGGCACAGCGGTCCTGAGGTCATGGCCTTCGGTATCAAGGTAAGTCAATTCATTCATTCATGTCCCAGCAGTGAATCCCAGAGCAGAATAATCATGGACCCCAAAGTCCAAACGTCCAAACCTCCTCCGGCTTAGCTACAGGGGGTGTACGTTCTCCTTTTGCGAAGGCCGGCATGACCGTACGCAGTTACGGGGCCAGAGTATTCTGGCCAATTTATATGCATAGTCCTTATCGGTGGTCTACCCACCATTATGCACTACCTGCTGCCGCTGCTGCCCGCTTTATATATACAGGTGGTGCTAACCCTGGTGCGCGTACTCGTCGGATACGCGCGCGTGGAGGCTGTGCTCTACCTAGGTCTGACACTGACGCTGGCGTGGCAGTACCTGAGATGGGTGAGCGTTTCATTCACGGCTTAGAGCAGTACTTACGTAACTGTACGTAACAAACAGGTACCATACGCAAGATGCCGCGACTCAATCCGAAGATGATTTAATACCCTCAGGCGGCTTATATAAATAATACTGCATGTATGAGCGCAATCTTCCCGGCTTGCTACTCGAACGATGCATGCCCCATACATCACACAGGTATTTATCAGTTCTATAGACTTCCGGATTACCCCACATCCGCCACAGCATCAATCCTCGGTTTCGGTTTACGCTGATGACCAGCTGTGTGTGATTCATTGTTGGGGGTCGGTGTAGCTCCAGATAGCTAGAGGGTAAGAAGGCTAGCAATTAGCATGATCGCGAGCCTAACCGGGGGCCTACGCTTACATAGGTAGAGCACACCTATACCATACCAAATCCTAAGAAGTTCACACCGCCCTCGGCGACGAGGAAGCCTAACGTCATTCTATGTATAATTTTGAAGCCACGCACCTGGCCTGCATTCAATCATCCTCCCATGCACTACCCCCGCATCGGTTGAGCGAGTGCTCCCAACGCTCCCAATGCGTCTGCGCAGAATCCACATCTGGTAAATTGGGTCAACTACCTCAAGGGCGGCGTGTCCGTGGCGATGGTCTGGTGCTCCGTGGCGCTAATCCTGCTGGTGTTCCACCCCGGCGTAAAGCAGCAAGACATGACGAAATGGGCGGACTCCATGACGTTAACGCTGTTGTCGGGCCTGGTTCCGGCGTTCCTGCTGGGTGCGATCGCGTCCTGGCGCATGATAAGATACATGACCAACACGGCTTTGACCGCTCTGGCGTGAGTAGCTATCTGCCTAGCTAGCTAGCTTGATATATGCCGTCCGCGCGCGGGTACACTGCTGTCACGTACATGGCATGACTCGTCGGGACGACATTGCCATACATGTGTGTGGGGGGGGGTGGGACGGAGGGTGGGGAGGTCGTCAGGATGGCGTGCGCATGCACGGGGGTAAGGTGGCCGGGCAGCCGGGCGTTCGATTTGCTGCCACGCTTATTAATTAATACGCTGGCTGCTTCATTAGTTGCGGCCCACCAAGCGCGCGTGCCTATCTATATATGTGTTCATAGATGTTACCGCGCGTTTAAATATATAACCGGGCAACGTGATCATTAGGTGATATATGTGTCGATAGTTGGCCTTACACGCACTCAGGCATGCATTCATGCGTGCTCACCCATGGGTTTGTGCATGATGCCGCAGCACCGCCAAGCCGGACGCACCGCTCAAGGAGATCTGCCAGAACATCGACAGCCCACAAGATGTGGAGGTTGTCGCCAGGTGGGTGTGTCGATAATACTGTACGTGTGTCAGAATCGTTTGCCTAACGTGTGCATGCATGACTGATTTATATAATTGTTAAAAAAATACTTTCTTAAGCGGCACGTGCTCTGCAGTTGCTGCAGTGGGCCCCGGTCCCAAAAGCAACTGAAGTGCTCTAGTTTACGGATAGATGCCGTCTTCAGAATAATTATTGTGGCAGGCGACGAGTCGATCTTTGCGGCTGATCAGGGGCTGATACTTGTGTATGACTTGAAGGGGAACACCCTCACTAGCAAACATGTACATATATGGCTTCTGACGATTGAGTTTCCGTGATGACTCATGTGCCATGCAAACGTTCCGTCGCCCTGCTGATTTTTGCTCGCAAGGGCAGGTGCTGTCGGGTATGGGAAGACCGTTACAATCTGGACGCCACTGCTGTCAACAAGGCCCGACAAGTGATCCAGGTGGGCGTGTGCATCCCAGCAGTTGCCATTGCCCGCCGCCGTTCGACTTGCTGGGGAGTACAGACGGAGTATGCTCCCGCCACGGACGCCGAGCTATAATTGCTGTACTTTGAGGGTCGTCAACAGTAAATCTACCCGTTTGCTTTAAAATCATAAAATTTTGTTGTCACGAGTTGCATAAATTCCATGGACTATGTCGCATCTTGGAGTTTGTTAGCTAGGCATAGATAAGGTCGAGCATTCCGCCCGTATCCATCCGCACCCTATCCATCCGCACCCAGGCCGGTCTGGCGATGTTCCCCAACAGCGTCTACATGGTGCTCCTGCACGGCAACTTTATGATCGATGTGCTGGGGGTCAGCCAGAGCGGCAGCCGTAGGATTGAGGTACGTGCGTGATAGCACACAAGTGCGTACGTGAACTCAAAATGACATGTACGTGGAGATTGACCGGACCGGCTATAGGTTTGCAGGTAGGAATTCATGAAGCGCAAAGAGGTTGCACGCATGTATCTTGCATGCGCGCGTTGGATGCTGATGCTGTAACATTTAATAGTTCCAGTTTACCAACATCGCTGCGATTTGCCAATGCGAATGCAGGACGCTCGCAAGCTGGACCCCAACCTCATGTGCCGCTTCATGATGTTTGTCCGACATCAACAGGCCTCGGTAGGCATCTTTGGCCGCCGGCTTTAGCTAGCAGTTAGCGGGGCCCTTTATCTTGCGCGACCCGCTTCTACCTGCTGGGTCATCCAAACCATACCTGCTGCTTTATTTCTCAATGATTTTAGACGAAGTCAGCACAAGAGAATTGCAGAATGAAACTGCTTGCCTTCATGCTGTCAATCGCAATCAGCAATCAATGTAGGGGATGCGTGCGTGCCGCGAGGTAGCTAGATAGCTAGGGTGTGTGCGTGGCCCTTGCATACCGGCGGCCTTTGCAGCCTTTTCAGCCTTTTCAGCCTTTGCAGCCTTTGGCACTTGCTACTACAACAATAAAAGAAACACCGCTGATAGCTGTAACCCACTGTAATATCTCCCATTTTTCCCAGCTGCTGTACCTAACTGCGATAATCTCTCCCATCGATTTTCCCGTCTTGCAATTTTAACAGCAACTCGCTGCAGGCAAACAGACGAACGGAGGCGCGAACATGGATCTACTTGCGTAAGTTCTATCAGTACGTATCTGATATGTATGGCATATTAATTATTATCTATCTAGGCCATACATCACGCACCGCACCGAGCGAGCGACCTGTGCTACACATCCCGGTTTGCGTTCGCTTGTATCTGCCCCGCAATTATTTGAGGTTTGGGAACGTGCACTTCTTAAACTTGCACATTGGATGTTGCGTGTGCTTATTACGCACATAGAGCATCGCTTGCGCGATGTGGCTGGAAACGCACGCTTCGCTCTTGTCTGTTGCACATAATGATAATATTATTCCCAGCAGCTGTAAGCCGGGGATGTGCCATCCGCTGTTACGCCTATGCTGTTTACACCATACACGCACGTGCGTACGTACGCAGGTACGTCGAGTACCAGCGCAAACATCGAATGGTGGTCCGACTGCACCGAGAAGCGCTGCAAGCGATCTGCAGTTTCTGGTAAGCATCAAGCAACGGGCGACACCGTTCAGCGGCCTTACACGAGCCGGCAGTAGGACCGAGCGGCCACCGGTGCCATGCACACCAGACATCGATGATGACCATATCGGGGGCGAAGCCCAACGTTGGAACTTGACCTGCACTTGGTTCCCAGGACCCACCGACGCAAGAGCGCGGAACCAAACCATTACTCTCCCTTGTTGCCGATCGATGATTGGCACTAGCTACTAATTTTCATGCTAGAGAAAAATAATGCACCGCCACCAAGCAAATATCACGCTTTCATCATTCGCCGCATACGTATGCAGCCAAGCGACTAGGATGTCAGCGCAATCTCTAGAAGCAAGTTAGATGCGGTCATGTACATACCGGCGGATATTGTATGATCGTAACACGGTACGTCTAGATGGCATTGCTTGCCCATGTATAGAAACGCTTTCCCCGCCATCGTGTAACAAGTAACAGTTTTTGGTATGTACAATTTGTTCTAATCGTACGGCCGGCGTCTGCCCCGAACAACGATTGGTTTGAGCAGGAAAGCCCTGGACGCCTCGACCGTGTCCTTCTCAACCCTGTCAAAGGGACTGGTGAAGATTGAGAGTTCAATCGCCCAGGTAAGAGGACTGGCAGGCATAATATCGAAGATAAACGACAAGAATCGAATAGCTGTCTACATAGAACAAACTGCTGAACATAGGCGGAGATCTGCCTCCAACTAACCCCTTCATCGCCTGTTCCTTAATTAATCCGGATCTGGAGAACGAACTCCGGCAGGCTCAAACCGCATACCGAGTCGTGCTGGAAAGCTACGGCAACAACCCTAAGTTGGTACGGCTGTACGGTAAATTCTTACAGACCATCAAGAACGACCCCTGGCGTGCGGTAAGCGCTTGCCGATACATACGCATGATGCATGATTGCCACACATACTTTACGTATGCAACTCGACAGCCCAGCCAGCAGCCCCGCCGGCCGGCCCGTTCATGTATGCGTGGTGTCAGATTTCGTTACTGCCGCCTAGCATCCAATGAACCGCAGGGCTGGCTAGGTATACAGAAACCTCAACAATGAAGTGTGTAGAAGCAAATAAATGGCTTTTAAAGTTATGCTTGCCGGGAACGAGGAAAAGGAAGACGTCTGCAGCTGCCTATGTGCATATATACATTACTTTTTCTATTGGCTTCGTTGTTCGATGCAAGGGCCTATCGCTATCTAGGAGAGTCACTCTCGCTCGATGTATCGCTGTATGTTGGGGTCCTCTCGATTGACCGGTTTCCCATCAAGAACCCCACTGCACTCCCGCACAACGGCGCACCTGCAATAAAACGGAATATCATTGTGGGCCCACAGTCTGAGTACTTTGCGGAGGCCGACCGGCTGGAGGAAATCCAAAATGGCAACTCGTCCAGCGGCCCACACTTGCCCGACGGTAGGCAAGCTAGCGAGCGGCGCCTGGAGAGGCACTATGAATAATTGTGAAGGGCAGTTCGCTTACGTAATTCGCTTACGTTATGGCCCCGTGTTGTTTATAAGGAATGTTGGCGGTCTTCATATCAGCTTTCGTTCGGCCCACTCGCGCTCCGCCCTCCAGGCACCCCACTGGACAGGATGGATGAGATGGCAACTGCCGTACTGGTGATCAATGCGATTGGAGAGGTGCAGGTGGTAAGTTGAGCTTTGCTTGCCTTCCTTGAAACAGCGTCTTACGCGCGCACGCCGGGGGGAAGCAAGGTACGGTACCTGGCCATCCATCGATCCCGTTCACAAGCGACCGGAATGAAGCATACCCTGTACTACGGCGTTTTGTAGGAAGGATAGTAGCCTGTCCTTGCTTGCATGTGACTCCTGTAATTTGCGACGATGTGCGTGTGGCCTTTCATTCTGCATCACATGTGTCGGTTTGAACGAACCACAGGCTAATAAGCACGCCCACGTCCTGTTCGGGTACAAGCGAGGTGCGTGCGTGTATGTTTCCGTACATGTTGCGCACGTGAGAAGGTCAGAATCAAGTATCGAGTGGGGGCGTATGCATGAAAACGCTCGTAGGCATTCACACGTATTGGTACACTTACCTTCGTGAACAACCTAGTGGCTGCCATAAGGGAACAAGGACGTTTGTTATCTTCGGGGAGAACATGCCGTAGAAGGATTTACCCATCCTACGCGGCCGCAGTTGTAAGATCACGGGGACATCCGGTCTCGTGTTGACGGAGGGGCATTTATTACGCACGCATTCCGGTGGTTGATATGTGCCAGCCAGTCCCTTCCCCCGCCCGCCTTTGATGGTTTGCCCTCACTGGGCTTGCGGACAGTTTGCATCATTCCCTCGTGGACTGCCCTATGCGCATGCAGGGCTGTTTGCTGTCATTGAGCGTATGCGCGTGCGTGTTGGCGCTGCTGCTGCCCGGAGCAAATGACTACTGCTGTATGTGAGCCCCTAGCGCTTGTCTGGTGCACCCATGCATGCACACACGCACTCACCGCCGACTCACGCACGCACACACGCATGTAAATGTAGGCACCTTGGAGGGCAAGCCGCTTGCTTCCCTGCTGGCGCCTCACTTTGCCCGCTGGCTGTCCGAGCACCTGGCAACGCTGGTCAGCACCGCGGCGCTGGCGCACGCCACCATTCGTGACGACAACCACGGCGACATCAACGATGAGGTGGTTGTGGGCATGCACTACGACCGACTGGCCTTCCCCGTCAAGATGTCCATGCGCAAGGCTTCAGGTGCGTGGGTGGAGCCGCCCCGTTGCTCGATTCTGACGGGAGGACGTATGTATGCATGTAGAAGCCGGTGCGTGCTGCAGCTGCACCGCCATCGGCCGCCCAACACCCGGGATGCGTGTGAGTGCATGGTACAGGCTGCTGGTTGCTACGGTTTGAGTCCCTTCCTTCGGCTGTTTTACGGTTATGTCTTCATTCATCATAGCTACGTCGTGTACCTTGCATTATTGCGTCATGTGCGCTGCTTGCTAATAACCAGTGATGGGTATCTGCATGCGGCCCCCTGCGCATATAGGTGTTGGTGAGGACTCCACGTTCATCACGATGATGGAGGCGGTGCCGCCGGTGCGGGGTGTGGCCAGCCTGTGGGTGGCCATGACCGGTACCATTGTGGCGTGCGACCCGCAGTTCGTCATGGCATTCGGGTGAGGGCATACATCGCCTGTCATATCGGCGGTATACCTGATTTCTCGGTGGCAAAACAATAAATAATAAGCTGTTTAATGGGGCACGAGCGGATCTGCTGCTGGATGGGTCCAGAGTGTGGCGTAAGAAAATGAAATAAAACGAAATTAGTAATTTATTTTATGACTATTTTAATATTTCGTAACATTCAATATTCATGTATTATTTCTTATAACTTAACAAAAACAATTATATAATGAGCGAGTTGTGGCATAACACAATGAGCTAGAAGGCAGCAGCCAACCAGGGCCAACCGCTAGGAAAGCTCATCCGCCCTCACGCGCCCTCGCTAGACCGTTCAATCTCGCTCGGAGAGCATCTACACCAATATCAATTATAAAAAACGGCATAATTTATGCTTCATCAAGCCTCCATAGAACTCACGGGATGACGGCTAACTGAACATCGCAGGTGGAAGTCACAAGAAATCAACGGCGCGAACCTCATGACCGTGGTTTCGGTCCAGGACCTGAGGAGGCAGCTGACAGGGGAAGATCCCGAGACGGGTTCCATCGGTCGGGCCGAAAGCCCCAGTGAGGTACTCAAGGGGTAAGCGGCACGTGACTACTGTCATTTGTTAATTTGGTTTCCTTGCCAATATGCGGTTTGCGCCGCCAGAGGAGGCAGCCCAGTTCAATTTGGTCCACCTTGAAACCTTTGTCTAGTTGCAGCTTCCCCAGCATAGGACGACGCGGTTGACGGGGTGTATATCGGGGGTCTGTTAACATGAGTGGGGCATCTTGCTTTGCCGTACCGCAGCAAATAAACTCGTTGTGTCATTTGAGGCGAGGAAGGGCAGTTGAGGCCAGGTAGAAAACCCAGGTAGACAAGGGGTTGGTGTCGGCTTCCTTGAAGCCGGAAAAAGGGCGGGGCCCCACTAAATCCGTACGGGTTAAGTTGAGTGCTAGGGCGGCGAGGGCGTGAAATGTGAGAGTGTCGACATTCCTGCTGATAGACAGCCAGAGCTTTTTCCCGAAATGCCTGCTAGCCGAGTCGTTATCAAGGCCTGCCGGCGCCGCGCGAAGCGCGTCATCCCGTCGGGTGCATGAGCGCATGTGCGCATCGACCGAAATACGGCATTTCCAAAGCGAGCGGCGAGGGCGTCAACTGTGAGAGTGTCGCATCGACATTCCTGCTGATAGGCAGCCAGAGCTTTATATCTGAAATGCCTTCGGCTTCAGCAATCCGACCCATGTTTAGCATCGCGCGCCGTCTCGGCACTGTGCAACTCTTCCGGCCAGCGCATTGGCTGAAGTTACTTGACAGTAGACATGGAGTGTATCATTTACACATCACGCAGGCTGACTTGCCAATAGAAGGACAGCGGAACTGTTTGCGAGGGTAGCGACGACGTGCAGTTGCCGACGAGAGTGCACAGGCTTCGCTACTGAGGTATTCGCCGTAGAGGAGGCTTGACTGCTATAACATTAGGACAGGGAATGTAGAAGTCCATCCCCTAGGTTGCCGACTGGACTTGTTGGGCGGCCCGCAGAAGACCGCTGCATAGGGCTGCATCGTGCGTGCATCGGCGGCTTGGCGTCCAACAACCAGCAGTTTGCCCCTCATGGTTTGCTCCTTGCAACCTTTGTAATAGCAATATGCGTCAAGACGATCGGACCGGCTAGCAGAGCTGCTGTGGTGTGGTCGCGGGAAGAATGTTCGCAATGCAAACATAGTTTGTTTCCGAAACGAAGATTCATTTCACGCCGTCATGTCAGAATTCCACCTTAAGGAACGATGACTCTTCTGGAATTAATTATAGGCCGAGAGGTGATGGTTTGACCTCGGCCTCGGTCCATGGAGACTGCCAAACTGGTTTGTACTCATGCGATGTTGGGTTCCAATAATAAATTTACCGTGCAATAAAGAATGTAATCTTTTACTTATGGAGTCTTTCCGTTGGCCGAAAGTCTACACTTGTCCAATTACTTCCCAGAACCCAGAACCCAGAACCCAGAACCCAGAACCCAGACACGGACATGGGCAATCCTACAGGGCGGGGCCCCCCTGGGCGCTTCGCGCTGGGGCCCCGCCCAAAAAAAGGGGCTGAATGGGCCGTCAAGTAGCGCGGGGGCTGGGCCCTTGCTTGGGTGGTGCAGGGGCGGGGCCATCAGGTGGCGCGGGGGCTGGGCTGTCGTCGTGTAACACCGACAGGCGCAGGGCCGTCGGGTGGCGCGGGGGTGGGGCCGTCATGTAACGCAGGGGCGGGGCTGCCGGGTGGCGCGGGGGCGGAGCATGGGCGGGGCATGGGCCGTCGGGTGGTGTGGGGGCGGGTGGCGCGGGTGTGGGGCATATGGTTGCCTGCCCGGATGAGCCGTTTTAGTCACTTGTGAGCATCTGGGAGAGGTGAACTGCACTCGTCTCGTGTGCTTCGGCTATATTCCTCATGTATAATCGGGACCGTGTTGACACAGCCCGTGTCGATCCCGTGTCAAACACGAGCCGTGTTGAAACAGCCCGTGTCGCCCCGTGTCAAACACAAGCCGTGTTGAAACGGTGTCAAGTTTTCCCTCATTTATTACACGGGGTTGCCATTTATACACGGCCCTCAAGATTACAGACGATAAGAAAGGACCTACGCCCTCTACTCCACACCCTAGGCACGGGCAGCAAGGAAGCCCGAGCCTGCTGCAACGACCTCCACGACCATGCAGTTAGAACACTTAACACTATTGTTATAACCCGCAGGCAAATGGAACGTAACCCCCACGCGGAACCGCAACCGGCAGGCACATAACCAACGACAAACCAGTCTGAAGTTCCTTGCGGTGGTGGGGGGGGACTGGGACCGGGGAAACCCGTCACCCCACCCCCTCTGCTCCCATAACCCACGCCTCGGCTACCGGCCGGGCGTATCATTATTATTATTATTATCTCCGTGTCCATGGTGGTAATACCAGGCTCCGACGACTTCCGCCTTGCAGCAACTGGCCGCTTGCCCCCGACTGCCTTGACCATGCCCGAAAGCTTGTCGCGACCTGCGGAGACAGATGTGACAGACGACATTCTAGTTGCGCATTCAAATATATGTTCAAATAAATGTTCAGGTAGGGGACATCATGCAGTTTTCTGCAGTGTAGGCACTGGTAGTTTACCTGGTTGCTGGTCTTCCGCTGACGAGCTCTTTTTTGTATGGGATGGCACAGCATGGTATGTCTTGCCCACAACAGGAGGCGACGGTGCGTCGATTAAGAGCACTTCATCCTCCTCGGCAAACGCCTTTGCAAGGAATGGCTGCGGTAGCTCCGCCAGCGGCTTCAAATCCTCCGACAGCTCCGACACATCCTCCGTGAAAGTATCGGTCTTGGTCGGTGTTGGAAGCTACAACCTCATCAGGCGCGACAGGAAGCAAGGAAGATCGGGTTGGACTGCTGGTAATGGCCGCAGTGTTGGTCCGTCTCATGGTATTGGTTAGATTAGAGGGTGCAGAAATAACCGCCGCCGGCGGGGTGGCCTGGGCCGAGCCATGTTTGACACCATTTGTGGTGGTCAAAGCTGCTGCCACAGGCGCCAAGACTGTTCTTTTCTCCGGTGGCTGTAAACTGGATGTAGTCGACAATAGCTGAGCAGCGGTGTCAGCTGCTGGTGCTGTGGCATGACCTGCTCCTGTCGGAGCTAGTCCGACGGGGAGCATGGGAGCCTGATGGACCTTCAAGAAAACATGAAGCGTCTGACCGGGGCCCGGCTTGCCGATAACTTGGACATCCAAGCTGTTGGTTAGGCCATCGGAATGCATGGCTTGTAACACGTGCGTGGGTCCAAGCTGCGGGAAGCATATACAAGGAAATAAGAGCGCCCATCCATCAGCATGCATAGCGCTCCCATCGGTATGCAGTCATAATACCAGCGCAAATGATTGAGCTAAGCAACCATCACCAGCAGCCAGTGAAGCCAGTGGCTAAAACTTGAATAAGAATATATCAAAGGCTCGCCCAGCAGCTCGCTGTGCAAGCACATGCAGCACAGTCCTGCTGCTGGACGGATTGCAGCCACGCACGCACTTATGCAACTAGATGACTGGTCTTGCAGACGCACCTTGACCGTCGAATCTGCCGAGCTTGACTTGAGGCTACTTTTTTTGATGGCATTATGGGATAGGAGCTCTCCTGGTTTACCGCGGCCCTGCGGCATCGTCACCAGGTCAGCCAGCTGCATTCCAACCAGTGTGGGGCCGGCCACGCCGAACAACAGACCCGCTGGTCGTGTGCGCTCCTCCAAAACCGAGCGCACACGGCCGACGCTGTCAACCTCCAGCAACCCGGAGGCGTTCAGGGTTGGCCACAGCTCCACGGATATCCGATCCGGGCTTGGATCGTCGTTTCCAAGACGCATCTCCACTTGCATCTGTGGCAGCAAGCAACATAACACACGCCTGTTAAGAGGAACAGAATGTATGCGTGTTCACGTGAAATGATAAGGACTCACGTGCGTCATATCCGGCGCGCGCGTGGTGGCATGGCGAAGGCGTGCGCATGGCGAAGGCGTGCGCATGGTGAAGGCGCGCATGGCGAAGGCGAAGGCATGGCGAAGGCGTGGCATGGCGAAGGCGCGCATGGCGTGGCATGGCGCATGGCGCAAGGCGTGGCATGGCGAAGGCGTGGCATGGCGAAGGCGTGGCATGGCGAAGGCGCGCATGGCGAAGGCGTGCATGGCGAAGGTGCGTATGGCGAAGGCGTGCGCATGGCGAAGGCGTGCGCATGGCGAAGGCGAAGGCATGGCGAAGGCGTGGCATGGCGAAGGCGCGCGCGTGGCATGGCGAAGGCAGAACGTCTCACGATGGCGTAAATTCAGCGAAACCCGCGGACACGTGTGCGCCCGTGCGTGTGCGGTGCATTGCTTGTGAGTGCGTGCGTGAGACGTACGCTACAGTGCACGTTGACGGAGTCACCGTGGACGAACGAACTCACCTGCAGTATTGCGGGCCTGGTGGTGGCCGTCCTAGCGATTGCGACAAGCTCCGGTAGTCCGGCGGAGGGGCCCAGTTTGGAGGCTGGCAACACGTCCATCCGCCAGCTATGTCCAGGCGCCGTCACCTCCCTGAGCGTGTATATATGTGTCCGGGATATGCAACATGTGCATACATGGCAGCGGTTGCCAAGTATTCAAAAATTAAACGCTTATGTAGGTATGTGTGAGGTGAGGTTAGATGAAGTGGATGGGGCGAGGTGAGGATAATGTTTGTGGCTTCGGGGTTGGGCATTACCCCGTCTATCTGCTGCCTGCCTCACTGGCCGTAAACTTATCGTGCGGGATTGGCAAATGTTTCGAGGTGGTATGTAGCGATGCGGCGGCTCGGCCCCGCCCCAGGCCCCCTCGAATCCGTAGCTACTTCGTTGGCTTGGCTTGGTTTGTAGGGATGTCCCAATCCTCCTAATAACGAGCCTATAACAATACAGCAGATCACAACCAGAGTTAGCTGATGCCCGTCCACGCGTCATTGGCGCTTCGTTGGTGGCACGGCGGGGCCGTACTGGTGAGAGCGAAGTGCAAGTCGCGGTGAGCGCGACGGAAAGAGTAATTTCGCAAGTTTATATAGTAAGTACTGACAGGTTTCCGCTGAGTCGTCTGCCTGTTACACCGCCCCGCGGCAGATAGCGCAGTCGGTAACCAGCAGGCTCGCCTCCTCCCACGGAAGCAAGCACACTTGTCTGCTCGCAGGTACTCGAGTCCATTCCCGTCTTCAAGCGGTAAGGCAACTACTCGCGAAAACAACAAATATGAATAACAGACGGACCTTCGAACAAGGGCGAAGAACATCTGCCTTCCGTCAGCTGGCAGTTTACCGTTGCTGACGAGGGACGACCAGTCCAGAACCTCCCAGAACGCGCGGCCCACCACCTGCATCCGCGGAAAGGTCAATAACGGGTCGAAACGTCGTCAATATGATGTGAAGCTAGCTGCTGCTGCTGCTGCGCGTAATGTAACGAGAGAATGCCGTATGCGCGCGTTGCATGTGACCTTCGTTCCAACTCGATCCTGTACAATCGAATGTACGGCGGTACGATTGTACTGAAAACGCATTCGGTATTTACGCTGAGCAACAAAGTCCACGTTAAGCCACCGAGCCTTATATATTACGACAGCATGGGTGGGCCGATGGGAAGGATGGAGACTGAGTTTGTGACAGGTCCTATTCCAGCTGCACCGTGCGTGAACACGCAGCGCCCGCATAACAGACAGCAGTAGTGCTGTATCTCTATTTGCTTGAGCCGACCTTGCTGGATTCCAGCCCAAAGAGCGTTGTGGGGTTGCCTCCAGTCACGGCCGTGACGACACCCTCCACACTCAGCTGCAGCCGAAGGCGCCGCTCCGTCAAGGCCGACTCCAGGGAGGACCTGTATGCAGGGGCGGGCGGGGCATGGTGTAAATCCAAAATTTAACTTTTGATGTACGATTTCCATACCGATGCCCTGCAATAATAACAAATAAACGGACAATATTTATATAGAGCGCAAATTTGTTTTGTGCGTCATAAGCCTACGTACTTTGACATGCGTATGACGTGGTTGAGCTCTCCCGCCACGTCAGTGGTAGACACAGCTACGTGCATGTACAGCGGCTTGCCGGCGACAGTGCGCAGCTCCAGGGTGGGTCCGGGGAGGGTGGCTTTGCGGCAGGTGAAGGGGTTGCGGCTGGGTAGACACGCGGTGGTAGTCACCTTCAGTAGTTGAAACAAGCAGGGCAGGGACACACATACGAGAAGTATAGTCTCGCATTGAAGCTACGGTAACTTCGGAGTTCCAGTAGTCCTTGATCACCATGCATGTAGATGCCACAAGTACAGTAGTTCTGGCATCTATCTCCATATGAGCAGCACCCTTTTTGCTATATTTCATGCGCAATGCGAACACAACCTCATCCATCGTCGTGTGCCACCGCCCGTATGTAGGACGATCGCGTAAAATGCATCCATTATGTTATTACCTTCAGGTGCCTGACGTGCATCTCCTTCCACGGTGAAGGCAGAAAGTCACACAGTGTGTAAGCCGATAAGTGATCCGCACACGGCACGCCCTGCGACAGCCCCGTCGCCGCTGCTGCGGATGCACCGCTGGCCGCCCCGGCGCCGCCTGCTCCCTGCCCCGTCATGCCCAACCCGCCGCCGGTGGTCTGCTGCTGCCCGCGGACGATTCCCAGGTTGGCACCCACGTCCTTAAGGCTGTTCGCCAGCTCAGATGAGGCGTGCAGGACGGCGCCCTTGCGATTCACCACCAGGAGTTGGTTCTGCTCCCCCAACTTGAACCGAATCTCGTGGACGGGCACGTCGTTATCGCCTGAGGGGCGAGCGGCCCGGGAAATCCACCCCGAGAACCCCACAGTAAATCTCGGAACTGATGTGTAGCGTAGGGTGGCTGCGTGTATACACATCCCCTCGGAAAAGATATATTTTCCACTTGGGAAAAGTACAGCACGCAGGGACCTCAACGCATGCAGCGCGTGCACGCACCGGAGCGCGTGCACAGCAGGGATAGATAGATGGACTGCTGGGAGCGAGCAGGTTGAGCCAGCCGTTTGACTATTCCTACTGACCTCCCAGTAGTGCAAAACAAGGCTGATGGCGCGCGCATTGTCTGCGCGCTTTCTGGAAGTGAAACGCAATAGCAAAAAGATAAGCAACCGTGCGTTATCAATGCACGCACCAGGGTCCAGCAGCGTGAAGGCGCACGGCACTGGTTCGTTGTCGTACTTGTGGGTGACCAAGCAGCGTGTTTGTGCAACCTCACCGCGCGCTAAAGCGTCTTTGGCGCGTGTGACCAGCCTGCGGAGCACACAAGCCGCAACGAACCAGACAATTATATTTCTAGGTGAGGTTTCTTTCTATACAAACCCGGCCTACATATATTGGTCTTCATATGTAGGTAAACGCTAGATCATTGTCAGGGTCACTGCTCCTAGATAGAACGGACAGATACTGGGTTTTTGGGCGGGGCCCCAGCGCGAAGCGCCCAGGGGGGCCCCGCCCTGTAGGATTGCCCATGTCCGTGTCTGGGTTCTGGGTTCTGGGTTCTGGGTTCTGGGTTCTGGGAAGTAATTGGACAAGTGTAGACTTTCGGCCAACGGAAAGACTCCATAAGTAAAAGATTACATTCTTTATTGCACGGTAAATTTATTATTGGAACCCAACATCGCATGAGTACAAACCAGTTTGGCAGTCTCCATGGACCGAGGCCGAGGTCAAACCATCACCTCTCGGCCTATAATTAATTCCAGAAGAGTCATCGTTCCTTAAGGTGGAATTCTGACATGACGGCGTGAAATGAATCTTCGTTTCGGAAACAAACTATGTTTGCATTGCGAACATTCTTCCCGCGACCACACCACAGCAGCTCTGCTAGCCGGTCCGATCGTCTTGACGCATATTGCTATTACAAAGGTTGCAAGGAGCAAACCATGAGGGGCAAACTGCTGGTTGTTGGACGCCAAGCCGCCGATGCACGCACGATGCAGCCCTATGCAGCGGTCTTCTGCGGGCCGCCCAACAAGTCCAGTCGGCAACCTAGGGGATGGACTTCTACATTCCCTGTCCTAATGTTATAGCAGTCAAGCCTCCTCTACGGCGAATACCTCAGTAGCGAAGCCTGTGCACTCTCGTCGGCAACTGCACGTCGTCGCTACCCTCGCAAACAGTTCCGCTGTCCTTCTATTGGCAAGTCAGCCTGCGCGATGTGTAAATGATACACTCCATGTCTACTGTCAAGTAACTTCAGCCAATGCGCTGGCCGGAAGAGTTGCACAGTGCCGAGACGGCGCGCGATGCTAAACATGGGTCGGATTGCTGAAGCCGAAGGCATTTCAGATATAAAGCTCTGGAATGTCGATGCGACACTCTCACAGTTGACGCCCTCGCCGCTCGCTTTGGAAATGCCGTATTTCGGTCGATGCGCACATGCGCTCATGCACCCGACGGGATGACGCGCTTCGCGCGGCGCCGGCAGGCCTTGATAACGACTCGGCTAGCAGGAATGTCGACACTCTCACATTTCACGCCCTCGCCGCCCTAGCACTCAACTTAACCCGTACGGATTTAGTGGGGCCCCACCCTTTTTCCGGCTTCAAGGAAGCCGACACCAACCCCTTGTCTGTGGGGGACGTCCCGGGAAGTCACAGAGCCCAAAAAGCAGGCCGCGCGAGCAAGAACAGCAAGCCGCGCCATTTGGCTAAAAGCCCAAACCACCGAAGGGAGCCCTGTCCCTAATCTAATATCGTATATGGATGTACCATTGCCCTTTGCTGGTGCGTATCCACATAGCAGGCGGTAATGAAGCGCCGAACCAGGACGGCACTTTGAAATTTTCGACGCCAAAGCAAACGAGCCCAAAGCCACATCATGCGTGGCGCGTTTTAAGGTGGTGGCACGTGTTGACAGAGCGCAAATCTCGGGCATAGCGCCAGACTGTAGAGATACGGAGGCCATGGATACTGCTTAAACGACACTCCTCCCAACCGTACATTGACTAACGTGGTCGGGCGACACCGTCTGGGGCACGATTTTATCGCCAGCCCACTGGTTTGGTTGTCCTTTGATACCAGCACCAGTCGCCAGCTATCACGCTGCCCCTTCGGCTGAAATGAGTCTTCTGTACGGCGGCGGTTTGCCCGTGTCTCAAGAGCAGGTAAGAAAACCTCCTGCGCCGCCCTTGAATCAGAGATGGGCGGAGATGCCATTTGCAACTGTGTCTCCTGACCTATGCTCTGATCTCCTTTAAACCTCCTATCTTTAACACTCAGGTTTGGGCGACTCTCACCAGCCCGGTTGCGAGTTCCATGATCGCGCCACCAGTGCTCGGAGTTGGGCTGCCTCTGCCCCCGTCGGCCGCCGGTTCGGTGAGTGCCTCCCAGGCTTCTGAGGGCTGCCCAAACGCGGTCAATCCGCTCCTTCCTGTACGCCTTACCCATGACCGTCTACTCGCCTTGTGTTTTGCTCCCCACAGGCATCCCCGCCTACGTTAGCGGGGTTGCGCCTGGCCGACTCCGCTCACCCGCAGGAGGGGCTCGTGGTGCCCGCCCCTCCCCAGCACCTGCAGTCCTACATGGTCGAAGGCCTGGCCTCCGTGCGCGGAGTCCAGGCCTGCGCCTACGCTGCCAGCACCCGCGAGAAGATGGAGCGCGCGCTGCAGAACTTCAGTCTCTGGCTGCGGCAGTGGGGCGGTGGCCGCCAGCTGATGGACTGCACCCCCGAGCAGGTGCTGGTGTACATGGAGCAGCACTGGACTTCCGCCCATCGGGGTCGCAACTCCACCGGCCGGCCCAGCCCCAGTGCCATCCTTTCCGAGCTGTCGTTCCTGTCGACCCAGTTCGATCTCCTGGGTCGCCGCGGCGTGTACGATCCCCAGACGGGGGCGGGCAACCCCTGCCTCTCCAGCGACGTCACCATTTACCGCCGCGGGTACCAGCGGCAGTCGGGCAATGCGGGCTACCAGGAACGCTCTGCCGTGCCGCTGACCCTGGCCAAGTACCGCCGGCTGGTGGTGTACCTCTACATCAGCGCCGGGGCCGCCGACGGGCTCGCGCGGTTGGTGCTGTTGCGCGACCTGCTGTGCTTCATGTACATGTGGCTGACCACCACCCGGGGCCATGACTGCGGGCGCCTTTCCCTTGGGGACTTCCGCGACCCGAGGGACGTGGGGCGGCCGTACGGCGGCTTCCCCTTGGCGTTGCTGCAGCCGTGGGAGGCGTACCCGGCGGGGTTCCACCTGGTCGTCTCCCAGCTCGGTACCAAGACGTACCAAGGGCGGCGGGCCCCACCCGTGCGCCTGGCCCCCGTTGAGGAGATGGGCTTCTGCTTCGTGCGGACGCTGGCACAGTACCTGGGCTTCTGTCGGCGGGGCGGGTGGCCCGTGCAGGGCTACCTGTTCCGCCCCTTGGAGCCCAACCAGTCGGGCTTCTCCGAGCGGCCGCTTGGGAGTGCGGCTCTGTCCGCCCGGCTGCGGCTCCACCTGCAGGGCGCCGGCCTGTACGAGGGGGAGACCTGCCACAGCTTCCGTCGCGGGGCGCTGCAGCACGCGCGCTCGGTGGGCGTGCCCACGGCCGGCCTCCTGGAGCTCGGACAGATGCGGTCGCTCGGCACGCTTCAGCGGTACCTGGACCCGTCGCGGCACTTGACGTCCGGATCCGTTTCCAAGTGATACGGGCGTTGGATTGCTGTTTCCGTTGTTATGCGGCTAACCATCCCCGGTGACGCCTCGTGGCCGTGCCGTGTATTTCCTCTGATTGCGTCTGTTGGGTGGGTGGGTGGCGATTGTTGACGGCGTTGAACCGAGGGATACCTTCGGTCTCCCTTGCTGGATGTATTCTGTAATTGTAGCAGTTGAGAGAGAAGGGGTCTATTGCGGTGTCGAGCTTACAACCTTGCCTCCGATGCTCTCCCTTTCGCGCCCTTTCCGTACGCCGTACTTGCATCATCCCTTAACTATCCAACGGTGGGCCGAGCATTTCTGTAATGTTCACTGCTTAAACGACACTCCTCCCAACCGTACATTGACTAACGTGGTCGGGCGACACCGTCTGGGGCACGATTTTATCGCCAGCCCACTGGTTTGGTTGTCCTTTGATACCAGCACCAGTCGCCAGCTATCACGCCAAACCATACCGCGCCCACGCGGCCCCTTCCAACCCTTCGCCCCGGTGTTACCCTTGCCCCGCCCCCACTTCTCTCTTCTTCCCCCCGCCCCCGCTCCACCCCCCCCCCACTCTCCGATCCCCCCCCATCCCAACAGCGCCCGGGGCCCCCAGGCTGGTTAGGGGGGGGCCCCCAGGAGGCGCCCCAGCCCCTTGCTGATGGCCCGCTCCCATTTGCCCGTCAGCGTCTCGCCTCCTCCCCACCCCCACACCGCCGCACCCTGCTCATCCTTCCGCTCGCCCCACACCTCCCAGCCCCCCTTGCCCGGCCGGTACCATAGCTCGGCCTCCTCGGTCCCCCAGGACGCCACTGGTCCGAAGTAGGCCGAAGCTGAAAAACTCTCCACCCGGTACACCACGAGGCCGTCGTCCGGCCCGTGCTCCCACGCCCGGATGCGGACCCATCGCGCGGAACCAAACGCGGCCGTCTGCAGCTGGTAGCTGTCCCGGGTCTCCCTGCCCGCGGTGCCCCTCTCCTCCACCTGTTGGGTGTTCGCGAATCGTTCGGGGGTGTCACATCGGACTTGAGCCGTGGTACAGGCACTGCGGGCGGGTTTATCCGAGTCCCTGGGCCTTCGCCGTGCCCCGTTCCTCCATCCCCTGCTCCTGCAGGCCTACCCGCCCCAACGGCTCTGGGCTCTGGGCTGCGGGTTCCGCCTACGTCTCGTGCCTGCGGGGCAAGGTGACCTCCACCCCTTTCGCCACCGGCCGCCTTCCCCCTACCATTGCCCGCAGGTCCCCATCTCGCGTCCCCACGCCTACGACCCCTCGCCGGCCCGCCTTGCCCCTTCTGTTTCGGGGTCCCGAAGGGCGCCACCGTCTCCTTGATGGCCTGCTTCCCCTTCTGACCCACGCCTCGCCCCCCCCCCCCCGGGTGCCCCTCCCCTGTACCGCCCGGTCCGGCTCCCCTCGCCCCCGTCCCCTCCCCGCCGGTGTCACCGTCTGACCTCCCTGGCCCCCTCTACCAGAAGCCGCCCCTTCCTTCCCCACGCTGTCCCGTACCTCGTTTCGCCCGGGTGGCCCCCCCCCCGGGCGGCCCTGCCTGATGGCGCCCACGCGCCCCCCCCCCTGCCTCCGCGACTCCCTTGGGGACCCCGCCCGCTTCCTCCCACCGTTTGGGTCGTCCCGCCATCTTCGAAACGTTCACACCGGGCTGGCGCCGCGGTACAGGACCCGCGGGCTGGCTTCCCTGAGGGCCGGGCCTCTCACGATGATGCCTTCCTCCCATTCTCCCTCCTGGGTGCACCCACACTCCAGCAGTTCCGGGGCCGCGAATCCCGTCCACGGCACGTACATGCGGAGCAAAGTGACCTCTGCCCCGCCCTCGCCCGCCTCCGTCTCGCCCCTCATGGCCTGAAGGTAGCCATCCCACGTCACCCACGCCCACGACACCCCTTCCTGCTGCGACCGATCCACAACGATGCCGTTCCCGTACTCGCACCACTGCCGGGTGCCCCGGGGAATCGGCAGGCAGAACCACACCCCCGTATGCCCCCGCATGAGCTCCAGCGCGCGCCCGGCCTGCCTCGGCCAGTCCCACGTTGGCGACCCCGGGGTGGAGACGCTCTCCGGCGGCGACACGAAACCCCCGCCCTGTGCGGGGCTTCCTGGCGGCGTCGTGTCGTTCCGCTCCATGGCCCCCGCGCCAGCCACGCCCCACAGCAGGAGTGCTACCAGCAGCCCCCGTCCGGCCCCCTGCGGGTTGGGTGTTGGGCGCGTGTTGGACTCGATCTGCTCCGTAGGCCGGCAGTCATATTGCCGTTGGGGTTGGGGCCCGCCCCTCCTCCGGGGCCAGGACTACTATACCTATTCCCCTCCTTCCCCCTCACCTTACTCCCAGCTGATATACATCGCCTGTATGCGGTAGCGCGGCGCCCGCGGGGCCCTGCCCCCGGCGTTCGGCACTTGCGGCCCCGGGATGCACAAGTCCTCCCGGTGCGGCAGTACCCAGGCGGCGCGGATGGGCAGGTTCTTCAGGGCCGCCACCCACCAACGGGGCCACACGGGCGCAATCAGCAGGCAGTCCGGCCTTTCCTCTCGGATCTTGGCGATCACCCTTCCCATCTGGTCGAACGGCGGGTTAATGTACAGCAGCGGCCTCGACCCCGCTCCCCCGGTCCCGGGCTCTCCCGGGCTCCCCAGCCTCCCCCAGTCCTGCACGAAGGCGTCCACCCCCAAGGTACCGGGGCACCAGTAGCGGGAGTAGAAGGCGCCGGGCACCTTGGTGCAGTAAGAATCCGCGAAGACATCCAGGCTGGGCCGTCGGTCGGTCAGGGAGCCCAGTCGCTGCAGCAGGTCCAGATACACCTGCTGATTCAGAGCCCACTGGGAGCCGTCCTCGTATTTGCTCAGCTCGTCGGCCAGCCGCTGGTTCTGCTCCGTGCGCGGAAACCAGACCACCTCCACCTCCGTGTCCTGCTCCGCGCACAGGCGGTAGATTTCGGCCACCAGGTCCAGGCAGTCCCCCGCGCCTTTCATGCCCATGACACAGAAGGTCGCCGCCTGGCTGTCGGTCTGGTACTGCAGCCGGCGGCCCGCCAGCAGCTCTGGTGCCCGGTCCTGCAGCCAGCATATGGCGTGCCGGAGCGTCCCCAGCTCGCGGGCCGTGCTGCTGAAGGCGCCCGCCAGGAGCCGCCGCATCTCCTCGGGGGTGAACGGGGCCCGCATCGTCTCCGCCAATTGGCCATCCGGCAGGAAAGCCCCGTATGCCCTGTCCGAGGCGTCTCCCGCCAAACACAGCTGCACGCTGGACCCCTTGGCCCAGCTGGTGCGCCCGTTCTTCCGCCGCAGCAGCTCTAGGAAAAGGCGCACCTGAGCCAGGGCCGTCGCCGGGTCCGGCAAGGCCTGGTCCCACGACCCCAGCCCGGCCATGGCCCGGGCCACCAAGCGGCTGTGCAGCGGGGCCAAGGCGACCGCTAGGGACATGGAGATCACTCGCCCCGCCAGCTGCGCGAGGTGCCGCATCGTGACCACCCCGCTGCGCTCCAGCTCCTCCACCTGGCCCTCCAGCTTCTGCACCTTGTCGGGCGGCACCTCGAAGGCCTGCCGGTCCGCGTGGACCAGGAAACCCAGGAACTTCACCGTCTGGCTGGGCACCAGCTGGCACTTGTTTAGGCTGAGGGTGAATCCCAGCGCCGCCATCAAAGTGACCACCGCCCGGCATTGGTATTTGGCCTCCTCCTTGGAGGGCGCGGCCCCCGACTGGTCGTCGATGAGCGAGGTCATGCGGACCCCCGCCTCTCGGACCGGCCGGAAAATCTCCTGCTTTACGGCGGTGTAGATCTGGCAAGCCGGCGCCAGCCCGAACGCCAGGTGGGGCCAGAAGTACGTCTGGCCTCCCCATTCCATGGCCAAGTACGTGTACATGCTGGGGTGGATCGGTAGCTGCCAGTACCCGGACTTGTCGTCTGTCACGTACATGAAGTCCTGGGGTGTGAGATACTCCGTGAGCTGCCGAAGCGTCTCGTATTTGAGGGGCCGGTGGCGCAGGAAAGCGTTGAGGTACATGGGGTTCACGCAGAAACGTTGTTTCTTCTCGTTCGTCACCACCCGGATCCCGTTGATCAGCGTGGGTGGCTCCTGGAAGTCCCATTTGCGTATGGCCCCTTGCCGCAGCATCTCCCCAATCTCCCGCGTCACGAAGTCCGCGTTCTCCTCCGCGCTGCGGTGGTTCGGGAAACGAACGCTGTGCGGGTGCGTGCCTGCCAGCAGCGCCTCTGGGTCGTGTTCGGGCGCCGCCCGCCGCAGCATCTGCCGTACTATCTCCAGTTTGCGGGCCCGCTGCGGGGCGTGCTGCTGCGTGGGCGCGTACACCCCCACGAACTCGAACTTAATGCCCTCCGTTACCATGTGCAGGATGCGCTGCCGGGTGTTGCTTAACTCCCCTGGGCTGGTTACACGGAAGAACTCCTTCATAACCGGTGCGTGCCTCAGCAGTCGGCCCGCCCGGAAGACGACGCGGTCCTGGAAAAGTGCCGTGAGCTGCTGCTCGAACTGTTCGTCCGGGGTGTCGTCCCGTGCCTCTGGGGAGCCTAGCTTCTCGAGCATCCCCAGCGCCTCGTACAACTGGTCCAAGGCGACTGCCTCATCCGAATCGCTCAGCGGGGGGAGTGCGGGGTCGGACATGCTGGGCGGGTACTGCTTAAAATCTGGGGCGTTCGTCCTCAGGAGCCAGCCGTCGCCCTCCTTCCTTTCCAACAACGGGTCCTCGGTCGGATCCCACCCGTCCGCCGCCCATGCGCCGCCTTCACTGCTCGCGTCCTCGTGCACCGACCCCGCACCCCCCGCCTCGCCCCGTCGCTCTTCTGCCTCCCCCACCTGCGCAGCCAGCCGTCGGGGGTCCGCTCCGCTTAAGTTCCCTATCGCGCCGCGATCGTCGTGCCACCAGATCTCTCTGCCCCGTGCCCCTTCCCTTCCCCCACCACCTCTCTGCCCCATCACCCTCTACGCCCTCTCCCCCCCCACACCTTTCCCGGGTTTCGCCTGAAGCCCTGCCCTGCCGGCCAACCTTCGCTCCTTCCCCCTTCCGGTCCGGCTGTCTGTTCGCCTCCCGTTACTGTCCCAGCCCACCCTCATTCCCCCCCTGTCCAGCTAATGGCCCACGTGCGCCCCCAGCCACTCCGCCACGAGGCGGGCCGGGGTGTCGTGCCTATACTGGCAAGCTCCCGGGGCCCGGTTGCATCCCCGGTGCGTCAGCGCGTCCACGCAGTGCCGGTGCGCCTTCACCACCTGCCGGACCGCCGCCGGCGTCGCGGTCGTGACCCCCAAGCCCCGCAGCTGCTGCATGAACCCGTAGCTCACCAGGTCCGCGCCTGCGTTGCCGTCCAGCTCCCCCCCGCCGCGCCGGCCCCCGCCGCGCCCGCCGAACCCGCGCCCGCCCCTCCCTCCGTAACCCCCATAGCCGCCGCCTCGTGGGCCGGCGGCGTAGCCGCCGCCCGCTCCGGCCTGCCCCATCGCCCCCCGGCCCCAGCCCGCGACCTCGGGCGCCCCCCAGCCGTGGCTCTCCCCAGCCCAGCTGCCGCCCAGACTGCCGTAAGGGGCCCCGGCTCCCGGTCCGCTCGCGACCGTGCCGGCCGCGCTGGCCGAGCCCGAAGCCGCCGAGTCGCTCCGCCCTTGGCCCGGGCCGGGCGTCGGGCTGGGCGAGGGCCCCCGGAGCGTCGAGTTGGCGAAGGTCTGCGCCGCCGCGGCCGCGGCGAGCGTTGCGGCGTGCGCCAGCAGGTCCTGCTGGCTGAGTTGCGGCTTGTACGCGGGCGAGACTCCATTCTCGGTGTCGAGGTACTCCCGCTGCAGCCGATGTAGGTACACCACCGCGGGCCAGCGGTCGGCCGCCAGCTCCTCGTAGGTGGGCGGCTTGGTGAGCAAACGGCGCGCCACCACACGGTCGCCAAACTGCTCGATGACGTGGGCGGTGCGGTGCCGGAGCGGCTTCGGCTGCTGCTGCTGCTGCTGCTGCTTGGGCAGGCCCTCCACCAAAGCCAGCAGGGCGTTGGCCGGCGCCCGGCTGGCTAGCGGCTCCGCGATCGCTACTTTGATGGCGTCCGCGTCTATCGCGCCAGCCTCCGGGTCCGCGGCCAGTTCCGTCATCTCCCGGGCCCAGCCGTCTACGTGCACGTCCCACGCCTGTCGCAGCCGCTTCCCGACCCCCGGGTCCTCGGGAATCAAGCCGGCCAAGCCCTCCAGCAGGCGTCGGGCGTGCTGGTTAGCGCTGCCCCGAGCCGATCGCACTAAGTGCTGGGTCGCCTGCGTGATAGGCGGCGTACCCGACGCGTACCCACGCGCCCTCTCCTCCCGGCGCGCGGAGTCCAGGTATGGATAGAGGTACTCGAGCACCGAGTCCTGCACGGTGCTCAGGAGGTGGGCGTGCGGGATCTCCCGCGTCTCCCGCGTCACCTCCATTAGCTGCCGGGCGGTGGGCTCCTCCCGGACCTGGTAAGCCTTACGGGCGAGCAGGCGGACAACCCTGCCGTTCGCCTCCTCCACCACCGGCAATGGGCCCGCCAAAGGTGGCGGGCGCTCGCTCCCCACCGCGGCACCCGCCGGCCAGGGCAACCCGCCGGGACCGTCATAGGGTCCCCACGCCTCCTCACTTCCCCAGGCGTCGGCCGGCGGGTCCTCTAGCGGCCAGTCCACCCCGACCGAGGAAGCCCCCCCGGCCGACGGCCCGTAGGCGCGCCTCGCCTGCCAGGCGCGCATCCCCTCCGGCTCCAGACCGCGTGGCTCTTGGATCCAAGGGTGTAACGCCGGCGGGGGCGCCCCCGCCGGCATCGAGGCTGAGCGCCGCTGCAGCAGCGCGGCTGACGGCGGCGGCGGCCGCTGCGCTGGGTGTATGGCTGGCGGCAGGGGGGGGAGCCGGGCGGGTCCCAGGACCGGGTAGGCGATCCTCCGCTGAGTTTCCCGGCCCGCGACTCCCGGCCGAGCTGCCTCGCCGGCGAGCGGCGGGGGGACCCGCGTCAGGTCGTCCTCCGCCGCCGCCGGCGCCCACCCCGCCGGTGCCCCCGCCGGTCCCGGCTTCCCGGGCAGCCCCCGCATCCATTGCTCGAACGCCTCCGCACCCTCCTCCGCCGCGGGCGCCGGGCCGAGTGCTCCTCCCGGGTGCGCTGGCCCCTGCCGGAGTCGCTGCAGGAGGTCGTCGTATGGCCCCGTTCCCGGCCCCTGCTCCCCGGCCCTCAGCCGCGCTCGCTTGCCGGGCAGGTCCGCGGCCTCCGTCCCCGCTCCAGCGTCGTCCCGCTCCCTGCCGGGTCCGGCCCGGAGCCCGGCCCCGGGAGGCTGACTTCCCTGCGTTCCCAGCGACGGTCAGCGCGTGTCGCTCAGTGGTACAGAAGCCCACGGCGCGCTGGGCACGGCCACCCCTTTCCCCGTCGATCGCGGGGCCGACCCGCGCCGGGGTCTCTAATCGCCCCGCGCCCCGTCCCGTCCGCCGCGCGGCGCAATTCCCCTCCCGATATCCCCGTGCCGCGTGCCTGGCGCCGCTTCGGGCCCCCCCCCTCGGCGCGCGCTGCCCCGCCCGGTCTCTGCCCCGCACCCCTACAAATCTCTCCGGGTGTCCCGCGGGGCACGCCGCCCCGCCCCTGGCACCCGGTCCCGCGCGCCCGGCGCCCGCTGCGGCCCGCCCGCGGCACGCGCCGCCCCTCCCCTTCCTCTTGACAATTCCCCCGTGCGCGCCGCCCCCCCTTCCCCTTCCCCTTGACACGGCTCTGTGCGCGCACTCCCCTGAGCAACCGGTTCCGCGCGCGTGCGCCCCCCCCTCGGCCACCGGTTCCGCGCGCGTGCGCTTCCCTTTGACCCCGGCTCTGCACGCGCGTGCCTTCCCCTGGGCCCCCGGCTCCGCGCGCGCGCGCTTTCCCTCCGACCCTCAACTCCGCGCGCGTGCGCTTTCCCTTCGACCCTCAACTCCGCGCGCGTGCGCCCCCCCCTCGGCCACCGGTTCCGCGCGCGTGCGCTTCCCTTTGACCCCGGCTCTGCACGCGCGTGCCTTCCCCTGGGCCCCCGGCTCCGCGCGCGCGCGCTTTCCCTCCGACCCTCAACTCCGCGCGCGTGCGCTTTCCCTTCGACCCTCAACTCCGCGCGCGTGCGCTTCCCCTTGACCCCTGGCTCCGCGCGCGTGTGCTTCCCCTCGACCCCTGGCCTCGCGCGCATGCGCTTCCCCTTGACCCCTGGCCCCGCGCGCGTGCGCTTTCCCTTCGGCCCTCAACTCCGCGCGCGTGCGCTTCCCCTTGACCCCTGGCCCCGCGCGCGTGCGCTTTCCCTTCGACCCTCAACTCCGCGCGCGTGCGCTTCCCCTTGACCCCTGGCCCCGCGCGCATGCGCTTCCCCTTGACCCCTGGCCCCGCGCGCGTGTGCTTTCCCTTCGACCCTCAACTCCGCGCGCGTGCGCTTCCCCTTGACCCCTGGCCTCGCGCGCGTGCGCTTCCCCTTGACCCCTGGCTCCGCGCGCGTGCGCTTCCCCTCGACCCCTGGCCCCGCGCGCATGCGCTTCCCCTTGACCCCTGGCCCCGCGCGCGTGCGCTTTCCCTTCGACCCCCAACTCCGCGCGCGTGCGCTTCCCCTTGACCCCTGGCCTAGCGCGCATGCGCTTCCCCTTGACCCCTGGCTCCGCGCGCGTGCCCTTTCCCTTCGGCCCCCAACTCCGCGCGCGTGCGCTCCCCCTTGACCCCGGGCTCCGCGCGCGTGCGCTTCCCTTGCCCCCCTGGCTCCGCGCGCGCGCTTCTCCCCTTGGCCTCGGCTCCGCGCGCGTGCGTTTCCCCCCCGCTCACCGGTCTTGCCCGCGTGTGCTTCCCTCTTGCCGACCCCTCGGTGCGTGCCGCCTCTCCCCTTTCCCCCTCCCGCGTACTGCCCCGAGCTCTCAAGCCGGGTTCCAATTGCCGCGTATGGTTTTCCCGCGCGCCCGCTCGCCGCGCCAACTGACCTGTCCCGCGTTGCACGCGACATCCTCTTCGGTGCCCGGCGGCGGGGGCTCCTTTCCCCGTTGCGCTTCTGCGTCTCCCGTCGGCCGTGGGGCCAGGCCTTGACGTCCCATCCCGACGCCCGGCGGCGGGTCTCTGTCAGTCTCGACGCCCGGTGGCCCGGCCTCCTGCTGGAAGGAATGGCGTGGCGTCCTCAACGGCGCAAAGAAGTAATGCCAAGTTAAGAGGGCGAGGAGAGGTAGCACAAGGTCCGGCGATGGGAGCGATGGTGGCTGGCCCTAGTGGCCCGCTGATCCGGCTTGTTTTAGCCCTGTCCTAGTCCCTAGTCCCTGAGTGTGACTCGCTCAACTGTGCCCGCCCGCGGGCTGCCGGCCCGGCGGTTCTTCCGCCGGCTCCCGATGGCCTCCTGCCGCCGTTCAAACACGAAAGACGGCCCCCGGTCCCCAGGCTGCTCGCTCAGACCCCTGTGTCTCACCAATACGAAGGGGCGCTGGTGTCTGCTCCGTCCCTGCGGCCCCGACCAAAACCGCTACGGCGCGCGAATGGCGCGCTAAAGCGGCCGGCGCAGACGCCCGTCCCGGTCCCGCCCTGCCACTTACCGTGTTAGATGTTGACGCCATCGGCGTCGAGTGGTACTGGCTCCTCTCCGCGCTCCGATCTTGGGCCGATGACCTTGTTAATGGATTGTTGACGGCGTTGAACCGAGGGATACCTTCGGTCTCCCTTGCTGGATGTATTCTGTAATTGTAGCAGTTGAGAGAGAAGGGGTCTATTGCGGTGTCGAGCTTACAACCTTGCCTCCGATGCTCTCCCTTTCGCGCCCTTTCCGTACGCCGTACTTGCATCATCCCTTAACTATCCAACGGTGGGCCGAGCATTTCTGTAATGTTCACTTCATATAACCACCATATCACATTTCATGACTACACGATTCTGGTTTTGTCATATTTAGAGCTTGCGTAAGGTATAGTTCACATTTCAGGCAGAAAAGGTCTGAGGCAAAAAAGGACAACGTTCCTGAAATCCTTTCTGCCACATAGGATTACGGCATCACCATTTTCTGCCTCAAATGTGAACTATAACTAAGAGTTGGGCGAAATCAAGGCGACACTGAAATCCTGACACCAAAGAACATTGTTAGCAAAAAGTAAACGTCAAGCTTGCTTGTCAAAAACAAGGTATACTCAAGTGTGGATGTTTAGAATCCAGGTTTACTTCGTCGGGGTGGAGGGTGAAGCGTGAAGGTTGTAGACGGCGTGCCGTACTTTGCCCCAATCCTGGGGCAACGTACGACAGTGGTTTAGAAGTCGCAGCTTGACTGCATCACGAACAAAACTCGAATAGCACAGGTCACGGCCGCGAAATGAGCTATTGAGTACACTCGACTTCTCTTAATAAGAAATTTTAGTATCCGAAAATTGTCACGAAAGTTTGGGCTGGCTTAATGCAACCCATGCCTGAACTCTTTTTTTACTCAAGCTTATAGATGAATAACTTAATAGATAATACTAATACTGCATTTCTAGATACTATGCGCATGTGCGAAGTTCTGACCGCGGCAACAACCGGTCAGCATTCGGCCTTGGCTGCCCAGACGCCCTCACCGAGTTCGGTACAACGCTGACAATGATGGAAGGTGTTGCTGAAGATAAGGCAGGAGTCGTTAGCCTTGTCGGCGGGCCCGGTTAATGCTCGCCGAGGAGCGCATGCTTTGGCAACGGCGGACGCACGCTTGCCCAACGAGCACGGACCGCAACGAGGAACTACAAAAGTTCGCTAATAGGATTGGTGATGCATACGACGTAAAGCGTGTGCTCGAAAATTTTGTTATGTTTTGTGTTCAACTCCAGGTCATCTGTTCTTACCAGAAGAGGAAAATGGCTTAACCTTATCCTATTGATGAGTGCAACCCGCAGGCTGCACATCGGGCTGGGGCACACACTCAGGCGGCCTGGGCAGCGAGCAGCTCGGAGCTAGCGGCCGGGAGAGGTGTCAGCGGACCGCTCGAACGAATAGCTCTCCCAAGTGAGTACGGCTGTCGCTAATGATGATTCCAACTCGCAGGGCGCACGTTGAGGCTGGGACGACACACGCTCAAGCGGCCTGGGTGACGAACAGCTTGGTGCTAGCGGCCTGGCGTGGATTCCCTGAACATGGTGTGTTCGTTGTGGCTGGAACGTCGAAGCGCTAGCGGCCGGGAGAGTACGGTACTGGGTTGGTGTCAGCGGCCCGCTCGAATAGCTATCCCAAGTGGGTACGGCTGTCGCTTCTTTTATCCTAATGATGATTGGAACTAACAGGGTGCACGTTGCGGCTGGGCCACACACTCAGGTGGCCTGGGTGGAGAGCAGCTCGGAGCTAGCGGCCTGGCGTGGATTCCCCGAACATGGTACGTATGTTGTGGCTGGCAAGTCGTAGCGCTAGCGGCCGGGAGAGGACTGGGCAGGTATCAGCGGCTCGCTCGAATAGCTCTCCCAAGCAAGTGAGTACGGCTAGCTGTCGCTTCCTTAATCGCAGGGTGCACGTGCGTTGAGGCTGGGCCACACACTCAGGCGGCCTGGGTGGCGAGCAGCTCGGAGCTAGCGGCCTGGCGTGGATTCCCTGATCATGGTATTTTGTGGCTGGCCAGTCGTAGCGCTAGCGGCCGGGAGAGGACTGGGCAGGTGTCAGCGGCTCGCTCGAATAGCTCTTCTAAGTGAGTACGGCTGCCGCTTCTCGGGACGTTCTGTTTGCAACATGATAGCCAGCAAGCCCTTGTAACAGGAGCCAGTGTGTTGTTGCCCCGCTGTTACAGTGGTGTGAATAGTTTGGAAAGTCAAGGGTCGCCGGGTCGAAAGCTAACGGACTAGCCAACGGACTAGTGCACAGTGTCACTGCTCCCGTCAGCCTGATGAGGGGCGGCACGATCCAGGCCGGGCGAACTTATTCTCCCAGCCGACGGGTGAATAGGATCTGCCAAAGGAATTCGGTGGTTTTAACCGCCATACTATACTGGATTTGGGCAATCCTCGGTATGCCTCTTCTTTGACTCTATAGCTAGACTATACACAAGCCGTGTCTACACGACCATGTCCAACCGTGTCTACACGGGGCGATATACATGGCCGTGTTGGACACGGCCATCTGCACACGGCCGTGTTGAAGCGGCCGTGTATGACACTATCCGTATCTTTTTGCAATACACGGCCGTGTTGAAGCAGACCGAACACCGTGTCAACACTAGGCCCCAAAAGTACAGACGATGGTACCCGCGAAGCCGAGGCTGATGGCTTCCTGTGTTGTGTAGCGGACCTTCCATCCGGCTTCCGTGAGGAGTTTGGCCAGTTCTGCATGTTGTACGGCCTTGTCGTGCTGTTTCTGTGTGTGGTTTGTGTCAGCGGTGTAGCCGACCTCAATGATGTGTACTGTGTGTTGACTGGGGTCTGGGGGTCCCATGTACCCTGGCGCTCGCGCTTCGTGGAGGGGGATGTCGGGTATAAGGAGTATATCGGGCCGCATCTTAAGGCGTTCCTCATCCGCAATTTCCGGGAGCAGCCATTTGGGCAGGCGTGTGCCAGCCACGTAGTCTGGTCGGGTGTCCGCGGGGCCGGCGTCCATTATAATGTAGCATCCTCCATGGGACCCCCGGGCTAGCGTACTGGTAATTGTTTGGACCGCCCTGTTGTGCCGCTGTATGTACAGGGCTCGCATTCGGGGGTGAAGGCATCCTCCGAGGATGTGCGCCCCGGAGTCGAGATGGTTGCACAGGGGGCAGTGTCCTAACGACGCGGGGCATCCAGATGGTTTCTTAAATCGGCTCGCCAGCTTGGCGCTCCATAGCTGGCCATACAGGTAGTCGAAGCATCGTTTGACATGCTTGTGTCGACCCGCCTTGCGCTGTAAAGTTCGAGTGCTGGTGCTTATGTCAAGGTCAGGCAGGGTGTTGGCGACGTATTTAATGTAATCTGTTTCGTTCGTGTATCCCGAGTGAGTCTCCGGGTTGACCAAGGACTCGATACCGCGGTTAAGGTCGTTAGCATAGTGCCCAGCGTTCTTCTCAGGCCCAGCCATTTTCCGCAGCCACCAGTGTTGGCTTCGTGGATTATTGTCTGAGGTTTCGGTTGCGCTCAGCGCTTCGGGGTCTAGCTTGGAGAGTCCCCGCGCGGCTTGTACGGGTGCTTTGTCCGCTTTCTCGTTGTACGTTACCCCAGTGTGGGCTTTCACTTTAAGCAAAGAAGTCGTCAGGTTACAGGCCGCTCGTCGTTTAAGTATTAATACGATTTGCTCAAGCAGCGCCTTATGCTTACTAAGCTGAAGCTTATGTGGATTGTTTATCATCTTTTTAAAGAAAGAAAGAAAGAAAGAAAGAAAGAAAGAAAGAAAGAAAGAAAGAAAGAAAGAAAGAAAGAAAGAAAGAAAGAAAGAAAGAAAGAAAGAAAGAAAGAAAGAAAGAAAGAAAGAAAGAAAGAAAGAAATCATCTTTTTAATGAGATGTAGAGACGCGGCAGAATCCGTCCAGATAGTTAGGTGAGCTTCGTCGTGCAGCGTGCCTCTGCGCATCTGGAGACCCTGATGGATGGCCTTCAAATGCCCAGCAAAATGCCCAGCTACTTCGCCTTCAAATGCCCAGCAAAATGCCCAGCTAATGCCATCACCGGTTAGATCACCGAAGTCGGGACGGAAGGGTAGCAAACGTTTCAACAGTCCTCAGAGCGACAACTGTTTTAGCTCCAAGGCTCAAAGACTAGACGCCCAGGTAGTTGCCAGACGCCAGGAGCTCCGTGCAGAGTTTGAAGCCGCCATGAGCCAACCTCTCACGAGGGCGGACCTCGACGCTGTCCTAAGCGCGGCGATGGATAAGCAACGTGTACTGTTCACTAAGGAGGTGGCTGACAAGTTGGCGGAGGGGTTCGACAAGTTGAAGGTGGACGTGACTGGAGAGCTGGTAGTCATCATTGAACAGAAGATTGATCAGAAAATGGAGCAGCTGTACCGCCCGGGAAAGCTGCTTGTTCGGGCTCCTCCGGCGATCATTGAACAACTGGCCTCGACATTGGACAAAGCGCTCCAGGACACCAGCTGCTTTGGCAGGATACACGTCGACGTCATTCCCCGGCTGGATTCTCGCGCGGCGGCACCAACTATCCAGCTTACAGAGGCCGGGCGCCACGCAGGCTGCGCGATGGCGGATGTGGTGTTCAACGCGGACAGCCGGGGCCGCGTCATCACCGCGCTCAGACACGTTCAGAGGCAGCTTGGGGGGGCCACCTCCAACAACTTCGTGTTCCAGGACTCGCTAACGAAGCGGGGCCTCGAACTCAAAAAACAGCGGACGCCAACTTTCGCCCGGCTCCGGAACGAGGAGAACCGGGTCGTACGCTGGGTGAACGGCGTCGACATTCAGGTCAAGGACGACGGGGTCTGGCGGCCCTACAACGGACCATGGCAGCCTAGCAACACGGAGGGCCGCAACGGCAGCGCGGCGGGCGTCGGCGGCAGCACGGCGGGAGCCAGCAATGGACAGACGGCGGGCGGCAACCGCAATGCGTCAGGAGCGAATGCCGCGCCGCTCGGAGGTGGGACCGGCGGGGGCAGTGGCGGCGGGCAGACCAGGGTGGCTCTGGGGCGCGGGCGAGGGCAGGGTGGCGCTGGTGGCGTCCCCGCTCCGGGAACCTCTCCGATGGACACTCGGGTTTAGGACCCTTCCCGGAGTAATGAACCGCTTCGCATAATTCAGTGGAACTTGCGGGGCGTTACGGAATGGAAATTAGAGCAACGCGAGCTTCTCAATCTCGCACTGCGGTATGACATTGTCGTGCTTACTGAAACTCACGGGACACTCACGGGCCGACTTTCTCGACTTATACCGGATGGGTCGCGGTGTTTTTTCGCTGGTCGTTCAAGGGATCGTGGGGGTGTCTGTGTTTGGGTTCATCAACGCATCGCGCGCTACGTAACGCATTGCACGTCGTCTGATGCCCCTAGGGGCATGAACAGTGTTTGGCTGCGGCTCCAGGGGGACGCGTTGGACCTCGGTGGTAACGGGCTGGTCATCGGTGCTGTCTATGCCGCACCTCTGGGGTCTCGTGTTTATTCGTTGGGTGGTCGCAGTTCGCAGGATAGCGTAACGAGGCGTGTCATGGATAGGGTTCGCGCTCTGGTGCGGCGTTTTCAACAGCCTGGCGACGAGGTTCTGATGTTGGGCGATCTCAACGCCAGAGTTGCTGGAGCTAGCGAGCTTCCCGATGTCGACGGTGACACGGAACTAGCAGAATTCACTCAAGCGGAGCTGGGGCAGGCCAACCTTTTGCGCGCCATCCCTCCACGTCGGTCCGAGGACACCTCAGATAATGTTTTCGGGCGGGCGCTGGCGGCCCTCTGTCAGGAATTGGAGCTGGTTGTTTTGAATGGTCGAGTGAACGGTGATCCTCAAGGCGCGTGCACGTTTTGGAGCCCTGCGGGACAGGGGCGTAGCATGATAGATTTGTTTGTCGCATCTCCCGCCCTGTTCTTCCGAGCGGATCGTCTGCAGGTCACGAACATACCCGTTGCGCAATCAGGAGTGAAGGTGGGCAGCCTCATGAGCGATCACTGCCCGGTGTCGCTTGACCTGAGGGTTCTGAGGCAGGGCGCCTCCCCAGCGGGTAGATCCAGTCCCAGAGCGCGCTTTGACGTGCGGCGCAAAGCCCGGTACGCTAGTCTTTTTGCTGCGGATGATGCCCCCTCTGTCCGGCGAATCGCCGACGCTGTTAACAAACTTGGCGCCGAGCTGGATAGTACGGCGGTTGTTGAGGTTATCACGATGGCGTGTTCGGCAGCGTTGGAAAAGGCTTTCGGGGGGCGTCTCAGTAGGGTCCGGCGGGTCAGGGAGGATCGGGATGCTCCTTGGTGGACCGATGAGTGCGCCACCGCCCGTAATGCGATGCTGCAGCACAAAGCCTATATGAGGGTGCACGGGCTTCTGGCTGACGAGCAAGCGCGGCTGGTCTTCTCCACGCTGCGTACTCGCTACCAGAGGCTTAGGAAGGATGCTCGCGCCGCGTATAGTGTCTCCCATTTCACGTCCTTTCTGGAGGAGTGCAAGGGCGACCCCCGCGCACTGTGGCGACGGCTCAATCAGGGTTTGAAACCCGACTGCCCCATCCGCGATGTCAATAGTTGGCGCGAGTATTTCGACGCGTTATACAATGATGAGGTTAATGCGTTTAGTGCGGTGAGGGCGGACTATATTCTGAACCTTTTTAACGGGCGTCCCCTCACAGCGCCACGCAACTGGGCCGGTAACGAAGGCGTAGCTCGGAATCAGAGGGTTGTTGCGGCGGCGTCCCTGAATGCCCCGTTTTCACTGGCGGAGGTCATCGCGGCCCTTAAATCATTGGCCAACCATAAATCGCCAGGCCTTGAGCGGGCTCCGGCGGAGTGTTACAAATATGCCACCCGCAAAGTGGAGGATAAGGAAGAGCTCGTTCTTGCGCCGTACCTTTTGCGTCTGTTGGAGCATATCCGGTCCACGGGCGATTATCCCAAGCAGTTTGAGGTTTCGATCGTCACCCCTCTACACAAGAAGGGCGACGCGCTCGATCCGAGCAACTATCGTGGGTTGGCTGTTGGCGGGGCCCTCTCTAAGCTATATGCGAACCTTCTTGACCGGCGGTTGAAGGCTTGGGGAGAGAGTAGCGGCGCGCGCAGTCCTTACCAGGGGGGCTTCCGGCCCAAGCGTGGCACCATCCACAACTTGTTCCTGCTACGGCACCTTACGGATCGTTGCCGCAGGGTACTCCCCAACGGTTCGAGCCAAGCACTTTTTGTTTGCCAGATCGATTTTGAGAAGGCCTTTGACCGGGTGAATAGGGACATGTTGTGGTTGCGTCTCGAGGAAAGAGGGGTCACAGGCGCGGCACTGGCGGCTCTGAAGCGCTGCTATGAGCGGGTGGAACTGCGGGTCAAGGTTAACGGCACGACGGGAGCGGCGTTCCCTTCTTCGCAAGGTGTGAAACAGGGATGCCCGATGAGCCCAACGCTGTTTGGTTTCTTCGTAGAAGGGTATGCCGACTACGTCGACGCCCTTGACGTCGCGCTCCCAGATGCCATGGCGGCCCCAGACTGCCCAGACGTCGAAGGTCGGCGAGTGCCTCTAGCCCTGTATGCGGACGACTTAAGCCTTTTCGCGGCGACAAAGCGACGTTTGATGAGCTTGCTTAGAGCTTTACGGGAGTGGTCCGAGGTGTTTGGTCTTACCGTTAATGCGAGGAAGTGTGAGCTGCTGCTCTTCCACCCCAGTGATCAGGTTAGGAGTCACTTCTACGCGATCAACGGCCTGGTTACCATGCGCGTTTTGGAGGACGGGCTGCCGGTGGACCGGCCCATCACCTGGAAGCCGCGCGCACGTTATCTCGGGCTACATTTTGGCCCTAATAGTTCCTTTGCGTCGTGCACGGACGAACTCTACGTCGCGGGCCAGCGGGCTATGTTTTCCCTGCTTAGCAAGTTGCGTCGACAGGGGCTATTGTTACCTTCCGTCGGAATGAAATGCTTTAATGCGCAAGTCCGTTCTGTTCTGTCTTATGGTTCGCAGTTGTGGGGTGTCGATTTGGTTTTAGCGTTGCTCGAGAGGGGTTTCCCGGCTAACGAGGCACCGCGTTCCTGTTATTTTGAGGTCGCTACTCGGGATCGCATGGTCAAGCTGCAAATCGCCTTTATGAAGCAGCTGGTCGGAGCTTCCGTCCCGCCCCTTCAATTGTTGTTTAGGGAACTAGGGCAGATGCCGCTGCAGATGTACTGGGCTGAATCTGTGTTTCGTTTTTGGAACAGTATGGTTGAGAACACTAGCAGCATATACCACAGTGTTTTTCGTCACGAGATCCGGCTGGCATTGGAATCGGATTTGCAGGGGGACGGCTGGGGAACTAAGATCATTCGGGCTCTGAACATCTTAAGGCATGACTGGCCGGAGGATGCGACGGCGGGTACCATCGACGCCAGGGTTAGACGATACTCTACGTGCAAGCTCGACGTTGAGGCGCTGTTGGACACTCTTAGGGGGCGCATTAACGATGATTGGGCCAGTGACAGGTTGGCCGTCGACCCGTGCTCTTTCGTTACGGATGGCAGGAAGCCAGGCGTGAAAATGTGCCGTCACAAGCACTGGATGGGGCAGCCGAAGCAGTTTGAGGGTTACATTCCCCCGGCGCACCACCGTGCCCTTCTCCGTTTCCGGTTATGCGTATCAGACCTGGCGGTTAATAGCGAGAGTAATCGAGCCAGGGAGTTGCGTGTGTGCAAGGCGTGTCGCATTAATGGTGCCGTCGAGGACGAGAAGCACTTCCTGTTGGAGTGTTCTGCTCT
Organism: Pleodorina starrii; assembly: GCA_030267565.1. Lineage (NCBI taxonomy): Eukaryota > Viridiplantae > Chlorophyta > Chlorophyceae > Chlamydomonadales > Volvocaceae > Pleodorina > Pleodorina starrii. The sequence goes on from BRXU01000015.1 coordinate 764,086, forward strand.
CGTGTCAGCGCGGCAGAAGCTTTGGGACCTGGGTGTACCGGAGGGAGCGAGTGTTTGCGACGTCATGCAAATAGACGATCAGCGCGGTCTTGCAAAGGTTGTTTATGACATGTTTTGCTTTCGGCGCGAGCGCATCGCCGTGTAGAGTCGATGGAGACTCCTTCTCAGGTCATGTTGTGCTTTTGTGACGTATCTGTCTTATGTTGTCTTTATGCCCTTTCTGCTACGGTTGATTTTTCCTTACTTTTTGTTCCTTTTGCTTGACTGAGGCGGTTCATGAGCCTTCGGGTTCGTTTGAACCGTACGAGCTCACTGAAGCTTGTAACATCATCATCATCATCATGATGGATGGCACTCAGTTCGCACCGTGTGATAGTTTGGCAGCCCTGGTGTCCTGCATTCACATCTATGTGGAGCGTTGTGTTGGTAAGTGCGTCAACCGCCGCGGCTCCCAGGAGATGTCTTTCCTCTTCGCCATCTTTAATCTTTTGCACTGACCCGTCTGTGTATATGGCGTCTTGGGCGTTGTATCGCAGCGCATATTTGGCAGAAAATGCCAGGAACGTGGCGCGTCCCTCTTCCGTGGGGATGTTGTCGCACGTCCGGGAGGGCACCGCCGCGGCGGGTGGCTTCTCGGTCATACTGCGCACCCGCTTGCGCACCCATTGGGGGGGTGTCCAAGGGAGGGCGGGGCCAGTGGCGACGTGGCGGGCTGCCGTCATAGCAAGCGCTCTGCGGAGGCTGGTACCGTACGCGCGGCCGGATTCATTGCTAACCAGGAGTAGGGTGAGTCCGTTTGGGTAGGGTTTTGGAGCGTCTAAACTCACTTCGCTGTAGAGGTCCCCCGTTCCTGAGAATGCGTCTATTGTACCGATCATAGTGACCAGCGGGTGGGTGAGGTAGCGGGTGTAGGGCGCCGTTTGGGACGTGGGCAGCAGGAGTAGGGTAGCGGTGGGGTTATCTGTGCTCCGTGTCGCGTCGGCCCAGCCTAGCGCCCATCGCAGTGCATGATGCCCCTCGTCCGGCTTAGGTTCAGGGTGCGCGACGGATACGCCCGTGCACGGTTGCGAATACGCGTCGTGGTTGGCTCCGAAGAGCTGATCTTCTGGGTACCGCGAGTAGTAGATGGCGGTGCTGTCTGCTACGTTGAGGGGGGATGCAAAGCGCTCTGTTGCGGCGCCCAGCGCGGTCATGAGGCGTTTCATCAGCCGTTCAGATATCCTCCGCTCATGGGCCTCTCGAATGGGGTGTGCTTTGGTGCCCCCTCCGTCCCGATACCGCAGGAGGAGGCGTGCGACATCCTCCGCGAAGCCACCCGCGGCCGCGATCTGTGCGTGCTCTTCCGGGCGTTTCTGTTGGGCGTCGCTGTACCGGAGCCACAGGCTGCGGAGGCGGCTGGCCGACACCTGGCCGACGCAGCGCCCTTGGGGATCGTACACGAATGCCATCCCAATGGCTTGCAGTCCATCGGGTATGTCCCCACTGCCGTCCCATGGTACATGCCTGTGTGTGCCGTTACGATTGCCAATTTGGACCGTGTATCGCCCGGGCGGGTGGATGTCCCGGTCCGGGTTACCCGGTTGCACGTTGATTTCAACATATTGCCTTAGGAGACGTTGGCCTCGGGTCACGTTGAGGCATTCAGTCTCCCATCTGCCTTGCTGTTGCCATTCCGTCAGGTGGCGGTCGCGTGCATTTTCCATTCGACCGGGGTCCTGTTCGGCCTCCATGGCGCGCCGATGCCGGAATGCATTCCGCAGCTCTGTCCAGTTGTCTTGCGAGGCCAGTCGCGACTCCTCATCTTCGGTGGGAGCCCATTCCACCTCGACTATCGTTTCGGGGTGGGTGGGGTCGGTGGGGGATTCGTACCGGTGCACCGCCTTGGGGTGGTAGCCATTTTCGGTGTACAGTGCTATTGCCCCTTTAGTGATGACAGTACGTTCCCATTCAACCAGGTAGTATGTTCGGTGTGTGTTTCGGGTAGCCGAGTCGGTTGTGCGTTGTCGCTTGGGTTTTGGAGTGCTGACGGCGACCCGTTTGCGGATTTCCGCTTTGATACAGGCCACCCTCTCTTGGTCCCCGAAGAGAAGCTGTGTGATGCTTAGGCCATATTGGACTGGTGTCCCCGCAGGCCACGCCGTCTCCCCATGGAGCATGCGGAGTAGCCGTTCGGCGGAGCCCACTTTGGACGTGAGGCCCCGGTGGAGCGGGTGGCGCAGGATTCGTTCGCAGTGCTGAAGGGTAAGTGGGGTTTGCCGGGGGTCCCACCCAATGGCCTCGGCATCTGTGATACCGTCGACTGGTTTCAGGTTCTGTCGAAGAAGGTATGCTTTGAGCAGCTCACTGTCGGCCTTCCGCTGTGGCTGGTGGCGCCTGGCGGCTGGCCGGGCGGCCGGGCGTCGTGACTCGGGGGTTGTTGCGGTGCCGGACGGCGCTGCTGCATTTTGGGTTCCCGTCTCCACACGAGGGGTTGTTGCGCCTGGGCGGGGGGGAGGGGTTCCAGCTGGGGCGGCCGGCACGGTGTCGGCCGGGTCGCGGGGCTTGGCCAGGACGTACTTCCTTAGGGTTCCGTGGGGGATGGGGGTGGGTCTTGTCGCTTCCTTCACAATATCAGTCAGATGTGGGTCATCCGTGAGGAGTCGTAGTTCGGGGGGCAGGGGTGCTACACCACGGTGGCGCGGTGCCCGGGCGCGCACACTGGGGTCAGCGTTCAGGGCGAGGCTGAGCTGGTTTAGGGCAATCCGATGGCGGGGGCCCACTTTCCTGCCGCCGATGCGTTGCAGCTGATCGGTGGTGATGAGGTGCGCTCCCGTGTTTTTGTCTTTCAGGGCCCTGAGGTCCAGGCCAAGTTCCAGCAGGGGCTGTATGCATCGGAAGAGGAGCGCGAGATCCTTGGGCTCAGCCGTCGTGTTGTGCGCCCCGATCAGGTGAATGAGGCTGCCCGCTGCCGGCTCGTAGGTGCTGCCTCTGTCCGTGAGTTCGATACCGGCGTCATGCACGAGAGCAAGTTGTTTAAGCGTGGTATAGTGACGGCATTCGCGTTTGAATGTGTGTGCTGGTATTGTGCCCATGTATCGGCTCTGCAGGTGCAGGAGGGCTCGAGTTACTGCCCCAAGGCGTCCCTTGTCGTTGAGGGACAGGACAAGCGTCTTCGCCGCTCTGACCGCATAGAGGATACGTAGGGTGCCAACCCCCAGACCTAGTCGGGAGATTGGGCCGAGGATGGCGCGGGTGGGGAAGCCCATCTTGAGTCCGTAGCTGCGTTTGGCAATGCCAGCGATTTGGGCGTCGAGGCTGGCGATGTCGTGCGGGGTGTACGCCATGGTAGGCAGGCTGTACGCCACAAAGGGGTGAATGAGGGTTTTAATCATGTTTATGCGTTGATCTGGAGTTGCGAGGGAGTTTTGTATGCTTTGCCCCCGTCGGTCTATTTCGGCTCGCGTGTAGGCCACTTGTGTCGTCCAGTCCAGGGTAGGGGTGATGTGTACGCCGAGGTACTTATACGATCCGGTTGGGGGTTCGTACGGGATGGGTACGTCGTCGATCCGAATTTGGTCTTTCAGGAGGCGTTCTAGGATGGCCTTGTACTTTTGCGTACCGGGGCCTCGACTCAGATCAGTGTCTGAACGCGCGCGGCCGTGCAGAATGCCTTGCAGTTGGCACTTGCCTACATTGACCTTGAGTGCTCCCCAGCGCGCGTAGCGCTCGATTTTTGTGCACTGTGTGCGCATGTCTGACACAGTATTCGTGAGGACCACTAGGTCGTCCGCGAAGGCTCCCGAGCTGAAGTGGTGTCGGTCGTTTTCGTCCGCTTGGAGGCAGCCGTAGCGGTATCCTCGGCCTCCGCTATGTAACCATCTGAGGAGTGGCTCCATGTATATAATAAACAGTACAGGTGATAGCGTGTCGCCCTGGATTGTGCCGCGTTCGATTGCGATCTCCGCGGTGCAGCCATGTTCGGTTTGTATGCGTGTGGTGGCGCGCGAGTACAGGTTCGCGACCACCTCGATTAGGTCCTCGGGATATCCTAGATCGTACATGATCATAAGCAATTTATCATGATCTATGGTGTTAAATGCCGACGTGAAATCGATATATAGTAAGTAGAGGTCTCGACTGGTTAGGCCGGCGTCCTCGATGGCGTGTAGTACATTTTGGATCTGTCGTTCCGTGTTGCGCTGTCTGAGGTACCCTTCCTGGGCTTCCGTGAAGATGTGTGCTTGCTCACTAAAAGTGACGATATTTAATGTAATGTGACTGGTGTAGAGTTTGTAAAGCGTGTTTGCCAGGGCGATGGGGCGTTTGTTTTTAATAAGGAGTGGGTCTCCCTTCTTGGGGATGAGGACCGTGTCTGATTGTGTCCAGTGCGGGGGGATTTCGGCCTTAACCCACATGGTGGTAATCAGGTGGTGAATTGCGGTTTGGAGGTCGGTGGGGAGTGTCTGCAGCAGCTCGTTGGGTATGCCATCTGGCCCGGGGGCTTTGTTGCGAGCGAGATGGTCTAGGCATGCGCGAAAGTTGCATGGGTCTATGATGCCCGGGAGGAGGGACGGGGGTGCGCTGTCCCATCGGGCTAATCCCCGTTTTAGAGGGTCCGGCGCCCCCGGCGTCTCCCAGGGATAGTTTCGGGGGGCTTCGCTCGGGAGGTATTTGCCAGTGCGGGGTCCGGAGATGGGCCGGGCTAGGGACGCAAAGTGTGCATGGAGTGCGTCGAGGATACCTTCGGAAGTTGTGCACAGGTGTCCATCGGCGGGGTGGCGGATGGCCGTGATGCCGCGCGGCTGATCGTCGGGCTCGAGAATTTGTTTGTGTGCTTGCTTCGGTTTCCTGGCTAGGAGGCGCTGGAACTGTTTTCTTGCTTTGCTCGCGTGTAGTTTACGGGTTTCCGTAGTCAGTTTCCGAATATCCTCTCCCTTCTCTCTAATCGCGGCCCGCAGGGCGCTGGTCTCTGGTGTTTCTCGGAGCTCCGGGTCATCGCGCGCTCGGGCGGCCGTAATTTCAGGTGGGTTGGGGTTTTCAGGGGCGATCAGCTGGGTGGGTCGGGGTGGGGGTTGTGGGGTCGCTGCGTCGGTGTTTTCCGGGCGCGGGACGTCGGGTGCCGGGTGGGGTGGGGTATCCGGTCGTGGCGCGCGTAGTATGCGGGTGAGTTCGCATTTCAGCGCCTTGTGTTCATCGTACAGACGAGATATGCGCTTGCCCGTGCCTCTTCGTGCGTGCAGGCGCCCCGTGCGGGGGGGCTTGTGTTGGCAGTGGCTTTCAAGGATCCCGAGGCAACGCATCAGTAGTGATCCGAGCTCGTGACTTAGGGAGGCGACGTTCGTTGTTTGGACGGCTTCGTGGTCGCGCAGGTGGGCGAGGATCTGCCTGGCTTCCTCTTTGCACGCCGCACGCTCCAGTTGTGTGGATGCGGCCGATATGACCTCGTGAGCGGGTCGAAGTCCATCAAGCAGGTGCGCGATTGCATCTGTGAGCGTCGCCTCCATCTCCATGCGTGCTTTGGTTTTGCTCTCTTTTTGTACGGGTAGTTGGATCCGGCTCCAGGAGCCTGGAGTGTGATCTGGGGGTGGTTGGGCAGCGGGGGCGGGTAGGAGCCGGATGCCTGCTAGGGGCAGGAAGGTGCAGAGCGGTTTGTGGTCAAAGTTTCCCCCAAACTCATATACTTGTTCGTACGCCTTTCCTTCCATTGCTGCAGCGGCGCTGGTCTGAGCGGCGAGAAGGACATCGTCGATGCGGCTGTGGTGGGTATCGTATCCCTGCTGTGTTTGTGTGTATGTGTACTCGCGGCGCACCGTGTCTACCGGTTTTAGGTCTGTCTCGATCGAGAAGCGTCGGTGCGCTCGGTCCGTCGCGTTACAGGTGCCTGTCGACCGATCGCTCAGTTTGAGTGTTGCATTCCAGTCGCCCGCCATCACTAGGTGTTCGCCCTTAGCGTTGGCTTGCGTCGCAGCCGCCCGCCCATAGTCGTATATCTTCTGCCTGGCGGCGGGGTCGGCCGGGCAGTATACCCCTATGACGTGCAGAGCCGTACTGCCCGGGGGCGCGATACGCACGTGTACTATGTACCCGCTGAGCTCTGAGGGCACAGGTTCTGCTGTTGCGCTGCCCTGGCGACTGAAGCGGTCTGCCACGCCAATCATCACTCCTGCCTGCCGTGTAGTGGGGTTACTGTCGTGCGGGTGGTTACTCATGTATGTCTGGTAGGGTTGCAGAGTGCGCTTCACCCCGGCGATGGCTCGCCGGTGGTGGGCACTCATTTTGGTTTCCGTCAGTACCACTACGTCCGGTTTGTGTTCGTCTAACAGGTGTTTTATGCCCTCGCGGTGCCCCTGCAGGCCGCGGGTGTTCATCGTAAGGATCTTGAGGTGGCCGGGCTGTGGATCTCCTGTCGTGGGTACGGGCAGCACGGTCGTAGCCACCCGGGGGGCTTCAGCAGGTGCGGCGGGGGCCTCCTTTCGTGGTTTCTTGGAGTGCACGTACTTCGTCATGTGCTGTTGCTGGGGTCCGGGTTTCGGTTTTGGGCGTGGTTGCGATGTGGGGGGGTTATCTGCGCGACGCTTGCGTTGTTGTGTACGAGGGGTGGGTGGCTCGGGGGGCGGGCGCATCGTACCGCGTGTCGGTGTGCGTGTTGGCTCGGGGGCTGGGTTGGGAAGGGTGCGGGCGGGTCTCTGAGTTGCCTCTGCTGTGTCCGGCATTTCGACAGCCCGTTGGTCCCTGCCTTGACGGATAGGGAGCCCTTGCATGCGACGGAGGTGGTATTCGATGGTGTGGGTTGCAGGCGTCGTTCCCGTTTGATGCCTGTTCCGTTTCCGACCTCTGCTTGCAGGTGCCGCTGCTTGTGGGGCGGGGTTGCGGATTGCCGCCCTTTCCGCGTTGGAGCGGCGCTCTGCGGTGGTGCCCGCGTTTGCTGGTTGGGCCCCCTGGGGGCCTGGCTGCGTGTTGCGCAGATGGAGTTCGGTGGGGTGGGCGTCCGGCAGCTGCTGCTCCGCGCCCGTCTCCGGTTCCACAGTGTCGATCTCCATTGGACTTGGCTCGGCGGGCGTGGTTGCGGGGTTGTCTTCGGTTTGGGTGGCGCTTAGCTCGGGAGCGGTTCTAGCCTCGGGTGCACGGGTTGGGGGCGGGGGGGGGTTCGAGCTCCGTTGAGGGGGTTTGTGTACGGCCTTCGGTTCCCGTGTGGCCTGCCTCGTCGATCTCCATCGGTGTGGGGTTGGTGTCGGCTGCGTAGTGCCTGTTCTCCTCGCCTTCTGCTCGTGTTCCGACCGCCGGGTGGGGCGGGTCGGCTGCTCCGGTGGGGACAGGGCCCTGGGGGGTGTTGGTGTCGTTATGTGTGTTCGGCCTCACGGTGGCGGGCTCCCAGTGCTCTGGTGGTGCGACGTCTCGGAGGGCAACGTGCGTTTGGCATGGGACGTTATTGCGCCGATATTGCAGGCAGTAGACTACCCCCTGTCCGAGAGGCCATTCGGTTTCAAGCCTTTTGGGGAGCCGGGCCTGCGAGTCGATAATGAACCAGTGTGTACGTTGCCTCCGTACGGCCACGGCGTGTCCTTCGAGATGTACTATAAAACCCCAGTTTCGAGCGTGTGGTGGGAGTGTTTCCCAGAGGGTGGCGAGCAGGTCTCCTCTGCGCAGGTGGATCTCAGTGCTCACGGATGCGATGTGTGTGTCACTCTGTGTGTGGCCATGGGCGTCGCGAATCCCGACATTGTAGCGTAAGTAGTGATTAAGGACGATAGTGGAAAAGTGGCCGGTGATGGAATTGTGTGCGGCGTTCCAAATGGCGGCCGCCGCGGCAGGGCCCTGGGTTTGCAGGTGTCTAGTCATTGTGCGGCAGTAGGTTATGACGTGTGTTGGGTCGATGTAAGGCCCCCCGAGCAAGTTGTTTATGGCGTGCACCATGCACATTTGTGCCTGTTGCCGCTCGTGGTATGTGGGGTTATCCTGTCCGGGCGGTTGTTCGGGTGGTGGCCATGGGACGTCTGACGGGCGCCGTGGTGCGTCAATAGTGTCTGTGTTTAGGCCGGTGGCGGCTTGGTTCGTCGCCCCATCCTCGGGGCCGCCGCATCGTGGTTCAAATCGCGCTCGGCTGGGGCGGGTTGCTATCGTGTGGTTTATGTCAGGCTGCAAGGGCTGTAACATGTGGCCGTGCGCAAGACTGATAGCCAACAGAGCGACTACGATGGCGTATCGGAACATGCACGGTATCCCCCTGGCAATCAGTCTCGTCCGCCATTTGGCCGCAGTTGCCAAATGTGGGTTGTACGCGCCAGGTCGTCCAACTGTCGGGAGGTCCGCGATGCCCTTTCCGACAGGGCTCAACCCGGGTCTATCCGTGTGCGCGCTATTTCTGTTTACGCTTATCAGTCTGGTTGTAGCCAGTCCTATTGTGTGCCGCGTTTTTAGTTTCTGAGCTTGTCTCCATGCACGCGACCTCGACCATAGTGTTCCTGATGTAGTAATTATTTGTAGAGGCTCATGTTGATCCAGTCTATCTTCGAGCTGACCATTTACCTTCCCTGAGGAGTATTGAGCCGCGCTCCGTTGCGTCACGCTCATGTGGTCGGCATACTTGTCGTTACGGGCGCCCAGAATATATCGTGTAGGCGTCGTTGTGTTCTTATGGTCTTGCTGATTGAGCAATTCTATCCAGGACATTTGCAAATCTGGAGCGGCTGGCGAATATGCAGCTTCGGGACATCTCCGGTTCAGTGGCGTGTCCGCGTTGCTGTCTGAAAACGCAACACGCTGTGATTTAGGTGAAGAACCATTGAACGAGTGGGCTCGCTGCGGTTGCAGACCTTGAAAGTTGAGGGCCATCACGCTTAGCTTTCCATCGGCGTTGAGGCTCGGGTCTGCGTATGACGTGTAGAAACTTGCGAGAAGCATCATTAGCAAGATCGAATAAAATCCCTGGTAGCCCACAGGGAGTCTTCGCGTCCGTTGGGGGAGGTCGTTTGTGCATTGACCAACTGGAATACTTGCGTCTGTTGCCCTTGGAACTGTTGGTCCACGTACAAAGCTAGCCCTCAGCAATACAGGCCTGATAAACCGGCGGGGGTCTCGTTCCCGCGCAGTCGGCACTGCTACTTTGGCATCGCTCGACGGGCAGCCCGTGGCGTTGTCCGCACGCGCAAAACATTTCAGGAGACCTTCGGTGTTACCTGCGGTTCCTCCTTTCTGCGTTGCGCGCTCCAGTCGCGGTTTTTTCGCCGCGTCCCCTAACATGGCTACAGCCTAGTTTCACCCTGATGTGACTAGGCCTGGTGATGTATTACATTGTATCTATTCGTCCCGCCGGACCCTCGACATAATTGCGATGAACAAATCGATTCCGACACTCTACACGCGGGAAGACGCACCTGTGAGTGACGGATGACTGCGTCGAGGGTAAAGCTTATCGTCCGAAAATTGAATGGATAATTTAATGATAACCTGACCAACTAACCTTTTGCGTGCTGCTTTGCCTGCAGTTCCTACTCGAGCGCATTTCAAAAGCGACTGACGAAATCCAAGTAAGGAAATTTGTTGGCGTACGTACGTACTTGATTGTTGAACATCAGGCATTATTATTGAAATGCGATAACTAAACTGCCTGCTGTATTCGTTAGGGCATGTATGCGGTCAGAATTTGTGATGTCACACGTGCGTACGCATGCGTCACCTGTTTGCCCCCTGGTTCAGGAACGGATGAAGGGCGTGCTTGACGCACACCACAACCCCACCAGCACCATTGCGGACTTGCTCTTCGCATCAAAGCGCCAGGTAGGTGCGACGCACGGACTGCTGGATGCATAGGCACAGTCGGAATGTTTGCGTCATTGGCGGCGTTGGGCTGTTGCTTGCTTACATCACACGGTTTATTTCTTGCTGCATCCGTGCCTCTACGTATCTCTTTGTGACTATATACGTCAGTCCCCGGTTTGAGATGAGGACAGAGCGTTAACGTTTTTGTGGGTCCGAAATGTGTTTCAGGTGTGGAACGGTAACGCCGATGATGGATCCGATTTGTACACGAATATGACCGTCTGGGTAAGCTGGGTCTTCCATTTACATGATGTTGTTTAAGCCCTGTCGTCTCCTTACATCCAGTGCATGCTCTTGTGCTCTCTTTTTGCAGGACTTTTCGACGCGCTTTGTTTCGATGGCGCGCAGCGTTGAACAAAACCTGGACAAATGGATGGCGGACAACGTGCGAATTGCCAACACGCCCGCGGGGCAGTTCATCATCAAAAGCGGGCCTGATCTCTGGGGTGCGACGAGAAAGGTTCGTTCGCACCGCGGCACGCACGTGCATCTTCGCTTGGGGCACGCACTGTTACTCATCATGCATACAATCAGTTATTAATATTTTTGAAAAAATAATTCCCAAGAATATTATATGTGATCCGAACTATGAATAAAAGAGGTTTTCTGCTGTTGGTAAGTATATGTACCTCTTTCCTTTTTAATGTGTAGTAGTACTTCCATGCCTGGACACATTAATTCAAACTTTAGTTCTCGGTTTATTTCGGGCTTGTCGCGGTCACTGTTGCTGATGCAGGTCTTGGATGCCTTACTCTACATCGCAGTGAACGATGCCATCTGGGTAAGCATGGGAGCGGCGGTAACATCGTCTCCACATAAATGCATGCATTGGCCTCTCGTAATCTAGCTACCCGGCTGCCGGGGATGGACGAATGTACGGCCGGCGCGCGGCTGCGGAAGACGAAGTGCTTGTTCGATTGGTTGCGCGTTTCCTGAACGGTGTCCGTAATGGCTCATCAATAATGCTGGGCAAATTAATCATTGGTTTAGGTCTGATGCGATGAAATGTATGAATCGTTAGATGAATGCGCCCAGCACTACTTCATGTCGGCCGGCGTTCTTCTATCTGTGCTCGCATATCTATCTGCAGGTGGACACCATTCAGATTCTGTTCCTGGCTACGGAGGGTGTCGCCATCAGCTGCGTTGCCGCCTGGTAAGTACCTCATCAGATTAAAATTGCTGGGAGTAACTATCGAACGGTCGGTCTGACCGGGTGGGGTCGCGATGGTGGATCCTGGCGGATATGTAGCTGTCGAAGCCCTAGTCCGTCCAAAGGGCTGTTTGGTTAATTAGGCATACCCGCTTTGATGAACATAAAAGAAATATGTTTAAGATGGTATTCCGACAACTGACCGGTATCGCCTCTGCGCGTCGTGTCGCGCACGCACGTTACGTACAAGCTCGCGCGACTGTAGAATAAACCAAGTAAACTTCGGTTTTCATGAGAAATCATCGTTCGTTACACACAAAGGGTACCTGCAAGCAATGAAAGCCGTCTTTATTCGGTAGGTAGGCCGGGTGAGGGCCGGCTACCGCGAAAGCTATCGCTAAGGCCTTAATGCCCACAGCCTCGCAGCAACCACCCTATGTAGCTACAAAACCCGAAAATCACTCCTCCACGCCTTCGCGGACACCTTAACTGGCACCATGTGCCGTACCAACGCCCTTACGAGGGCACAACTCCTCTGAGTTCACAGAAAACCTTGGTTTTCTAGCGTTGCACTCAGAAAACCTTCAGTCAGAGTTGCAGGAATCCCGAAACATTTCCTTCCAGGTCTGCGTGAATTTGTACCATGAGTTACAAAGCTTAGGGCTGCGCGAAGATCGCTCGTACGATTTATCGTCACCCAGGTACAGCCGATAACTAGATAGCCCAATCACATTCCCCCCTCCATAACATCGTAAATACGTACCCATCTTTGTAAATGTGTATGTCGCAGTTACCTGGCACACCTTCTCCGGGCATTGGCTGTCCAACGTTACAAGCTTTATAACACGTTCATGGTCATTCCGGCGGTGGGAATACGTACGACGCCCGGACGGCGCTTCTGTCATTACTTTTATCTATATGGCCATCGTTGCATCTTTCTATTTAGATAGTATGCAGGGTAATGACAAGTTGACGTCAAATGCAACAAAACCAACACACGAAGCAAGCATGCCTTATTTCAAATAATGCGTTACACGTACATGCCTCAAGCTCTGCTGATGAGAGAGATGGTTGCAAAAAGGCAGATAGTTATCCAAACTTCCATTTTGGCCGTTTATGACGAAAAACTGCAGGGCCTTACGCGCACTTTGGCGTCGCAGAACACCTCCCTGGACATGGACGTAAGTATACGCACCGTCAGCTACCGCTACGTAGGATTTTGTGTGTAGGTGGTTTGTCAGCATGGATGGGCCAAGGTGTGCTTCACGTGCGTGCCTCATAGTATATTCGCTAAAACCACTTAACATTTACGACGCTGGCCACGTACGGCGCATGCCTTCGAATTCGCCAGTCCAATATACGTATGACCTTTTATTCACTCGCAGGATGAAGACGACGACGACGAGGACGAGGACGACAAACATTCGGTGATTGTAGATGACCACGAACACGATCCCGACCATGATGGGGACGTCGTCGTACCCGACAGTGGCAGCACGGCGGCCAAGCAAAAGCGCCGCGCAACGCTGAGCCTGGACAAAGACGGCGGCGGTGTGATGCGAAGCGGTGCGTCTGTGTTGATGCGTGGCGGCCGGGCGCTCACGAGCGGCGGTGGCGACGACGGCGGCGGCGGAGGGTTGCGCAGCAAAAGCAGCGGTCTCGAGAGCTTGCGCAGCGGCGGGAGCGTCAGCAGGCAGCGGCGCTCGTCGGAGCTAGCGGCGCTGCCAACCAGCAGAACCTCGGAGGACGGCGCGGCCGCCGCCGACGACGTAAGCGGCATGGACTGGCTGCTGCGGCACGCGCGCAGCCTGCGGGTTGCAGTCCTTCAGTAAGTACGCAGTGAACGATGCCATCTGGGTAAGCATGGGAGCGGCGGTAACATCGTCTCCACATAAATGCATGCATTGGCCTCTCGTAATCTAGCTACCCGGCTGCCGGGGATGGACGAATGTACGGCCGGCGCGCGGCTGCGGAAGACGAAGTGCTTGTTCGATTGGTTGCGCGTTTCCTGAACGGTGTCCGTAATGGCTCATCAATAATGCTGGGCAAATTAATCATTGGTTTAGGTCTGATGCGATGAAATGTATGAATCGTTAGATGAATGCGCCCAGCACTACTTCATGTCGGCCGGCGTTCTTCTATCTGTGCTCGCATATCTATCTGCAGGTGGACACCATTCAGATTCTGTTCCTGGCTACGGAGGGTGTCGCCATCAGCTGCGTTGCCGCCTGGTAAGTACCTCATCAGATTAAAATTGCTGGGAGTAACTATCGAACGGTCGGTCTGACCGGGTGGGGTCGCGATGGTGGATCCTGGCGGATATGTAGCTGTCGAAGCCCTAGTCCGTCCAAAGGGCTGTTTGGTTAATTAGGCATACCCGCTTTGATGAACATAAAAGAAATATGTTTAAGATGGTATTCCGACAACTGACCGGTATCGCCTCTGCGCGTCGTGTCGCGCACGCACGTTACGTACAAGCTCGCGCGACTGTAGAATAAACCAAGTAAACTTCGGTTTTCATGAGAAATCATCGTTCGTTACACACAAAGGGTACCTGCAAGCAATGAAAGCCGTCTTTATTCGGTAGGTAGGCCGGGTGAGGGCCGGCTACCGCGAAAGCTATCGCTAAGGCCTTAATGCCCACAGCCTCGCAGCAACCACCCTATGTAGCTACAAAACCCGAAAATCACTCCTCCACGCCTTCGCGGACACCTTAACTGGCACCATGTGCCGTACCAACGCCCTTACGAGGGCACAACTCCTCTGAGTTCACAGAAAACCTTGGTTTTCTAGCGTTGCACTCAGAAAACCTTCAGTCAGAGTTGCAGGAATCCCGAAACATTTCCTTCCAGGTCTGCGTGAATTTGTACCATGAGTTACAAAGCTTAGGGCTGCGCGAAGATCGCTCGTACGATTTATCGTCACCCAGGTACAGCCGATAACTAGATAGCCCAATCACATTCCCCCCTCCATAACATCGTAAATACGTACCCATCTTTGTAAATGTGTATGTCGCAGTTACCTGGCACACCTTCTCCGGGCATTGGCTGTCCAACGTTACAAGCTTTATAACACGTTCATGGTCATTCCGGCGGTGGGAATACGTACGACGCCCGGACGGCGCTTCTGTCATTACTTTTATCTATATGGCCATCGTTGCATCTTTCTATTTAGATAGTATGCAGGGTAATGACAAGTTGACGTCAAATGCAACAAAACCAACACACGAAGCAAGCATGCCTTATTTCAAATAATGCGTTACACGTACATGCCTCAAGCTCTGCTGATGAGAGAGATGGTTGCAAAAAGGCAGATAGTTATCCAAACTTCCATTTTGGCCGTTTATGACGAAAAACTGCAGGGCCTTACGCGCACTTTGGCGTCGCAGAACACCTCCCTGGACATGGACGTAAGTATACGCACCGTCAGCTACCGCTACGTAGGATTTTGTGTGTAGGTGGTTTGTCAGCATGGATGGGCCAAGGTGTGCTTCACGTGCGTGCCTCATAGTATATTCGCTAAAACCACTTAACATTTACGACGCTGGCCACGTACGGCGCATGCCTTCGAATTCGCCAGTCCAATATACGTATGACCTTTTATTCACTCGCAGGATGAAGACGACGACGACGAGGACGAGGACGACAAACATTCGGTGATTGTAGATGACCACGAACACGATCCCGACCATGATGGGGACGTCGTCGTACCCGACAGTGGCAGCACGGCGGCCAAGCAAAAGCGCCGCGCAACGCTGAGCCTGGACAAAGACGGCGGCGGTGTGATGCGAAGCGGTGCGTCTGTGTTGATGCGTGGCGGCCGGGCGCTCACGAGCGGCGGTGGCGACGACGGCGGCGGCGGAGGGTTGCGCAGCAAAAGCAGCGGTCTCGAGAGCTTGCGCAGCGGCGGGAGCGTCAGCAGGCAGCGGCGCTCGTCGGAGCTAGCGGCGCTGCCAACCAGCAGAACCTCGGAGGACGGCGCGGCCGCCGCCGACGACGTAAGCGGCATGGACTGGCTGCTGCGGCACGCGCGCAGCCTGCGGGTTGCAGTCCTTCAGTAAGTACGATCCTTATTCCTTGCTGAACAAACGGTCAAATAAATTTTCTGTCGGTGTAGAGCTACGCTATGCATGGCTCGCTCGGTAAACACGTTTTACATAAACGGCATAATCATCATGCACAAGTGCGTCATCACTAAAGTAACATGTAATGCGTGCTCCGTTAACAATGCCTTCACGAGCATCTAACTCTGTGAATTGGTCGATCGGTCGATGCAAATGAATGACCGCTTTAACGTACTGCATGCCGCGCCTGCTTAATGCTGGTCCTGCAGGCGCATTCGTTCCGTCGTCTCCCTGACGCCGTTCCACTCGCACGCCACCGAGTTTGGCAACAACTGGGGCACCGCCTCGAAACGCAAGCTCAAGTACGACTCCCATGAAACAGTTATGGTCATAACACCGTTCGCTATGTGGTCCGTGCTGGTAAGTGCCTGTATATATGTGGCTTGTGGATGGGCTAGGGTGGTTCATTTAACGCACATGAATGCACCAATGGTCGACCTGTTGGTCCATCCATTCATGTCCTTAAAGCGCGCGCTGGACGTGTACGTATATATAGGGTTTATATAGGGTTTATATATATATGTACTTATATATTATATATATGTGTACGTATATATATATATATATATATATATATAATATACATATGGCTTTTGCATATTCACGGTGAGCGCCCCTACCTGCCTGCTTGCTCCGCCGCCTTTCCTACTGCCTAATATAATGTATGGCGCAAGTGGTCATTTTGCTTTGGAGCCAGGAATTCACATTATTCAGTGCCAAGGGGATTACTCGTGTGTGCGCGGGCTACCCCTTACCGGAAAAGCTTGCTTGCTCTGCATGAGTGGCCATTTATACATGACGATGCGTCACGCATGCATGGCGGCGCTCTCAGCAGGAAGATAAACGCTCTGCTGCCGCCGGTACCCTCTTAATTGACTTGATTCATGCGAAACACCCACAGGTCATTGTCCTGTACACCGTAGCCGTGACACGGATGAAGGTACGTACGCCATCGCACATGTCTGAAATAACAAGATTGTCAAGAACGAGCAGAATGAGACAGAAGGGTACAAAACACGCTTTTGATTGCACCCTGTATGTACCCTGTTGGTCTCGATAGCGACGCTCTCACACATATTTGCAGACACGCAGACGCGCTGATACGTACATTGTGCGTTCGTTGCTTGTCTATTTGAAAAGAAGATAGACTTATATGATAACACAACCCGTACTCATTCTATTATGAGCAGTTATTTTTTTGCCATACAGACACTGACGGGAGAGACGGAAACGAATGATGACGGCACGCGCCGTTGAACAGGGGCAGAACAAAGAGGCTCTCGCTCAATCTATCGCACAGAATTGTCAATCAATCGTACAAAAGAAGCAAATCTGGCCTTATCTTTATCTTTGCTCTGTTGTGCAGGGCATCGTCGAAGTGGTCGCCGTGCACTCCGTCAGCAATTTCCTTGCGGCGAGGACGTTTAGGGCGGTGAGACGCGCGCGGGTAGATGGAAGGGCAGGCATCCCATAAGTACGAAAGCTACGCATGCTGCACGCAGGTGTCAGCATCGATTCACTGTATCGGTGATGACACCTGCGTGCAGCATGCGTAGCTTGCTGGTAGCCTGCATATTTGTCTCATTTGCTTTCAATATACGTATACCTTCTTTATTAATTACTGTTTTTTGCCGTATGTGTATGCCACGACGCCGCCGGCTGCTGTATGTGAAACGAACGCATCCCTCTGTACGTGCACGTACGCCGGACAAACAGGTGTTCTTCAGCCAGGTGAGGCGGCAATGCGTGTGTGCATCGTCCATTTATTGCTTGTTTGCTGTGGATTGAAATTATGTCTAGGTTTCATGCTGTCAATGTGCGTGGTGGTTGTTATAGAAGACTCCGGACCGCCGTACGTCGGAAGAATAGAGCTGGCGAGCCATCCAGCTGCTGGCAGGTTTAAATTGCGTTGCGCGCCAGCCATATACAGGATTTATTGCTCGTGCGATCAACTTTAAACAGGAGCTACAGCAATTGGAAATGCTTACTCCGCCGCTTGCCGGCCTTGGGTGCGGGTGTGCGTGCAGGCAGGAGCTTGCGGTGCTGGACGACCCCTCGCTGCTTCCCTCGTACCGAGCAGCGGTTGGAAATGTTGAGAAGGTGGTGCGTGACGCATGGTACACGCTGTTGCTGGGCGCGAACGCCTATAGAGCTACCGGTAAGCGGCGCTAACGATGGGACGTCGGTGATGTACGAGCCCATTGTATGCTCTACTACCAGAAACGTACGAAGGGTAGGGAAGGCGAGCGTCTGTTACTATCAGTACGAAGCCAGAGCGAGGCGGATACGTAGGGAGGAAGAAGCAGCAGAGGCGAAAGCGAGGTGGCCCCATCTGTCCAGCTAATCCAGCCACGCATGGCAGTTCACGCATGCATTATGTGTATGTACGGACACGCAAATAAACCAGCGGTCAAAGGCGAGGAGGAAGTGGTGACGAACAGACATGCAAAGCGCGCGGAACAGGGCAGCTGGCTTCTACGGGGCTGCTTGGTTCGGCATGCATGTAAGAACATGCAAGGCTGTCTCAACCACCCAGCCAGCTAGCTGACCAACTACTAAAGTAGGGCCGGTTCTGTTGGGACTTCGTTGCTCCCCGCCAGTGTATGTATGTATGTATGTATGTATGTATGTATGTATGTATGTATGTATGTATGTATGTATGTATGTATGTATGTATGTATGTATGTATGTATGTATGTATGTATGTATGTATGTATGTATGTATGTATGTATGTATGTATGTATGTATGTATGTATGTATGTATGTATGTATGTATGTATGTATGTATGTATGTATGTATGTATGTATGTATGTATGTATGTATGTATGTATGTATGTATGTATGTATGTATGTATGTATGTATGTATGTATGTATGTATGTATGTATGTATGTATGTATGTATGTATGTATGTATGTATGTATGTATGTATGTATGTATGTATGTATGTATGTATGTATGTATGTATGTATGTATGTATGTATGTATGTATGTATGTATGTATGTATGTATGTATGTATGTATGTATGTATGTATGTATGTATGTATGTATGTATGTATGTATGTATGTATGTATGTATGTATGTATGTATGTATGTATGTATGTATGTATGTATGTATGTATGTATGTATGTATGTATGTATGTATGTATGTATGTATGTATGTATGTATGTATGTATGTATGTATGTATGTATGTATGTATGTATGTATGTATGTATGTATGTATGTATGTATGTATGTATGTATGTATGTATGTATGTATGTATGTATGTATGTATGTATGTATGTATGTATGTATGTATGTATGTATGTATGTATGTATGTATGTATGTATGTATGTATGTATGTATGTATGTATGTATGTATGTATGTATGTATGTATGTATGTATGTATGTATGTATGTATGTATGTATGTATGTATGTATGTATGTATGTATGTATGTATGTATGTATGTATGTATGTATGTATGTATGTATGTATGTATGTATGTATGTATGTATGTATGTATGTATGTATGTATGTATGTATGTATGTATGTATGTATGTATGTATGTATGTATGTATGTATGTATGTATGTATGTATGTATGTATGTATGTATGTATGTATGTATGTATGTATGTATGTATGTATGTATGTATGTATGTATGTATGTATGTATGTATGTATGTATGTATGTATGTATGTATGTATGTATGTATGTATGTATGTATGTATGTATGTATGTATGTATGTATGTATGTATGTATGTATGTATGTATGTATGTATGTATGTATGTATGTATGTATGTATGTATGTATGTATGTATGTATGTATGTATGTATGTATGTATGTATGTATGTATGTATGTATGTATGTATGTATGTATGTATGTATGTATGTATGTATGTATGTATGTATGTATGTATGTATGTATGTATGTATGTATGTATGTATGTATGTATGTGTAACTGTTACATATCTGCCGGGCCGACACTGGCCGGGGGCGCTAACCCGCCCACATACGGGAGACCGCCGAAGCACTCCTCTGCTGAGGAGGGGCGTACCACCTTGTCCGCACACTGCACCGGGAAGTGCTAACCGCTGCACCGTAATCGTCACAGGACAGCGTCCACCTGATTGTCCATGTGCCAGCTAAGCTAGCCCCAGGCGCCTACTGTCCTCAGTCCACCGAACGCATGCTCTACAGCTGCGTAATCTACCAGGGCACGCACACCGGTGCCATTGCCACCTCCTATATCCTTCGGAAGCCTGCCGCCGCCCGATCTTAGTTATCCAACCACCACCTGCTATGCAGTCTGGTCCAGGCCCTATGCAGACTCATTCCTCCACCACTGCTCTGCGGCAGCGTTGTAGTCTTCTTGGTGGCATCCCACTCCAGCCGCCCCGCGCACCAGAGGACACCATTGTCTCCAACCTTCGACACCCCGATCTCTTTCAACCGGGGGACCAGCGGTGGGGTATGATCCCACGTCTTCCGGTTAAGTTAGTGCCGACTCTGGGGATCGAACTCCAGACCCGCCGGTTACTAACCCGGTATGTATGTATGTATGTATGTATGTATGTATGTATGTATGTATGTATGTATGTATGTATGTATGTATGTATGTATGTATGTATGTATGTATGTATGTATGTATGTATGTATGTATGTATGTATGTATGTATGTATGTATGTATGTATGTATGTATGTATGTATGTATGTATGTATGTATGTATGTATGTATGTATGTATGTATGTATGTATGTATGTATGTATGTATGTATGTATGTATGTATGTATGTATGTATGTATGTATGTATGTATGTATGTATGTATGTATGTATGTATGTATGTATGTATGTATGTATGTATGTATGTATGTATGTATGTATGTATGTATGTATGTATGTATGTATGTATGTATGTATGTATGTATGTATGTATGTATGTATGTATGTATGTATGTATGTATGTATGTATGTATGTATGTATGTATGTATGTATGTATGTATGTATGTATGTATGTATGTATGTATGTATGTATGTATGTATGTATGTATGTATGTATGTATGTATGTATGTATGTATGTATGTATGTATGTATGTATGTATGTATGTATGTATGTATGTATGTATGTATGTATGTATGTATGTATGTATGTATGTATGTATGTATGTATGTATGTATGTATGTATGTATGTATGTATGTATGTATGTATGTATGTATGTATGTATGTATGTATGTATGTATGTATGTATGTATGTATGTGTCGTTACAGTATCTGACCGGGCCCTGACGCTGGCCAGGGGCTGCTAACCCAGCCCCGACGGAAAGACCGCCTAAGCACTCTCCCCCTTGCGGTGGGAGAAGGGCGTGAGGGGCCGCTACCCCCTCCTGCTCGACGCGGAGCTGGCTGCGTCGTACACCCCATATACGGGTGTACGGCGCAGCGGCTCCCCAAAGGCTTGAGCTCACAGCCTGCCATATACGGCAGCTGGGCCCTTCGTCCGCACAAACAGCAGTCGCGCCGGCACGCTACGCGGCGCCCGCGCTGTCCTGCCCGCCCTGAAGTCCTTGCAGCGCCGGGGCGCCCGGCCGGCCTGCTACCGGCTGGCGGTGCTCCTCTAGGCGCGAAAACCAAGCGCTGAGAACCTGCCCCGAGCTTGGTCCGGCTCGTGGGCGGTCAGCACCAAAGGAGAACCCAAGACAGCGCGCGTCCTACCCCTGCTACTACTCCTACTACGACGGCCCCGGAGAGGCCGGGGGGTGGCCCCTAGAGGCCGAGCTCCAGAGCTCCGCTTGGCCTCGAGGCGGCAGGAGGTCGGGCGCGGGCCTTGCGGCAGCGGGCTAGGTGACGGGGCTATAGTTCGCACTAGGCGGCACCTCGCCAACTCGCCTCACTCTCGCTATACCCGCTCCCTAAAGCCTCCCTCGCCTACAAAAGGCAGCCCGCGGCGGTCTCTGCACCCTAAGTCCTCTCGGACCCAAAGGAACCCCCCCTCATCCCCTCCTCTCACGCCTCCCTGCCTCGACGCCCTAAGTTCCCTCCCTCACCCCTAAAGCCCCTTCATCCCCTCACTCCACGACCCCTCCCTCTCCCTCCATACCCATCCCTGCGTGCTGCACACACTGAATGTGGCCGTTGACCACCGCCAGGATGGGGTGGTCAGGCCCTACCCCCTCCCATCCCCGCCTTGGCACGTCTAGCTCCGCAAACCCCCGCACACGCTGCCAAAAATCTAGTGCTGCGCGCGCCTTGGCCACCTCGACTGGGTCTGGGGCGTCCGGGGCGGTGGGTGAGTTCCTGACTGCCCACAGCCCCACGCGCGCCCGTTCCATGGCCGTGAGTGCCGCCAGGCAGATCACGTCCCACACGCACTGCTGCACGCCTGGCGGTGGCTCCGCCAGCCACACGTTGGCCCGGGTGATGGGCCCGGGCACGTGGGCGGCGATCTGCTGCACCACCGCTTGCGCCACCGGGCACTCCCAGAAGTGGTGTGCACGCGGCGAGCATGCGTGTGGGCCGGCTCCCCCGTACGCGCCGCACTTGCATTGTTCTGGTGCTGCTCCCCTGATGTGGCTGTTGCCGGGAAGCGGCACGCCGTCCTGTGCCAGCCGCCAGAGCGTCTCAAAGTGTTCGCGCTCCCATTTGATGGGCCACATTCGCCGGAGCATTGCCAGTACACTTGCTGCTGGCGCCACTTCGGCGGCGGCTGGCTGATGTCCCGGTGGGTGGGCTCCTGCTGCTGCTGCCGCCGCTGCGGGCTGCTCCCGGGCTTCCCGCTCGTAGGCTGCGTGCAGGCGGGCCCGGCGCTCCGTTACCGGCTGCATCTGCATTTGGGTGGCTTGGCGGACGGAGAGGTCGCGCAGCTTGATGCTGAGTGACCCCCCAAACCGCCAGCCCACCCGCCCCACGAACCGAGCTCGTATCGTCTCCTCCGTATCCAGCCCTGCCGCGCGTTCCGGGTGCGCCAGCACCGTCGCTGCTGCTGCACGCCATTCCGGGCTAATATCCGCCGTGAGGCGGTTGATGGCGTCGATGGTCGTCGTCCGCCTGATGTATGTATGTATGTATGTATGTATGTATGTATGTATGTATGTATGTATGTATGTATGTATGTATGTATGTATGTATGTATGTATGTATGTATGTATGTATGTATGTATGTATGTATGTATGTATGTATGTATGTATGTATGTATGTATGTATGTATGTATGTATGTATGTATGTATGTATGTATGTATGTATGTATGTATGTATGTATGTATGTATGTATGTATGTATGTATGTATGTATGTATGTATGTATGTATGTATGTATGTATGTATGTATGTATGTATGTATGTATGTATGTATGTATGTATCTATGTATGTATGTATGTATGTATGTATGTATGTATGTATGTATGTATGTATGTATGTATGTATGTATGTATGTATGTATGTATGTATGTATGTATGTATGTATGTATGTATGTATGTATGTATGTATGTATGTATGTATGTATGTGTCGTTACAGTATCTGACCGGGCCCTGACGCTGGCCAGGGGCTGCTAACCCAGCCCCGACGGAAAGACCGCCTAAGCACTCTCCCCCTTGCGGTGGGAGAAGGGCGTGAGGGGCCGCTACCCCCTCCTGCTCGACGCGGAGCTGGCTGCGTCGTACACCCCATATACGGGTGTACGGCGCAGCGGCTCCCCAAAGGCTTGAGCTCACAGCCTGCCATATACGGCAGCTGGGCCCTTCGTCCGCACAAACAGCAGTCGCGCCGGCGCGCTACGCGGCGCCCGCGCTGTCCTGCCCGCCCTGAAGTCCTTGCAGCGCCGGGGCGCCCGGCCGGCCTGCTACCGGCTGGCGGTGCTCCTCTAGGCGCGAAAACAAAGCGCTGAGAACCTGCCCCGAGCTTGGTCCGGCTCGTGGGCGGTCAGCACCAAAGGAGAACCCAAGACAGCGCGCGTCCTACCCCTGCTACTACTCCTACTACGACGGCCCCGGAGAGGCCGGGGGGTGGCCCCTAGAGGCCGAGCTCCAGAGCTCCGCTTGGCCTCGAGGCGGCAGGAGGTCGGGCGCGGGCCTTGCGGCAGCGGGCTAGGTGACGGGGCTATAGTTCGCACTAGGCGGCACCTCGCCAACTCGCCTCACTCTCGCTATACCCGCTCCCTAAAGCCTCCCTCGCCTACAAAAGGCGAGGGATACATACATACATACATGTATGTATGTATGTATGTATGTATGTATGTATGTATGTATGTATGTATGTATGTATGTATGTATGTATGTATGTATGTATGTATGTATGTATGTATGTATGTATGTATGTATGTATGTATGTATGTATGTATGTATGTATGTATGTATGTATGTATGTATGTATGTATGTATGTATGTATGTATGTATGTATGTATGTATGTATGTATGTATGTATGTATGTATGTATGTATGTATGTATGTATGTATGTATGTATGTATGTATGTATGTATGTATGTATGTATGTATGTATGTATGTATGTATGTATGTATGTATGTATGTATGTATGTATGTATGTATGTATGTATGTATGTATGTATGTATGTATGTATGTATGTATGTATGTATGTATGTATGTATGTATGTATGTATGTATGTATGTATGTATGTATGTATGTATGTATGTATGTATGTATGTATGTATGTATGTATGTATGTATGTATGTATGTATGTATGTATGTATGTATGTATGTATGTATGTATGTATGTATGTATGTATGTATGTATGTATGTATGTATGTATGTATGTATGTATGTATGTATGTATGTATGTATGTATGTATGTATGTATGTATGTATGTATGTATGTATGTATGTATGTATGTATGTATGTATGTATGTATGTATGTATGTATGTATGTATGTATGTATGTATGTATGTATGTATGTACGTATGTATGTATGTATGTATGTGTCGTTACAGTATCTGACCGGGCCCTGACGCTGGCCAGGGGCTGCTAGCCCAGCCCCGACGGAAAGACCGCCTAAGCACTCTCCCCCTTGCGGTGGGAGAAGGGCGTGAGGGGCCGCTACCCCCTCCTGCTCGACGCAGAGCTGGCTGCGTCGTACACCCCATATACGGGTGTACGGCGCAGCGGCTCCCCAAAGGCTTGAGCTCACAGCCTGCCATATACGGCAGCTGGGCCCTTCGTCCGCACAAACAGCAGTCGCGCCGGCGCACTACGCGGCGCCCGCGCTGTCCTGCCCGCCCTGAAGTCCTTGCAGCGCCGGGGCGCCCGGCCGGCCTGCTACCGGCTGGCGGTGCTCCTCTAGGCGCGAAAACAAAGCGCTGAGAACCTGCCCCGAGCTTGGTCCGGCTCGTGGGCGGTCAGCACCAAAGGAGAACCCAAGACAGCGCGCGTCCTACCCCTGCTACTACTCCTACTACGACGGCCCCGGAGAGGCCGGGGGGTGGCCCCTAGAGGCCGAGCTCCAGAGCTCCGCTTGGCCTCGAGGCGGCAGGAGGTCGGGCGCGGGCCTTGCGGCAGCGGGCTAGGTGACGGGGCTATAGTTCGCACTAGGCGGCACCTCGCCAACTCGCCTCACTCTCGCTATACCCGCTCCCTAAAGCCTCCCTCGCCTACAAAAGGCAGCCCGCGGCGGTCTCTGCACCCTAAGTCCTCTCGGACCCAAAGGAACCCCCCCTCATCCCCTCCTCTCACGCCTCCCTGCCTCGACGCCCTAAGTTCCCTCCCTCACCCCTAAAGCCCCTTCATCCCCTCACTCCACTTCCCCTCCCCCTCCCTCCATACCCATCCCTGCGTGCTGCACACACTGAAAGTGGCCGTTGACCACCGCCAGGATGGGGTGGTCAGGCCCTACCCCCTCCCATCCCCGCCTTGGCACGTCTAGCTCCGCAAACCCCCGCACACGCTGCCAAAATTCTAGCGCTGCGCGCGCCTTGGCCACCTCGACTGGGTCTGGGGCATCCGGGGCGGTGGGCGAGTTCCTGACTGCCCACAGCCCCACGCGCGCCCGTTCCATGGCCGTGAGCGCCGCCAGGCAGATCACGTATGTATGTATGTATGTATGTATGTATGTATGTATGTATGTATGTATGTATGTATGTATGTATGTATGTATGTATGTATGTATGTATGTATGTATGTATGTATGTATGTATGTATGTATGTATGTATGTATGTATGCGCGCACGGACGGACGCGCGCTCGCGCTCACGCGTGTCAACACACACGCTCGCTCGCAGGCCCGGACACGGAGCGCTTCCCACTGGTAAAGAGCGGCTTGGCGTATGCATCACCGCATCTGTCGCACATCGTTTACGGCAGTGGCCGTTGTCACCGCGCGGGGGTGAGATCGACAAGTTGTGCGATTTTTGGCCGTATCATGTATTTATATTTACGTGTATTTACCTAAATAACCTAGGCCCTCGTTGTGCGTGTTTTCATTTTATTTCGGTTACTTGCTTACGCGATATGCAATGCTCTTGTGCGTGCTTAATAAAGCTTGTGGTATGTGATGATCCTTCGGTCATATACGTTCGGCTAAAGGCTACTCGAGTTGTTTGTGTACGTAGCGGCATCTGCAGCTTATGAGCCGTGTTGCCGTACAGCAGCCGCACTACACCGTAACCACCCGCCGACACGCGAGCTGATGTGATTAGATGCATAGTTGTTGCAATAATACACGCATGTACGTATCAGTATGTGTACATACGCGCGCAGCGGGACGGACTGATAAGCTAACTAACCGCGATACGTTCTGCACCCTTTCCATTATTCTTACGTTCTTCACCCTTTCCACGCTTTCGCTTAGTGAGGTCCTTGACAATGAGGTAGGGAAATATGTGCGTACATAATATTATTGTATGCTTGCATGCAGGGCAACTGTCCAGGTCCCGAGTTCCGATATTTCAAGATCACTCACAGTACCTTAGACGGGATGATGCTTGAATACCTGATGAACCTCAAGGCACTCGCGAGCAACACCAGCAGCGTGCTGCCTGGACTTTCGAGTCGTGAGTTGCGAACGGACGCACGAAGGACAAATCAGATAGATCATTGTCGATACAGAGATAGATAGCAATCGACTGCCAGAACAAATTGTATGGATGCTTTGCTCGCCCGCAGATAGATAGAGTGTTTATGCGGTGGATAGGATCGTAAATAAATAAACATGTGCATATACGTACGTACATGTATGGTATGCCATCCCATTGTTAGTGCCTTTTATGCCCCTCCATCCGCAAAAAAGCCGCCCTATACCAATTACGCCCTTCGTCACTCCCTGCTGACAGCTGAATTTGACTACATTTATAACATTGGCTCAAAGGTGATCGATATGCATGCTGATGGATATAACCGTGGGGTTCGTTCGGTAGTAGA
Source organism: Pleodorina starrii (assembly GCA_030267565.1). NCBI lineage: Eukaryota > Viridiplantae > Chlorophyta > Chlorophyceae > Chlamydomonadales > Volvocaceae > Pleodorina > Pleodorina starrii. The sequence goes on from BRXU01000015.1 coordinate 790,530, forward strand.
TAGGCAGGGGACCCTGCTGCTGCCTGCTGAACTGGTACCCTGCTGATTGTCGTCTGGGTACACGGAAGTAAGCAAACGCATCTGACGACAGCAGAGTGCACGAGTCGAGGCCATGTAGGTCTCGTCTTCGTTCGTCTGCTTTCTAGCACATGCAGAGACTCGCTCATTGCGTGTAATGGGTGCCTCCGTCCATCCTCGCCTGACTGCATACCCGGTACATATGTGCGTGTGTGCGCGGTGCCGCGCGTCCGTCCCTACCTTTAAGCCTGCTGCCTACCCGCCGATGTGTAGCGTCAATCAGTTCTGACGATTTGGTGATGTTTATGTTGTTGTTCGCACATGCCACGCACAAAGGACCTGCTGGATGGGGCCGCTGAGATCCAAGATGCCCACCTGACTATCATTCGGGGCCTTTTCGACGGTGCGAAAACATTTATAACTAGCAGAGTAATCATAATTGATTCTTTCATTGTGAAAGTACATAATATTGTTCTTGTGCGATTAATTAAGATTTTATTGTACAATAAAAATGATATTGTACAATAAAAAAAATAATTTACAATAAAAATAATATTTTATCAATCTTTGAATAACAAGCACATCCCCGACGCGCGACTGGATGGACGGATGAATGACCAAACAAGCATCTGCGTGCCTTCCCTTCCCCTCTTTTTGCGTCGGTCTGATCGTGCTGATTTCTGCATTCAGGCATATTCGTGCTCCACATCGTTATGTTCATATTATTTTGGGTCATCTTTGTCGGCTTCATGGTCATACTGCTGTTTAAGCCGCCCTTAGTGGACGTGAAAACCGAGTCTGACGTCATATTTAGCTTAATTAGCTCCGAAGCTGCCGGGGCTGCGACTAGGGCTTTTAGAGCCTCTAAATAGAGGAGAATGCGAATGTTACAAGAACCACGACAGCGGCATATAGCCATTTCTAGAAAAAAACTTTGCCGGCCAAGGCCAAGGATTGGACCGCCGAGTATTTGGCGTCCGCAGGCATACATTTGCTGCCCGCAATACATAGGGGCCCCTTCCACGTGGTTATGACACTCCTCAAGTAAAGTCGCACCACCGGAGTTAAGAGCAGCACCGCGGCCTTGTGTCGAAAGACCAGTGTCGCTTGAGGGGAAAAGGGCTCCCAAACTCCCGCGGTACACTGGCTAACCTCACCTTCTGCAAACAAAACACGTACATATCAAAATTTGTATCGGCTGAAAATCACCTGCGGCTGAGGCACAGCTTCGCTCGCACATGTTGCCGGCCGCGTTTAATGACCTCTTTAATCGTGCGATCGCACGATGTAGCTGTTATCCAGCTCCTCTGTAATTAATTAAATCAAAAAAACAATCTTTCTAAGGCCGCCGCTGATGCCGGCCCCTCCGACGCCAACGCGCAAATAAAGCGCGCTCCCTGACGGCTACACGGCTCCTAATCCGGTCAAGGGCAAGCCATCGGCTAATCCTGGCAAATTGCCTCGACTTCGGCCTAATCCTTTCACATAGAACTATATAACTTTATCCAATCAAACCCCGCGGTCCGGGGTCGTCGGTCCGGGGTTCTCATAGTAATAATTTCTGCCTGCTGACCGGCACCCGACGATAATTTCTAATCTTTGCAACCCTCCTTTCCAAAATAATAACCTCCGTTTTTGGGCGGGGCCCCAGCGCGAAGCGCCCAGGGGGGCCCCGCCCTGTAGGATTGCCCATGTCCGTGTGTGGGACGTGGGATCTGGGATCTGGCTGGGAAGTAATTGGACAAGTGTAGACTTTCGGCCAACGGAAAGTCTGCAGAAGTAAAAGATTACATTCTTTATTGCACGGTAAATTTATTATTGGAACCCAACATCACATGAGTAAAAACCAGTTTGGCAGTCTCCATGGACCGAGGCCGAGGTCAAACCAACACCTCTCGGCCTATAATTAATTCCAGAAGATTCATCGTTCCTTAAAGTGGAATTCTGACATGACGGCGTGAAATGAATCTTCGTTTCGGCAAGCAACCAACTATGTTTGCATTGCGAACATTCTTCCCGCGACCACACCACAGCAGCTCTGCTAGCCGGTCCGATCGTCTTGACGCATATTACTATTACAAAGGTTGCAAGGAGCAAACCATGAGGGGCAAACTGCTGGTTGTTGGACGCCAAGCCGCAAATTGCACGCATGATGCAGCGGTCTTCTGCGGGCCGCCCAACAAGTCCAGTCAGCAACCTAGGGGATGGACTTCTACATTCCCTGTCCTAATGTTAAAGGAGTCAAGCCTCCTCTACGGCGAATACCTCAGTAGCGAAGCCTGTGCACTCTCGTCGGCAACTGCACGTCGTCGCAACCCTCGCAAACAGTTCCGCTGTCCTTCTATTGGCAAGTCAGCCTGCGTGATGTGTAAATGATACACTCCATGTCTACTGCCAAGTTACTTCAGCCAATGCGCTGGCCGGAAGAGTTGCACAGTGCCGAGACGGCGCGCGATGCTAAACATGGGTCGGATTGCTGAAGCCGCAGGCATTTCAGGTATAAAGCTCTGGCTGCCTATCAGCAGGAATGTCGACACTCTCACAGTTGACGCCCTCGCCGCTCGCTTTGGAAATGCCGTATTTCGGTCGATGCGCACATGCGCTCATGCACCCGACGGGATGACGCGCTTCGCGCGGCGCCGGCAGGCCTTGCTAACGACTAGGCTAGCAGGCATTTCCGGAAAACGCTCTGGCTGTCTATCAGCAGGAATGTCGACACTCTCACACTTCACGCCCTCGCCGCCCTAGCACTCAACTTAACCCGTACAGTGGGGCCCCGCCCTTTTTCCGGCTTCAAGGAAGCCGAAACCAACCCCTTGTCTTACTAAGCTTACTATGCTCCAGCCTCATTCCATATCTTCTTTTACAGCATCAAGCTCAGGACCATCCTCAATAAATGAAATAAAAGTCTGTAACCGTTATATGTACCATAATCCTTTCAAATTAACATGTTTTTATATTCAGTCGTTTCTTTCGTTTCGGACAGAGCACACAGCCTTCGATTTCGCGGTCAATTGGTTTGGTGGCCTAACCTCCGCTTACGGTAGGCCTAGGACATTTCCTGTTGTTTGACCAGACACTGATGGCTCTGTATGTATACCACCAGTAATGCTTACTATGGGGGCTTCGTGCCCCTAAGGACGACCTTACGGGCTGTACAGTCCTCATGGGGGCTGTATGAGCCCTAAGGGGGACCTTAAGTTACCCGGGCCCTAGGAGATAAGGCCTCCTAAACGTATGGTACATATGTGAGGCCCCTACTGTCCTTAAGGGCATTCGGGCTGCTAAAGGGAGACCTGGTATCAGGATAACCCGATCGAAACCCCATATCTCGTGGACGTTGGGCCCACAATGTCGTGCAAACACACTTCGAAGCTGGAGTTCCGTGGAACTCTGGTGGCGGCTCACCTTTGGTTCCTTTGCTGAAACGGATTGCACGGGAGGTACGTACATAGCAAGGTTCTCACGTCTGTATCGGTTGTTGAATTATGACGCGAATGGAGCCCATTCCTCCACACGATGTCGTCCACGCATGCATTGACATTGATCGGGTTAATTACGTTGGACCTGCTGTATGTGCGTATGTGCGTGTGCAGAGACGTCGGGTTGCGGAGCTGCTTAGTCAGCTTCCCCTGGAGTTGGATGTGGAGCGGTTGGTGGCCAGAGCGCTGGGTGTAACGCTTCAACACACGTCGGGTGCATCCGGCGGCGCCGCCGGAGCCTCTGGAATTGCAGCAGCGGGTGCCAGTGGCGCAACGGCGCCCTACCAACGGACTGGCCTCTTAAGTTAAGTCTTAAGTCACTAAGTCAGTGTTAAGCAAACTGGATGCTGTGCAAAATGGCCATTTGACTTAAAAGTGACTTAGACTTTACATTAAGTCAAATGCTGCTTAACAGTCCGCGGAATGGCAGACTTAAAATTAAGTCACACATCCCACTATGCTTGAGGCACCTGAGTGTTGCTGTGCCCCTGTCGTACGAAATTGTCACCGGGGTGACAATTTAGTACGATAATGCAAAGGTATGCATAACCTAAATATTCACATTTTAAATTAAGCATTTGTGTTGTAGATATGTTATTTTACGTCCCTAAATGCTAATGGCTCAGAAGAGCGAGGAGCCCGAAGTCAGTACAGAAACCAATGACCGTCCCACTATACACGTTGCTGGCAACAATGCTTTCCTTCCTTTCCTTCTAATAAATAGACATTGAGAATAGCGCACTGCTTTTGCCCTTGGCTGCTCGCTTCTTCTTGACTGCCGTTAACAAAAGTCAAAACAAGGCGACTGCTTCAATAAGTTCAAGTTCTGCTCGCAGGGTTGCCTCAGGTAACTGGTAACCATGTGACACAAGCTTCAATAATTATCAGACTCGTCGACAAGGTCCAGCTGTTCGCCGAGTACCAATCGACTGTGTGGGCAGTCTCTTCCATGCTGGAACTTTGTCAAGGGACCGATTCCAGGAGCGAAACAGGTAAGGATAACAGTCTTAATAACTGGCGCCAATGGTCTTTAACAGCTGTGTAACTAGGCATTTTCCGTCCCTAATGTAATCAACCCAATGCCCTTACACAACGCAGTTCAGCACGGAGTGCACGGACATGGAGCTAGCGGCTTTGGAGTGAACAAGTGGACTGGCCTTGGAGTGGACTGTGCTGGGGGAGCTAGCGTCCAAGAGCAAGACCAGCAGCTCGCTGCATGTCTGCAGCCTCACAAGTAAGTAGAGTAGGGTTTGCCGTGAGCTGTAGACCCCAAATCTAACAGGAGAGCCAGCGGGCCAGCCGGTCGTGTTCTGCAGCGGACACACGAGGACCACGGGGCGTGTAAGTGCTGTCTGTGCAGGCCTTCGGCCGACCATCTATCTCTAACAGCAGCTTCCGTGCGTGGCAAGGTCTACCTGCCACCACGGTGGAGCATTCTTGGAGGAGCAGACACAGGGGTTGAAATGCTTCCGCATGGTGAGTGTGCAGTAGTGGTGTGCAGTAGTGGTAGTTTTCACTCATGCCCCTGGGACCACATAATGAATTGCTTGCTACGTCCCCGGTGTGCAGGTCGACTGGCCGGTGACCGGCATCCTGCCATGGATGACGGATGTCCAAAACGGCCATTTCGGTGGCACGGGACTGCATGGGACTGACAGACAACGGGGTCCCGTCAGTCCATCCCATGCAGTCCCGTAAGCACGCCCTGCAGTTGCACAAGGTCTCGTAAACCTGAAGTGCACCATGACTACAATACATTACTTGCCATAGAGACACATGGGGGGGCTGATTGTGTGTGGGGGGGGGCTTGATTTGTGATGGTAGGCCGTGCAGGTTGCAAAGAGAGGAGTCCAGAAGCAGTTGTGTGCTTGGGACCGGCATCCTTCCACGGATGATGTCCAAGTAAGACGGCCGTGTCGGTGGCGCGGGACTGCATGGGGCTGACAGAAAAGACCCTGCAAGACTGCCTGAAGCAGGCCCAGCAGATGCACAAGGCTTGGAAACACCTGGGAAGAGGGGCTGATTGTGTGTGTGAGGGGGGGGTTGGGGTTGGCAGGCAATGGCAGGCAAGGCCGTGCGGGTTGCATACAGAGGAACACAACGTGCTTCATCACTTGCGCATGTGGGGGGTGGGTAGGTCGGTGTCTGGCTGGGTGGGTGTGCGGGTGGCCCGCGGCTGGGTGGCTGCCCGGTTGGGGTGGCTGGCCGGTTGGGGGGATGGCTGGGCGGGCAGCAGGTGGCTGCTGGGTGGCTGGCTGGCTGGGCGGGTTGGTTTAGGGTTTTGTGGTGAGGATAGGGTGCCATGCAGTTGGGCTGAAGTAGTGTGCTCGGGTGTGCTCGGAGGTCGCCCTACCCAAATCCCATGCTGTCCGTTTCATGGTCAGTTCGATGCTGAGGTCGTGCAGAGTTTGTGGCAGTCTGCGGCTGCTGAGCTTGTGGCCACATACGGACGAGAAGAATCGGGATAAATGTAACAAGCGTGGATGCTATCCACTGATCAGCTGTGCCTGCTCGCAGACACTAATAATAATAAGATTGACAAAACATGCAGATCACTTTAATCAGAGCATAAATGCAGCCACGTGCGTGAGACGGTTATAAGTTAAGCATCCGTAAATGCACGTGAGTAAGGCTAAGCCATCACTAAGTAAGTAACTACATTTGTGCATGTTTTAAGCATCCGTTAAGCATGCCAGGATTGCGCGCGATCACAGCACTAAAGTCAACTTCCTTAAGTCATTAAGTCACCCGTAAGCCACCGTTAAGTCAAAATGTCGACATGCTGAGCAAGTGCTTAACTTTTGCACAAAATGCATCACCCGCGGGTTAAGTCAAGACTTAACAGGCCAATCCGTCGGTAGGGGCGGGGGTCGGCGCAGGGCCGGGTGGCCCTGTAAACGGCGATTATGGAGGCGGTAAGTTTAAATGTTTGCATGCTTACATGCATAGTAAATGTTTGACACAAGCATACGCATGCGTGGAAGGTTATGCATTGAAGTACGCCCATGTAATAACATGGGCGTAAACCTCTACTTGTATTGGGGCTGCGGTGAGGGGTAAATCTTCGTTCTCGGTTGGATTCTGGGTGCGAAGGGGTGTCAGCAGCAGGACTCTAGGTCGGTAACTAAGCCGGCGGACGAACGAAGGTTGCTTGGCGGCAGGGTGGCTGTCTGAAGACATGGATATATATGGATATATATATATATATGGTCGGAATTTTGGGAAATTTAAAGATACTTCTGTCTTCAAAATTGAGGAACGATAAGGGTTTTGGATGCCTGCTGGAAAGGCATCAGTTCTCTCCGTTGACAGATTCCCAGCTGCATGAAGGGAAAATCTCCCCATAGACAGATACTTTCAGCACTTATTAGCCAGGCGTATCTCCAGCCGCAGATACGCTAAAAAATAAGATATATAGCCAGCCTGCTTGGCGGTGGTATACTTGAGGGGCGTCGGTTGGTTGGCGCGCGCGCCAGTCGGTTTATTTGGGAGAAGGGACATTTCTATGGATGGTAACGTCTCTTGCTTGGAAACCAATATACGAACACGTACATACATACGTACATTGCGCGCATCGCAGGCGTGGCACCTGCTGGCGGCGAAATGGACAACGTTGGCAAATGGAAAGCGATTATAAGGTGCGAAGAGTTTTAATTTTGATGGAGCTATGACATCAAAAGTATTACCCGTAGGTGTAGGGATTTCGTTTTTGTGCTGCATACGCAGATAGAGTGCGTGGGCACCGCACCACAGCAGTATCAGTTAAATAAAATGCATGTAATACGCGGCAGGTCTTCGCCGCTAAGAATCCAAATATGGTCGTGTTGCTTTACCTGCTGCTCTTCCGTCATCCGCAAAGGCTTCGGCGTGGCTGAGGGTGCACGGTGTCATGGTCGTGCGTACATGCGTGCAGGTCTGCGGGGCAACAAGCTAGAGTCGCACGGCGTAACAGCGTCACGCCTCTCAACCCATCAAGCAGCTTTGTCGCCCCGCTTCCAGTGAATAGGAATAGAATGTGATCAATCGGCAGGATTTGAAATCCTGCCTTGCATTGATTATACCCCGTGTTTGTCGGTGCCCTGAGCTTCCGTACATACGTGTGACCGATCGACCGATTTCTTTATCTCTTTCTCGAAGTGGTGTGTGTTGTATTCCAGCGAGAGCTTATTACCAGAACTTGATTACGTTTTTGGGCGGGGCCCCAGCGCGAAGCGCCCAGGGGGGCCCCGCCCTGTAGGATTGCCCATGTCCGTGTCTGGGTTCTGGGATGGAAGTAATTGGACAAGTGCAGACTTTCGGCCAACGGAAAGGCTGCATAAGTAAAAGATTACATTCTTTATTGCACGGTTAATTTATTATTGGAACCCAACATCGCATGAGTACAAACCAGTTTGGCAGTCTCCATGGACCGAGGCCGAGGTCAAACCATCACCTCTCGGCCTATAATTAATTCCAGAAGATTCATCGTTCCTTAAGGTGGAATTCTGACATGACGGCGTGAAATGAATCTTCGTTTCGGAAACAAACTATGTTTGCATTGCGAACATTCTTCCCGCGACCACACCACAGCAGCTCTGCTAGCCGGTCCGATCGTCTTGACGCATATTGCTATTACAAAGGTTGCAAGGAGCAAACCATGAGGGGCAAACTGCTGGTTGTTGGACGCCAAGCCGCCGATGCACGCACGATGCAGCCCTATGCAGCGGTCTTCTGCGGGCCGCCCAACAAGTCCAGTCGGCAACCTAGGGGATGGACTTCTACATTCCCTGTCCTAATGTTATAGCAGTCAAGCCTCCTCTACGGCGAATACCTCAGTAGCGAAGCCTGTGCACTCTCGTCGGCAACTGCACGTCGTCGCTACCCTCGCAAACAGTTCCGCTGCGTGTCCTTCTGTTGGCAAGTCAGCCTGCGTGATGTGTAAATGATACACTCCATGTCTACTGTCAAGTAACTTCAGCCAATGCGCTGGCCGGAAGAGTTGCACAGTGCCGAGACGGCGCGCGATGCTAAACATGGGTCGGATTGCTGAAGCCGAAGGCATTTCAGATATAAAGCTCTGGCTACCTATCAGCAGGAATGTCGATGCGACACTCTCACAGTTGACGCCCTCGCCGCTCGCTTTGGAAATGCCGTATTTCGGTCGATGCGCACATGCGCTCATGCACCCGACGGGATGACGCGCTTCGCGCGGCGCCGGCAGGCCTTGATAACGACTCGGCTAGCAGGCATTTCGGGAAAAAGCTCTGGCTGTCTATCAGCAGGAATGTCGACACTCTCACATTTCACGCCCTCGCCGCCCTAGCACGCACTCAACTTAACCTGTACGGATTGAACGGGGCCCCGCCCTTTTTCCGGCTTCAAGGAAGCCGACACCAACCCCTTGTCACGTCTCGCTCGCCGTTTTGTATGTGTTGGTTGTACGTGCGTGCGGTAGAGTGACCCTGAGTGACAAGAGTGAGGTGTGGCCTGGATTTTGATTTTGCATCCAGCATCGCTTTCGTTGTTTCGTCACAATTCATGGGCCCCGGGTCCATGCCACGTGAGCCCCGGGCCCACGTCGACCCTATCTACCTCAGGCTAGCTAGCCCGTCGTTTCGTTCATTCTGTTGAGTGTTGAGTGTTTATATTTTCAGTAGGCGTAGGCATTCGCAAGCACGCACGCAGGACTTCATGTAGTTGCAGTTAAGCAACACGTTCGTACAAGAACGACGGAATGCGTGACAACACTAGTAATCTATATACGTAGACGCACTGCTGCCGCCAAGCTCGCTTAGCTAGTGCGATCAACTGTGAATAATATAGGTATCGATGCTACAATGTACGCTTCGGGAGAGCGAGAACTGACAATGATGACAGAAACGCACGAGGAGCAAACGAACGAACGCAAACAAGCGTCAGCGCGGGCCTGCAGCCCTGCTGCCTGCCAGAGACTTAGATGGGGCTACGTATTGACTGATGAGATGTGGCTGAGTGATTGTTTCGAGTGGTTCGAGTGGTAAATGAAGGTTTCCTTGATTTACCTGATCTGTATGACACACACACACAAATGCCGCTTTCGCAACATGTATCAGGCCGTCGGTGTGCGTGTGTATGCTGTATATTGCAGCAAAACACACTTGCGCACTTGCGCTAGCTAGCTTCCTATCCGGATTGCAGGTTAGATTGCTAGCGAGCTGGCATCGACGCGCCTGCGCTGCTGGCCGGCCACGGAACCACGGTGCGCGCGTTGAGGTGCGTGTCTGCGACGAGCGACAGCGGGGCGGGCATTCGTGCGTAAGCTGCGCTATTCGGACACTATATACATTACTTCATACAAAACTTGAACCGAAGGGACTGGTGCTTGAGGTTAAGCTCATTTTGGGTGGGTGTGCTACTGAGGTGAGGATGGATCGGTGTGTATGTTCCATCTCGCTGCGTGCGTGTGGGTGTTTCTGACCTTCGTCGCTGGGGCGCCTCGATACATTTAAGCGGCGAACGAAGAAATCAGAACCCACGCACTGTACCGTTTTTATTTCCGAGAGATTCAGCGGAAACATATTTTTTTGCGGGGTGTATGAGACGCCGTATAGCTGCTGGCCTGATCATCATGACAATCTGGTTGCGCGCCGATCGACCCTGATCGACCTATATATTAGATAACGCTTCTCCCGCACGCGCCACAACGCCGGTCATGGTCACTACCACACCAGCCCAACTGTGGTGCTACAATATGGATGGGGCGTGATAAAAGATAGATGCAATGCGGTACACAGCCGTACGGCACGGCACTGCATCCTACATACTGACGTACGTACACCGGCTGGCTTCGTAGCAACAGCGCGCCCATGCCTGCTTGTGTCTGCATGGACCATCCCTCCTAATCGGCTGGCCTCGATGCGAATGTAAGGCCTTGCAACCGGACAGATGACCTTCACATCCATCTAAAATGCACGTATGCGCATACGCATCCCTACCGCTTCCCTACCGACGGATTGGCCTGTTAAGTCTTGACTTAACCCGCGGGTGATGCATTTTGTGCAAAAGTTAAGCACCTGCTCAGCATGTCAACATTTTGACTTGACGGTGGCTTACGGGTGACTTAAATTGACTTAAATTATCAGACTTATTAAGGGCTGTGACCGCGCACAATCCCGACATGCTTAACTGATGATGCTTAAAACATGCACGAATGTATCTACTTAGTGATTGCTTTAGCTTATCTCTCGCACAAACACGACGGCGGCCTACTTAATCTGACTCAACTTGTCATGTGCGCAAGCCGGGCACAGTCACGTAAGGCTCACCGGGCCTTCGAAAGTTCGATCTCACCCTCCGCGAGGGGATCTGCGTCACACCGGGACGCCATAACACACCAAGGCGGCGCACGGGCCTGCCTCCAGCCCGCCGATGGGCTACGCCGCTGCGGGGCGTTCACGTTCACGACATGGCTCCACGCGAGCCGGATCAAGTCCCCCCGGCGGGGCCGTCCACAACTCTCCCTCACGGACCATTACTCTCACCGCGCTGCGGGCGGATTCGGGGATACATGTTCGCGAAGTGCCCAAACAACTTGCACTTATAACACTGATCCGTCGGCTTTGGGACACGCGGGGGCTTGCCGCCGCCCTGACCGCCACCCGCGACCACGCCACCAAACTGCACCCCCGACACGAAGGGGAGCGCCTGGTGCGGTAGCAAACCACCCTGCCCGGGGCCAAACCCGACCTGGGCCTGGCCAAAGCCGGCACCAGGCGCCACGAACTGCCGCTGACGGAAACCCGCGCCCCCCTGCTTCTGCACCACGGGCTTGGCGCCCCTACGCTCACACTCCCTCTCCGCGGCGACTCGCTTGTGCGCGGAGAACAGCTTACTACGCTCCTCCTCGGACTTGCAGCAGTCCGCCAGATCCAACGACTCAACCGCCTCCCAGCCCACTAACATCGCCTTGCGCAGCCGCGTGTTCAGGTCCGTGAGCAAGTTCTCACCGTCCGTAATGGCGTCGTTGGTTGCCTTCTCCAACTCCTCCATCTGCTCCGGTGGAGCATCGTCGCGGCGCGTCTCGCGTTCGTCCTCCAGGCTGCGGTTGACCTTCTGGAATGCGGGGTGATTTGGTTCAGCTCACGGTTCTCACGCTTGAGCGCCTTGCTCCTTGCCGGCCTTGTTGACCCAGCTGTCGTTGACGTAGTCCAGGTCCTTGAATGGGCGCTCCATGACGCGACCCGACGTATCGGATACCAGAACTTTCAACGCCGGCTGCTCCATGGCCATCTCCAGCTGGGCGATATTCGCGCTGACACTGGCCATTTGATTCTTCAAGGCGACGCAGGTGTCATACGCGGAGCTCACCGCCGCCGTGAACTTCTTTTTATTGGCCCGAGCACCAGGGTCAGCCGCCAGCAGGGAGGCGGCCTTCTGATAGTCGTCTGACCGCTCAATGGTGGTCAACTGGGCCTGAAGGTCCGTGTAGACCTTCTGTAGGTCTACCAGCTGGTCACTAAGTTTTCTCTTAGCTGGCATCATAATTATGCCAGCGAGCATTGCCACTAGGGCGACCTCTAGGCCGAAAAGGGGCAACATGGTAACCGACTGCGCTATCTGCCGCGGGGCGGTGTAATGGGCAGACGACGCAGCGGAAACCTGTCAGTACTGACTATATGAACTCGCGAAATTACTCTTTCCGTCGCGCTCGCCGCGACTTGCACTTCGCTCTCACTGGTACGGCCCGGCCGTACCACCAACGAACAGCCGAGAACGCTCTCGGCAAATTCACAAACATTGGTTTTCTTCGTTTCACTCAGAAAACCTTCAGTTCTCGCTTTGACCAGCAACTGTGGTACAAACGTGGAAAGCTATCTGGCACGCCATTTCATATCAAATCGCATACATTTACTTTGACATTATATCCGGACCAATCCAAGGTCGGCTTCACACGAATCCACCCAGATTCGCTCACATGTGAACACAGCCTAAGCCTGGTGATGTGAACTTGATTCCCTGAGACGCCCTGAAGCCGACTTTCAAACCGACCTCGGTTTCGCCCACATGTGAGCACGTCCTTAAGGCTGTGTTCACATGTGAGCGAATCCGGGTGGATTCGTGCGAAACCGACCTTGGATTGGTGCGAAACCGGGTCGAATCCCAATCAGGGTCTGGGGGGGGGCCGATTGGGCCGGTTTCGCCTGGAATGCATGAATCGCTTGGATTGGACTGGAAAGAACGTATTTCAAAGAACATATTCTCAATCCTGCGTCTGAAAGGTTTATTTATTCTAATGTATTAATTGAATTTTCGAAAAGCGTGAGCCGAACTTTCCGCGATGCATGTTACGTTAAAGCCTGGTGATGTGAACATCATTCCCTGAGACGCCCTGAAGCCGACTTTCAATCCGACCTCGGTTTCGCCCACATGTGAACACGTCCTTAAGGCTGTGTTCACATGTGAGCGGATCCGGGTGGATTCGTGCGAATCCACCCGGATTCGCTCACATTTTAACACGATTCGGATGTACGGCCTACTTGCTTCTCATCGCGCTTCCCGATAAGCAGTATGCCAATCAAAACATTTAGGACAACAAGTTGCAGGATTATCGGTAGCGGCAAATACATACAGATGTTTAAAAGTGAGAGGCCAAATAAAGCCGCGCTATCCATTTTCGGCGTCGTTACAGTTCACCCGTTGGTGGAGTTACATATATATATCGATTTTATTATATTTGATATATTTGTCAAACCCGCCAATAGCTCTTGCACCATGAGCGCTCGTCGGGCATATGTAAGCATATATATTTGGAACGACTTATTCCTAGGATAGGGTAGCACCTCGCATCGCTGATAAGTTTTGGGACAATTCACACTGACGGATGCTCGATTTCAACTTTCCAGACAGAAAAACAATCTTTATCACATAGGTGAAAGCCAATCGGCGGTATGGGAGCTGAGTCTGTGGCAGGGGGGTCCAGCTACGCCGGGAGCGTCGCATCTTCCGGTGCTGCGGCGTCGAAGCGGGCGCGGTGAGCGAGTGTCCCCAAAGGGCTATACATGTAATGTTTAGTGCCATTATAACTGTTATTTTCGCGAAGTGCAGCTGGCACTTGCCGTCGCGAGGAGTGCAAAAGGCGAAGCTAGCTGTCCCCAACGCGAGATGTATTATTATTGTATATATTTTGTAGTTATCAGACCTTCGTTGCTGCATGTATCTTGACATGCATGGACTGTGCTTCCACTGCGCCATGCAAGCTGAAATGTCGTCTCCCCGGCGAAGCTAGAGCACTAGATAGCTTCGATGACGAACCGTCGGGTGCGTGTGGATGGATTCCACACCCGCCTGTGATGACATTACGCGTTTTGTTTACTTATAGGAAACGGCGGCACCCGTACGTAGTAGTGGCTAGCAAATGCCTGAAAGTTGGTAAGCCTCCCGGTCTGAAGCGTATCCTGCCCTCCCGACTCACGACTCACTCGCAGGCCCGACCACGCAAATCCGGACGGGCAAGGCGAGGACCTTTTCGACCGGCGTTCCTCTATAGAGGTAATTAAGTCATCTGCCCCCTAGCTACCATACGTGAGACACTTCCCTAGCTGGCCTGGGCTGGGCCCATCCTTTCCTTCGGCCTACCCGCAACTGCGCCTGCGCGCGCCGCCTGCTTCGTTTATATCATGTTTGGCACGCGGGCGGGTCGGTTGAACGGGAAAACACCCTTGCTTGCTGCAAGCAAGGGACCTGGCATGCATGCATGTGCGTGCAAGTTGCACTGCGTCCGTGCACGTGTGTGGCGGTGATGGACAGGCTGAGTAGTCACACGTAACGGCGGCACCCACGGTGGGTGAGTTTGCCGTTCGCTCGATTGGCGCCCTCGCCGCCGCCTTGACTTGGCAAGCCACATGATTATACGAACGAACGCAGCTCTGAGATGCTCCTGCATGCCGCACTGGAATCATCCGCAGCTAGGTAGCGAGGCGAAAATAAATAACGAACGTCACCTCTATCTTCGGTTGGCCTGCAACACGCAGCAGCGGATGGTCAGGGTCATGCGTCACACATCTTTACTAATACACGATTATAACTTTGCCCTTGGCGTGACCCCGCCTTCCGCGCGCAGAATGGCATCTTCGCCGTTCTCTTCACACTCCGGTAAGCAATTGGATAAAATTGCTGACGAAAAGCTGGAGAACATGCATGCATGCATACACAGTGATAAGGTACCAATATATTGTCCTAGTTTCCTAGCGAATGTGGCCGAGCCGTACGTAAACTAGCTATCCAATCACGCGCTGCCTGGTACCGCAGTCGGCGACGAGCTTACGAGGCGCAGCATTTGCACGTTTACACTTGGAATCAGTGCTTTTCACCGCCACCTGCCTCCAGTTTTCTTAGCAAACTCCATGTGACCTATGCCAATTACGCCACGTGCGTGGGTTCGGCCATGTGACGAGCACATACAAGAAGGGCCGATGTAGCGGGCTTTTGATACTGCTGTAACTAACACATACACATCCCAGCCTTCCACATACATATTTGTTGCCTTTATTTCATGGTGCCCGCTGCATTCACATTTCTTTCGGTGTCTCGTCCGCCGAATGCAGCACCTGCACTTTTTATATATTTTCCTGTTGCCATGCATTCATAGATTACGTTACCAGCAATAGCCTGCACGTGCGTGTACCTCTACACGCACGCTGCCTAATGAACGTATCCACCGCCACCCCGCCGCACCTACCACGCGGGGCCGCCGGTCGGTCGGGTTGCGGTGCACCATCGTTTACAGGAAGGAGAACAACGAGGCCCGCATCCGGATACACTGGGCCCTGATACAAATATTTTTGGGAGCATGGCAGCTATTCATTACACTGATACATCCGGGAAGGCAGGGCTGGTCCATCAAACAAGAAAGCACGTAAGTCTGCTGTCTTTTTCTGCCCGCCGCACGTGCACCGCCGACCGACCGTTTACCTTGCGTGTGCGTGGGTGTACGGATGGCGAGTGCACGGCGGTGCGCTGGCAGCAGCATGATTGGCTGATGCCCGCTCACGCACAACACATGCACGTATTTGTATGCTAGCGGCAGCGGGAGCGGGAGCGGGAGCGGGAGAGGCCTGGGATCGGGGCAACCCGACACCCCACCCCTCCTGCTCCCATAACCCACGCCTCGGCTCTGTCGGGCGTATTATTATTATTATTATTATTATTATTATTATTATTATTATTATTATTATTATTATTATTATTATTATTATTATTATTATTATTATTATTATTATTATTATTATTATTATTATTATTATTATTATTATTATTATTATTATTATTATTATTATTATTATTATTATTATTATTATTATTATTATTATTATTATTATTATTATTATTTTTATTATTTTTATTATTTTTATTATATTATTATTTTTATTATGATGATGATGATGATGATGATGATGATGCTAGCGGCACAAATGCATGGTCACAACGGCGATAGTCTTCAATCAAAATTGCCGAATTTTAATGTGCGTGCATTTTCATCTAGCCAGTGCTGGGCGCGCTAGCCTATCTTTCCGTTTCCGTCTACGAAAGGCGGGGGCTGGGGCTAGATATGTAGCTAGCTGCCCACATGGATGGGTGCACATGCATTCAGCAGTGCAGCGTTCGGCAAGCCGGGCCGTTGGCTCTACTCTTCCCGGGCCTGGAGCCCACTGTCATAACGACGCACATGTAACACGCACGGTGGTTACAATACCGTGCGTGCAGGTGCCGTACAAACAGCTAACATCAAAGCCTAAGAAAGGCATCGCACATCATATCAATACGATAACCCTTTGCTCCGCTCGACGAAGCATTACATTGGTATCGAGACCAGTACTGTCGTATACTCTCTCAGAGGACGCCAGTTCAATCCCTGGCTGTCACTCAGCATATCGCTGTGTTGCGTGCCCACTTATCGCTCAGCGATTGGTGCAGAAGTCTGTCAAAGGTGCGATGAGCTGCTGCCTAATAAGAAATGTGTCGTCCGCCGGTGCGTGCATGTGTCGTGCATTTGCGTGCGCCCCGCCACTGCAGGGCATGGGTCATCTTGAGCGCTCTAAGCTTCGATTGGCTCTCGGACATGGTGAGTACAATACTGCTTTTGTATGCATGATGTGGGGACATGGGTAGGCACCATCGCACGCCGACGATACACATGCATGCATGCATGCTTTATGGCCTCCCAACGAATCTATTCACGCCAACCATTAACTCCGATTCACAGCGAGCGATTGTCACAAAACGCGAGTAGCTTGAGTGGAGAAAATACTCGACTACGGTTCATGATGAGTACTTGCTCCTGGACGTACAATATATATCGAGATTGATATTGGTGTCTTGATTGCTTGCTTACATGATCGTCACCTGCTTGCTTACATGATCGTCACCTGCTGTGTCCTGCTGTGTCCAAGTGCAGGGCTACGGGGCTTATCTGGCTGTGCTTTACACGATGGTAACTCTGCTGGTGGTCAACTGCGGTCTGTGCGTTTGGGTCACTTGGTGCTTCAAGGAACAGAAGTTCCCCGTCGTGTGGCCGGTGAAGGTGGGTCTCCTAGGTGTGAACAATCTCAATGGGAAAAGGGTGCATCGCTCGGCGGGGTCAGGGTGGCTATGTCGTACAAAAAGAAGGCCCGGGACTTTACCAAGCGGTCAGCGTACATAAATCACTGCCTGGGGTAAATTTACCAGCCAAATGCCCTGACAGATTCCGGAGTGTTTCATGCCATGGTGTGCCAACATTGGCCTGCTGTACCTGTGGATGAAACGCGTGTACCACGGCGGCCTAATTTCTCCCCCCATCGGCACTATAATACATTATGCCATACCGCCCCGGCTGCTGAGAATGAACGGACTAGCCCTTCATGTCTCCTGCTAGCATTTCAACGCATTCCGAGCGACCCTCGAGCTCATTCATCAGATACTAGGTCCAGGGGGCGGGTTACAACTGCACATAATCGGTGCGTGCTACATGCGAGTGTGTGTGCTTCATGGTTGATGATGAGGGTGCGAAACCCCATACCTGCAACTACCCATGCGATCCGGGGGCTCACGGTCGTCAAATATACATGCCGGAACGGGACCAGTTAGCTAGTTGAATAAGGAATTATTATGCATGCTCTGCGTGCGTGGCTGCGTGCGTGCGCTCATAAATCGACCTGCTGCCGCGGTGGTTGCGTGCAAATGCAACGCAGGTTCTGCGGCTATTCGGTGCAGCTTTCCTCCAGGCATTCGACATCGCCTCCCTAAATATCTTACAGGTGTGTGCGTGTGTGTATGTGCACACGCATGGCACGCGCGGCGGCGGTTTTTAGACTTGCACAGTCAAGTTAAGTTTAGGTCCATACCAGCCGCGCGCAGATAGGATTTATGTGTTTGCAATATGACCACGCGTTAGCGCGCATCACTGTCCTCAGTGCGTGGACGGATAGATCCGTACGCCACACCTACCGCGCGTGTTTCGCCACCTACCCTTACAGGTCGGCCTCGATTGTCGCTTCAACGGGCCGAAGGTGCCCAACCTTCACTTCGACCTTTTCCCTCGTTACAGTGAGTCATGCATATCTATACATGCACGCATACATGATGTCTTCAATCTTCAAGCTGCCCGCCGCCGAGTCAAAGCCTTGCTCACTCAAGTAGTGCTTGTGGTATCGTTAGCAGCGCTTCCTTGGGTGTTGACTGAGTTTACTACGGCGCGGACGATGCGCGTGATGCAGTTACCGACGTTTGCAGTGATATCGCAGTCATACCTCAATGCATGATAGATGACATGCCCTTTATACAGAAGAGCGTGGATAGATGTTGTGCGTGGTAAGGAGGAGTGTCTGAAGGATGGCGGATTGACAAGCAAGCAGGCGCCACGCACGCACTGGCCTCTCGCCCAGCCTCGTCAAGAATGGCCGCCACCCCACTTATTCCGTGCAACACAGGTTGTTTGAAGCCCCCCCACGTGCTTCACGCCATCGTGTCTGCCATGGCCCTCGTGCTCTTTGTCGTATTTGCGTTGTTCAGCATTATGGCCCAGGTCAGTTTATCGTCATGTCCTGGTAGATTGCGTGACACAATTTACGACAGGACTCACAATATAAGTGAGGACTGTTAGTGTGCACCAGGGTGGCTATCTTATTTTGCTGAGTATCTACGTACGGTCAGAGATACCCCTGCTGGCTCAGTCCCGCTGAGAGTATCTGTCAGGATCTGTCTATGGGGGGATTTTCCCTGTTGAACACGGCCCCGGGAGATATCATGCCCACCTGTGAGGCCGGATCATCTAAACCTTAACATTTTTGCACGGCAAAGTTATTTTCAGATCTCCAAATTTTCTCCCGAATATATATTCATATCTTGAGATAGCCACCCTGGTGCGCACACAGCGAAGGACTGGATGTTTCGGCTGAATAAACAATGACCAGCGCAACAGCACCAACAGCCCCCAGGCGTACATGCTTCCCTTACCGATTCGCACAACTGGGGTAAATGAATAGGACTCTTGGTGTGTAGGCCGCGCCTAATGGCTGTTTGAATTGTTGTTGCAAACAGGTGGAGGTCAACCTGCTGACCAAGCGACCGTCAGCTTTAGGGCACAGCGGTCCTGAGGTCATGGCCTTCGGTATCAAGGTAGGTCCGCTCATTCATGTCCCAGTAGTGAATTGTGTACGTAGCGGAATTTCCATGGAACCCCAAAGTCCAAACCTCCAATCAATCAACTTCGACCTAGCTACAGTTGGTGCAAATACGTACATACGATACATGACCCCACGCAGTTACGAGGCTAGAGTATATATGCTGGTTAATTTGCATGCATAGTCCTTATCGATGGTCTACCCACCACTATGCACTACCTGCTAAAAATCAGCCGCTGTGGCCCACTTTATACAGGTGGTGCTAACCTTGGTGCGCGTACTCGTCGGATACGCGCGCG
The DNA here is from genome assembly GCA_030267565.1 of Pleodorina starrii. NCBI lineage: Eukaryota > Viridiplantae > Chlorophyta > Chlorophyceae > Chlamydomonadales > Volvocaceae > Pleodorina > Pleodorina starrii. The sequence goes on from BRXU01000015.1 coordinate 809,946, forward strand.
TGGAGGCTGTGTTCTACCTAGGTCTGACACTGACGCTGGCGTGGCAGTACCTGCGATGGGTGAGCGTGTCACGGCTTAGAGCAGTACTTAACAGTACACGCAAGATGCCGCTATTTCATCTGAAGATGATTTAATCGTCGTAAGAGGCTTGTATATTGATACTGCATGAGCGCAATTTTCCCGGCTTGCTACTCGAACTATGCATGCCCCATCTCACAGCAGAGAATAATCAGTTCTATACGGATACCATTTAGCATAACGAGCCTACGTAGCCGGGGGCCTACGGATACTTACAGCACACCAAATTCTACCAAGTTCACACCGCCCTCGGCGACGAGGAAACCTAACGAACGTCATTCTATCTGTAATTTTGAAGCCACCCACCCGGCCCATTCATTTCAATCATCCTCCCATGCACTGCTAACGCCTCGGTCGAGCATTTCATTTATTTCAAGCATCCTCCCAAGCAATGCATATATATATGCATCTGCGCAGAATCCCCATCTGGTGAACTGGGTCAACTGCCTCAAGGGCGGCGTATCCGTGGCGATGGTCTGGTGTTCCGTGGCGCTGGTTCTGCTGGTGTTCCACCCCGGCGTAAAACAGCAAGACATGACGAAATGGGCGGATTCCATGACGTTAACGCTTTTGTCGGGCCTGGTTCCCGCGTTCCTGCTGGGCGCGATCGCGTCCTGGCACATGATAAGATACATGACCAACACGGCTTTGACTGCCCTAGCGTGAGTAGCTAGCTATCTAGCTATCTAGCTTGATAAATGCCGTCCGCGCGCGGTTACACTGCTGTCACGTGCGTACATGGCATGACTCGTCGGGACGACATTACCATACATGTGGGTGGGTGGGTGGGTGGGTGGGTGGGTGGGTGGGTGGGTGGGTGGGTGGGTGGGTGGGTGGGTGGGTGGGTGGGTGGGTGGGTGGGTGGGTGGGTGGGTGGGTGGGTGGGTGGGTGGGTGGGTGGGTGGGTGGGTGGGTGGGTGGGTGGGTGGGTGGGTGGGTGGGTGGGTGGGTGGGTGGGTGGGTGGGTGGGTGGGTGGGTGGGTGGGTGGGTGGGTGGGTGGGTGGGTGGGTGGGTGGGTGGGTGGGTGGGTGGGTGGGTGGGTGGGTGGGTGGGTGGGTGGGTGGGTGGGTGGGTGGGTGGGTGGGTGGGTGGGTGGGTGGGTGGGTGGGTGGGTGGGTGGGTGGGTGGGTGGGTGGGTGGGTGGGTGGGTGGGTGGGTGGGTGGGTGGGTGGGTGGGTGGGTGGGTGGGTGGGTGGGTGGGTGGGTGGGTGGGTGGGTGGGTGGGTGGGTGGGTGGGTGGGTGGGTGGGTGGGTGGGTGGGTGGGTGGGTGGGTGGGTGGGTGGGTGGGTGGGTGGGTGGGTGGGTGGGTGGGTGGGTGGGTGGGTGGGTGGGTGGGTGGGTGGGTGGGTGGGTGGGTGGGTGGGTGGGTGGGTGGGTGGGTGGGTGGGTGGGTGGGTGGGTGGGTGGGTGGGTGGGTGGGTGGGTGGGTGGGTGGGTGGGTGGGTGGGTGGGTGGGTGGGTGGGTGGGTGGGTGGGTGGGTGGGTGGGTGGGTGGGTGGGTGGGTGGGTGGGTGGGTGGGTGGGTGGGTGGGTGGGTGGGTGGGTGGGTGGGTGGGTGGGTGGGTGGGTGGGTGGGTGGGTGGGTGGGTGGGTGGGTGGGTGGGTGGGTGGGTGGGTGGGTGGGTGGGTGGGTGGGTGGGTGGGTGGGTGGGTGGGTGGGTGGGTGGGTGGGTGGGTGGGTGGGTGGGTGGGTGGGTGGGTGGGTGGGTGGGTGGGTGGGTGGGTGGGTGGGTGGGTGGGTGGGTGGGTGGGTGGGTGGGTGGGTGGGTGGGTGGGTGGGTGGGTGGGTGGGTGGGTGGGTGGGTGGGTGGGTGGGTGGGTGGGTGGGTGGGTGGGTGGGTGGGTGGGTGGGTGGGTGGGTGGGTGGGTGGGTGGGTGGGTGGGTGGGTGGGTGGGTGGGTGGGTGGGTGGGTGGGTGGGTGGGTGGGTGGGTGGGTGGGTGGGTGGGTGGGTGGGTGGGTGGGTGGGTGGGTGGGTGGGTGGGTGGGTGGGTGGGTGGGTGGGTGGGTGGGTGGGTGGGTGGGTGGGTGGGTGGGTGGGTGGGTGGGTGGGTGGGTGGGTGGGTGGGTGGGTGGGTGGGTGGGTGGGTGGGTGGTCGTTAGGATGGCGTGCGCATGCATGGGGCCAAGACGGCCGGGCAGCCGGGCGTTCGCTTTGCTGCCGTTAAATTATTACAATGCTGGCTGCTTCGTTGAGGCCCACCATGTGCGTGCCTATATATCTCCGTGTGCGTAGATGTTACCGTGCGCTTCGATATATAACCAGGCAACGTGGTCATTAGGTGACATATGTGTCAATAGTTGGCCTTCGTTATTACACGCACTCACCCACGGATTTGTGCATGATGCCGCAGCACCGCCAAGCCGGACGCACCGCTCAAGGAGATCTGCCAGAATATCGAGAGCCCGAAAGATGTGGAGGTTATCGCCAGGTGGGTGTGTCGATAATATTGTACGTGTGTCAGCGTCTTTTGCTTGCCTAACGTGTGCATGCATGACTGATTTATATCATTGTTAAAAAATACCTTCTTAAGCGGCACGCGCTCTGCAGTTGCTGCAGTAGTGGGGCCCGAGCCAAAAGCAACGCTTGCTGGACTGCGTGAAGTGCTTTAGTTTACGGATGCCGTCTTAAGAAGGATAATTATGGCAGGCGACGAGCCAATCGTTGCGGCTGATCCTTGTGTATGTCTTTCAGGGAAGCGCCCTCACTAGCAAAGTAAATAAATAAATAATAATACGCCCGACCGGAGGCCGAGGCGTGGATTAAGGGAGCAGAGGAGGTGGGGTGTTGGGTTTCCCCGGTCCCAGTCCTCCCCCGCCACCGCGGTGGGGGTTGAGAACGAGCATGCGTTCAGTATGCGTATGCTCACTAGCAAACATGTACATATATGGCTTCTAAAGATTGAGTTTTCGTGATGACTCATGTGCCATGCAAACCGGAACACATTTGTAACGTTCCGTCGCCCTGATTTTTGCTCGCACAAGAGCAGGTGCTGTCGAGTATGGGAAGACCGTTACAATCTGGACGCCACTGCTGTCAACAAGGCCCGACAAGTGATCCAGGTTGGCGTGTGCACCCCAGCAGTTGCCATTGCCCGCCGCCGTTCGACTTGCTGGGGAGTACAGACGGAATATGCGCCCGCCACGGACGCCGAGCTATTCTTGCTGTACTTTATTTGAAGGTCGTCAACAGTAAATCTAGCTACCCGGTTGCTTGTTAAAATCAAAACGTTTTGATGTCACAAATTGCGTAAATTTCATGCACTATGTCGCATCTTGGAGTTTGTTAGCTAGGCATAAAAAAGTCGAGTATTCCGCCCGCCCCTATATATCCATCCGCACTCAGGCCGGTCTGGCGATGTTCCCCAACAGCGCCTACATGGTGCTCCTGCACGGCAACTTCATGATCGATGTGCTGGGGGTCAGTCAGAGCGGCAGCCGTAGAATCGAGGTACGTGCGTGCGTGATATCACACAATTGCGTACTTGAACTCAAAATGATGAGGACGTGGAGATAGACCGGCTTTAGATTTGCAGGTAGGGATTCATTATGAAGCGCAAAGAGGTTGCACGTATGTATGTATGTTGCATGCGCGCGTTGGATGCTAATGCTGTAACATTTAATAGTTCCGGTTTACAAACATCGCTGCGAATTGCCACCGCAAATGCAGGACGCTCGCAAACTCGACCCCAACCTCATGTGCCGCTTCATGATGTTTGTTCGACATCAACAGGCTTCGGTAGGCATCTTTGGCCGCCTGCCTTAGCCAGCAGTTAGCGGGGCCCTTTATCTTGCGCGACCCGCTTCTACCTGCTTGGTCATCCCTGGTCATCCAAACCATACCTGCTGCTTTATTTCTCAATGATGTTAGACGAAGTCAGCACAAGAGAATTGCAGAATGAAATTGCGTGTCTTAATGCTGTTAATCGCAATCATCAATTTGTGTAGGGGATGCGTGCGTGCGTGCCGCGAGGTAGCTAGATAGGGTGTGTGCGTGGCCCTTGCATACCGGCGGCCTTTTCAGCTATTTCAGCCTTTGCAGCCTTTGCAGCCTTTTGCACTTGCTACTACAACAATAAAAGAAACACCGCTGATGAGCCTGCGTGTCATGTAAAGCTGTAACCCAGTGTAATCTCTCATGCATTTTTCCCAGCTGCTGTACCTAACTGCGATAATCTCTCCCATCGATTTTTGGGCGGGGCCCCAGCGCGAAGCGCCCAGGGGGGGCCCGCCCTGTAGGATTGGCCATGTCCGTGCCTGTGAACTGTGGACTGTGGACTGTGGTGTCCTAACCAAAGTGCAGAATCTCGGCCAAAGTAAAGGCTGCATAAGTAAAAGAATACATTCTTTATTGCACGGTAAATTTCTTATAGGAACCCAACATCGCATGAGTAAAAACCAGTTTGGCAGTCTCCATGGACCGAGGCCGAGGTCAAACCAACACCTCTCGGCCTATAATTAATTCCAGAAGATTCATCGTTCCTCAAAGTGGATTTCTGACATGACGGCGTGAAATGAATCTTCGTTTCGGCGACCAACTAAGTTTGCATTGCGAACATTCTTCCCGCGACCACACCACAGCGGCTCTGCTAGCCGGTCCGACCGACTTGACGCATATTACTATAACAACAAAGGTTGCATGGGACAAACCATTAGGGGAGAACTGCTGGTTGTCGGACGCCAAGCGACAAATTGCACGCACGACACGGCGGTCTTCTGCGGGCCGCCCAACAAGTGCGGTCGGCAACCTAGGGGACTTCTACAGTCCCTGTCCTAATGTTAAAGTTGTGAAGCCTGCTCTACGATACGGCGGATACCTTGGTAGCGAAGCCTGTGCACTCTCGTCGGCGGCAAGTGCACGTCGTCGCGACCCTCGCAAACAGTTCCGCTGTCCTTCTATTTTCGGATTTACAGGCATTTCGGATTTACAGCTCTGGCTGTCTATCAGCAGGAATGTCGACACTCTCACACTTCACGCCCTCGCCGCCCTAGCACTCAACTTAAACCGTACGGGTTGAACGGGGCCCCGCCCTTTTTCCGGCTTCAAGGAAGCCGACACCAACCCCTTGTCTCGTCTTGCAATTTTAACAGCAACTCGCTGCAGGCAAACAGACGAACGGAGGCGCGAACATGGATCTACTTGCGTAAGTCCTAACACTTAGTATCTGATATGTATGACATACTAATTATCTATCTACGTAGGCGGCCATAAATCACGCACCGCACCGAGCGAGCGACCTGCGCTACACATCCCGGTTTGCGTTCGCTTCTATCTGCAGCGCAATTACTTGAGGTTTGGGAACGTGCACTTCTTTTACTTGCACGCACATTGAAGGTTGTGTGTGCTTACGCACATTTAGCATCGCTTGCGTGATAGATGTGGCTGGAAACGCACGCTTCGCTCTTGTCTGTTGCACATAATATTATTATTATTCCCAGCAGCTGTAAGCCAGGGTCGTGCCATTCGCTGTTACGCATATGCTGTTTACACCATTAACGCATGTGCGTACGTACGTACGTGCGTACGTACGCAGGTACGTCGAGTACCAGCGCAAACATCGAATGGTGGTCCGACTGCACCGAGAAGCGCTGCAAGCGATCTGCAGTTTCTGGTAAGCATCAAGCAACGGGCGACACCGTTCAGCGGCCGTACAGGAGCCGGCAGTAGGACCGAACGGCCACCGGTGCCATGCACACCAGACATCAATGATGACAATGTCGGGGGCGAATCCCAACGTTGAAACTTGACCTGCACTTGGTTTTCATGAGTAGTTGCCTTACCGCTTGAAGACGGGAATGGACTCGAGTACCTGCGAGCAGACAAGTGTGCTTGCTTCCGTGGGAGGAGGCGAGCATGGTTACCGACTGCGCTATCTGCCGCGGGGCGGTGTAATGGGCAGACGACGCAGCGGAAACCTGTCAGTACTGACTATATGAACTCGCGAAATTACTCTTTCCGTCGCGCTCGCCGCGACTAGCACTTCGCTCTCACCGGTACGGCCCCGCCGTACCACCAACGAAGCACCGATAACGCTCTCGGCAAATACACAGAAAACCATGGTTTTCTTCGTTTCACTCAGAAAACCTCCAGTTCGCAGGACCCACCGACGCAAGAGCGCGGAACCAAACCATTACTCTCCCTTGTTGCCGATCGATGATTGACACTACTAATTTTCATGCTAGAGAAAGATAATGCACCGCCACCAAACATCACGCTTTCATCATTCGCCGCATACGTATGCAGCCAAGCGACTAGGATGTCAGCGCAATCTCTAGAAGCAAGTTAGATGCGGTCATGTACATACCGGCGGATATTATTGTATGATCGATGATAGATGGCATTGCTTGCGTGCTCATGTATAGAAACACTTTCCCCGCCATCGTGTAACAAGTAACAGTTTTTGGTATGTCTAAAGCTCACCCGCCCTCGCTCGCTCGATCGTTCAATCTCGCTCGGAGAGCATCTACACCAATATCGATGATGAAACTCGGCATAATTTATGCTTCATCAAGTACCTTCATAGAACTCACGGGACGACGGCTAACTGAACATCGCAGGTGGAAGTCACAAGAAATCAACGGCGCGAACCTCATGACCGTGGTTTCGGTCCAGGACCTGCTGAGGAGGCAGCTGACAGGGGAGGACCCCGAGACGGGTTCCATCGGGCGGGCGGAAAGCCCCAGTGAGGTACTCAAGGGGTAAGCGGCACGTGACTGCCATTTGTTACTTTGGTTAGTTTCCTTCCCAATATGCGGTTGGTGCCGCAAGAGGAGGCAACCCAGTTTAATTTGGTCCACCTTGAAACCTTTGTCTAGTTGCAGCTTCCCCAGCATAGGACGACGCGGTTGGCGGGGTGTATATATATCGGGGGTCTGTTAACGGAGTGGGGCATCTTGCTTTGCCGTACCGCAGAAGATAAACTCGTTGCGTCAGTTGAGGCGAGGAAGGGCAACGTACGTACGGTCTCTCGGCGCTCTGTCCGTTCTATCTAGCAGCAGTGACTCTGATATGACAATGATTTAGCGTTTACATAGGAAGACCAATATATGTAGACCGGGTTTGTATAGAAAGAAACCTCACCTTGAAATATAATTGTCTGGTTGCGGCTTGTGTGCTCCGCAGGCTGGTCACACGCGCCAAAGACGCTTTAGCGCGCGGTGAGGTTGCACAAACACGCTGCTTGGTCACCCACAAGTACGACAACGAACCAGTGCCGTGCGCCTTCACGCTGCTGGACCCTGGTGCGTGCATTGATAACGCACGGTTGCTTATCTTTATGCTATTGCGTTCCACTTCCAGAAAGCGCGCAGACAATGCGCGCGCGATCTATCAGCCTTATTATGTGTTGCACTACTGGGAGGTCAGTAGGAATAGTCAAACGGCTGGCTCAACCTGCTCGCTCCCAGCAGTCCATCCACCTATCCCTGCTGTGCACGCGCTCCGGTGCGTGCACGCGCTGCATGCGTTGAGGTCCCTGCGTGCTGTACTTTTCCCAAGTGGAAAATATATCTTTTCCGAGGGGATGTGTATACACGCAGCCACCCTACGCTACACATCAGTTCCGAGATTTACTGTGGGGTTCTCGGGGTGGATTTCCCGGGCCGCTCGCCCCTCATCAGGCGATAACGACGTGCCCGTCCACGAGATTCGGTTCAAGTTGGGGGAGCAGAACCAACTCCTGGTGGTGAATCGCAAGGGCGCCGTCCTGCACGCCTCATCTGAGCTGGTGAACAGCCTGAAGGACGTGGGTGCCAACCTGGGAATAGTCCGCGGGCAGCAGCAGACCACCGGCGGCGGGATGGGTATGACGGGGCAGGGAGCAGGCGGCGTTGGGGCGGCCAGCGGTGCATCCGCAGCAGCGGCGACGGGGCTGTCGCAGGGCGTGCCGTGTGCGGATCACTTATCGGCTTACACACTGTGTGACTTTCTGCCTTCACCGTGGAAGGAGATGCACGTCAGGCACCTGAAGGTAATAACATAATGGATGCATTTTACTCGATTGTCCTACATACGGGCGGTGGCACACGACGATGGATGAGGTTGTGTTTGCATTGCGCATGAAATATAGAAAAATGGGTGCTGCTCATATGGAGATAGATGCCAGAACTACTGTACTTGTGGCATCTACATGCATGGTGATCAAGGACTACTGGAACTCCGATGCAAGACCTTTCTTATCGCATGTGTGTCCCTGCCCTGCTTGTTCCAACTACTGGAGGTGACTACCACCGCGAGTCTACCCAGCCGCAACCCCTTCACTTGCCGTAAGGACGGGCCCGTGCTTGGACCCACCCTGGAGCTGCGCACTGCCGCCGGCAAGCCGCTGTACATGCACGTGTCTGTGTCTACCGCTGACGTGGCAGGAGAGCTCAACCACGTCATACGCATGTCAAAGTACGCAGGCTTATGACGCATAAAGATTAGCTCTCTACATAAATAGGGTTAGTTTATTGTTATTGCAGGGCATCGGTATGGAAATCGTACATCATAGTCAAAGTTTGGATTAACACCATGCCCCGCACGCCGCTGCACATACAGGTCCTCCCTGGAGTCGGCCTTGACGGAGCGGCGCCTTCGGCTGCAGCTGAGTGTGGAGGGTGTCGTCACGGCCGTGACTGGAGGCAACCCCACAACGCTTTTTGGGCTGGAATCCAGCAAGGTCGGCTCAAGCAAATAGAGATACAGCACTACTGTCTCGTCTGTTAGGCGGGCGCTGTTAGTTCACGCACGGTGCAGCTGGAATAGGCATTCTCTCGTCACATTACGCGCCAGCAGCTAGCTTCACAGCTTATTGACGACGTATCGACCCGTTATTGACCTTTCCGCGGATGCAGGTGGTGGGCCGCGCGTTCTGGGAGGTTCTGGACTGGTCGTCCCTCGTCAGCAACGGTAAACTGCCAGCTGACGGAAGGCAGATGTTCTTTGCCCTTGTTCGAAGGTCCGTCTGTTATTCATATTGGTTGTTGTGTGTGGACAGGCATAAGCTAGTTCTGGTTGTGATCTGGCGTATTGTTATAGACTCGTTATTAGGAGAATTGGGACATCCCTACATACCAAGCCAAGCCAACGAAATAGCTACGGATTCGAGGGGGCCTGGGGCGGGGCCGAGCCGCCGCATCGCTCGCTACCACCTCGAAACATTTGCCAACCCCGCACGACAGGTTAACGGCCAGTGAGGCAGGCAGACATACAGATGGGATGATGCCCAACGCAACCCCGAAACCACAAACGTTATCCTCACCTCGCCCCACTACATCTTACCTCACATCACACATACCTACATAAGTGTTTATTTTTGGATACTTGACAACCGCTGCCATGTATGCACATGTTGCATATCCCGGACACATACACGCTCAGGGAGGTGACGGCGCCTGGACATAGCTGGCGGATGGACGTGTTGCCAGCCTCCAAACTGGGCCCCTCCGCCGGACTACCAGAGCTCGTTGCAATCGCTAGGACGGCCACCACCAGGCCTGCAATACTGCAGGTGAGTTCGTTCGTCTTCCACGGTGACTCCGTCAACGTTCACTGTAGCGTACGTCTCACGCACTCACAAGCAATGCACCGCACACGCACGGGCGCACACATGTATGCCCGCGGGTTTCGCTGAATTTACGCCGTCGTGAGACCTTTTGCCTTCGCCATGCCGTCATCACCACGCGCGCCGAATGTGACGTGAGTCTTTATCATTTCACGTGAATACGCATACAGTCTGTTCCTCTTAACATGCGTGTGTTATGTTGCTTGCTGCCCTACCTCTATGCTAATTATGCACACAGATGCAAGTGGAGATGCGTCTAGGAAACGACGATCCAAGCCCGGATCGGATATCCGTGGAGCTGTGGCCAACCCTGAACGCCTCCGGGTTGCTGGAGGTTGACAGCGTCGGCCGTGTGCGCTCGGTTCTGGAGGAGCGCACACGACCAGCGGGTCTGTTGTTCGGCGTGGCCAGCCCCACACTGGTTGGAATGCAGCTGGCTGACCTGGTGACGATGCCGCAGGGCCGCAATAAGCCAGGAGATCTCCTATCCCATCATGCCATCATAAAAAGTAGCCTCAAGTCAAGCTCGCCAGATTTGGCGGTCAAGGTGCGTGCGTGCGTCTGCAGGACCAGCAGCCACGGATTTATCCGGTTGCATAAGTGCTTGGCTGCAATCCAGCAGCAGGGCTGTGCTGCGTGTGCTTGCACAGCTGCTGGCTGGGCGCGCCTCTTATGTATTCTTATTCATGTTTAAGCCGGCTTCACTGGCTGCTGGTGGGGGGTGGCTCACTCATTTGCGCTGGTATTATGACTGCATTCAGATTCAAGCGCTATGTATGCTGATGGGCCATATTATTTCCTATGCTTCCCGCAGCTTGGACCCACGCACGTGCTACAAGCCATGCACTCCGATGGCCTAACCAACAGCTTGGATGTCCAAGTTATCGGCAAGCCGGGCCCCGGTCAGACGCTTCATGTTTTCTTGAAGGTCCATCAGGCCCCCATGCTCCCCGTCGGACTAGCTCCGACAGGAGCAGGTCATGCCACAGCACCAGCAGCCGACACCGCTGCCCAGCTATTGTCGACTACATCCAGTTTACAGCCACCGGAGAAAAGAACAGTTTTGGCGCCTGTGGCAGCAGCTTTGACCACCACAAGAGGTGTCAAACATGGCTCGGCCCAGGCCACCCCGCCGGCGGCGGTTCTATCTGCACCCTCTAATCCAACCAATACCATGAGACCGACCAACATTGCGGCCATCACCAGCAGTCCAACCCGATCTTCTTTGCTTCCTGTCGCGCCTGATGAGGTTGTAGCGCCACTGATGAAGCGCAAGACCGATACTTTCACGGAGGATGTGTCGCAGCAGTCGGAGGATTTGAAGCCGCTGGCGGAGCTACCGCAGCCATTCCTTGCAAAGGCTTTGGCCGAGGAGGATGAATTGCTCTTAATCGACGCACCGTCGCCTTCTGTTGTGGGCAAAACACACCCTGCTGTGCCATCCCATACAAAGGAGAGCTCGTCAGCAGAAGACCAGCAACCAGGTACACTACCAGTGCCTGCACTGCAGAATACTGTATGATGTCCCCTACCTACCTGAACATATATTTGAATGCGCAACTAGAATGTCATCTGTCACATCTGTCTCCGCAGGTCGCGACAAGCTTTCGGGCATGGTCAAGGCAGTCGGGGGCAAGCGGCCAGCAGCTGCAAGGCGGAAGTCGTCAGAACCTGGTATAGCCGGCATGGACACGGAAACCATCATGATGGCTGTAGAGCTGGCCGCCGCCACTGAAGCCGCCACAGCAGGCACAGCATTGGCTACTGAAACAACGGTGGCCCCAGCCACCGGCACAGAAGCCGCTGAAGCCACCAATAATGCTACTGCAGCGGCAAATGTCCGCGCTGGTCGGAGCAGCAGCAGCAGCGGTAGTAGGAGCAGCACAAGCGGCGAACAGCGAGCGTTACCACCAGAATCACCGTTGCTGCTGCAGCTGAAAAGGCCGCAGCGGCGGGAACAGCCAAGCGCGGGGTCCTCGGACGGCAGGACCGCCTCACTGCCTGGTACGCCCGACATGACCTTGCCGCACCATGCCGCCGTGGAGAGGGCAGTAGTCAGCATGACATACAGTGATGGGCAAGGTGCGATGCGGATGGGATCAGTCGCTGTCGCCTTCTTACCGAGACAGAAATAGAGAAGCAACGAATGGACGTAAACGTCACATTCGGCGGTAGGCTCTATATATCACCATGAAAAATATAGAGGGAGATGGGGAGATGGCACCTACAGGCTCCTAGTGTTCATTGACAGATGCTTGCTGGCAGCTGCTGAGCCCGCTGCTGAATGCGGTGGCATACGTGTGTGCAACAAACAAGCACCACACGCATGCTTCCGAGCCTCAATCAGGATTGCTCAACCGGCCGGTCACAAGTTTACCGGCGACTGTCGCAATTGCGCTTGCTGGGCATCATTTAATTGTTTTATTTTGGTGTGCATCCGCTGTTTGGATCTGGGATTGTATGTAGATGGTGTGACACGACCACCATCGCCATCGCTTAATGCGGACGTGCGGTCGGTCTCGCAGCCGGTGGCCCAACCGGGGCGATACGATGAATCCAACGCGTACACGGTACGTCAATTATAGTTGCGGATGTTGCCTTGCCAACTGTTGACTTTTCATATTGTAAACCCATGGCATATTTAGATCCCTCTCAGCCCGATTCAAATCCTGAAATCGAGCGGCTGCATTTGCAACTTCGCATCATTATTCTCTACAAAGACCTGCCCACCTTTGTTGCCTTACCCCTGCATTTACGTATGTCCATACATGCATCATAATAAATATCAGCGGCAAAAGCCCAAGCGCACAATATCGATGGTAAACGATGGATCGGAGCGCATCTCCACCTGGATCGCCAGCGAGGGTGCGGCGGGCTAATAAGGGCGGTGCATGTCGGCTGATGAGTTCATTTAATGGTGATATGTATTAGAGGGTTCATGGCGCAGTGTACCCCGGGGGCTTGTGTGTTTACTTGGGGGGTGATGCTTCATTTGTAGAGGACTAGCTACGTAAACACGGCCTGCTGTAACCGTACATGCAATTTATTTTCGCCTTACTTGACACTGCATGCAGGGGCCTTCTATCAAAATACAATTGCGGTGGAGCTGCTGACTACTGCGCAAAAGGTGCGCACCGCGAGCGCTCTTCATGTGCGCGCAAAAAGCACAGTCTGTCCTTTGTCGGTGGTGAGCCATTCATGCACCGGCGGCAGGACAGATAGACTGTGAGCAGGCATCAGGAGACATTTTGGCCGATCAATTCTGCGAAGGCGCTGGCGCCTGACAGCCCACAACAGCACTTAAGCCGATACATATGTGTGCTATCAATTGTACCAGGGTGCATGCACCCGGTACAAGCCCATGTACCTTGTGTGTCCACACGTGGCCCAACGTCACGGCCCATATAATAATTGATGCACGAACGTAATAGTAAATGTAACCAAAGGTGAGCCGCCACCAGAGTTCACCGGAACTCCAGCTTCGAAGAGTGTTTTATTTCACGGCCATGTGGGCGCAATGTCCAGGCGATATGGGGTTTCGGGTAACCCCGATACCAGGCCCTTCTTATCTTAAAGAACTATAGTAACTAAAAATGGATGAAAAAATCCGATTCACTGCACGACCTCTTCCAACCTTTCCAACATAATAAACTCAGTTTTTACTAAGCTTCCTATGCTCCATCCTGATTTCATATAATATTTAACAGCTTCAAAGTATGGACGACTATTCCCAGTCAATGAAATTTAGATGGCGGCATTATGCATGAGCGAGCGTAGCTGTGCCTCAGCATAATATGCACGTGTTTTCGGGTGCAAATGGTCGGCGTTGTCGACCGCGCTTGCGGAAGACCGTACCGTGGAAGTTTGGAAGCCCTGCCCTCCTCAACCGACACTGGCCCCGCCCGTCACCTGGCACATGGCTGCGGTGCTGCGGGCTCATTTGAGGAGTGTCATAACCATGGAACAGTGTCGCATATACATCGCGGGCAGCAGATGCATGCCTGCGGACGCCAAAAACTTGGACGTCCATTCCTGGGCCCTGGCCGGCCACGTCTTTGATCCGTCATAGCTATATGACGCTGTCGTGGTTCTTGTACCATTCGCATTTGCCTCTATTTAGAGGCTCTAAAAGCCCTCGTCGCAGCCCCGGCAGCTTCGGAGCTAATTAAGCTAAATATGACGTCAGACTCGGTTTTCACGTCCACTAAGGGCGGCTTAATTAAGCTAAATATGACGTCAGACTCGGTTTTCACGTCCACTAAGGGCGGCTTAATAATGTAAATTAAATAAATGAACAAATATATAAGTAAATAAGTAAATAAACAAAAAAATAAATAAACGTAATAACATAAATATTAAACGCAATATATAATATGATGCATGACATGCACGGCAGAACGTTAATCGAGAGGTAGCTTTGTGCCCCTGCTGCTGGCTGGCTCCATACGAGAACCTCTACCGTTCCTCTTATTTACTCGCAAATTTCGCATATGCACTTCCAGAGCACTGATTCCAGGCAAAGTGATGAAGGCAAGGACGACGCTTCGCTGGCCGGCGCAGTTGACCTCAAGGCGCTGCTGCGCAAGGGCCTGGACAGCGACGACAGCGGCGGGGGCCCCAAGCCCCGAGGGGATGCACACAGCCAGGGTTCGCCGCCGATGGCCCTCGTGGCACGGTCCAGCCGAGATCTTGGCACCAACCCGGACGACGACGCGGCGAGCGACGGCGGACAAAGCGCAATGTCCGCACAATCGGGTAAGCAGACGCACAATATTGATGAAAAGCGGGGCATAAGCAGTGTCATGTGTGACGTTAAAGCACAGCGAAACTTGCTGACCAATTCAATTGCGCGTTTTGCAATCAAGACTTGGTTGGGGTCGCCGCTAGGTCGATCGTATCGCTTGTCCGCAAACGAGACGTGCATGTTTATTTATTGATGTTGCAATAAATTCTAGTACTGGGTCAGGCGGCGGGGGAACATCACGATCGAGCAGCACCCAATTGTTGGCCCAACAGTGAGTCAAGAAATGTAATCCGAGGGACTTAGGGTTAAAATGACTTACCGTAAAATGTTGAGAATCTGTTCTGCGTGATGCTGTAGACGATGGCGCTGACTACAAGCGTGGTAAGCGCTACCGGAAGTTGATCAAGCTGATGGACTCGGGACAGACACAGCAGGTGCGTATGTGCATGCGATGAATGCGGTGAGTGCAGTATGGTGCGTGCATGCGGTGAGTGCCATACATACTACTGGCGGGCCTCACCTGTATGTATCGCCGAGCAAATGATGCTTATGAGGAGGTCGAGCGTGCAGCTCCCTGCTGCATGCATACGCACGCATTTAAAGTATATATATGTACGAGCTGTTAGATTTGGCTAACAGCAGCGGCGGTGTATTAGTGTTCTACAGCTGTGCTCATGTAGACAAGCGCGCGGCACCTAGCTATCCAAGAATAAAACTAGTCGTGTATATTTTCCAATTGTACTGCTTTCTCTTGAAGACCCATATGTATCTTGCGTCTCCTCTTGCCACCCGTCAGTCCCCCTTCGCAACCCCCGCCGTAATCCACATATGTCCGTCATTCGTTCACTTCCGCGCATACGTACACATATACCTTATTACCGGCATACATGCAGGTTCAGGAGCGCTTCCGTTCACATGCGCTATTAACAATTGTCGTGTTGGCGGCAGTGCACGTTGTGTGCTTTGCGATCACCATGTCCTCCATCCAGACCAAGCGAGGCGGCATGGTGGCTTTGGGGCGCAGTGGCCAGATGCAGCGCTATGTGCATGAGGTGAGTCCCGGCAGCCTGACTATCTATATACCTTCATCAAATGGCATTCCATCAAAAACACCTGTTCTTGAAAGCGTTGACGTTGCTTGACATCAATGTACGTTTCATTCACTCTCCGCAGGTAATGACAGACGTTCGGTCCCTCGACATAATTGCGATGAACAAATCGATTCCGACACTCTACACGCGGGAAGACACACCTGTAAGTGACGGATGACTGCGTCGAGGGTAAAGCTTATCGTCCGAAAATTGAAAAGCACATTATAAATAATAACCTGACCAACTAAACTTTAGCGTGCTGCTTTGCCTGCAGTTCCTACTCGAGCGCATTTCAAAAGCGGCTGACGAAATCCAAGTAAGGAAATTTGTTGGCGTACTTGATTGTTGAACATCAGGCATTATTAATGTAATGCGATAACTAAACTGCCTGTGCGTTCGTTAGGGCATGTATGCGGTCAGAATTTGTGATGTCACACGTATGGTACGCATGCGTCACCTGTTTGCCCCCTGGTTCAGGAACGGATGAAGGGCGTGCTTGACGCACACCACAATCCAACCAGCACCATAGCGGACTTGCTCTTCGCATCGAAGCGCCAGGTAGGTGCGACGCACGGACTGCTGGATGCATAGTCTCAGTCGGAATGTTTTCTTTGCGTATTGCACACATATTTCTGTTTCCTCATGTACTTGCAGAATTTCCTGCGTGTTGTCGAGCCTTCCTCCCCATTCAGAACAACGAAGAGCAGGGCCAAAGGGGACAAGAATTGACGACTCGTCACAATCCATGACAAATAAATATTTACAACTCGTCCCAATTTGCGACGCAATTAACGAATGATCAGCTACAAAGTTATACGCGTAACAATTCGTGGCTTGCTTATCACATCACACGGTTTATTTCTTGCTTCATCCGTGCCTCAACGTACCTCTTTGTGACTATATACCTCAGTCCCCGCCGGTTTCATGTTGAGATGAGGACAGAGCGTTAACGTTTTTGTGGGTCCGAAATGTGTTTCAGGTGTGGAACGGTAACGCCGATGATGGATCCGATTTGTACACGAATATGACCGTCTGGGTAAGCTGGGTCTTCCATTTACATGATGTTGTTTAAGCCCTATCGTCTCCATCCATCCAGAGCATGCTCTTGTACTCTCTTTTTGCAGGATTTTTCGACGCGCTTTGTTTCGATGGCGCGCAGCGTTGAACAAAACCTGGACCAATGGATGGCGGACAACGTGCGAATTGCCAACACGCCCGCGGGGCAGTTCATCATCAAAAGCGGGCCTGATCTCTGGGGTGCGACGAGAAAGGTTCGCACCGCGGCACGCACGTGCATCTTCGCTTGGGGCACGCACTGTTACTCATCATGCATACAATCAGTTTATAAATATTTAAGTATATATAACGAACTGAAGGTTTTCTGAGTGAAACGAAGAAAACCAAGGTTTTCTGTGTATTTGCCGAGAGCGTTCTCGGCTGTTCGTTGGTGGTACGGCCTGGCCGTACCGGTGAGAGCGAAGTGCAAGTCGCGCTGAGCGCGACGGAAAGAGCAATTTCGCGAGTTCATATAGTCAGTACTGACAGGTTTCCGCTGCGTCTTCTGCCCATTACACCGCCCCGCGGCAGATAGCGCAGTCGGTTACCAGGCTCGCCTCCTCCCACGGAAGCAAGCATACTCTTCTGCTCGCAGGTACCCGACTCCACCCCCGTCTTCAAGCGGTAAGGCAACTACTCATGAAAACTATAAATAAAAGAGATTTTCTGCTGGTGTATATATTATTGTACCTCTTTCCTCATTTAATGTAGTACTAGAGCTACTTTCATTCGATGGCCTGGATTACTCATATATTCATACTCGTTAGTGATTGGTTTCGGCACTGCTTGTCGCGCCCATTGTTGCTGATGCAGGTCTTGGATGCCTTACTCTACATCGCAGTGAACAATGCCATCTGGGTAAGCATGGGAGCGGCGGAAGCATCGTCCCACATAGATACAGGCATTGGCCTATGTGTGGGCTCCTCTCGTGGTTTAGCTACCCGGCTGCCCAGGATGGACGAATGTACGGCCGGCGCGCGGCTGCGGAAGACTAAGTATGGTAGTGCGTGCTTGTTCGATCGTTTGCGCTTTTCTTGAACGGTGTCCGTATAGCTCATCGATAATGCTGGGCAAATTAATTAGGTAAACTTTGTCTTCTGCGTGTGCATTATTTTGAGTCGTTGTTGCTGCCTAATGTCCCGCGCGCCGTAATTTGGACCGGGTCACGGAAAATGTTCTACATTCATCGCACATGCCGATTCAGACTACACTACTCCCGCTGTAAGAAACTTTCATTTTATAGTTGTAGTCACAGCCACAGTGTCAGTTCTGTGCGCGAAGCTCCTCGAGGAGCTGCCCGGCCCCAACATCGTCGAAATTGGGCGAATATCATCGGGCGAATATCATCGGCGAAATTGGGCGGATATATATATATATATATATATATATATATATATATATATATATATATATATATATATATATATATATATATATATATATATATATATATATATATATATATATATATATATATATATATATATATATATATATTTGGGCCAGTTGCCCGTTTGGCTATGCAATTCACTCAAAACATGCACTTGCCCATACCAATAGCGTCTAGGACCTCTTATGACACCTCAGGCATGCCCTTGAAGCCCGGCGAGAAGCGGTCTCGTGCTCAGGTGCTCACTTCGGAAGCAGACTGGGCATTGCCGATGGTCTCCGTCGCACGGTCGGAGACGGCAAACTGGCTACAAGAGGCTTGCAAATATGTTAAGACATATATTCTTTTATGACGCTGTGGTGGAATGGCGGAGTTCTGAGGAATAGCCGCTCTTGGACCAACTTTTCTGTGGTGGCCCAAATCAGGGAAACCCCCGTTTTCAGCCCAAACTTTTGGCGCTCTCATTTGTCGCCAAAGCTTAAGCACATCGCTGCCGCATTCATACAACTGATAGTACGTATAGTTACGATGTAAACGCGCCGCCAATGACAGCTCAAGTCGCAAAAATGAATGTTTGCGGTCCATTTTTCTCATCTGGCCCAAATATGGCACCAACATAGTTATGTTGATTTTACTTTGAAAACAGCTTTTTGTTTTGTTACATGCTTCAATGAATGCTACCACTGAGTTTAGGTCTGATGAAGAGTACCGGTATGCATGAATCGTTAGATGTCGACCGGCGATCTTCTATCTGTGCTCGCATATCTATCTATCTGCAGGTGGACACCATTCAGATTCTGTTCCTGGCTACGGAGGGTGTCGCCATCAGCTGCGTTGCCGCCTGGTAAGTACCTGATCAAATAAACATTGCTGGGATTAACTATCGAACCAATGTGCTCAAATGACGCGGCCATGGATCATACCTACCTGAACACACCAGGACATACACCTACCGTCGCGCACAAATAAAATGTTTGTTTCGAAAATCAGGGCAAATCAAAAGCAATCAATTTCATCAGTAGGCGCGAGTCTTTCGTAGGTAGCTGATATCTGACACAAACGCAAGCAGAGGCCGGTCGAGAGCGGAGGCGAGGGCGCCGGAAGCGTGCAGGGGGGATAGATCGAGGGAGAGGATGATGGCAACTAACGTTAGTTGCCATCATCCTCTCCCTCGATATCCTTTATAACTGGGATAGCTTGAGGAACGGGGGGCGCGCAAGATAGCAGTGAGTTGCGCAGCCACATCGTGTCGTATACAACCCAAAGACTTTCGTCGTTGCACTATGCTTGGAAAGAATTGTTAAGGGAGCAAGTTCAACTGGGATGGCGTAAAGGCCTTCGGATATATAGCTGTCGAAGCCCTAGTCCATCCAAAGGGCTGTTTGGTTAGTTTAGGCATAATCGCTTTGATGAACATAAAAGAAAAATGTTAACGATGCTATTCCGACATCTGACCGGTATATATCGCCTCTGCGCGTCGTGTCACGCACGTTACAAGCTCGCGCGACTGTAAAATATAAACGGAGTAAACTTCGGTTGCTTGGAGTTGCGCGAATCCCGAAACAATTCCTTCCAGGTCTTTTATCTGCGTGAATTTGTGCGAATAGTTCCAAAGCTTAGGGCTGCAGGACGACAACCTTGAGGTACGGCACAAAAGTAAGGGCCGCGCGAATATCGCTTGTACGATTTATTATCGTCACCCAGGTACATACAGCTGACAACTCGCCCAATCCCATTTCCCCCTGCATACTATATTCGTAAGTACGTAACCATTTTTGTAAATGTGTATGTCGCAGTTACCTGGCATACCTTCTCCGGGCATTGGCTGTCCAACGTTACAAGCTTTATAACACGTTCATGGTCATTCCGGCGGTGGGAATACGTACGACGCCCGGATGGCGCTTCTACCATTACTTTTATTTGGCCAGTGTTGCATATATATATATATATATATATATACATATATATATATATATATATATATACATATATAT
Source organism: Pleodorina starrii (assembly GCA_030267565.1). Taxonomy (NCBI): domain Eukaryota; kingdom Viridiplantae; phylum Chlorophyta; class Chlorophyceae; order Chlamydomonadales; family Volvocaceae; genus Pleodorina; species Pleodorina starrii. Next base: position 829,845 of record BRXU01000015.1, read on the forward strand.
ATATATATATATTTTTTATTTGGCCAGTGTTGCATATATATATATATATATATATATATATATATATATATAGTGTGTGCAGGAGAATGCATGACGAATCGATGAACGGCAGGTTGACGTCAAATGCAACGAAACCAACACACGAAGCAAGCTAGCATGCTTCATTTCAAGTAATGCGTTACATGCCTCAAGCTCTGCTGATGACACGAAGCTCTATATATAGATGGTTGCAGAAGAGGCAGGTAGTTATCCACACTTACATTGGCCGTTTATGACGAATACCCACAGGGCCTTACGCGCACTTTGGCGTCGCAGAACATAACCCTGCTGGACATAAACGTAAGTATACGTACCGTCAGTTATCGTTATGTAGGATTTTGTTTGTAGGTGGTTTGTCAGCATGGATGGGCCGAGGTGTGCTTCACATGCGTGCCTCTTTACGTTTACGACGCGGGCCACGTACGGCGCATGCCTTCGGTCAAGCGAATTGGCCAGCCCAACATACATATGACTTTTTTTAACCCGCAGGATGAAGACGACGACGAGGAGGACGACAAACATTCGGTGATTGTAGATGACCACGAACACGATCACGACCATGATGGGGACGTCGTCGGACCCGACAGTGGCAGCACGGCGACCAAGCAAAAGCGCCGCGCAACGCTGAGCCTGGACAAAGACGGGGGCCGTGTGATGCGAAGCAGTGCGTCTGTGTTGATGCGTGGCGGCCGGGCGCTCACGAGCGGCGGTGGCGACGACGGCGGTGGCGGAGGGATGAGCAGCAAAAGCAGCGGTCTCGAGAGCATACGCAGCGGCGGGAGCGTCAGCAGCAGGCAGCGGCGCTCGTCTGAGCTAGCGGCGCTGCCCACCAACAGAACCTCGGAGGACGGCGCAGCTGCCGCCGCCGTGAGCGGCATGGACTGGCTGATGCGGCACGTGCGCAGCCTGCTGCGGGTTGCAGTCCTTCAGTAAGTGCGATCCTTATTCCTTGCTGAACAAACGGTCAAATAAACCATCTGTCGGTGTAGAGCTACGCTATGCTAGCCTAGTTCGCTCGGTAAACACGTTTTACATAAACGGCATAATCATCATGCACAAGTGCGTCATCACTAAAGTAACATGTAATGCGTGCTCCGTTAACAATGCCTTCACGAGCATCTAACTCTGTGAATTCGTCGATCGGTCGATGCAAATGAATGACCGCTATAACGCACTGCATGCCGCGCCTGCTTAATGCTGGTCCTGCAGGCGCATTCGTTCCGTCGTCTCCCTGACGCCGTTCCACTCGCACGCCACCGAGTTTGGCAACAACTGGGGCACCGCCTCGAAACGCAAGCTCAAGTACGACTCCCATGAAACAGTTATGGTCATAACACCGTTCGCTATGTGGTCCGTGCTGGTAAGTGCCTGTATATATGTGGCTTGTGGATGGGCTAGGGTGCGTGGTTCATTTAACGCACATGAATGCACCAATGGTCGACCTGTTGGTCATGCATCCATTCATGTCCTTAAAGCGCTGGGCGTGAATATATATATATGACGGTGGCGGCCAACAGATCACGAGTGGGCAGAGTTCATGTCCCTAGCTAGGACTGAGCGAAAATGTCCCTGCTGCGTTGCGGATGGTCAAATAGAGGACGAGAAGCATGTCTTAATGGAGTGCCCTGTTTATAGCAGTATCCGCATGGGTGAAGGGTTTCCTCAATTCGAGGGTATGGAGGAAGCGATGAGATGGGATCCCCCTCGTACGTTTGGCGAAGATGCTTGCTTGAGCGCATCTGGGCCCACCGCAACTCAACAGTCCCCTATGGCCGCTATTATCTCCTTCTCCTGCATGCGCGGTTTTCTACTGTCGGTTTTGTTCCCTTGGGCCCTCGGCTCGTATGGATTTTTTGTTCATGAGAGGGGCACGCACCCCCAACCATGTAACACACACATATATATATGACTTTTGCATTTTCACGGTGAGCGCCCCTACCTGCTACCTCCGCCGCCTTTTCTCGCTCCTTACTACCTAATTTTTTGTATGACGCACAGTGGTCTTTTTGCTTTTGAGCCAGGAATTCACATTATTCAGTGCCAAGGGGATATCTTGTGTGTGCGCGGGCTACCCCTTACCGGAAAAGCTTGCTTGCTCTGCATGAGTGCCCATTTATACATGCATGATGATGCGTCACGCATGCATGGCGGCGCTCTAAGCAGGTAGATAAACGCTCTGCTGCCGCCGGTACCCTCTTAATTGACTTGATTCATGCGAAATACCCACAGGTCATTGTCCTGTACACCGTAGCCGTGACACGGATGAAGGTACGTACGCCATCGCGCACGTCTGAAAATAACAAGATTGTCAAGAACGAGCAGAATGAGCAGTACAGAAGAGTACAAAACGCGCTTTTGATTGCACCCTGTCTGTACCCTGTTGGTCAAGATAGCGACGCTCTCACACATACATGCAGACACGCAGACGCGCTGATATGTACATTGTGCGTTCTGTTGTCTATTTGAAAAAAAGATAGACATATGTGATAACACAACCCGTACTCATTCTCTTATGAGCAGACACTGACGGGAGAGACGGAAATGTATGATGACGGCAAGCATGCATTGTTGAACAGCAGCAGGGGCAGAACAAAGGGGCTCTCCACAAGTCGCTCAATCTATCGCACAGAATTGTCAATCAAATTGTCAATCAAATTGTCAATCAAATTGTCAATCAAGAAGAAGCAAATCTGGCCTTAGCTTTATCTTTGCTCTGTTGTGCAGGGCATCGTCGAAGTGGTCGCCGTACACTCCGTCAGCAATTTCATTGCGGCGAGGACTTTCAGGGCGGTGAGACGCGCGCGGGTCGATGGAAGGGCAGCCATCCCATAAATACGAAAGCTACGCATGCTGCACGCGGGTATCATCATCGCTTCTCTGTATACGTATCGGTGATGACACCTACCTGCGTGCAGCATGCGTAGCTTTCTGCGCTTCTCTGTATACGTATCGGTGATGACACCTACCTGCGTGCAGCATGCGTAGCTTTCTGGTGTATCGTATTGATTGTACTAAGTGTCTGCACATTTGTCTCATTTTATTTCAATATATTAATGACTGTTTTTTGCCGTATGTGTATGCCACGACGCCGCCGGCTGCTGTATGTGAAACGAACGCATCCCTCTGTATGTGCACGTACGCCGGACAAACAGGTGTTCTTGAGCCAGGTGAGGCGGCAATGCGTGTGTGTATCGTCCTTTTATTCCTTGTTAGCTGTGGATTGAAATTATGTCTAGGTTTCATGCTGTCAATGTGCGTGGTGGTTGTTATAGAAAACTCCAGACCGCCGTACGTCGGAAGAATAGAGCTGGCGAGCCATCCAGCTGCTGGCAGGTTTAAAGTGCGTTGCGCACCAGCCATATGCAAGATTCATTGCTCGTGCGATCAACTTTCAACAGGAGCTACAGCAGTTGGAAATGCTTACTCCGCCGCTTGCCGGCCTTGCTTGGGTGCGGGTGTGCGTGCATGCAGGAGCTTGCGGTGCTGGATGACCCCTCGCTGCTTCCCTCGTACCGAGCAGCGGTTGGAAATGTTGAGAAGGTGGTGCGCGACGCATGGTACACGCTGTTGCTGGGCGCGAACGCCTTTAGAGCTACCGGTAAGCGGTGATAACGATGGGACGCCAGTGATGTACGAGCCCATAGTATACTCTACTAACAGAAACGTACGAAGCGTATGGTAGGGAAGACGAGCGTCTATTACCATCAGTACGAATGAAAGAAAGAAAGAAAGAAAGAAACTATTACGCTGGACCGTAAGCCCTTGCGTGGGTTAAGGGAACAGACTGATGCCTCATCGGCGGGTACAGCCCATTACCGCGGTGACCGCCTTTTTGACTAAGATGGGTGCCTTCTCCCACCCACTCCGTGTCTGGGCTCCGTCTCACTCAGATCACATCTGGGTACCCGCACGCATTCTTCCCAGATATGCCAGACACATCATTGTTGAACATTCAACCGTAATGAGTTCTACCAGTGCAGGGGACAGGGACATGGCTAAAGAGCCATGCGATCACCTGCCGTTCGTTCCTACACCATCGGTCACCCAGCCCTCTGCGAAGGCCGGGATCACCAATTCAGTGCCCTAACTCTCAGGCACTTCCTAGTACGAAAGAGCAAGGCGGAAAGGGAGGAAGCAGCAAATAAAGGCGAACGCGAGGTGGCCTCATCTTTCCAGCTAGTCGTACAGCCACACTGGCAGTTAACGCATGCATTATGTGTATGTACGGACAAATAAAGTAGTAAAACGCGAGGAGGAAGTGGTGCCGAACAGCCGAGACAGACATGCAAAGCGGAACAGGACAGCTGGCTTCCAGAGGCAGGACTGCTTGGTTCGGCATGTCAGAACGTGCACGGCTCGCTGTCTCAACTAACCACGCAGCCAGCTAGCTGACTAACTACTTCAGTTGAGTTCGTTCTGGTTGGACTTCGTTGCTCCCCGCGTATGTATGTCCGTACGTACGGGCGCGCGCACGCGCTCAGGTGTGCCAACACGCACGCCCGCATGCAGGCCCGGACACAGAGCGCTTCCCACTGGTGAAGAACGGCTTGGCGTATGCATCGCCGCATCTGTCGCACATCTTTTACGGCAGTGGCCGTTGCCACCGCGCGGGGGTGAGATCGCAAGTTGTGCAATTTTTTGCCGTATCATGCAAGTCTCTATTCACATGTATTTAACTAAATAAACTAGGCCGCCCTCGTTGTGCGTGCGTGTTCTACTTTATTTAGGTTACTTGCTTATGTGACATGCAATGAACGTGCTTGTAGTAGTGATCCTTTGGTCGTATACGTACGCCTAAAGGCCACTCGAGTTGTTTGTGCAGCAGCATCTGCAGCTTATGAGCCGTGTTGCCGTACAGCAGCCGCATTACACCCTACCGTGCGTGCGTGCTTGCCCGCCAACACGCACGCTGATTGGAGTAATTGCATAGTCGTTGCAATAATAATGTTAATACAAGCAAGCATTTACGTATCTCTATGTGTGCGGCGATGTACGGACTGATTTACGCGATCGATACGCTCTGCACCCTTTCCATTCTTAATAAGTTCTGCACCCTTTCCACGCTTTCGCTAAGTGAGATCCTTGACAATGAGGTAAGGAAATATGTACATAATAATGGTATGCATGCATGCACGCAGGGACACTGTCCCGGTCCCGAGTTCCGATATTTCAAGCTCATTCACAGCACCTTAGACGGGATGATGCTTGAATACCTGATGAACCTCAAGGCACTCGCGAGCAACACCAGCAGCGTGCTGCCTGGACTTTCGAGTCGTAAGTTGCGAACGGCGGACGCACGAAGGACAAATCAGATGGATAGAGATAGCACTAGACCGCCAGAACAGAATTGATGTATGATTTGCTCGCAGCGGAGTCTTCATGCATGCGGTGGATCGCAAATACATGAGCATGTACATATACGTACATGTATGGTATGCCATCCCATTGTTAATGCGTGCCTTTTTCTGGCCCTCCATCATCCAAAGAGTGCCGCCCTACACCCATTCACACCCTTCGTCGTTCCCTGCTCGCAGCTGAATTTGACTTCATTTATAACATCGGCTCAAAGGTGATTGATATGCTGATGGATGATAACCAACCGTGGGTGGGGTTCGTTAGTTCGATCGGTGGTAGGCGACCCCCCTGCCTGCTGAACTGGGTACCCTGCCTTATTGATTGACTGGGTATATACAAGAAAGCAAACGCATCTGACAGCAGCAGAGAGCACGCGTCGAGGCCATGAATGCCCCTGCATATCGTCTCGTCTTCTGCTTTCTATTACATGCAAATTGGGCGCCTACGTATGTATATCCTCAGCTGACTGCATACCCGGTCATCCGCGCGTACGTGCGTCGCGCCAAGCAAGACATCCATACCTTAAAGCCTACCTACCCGCCGATCTGCAGCTTCAATCAGTTCTGACTTGGTGATGTTTGTGTTGTTGTTCACACGTGCCACGCACATAGGATCTGCTGGATGGGGCCGCTGAGATCCAAGATGCCCACTATACTATCATTCGGGGCCTTTTCGACAGTGCGAAAACATTTATGACTGGGCGAGTGATAATTATTGATTATATTATTGTACAATTTAATACTATATTAACAATCTTTACTGATTGGCTACACGTCAACCCGACATCAGCAGCACTGCTGGTTGGACCGATGCACAGCAACAGGGCCCTACGCAGGCTCGCTCGCTCTCTGCTCGCTCTCCAAGAGCGATTCCCGTATGCGTCTATGCTTTGCATACGGTTATTTTACCATGCGGTGCTTAAGTGCTCGTCCGCGTATTTTCTTTTTTTGGAGACAGCAGGTGAACAAAGGCGAGTGCCGAGCGAACCTTCATGCCAGAGAGGAAGCAGATAGACGGAGCATGACTAGAGATGCCAGCTAGCCAACCGCACCACGCAAGCATGCAATGCAGCCGGTAACTGGAGTACGTTCCATCAAGTAGCCGCGAAGTACCATCGTAACAACAAGCACATTCACGACGCGCGCATTGATGGTTAAACGAGTGACCACGCAAACACACATAGCATTTGCCGTCCCTTCGCCTCCTTGTGCGTTGGTGTGATTTTTGGGTCCAGCAGGCATCTTCGTGCTGCACATCGTTATGTTCATATTATTTTGGGTCATCTTTGGCGGCTTCATGGTCATACTGCTGTTCCCTTTGCTGAAACGGATTGCGCGGGAGGTAAGTACGTAGCGAGGTTCTCACGTCAACGTCCATTGTTTGATTTTGAAGCGAAAGGAGCCCCGGGGATCCCTTCATTATTCGCGTCAAACCCCTCCCATCGTATGGAGGGATGGCGGTCGCGCCCGCCATCTCTCCATACGATACGATGTCCACGCTTGCATTGATCGGGTTTGGTTGAACGAACCTGCTGCTGTGTGTGCGCATGTGCGTGTGTAGAGACGTCGGGTTGCGGAGCTTCTTAGTCAGCTTCCCCTGGAGCTGGATGTGGAGCGGTTGGTGGCCAGGGCGCTGGGTGTAACGTTTCATCACACATCGGGTGCATCCGTCGGCGCCGCCGGAGCCGCTGGAAATGCAGCAGCGGGTGCCAGCGGCGCAGCGGCGGGGGTCGGGGCAGGGCCGGGTGGCTCCACGCTTCTTTCGTCCGGTCGCCCTGTGAACGGCGATTCTGAAGGCGGTAAGTTTATATCTTTGCATGCATACATGGTTGTCACATACGCGTGCGTGGAAGGTAATGCATGCATTGAAGCACGCACATAAAAGTACATGCAAGGGCATAAACGTCTACTTGGATGGGGGCTGCGGCGAGGGGTAAATCTTCTTTTTCGCATCGGTTGGATTCTGGGTGATGAGAAGGGGTGTCAGCAGGACCCTAGGCCGGTAACTTTGCCGGCAAACGAAGGTTGCTTGGCGGTGGTATACATGAGGGACGTCGGTTGGTTGGCGCGCGCGCCAGTCGATTTATGATTTGAGGGGAGGGACATTTCTATGAATGGATGGTAACGTCTCGTACTTGGAAACAAATTTTCAAACACGTACATACGTACATTGCGCGCATCGCAGGCGTGGCACCTGCTGGCGGCGAAATGGACAACGTTGGCAAATGGAAAGCGATCATAAGGTACGAAGAGTTTCAATTTGGACGGAGCTAGCTATGACATCAAGAGTATTACCCGTAGGTGTAGGGATTTCGTTTTTGCGCTGCACAAAAAGGCGCGGGGTTACCGCACCACAGCAGTATCACGCATTCAGATGCATGTAATTCGCGCGCGGCAGTTCTTCGCCGCTAAGAATCCAATATAGTCGTATTGCTTTACCTGCTGCTCTTCCGTCATCCGCAAAGGCTTGGGCGTGGCTGAGGGCGACGGTGTCATGGTCGTGCGTACATACATGCGTGCAGGTCTGCGGGGCAACAAGCTAGAGTCGCCGCACGGCGTAACAGCGTCACGCCTCTCAACCCATCAAGCGGCGTTGTCGCCCCGCTTCCAGTGAATAGGAATAAAATGTGATCAATCGGCAGGATTTGAAGTCCTACCTTGCATTTGTACCCCGTGTTTGTCGGTGCCCTGAGCTTCCGTACGTGTGAGTCAGACCGACCGATTTCCTTATCTCTTTCTCGAAGTGGTTGTTTATTCCAGAGCTTATAAGCAGAACTTGATTACTTTTCCACGTCTCGCTCGTCGTTTTGTATGTGTTCGTTGTTGCTACCGCTCATATTACGCTCGCCGCTGGAAAGTTGAATATCTAAAAGGTTAAATGTACAGTTGGATGTTATTATTGTTACCGCTCATATTACGCTCGTCGCCGAAATATATTAAAGGTTACATTTACAGTTGGATTTATATATTGTTATTGTTACACGTTATGTAAGCTGTTACATGATCACGTTATATAGGTTGTCGTACAGTTACCTACAGGAGTCTCGACAAGGAGTACGCCCCCGAGGAAATTTTGGAGTCGCCGCTCAGCACTGACATTTCAGCCCGCAGCCAATTCGTCAAATGCAAAATACTATATCTGCCGTGTTCCTTTTTACAACGCAGTTTGCAGGCATAAAAACGGTCCTCTTTCGCTCTTGGCCCTTCCCTCCATGGAAGCAGAGTTCCCTACAGACGTGCGTACACCGGCTGGCTTCGTAGCAACAGCGCGCCCATGCCTGCTTGTGTCTATATCTGTATGGACCATCCCTCCTAATCGGCTGGCCTCGATTTAAGGCCATGCAAACGGACAGATGACCTTAACACCCATCTAAAATGCGCGTATGCTATGCGCATACGCATGTACGTAGTAATCAGCTAGCCTTGGTTCCGTTCCTCGATCGGGAGCAATCCGTTATCAACGGCCCCTCAGGGCGGCGAAGCCGCCGCCGCCGTCGCCGCCGCCGCCGCCGTCAGCCTGGCCGTCAAATCGTCCGCCCGCCGCCGCATCTCGCCCGTCATCTCCGGCGACAGCCCCTCCTCCAGTCGACGGATGGCGACGTCGATGGCGGCGTTCGACAGCCTCGCGGCGCCGCCGTACCAGGCCTGACTGGCGTTCATTACGGCGGCGGTCAGCGGCGAACCGGCGTTGACCAGGCGGACCAGCACCTGCGTGCGTGCGTTGATCAATACACATGTAGGATTCGACGATTACAAGGGGAACCGGTTTTCACACCGGTTGCTAGCCGTACAGGCTAGACAGATTGTAGGTTTCCACCCGCCGTTTGTACGACCGTTCGTTCACGCACATTAAAGTATGGTAAGGCCGTTTATGCGCAACCGGTACTGCATACACGTTGCGTGTCAGTCAGATAATAGGTTGAAAGTAGTGATACTCACGACGACGGAAGCACGACGACGAATGTGCGGCGCAGTGTTAGTTTTGGCCCTACTTGCGATGTGTATACATTTGGCTTTATGTCGGCAGGCAGGAACACGTGGCCCTGCGTGCGTTTCATGACCCAGAGCAAGCGTGTGCAACCGATAACAAATGAAGCGCCTTTCATTCCAATGCGAAGTTTTGTTTCCATTCCGTGGGACGACAGCGCTGCCTCTGGATGGATACTCGGACATATACCGACAGGCACCGTATTATTTGCACTGCTTCCGTACGGCCGTACCCGCAGTACAGCCTCGACGCGCAGCGCTGCCGCCTCCGACACGAGCTGCGACGCCCGCACCGCCTGTTGTGCGCTCGTGTTTGCGAGGCGCTGCGTGGCGGCGGAGACGGCAACGTCCGACAGCACGCGCACGGTCGCACCGCCCAGCGGGAACAGCTGTTGTAGTCGGCCCAGCTGCCCGTCGCCGTCGCCGCCAGCGGCGCTTCCCAGCAGCTGCTGCATGCGCTGCTGCAAAGGTCCCCCGCGGCCGCCGCCGGCAATAATGCCCCGCTGCCGTCTACTGCCGTCCGCCGTGTCCTCGCCCTCATCTTCAGGCCCCGATGACGCCTCACTGTCGCCGATACCTCCCACGTTACGATCCTCTCCTACGAAGATCGGGCGGATGGTGTTGGCATCATCATCTTCAACATAATCATCACCCTCCAGGCCGTTTGGTTGGGGGCTCGGGCCACCACTGGCTTCTGTCCCCGCGGGCTGCTGCTGCTGCTGCTGCTGCTGTTCCTGCGACTGCCGAAAACTTGCGGTGTTATCATGGCTGCCGTTCGACCCTTTCGGCCATAGCTGCGGGAGCTGGTGATGTGGTAGCAGGAGGCTTCCATCGGCGGATACGTCGTCCATAGCCGCCCCAGGCACGGCACTTGCACCACTGGCGCCGGCACTAGTAGTGGTATTTCTGCTGCCAGTAGCGCTGGTTACGGTTGCAATCTGTGGCGCGGCGGCCGGATCGGCCGCAGGGTTTCCCAGGGTCGATCCTGGAGCGGCATCAGGCCCGCCACCACCCGCAGGTGGTGGTACAGGCGGTTGCTGGCCACGAACGTTGTGACCCATGGGTCGGCGGGGCGCACTGGTGTTGCGGCCAGTGCGCTCCGACTGCGCCGCGTCGTCCTCGCGGTCGTCATCATCACCGCGGTCGTCATCATCGCGGCCGTCGCTGCCGTCGTCGAAGTCCGCCCCCTCGGCTGCCTCATGGCTCATGTCGTAATAGTCTGTATAGCCGTACCCGTTGTCCATGTAATCGCTTCGGTAGGCGGGGCCGGTACGCTCCACGAAGGCCCGGTACTCATCGAATGTCTGGAATTGGCGAAAGGAACAGTGAGAGACGGGTCACTCGCTGTCGCGCAGCCCTGAATTTAGTAAATATTTCTCTGAGCCACTCACTCATCAGACTTAAAGATTTAATATTGGCGGTCGCGCAACCGCCTCCCCGCTGCGGTCGCCTACCCGCTATCCCAGTCGCCGCCGGTCGCCTACACGCTATCCCAGTCGCCATCCGCCTCCATCTCCCTGACCCCTGGCCCGCTGCTGACGCCTTCGCTGCCATTGCCTTCGCTCCCGACCAGCCCCTGCTTGTGTCGACCAATGTCGTCCCGGCTACGGCTACCGCCGCGGTGGCCGCCTATTGTTCCCGAAACCCCTGGCATAAATTAATTTCTGTAAATATTTAAATTAAGCTTGTTCCAAATTTGTTATGTATTTGTTTGGGACATGACCCTGTGAGCATGGTTATAAACAGCAGCAGAGGGTTATAAAAATCAAAAGGAATCATGCACGCACAATAATTTCACGTTCCCTTTCATGATATAGATATCATCATACGTAAAATTCGGTTGACATTAAAAGGGAAAGTACCAAACGAAATGGGACAAATAAACAATATCCGCGGAATCCGTAGCTAGATAGCTCCGCCGAAGCTAGTGCCGCCGGGATACATGCCCTACCAAAGAAACCCCTGTTTAAATCTGGCCAATACTGCGACGGAATGGCGAGCTTATTTGGCATCAATCGTCAGCAAAGGCAACAAGTCCTAAACCATCAGTGTGTCAAAACATCATGCGCCAAGCAGTTGCCCGCCCCTGCCCGCCCAGTGAAGTGCCCCCCAGTGCCCAGTGCACCCCTGGGCGCTTCGCGCTGGGGCCCCGCCCAAAAAACCTGGAGGTTGAACCACTCTAGGCAAAAAGGCGCCAGGCCGGTGGGCGTCTGCGTGCCGATGACGACGCCGCTGGTGTTGCGCGCGCGCGCCGCTGCGGCGAGCCTCCCCGATGGCAGCGAGATGGTGCGGTTTCCAGAGCCATCGTTGCCGGCGTCGCCGTCACGTAGAAGATTCAGCCCCGTGGTAGCCAGGCCCGTTTGGAGAACCTGACGTGCACAAAGAGTCGTACATGGAACGAAGGCAGTTTCGGAGTCTGCGTGCGTATGTACATGAGCCTGGGTTACGTGGAACTGGTGACGGGATGGAGCTGGTATGTGGATGGCAGGAGCGAAGCTAAATCATAACGCTAGCTTGAAGCGCGCGGGTTGAACAAAGCGCATAGGCCCTATGTATCAACATTTGCTTCGTTCCGCCATCAGCACGCAGCAGAGTGCGTGAGTAGCCGGAAAGTCACACACGCGAACTCCAACCCGCTTGTTTGTATATATGTAGTCCAATCTGCTGACCATGCCAACCAGCTAGATAGCAGCGCGCGTCGGGTCGCACCTACCTGGGTACATGTGATCGGGTCCCACGGCGAAAAGATGTTGTAAGGGTACGCGATAACCTGGCCGTACTGCTCGACCCGTGGGTCTGCGTGCGCGCACGTAAGAAGCACGAAGTGAAGTCCATCAAACTTTGATTCGCTCAGAACACTGGCGGCGGCGGGCGGGCCCTATGTCCCTCCGCTGCGGTTCGGTTAAATTACACCTGCTGTTAGCGCGGTCGTGTGATCCACAGAAATATCCGGTCGTCATCATGCCCCACGGCATGTAACCCGCAGTAGTGTCACGTGTAAGCTTCCATGCTACTTATCCGCTTACTTACCCGCAAAATTGACGAGCGCGTTGGTCTGACCCACCGCCTCAACACCCGCGAAGCCCAGCGGCTCGTCCCCGCGGGACACGATGGCCCGCGACACTGCCGGAGTGGTGCTCGGCAGGTTCAGGGAGCTCGCTTGGGACTTCATTTCGTCCAACGAACGAAACGTATGGACGAACGTATGGACGGACCAGTAGCAGGCGGTGTAGGTAAGGAGCAAGTTCGAAGTACGTAGTAGAGCGCGGACGACGGATAAGATGACATGCATGAGGCCAGCGGGCAGGGGCGGAAGCAAATGAGGCACGAGACACATACAGTCGTTCAGTGCGTAAAGATCGTGGCCGCGTGCGTGCAGTGAAACACGAAGACGAAGCGCACCAGCAGTCATGCCTTCTGCAGCGTCCTAGAGGCGTAGTGCATGTGTCGTACAGATCTCGCGCGCTCGCCCGGAACGCACCTGCTGAAGCCCGCATGCCAAACCCACCTGGGACGTGGAGACCCCCAGGCTTCCGCTGAGCGCGTTGGCGCCGATCTCCGTCACGAAGTAGTACCCGCCCGCGGCGGTAATGCCCGAGGGCCCCGTGTCGGCCTCGCCCAGGAAGTAGCCGCGGCTGGGGAACAGCGAGCAGCACTCTGCGGCGGGCGGGCGGATCACCGGTACCGGTGCGGTAATACGGTCCGCGTGCGTGCGCCACCTATTTATGGTCGCTGACTACTCGTGCTAGGTGTCTGGTTGATAAGAAAGATAAGTGCTCCACGCAGCAGGTAGGCACGTGCATGTGGATATCGGCGCGGGCACCACGGCTGCGGAAGAACGGCGACGGCGGCGGCGCGTCGATGGCGCCAGTGGTTGCGGTCACCATCCAAAATCAGCCCCTCCTCCGGTCGCGCTAACACATACAGCGGGCCCTGCTGCGAGCGTCGATACGACAGGAACACAACACAGGTCAGGCAGTGGTTGTTGCTTGGAAGCACTCACGAAAGAATTTGGGTACGACAACCCAGGCCGCGGTGGCGGCTGACGGGCGGCCCTGACCGCCTTCGCCGGTGACCGCCGCCCACCAGCGGCCCTGACTGGGGTTGAATGCCAAGGCCTGCGATCCAGCAAGATGGCATGACCCCGCGAGCAACACGCATGTATGGCAAGGCGTAGTACCGGCAAGCTGAAGCCTGTCTGCCAAGCAGCCGCCGCGATGAGCGTAAGAAAAGAGCGCGCCGCCGCGAGGCGAACGCGAGCAGAGGGAGGGAGGGAGGCCATCGGGCCGCTGCGCGCACGACTCGCATCACGTGGACCGGCTGGCTGCCTGGTAGTGCATTATCGTCGCAAACCACCACTGCACCACAGCTTCGCCGGTCGAATTATGTGTCCATCCGGTCGGATTATGTGTCCATGTATGTGGAAAGCTATCCGGGCCATCCAGAAAAATGAGGCCCGCTTTTTGCTCACCGCTGAGGTCGCGAAGCCCGCGCCCACGTTGACTGTGCCATCGCGAGTGAGACGGAACTTCCGGTCGCCACCCAGGCTAGCGCTGACCTGACCCGAGGGGGCCCCGGCGTACCTGCGTGCGCCCATGCACGGCGCAAACGTGCTTATGTGTAGTGCGCACGCGCGCGCTGCACGGGGCCATTGCGCGCTTAGGTCGAGGCGGAGGCGGTGGTGGTACTGAGACAACGGTGCTGTGTGGTGTTGTCATCACTTGTTGTAGCGTGAAAGACGAGGCGAGGTTGGATGGACGGTGGCGGGAGTGGTGCGTGAGAGGTGACGTGAGTGCGGCTGGGACAGAGGTAGGGTTGCACGGCAGAGATGCGCACGTTTAGCTAGCTAGCCTGGCTTAGCCTGGCATGTGGTTTCGGTTTCCCGCCTCCACTGCTGCATTGCACGGTATCATACGTGGTTACCATCCAGCAACCTGATACCACCCTGCTCGTTCAACCGCCCGGCGCGCGAGCCTTCTTGGTTGTCTACTTCGGTCCCTGCTGGCTGCGACCTACGAAGTGCCCTGCAGATGGACCGCAAGTACACCACCAACCAGACCGCCAAGGCAAGGCAATAATGCCCATCGTTCGACAGCTATTCGCCCGAAGCCACCTACAACGTAATTGAGTTGATATCCAGGATGCGGGGTCCGATATAAAGCTGCTGCAGCCGGCGGCGGCCGTTGCCCTTGCCGCCGCCGCCCCACTCCGCGACTCCGGCCACCGGCCTGCTGCTGCCGGCGCCATCCATATTAAAAGGGGCGCCTGCTGCCCGACGGTCGTCATCGGCGTCTGGGCGCGCCGGCTGCTGGCGCGTTCCGCCGACGCCACCACTGCTGCTGCTGCCGCGGCCTTTCGTGCTGCGGATGTTGGCGGCCGCCCAATCGGGCCAATCGCCCATCGGGTAGCCAACGTTATTTATTATCCTCGCCGCGCGTTGCTCCCACAGCAGTTCTTCCCCGTTAAGTGCCGCCTGCGCTCGTGGACCTCTGCCTCCTGGGTTAGCGGGCTGCCTTACGCGGGGAGCGCCCGCTGCTGGTAGCAGTCGCCCGCTGCCGCTGACGATAAGCGCCGACGCCGCCGCTGGATTGGGACTTGAAGCATCGTCGACGGAGGCGACGGCGGCGCCGCTGCCACCACCGCTGAGGCGTCGCCACCGGGCCGCGGCCGCGGATCGTGGGAGGTAGCCCTGCAGTACGACCGCTGAGCGTGGAGGCCCAAACGCGGCGGCGGCGGCGGTGGCACCGCCGTCAGGAGCCGTATTATCAGGGTTTCTGCTGTGGAGTCCGTTGACAGGGGCAGCGGTGGCGGCCGGTGCTGCAGTGGCGGCAGGCGCGTTTACAGCTGCAGGCCGCTGCCAGCCGGACGAGCCCGTGCTGCAGAGCTGTCCGGAGCTTAGGAAAGGGAGGGTTAGGCACAAGAGCGCCAAATGCAGGAGCTCCCTGGGCCCAGCTGCGCTGAGTCGTAGCGGTCTGGGATCTGTCCGCTGCGAGCGCGTCAATGCGTCTGCCGGCTTGTGCGCCTTTACAACCATCTGGAAATGCCGGAGCCAGTGCAGTGTCAGGATTAAGTGAAGCGGTTGGTCTCTCTGATGCTGTGTAGGGAAGGAAGCGTAACGATGTGATGCCTTGCGATGCCACACACGGGAAAAGGCCAGTTAGGTGATGGGAGGAGCCCAGCAATTAAAATTTCCGTTCTTGATGAAATGCACAAGCCGTTATCCTGTCCACGTCTGGCTTTCGTCTGGAGGGCGTCTGCCGTGTTACCCTCTGCGCGATTAATGTCGAGCCGTCCTAGAAGAAGTTTAGTTTCTCTGGTACGCTAAAATGCTTTGAAAGTGTGTTTTACAGGCATAAGGAATGTGATGATGGTATCAGACTGCTTCCACTGTTGTCGTCGTTCGAACGGTTAAAGCTAGATAGATGCTGGGGAGCTAAGCATGCACAAATTTTACATGCATATGCGCATACATAGGTATACTTCTCAATTTTGCATCGATTTTTTTGGCAAAGTGGCTTTCCTGAGGAAGATGCCTCCGCGAGCCAACTCCCTAACCGACAGCGATCCCAACTGCCCGTACCACGCAATCGGATTTTCGGATACAGTTGCAAAACGTCAAGACGATGCTTGCCAGATCATATGCAAAAGTTTCGTCTGGAGGGCGCTAGGGCACACTACGTGAGCACACCACACAACCTGGAGTCGACAAGGACACCATCCGATGGCGTCTGGCGTTAAGACTGATACCAGCAAGCGCTTAGGAGCATTGCTGCTGCAGGGATGGGCGATGCTTGCGGAAAACTGCCCGGACTGCAAGGTGAAGACAGTGTCCCCAACTGCGCGGCCGCAATTTCCTGCTGATCACCTTAAGCAAGATCACCCGTTTTAATGCTTCATTGAATAATGCGGTCCTACAGTATTCACGTTCATCCGAAAGAAACGGCCCTCTCGCCGGGGCTTTCCTTTGTCGGCTGGAATAATGACCGGTGATAACCTCCATTGCTAATTCTGCTATACCGTTAAGCATTGAAATGCGGCCCGCATTGTCTGTCGGCTCCCAAGGTTCCGCTGATGAAGGAGCGGGCATCAGACGAGCGGCTGTGCGTCAACTGCGACACCACATTCGTGCCCGACGGTCAGGTAGGCATACAGTGGATGTCGAGAGCGCATGGTCTCTCGTCCTATACCCGGCAGGTGCCGTCGCGTTGACGCCGACTGCTCGTCTTGTACGCCATCCACACTGCCGCGTGCAGGGCCTCCGTCCGACGAACAGGTCATCCCCGAAGCAGACAGAGGGAGAGCTACAGCAGCGGGAGCAGCAGACGGAGCAGCAGGACGGCTCTGAAGGGGGCAGTACGGACGATGCCTCGTCGTACAGCTACGACCCGCGCGCGGACCCTCGCCTGGGGCCGTTCGCATCCGCGGCTTCGGATCGCCCTCCAGACGATGCCGGTCCGCTGCAGTCCAGCGTCGCACGGGGCTCGCGGGCGGTAACACCACTCACAGGAGCAGCCGAGCGCAGGAGCGGCAGCCACGGCGGCACCGCCGCCACAGCAGCAGCAGCAGCAGCAGCGCCGGCGACGGCGAATACACCCGATCCTTACGGTCCACGCCACGCCGGCGCTGCGGTCTCCTCGGCTGGCGCAGCTGCTGCTGCTGTGCCAGGCGCTGGCGGCAGCGGCAGCGGCGGTGGGCCCCCTTCTACGGCAGCCGATCCGGTCGAGAATGTGGCGGACCTGTTGGCGGCTAAGATGCTCCAGGTGCGCAAGCCCAGTAATAGTCAACCCAGAGAGCATTGGCAAAGGGGTGGACAGCGGGGCCCTTTTCCGGGCAGGGCGCGTATGGGAATCGAGTTGCTCAGCGACAGCACGGACGGCAACGAGGAAGGGCGCGCGAGACCCGCGCCCAGAGACGGCCCCGAAGGCCTCAACACCGCCCATCCAATGTACAGACCACATGTAGCATGATGCCGTCAGCCGGGCTTCGGCGCCTGCGATGGAACGAAGGGCCGGAAATATGATGTGCTCTTGTCGTGGGAATATGATGCGGAAAAGGCAACCCTTTCTTTCAAAGCAACCCTTTCTCCCCGCGCTGAGCTCCCGCATCTGCTGCGCTGTGCTGTGCCGTGCTGTGCTGTGCCTTGCTGTGCTGTGCTGTGCAGGGCTGGGCGCTCCTGGACAAGTACTGCCCCAGGTGTGTGTGCACCGCATGTTTGTATGTTCGGGGGAGAGGGGCAGGGCCTACTCCTCACGGTTTGGTCTACGCTCTCGTTTATCGCATCGCAAGAAAAAGCATGCGGTTGGGTCTGCGCTCTGTGGGTGTAGGGTTTCGCGGGCATCGCGGTGCGCTCCACCGGGCCTGAGCTCCTGCAGTCGTTGTGCGGGAGTAAAGCACGGTGGCGCGACGAGCCGCCCCACAGTGCACTGCTGTCCGGCCAATAGGATCGCTCGCCCGCCCCTTCGCCCGCCCCTTCGCCCGCCCGCCCCTTCGCCCGCCCGCCCCTTCGCCCGCCCGCCCGCCCGCCCGCCCGTGGGGACCAGTTGCAACACCGTGCTTGTCCGGTCAAAGGCCAACAAGCGCATGTTCTGCGTTGCGTGCGACATCTGGGTAGTGTCGGAGGCCGACAACCAGCAGCACCAGCAGCAGAAGCCCCCGGCGGCAGGGCAGCAGTCGCAGCCGGATGAGGCTCGGATGGGCGCGCAAGGGCCCAGCGGTCAGCCGCACCCACAGCCGGCGCCAGTGCCGGCCGCGCCCTCCCTGGGCGCGAGACAGCCGCCACCGCAGCAGCTTCCGGCAGGCGCCTCGCCCCGGCAGCTACCGCCGGCACCGGCGCAGCAGCAGCAGCAGCCGTTGATGCAGCTGCCGCTATTGTACCAGCAGTTCTTCACGCCGACGGCAGCGGAGGCGGAGGCGGCGGGCGACGGCGCCGGAGTCTGCCCGCTTGGCTCCTCTCCACCGCAGCAATGGGTGAGTAGGGCCGGTCCTGTAAGATGTCTGTGCAGACTTTCGGTGTCAGTCAGCAGCCTTTCGGTGATCCGCCGCCCGAGCAGCGCCCACCGTGCCCTGCCCAGTCAGGCAGCAGGTCTGCCATGGCACGGCACGGACATGCACGGAACGGCACGGCACGGCAGGCCGCGAGATTAGCTTTTGTTTCTGGGAAGAAGAGTGCTGCGTTATTAAGGACCCAAATTTGGTGTGCAAGTTGCAATGGTTTGGTGGTATGCGCGGTCTCCGCGCTCTCGCGAACACCGCTACCGTGGGCGGCGCCCTGACGACCACGCGCGGAAGACGACCCGGGGGCCTGACACTGACATGACCACGCCCAGGACCACGCGCATCCCGCCCGGGAGGCTTCCGCGAACGCGGCACGCGAGCTTGAGGGCGCCCTCAGGAAGGGGGAGGGGTCAATGGGCATTTATGGGGTGAGGCGCGGAACCATCGGCCCGCCCCCGCCACCCAACACAAGGCATCCCGCGGGCCTGCTATCTAGCCACGGCCACAGCCTTGCAGCCCCGGCGCCAACCGTAACCGGCGGGCCCACCCGCTGTCACCCGCTTCAACCCGCTTCAACCCGGCCACCTCCCACCGCTGCGGTGATTTGCACATCACCTTGCGCCCTGCGCCTGGCCTACTTGACGGCGCAACCCCTCCGCCCCGCATCTCAACAGCCCGGGGGAGGTCCCCCCTGGAGCCCCGAGACACTCCTCGGACCCCTCCACCACCACAACCAGCAGCATCAGCAGCAGCAACAGCAGCAGACGCAGCACCTACGGCAAGCGCGGCAGGCACCCTCGTCAGGTCAGGGCATCAGCGGCAACGGCGCCGCCGCCGGCGGCGACGGCGGCAGCGGCAAGCAGCCCAGCGGCACCGCGCTGCTTCTGACGATTGGCAGGACGGTGGCCGTGAAGTGAGTCGGATCTGCCGCCCTGCGGCGGCGTGGGGAGCAGCACGCGCGGGCGATTGCTGCAATGCCGCCCTTGCAACGATGCGGGTGGGGGCGTTACGAGTAACGCACCGCGGCGATGGGGGAAGGCGGGCGGTTTTGGGCGGTGTTGGGCGGCCGCACCGCACCGCACCGCACCGCACCGCACCGCACCTCACCGCACCTCACATCTGACGGACCCTCCCCATGAACGAGCGAGAGCCTTGTGCTGCCTTCATTCCACACGCCCGCGGGGTTACTTCCGCGCGCTATTCTGCATCTCCACTGCCAACCCCACTCCCAGCACCGCCGCTCTTTTTCTGGCCTCAGCGGTGAATGCACTTCTGCGTTATCTAGATGGCTCAATGGCGCATCGCACTACAAACCCTCCACAGTCCACATCCTCACACCTCCACACCACCTCTGGCGCAGGATGGCGGAGGCTCAGGGGCTGCTGGAGCGCACGCCGGCGGTGGACACGGAGCAGGCTCGGTCGTACGTAGCACTCATCAGCGAGTGCCTGGACCTGCTCTCCAAGCTGCACAGTCTGCAGCAGTGAGGGAAGGAAACGAGGAAGAAGTCAGGGCGCCGCGCTTGCTTGGCCCCCCGCTCCGGCCTCCGGACCGCATGTTGTGGTTCCGGAGCCGTCTTGAGGCGCCTGCCTTGCCTTGCCTTGCCTGTCCGATCGGTGTGCTGATCCTGGGCACCCGATATCAGCCAACCGACACCCTGCGGCTGGCCTCCTGCTCGACTTTTGATGGGTTTGCTTCAGGGCGGTGCTTGCGTGCGTGGTGTTGCTGCCGGATGCGGGCGGGCGGAGGCGCACCGACCGGCGGAGGCGCACCGCTTGATGGCTGTTGTTGTTCGGAATGTATGTATTCTGGTCAGGTGTCCTGGCGGTGTGCTGGTAGGCGGTCATAGGGTCATGGGGGTACAGCGCATGGCACTGCTACCAGCTGGCCCCCGACCCGGGGTGGAGACAACGGTGAAGTGCGTTTCGCGGGTGCGGAGCCGAGCCGCCTCCCCCCCCCCTCAGCGTTCCAACTTGCGTCACAAGTGGGGGTGTCAAGTGCAGCTAATCTGTTCGGACGGCCACAGGAATTCGCTGCAAGCCCCCGTCACAGGGATTTGCTGCCGGACGTCTAACAGTTCGAATAACCCTGGTAAATTAAACAAGCGACAGCCCATCCTGATGTCACGGTTCGTGCCCTCCCTTTTGTCAACCGCATAGGGTACATGAGCGCGTGCGCGTTATTATTATACCGGTATCAGCCGTTTTACAGAGGACCTAAATGATCACCTGTGCTGCTGTGCACGCGCACCTGTCGTTCTTGTTGGCCACGATGAATAAAATGTGTGTGTGTTACATGGTTGGGGGTGCGTGCCCCTCTCACGAACAAAAAACCATACGAGCCGAGGGCCAAAGGGGGCGAAAACGCCAAAAATCACGGCAGTGAAAAGCCGCACACGATGCGGGAAATGTCCGGACACCGGCCCCTCACTAAGCACCAGGGCGCCGCCGCCCGGCTTCGCAAGCCTAAAGTCGATAAAATAGCTTAATTGGTCGCTAGAATCGTTCCAAGGCCGACCCCCATGTCCTCTATCCTGCCGTACTTGAGCGATCCATACACACGAGCGAACACACTCGTGGGACCCCGCGAGTGCCACACCTGCACGGCAACCCCCATCCCTCCGCACAATCCAACCCATCACATTGCGACTCATTGCGAAATCCTGCCGGTCAGAGCACATCATTGTTGTCCATCCATCACTAAGCATGGCTGCCCATCCATATGAATCGCCATTGGATCAGACCGAAACGACACAAGCCACCCCCACGCTGTGCTGCCGTGCAGTATGGCGCCCAGTTACCCCCGACGCGTGTGGGTCTATACGTACAGGTATATACATTGAGGAACTAGTGTTATATGTAAGGCGCTCAGGCCGCCCCCTTCGCAACCGTAAACGCGCGTAGTAACATGTTTCTCAGGCCGTGAACCTCGTAGACTCGGTGCACGAAGGAGTACGCCCCCCCCCCATTCGCCGTCTATCAGTTGCCGGTGGTGTTGGCCGAACGCGCAGGGACCTTGGTACCCGCCCAGTCGCCGCGCTCGTTGTTCGGCTTGGACTTGGGATTCTTCCCGCAAGCCCCGCACTTGACAAGCGACGCCATCTTGCCTTTGAAGTCGCCGTGAAGGCAAGCCGCACAGTACCTGGAAATCATCAATTTTAGCATGGAAATTGATATATTTAGGCCGCAGCTCGATGGGATGAGCATTGTGCAGCGGAGGACACATGGCATGCAGACCGACAGCATCGGACCAGCGTCAGAGATGCCACCAACGCCTTGACGTGTCTATAAGTATCTTATACGTATAATCAACCCTTTTCATGGCGTCGACGACACAATAACCCACACATGTTCAGTTGCCGTTCACTGCCATGTCGACTCACCGAGTCCCGCAGTGCAAGCACTTCAGGTTTGTAGACGGGCCATCAGAAAGGCAGTAAAAGTTACACATTTTGTCCTCTGGTGATTGTTGGCTTGCTGGGATGTTTGTCGGTAAGGGTAAGGAAGCAGTGATGAAAACCTGCCGGAAACTAGTTGATACCACCTTTTGCAAGACGGAATAATTGAGCTCATACAACGTGAGAGGTATTTGTTCGTTAAATAAATTTTCTGCACCCTATTATGGGACACCCCGTATTATGTCACTGTGTGTGACATGGGTAGTGGGTGATTTATATTTGTAAGTTGCATCCATAATTGGATATCCATTATATCTGAATGGGAAACATTTCTGCACCCTACTGTTTGTGCCACTGCTCAGCCCTCCATCTGGTCTGGTCCCTTTCTGTGCAACACATCTATTGGTGTGCACTCCATACATGTCTCTGTGTGTATGAGGTTTGACATTGTGCATGTTCAGCTCATTTGGTGGAAGAGGGCAAGCCTCTTTACCTTGTGGTTGTGAGTTCTATCTGAGCCCCTCACTGGGCAATGTATGTCTTTATCAGCAAGTACACCAGGTTTGCATGAACGTAGGCCAATGGTTTGTTGGCAATTTTGAACAGGGTGGTAAGTCTTTGCTGCGGTGGGCAACTGCAGTGTTCAGCACCAGATCGGTGACCCTGCCGTAGAATGGGGTAATTCGTGCAGGGGGGAATTTGCGCAAATTCGCACAACTTCACACGAATTCGATATATTCAATTCTGTTCCATTGCCAATATACTTACGTTCTACTTAAATCTCTCCTACACTGCCGGGGCGGCGCACCGTCCGCAGGAGACGGTGCCGCGCTGCAGCAGCTGTCCGGCCCCCTCTGTGCTGCAGCTGCTGCTCTCCTGCACTGCCGGGGCGGCGCACCGTCCGCAGGAGACGGTGCCGCGCTGCAGCAGCTGTCCGGCCCCCTCTGCGCTGCAGCTGCTGCTCTCCTGCCCTGCCGGGGCGGCGCACCGTCCGCAGGAGACGGTGCCGCGCTGCAGCAGCTGTCCGGCCCCCTCTGCGCTGCAGCTGCTGCTCTCCTGCACTGCCGGGGCGGCGCACCGTCCGCAGGAGACGGTGCCGCGCTGCAGCAGCTGTCCGGCCCCCTCTGCGCTGCAGCTGCTGCTCTCCTGCACTGCCGGGGCGGCGCACCGTCCGCAGGAGACGGTGCCGCGCTGCAGCAGCTGTCCGGCCCCCTCTGCGCTGCAGCTGCTGCTCTCCTGCACTGCCGGGGCGGCGCACCGTCCGCAGGAGACGGTGCCGCGCTGCAGCAGCTGTCCGGCCCCCTCTGCGCTGCAGCTGCTGTCCTCCTCTGCTCTCCTGCACTGCCGGGGCGCCGCGCTGCTGCTACACAGACCCTAAAACCCTGCACTGCTGCTCCCGTGCCCGTTTTCCCCGAGCCCCCTGTTCCCCGAGCCCCCTATGCCCCGAGCCCCCTGTGCCCCGAAGGCATACGCCTCCGAGGGCGTACGCCTCCACATCTACGCCGCGTGTTTGTGTTTTGTGACTTGGACAGCAATGAACGAACTCGAAGTTGTGGTTTGACTGGGGCACAAATTCGGCAAGTCCTTACAATTAAACCCCACAGAACACCAGCAACATCATCTAGGGGATTTGTTGCAGTCTCACTTGTAGACAGTACGTGCGCGGGTATGGGTGTGGGCGGGTTATCCGCCCTTGCCGAAGGGGGGGGGGCGGTGGGTGGGTGTCAACCTTCGTACTCGCCGGTTTCACTGCCGGGCGTTAACCGGGCCCGCCAGTAAATTCGCCTTGATTCCTTCTTTCTGATCGTATACCCTGCTTGTAAGGAAGTTCAGGCTGGTAACAAAACATCCTTCCAACGCGATCTTGCCCCGAATTTGCACAAATTTGCAAGGCTTTTTATGCCGTAGGTTCCAAAAATTTCGCGGCCTTCGGCCGCGCAGTTTACCCATTCCCCATTCTAGGTAATTAACGGTCTTTGGATCACCCCATAATTTGCGCAATTTGCCGATAGCACTCAACTTAACCCGTACGGATTTAGTGGGGCCCCGCCCTTTTTCCGGCTTCAAGGAAGCCGACACCAACCCCTTGTCAGCGGACAATTCTAGTGGGTTGCTGCGCTGCATACCGCACCTGACGTTGTTAAAAGCAAACGAAAGGACAGCCCAAACGACCAGCGAATCTACCCGGCGGGTTTAAACTGGTTTGGATCGAACATCGACCCTTATCGACGAACGGCTACTCAGCGGCTGACCGGCGTCCCTGGCACAGGAAAAGTAATTTCTAGAGAAGCTCTTTGACGGCTGAGAGGAGAGTGGCGGCTTGGAAATCTCCTGGATGAGTGGTGTTCCGATTGTTCCTGCAGGCGCTCGCAGCTCGTCGCCTCGCTCCAAAAGGCCAGCCAGGGCCTGCCAGGGTAGCCTGGGGCTCAGGATAGTCCTCACGGAGAAGGGCCTTGTCAGCTACCTATGACCAGCCTGATAGCTCTGGTTTGGTGTGTGTGTGTGGGAGGTGGGAGGTGGGAGGGCCTTTCTTCCTTGCAGCTGTCGGCTCATGGCAGGTCGGTATCGGTCTGTCTGGTAGGTCTGGTGCTTATCACCCGGCTTTGCCCGAGCACACCCGGCCTCCTCTTTACGGCTGATGCATCCGGATAGGCGGCCGTAACGACTGGGGCGTGCTGACTTTGCTCGGGTAGCCTGCCCTTATGCAGTGTCTGGCCACATACCTACATTCTTCGCTTACCGCGCGCTTTCTGTGGTTGCGATCATGAGGCCCTACCTGTTAGGGGTTGGTACGCCCCAGGCAGGGGCCGTTGTGGCGAACAGAGCACACATGCCCCTGGGGCCAGACAGGGCCGTGCGGCCAACGTGTGGGCCGACGCAGCCGCCCAAATCGGCAAAGCCAGGACGCGGAAAGAACCCCGTGGCCCGTGCATGTAGAACCGCCTGCCTTGAGATTTCGAAATCTTTGTTCGCACCGGATATGTTTTGGGGCATGGGGGGCATGGGGGGCCGCGGCTGGTTGCTTGGGACAGGGTGTTGCGTCGATCGACCCGCGGGTCACTCACCGTATCTGATCAGGCAACGTTTCCGTACCCAGAGGCATATCGTAGCGAAACTGATCTTTACAAAAACAACATTTTGTGACATTTATAACCTACTTGCAACCGAAAATGCCGATTTAAACCCGTCGCCCTACGCAAACGATCTGATGCGCGCGCGTGCGTCAACAGCGGCCGCCACGACACGACAACAGCGCGCCGCTCGGCTTCCATCGGCCCGCAACAGCGGCTTTCATGGGGCGTCATCGTATACCGATCCGATCGGCGTGCGTTGGAATGGCCAAGGGATCCAGGCACTTTCTGACTTCACTGTTCCAAAGGGCACCTGCGGGGCGCGGGCGTTTCAGGTCGCCTCGCCAATGCGCCGTCGTGTTCGTTTGTGGGTCCCGCGACAAACAGGCGACTGGCCCTCACCCCTCCAAAGCTCCCATGTCGGTCGCGAATGTAGGGCACCAACTTCGTAGTATTCGAGCGCTGACGCAAGCGCATGCAGACGTATGCACGAGCACACGCCTGCGGCCCCCGGCGGCGGGGACTTCGGCGGGGACTGGCAGGGGAGCAACCCGGGCAGCAGCAGACGGTCGGGCCCACACGCCACACCTCCGGGACGCAGTACGACAAACACGCGCGCATAACAACCGAGGTCTCTTGGCGTGGGCGCGCATATATAAACGAAAACAGTAAACTTGGCGGCCGTATACTGGTAGCTGCGGTCAACGGTTCACTCGTGTCCAAGAATGGCGCTGGGAAATCGGCAGCGGTTGCTCGGGGGTGCCGGCCGAAACAACCCCAAAGGGGTCCTGCCGAGTATAACATTCGACTTGCACAACAGCCGACCGGGAAATGCCTCGACGGCAGTTCATATTCCCACTCACTCGCTCGCTCTTGCACCGCTGCTCGTGCAACACTGTCCCTGACCCTTCTGTTGCCTGACCTACCGTAAGGATTGCTGCATCACGACCTCCCCCCGTTCAGATACGCGCGCACGCGCTCACGCAACGCAACGCGTGGGATGTACTGCAGCGGCACACCCCGCCGTCATGTCGCACACTAACGCGCCGTACACAGGAAAACTTGATCAACGCCCCCAGAGTCAAGATCAATAAGCCAATATAAAAGATCACTGCGGCGGCCATCACAGCAGCGGTTGGTTGGCCCGGACAGCAGCGCTGACGGGCGAGGCGTCACAGCAGACGCCTCGCCCGTCAGCGCTGCTGTCCGGGCCAACCAACCGTCGCTATGTACAAGCCCGGCCGCTGCTCGGTACCTACCAACCAATAAGCTTAAGTCACCGCATCCAGGCGACAACAACGCATGGATCCGCATCACAGATCAAGAACTAGAGAGCCAACCATGACAACTCGGCCTCCCAGCCCCACGCCGTTACGCCCGCCTCGGCTCCAGAAGCTCAGCTTGCCTTGACCTTGCTGGTGACCCCGCCTGGCAGCAAGCTCAGCTTGGCCCGGCTCAGCGTCAGCAGCAGCATCAGGCCCAGCAGGCCCACCAACCCGTACTTGCCGTACACATCGGTCTTGAAGCCCGCGTAGCCGCGCCATACGGCGGTGCCGTGGGCAGCCAGAACCGCCGCAAAGATGAGGTAGCCGTTGAGCCGATGAAACTTGATGTACTTGTACAGCGACGGTACGGTGTTCATGGCGCCGCCGCCAAACACTGTACCGCGTATAATGTATGGCATATATCAGTGAAAACGGAAGCGGAAAAGGCAGCGGGGAAGGCAACAGCAGCACAACACACGTCGAACCCACGAAAAGGGAATCTTTATTTGGTGTTGACTCGGCGACAGGCGATTGTCGCGACGCAGCCCGCCGCTGCCAGGAGCACCCCGTGCCACGCCTTGTGTGGCACGCCCCAATGCATACCGGTATAGCCGCCGCCCCGACTTCCCCCTAACGCCTTGCCGCGCATTATCCACTGCGTTACGGTGTGTGGGCCTCACAGCCCGGTCATCCCTCCGCCCCGGCTCTGGTTCTGGATGGCTGTCCATGGGTACAGCGGAGGGGAGGCCCGCCGCACGTCGCTGCGCTTGACTTATGTGAGCCATCCCGCCCCTAAAAGCGCACCGTTTGCGACGAAGAACGCGCCCGTCAGGCCGCCTGTGATGCCGTGGTAGGTGGTGAAGTGCGGCCGGCTGTGGCGCTCCTTGTTCTGCGCGCCACACACACAAGGACAGGAGGGGCGAGGGCTGCGAATGAACAGTTGGGCGGTGGGCGGTGAGGGCTATGTGCGAACGAAGGACGGCTAGCTCGCGCGTGCGCGCACGCACGCACGCAGGCGCGCTTACACGAGGGGAGGGAAGAGGTGGGGAGGCTGGAAATCTCGGTACCACGGTGTCATGGCCGTCACGGCGATGGCCGCGGGATGGGTGCGAAAACATACGTACGGCACGATCCAGCGTGCGGATTTAGCTACTTGCGACCAATGTAACGCCTTCAACGTAAGGCGCCTTCCTGTTCGACTTGGTGATGTCGGAGGCCGATGCTGTCGGAGACCGCGCATTGACGGAGGACTAACCCACGGCCGGAACCCGCTCCGGAACCGGCTCACCAGGTAGATCGTGGCCGCCGCACCCACGAGGGAGAACAGCGCTAGCCAGTTGAAGATGGCGTGCCGGGTGACGTAAGGCTCCTTCGTGGTGCGTGACGCGGCGATCTTGCCGCGTATTCCCTGGGCAGAGGCCATGCCTGGAGCAGGGAGAGGGGCGCCGGCGGGAAGGGCCGGGCGGGTGAAAGGGGGCACCAGCAGGTGGTGTGTGGGTGTTGCGCGGGGTGACGGGATCTGCGGAAGAGCCTGGATGCAAAGCCAGATCAGCGTTTTAACAAACCAAGAATCTCGACATCACCGCTGAATCAGCTTAAAAGGTGGATCGATTGTTGTCTCGCGCAAGGGCTTGCGCATCAAGACAGCGCAAACGTACCAAGGGTAACGAACACAATGAACAGATTCGCACAGATCGGGTGCCATGTGTACAGTGCATTTAACGATAGCTGGCTGACGACAAGTACGTTATAGAGGACAACGCCCGCGTACGCGAGGCCCAGGAGCGGAAGCAGCATCTTCACTTTGCTCGAACGCCTGTCAAAATCGCGCAGCACCAATAGACGTGCGAATCGCTTGTAGTGAGCAGTGAGTGCGCGACCTTCCTCGCGACTGTTTTGCCGTACCAGTAGTGACGTCAGCGGAAGCCGTTACATGTCAAAAGCATTTCATTTTGTCCATTTACAACTTGAGTGAGTTTTTAATTACTAGGTTACTAACATAGGTGCTAACAATGGACGTACTTACTTCGTCGGCACTCCGAAAGTCGCCTCTGTTGTCGCGTGGGCGAGCTGCCCGAAGGCATCCTCTTGTACCGCTCGCATCGTCAATAGGTCATCAGCGCTCAGAGCCACCCAAGGCCACGGTTACGCTGACCAGCTTGAACCCACGGAGCTCCGAAACAGAACTCGTGCTGGTGAGGGCCATGGGAGCATAGGTAGAAGGAAACAAAGCAGCTCCCAGATCCCTGTAACCGCACTTGCTTAATGCCCGCAATTTCCACACACGCTGCCTAGGACCAAGCCCAACAAGACCTAACGGAGCTGTGCAAGACGGAGGAAGGCCTAGAGTGCTGGAAGGTGCGACAAGCCGACAACCCTTCACGCACATCCTGCTGACAAGCAACCGCTCCTCGAGCCTCACGGGAAAACGTCCCTCACGCTCCTCATCTTAACCTGTGACTTGCGCCGCGCCGCGCCTCGCCGCGCCTGCAGGCGCTGGGCTACTTCGTCACAAAGCGGCAGCAGCTGGAGCAGCACTGCAACTTGGAGCTGGACGAGGGGGAGCACGACCCGCAGGCCTGCACGTCCCTGAACGGCCTGGAGAAGTTCGTCCGGGAGCAGATGTCGGCTGGGTGGTGAGCCCCGGGGCGGCGCCCGCCCGGGGGTTATAGGACGGGCTTCGGCTGCTCTCGTGGCGTCCACGCGCGGCGTTCATGCTGCGGGCACGGAAGGAGCCAACCGCTTGCCCGCACGAGGGCGCGGCATGAGGGCGCAAGGCTCGCCGTTACGAGGCAGCGGCGGGGCCGAGCTTAGCAGGAAGAAGACAGACACGGGGTAAAATGTACCGCATCCGAGGTTCCCTCCCTGACGAAGCTCCTCTGTCTCCCAACCGCCGCGCGCTTCCTTCGCTGCACAAGTTGGCTGGCGGTATGATTGCCCGCCCGCTTGCTTTCCTTCTTCGTTCATACAACAAAATCGCAGTGTACAGAATCTGCGGAGTAACCTGCTCATCATGCAGCGCATCGAGGAGCGGCGCGCAACGGGCGGCGGCGCCTCGGCGGCGGCGGCGCCGCCGCTGCCCGCCATGACCGAGAAGGAGTTGCACGCCAAGGCGTGCTTGATCAGGCTATTCCATGCGCTAGACACGAACGGGGTGAGCTTGCGCGGGCGTGGGGGGCTTGGCGCGGGGATGGTGATCGGGGTGCCGTTTGGCAGACCAAGCACTGGGATGGGGTGAGGCTAGGCCGGCAGGATGGGCAGCTGGCCTGCCCCCTTGTCGGCGACTCCGTGACCCAGGAGGTGCTCTTTTGTAGTGCCGGCCGGGGCATAGCATCTAACTGCTCGTGGGTCCTGCGTGAATCACAATGTCAGGTACTGTTTTTTCCTGTTCAAACATAATCTTCCCATCTTCCAACCGTCTCGCAGGACGGCGAGATCGGCATGCTTGAGTTCCAGGACGGGATGGAGGCGCTGGGTGCCGTACTCACGGAGGACGACATGCGCCAGATCAGCGACGCCCTTGACAACGGCAGAAACCAAATGGATATCGACGAGTGAGTTGCCGTACCGCACCATGTCGCGGAGGTGGGGTGACGGAGAGAGGGAGCCGGGGAGAGCAATACCGGGTGTTCAGCGTGCTGGCGAAATGCATGTGGGGCGTGTGGGCTTGTGCACGTGGGCGGGGCCGCGGGGTTGCGCCGCCCCGCGCCTCGGTGTTTTTTTCTGTCTGTCTGACCCTAAATGGGCCCAGGACAATAACCCACCAGCCCGTGAGTCGCTTCATTGGGGCGCGGCTTGTGCGGATCGCGGATCGCCTGGGCCTGTGTGTGGTCAGGCTCACTATCGCCCAAGTCCCACCGGCGCTGCTGCAAAGAACGAACGAACGGATGTCGTCATCCTCGTTTCGAGGACAGCACCGAACGGGCGCTCCACTCCAACGCTAACGACATCCGAGCATCCGTAACCCGCCATCAAAATCCGGGTTGTGAGGCCTTCCCTGGTTCCCTCGCTTTCCGCGCAACACACTTCCCACTCCATATTACCGGTATTACATGCGCGACGATCCGTCTCGAAACAATCACACGGCGCCCCGAGCTTGAATGCAAACCTTCGCACGTGGGCCGGCCGCCGGGCGCGCCCCACATACCGTCCACCGGCCTGCCGGCCGGCATCGGCTTCCACCTGCGCCGCATTCTCTGTTGATCCCATCCATCCATCCATCGAATGCACGCCGAGCATTGCCCACTTCTGCCGTCGCATACCCTACCTTACCCTACCCGCCGCCCCTTACACGCAGGTTCGTAGAGGTCATGCAAGCCAGTCCGGTGCTGCACGGCGTTGCGATGGGGGACGACTCCAACTTCCTGCGTCACGCCGCCCACGTGCACGGCCACCACGCGGGGCCGGCGTCGGCCAAGGCTTAATGTCATGTCTCCTGTGTTGGGCCCGAATGCCCACACATCGCATTCGGAAAGGATTTGATGGGTCGCCTATACTACTGGACGGCCGTGTAACCCATTAATGGCATGCAAGTCAATGAAGTCATGCATAGCGGATCCCGTTAATTGTCGGCTGCCAGACGGCGCTCCCGGCGCTCCACGCCGAATTTTGGTTATGGTCGGCAATTCGACTGTAGCGGGATCATAGCATTTTGAACGTCATGATCTGCCGTCTAACTACATATTAAGGTTACGAGGGTCGTTGTCGTTGGTCGGTTGGGGTTCCCCGGCGGTTGTTACCTGTTGGCGCGAGCCCTGGTGATTGGCACTGCGGCCGCGGATATCCTTCTTGCACATGCGTATCGTTTCAATCCCTCACATTGCACCGCACCGCCATTGTGGCCCAATCGGACAAGCCCGACGTCCAGCGAGGGCGTGACGGATTTTCAAGCGCGGACAACTGTCGTACATTTGACGTCGTACGGTTAAGACAAGACGCCGGGCATGGACGATGATGTCGGCGTGTCGCAGCGACTGAGAGTGTGAGAACCCGGCTGGCGCGATTGCCAACTGTTGGGCTTGAGAGTTCGCGTCGGCGGTATGGCTGTTTGGATTTCACTCCGTGGGCCGAACGGCGCTTTTGTGTGCCGGTGGCAAACTTGCGACATATATATACATCATAGGTGCCACAGGCGCCACGGGAGCGAGAGTGATCGCCATAAGAGAGGGGAATCAATAAATCAAACCCAACCCGGTGCAAGGCCAAGCGCAGCGACCGCTGACTAAAGTGCCGGGGCCGGGCTGCCTGTGCCACGCTGCCAGCAGCCCGAGCCAGACCGAGACTGGGGCCGGCCGCAACGCCAAGTTTCCCCCAGCGCGCAGCTGTAAACCGAAAGAGCGCGGATCTCCGGCCCGTCGCTTCGGCGCGGGGCAGGCAGCCATTCCTGCCTTGCCTGCCTTTTCACCTCGTTGCTCATGTGTGCCACCTCAAAAGGCCGCCTCATCGCACGTTGAAGAGCCGCTGACTGGCATGGCCGACGTGACCGAAGAGGCGCTTGTTCAGCAGCATAAATATGGGTCCGTGCTTGTCGTCGGGAAGGTAGGCGGCCGAGGCGGCGTCCATGGCGGGGAAGAAGTTGAGTACGACAGCGTGGACGAGCTCATGGCCCAGCGTGTGCGCCAGCGCCTCGAGCTTGCTGGTGCAGAGCGCGCCCTCGAAGTTCATGGGGTTTTCCGCTGAGATGGACTCACGCCAGCGGTTGGCGTTGACGAAGATGGTGTTGTCATCGTGTAGGCCCGACAGCCATGAGTAGGGATCGCGGGGATCTTCGCCGGGCAGGACCTTGAGCGGCGGCCGGCGGACGCTGCGGATTTGGTGCGTGAGCAAGCCGCCCAGGAAGCACTTCTCCACCGCGGCGCAGAGCAAAGTGAGCTGCACGGGGTTGACCTTGTCCATGTCGAAATCGAGCTGCCATGCGCCGCCGTCGGATGACTGCGCGGTCGCAAGGACGCGCGACCAGGCGTGGGCCCGAGACTCCTCTTCGTTGCGCCAGCCCCGCGCCTTGTACACGCGGCTCAGCAGGGCCTTGACGAGCTGCAGCTCATCACTGGGGATGAGGCGGATGTAGTCGCGTTCGCGCATACCCTGACCATATGTCAAGTGAAACCACATCATTATGTAGGCGTCTATGTAGATTGCGTTATGAATTGACTTACACGTACGTAACACGGCGGTTCGCTTGCTTCATCGTTGTCATCGCGACTGCGGCGCAGTTCCTGTAGCCATGCAACCAAGGCGGAAGCAGCTGCAATAGTACCCATGACTATTATGGGTACACGATTTGCAGCGACGCGCGCCATCCGCTTATCAGGCAAGTCGTCTTAGTAGCCGTTGACGACATAAATGAAATTCACGGGATGAGGGATAGCGGGCTCAAGAGAAAGCACGATTCCCACTATGCGTAAAAGAGATATATTAGGATCACATGGTAATGGGCTGTGCGCAAAACCTTGGTTACTTGCCGTACTTCGGCAAGTCCGTACCGGCCACCGTGAACAACGGTCCCTGTTTACCTTCGACTAGATAGAGCCCCGTAAACTGCGAACGTGTTCTAAGATGACGCAATACCTGGAGTTTGACTCGGTGCACACAGCTGCGTCCACTTCGTCGAAGTCCTAAGCACAGCCCGTCACAGCCCCGTACGGCAGACCCTGACAGACTCAAGGGTGCCCTCTGCCAACCTATGCTTCGCTTCGCCCCTCGTCGCCATGGCTCAATCTCCTCAGCATCTTTGCATGGAGATGTCTGATGTGTTTCCATACATTACTTTAGAGCCACCGGAGAGGCCAAGCTGGCCCAATGTTCCAACCCACCTTAGTCAACGCCGAAACAAATAGGTATCCACCAACCTGGCAGTCACGCATCCTGTTCCAGATGCTCCCGTGACCGCCATTACAGGCGAAAAATACGAGCGGGCCTTGACACTCTCTAGCGTGACAGGCATCCCTTCAAATCGAGCATCCCTGCAACTGCCGAGGCGGCCGCCCGCACCCGGCACTCCCCGGGCTTGAGTGCGCAGGCGTGAGTCTGCAAAATGCCCGCCCTCTTATACGCTTCTTCGTCATCGCAACCTGCCTGCCCAATGCACCTGACTTAGTCACCCTGCACGGCGTCTCTCGCCCGTGAGTGCCGGACCATCGTCCCGCCCGCCTGCCGCACCCTACCAGATACCACCCAGATCTGCACGCGCACCCACATTTCCAGTTTTTCACGCCCTGGCCTCCACTTCAGGCGCCAACAGCGCCACTCCAAGCGCTAACAGCTTGGGGCCTGTCCCCCGACCCGCACTGCTGTGTGGGACCCCCATCGCCATCCGGCACCACCACCATCCATCACCGACAGCGGATCGGCATGGCGGCCCTCTCAGCGCTGCATGCCCTTCCACATCTCCGCCACGAAGGGCCCTATGCTTGGATCGTCCATCCACTTGGCCATGACCGCCGGCGTCGGGTTCTCCGAGATCTCCCTGATCGCAACCCAGAACTGCGCAGCGGCAGAGGCACAAGCCACGTGGGGGTCGCCGACGGGCTTAGGTGCGTGAAGATGAAGCGATGGGGACATGGACAAGTAAGAGGACACGTACGAACGGCCAAAAGAGCGAAAATGACGTGGCGGCCGGCGGCCCGGCCTTGGAGAGGATGGATGGATGGATGGATGGATGGATGGATGGATGGATGGATGGATGGATGGATGGATGGATGGATGGTTGGCGGCGGTTCGTTAGGTTACATGTAGCGGCCAAGCCATCGGGTGGGAGCCAAATGCTTTGCACGCGGCTTCCCCTGCATCCCTTCTCCGTACAGCCCTGCCGCCGTACCTGGGGGGCGTTGTACGCCTTCATGACGATCTGCGGGTCCACCTTTTCGAACATGAACGACATGTCCAACTTTCCCAGCAGGCTCGCATTCCAGTTGTTTCGGAGCGCCTGGTCGGCAGCAGCAGCAGCAGCAGCAGCCGCCGCAGTGGCAGCAGTGACAGCAGCGGGCAGCACGCTCAGGCAGAAGTATCAGGCAACAGCAGCAGTCAGCGCCAGCGCCAGCACCGGAAAGAGCCGAGGGCACCTAACGACGAGCTTGCACCAGCCCAGCCGCGGATGCAAGCATCGGGCTGCCGCTACCGCAGCGCAGAGAAGAAGGTGAGCCGTGAACGAATGCGCAAGGTCGCGGCACGCCGTGTACTGCGGTTTGAAAATGACGGGACAGCACCGGGCTGGTTCATGGTTGTTACCACACCGAACGGTTTGGCCACGCAGAAGGCCAAAGTACTCGGCGATTCCACCGATGGCCGGTGATGGGCGGCGGTTTCCCGGAGCAGCCCCCACGGCGTTCGCGCCATGCTGCTCAAGCGCGGAGCAGAGGTTGGAAGCCGAAGCCCTAGCTAAGCACCCACATACAGCCGATGAGCCGAAACGGCGGTGCAGGCGAGGCAAAATTTGCCAGCCCGCGGAAGGGGCTGCTGCGACCGGGGCTACCGTAGCTTTCGCAGCGCAACCCGCCCCCCCAGCCGTCGTACAGTGTCGTACACAGTGCGTCCGTACCTCGAGGTATCGCTGGTGGGCCACGGGGTCGCTGCTGACCCGCTCCTCCTCAGCCACCCACCTGGCACAGGCCAGCACCCAAGGAACGAATTGGACATCAACGCAAACCAACAATGCAAATCTCGGCAGGAAAGCATGTGCAGCAGGGGCGGCGATCCAAATCCTGGACCTGATCCATATGCCCCAGTCGCGCCCGTAAGTTACTGGTGCCTAATCAGGCGCTAAGCCCCACGAACCCCAGCTGCCCAAAAGCCCGCGCTTGAGAGCCCAAAAGCTCCTTTGCTGCAGCAGCCCCTTACGCTCAGTTCCGCCCACTCACTTGCGGTAATAATCCAGGCTCTGTTTGAGCCTGCGACCGGCAATATGACGGCGGGCGGCGACACGGCACGGTACGGCAGCACGGAGGCGGTGAAGGGAAGGGTTATGTATTACGAAGAGGACCCAAAGCGACATCACCACAGACAAGCTGCCGCCAGGCACGGCCGCGTGGCGACTCCAAAAAGAAGTAATTAAGCACGTGTGGCAACAGAACAGAAACGGATCCAGGCGTCCCGAAACTCCGGGCCCCGCCCGGTTTGCAGGCAGCGCGGGTCCGACCCTCGGGACACGTCACGACGTGCGGCTTCGCGACAGCGAGCCCAAACATGACAGATTACTAAAAGCATTGATCAAGGCAAAAGGCTCATGTGATGTGCCCCCAGTTGGCGGCGTCCTCAAAGAGAACACAGATGATGCCCGATCTGTCGTATTGCTGCACGACACGTGTCTTGGCGAGGGCCGCGAGGTTTCCGCGAGGCCCTCGCCATGCCCAGCCAGTCCCCGCGCTGCACTCCAAGTCCGAAACCCCCGTGGTTGCACCCAGACCCAGACCCAGACCCAGACCAGACCAGACCAGACCAGACCAGACCAGATCAGATCAGACCAGACCAGACCAGGCCAGATCAGACCAGACCAGACCAGACCAGGCCAGATCAGACCAGACCAGACCAGACCAGACCAGATCAGACCAGACCAGACCAGATCAGACCAGATCAGACCAGACCAGACCAGACCAGACCAGACCAGACCAGACCAGACCAGACCAGACCAGACCAGACCAGATCAGGGCGCTCTCACCCCGCGAACAGCTGATTGTACGTGAAGCCGCTCTCCAGCATCTGGGCGTTGTTAAAGCGCAGGAATTCCCTAGAGGCAGGGTCGCCCGACAGCTCAAGCCGCTTAATGAAGATCTCATAGCGCCCAGAGAGCTCTTCCATCTGGGTCGGGCGGGCCGTGGGCGGAAGGGCTGTCGGTGTGAGGCGGCGCCGAGGGCGAAAGCGGCGCGAATGTGTACAGGCGTTGCAGAAACTAGCAAAGCCCAGTCCATTACCGGTACCCGCTGCAAATCCTCCTGCCAATATCCTCCTCCCTAAGTGTCCATCCAAAGCGCGCGCCCTCGACATCACTTGTTGGCCAAATACACCAAGGGTCGCCAGCAACGCCATACGAAGCGTGCCAGAAGAGGCGTACGACAGCATGTACGGCGCCATGCTTCGTGTATCTCCGCACCTTGTCCAGGTACATGCGTTTCCCTGTGGAATCAAAGGAATGGACAGGTTAAGGTCGGCCGCTCTGCATCAGCGCGTGTTACTCCCAGATCCGGTGGCGCACAGGATGCCGCCCTGGGATGCCCCCGGGGACCTCCCGGAATGCCCTCCGTCATGCAGCAGCATCAGGCCTGAGACGACCAATACGTGAGCCTCACCCGCTAGGTCAAAGTCGGGAAACTTAGATGCCATTTGGGATAGCTGCATGTTCTCATTCACCATCCTGTCAGGCCAGGAGCAATGGGGAAGAGGACGACGGTTAGGGCATTTCCAGCAAGCTGCGCCGTGTCATATACAATCTCACTCACTTCGTAAATTCCTGCTTGACTAGGTCGCTGCGGAAAACTGGGCTGTTGAACAGGTTGTCATAGTACTCATCCGGGGACGACCTGGCGACGACGACGTGTCGACGACGACCCGACCTCGACGTCCTGCTATCTAGCGCATAATGAAGGGACAGTGTCGAGACGCTGTATGAACAGGAGGTGTGCTCTTGGCTACGCAAGTGACGACCGCCACACGCTGTGGCATTCCGGCAGAAGAGCGCGCTTGCCAACATGTGCAATATCTGTATTCGAGACGGTCAGTGAGATGCTAGTGTAGCGTAACGCAAACTAATTGTTTGATTCACTCTCAGGTGTCTTCCGTTGCAAGCAATATCGCGTCAATTCCAAGGAAAGAGTCCACACTACGCAGATACCCTTATGCTCTGTATAATGTTGAGTGCAGTGCAGCACAGTGAAGCGCCAATGCAACAGTCAACTCTCAGTTGTAGATTAACCGTTTCATGGTTTCGGAGCGATGGAAGCCCGAAGTTGTTGACAAGGAAGTACTTACTTTTACATAAGCTGTGCAATAATGTAATCATGCATTTCATTACATGCTCCTCGGAGGGCAAGGTGTGGAAAAGTGGGGCATTCACTGGGCACACC
The DNA here is from genome assembly GCA_030267565.1 of Pleodorina starrii. NCBI lineage: Eukaryota > Viridiplantae > Chlorophyta > Chlorophyceae > Chlamydomonadales > Volvocaceae > Pleodorina > Pleodorina starrii. The sequence continues at coordinate 867,006 of BRXU01000015.1, forward strand.
ACAGCGCCACACCCTACCATACATAACGGCCTCATGCAGGCGAATCCCTCCTGGCTATGCGTCCTGCATGTTGACTGCTGCCATGATGAACTCACCCCTAAGCCTAAGCTTCGTTTGATCCCGCCATGACGCCACCGTCACCACCGGACGTGCATGGCTGAAAGCAAATTGGTGGCCGCCTAAATTTGCCTCACCGCACTTGCACCCTTACCATATCAGCGGTCCTGCATCGAGGGCGTCCCAGGGACAAAGGCTACCAAATTTCCAACCCACCCAAACCGAAATCATGGTAAAGGTTATTCATCCGTATCGAGTGCGTGGACACCCAAGCACCCTCAAGCACCATGCGTGAAGACACAGAGACTTCGTGCGCCTGCGAACTGCAAGCCCTCGACCGGTGGCTGACCCACCGCCCATGCGTCACGATTGGGCAAACAGCCGAGGGCCGGATGACTGGCGCCACAGATCAGCTACGGCATCCACCACTCACACCAAGCGTTGTCCGGTGCACCGCCTTCCTCCGGGAGGGCCGGGCGCTCCTTCGGTATAGGCTTCACCCGAATGGGAGACAGCTGCGGCAACGACCACGGCGCGGCCGCCGCCTCCGCCACCTCCACCACCGCCTCCGCCGACACCGGCACTGCGCCGCCCATCGCAGCCGACGCGCCCCAACCCGCCGCCGATGCCATGGCGGCTTCGGCACAGCCGCCGCCGCCGCCGCTCCCTTCACACACTCCCTCGACCGCCGCCTCCGCGTCCTCCTCCAGCGGCAGAAGGCTCTCGGTCAGAGAGCAGCCGTCCCCTGGGTCGCTCGCGCTGTAGCCCGCGCCCACGCCCGGCACGGCCTTGGACGCCAGGTAGCTTGCCACCAGCAGGCTCGCACCGAGGCCCGCGGCCAGGAACGGCGAGATAGTGACCGACGCGACGGCGCCTAAAGCGCCGCCGAGGAGCGCCGACCCAACTGACACCGCCGCCGACGTCAGGTCGGCGTCGCCGCTGGCTTCCGAGCCTGCCGCGAGTGGCGTATCCTCCCTGCCGCCGTCCTCGCTTCGGCCGCGGTCGTGGACGTCGTGGCTGTCCGGGAGATGCCATACCAGGCCGATGCTGTGGAGATCGTCGGAGGCGGCGTCGAGATGGAGGTCGTCGGCTTCGTGCGGGTGCTGGGCGTCGCCGCCGAGCTCGGAATCGCTACAGGGATGGATGCACGTGTGAACGGGACGGACGCCATGGTGAGGATACTGGGGGCTACTGGCTGGCTTAGGCTTCTGCCACAGCAAACAAACGCTTGGGTGTTTCTTGTACATCGTGCATCACCGGCTGCTGCGGGTCCCTGGCGACACGCACGACTTCAAGCGGACACGGTGTGTAGAGTTGTTACAGTGGGCTCTAGACACTAAAAGAGTATAGCCAACGGGACAGCTGGCCGTGCACTGCACCGGAGGCGACCAGGCAGCCGAGACGCATAGACAGGACTGCGCGATTACCGCTACCCCTACCCTGCCGGGATTCGGACCCCACAACAACAACCCTGGTGCGGCCAGCAGCTTCAAAAGGGCAGGCTGAAAGGTCCCGCTCCCAAGACCTGCGGACTCCTGACGGCGGGATGTGATCCGAGTTCCGACCAGCCCCCGACGCGGGATGGCCTTTCTGTAACCCCCGGCAGGACTTGCCATGGTGTTGGTGAGTGGGCGTGTTGGTACTTTTCTGCCTCGTAGAACGGATCGGTGTCCTCGGGCGACAAGGGCGAGAGCGGCGAGAGCGCCTCGTAGCACATGTCGGCGTCGGCGTTGTCCAAGTCGTCGACTCGGCCGCTGCAGGCGGCTGTCTCAAAGGCTGTTTGCAGCTCCCACCACATGCTTTTCAGAGCATTGGTGATGGACGCCCCGACTTCCATGCCGCAAGGCCGTGTCTGGTCAGGTGCTGGGGTCGCTCACAAAGCCTCACGAAGACCTCCTGCAAGCTCTACTTGGACCGCCAACGAGTCGTTTCCAGGGGCATACAGAGAATCTTTAGGGCGCGAGTGTATACTAGCCCCACAGGACCACACCCGCGGCATCCGCTGGCCGCAATAACGCGCCCCTCAGCCCCCTGACCTTTCCACAACCCAAAACGGACGGGGACACATAACGTTAGTTCGAGTGAGTGATAGCTATATGGTGAACGAGTGCCATCATGCTAGACGTGCTTTGCTGTGACAGGCGCAAGCCTTCGCATCGGTGCGTCTGAAAGGTCTGACCCTATCGAACGCATGTTTGATTCAAGCGACAAAACCCGTTCGTATATATACGCACAAGCCGTTTCATGCACAAACTTTCGAAGATCTTGAGAGGTATCGACCTGTATGGGAGGTATAGAAGGAGGCCTTAGTAAAGCTGGCAAGCGACAAGGCCTGACAAGGCGTTCAGTCCATCTATATGCCATTGCGTATAATAACATGGACAAGGGGTTGGTGTCGGCTTCCTTGAAGCCGGAAAAAGGGCGGGGCCCCACTAAATCCGTACGGGTTAAGTTGAGTGCTAGGGCGGCGAGGGCGTGAAGTGTGAGAGTGCCGACATTCCTGCTGATAGACAGCCAGAGCTTTTTCCCGAAATGCCTGCTAGCCGAGTCGTTAGCAAGGCCTGCCGGCGCCGCGCGAAGCGCGTCATCCCGTCGGGTGCATGAGCGCATGTGCGCATCGACCGAAATACGGCATTTCCAAAGCGAGCGGCGAGGGCGTCAACTGTGAGAGTGTCGACATTCCTGCTGATAGGCAGCCAGAGCTTTATATCTGAAATGCCTGCGGCTTCAGCAATCCTACCCATGTTTAGCATCGCGCGCCGTCTCGGCACTGTGCAACTCTTCCGGCCAGTGCATTGGCTGAAGTTACTTGACAGTAGACATGGAGTGTATCATTTGCACATCACGCAGGCTGACTTGCCAATAGAAGGACAGCGGAACTGTTTGCGAGGGTTGCGACGACGTGCAGTTGCCGACGAGAGTGCACAGGCTTCGCTACTGAGGTATTCGCCGTAGAGGAGGCTTGACTGCTTTAACATTAGGACAGGGAATGTAGAAGTCCATCCCCTAGGTTGCCGACTGGACTTGTTGGGCGGCCCGCAGAAGACCGCTGCATCATGCGTGCATTTGCGGCTTGGCGTCCAACAACCAGCAGTTTGCCCCTCATGGTTTGCTCCTTGCAACCTTTATAATAGAAATGTGCTTCAAGTCGGTCGGACCGGCAAGCAGAGCTGCTGTGGTGTGGTCGCGGGAAGAATGTTCGCAATGCAAACATAGTTTGTTTCCGAAACGAAGATTCATTTCACGCCTTCATGTCATAATTCCAGTTCGAGAAACGATGGATCTTCTGGAACTAATTATAGGCCGAGAGGTGTTGGTTTGACCTCGGCCTCGGTCCATGGAGACTGCCAAACTGGTTTGTACTCGTTCGATGTTGGGTTCCAATAATAAATTTACCGTGCAATAAAGAATGTAATGTTTTACTTCTGCAGCCTTTCCGTTGGCCGAAAGTCTACACTTGTCCAATTACTTCCCAGCCAGATCCCAGATCCCACGTCCCACACACGGACATGGGCAATCCTACAGGGCGGGGCCCCCCTGGGCGCTTCGCGCTGGGGCCCCGCCCAAAAACAACATTTCGAAAAATCTTCAATTGTACTTAAAATTATGCGATCGGCGAATGCCACCGAGTGCGCTGAAGGTGTAAGCAACGTGCAACGCGCGCCTTCGCGAGGAAGTTGGTGGCGGCAGGGATTCACCTGCCATTGAACATTACTAGAAATTACATGCATAAGTTTTGCGCATCTATTGCAGCAGAGCGGAAGCCAAGACCGTACGGAGCACGACATGCGGTTGTGCCTACAGGGGGGTACGCCTACGCCACGGTGACCCTGCCGTAGAATGGGGTAATTCGTGCAGGGGGGAATTTGCGCAAATTCGCACAACTTCACACGAATTCGATATATTCAATTCTGTTCCATTGCCAATATACTTACGTTCTACTTAAATCTCTCCTACACTGCCGGGGCGGCGCACCGTCCGCAGGAGACGGTGCCGCGCTGCAGCAGCTGTCCGGCCCCCTCTGTGCTGCAGCTGCTGCTCTCCTGCACTGCCGGGGCGGCGCACCGTCCGCAGGAGACGGTGCCGCGCTGCAGCAGCTGTCCGGCCCCCTCTGCGCTGCAGCTGCTGCTCTCCTGCACTGCCGGGGCGGCGCACCGTCCGCAGGAGACGGTGCCGCGCTGCAGCAGCTGTCCGGCCCCCTCTGCGCTGCAGCTGCTGCTCTCCTGCACTGCCGGGGCGGCGCACCGTCCGCAGGAGACGGTGCCGCGCTGCAGCAGCTGTCCGGCCCCCTCTGCGCTGCAGCTGCTGCTCTCCTGCACTGCCGGGGCGGCGCACCGTCCGCAGGAGACGGTGCCGCGCTGCAGCAGCTGTCCGGCCCCCTCTGCGCTGCAGCTGCTGCTCTCCTGCACTGCCGGGGCGGCGCACCGTCCGCAGGAGACGGTGCCGCGCTGCAGCAGCTGTCCGGCCCCCTCTGCGCTGCAGCTGCTGTCCTCCTCTGCTCTCCTGCACTGCCGGGGCGCCGCGCTGCTGCTACACAGACCCTAAAACCCTGCACTGCTGCTCCCGTGCCCGTTTTCCCCGAGCCCCCTGTTCCCCGAGCCCCCTATGCCCCGAGCCCCCTGTGCCCCGAAGGCATACGCCTCCGAGGGCGTACGCCTCCACATCTACGCCGCGTGTTTGTGTTTTGTGACTTGGACAGCAATGAACGAACTCGAAGTTGTGGTTTGACTGGGGCACAAATTCGGCAAGTCCTTACAATTAAACCCCACAGAACACCAGCAACATCATCTAGGGGATTTGTTGCAGTCTCACTTGTAGACAGTACGTGCGCGGGTATGGGTGTGGGCGGGTTATCCGCCCTTGCCGAAGGGGGGGGGCGGTGGGTGGGTGTCAACCTTCGTACTCGCCGGTTTCACTGCCGGGCGTTAACCGGGCCCGCCAGTAAATTCGCCTTGATTCCTTCTTTCTGATCGTATACCCTGCTTGTAAGGAAGTTCAGGCTGGTAACAAAATATCCTTCCAACGCGATCTTGCCCCGAATTTGCACAAATTTGCAAGGCTTTTTATGCCGTAGGTTCCAAAAATTTCGCGGCCTTCGGCCGCGCAGTTTACCCATTCCCCATTCTAGGTAATTAACGGTCTTTGGATCACCCCATAATTTGCGCAATTTGCCGTAATCGGCGGCGAGGGCGTGAAATGTGAGAGTGTCGACATTCCTGCTGATAGACAGCCAGAGCTTTTTCCCGAAATGCCTGCTAGCCGAGTCGTTATCAAGGCCTGCCGGCGCCGCGCGAAGCGCGTCATCCCGTCGGGTGCATGAGCGCATGTGCGCATCGACCGAAATACGGCATTTCCAAAGCGAGCGGCGAGGGCGTCAACTGTGAGAGTGTCGCATCGACATTCCACTTTATATCTGAAATGCCTTCGGCTTCAGCAATCCGACCCATGTTTAGCATCGCGCGCCGTCTCGGCACTGTGCAACTCTTCCGGCCAGCGCATTGGCTGAAGTTACTTGACAGTAGACATGGAGTGTATCATGTACACATCACGCAGGCTGACTTGCCAATAGAAGGACAGCGGAACTGTTTGCGAGGGTAGCGACGACGTGCAGTTGCCGACGAGAGTGCACAGGCTTCGCTACTGAGGTATTCGCCGTAGAGGAGGCTTGACTGCTATAACATTAGGACAGGGAATGTAGAAGTCCATCCCCTAGGTTGCCGACTGGACTTGTTGGGCGGCCCGCAGAAGACCGCTGCATAGGGCTGCATCGTGCGTGCATCGGCGGCTTGGCGTCCAACAACCAGCAGTTTGCCCCTCATGGTTTGCTCCTTGCAACCTTTGTAATAGCAATATGCGTCAAGACGATCGGACCGGCTAGCAGAGCTGCTGTGGTGTGGTCGCGGGAAGAATGTTCGCAATGCAAACATAGTTTGTTTCCGAAACGAAGATTCATTTCACGCCGTCATGTCAGAATTCCACCTTAAGGAACGATGACTCTTCTGGAATTAATTATAGGCCGAGAGGTGATGGTTTGACCTCGGCCTCGGTCCATGGAGACTGCCAAACTGGTTTGTACTCATGCGATGTTGGGTTCCAATAATAAATTTACCGTGCAATAAAGAATGTAATCTTTTACTTATGCAGACTTTCCGTTGACCGAAAGTCTACACTTGTCCAATTACTTCCCAGAACCCAGACACGGACATGGGCAATCCTACAGGGCGGGGCCCCCCTGGGCGCTTCGCGCTGGGGCCCCGCCCCAAAAAACGATTCGTTATGATAATAGCGAATGTCCGTCCTTTCCAGCGATCCGCCTCATCGCCCGTCGTCGCTTCAGCGTCGCGTCATGGTTTCCGCACGACGCATATACAGCCGCAGAATGTGCAGCCTTCCCACCGCTCACTCCCTTTCCCCGTTGGCGGTACGCTAGAGCGGTCACAGCGACCTTAGCATTACCTCAGCAGTTGAACCGGGGGAACGCCGCCCGACACGGACCGCGGCGGGCGCCTCCATTCCTCGGCCGCAACGTTTATCAGCCAAGTACCTTTTTAACAGCATTTACGTAATCCGTAATCCGTTATCCAATTTGCGGTATACCGAAGTCTCAAGGTTCGTGGGTCGTGGCTCGATCGATCGGGACAGGCCGCCTCCTTGAATCTAGTACGGATCCGAATCGACCCTATTACAGGTCCCGCCTCTGCTGCCCATTGCTGCCAGATCTTAATTCTGACCAAACAAACGTTTATTTACCCACCAGCGCAAAAAGAGCAACCTCACACGAACGTCACGTGCGATCCTTCGCATACACCCTGAACTCTAGCGCGCCGAGACCTGCGGAGTAGTGCAGCCGTAAACAGCCACCACCACAGCCACAGCCACGATGGCGACGACGGCCCCGGACGACGCGGCGACGCTCTATCGACTCACGTCGGAGTTAATCGGCACAGACTACAAGCCGCATGTCGACACTGCCATCTCGCAAGGACGAGCCGCGGATAGGTGAGCGTCCCCCGTCCAGATCGCGACATCATGCGGCCCGGCCTTTCGGAAGCCTCTGGGCCGACCCATGGGTCACGTTGCGCCTCGGCGCTAGCGCCTGCCGGCGCCAGCCTGGAGTTGGGCTTCTTTGCGTTCTTGGCCGCTCGAGAGAGAGATTCATTGCGCAGCGGCGCTCTGCTAAAACCGTATCACCTGGCCGCCGCTGGACGGACGTCATAGCGTGTCGCCGTCTATTCTCGAGGAAGGGAGTGACCTGGCCTGTTCATCTGTACGTCTGCCCGTCTGTCTGTCCGTCCGTCTGGGTTCCTTGTATCGAACGGGTGTGTGCTCAGGAACAACACATAATCATTTCGCGCTTGCGACAAGTTCCCCTGGAGTCGTGCGATCCACGCAGACAGAGGCAACGTTACGTGTCTGACGACGCCCCAACGTAGCGAGGTTGTTTGCACTGAACCGCGCGCCAACGGCGCGGCGCCATACAAGCCCAACAACCATATCGAGCGCGTGGCCAGCCGGCCAGGGCTCCGCCCCATTCAGTCCACCAACCCCAAACTCCAAAACCCGCCGCAGCGGCGCGTCACGCGGCGCTCCCGCGCCCCAACCCCGCGCTGCTGGCGTGCTCCAATCCATTACGGTGGTCCGGTCCGCCCATCCTTCCCGTGCCGCAGGTACTACCGCTATCACGTGCTAGTCCGCAAGTTCCCCGCGCCCGCCCACTACAACGACCCGGAGCACGCGGTGTACGGCCTGTACCTGTGGAAGGGCGCCATCCTGACCCTCACCAACGAGGACGAGAACGGCCTCTGCAAGGAGGTGAGCAGCGGCTGTCAGCGGTCAGTGCGGCGTGGCGGCTGTTTCCTAACCCGCCCCTGACACGCCCCCAACCGGCCCCTGACCTGCTCAACCGCAGGGCGCCCCCTACAAGGTGCGCCTGGTGCACATCTTCCGCTTCGGCCGCCCCGGCATGACCCCCGAGCAGCTCCACGGCGAGAAAGAGCTGCCGCCGCCCATGCTGGTCGAGTTCCCCGACCGACCCACGCGCGCCGACGACGCCGCCGTGGCGCTCGGCCCGCGCCTGCTGGGGTCCCTGCCCCCCGACCTGGAACCCTCCCTGCTGCCCAAGCCCGCCGTCTCTGGACCTCTCGGCGTCAGGCTGGCCTCCCACCTCTTCGCCGCCTGGCTGGCCGGCGTGCCGCTGCCGCCGCTGGAGGCGGCGGCGCCGCCGGCGCCGGCAGCGGCGGCACCGGCCGCCGCCGCCGCCGGCGGCGGCTCTTCCTGGATGAGCGGTCTGCTGGGACTGTGGAACCGGGTCCTGGGCACCAAGAAGCCGACGGCTGAGGAGACGAAGGAGAAGGAGAAGAAGAAGGAGGAGGAGGAGAAGGTGGCGGAGGGGGCGCGGGGTGTGGTGGCGGAGCCGGCGCCGCCGAAGCTGGGTCTTGAGGAGGCGTGGGCGGCGTTGGAGCAGCGGGTGAGCGGGAAGGACGTCGTCGCGGAGGGCCACTGCAGCGAGCTGGAGCGGGCGTGGTTTGAGCTGCTGTCGCACTGAGGAGTCGCGGCGGCGGCGGCGGGGGCGGCGGCGGTGGTGGCGGTGGTGGTGGTGGTTGCGGTGATGCGGGGGGGGGCGCGGGTTTTGGATTGAGAAGTCAGGGGACTCGATGAGCGGGCGTGGGCCCGGGGGCGGCTCAAAAGAAGAGAAGAACATGGAGCGCCGAATACGTACCAGTAGCACACCTGATGAAAGTAAGGCATGAAGCTGATGAAAATAAGGCATGAAAATAAGGGCTGAGCCGGCGCCGGCGCCAAATGATCGCGTCGGGGGAGGCGTCGAATGAGTCTGCGGCTGACGCTCCACCTGTCGCGGATCGCAACTGGGCTGCGGTCCGGGTGTTGCTGCGGTCCGAGTGTTGCTGGGCCGCTCCATGAGGCATGAGGCATTACATGTGTACGAGCCAAAATGGCTGGTAAGATGTGTCTCCCACAGCGGGCCGCTCCATGAAGGGCGTACACCCGTACACATTTGGGGCTGGAGGAGAAGTTTTTTGAAGGAAGGCGGTTGCCACGGCGCTTGTTGCTTACTGTGGATAGTGCGGTTGGTCAGTTGGAACGTGCTGGGGACCTACACATGGTCCTCGAGTGCATTCGGGTGCCCAGGCCCCGTATCGTGGGATTGGCCGGTTGATGAAAACTTGTTTGCCGTGTGCGGCTTAACATGGCTTAACATGGAAATAACGGCATGCCAGTCGCACCGTCAAGCAAGCAGTCCTCGAACGACTTGTCACGACAACAAAACTTTCGGCACCGCAACAGGGCATGAGGGCACGGAAACGTTGTGGCGGGGGTGCGTTTTCGGGGTGTGGGAAATGCGGGCTGGGTTGCACAATTCCAGCGCCCCGGGACTTCTCCGCGCGTGCCCGGGCCGGAACGCGGCCGACTGTCGCGGTGGATCCACAGGGGGGGACGCGGTTTGCAGCGATTTTCCAGGATATGCTCCGAAGGGACACCGGATGATCGTTACCTCCAGCTCGATCGATCGATGGACAATTTCGCTGTGTACTGTGGATGCCACCCAGTTGTAACAACACCGCGTTCCTCAACGACCACGGTTGCCGTCAGAGCTGGCAATTGCTGAGACCGAGGTTCTGGAGCTCACTGTCACAACGCAACAACAATAACAAAACAACAAATTGCGGCAGCGTTCAGGACGGTCAACGCCACTGCACTACCCGGTGCCGCCCCTGGGGTAACACTGGTGCCGTCCGGCACGGTCCGGCACTGTGACAACATCAACAACCCCCGGTTGACGGGGGCCGGCGACCGGCCACCTACTTGGCCGTGGATTCCGCGCTAGTCTGCGCCAATTAACTGCTGGGATATATTGTTGCGGCACTGCAGATCTTTAGCCCTGCTGCAGCACCTCATGGGCATGTTCCCGCCGTGGTCGCAATTCGCGCCGTGTCCCGTGGGACAGCGAGTCCGTACTCTCGAAGTCTCGTCCCTGGCGAGTCGGTTGGTTATGGGAATGCCGCAATATAACGTATCGCGATGAGCAACCTGATGGAGAGTACTGGTAGACGCCCTTTGCAAGGATCGAATGCCTGGCCTGTAGGGATGTCGCCAACGTCGCCCAACGCTTCATAGCTTTACACTCTTGGACTAGAAATCGTTGCATGAGATTATTGTTTCACATATTATTGAAGTCGCCGTCTTGCGGTCGTTAGCCTACCGACATCGGAAGAGCCACAATGACCTTCGTCTCGCGCTGGCTGTCGTCTTGCGGCGCCACTTGAGCTTTAGATTTTGTGCCTGCGATAAAAGCGGACGACGCCGTTTTCGGAGACCAGACGGCTCGGTTTGGGTGACTCCACGTGTCCGCAATGGACTCTCTCCCGTACGTCGACACCCTGTTCAAAGAGTACCTCCTGTTTCGGGGCTTTACAGCGACCCTGCAGGTACAGCGAAAGGGGGAGGGATACAGGGCGCCACCGGTCCCGGGGTTAAAGCCAAGCCACGCACCACACAGCAACCCGCAGCGCGCGCCTTCCCGAGAACCCCCTTGGCGGTCCCGCCCACTACAGGGAGGGGGCCCCTCCAGAAGGATGCGCTCTTTACGCTTCCCGCCCCTCCTTTCCTCCCCCTTCACCCCGCTGCTCCCCCGCGCAACAGTCCTTCGGCGCCGAGCTAGCCGCGGACCGCTGCTGTGGCTTCCAGGTGCGGCGCCTCTCACTGGAAGGGCAGTGCGAGCGCGCACGGGTGACCGTGTTCTGCAGCGAAGTCTAAGCGGAAGCGAACGAGGGGCGGTTAGCAAGAGCCGCAGGCGCCCCGTGCGGCGGCGCGTGCGCAAAAAACGGTGGCGCTAGGAGGCCGTGGGCGCGGCTATTCATCGGTAGTGCAGGTCGGATCTCGGAAGCGAGACGCGGACAAGCTGCCAGACGCGCGCGCGCACCACGTGCCACGTGCCATATGGCCCACTCCACTCGGGCTCCCCCTCCCCACCGCCCGTAGATGCGCAATCAGTCCCTGCGGCAGGTAACAAAGCAAAGCTCGGATGCACAGCGCTCGGAACTGACCCACGGGTCGGTCCTTCCGCCCTTCGGCCGCCGTTCCCGGCCGGCTTCCCCCCCCCCCCCGATCAGGCGGAGGCCCTGTGCGAGCTCATCTTCGGGCAGCTCCTGCCACAGTGCCGTACGACACAGCTCATGGAGCTTTTGGAGCTCCTGGCGGACAGGTACCGCAGGCGCCTGATTTGGAGGGGGGGGTTGCCGAGTCCGGGCTCTGCCTCCACGTGTCCTGATCAGGCTCTTTCAGCCGCGCGCCCAGCTTGGTGCTTTTCTGTTCCCAACCGCGCCTCCCCCTCCCTCCCTCCCTCCTCCATACCGTATGTCCTGATCAGGCTGTACAGCCAGCTGGACGGGCGGTTCGAGGCGCTGGTGGAGCGGATGGAGGTGGCGCTGGTCAAGGCGGCGCTGGTGACGTGTGTCAGGTCGGGGAAGCAGGACAAGGTGCGTTTGAGTGGGGTCGGGTCGGGTCGGGTCAGGTCGGGTAGGCAGGAGAAGGTGCGTTTGGAAGTTGGGTCGGGTCAGGTCGGGTCGGGTCAGGTCGGGTAGGCAGGAGAAGGTGCGTTTGGAAGTTGGGTCGGGTCAGGTCGGTGTGGACTTGGCTGGCGCTGCGGGACCGATGGAGGGTGATGTGCGCCAACTGGTTGTGGGTGTTGTTGCTAAGCTGCCGCCGGCTCGCTGGCCCCACTCGCTGACTCACCACCCCACTCGCTGCAACGTCCTCTCCTGCCTTTGACCTTCCCTGATACTGTGTGCGGTGGCGCAGGTTTCGGAGTTCTTCCGGCACTACGGCGACTCACTGCTGTCTGGACCCGAGGTGCGGCCATGCCAGGAACGGGCGGGTCTGGCCTGGTCTGGTCTGGAGATTTGGGCCCGGCGGTGCGCGGGCGCGGGGAGCATGGATCCCATTCTAGGCCCCTCTTTCGGCTTGCTGCCTCTGGTCTTGTTGATCTATTGCAGTGGCCTCCAGTGGCCCTCTTCGTTGCGCCACCTCCCTCCCAGGTGCTGCTCGCCCTCCCTCGGCCGGTATCTTTTATCTTTCCCTCGGGCGGCTCCCACCCTCCTCCCAGATCCCTCCGCGGGCCAGCAGCAGCAGCAGCAGCAGCAGCAGCAGCAGCAGCAGCAGCAGCACCACTACCACCACTGGCGGGCACCTGCACTTGTATCCTCCTCCCGCCTCCCTTCTTCGCCCTCACCCCGCCTCCTCCCGCCTCCACCCGCCTCCCTCCCCCCGGCGGGCCAGGCCGGCGTGTGGCGCCAGTGGGCTGCGCTGGCGTTCGTGCCCACCCCCCGCAAGGACCCTGCATTCCAGGTGCGCGGAGCACACGCACAGCACGCACAGCACAGCGCCGCTAGGTGCGCGCCTGCGCGCCCATAGCTCGGTTTGATTGTCCTTTTCTGTCGCACGCCACACCCCAGCACACCCCACCCCACCCCACCACACCCATATGACGCGCCTACCGGTATTACTGCCAACCCCACAGGCCTACTTCAACCCCGAGTGGTTGAACCTTCTGGAGGTGCGGGAGGGCGGTCGGGTAGTGGCGCGCGCAGGCCTCGGATGTCCCCTTCCCCGCCTGCTCTCCGACCCGGACCTTGCTGGCCTGCATAAGAAGCGCAACCCAGGGCCGGGGCAGGGGCCGGGGCCGTGGTCGGGCACCCACGCCCATTGTTCTTTACCTCGCTCCCTGACGTTGACCCGGCCCCGGGGCCGGGGCCCTGCCGCGGCCATCAGCCCTCCCTGCCCCGCGCCACCGCTGGCCCCCGCCCCCATCGGCTGCCCCGCAGGTCTCCTTCCGCAACTTCCTGTGTCAGGTCATGGCCTCACTGCCGCTGCCCGCCGTGCTGCGGTTCAACGCCGACCGCCGCCAGCGACTGGCGCTGCAACAGCAGGTCAGTGAGCGCGCGACCGACCGAGCAAGCGAGTGAGCGAGTGAGCGAGCGAGCGAGTGAGCAACCAATCGATCGAGCGAGCGGAGCCTAAATGCGACTGGAAGAAAGCCGACCGTTTGACGCATACATGGCGATCAGGACGAGGGCTTCACTTAAGGCCCTTGTACGGCGCACTTGTACGGGATGCAGTTGTGGTGATTTCCGGCCATTGCGGGTTGCAGGTTGATTCGCTGCAGCGCCAGCTTGAGACGACGACGCAGCGGCTGGCTGCGGCAACGCAGCAGTTGGCGGCGACGGCGGCGGCGGCGCAGCTGGCAGCGGCGGCGGAGGCCCGGCAGCGGGCGGACGACGCGGACAGGGCGACGAGAGGGGGGGCAACGGCGGACCCCGCAACACCGGCGGCGGCGACGGCGGTGGCGGCTGATGGGACAGGCGCCGCCGCGCCGGGTACGGCGCCGTCTCGGGCGCGGTCGCCCGCAGCCGCTGCTGCAGCGTCTGCACCTGCCGCCGCTGCCGCCAAGGTTCCGGCTCCCGCTGCTCAGCCCCGGCCGAGCGGTGGCGACGAGGCCGCGGCGGCGGCGAAGCGGCGGCCGAAGTCTTCCTCCGCTCCGCCGCCGTCGCCGCCGCTGTCGTCGTCGCCGCCGCCGCCGCCGTCAGCCCCACGGCTGTCGTCGCCGACGTCGCTGGCGCAGCAGCCGCAGCCACTGCTTCACCACCCGCCACCTCACCACCACGGCCGCACGCTGAGCTTGGAGGTGCGGCGGTGCGGGGGGGGGGGGGGGGCGGGGCGCGTTGGAGGGAGAGGAGTCTTGCTAGTACGATCCGGCGGACAAGGAGGAGGGGCGGCTGCGTCCCAGCAGGGGGTGACTGGATCTGGAGTTGTGAGTGCCGTTCTTTCATGGAGGAGTCAGGCATTGGTTTTCGCTTCTGCCGTCGCGTTTTGGCTGCCTCCCGGGACCTCCTCCATCACCACTGAACATAACCCCCTCTCTCCTCCTCCCCTTGTCCTCCTCTTCCTACTACTCCACATCGACATCATCGTCATCCTACTCCTCTTCCGCCTCTTCCGCGTCCTCCTCCCTCCCCCGCAGGCCTGGCACTCCGTCGAGGAAGCGGACGACCAGCCAGAGGTACGGCACCTGCCACACCCGGCTAGGGCCAGGACGCTGGGCCAACGGGGTCTGGACGAGAGTCGCGCACCTCAGCGCCAGTGCCCCCCTTGCATTGTGACATTCGCGCGATTCGACCCCGGGCACCACAGCGAAGAGACCTGCTTCGAGGCCTCTGGCTCGCCACCGAGCGGGCGGCCTCTGATTATGGGGGTAGCCGCAATTACCGTATGTGGGTAACACGTAACGCGTTGCACACGGTTCCCGATGCCTTGCTCACAGGCGGCGGCGGCCCTGCCCATCCCCGGCACGTCCCCAGCGGCCGGTGTGGGGGCCAGCGTTAGCGGCGCCCCTGCCGCTGCCGCTGTCGGCGTTGGAGGAATCAGGGCGGCCGTCAGCCGCGGTGGCGGCAGCCAGCGCACCACCGCCGCCTTCGAGGGCTTCGCAGCAGCGGCCGAAACAAAGGGCGACTCGCCGCCGCCGCTGGGCGCCGGCGGCGGCGGTGGCGCCGCCGCCAGCAGCAGCCACGATGCGCTGGCCGCGGCGCCGGCGCCTTCGAGCCCGTCGCAGCGCCCCGGTGGGAGCCTGCCGCCGCTGGCGGAGGGCGACGGCGAGCCGGCGCCGGTGCCCCTGGCGGCCGCGTCGCCGCCGAGCCTTGCGTCCAGCGTCGCCGCGGCTGCCGCCGGCGGAGCCTCCGTTGCGGCGGAGGTGGCGGCGGCGAGCGGGGCAGCGTCGGAGCGGCGGCAGCTGCCGCTGAGTTCAGGCCAGGCGAGCGGTGCGACCTTCCTCGGCCACGGCCGCGACCTCGCAGGCGGTGGCGGCCTGGGGGCTGGCGAGGGTCCTGATGCCGATGTGGATGTGGATGTGGAGGAAGATCCCGCGGTGATGCTGGTTTCGGGGCCGACGGAGGCCCCGCCCCAGGGCCCTCTCCGTCGTCTGGTCGTCGGCGGCGGCAGCATAAGCGACGGCGGCGACGGCGACGGCGGCGGCGCACCGCGTAGTGTCGTGGTGGACGACGATGACGGCACCGCCAGCGCCAGCGCCAGCGCCTCGGACGACGAGGAGGAGGAAGAGGAGGGGGAGGTGCAGGAGGAGGAAGGCGACGAAGGCGGCGAGGGGGCGGGGGAGGCGAGTGGGAGCGGCAGCGGCGACGGCGCAGCCGCCGCCGTCACGGCAGCGCCGTCGGCCGGGGGCGCGTCGGTCGGGTCACAGCCGCGGAGCCACACTGCTGCGGTGCCTGTGCCGACGCGGCCGCCTGGCGGCGGCGCCGGCGGGGTTGTCGGCTCTGCCGCTGGCAGCGCCCCGGCTGGCGTCGGCGGCGGCGCTGCTGTGGTCGGCGGCGGCCGCTGGCAGGGTGTTAGCACCCACTCGGCGGCGCCGGGGACGCTGCACCGCCGCGGCGCTGCCGTACTGGCGGCACAATTCTCGCCGGGTGGCGGCCACAATGTGGCGACGGGCGCGGCGGACGGCTCCGTGGCGATTTGGTCGGCCACCGCGGTGGGTCGGTGGGTCGGTGGGCCCGTGGGTCAGTGGGTCGGTTGGTCGGTTGGTCGGTGGGTCGGGTCGGTGGGTCGGTGGACCGGTGGGTCGTTGGGTCGGTGGGTCGTTGGGTCGGTGGACCCGTGGGTCGTTGGGTCGTTGGGTCGGTGGACCCTTGGGTCGGTGGGTCAGTGGACCCGTGGGTCGGTGGGTCGGTGGTTCGGTGGGTCGGTGGACCCGTGGGTCGGTGGGTCGGTGGACCCGTGGGTCGGTGGGTCGGTGGGTCGGCGGACCCGTAGGTCGGTCGGTCGGTGGTTCGGTGGGTCGGTTGACCCGTGGGTCGGTGGGTCGGTGGACCCGTGGGTCGGTGGGTCGGTGGGTCGGCCCAGGCACCGGCCCAGGCACCGGCTAATCTCAAGACGGGCAATGCGCCAGCGATCAATGCAATGCAATGCAGACGTATGCAGTGCGCAGCCGGGACTTTGGATGGCGTCTCAGTGTCAGCCCATTAACCAACCCACCAACCAACCGCTGACGACCGTTTCATGCTGCCCTTGATTGCACGTGCTGTGTGTTACGGCAATGTACGACGGCGGATCTGTACGACGACAGTCCTCGAGCGCGTCGACCTCACCTCGCGAGGCGCGCCTGGCTTGTGGAGCGCCCGTGACGTGTGTGGCCTGGGACGCGCGGGCCGATAAGGTACGGCAGTACGGCGGTACGGCGCTTCCATGGTGCAAGTGGTGTTGGAGGATCGGGGGAATGTTACTAAGAAGCCACACGTGTCAATGAGACCACTCCTCCCCAAGCCAGTTTCCTCCGCCTCCTCCTTCGCCTGCCTTGCCGTGCAAAACCCGTGAACCCCTCCCTCCCCGCCTTCCCCTGCGGCCATTTAACCTCCTATCAGTTGACATCAGTTGATAGCTCTTGTGGCCGCGAACTGCAACACGGTCAGGCGACCAAGGCCCCTGAACACCCGAACCCACTGTCTGCCACCCTCCCTCCCTCCCTTGTTCCCTCCCTCCCTCCTTCCCTCCTTCCCTCCCCGCCCCTCCCGTGCACCTCACAGATCATGTTGGTGGGCACCGGCGGCCACGGCATCCTGGCCTGGCACGCCGATACCCGCCGTACCGCCGCCGAGATCCCCCCCGACCCCGCCTTCCCCTGGATCAGTCAGCTGGCTTGCAGCCGAAAGGAGCCCGTGTTCATAGTAGCCGCCGCGACGGCGCCGCCGCCGGGCTCCGGCGCAGCCGCAGCCGCAGCCGCCGCGGCGGCGGCGCCGCACCCGTCGTCAAACCCACACGCACACCAGCACCGGCATCAGCACCGGAATCAAGGGACACAGCAGCCGGCGGCGGCGGTGGCGGCGGTGGCGGGCTCACCGGGGCGGACGTCGCAGCTTGCAGCCACGGGCGGCGGCGGTGGCAGCAGCAGCGGCTTTGGCGGCGGCGGCAGCAGCGGGCGGCTGAGCCTTTGGAACATGCGCGCGTATAAGCGGGTCAGCAGCTACACTGTACCGCAGGTACGGCGGCCGCGTATCAGCCGACCGCGCATCACAGTGACAGCAGCAGCAACAACAGCAGCAGCAGTTTGGGGCGCAGTTGCTTTTGCCGTTGTTCATGCGTTGCGGTCGTCTGGTAGAAGACTTCGGCCTCGCGGTGTTGTCATGTTGATGCGGCAACGATGCCATCTTTTGGAGCTCGGCGACTCTTCCTGGGAAGGCCCCCGCTGTCCTGTACGGCAAGCCTGGGTCCTGGGCCCCTAACGGGAGCGGATTGCCGTACCTGCCGAGTCCCTCCCAACCACCCAACCACCCAGCCCCTGCTCCTGCCCACCTTTTGCCCTGTCTGGCAGAACTCTCCGGTGCTCAGTCTGGCGTTTAACTCGCAGGTTAGTCGGGTTTTAGGGTCTTAGGGTTTTAAGGGTTTAAGAGGTTTCATCCCTTGGGAATTCATGTTTGGTCTGCGGCTGAGGTACAGGACATGGTCGATGGTTTACGGCCAAGGCCCCAAACGCAACTCCCCCAGTTTTCCCAAATGAGCAAAGACGGTGTGTTGTCTGAGTGTTGTGTGCGCGTGTTTGTGTTGTGTGTGCGTGTTTGTGTTGTGTGCGCGCTCTGTGCTCTACCTGGCCCCGTCGAGCCGCGTCGCGTCGCGTCACGGGCGTCCTCGTCGCCTCACGACGCGAACGCGAACGCGAACACATCGCGTCGCGTCGCCCATCCCCACAGGGCAGCTGGTTCGCGGCCGGCACGTGCTGCGGTGACGTACATCTGTACGACAGCAGCTCGTCCGGATCCAAGCAGCACCCGCTCAGCAGCTTCCGGTGAGAGTCCGAGCCGTCCGCCGGTCCGGGGTGGTGGGGAGGGGTGGGCCGGGGTGGGGACGTGGGGTGGGGCAAACGAGACCACAAAGCAGCGGAGGGCTGCGGGGGCGGGGCCTGTGGGTGATAGTGGGGGTGGGGGTGAAGGTGTGTGTGATGTGTGCGGGTAGGAGGAGGGCGGGTTGGGGAAATCCACGGATAGGCCGAAGGGAGCCTGGGGGATGGGGGTTAAAAGTAGGGCAGTTCTTATACATACACGGATAGACGCAGTGTGATGCGGACAGACTGACAGACGAATGCCCCGGAGGCGGGGCGTGTGGACTAGTCGCTGCTGAGGCAGCCAGCGGGGCGATGCATCCGGCACCGTGGGGGCTGAGGAGTCGGTGCGTTCCCCCCTCACTGCGCCCACGGCACTGCCCTGCCGCATTAGCTCAAAGTCCCAGTCCCGCAATCCGACACACGCACACACACACGCCACGCGTCCGACAGGGCCAACTCCTCGCCCGGCAGCACGACCGTCCCCCCCGCGTCCGCGCCGGCGGCCGTCCAAGTGTACGACAGCTCGGCCGAGACCGTACTGGTCACGTGCTGCGGCGCGACCGTGCGACTGTGGAGCCTTCGGCGGCTGGCGGAGCCATTGCTATCAGTGCCACTACTGCCGTACTTGCCGTACAGTGGCGGCGCCTGCGGCGGTTGGTCCACGGACTGGACGCCGTACATGTGTCTGTCGCCGCGCGGCGCCGCGGCGGCGGTAGTGCTGGGGGGCGGCGGTCCGGCGGTGTACGTGGTGGATCTCCAGGTGTGTACGGTAGTATGACACGGTACGGCAAAGGTACGGCGCGCCGGCGGTACTGCAGAATCCGTGCGCGGGGCTTGCTCGCCGGGCGCGCAAGACGCGAAATGCCCCTGACTTCATGTGTAGCAGCGGAGGTCGATGGATGGATGGTGTGTCGCTCTGGACCTCAAAACGGGTCGCGGCGGGTCCGGCCCCCCCAGCCCACACAGCCCACCCGGGCCACCCGGGCCACGGAAACCCTGGCTTCTCGTCCCCCGGGGCCCGCGCAAGACGGCAGGAGTCGCGCTGGAGCTGAGTTGGCCCCAGCCCTATCAAGCCCTAGTCTGTGCGTCCGCCGCGGCCGTTGCCTTCATCTCGACTTCCCTGGACCCTACCTGGACCCCACCTTGCAGGGCAGCAGTTCAGATGACATCGCCGCCTCCGCCGCCGCCACGACCTCTGGCGGCGGCGGCGGCGGCGGCAGCAGCGGCACCTGGCGGAGTGGCGTCTTCGGCTCGCCCGCCTCCGCCGCCGGCGGCTCCGCCGCCTCGCTCAACCGGCTAGCGACGGCCGCCACCGCCGCTGCCGTCGGGCGCGTCTCCGTCATCCTGCCGTACTGCGGTGGCGGGCTGGGACTGGGGCTCGGCGCCGGCAGCGCCGGCGGCGTCGGCGGGATGTCGGAGCTGGTCGTCCCGGATATGTCGTACGACCTCGGCGGTGGCGGCGGCGGCGATGGCGGTGACGACTGGGTGTACGGCACGAGCTGCAGCTGGCATCCTGCGCGAGACGTGGTGGTGGTGGGTTACAGCGACGGCGCGGTTCAAACGGTGGGGCTCTCGCGGTCAGTCGGCGGCGGCGGTGGCGGCGGGGGCGGCGGCGCATGAACGAGACCCGCTGTGCGGCATGGTACCGGTACTTCTGTCTGATGATAACATCGGTCTGGGGACTACTTGGGAACGTCTGGAAGTGGTGGATTGTGCGTGACCGGCGCCGCCGTGCGCATAGCTGCGCCTGGGTTGCGCGGCAGGGGGCTGCGAGAGGGCTCACTTTCGGGAGGATGGTGTGAACCAGACGAAGTAGGCGGCGGCGGCAGCGGCAGCAGGCGGGGAGTTCGGTGCCAGTGAGGCGTCGGTATGTACGGTACCGGTAACTACACCCAAACAAGTTGCGTGAGGCATGTGTGCGAATACCGGTATGTGTGTATTTTCGCGTGAGAGAGGGCGTGTGAGTGATAGGGCGGGTGAGGGATAGAACACGAACCGCAGCGGAGTGTGTTTGTGGAAGGACTTAGGAGGCATGGGGGCCGCGATGTGTCCTGGAGAATTCCTTTGTGCGGTGGAGAAATTTTTGCAGAATTCCTTCCATGCAGAATTTCTTCCTGACGCTGATCCGCCTTCGAAATGAGCTGCTTCCGGTTGGAACCATGAGCGCCGATATGCGCCTGCATGAGAGCAGTTGTCTCGTCAGGCTGAGACGAGTAGTCGTGTTACACAAACATGCCTTGCCGCATCTTTTGTTCCGGCGTTGTACTGCGCGGTTGTGCCGAACGGCGTTGGTGCTGCTGGAAAGGGCGAACGGCTTCCGAAAGGCCTGCAAAGGCCATGAAGTAATTCTTCCGACACAAGGTCCTGCATTCACAGTGATCACCATTTCTAGTTGATCGTCTTTCTCTTTTTTTTCGCATCTCAACACGTTGCGTTGGCCACGTTGCGTCTTTCCGTGCGACTTCCCGAGGCGGCGGATCAGCGGACCAGGGGCGGACCCACGGGACACGAAACAGCCGCCGATCCTCGCTCGTACACATTGCGTCACCCTTTGCTGCTGTTCATATCAATATCACAATTCCCAGGTAACCGATCAGCCTGCTGAAAATCTGAAATTTGCATGCGTCCTGACCGACACGGCTATCTAGTTTCCACTTTCCAGAGCTTGACTACACGAGGACAACAAACACTAAAATCAATCGATTCCGCTTGCACAAAGCCATTGCAGACTTACGGTCGCTGATACTATAACATATCCTGTTCAAGATTCGCCTAGAGGCAGTAGCCCCCTTCACCGTTCACGCACCGCGTTTGTGGCGTGCGCGCACAGCCGCACACCTTGCGCTCTCGTGCCCTCTGCGCTTCTGTGTCGCGCAACGTGCGCAGCCATCCGCCTAAAGGTAGCTCCATCGGCGACAGCAAAGCCCTACCCAGGTGAGCAGCGGAATTTGGGATTCGGGGCGTGGCGAGCGAGCGCCGACAGGGCTGCTGCTTCCACGGGCCGCCTCTCAGTGGCCTCTGTGCGATGCTGATGCCAGCGACGCGCGCGCGATGTGACCTCAGCCCCTCAGCCCCGACGCGCAAACATCCGTTTACGATGCCAACTTTAGGCTTCCGCCTCGACAGTTTCTGTCGGCTGTCGGGTGCGGACTGCACCAAATGGCGATAGATCCTCTGGCGGTCCTCTGGGGTCCGTCCGCGCTAAAACGATTCGTCCTTCCGCACTCTTCCGCGACCGAGCAAGGCACTCTTTACAGCGCGTAAAAAAACGTCCGATACTCTGAACGCGCTTTACGCGTTGTATGCGTCGTAGACGAACGGCGATTTGGCGACGTTGGCTGGAATCAACGACGATTTGCAATGACCGGCGGTCGGCTGTGTTTCGCCTCCGCCTCGCGCGCCGTAGTGGCTTTCGTTACGGTTTTCCGGTGCCGTGCGTCGATACTCGACAGCCGCATTTTGTCTGTGGGCAAAATCCAAAAAAAGCCGCTTTCTTCGCTGCTGGTGCTCCGGGATGTTCCTCCGACGCGGGCGGCCCCCGCGAC
This sequence comes from Pleodorina starrii, assembly GCA_030267565.1. Classification (NCBI taxonomy): domain Eukaryota; kingdom Viridiplantae; phylum Chlorophyta; class Chlorophyceae; order Chlamydomonadales; family Volvocaceae; genus Pleodorina; species Pleodorina starrii. Next base: position 888,504 of record BRXU01000015.1, read on the forward strand.
CCCCGCCTCGCCCGCCGAAACGCCGCCGAGAGGCGGAAACACGCGCCCTGCCTTCACTGCCCTGACCTAGCCTCTGCCCTGCCTCCACTGCGCACACCCGCCCTCGCACCCTCTGTCTCTCTCTCTCTCGTGTGTGTAGCCACGGTATGTCCCGCACCAGCGGCGAACCTCGCCAGACCCCCTCCGGAGGCGGCGCGCCGACGCCGTACGGCACAGGGCCGTCGTCCTTTTGTGAGAAGGAGCAGTACGGTGCGGGTGGCGAAGGCGCGGAGGGGGAGGAGGGCCTTCTCGACGAGGGCTTGGTTGAGGGCGAGGGCAGCGACGAGGAGACGTGGGGCAGCAGCGGGTACGACCCGGGCACGGCGCCCTCCACCGCCTCCCCTGGAGTCAACCAGACGCCGCGATCCAACCGCATCTCCCGCCAGCGGCGCCAAGCGGCCGCGGCCGCTGCCGGCGGCGGTGGCGGCGGCGGCGCAGCCAGCGAAGGCGGCGGCTTGGGCAGCGGCGGCGCCTTTTCGCCACTGCGAAAGCGAACTGCCGCCGTCGCGTCCGGCGGCGGCGGCGGCGGCGTCTTGAAGCAGCATTGCGGCGTCGACGAGCCCTACGCTCCGCCGGATACGCGCTTCGGCGGCGACACGAGCCGCGGCGGCGGCGGCGGCGGCGCCGCCAAGCTGCCCGCCAACTACTTTCTGGACGAGCAGGTGAGGGCTGGTCTCCAGAATCTACCGTGGCGTTGATCGTTTGTTTGTTTGTTTGTTCGTTTGTTTTAGAACGTCTGGTTTCAGGGCGTTACCGTATCCATCGGTTCTCATCTGCGGAAAGACCCCGTTACCTATTCTGTGTCAGGGTAGGTCGGGTAGGGGCAGCGCAGCGTGGCGACACCGGCTCGCAGCTGGCGGCCCTTCCCTTCCCTTCCCTTCCTTGTCCGGCCCGGCCCTTTCCTTGTCCCCTGCCTACCCGCTATTCGACTCGCGGCCGCAGCACGAACGTGCCTCGCGCGGGTGCTGCTGCCGCCAACCAGCCCAATGGCCCCTCTCCCTCCCTCCCTCCCTCCTCAATACACACACGCAGGAGGAGATCGCGCGCCACCCCTTCCCCATACCACCTGCGGACCTGGTCGAGATGGCCCGCCAGGTGCTGGCCGTAGGTGAGTGGTTGGGCGGTTGGGCGGTTGGGTGCTTGCTGTGGTTGGACGGTTAGGTGGTTGCATGAGTGGTTGGACGGGTAGTAAAAAGAAGCTGGCGAATGCCGGTAGGTGGCTGAGCAGGTAGGTGACTGATGCGCTTATGCAGGTAGCATGAGAAACGAGAATGCGGTGTAAGAATGGAGCCCGAGATCGGGTAATCAGGACAGGCCGAGCAGGTTTGGGCTTTGCTTGCGATTTGGCGGCGATTCGATGTCGGTGCGGCGTGCGGGAAGGATGGGGTGGGGGGTCCCGGCTTAAGCCCCCGAGGTCCGAGAGCTGCGACACCCGGCGTCCAGGCCCTGGTGCCTTCCGCGGCTTGTGTTCCTTACCTGCCCGGTCTCGCCTTGCCACAGCGGTTGGCCTTGCCCTGTTGAAAACATTTCAACGGCAGAGCCACAGAAGGCGCTAAGAACCCCGTCTGATCCCCGGGGGTGCCCGTCTGCCCGTCGTCTTCGTCTTCGTCGTCTTCGTCGTCTTCACAGGCGTCTACAAGTGGCCGCATCTGTCGGAGGACTTCCAGTTCAGCGGTGCGTGTGTGAACGTGTGGGTGGACGTGGGTGGACGTGGGTGGACGTGGGGGTGGACGTGGGTGGACGTGGGGGTGGACGTGGGGGTGGACGTGGGGGTGGACGTGGGTGGACGTGGGTGGACGTGGGTGGACGTGGGTGGACGTGGGGGTGGACGTGGGTGGACGTGGGTGGACGTTGGGGTGGACGTGGGTGGACGTGGGTGGACGTGGGTGGGTGTCTGGCCGGAATGGGACGAGGGGATGGTGTCGCGCCTCTCATCGGTATCGCTGCGCCACTGCACCGCTCCGGCTCCCCCGGCTCCTGCCGTGAGTTGACACCCACCCATCCATCCATCCGTCTCCGTGTCCGGCTTCTGGCTCCCGGCTCCCGGCTCCCGGCCGACGCACCCTAATCCCAAAACCATCCGCAACTCGGACTGCTGTACTTCACCCCCCGGCCCCCGCAGCTCCCTTCATAGGGCCCCTGGGTCCCGAGCAGTTCCGGTCCACGCTGTCCTCCCTGGAGCTGGAGGAGGCCTTCCCCGACCTGGAGCCGCGGTGGGTCGGTGGGTCGGTGGGCCGGTGGGCCGGTGGGTCGGTGGGTCGGTGGGTCGGTGGGTCGGTGGGTCGGTGGGTCGGTGAGACCAGTTGGGCTACGGCGCCGCTTCAAGTCGCAAACATCTCTGACAATAATCCGCTGTCGTTGCTGCTGCTGACCCGCAGGTACCACCACCTGCGGGTCGATCCCTTCAGGTGTGTCGCGGGGGAGGCAGGAGCCACCTGACAGGCGGATTGTGGGGGATGTTTTTTTGCCTGGGAATGTGTTACGCTTGCGACCGTCTGGGCCGGGCGCAAAGTCGGACTCGGGCCTGTCGAGGTACAATGAGAGCCCACATGAGGTCACTGTGGACCCAAATGACGTCATATTAGGGCCAAATGAGGTCATATTGGACCCAAATGAGGTCATACCGTATGTGGGCCCAGATGGAGCACCACGTACGGCACTGGCACGTGTCTGTGAGGATGCCGTACTGTTGCAGTACAGCGCCGAGATCTCCCTATTCGGTTGTATCTGTATCAACCACGGGCTCAGGATCCGCCCCGCTTCCTCTTGCTGCAAGCATCCCACATCCCTTTCTTCCTCGCCCCTACCTCGGGGGTAAACCGACGGCCGGGCGGCGGCTGGGCGCCTCCCCGCCATCCTCCCGATTTCTCGGCCTGGCCAATCAAATCACATCACCATCGTCTTCTATCAGACCCAACCGCGTCTGGGTGACGCTACAGTGAGTGCCGTTGCCGTACACGTGCCACGGGGCAAAGGGAGAGGTGATAGGGTTTCAGAGTTTTAGGGTTTTTAGGTTTTTTAGGGTTTTAGGGTTTTAGTGGTGCGGCCTTCTCGACGCCGAGGGAGGGATTGCGCGCCCCGGCCAGCTGGCTTGTTAGTTCTTTGCACGTTCGGTGGCCGTACTTCCTGGCGCGCACATCACAACGGTCGCTACAGACCGGAACACCTGTAAACTGCAAACTGCAGCCGTCGCCTGCCCCGGCCGGCTTCATCGCAAACCTCGCTCTCCTTGACACCCCATTCCGCCCGCCGCCTGCCCTCTGGCCCTCGCAACCCCCGCACCCTCTCCCCCCCGCGCTGGTGCGACCCTACTCGCGCTGGCGTGACCTCTCGCCCGCACCCTCGCACTCGACGGTGTGTTTCGTGACACGGCGGTGGTGCACACGCATGTCCTTGTCCGTGTCGGTGTCGGTGGCCAGGCCCCGCTGCTCGCACCTGGGGACCTTCCGCGGCAAGCTGCCATTCGGCATCAAGCCGACGGGTAGGTGGGTTTCTGGGTGGGTGGGTTGGGCGCGTGGTGGGGCGGGGCGGAGGCTTCATGACGCTGCGCGGGCGGGCGGGCGGGCGGGCGGGCGGGCGGGGCGGCTCCGCTGATCCTGGGAGGACCACACATACGCGTGTGTGTATGTGAGTGCGTGTGTGTGTGCAGGCGCGCGTCATGGCCAGGTGACATGTCTTGACCGCCAAGTAGTTTTGAGGAATTCGGGTTGCGCCCGCCGATTCGCCAGCATGCCACATCTCGGTCATTGCTCTTGCCAGTTGACGTCCGGACAGGTGACTCCGGTTGGCCCTGGCGCGCGACCCGCGTCGGGCCTGCCGCGGTTCCATTCACCGTGGAACCGCTCCACACCACAGCCATTGAAACGTTACAACCAACCAACCAACCAACCATCACCCAACAACCAACCAACAATTGACTAACCGTCACAAACCATCCCGGACTTCTGGCTGGCCGCGCAGGCAAGGTGATTGAGGAGCCTCCACAGACCGCCAGCCTCACCTTCAACGCCGCCGGGCAGGTTGAGGGCTATACCATGGGATACGTCATGGACCGGGTGAGGGTGCCACGCAGGCCCGTATCGTGCTGTACGACGCGACGTACAGATACGACGTAAAACTCGAGATGTAAGTCTGCTTGCCTCGGAAGTTGTACTTACCGGTGTTACCTGAGAGCAGAAGAAGCCTGCTGTCTGTCCTCCCGACACCATGTGCGCGAACACACCGCGGGGCCTTGGCGGCCTCTGCCGTCCGTACGGTTCCGTATCCTATCCTGTCGGCTGACTGACCCCCGGGTCGGCTGTGGACTGACGGGTCAGTCACCATCGTTGTCCACCCCTTGTCCTCACCGGCCCGCGCCGCGCCAACCAACCCCGTGCTGCGGCCGCAGATGGTGGGCAACACGAACGGTCTGGGCGGCGTCTTCGGTCTGATGTGGGCCCTGGGTGCGCCCCTGCCCGCCCCCGAGGGCCACCCCTGGAGCCCCTCCCTGCAGCTGCGCCTCGTCAACAGCGGTGTCTGGCTGCTGCAGGTACGAATCGTCGTACTCAGGGCCACCCGGCACCGCCACTGCCACCGGCCTGCTACGTACAACTCATTCATCCACCACCACACGCGGGAAGGTGGGAAACTGGCGATGGGAAACTGGCGCGCCGATGGGAAACGTGGCATCCTCGATGGGAAACTCGATGCTCTCACGCACCCAGCGCGCACCCAACTCAGCTTGCTCCCTGGACGCGAAAACGAACAAGAAATCATCCAGGTACGGCAAAACCCGCGCACCGAGGCGGGCCGGGCGCCCGCCTCGTCCCTTGGGAAAAAACTCGTGCGGTGGCAAAGGCGGCGAGAGATGCCGCCGGCCCTTGCCCACCGCCGCCAAGGGGTCCCGCCAGAAGCGCACAACGTTCCGCATGATCTTGGTGAACCAATACGGACTGTTGAGCCACCCCATTGGGAGCGCATTCATCTCGTACAGCACGCCGCAAAAACGAAACACGAAGTACCGGCGATCCGCCGGCCGGATGGGGATGTGGTAGAAGGCATCGGCCAGGTCAACCTTGACCATCCAGGAGTCCTGGATCCCCATGCGCCGGAGCGTGCGGAGTGACTCATACCGACACTTATATGCCTTCTGAGCGACATTCATGCGCTTCAGATTAACTACCAACCGCCAGGACCCGCTGCCAGGCTTGGGCACACAGAACGCATTCACCACGTGATCGACAGATCTGGCGGGGTCCACCCGGGAAATGGCGCCCAACGCAACCAGACGCGGTTCTTCCGTCTCCAACCACCAACGACGCTGCGCGTCATCGACCGGAAAACTGGGAAGCTCAAACGCTGGCGGTGGGCGACCCCCGAGGAACTCGACGGGAACGCCGTGCTTTAACACGTGCAACGTACGTGCATCCGCTCCAATCGCCTTCCACGCAGCTACCCGCTCCGTGACCCGCGCGTGCAGAGGGGTGACGGGGGCGCCCATTGAATATTAACTGCTCTGCCTCGGGCCCGATGCGCCCGAGGCGGCGGCAGCCGCGGCGGCCCGATTTTGCTGGAAACCCCGACCACCATTGCCGCTACCGCGCCCGCGACGCCCATGCCCGCCAGTGTTATTCTGGAACGGGCCTACATTGCCGTTACGGTTCTTAAACTCCTTCTCCGCAATGGCCTTAAGAGAAATCCTCTGCTTCGTCACCGCGAACTGCTCATCAAAATCCCTAGTGATTTCATCCGCTAAGGACCGCTCCGCCGAGGAGAAATACCGGTGGTGGAGGGCGACGAGCCCGTCCCGGCCCCGCTGGGAAAACTCCACCAGGCAGTTGATGCGAGCGGAGATAATGGCCTTCATCCATCCGACATCGTAATTAAGGGTGTGGAAGGCGCCAAGGGTAGCCCCCGCCCAATTGGCGTTCAGGGCATAGGGCGCTGCGGAAAGCAAAACTCCTACACCTGCCGCCATCAGATCAGCGATCGCCAACAAGGAAATCATGATACCCAACTCATACAACAGGGATCCGGCCCGGTCAGCGTGGCCGCGTTGCGCCTGCTCTAAACGCTGCCATTCCGGAAAGGCCTGGTAATTGTGCAACACCATGTTACTTACATCTATCTGCCGCTCCGGTAACCTCGCCATCAGCCAACTAGGAAACGGAAAACGCGCGTCCGGAGGGGACTGCTGATTGCGCGGGTTCCCAAGATTACGCAGCGACTGCAACACTGCTGCGTCCGCCCCACCTTGGTTCGCAACATGGGCGGTCAGAGTGCCAATCTGCTGTTGAAGATGGAGGAGCATCGCCGTCGTGTCGGCGACGGGGGCCGGAGGGACTTGGTGTTGTTGTTGCAGCGGGACGCCTTGAGAAGGTGCCGCGCCGCCGCCCAGCGGAAGTTGACCACCGCCATACGTGTGGTGCGCGGGCGAGACGCCTGGAGTTATTCCGGCTTGGGAACGCGGCCCATTGAAGAGCTGGGCGAACCCGGGCGGAGGCGAAGTCGTTGGACCGTATTGCGGAATCATAGCTGAGGCGGTGGAACTGACGGCGAAAACCGCCAAAACCAGGCCGAGTAACCGCATCCTGCTTAACCTCTAAACTTCAGTCGCCAATTAATGGTGCTGTAGAAATACGCACTTAACCCGAAGGGTCCTGCTGAAGAGCCGAAGGCACAGCGGATAGTAATATAACAGAAGCGCGCCGAAGGATGGCGAGGATGCCACGTTTCCCATCGAGGATGCCCTTGCCTGCGCCCTCGGATGCCGCGTTGCAGCCCCGTGGGCAAACACCCACCGACCGGCGGCGTTGCCTTTGTTGCGGTATCACGCACCAACGCACCACCACGTACCCGCTCGCCGACGTGAAGACCCGTCTGTAGCTTTGTAGCGGCCTCCGTGCTGGTGTGCTGTGTGGCCGCTGCGGAAACATTCCTCCCGAAGACCACCTGCAACGCTAGAGAGGGTCGTGCATGTCGTTTTCCGTTCGTACTGTCGTACGTTCTCCACCAGCCTGCCCGTCCTCTTACACGGCCAGCCCCATCCTTCCGTCGTGTCACCCCTCCTCCACCGTGCCCCGGCCGGAGCTGCCCAGGCCGCGGCCTACCTGTACGACCGTACGGCAGCGCTTTTCCTGCCCAGCAGCTGGCGCACGCGCCACTCGCGCAACACCATGTGATGTGGGAGTGGTGTGAAGTTGGGGGCGTACGAGGTGAGGCGGTGTGATGTTTGAAGGTGAGGTGACGTGAGGTGGGGTTGGGTGAAAGAAAGTTGGCGGCAAAGGTGTTGATGTGGGTGTGGGTGAGGTCGAGGACGCCGCAGCGAGGGCGCGGGGAGCCTGCACACATGTGCTCGTGTGGACACCATAGTTGTGGCCGATCGGCCCTCCCAACGGTTCCTCAAATGAGTCCGTCGGTCTGCCTGCTAGTCGGATGGACGAGTGAAGTGGATGCCAGCGACACGGCGGGAGTGCCGCTGTCGTGCTGTTGCGCGTATTTGTTGGCCATCGGGTGTATTGATCCGAGATGTACGACGCGGTCGTAGTCCACTTAACAGACAGACCGTAAAAGGAGGTTTCCGTGCGCGGGGGGGGGGCCAAGCACCGTGCCGTGCCTGCCTGGACATGGCGCACGCGTGCACTATGGCTGGCGGGCGGGAGGGCGGGATAATAGTTATACAACCGCAGCGATGGGACGGCGACGACGCAAGCGAACCAAGACCCTGCTCCGACCCTGCACTTTCGGGAGTGCACGGAGGGCGGGGGGACCCGGGGCGACGGTGCCGCTGGTGCTGGTGCTGGTGCGCTTGGGACAGTAAAGGAGGTTACCGCAGCGGAGGGACGGAGGCGACGCTAGCGAACGGACCACCAGAATCTGGGACCCAGGCGTTTGGGGGCGCCGCGTGCGGTTGGGAGCCTTCGCGCGGTCGCGTGCGGCGCGTCGTGTGGGAGAGCGCGGGTCTGGCTTGAGCCACCTTCACCGCCACACATTTACGTCTGGCGGTTAAGGACGTGGCAGTGCCTTGTGGCGGTGCAGTGTGGCATGCGAAGCCGTTGCGCCAACGCGATGGATACGGCTGTGACGAGGCCTGGCATAGTAATGAAATGCTTGGCTCTGCGTTGCCAGGCGCGGTGCTGAGTGCTGGCGCCATTTTAAGAAATGGTGGACAGGGAGCAGCCGGGCACTAGAGTCGTTACAAGAGTAGTGTGTCGTGCGTCGTCTACAGGATTACGCGCGCGATGGTATCTGCACGTGTGTCGTACTCGTCACAGCGCCTTTATTTCCCCCGAAACTTCTCGAATTTTCATCATGGGAACACGCCGTCTGTCAAGATATGTACGTGTCACGGTACCTTGCAACATCCGGTAGTTCGCACATCGAAAAATCAGCTCCTATGGTGCGGGGAGAGCAGATGGCTGCCGGACGAAACAATCTGCACAGCCATCCATGCAAGCCGGCCTCGCCCCTCAGAAAGATGATGTTCTTGTGTTCTTATACAATCAGCCATCGCGCTTGGTGTGCTGTTGGCCGATGGCATGATTCGCACCACTCGTAAATGCGCCGCGCTACGCAAAAGGTCCACACACTTCACCATTTCCATGTTGCATGCTGCCATAACCATCTGCCAAGCACCGGTGTCGTCGCAAGTGCCATCCCGCTCGTCGTCTTGCGACTTTATCCGCGTGTCCTCCTCGTCAAGCCTTAAGGCTTGCGGCCTACGAAATGTTTTCCCGGAACCGGGCCCGTCAAGCTCCAAAGCGCATTCTCCAGAACCAGAATCCACCTGCTACGCAAACGACATACATCCTGCCGCCAAGCAAAATCACAGGACGGTTGGGGCGGTTGCGGCTTGCAGCAGCCAGCCGAGTTTCGCGAGCGACAGGCAGCGGGCGCGCCCTGTAACAGCCGCGCAAACGCAGGCGCACAACCAAGCCGCGCCAGGCGCCAGCAACCGACGCAAATGGCTGCAAGCTACTCGTCGAGACACTCAGCGCCCAACGACCACGATGACAGCCACCAACCACCAACCACCACAACCACCGTCTGAGGTTCAGTGCTCAGCACAGCCGGAGACCTACTACGTTTGCAAGCACAATGCACGCCTGCAAGGAATAGGTACCAACCGGAAGAAATCAACATGTACGACATCAGCAGCCCCCGGGGGCGCAACGCGCGCGTGCACGGCATCTGCCGCACTGCGGGCCCCGTCGTGTCCCCGGGGGGTGCCCTTGCCTCAACCGGTGTCATTTCAACCTGCTCCAGTGCCGCCACAAAACTCTTGGCGCCGTGCGCGCAGGCGCACCCTCGACTTGCCCGGGCGCAAGGGACGTTTATCAGAAACCGCGGGTTGGTCGGCATCATCGCACCACAGCAGGGGCCACGTTGCCACCCAACCACGCCCGTGTGTGAATTGCAGGGCGGAGCCCCCATGCGCACGGCTCACACCCACCTGCCTCGCTTTCCCAACGGCAAGCGTCGAGGCCACAAACGGCCTGGAAACACCCCCGTCGAACCAAAGCATCGCATCGCACAGCACAGCACAGCACAGCGCAGCACAGCACAGCACAGCACCGTGCCGCACGGCGATGCGCCCTCGAACCCCCCCTCTACAGACACACACGCACGAACAAGACAGTATAACAAAAGATACAGTATAACGATATTATAAAGTGGCCAAATCAAGCGCCCTGGGCGAGCGACCGGGCCGGTGGCCTGGCACCGAACTCGGACCCCATCTAGCAGCACAGCTCACAGCACAGGCCCAGGGAGCTGCCCTCAAACAAGTGAAGATGCACAGTTCATTGACCTGCACGGCAAGTCTCGGGTCGTACATCGTACGTACAGACATACCGGTGCCCAGACGCGGCGCGACCGCCCCTCAACTGCGGGATCAACCGCGCGCCTGCAAGACGCGGCCGCCACGCGGGCGCGACCCTTCCTCCCCAGGGTCCGGACTCCGGAGCTTACTGCAACAACAAACAGCAACACCAAAGGCGCCTGTGCCACTTTGTCTCACTTCCAGAGGAGCCGCCTCAAGCACGTCGCAACCTGCCAACCGGCAACCGCTGCAACCGATAAACCGCCGGTTGTCAGTCATAATCTCGCAGGCGCCGGCGCGGCTCCCGTCTCACGTCACAGCCCGACGCCCCGCGTGCGCATAAGCATGTAAGGTCGACATCTCCCGAGTCCCTTCCTCTCCGACTGCCTCTCGCTGCACTGATCCTGTCCGGCCGAGGCGCTGCCGGGTGTTGGGCGCGCAACGCATTTACCAGACCCACCCGAGCCCAAGCACCACTCCTTCTCCACCGCTCAGGGCGCGGCAAGATCAGTGCGGCGCCGTTCGCCGCACCGTGTCGGGTCGGGTCGGGTCGGGCCGCTGGCAGCCGGCAAAACATGGCCGTGACCGCGCCGCCGAGCAACGAACCCCTGCCCGCCCCCCGTGTTAAGAGCCGGGGTTAGGATTACCCAAATATCAAGAGCTCGCGTGTGCCCCTTTCCGCCTGTAGACCCAAGCCGACATCACAACCCACCTCCAAACCCACACATACTCACACGTCTCTTGTAAAAAGTTTCTAGCTAGCTAGTCGGCTAGCAGGTAAGCTCGCTCGCTCGGAAAGGCACCAGCGAACGACCCATAAGAACATACAAAAGTGTGATTAATAGAGTAACGGAACAATACTTGGTAGGTTAAGTGCTCTCGTAAGCGCCACGCCTGCGCTTGCGCCTGTACAGCCCCTGAGCGTCTGGCTCCTCGAGGCAAGGCAAAACAAGACAAGGCAAGGCCAAGCACGGATAGACATGGCCGGATAGGTGGGCCGAAGCGCATGTAAGCGCGCTGGCGCAGCCGAAGGAACTTGTCAGATGCGTGTGCAGCCGTTGGCGGCTTACGGAAGGCGAAGAGGTGCGCAAAGCCGAGAGCAGCGCGACTGCGCGCTAGGTGCTTTCTTATACGTGTCTGCAACATAAGAAACGCATCTCTCTTGGGCCGCCGACCCCACCTTTCGAAGCACGTGCAATCAACGGCCGCTGAAGCCAACACCCACGCCATCACCTGAACTGACATTAACCACCGCAACAAAGACAAAAATCACCATAATAAAAACCGCCATGATACAAGGCCGCGTAGTTACGCCACTTCGACCTTGGGCAGCGCGAGTGCTTGGCAAATAGGTTGGTAAGTTAGGTAGTTCGTTGACCGTAACAGGCCGAGCCGGGACGGGATGGGACGGGAGCGAGGCCGCCGGGAAGCGGCCAGTGAACCCCGACCATCCGGCACCACAGCACACCCATCCCATCACATCCCATCCCTCTTTCATACCTGTAGGCCACATATACCACCCACGGCAACATTTACCTGCCACCCTCTTAAGAGCACGCACGCTGTTGCAGCAAAAAACAAAAGCCGATCGGGTCGAGTCGCGTCTCCGAAACTGAAACGAAATCGACCAATCACCATGCATGCATGAAACCCACGCTGTCGTGCTGATTCCCCGCCATGTCCTTGCCGTACACGAGGAACCCTTCCCCGTCGGGGCATCCTCGCGGCTGGTGAGGTTGCTGCCCCAGCGCCGCTGCGGCCCGTGTCTCCTGGGTGCAACCTCAAATGGTGGCCCGCCTGCTTCCCACGATTATATAAGAGACGAAGACGAGTTGCCTAGGGCGTATCCCAAAACCCGGAGCGCGCCCCCGCTTCTTACCCCCCTCCCGCAGCAGCCACCATGCCCCCAAAACCCTTTCGCGCTCAAACCGAGCAGTCCCAGTAGACGTCCGCGATCGGGCGGTTTCCAGGTCACGCGATTCGATTCTAGTAAGGAAAAGGAAAACACTATCTGGCCGGTGGCCGGGTTTTCGCTAGAGCACACTACGAAAGAAATGCACTCCTGCAGCTGCTTGCGCGCCGTACCTGGCCGTACCTCATAAGATGCGCGTATCACGCTTTAATGCGCTCCATATAAGGAAGGAATAACCCTTTGTCAGCGCTGCTTGCCGTCTCACTCTGAATGCGCATACTGTGTACCGCGCGCGCCCAAGCACAGCCAACCCGATAACGCATTTTTTGGCACTTTCGACGACCTGCTCGCGCCTCGCTCGCGCACGCTTCAGTATCGTCCCAGGACGAGCCCGTCTTTCTAAGTTGACGTAATTGCTGGATGCATTATGCGAGCACGGTATGAATAATTGAGCGCCAGCGAGCTCAGCGCCCGCGTGCGCGCGCATCGGACAGTCCGAGAATGAAGGGCCGCCGCCATAAAGAAAACATGAAAAGAGCCCCAATCCATCCGTGAGGGAAGTAGGAAGGGAGGGAAGGAGAAGCAGATAAGCATGGAGCCCCGCAGCAAAGTTGTCGAGTGCGACGTTGGCGAACGGAGCCGTAGGAGGGAGCGGAAGTCCACCTTTGCAAACTGAATCGAGAGTTCACCTCTTCCTTTTGTTGATCGGGGCAGCGCCCTGGGCCAAGGACGCACCGCGCGGCGCTCACGCGCGGTTAGCCCTTCCTCAGGCTGCCCGACATGCCGTTCGTAAAGCTCGGCCGGCTCTTGAGACCGCTGCTGGCGGACCTGCGGATCGCCAGTTGGTTGGTTACACAAGGTTGGATGGTTGGTTTTATTATTGGTTAGGTTGGTTGGTGAGGTTGGTGAAATTGTTTTAACGGCAGCAGCACGCGGGCGGGGCTGGAGGAGGCGATGCAGCGCAGGATGTGTGGCGCGGTTTGGCGGAGAAGGGCGCTCGGTGCGCCGTGGCGGCAAAAACGTCCGCAACGTGTCGGCAAAAGCAAGACCGGGCAGGCGATGGTGCCGGCTTACACGGCGCCGTGTATGCAACGCGAGTCCATTCCAAGGCGGCGACCTCCTCAACAATCACCCGCACCGCCTCCCTCTCCCCCACAACCCCATCCCACCACCCGACACCAAAGCCCACCTGATGATCGCCTTCCATTTGTTCGTCGCGTCGGCTCTGCCCGAGGGCTCTTCACCGCCTGGGACACGGATCGGGAGAGGAATGTAATGTAAAGCGGAGAATCAAGGCGGCTGCGAGCCACGCCGGCAAGCCAAGCCCAGGCGGCCATGCAGGCATCGGCAGCGCCGGCCATCAGCCGCAATCGCAGGACACCAAACCCCATGAGCCATGACCTTTCTCGATAGACCCAACCAAGCCTCACGCAGGCTCTGCCGTCTTCGCAGGCCATCTACGGACGGGACAGGACCCATACAAGGATGCAGCGGCTCTCCGCTTCCGAAATCCGAGGTCCAAAGAGACAACCACAACAACAGAAAGGCCGAGCGATGACCCCGCTGCTCGCCCCCACCTTCGCTGGCGGTGTCGCCAATGGCGGTTTGGCCCGGCATGACTCCGCCGCCGGGCAGTCCGGGCGAAGCCGCGTTTGTCGCCGTGCCCAGCGCCCTGGCCACCAGCTTCTCCACATCAAGCTCAAGGGGGAGCTGACTCATCAGCTCCGCGATGCGCCGCCTCTGTACGACAAATCGCACGACCGTACAAGGGAAAGCGATTCATGGGCATCATGTATGCCATGACGATGATGAGCCCCATGCGCGCCGTCGTCGTGGAAGCCCCTTGACTACTGATTGGGCTAAGGTGAAGGGCACACTGTTTATGAAAGGCGGGGCTCCGGCACGCACTGCGGCGTTGGGGCGTTCGCACTGCAGTGGTTGCGGTTTGCTGCTGACGTGCCCGCGACGGTTGGTACGACAAAAAGAAACAGGCGGCAAACGCACAAACAGCAGAAAAGTGGCGGGGTCATAGAAGAGGGGCTGAGCCGGAGCCGTCCGCGCACGCGGCGTGCAGCAGCACGCGTCGTCTGCGCCGCTGTACACCACAAGAAGGGGCTTGCGCCCGGACCACAGAACAGGGTGATGCACGGACGCACAAGGGGACAGACGCAAGAGTGGGTCAACATGCCAGACGGAAATGGATGAGCCGCCACAAGAGGATGGTCGGGCAACCGGGCGGACGTGCCTCTTTGGAGATGCGCTTGAGCAGCGGGTTGAGCAGCAGTATCAGGAAGCCGGCGAACACCACCCACAGCACCAGGAAGAGAACGACGTGCAGAACCATGATGCCTGCAGCGGCAGTGCGGGTCGGGGCGGGAGTCCGGATTGGCGGGGGGGGAGCAGACGTTGCCAGCAGGGCCGGGGAGCCAGACAATAACAGGCAGGGAGCGCGGGCCGGGATTTGTTTGGTGCCAAGACCAGACGCAGGGGTAATTAAAACGGCCCGGGGCGCACGGAGGAACACACGGGCCTGCATGTGGGTTGTTGTGGTGCCAGCCTTTGGAGGAAGAACCGCTCTCAAAGACCGGTTGGGACAGTTGAAGGCGGTTGCGGAGCGTCCAACGGTAAACGCGGCTGCGGCACTCACGGTGAAAGAGGCCGATGATGGTGGTGTAGTGGGTGTCCTCCACGGCGATCGTTCCGTCCAGGAGATCCTGCACGAGTAAGGCAGCGGGTACGGCAGGTGGCGTCTTCAAAGGCGGGCGCGCCAGCAGGCACAGCCGTGTGGATGGGATGCCGTGTGGATGCGAAGGCGACAGCCAGGAGCCAGCTGGCACCTGGCAGCCGACTTGCAAATGCAAATGGGTGTGCGGGAAAAGATTCCGTGCAGGCCGGGCCCCCATCATGGCTGACAGTGAACCCTCATCAGTCATGACTTGGCAGCTCCCGGCAACGGGAAGCTCCTTTGGCGGCAAGCAGTAACGTTGCGAGACAGCGAGGGTGACACCCCCGTTTGCCTGAGAGGGTGTGATGATGAGCTGATGGCGCAACACCGGACGGTACGGCATCACACACGGCCAACTCGCCTTGGCACCGACGTTGTACACAAAGTCGAAGTGCTCTGCGAGGAAGGAGCGAGGGGCGTAGCGAAGGGGATTGGTGGGTGGGTGACTTGTGTATAGGGTGAAGGCCTGGGGGCAGCTGGAACGAGGCACATGGGCTTTGCCGTGCGGTTGGCCAAAGCGGGGGCGGAGGACAGCAGGACACGAACGCCGCCGCGCCGTACCGCCGCTGCCTTTTTGGCAGTGATCACAGCCGGCTACCGCGGCAAGCAGTAGCAGTAGCAAAGCAGCAGGAGCGGTTGCAGAAGCAGTAGGGCTACAGTGACAGCGGCAGTTGGGGATCGCAACGTAACGCCGCCCTCCGAAATGAAACACCTAGCTGCGGCCTCTTAACGCTACCCGCGCGCTCGCGCCAGCTGCAGCACCGTGCGTTGTTGACCGTTCTCCGGCCGGGCCCCTGGGGCGCTATGCGCTCCTTGACGGAAAACGACGACGACAGCCTCGCGCCGCCGCCACACGCTGCAACTCACCGTCCTCCAGTCCCTCGGGCGTCATGCTCTTGTTCGTGGCCATCGCCGTCACACTCATCATGAACTGCTGCATCATGCTGTCGAGGCCGGTGTGGGTAACCTGGTAGAAGCGGTTGTCAGGGCCTGGGCAGGGAAGGTTCTCCTGTGGCACCCGGGTAGGGAGGGGGCGGTCATATAGCGGTTAGGATGCGGCCATATAGCGGACATGTTTTATCGGCAAGGAGACGCTCTTCCAAAGGGGAAGGTGAGGAATCGGGGCAAGGCAGGGGAATGGCACCGGGGTAAAAAAGAAGATACCGCAGCGAAGGGACGGGGATGGGGCCACCGGAAACTCGCGCGCGGTGGCCACACATGCACACACGCACATACACGTGTTACGTTCGTTGCGTTCAACATTCTGCGTTCAATGGTGCGTTCAATGGTGCAATTGCTTGCTCTCGTCTTGGGGCAGTCCCTTCCCTTCCCTTGGAAAGGAGGATAGCTAGCAGTCGACAAAAAAAGACCAGGGGAGTGGGGCATGGCCGGCCATGTGCGCATGGACGGAGACGCAGGGTGTATGCTAGTCAGTGGGGGCCGTGTTGGGAAAGGGGCCGATGGGCCTGCACGCTCAACGAGGCCTCACGCATTACCTCTGCTTATGTGTGGTGAGAAGCGAAGCGCTCGGCGTCTCCCGTTTGGATGGGGGGGCCACGATGGTAGGCGCGGCGCTGCCGTGCAAGTACGGGCAAGGCATACGACAGGGTACGGCGTTGCGAGCGGAACGCACCTTCATGCGATGGCACTTGCCAGTGCCGTAAAAGATTTCGGATAGCGCGGGTGATGCGTACGCCAGGCCTTCTTTGACCAGCGGGAAGCGCTCCGTGTTGGGGCCTGTATGGCGCAGTACAGTACGAATCGGTCCAGTACGGTGTCGTACAATACGGTAATACGGGTGCGCCCTGTCCAATGAACCGCACACGCACGCCCAATCCCTGACCGAAGACAGACACATACCTCCTGTCAACCGGATCGTTATCCTCGAGCCCACGAGGACACACATCTCCCGCAAGCTAATCTACAAGACTACAACCCCAGGCAGCAAAGTCGCCACGGCCGAAACAAAGCAAAAACAAAAGAAAGAAACATCCCCGGCTTCAACAGAAAGCCTCACCCTGCCCGCGCGTCTCGATACAGGTGGTGCAGACAAACACGCTCAACCAACAATCGGCCCTGCACAGTGCACACTGCAGCCAGACCGCCCACCTGCCGCCCGGTACGCGTTCTCCCCCAACTGCAATGTGTACCAGGCATCCGTCACCAACTTGATCACCGTCTTGAGAGCAGCACGCTTGGCCGTCAGGAGCTGCGGATCCTCCACCACCGCCAACTCCTGCACCGGCAGCGGCAGAGGTGGTGGCGGCAGCGGCAGAGGTGGTTGCGGCAGCGGCAGAGGTGGTTGCGGCAGCGGCAGCAGGCAGCGGCAGCTTGGGTGGGAACAACATGCAACGGCGTCGCCCACTCCATCCCCCTATGTCGCACACAAACCGCACATCTCGGTGCACCCCCCTAGGGTCTCACCTGGCTGTAGAATACCTGTTCGGAGGCGAGGGTTGGGTTGAGGCGGGGCGGGGATGGGAGGGGCGGGGAGGGGTGGGGCGGGGCGGGGCGGGGAGGGGCGGGGAGGGGCGGTTTGAAAGCGTATCGAAGCCGAGGAAGGGGAGGAAGAGGACGGAGGGGGCGAGGGGAAGAGTATGAAAGACCCGAGGGGAGGGAAGGGAAGGGAAGCGGAGCTGAGAGGGACGGCGGGAAGGGGACGGGGCAGGGCCTTCGGGTGCCGTATCTGTTTGCAAGGGCGGGACCACAAGAGCAGCATGCGTGTAAGCTAGAGGGATAAGATGCGCAGACAGTGCTTGCCCTGACAGTGCTTGCCCACGGCGTCAATGGCTGCGAGCTCACCAACCGCCCACGGGGTCGCACAAGCACACGTATGCGCGCATGTTCCAGACAGGATGCACACGGGCTGCTTGCTGTTTGGAACATCGCTCGGTGCAACAGGAGGAGATTACGCGCGTGCGTTCAGGTTTACAAGTCAATGTTCAGTTTTGCATCCGCACATGCATGCAAGAGGACCACGGCATTTCTACGACAATTTCGGTGATGTCGTACCGTGCGGTACGTCCTCGCCGACATGAAGTTGGAGACGGAGTGAACGGCAACGACCTCCACCACACCCTGTCGAGTTGGACGAGCACGGGGGCGCCGTATGCCGTACGTAGCAGGTAAATCAATTACTTCAAGTCACTTCTGGGTTGATGCCATGATGCGAAACTGTCATGATGTATGCATGGCTCGCATATGAGGTGCTGCAACGTGCGAGTTGTACTAGGACACCGTAAAATGCGGTACACGGTACGACGCAGCACAGCATACGGCTCGGTCACAGCGCATGGCGCATGCAACACAGCCCCGCGCGACTGCTTGGTCCGTCATCACGGGTTTCACAGCGAAAGCGAATGTGCTACAGCGGCGCTGTCCTGTTCACATCAGGAAGACCAGCAGAAGAGTCATGCGCGCCCCTGGAGAGGCGCCAGGGAGTGCACGCGCATCAGGCTTGTGCGATTCTCACCTTCATATGAATGACGGCGATCGAGTAGATAGTGATCACCTGGCGGGCAGCAGGCAAGCAATGTGGACGCGGGGATTAGTACGTAGGCGTGTGTAGTACGACATACGGTACATGCCATGCGAGTGGGCAGGGTCAGATGGCACATGGCAGATGGCCCGATGGTATGCGGGCGATGGTAAGGTAGGGTAGCAGGGTCGATGCTGGGGCGGGAAACTGGGGGTTAGGGAAGGGGAGGGAATTTCCGCCAGCTGTAGGCTTCCTGCCTCTAGAGGGACTTCCTTGCCTGCGTGTCAGCCCCACCTCCACCTCCACCTCCACCTCCACCTCCACCTCCACCTCCACCTCCACCTCCACCTCCACCTCCACCTCCACCTCCACCTCCACCTCCACCTCCACCTCCACCTCCACCTCCACCTCCACCTCCACCTCCACCTCCACCTCCACCTCCACCTCCACCTCCACCTCCAACTCCACCTCCAACTCCACCTCCACCGATGGGACCCCCATCGCTGCCGGTCTGCCCTGCCCACACCGCCCCCACCCAGTCCACCCATTGCCGCGCTTCATGCATTGTAAGCGGCGCCCGCGCCGGAGAGCAGCTCATCGCGCCCAGAACCCAGCACCCACGTCCACACAGCCGCGTCCGCCACGCAGCCCTCTCGCTCACCACCGCAGACCAGAAGACGAAGGGCATCATCATCACGAACGTTTCGTGCGAGTCGTCCCGAAGCTTGCGCTTGCTAAGCGGCATCGCGCTCGCCGTCGGTCCGTTGCTGCCTGACAGCGGCATCGGCATCACCACGCTCCGGCCGCGCCTGCAGGTGGCGTCGCGCGTCACCGTGTTGTCGTATCGTGCCGTACCACGGCATGTCCCCTTAACAGTAGCACTCACGGCCATCCTTGACATGCGTTGACGTACCACACGTTCTTGTGTCGTGGCATGTCCTCGAAACAGTGGCGCTCGCGCCTCGCAGCAACGCGCAACCCCCACGTACGCACGCACACACTCCACGCCGCGCACACCCCACGTCACGCAACGCACGTGTGTCGCCGGCCACTTCTGGCCACGCCTCTCCGCAACGGCAGCGGCGGCTCTGGTTGCGCCATCGCACCCCGACGCCTCTACTCACTCACCTCCACAAGGACTGCAACGCCCGAAAGCCTCGCCAGCCCTTCTTCTCCCCCCGCGACTCCAAAGACGTCGACCGCTGCCGACTGACCAGCCGATCCATGCCGCCACTGGCGCCGCTGCGCTCCACGCCGTCGCCGCCGCCACCGCCGCCGCCGCCGGCAGGGGTGGCGAAGCTGGTGCTGCGGCCCATTACGCGGCGCACCCCCTCGCCCGTATCGGACACGTTCAGTGTGGCGCGGCGCTTCGCCTTGGGGTCGGCGACGGCGTCGCCGCCGTCCTCATCCTCGCCGTTGTCGTCCGCGACCGTCGGCGGGGTCCGCTCGTCTTCGTCGCTCATATCGTCGTCGTCATCGTCCTGCACGATGTACGACACGGTTCCAGAGTTTGGTTTCCGCATCACAGCTAGCTCGGGCTGTGTGCTGCAACCCGGCGAAGGTGTAGTGGCCCCTTGCGAGACAGGAACCCAAGATGCTGTACAGCACCGTACGGCGGTGCATGCGGTTACGGGGGAGGGGGGTTCGTTCCCAGTGGGGTTGGGCATTTGCGTGCGGTAGGTTGCTGGCAGGTCCTGCCTGCTGCGCAGTGCGACGCCGGCCAAGTGCGTAGCTAAGCCGACATGATCAACGGAGCGCCACAACAGTGGGGCACAACAGTGGATCTCCGGATAAGAGGTGCCCCGACTACCGATAGTCACGGCGGCGGAAGCAGCAGCAGTAGGCCCGCCGCGGAGTGCCCACACTTCCACATACACCACACCCACGCCTCCGTCCCTCCGCTACGGTGTCTTAATTATTACCACCACCACCACCACCACCATCACCACCACCACCACCACCACCACCATCACACCAAACACACTCACACACACGTTTCGTAAGCCCACTGTGGCAACAACAGCCCAACACACAAACACACACACCAGGGGGTGCGGACTTACATCCACCAGGAGGTTCGTGTTTTGAGATGCCAGGGCGCGTGTAAGGCCCTGCGGTATGCAAGCAGCGCACACAGCACTGTAATAAGAACGAACACAGAACCAAGAATGACGACCAGGAGTATAAAGCTGCATTTGGGCGTTTGATAAAAAGACCGTTGCGGTGATTGCGGAGGGGTGTGGGGCGGCGGCCCTAGGCGGCCCTGGCACACGTTCCAATGGCGCAAAATGGAGTTTCTAATACCATACCCTCAGGGTATCCTCGCGCATTCATAATAATATAATATTACTCCAAGCGCTTTGCAAAATCGCGCAGCACGACAGGGGGCGGTCGTACCAGGGGGACCACCAAGAAGGTGCCGTACAGCTTCAACCGCTGCGCCGCCACGGCGCGCAGAAGGTACGCCAGGTATCTGCGATGCAAAGCGCACAAAGGAAGGAGGCGACCACTTACGAGTGCAAGGGACGGTTTTTACCACCGTATTTTAAATATGACATTTAGGGAGATAGACGCGGGGGAGGAGACCTTGACAAGGTCTCCTCCACCGCCCTGGGTACCGTACTTGAGCATCCCGGGATGGTTCCTGGTCGGGTGCGGTTCGGTGCGTTGCGTTGCGGTGCCATGGCGTCTCTCTCCCAGGCGATCGGTGTGGAGTGCGCCCTGGGCACGACCGTAAGCGGCCGCATGCGGCGGCAACCCGCTTTGCCCCCACTTTGCACGGCCCGGGTCGTTTACGCGCCGACACCGCGGCTGTCCTCCCTCTGTGTGCTTCCAACGTATCCCATCGACACACGCGCGTCACGCAGATCCGGCCGGCGGCCTTTGAAACGCCAGTTGCTCCCCAAACGCACCAAGGCAACCAAGCAAACTGCGAATAAGTTTTCAACAGTGGTGTCGTGGCGTGCCCCACATCATACCGGACCACCACGCAAAGAGCACTCCACTATCGCGCCCACCCGCAGCCACGATCGGCCATAATCGTAACCCCCTCCAATCACGCTACTTTAAGAAACAGCGCCGCCAGGGAGATTCACTTACAGCGCCGCCAGGGAGCTGATGACGGTGCCCTCCACCGCCAGAAATACGAGCTGCAGCGTGTCAACCCAGTGGACGTTGGCCGCCGCCTCGAACAGAAGCTCGTCCAAGATCTGCCGTACCGTACGGCAGAGGGTGTCGGGGGGGGGCACACGTTGATTGCGAGGGAGGGAGGGAGAATGCTTGGGGCGTGCGTGTCGCACGTCGAGAAGTCAAGGGGAGGCGGGAGACCGCACCCTCCACACGGGTTGGGCTTTCCGCCCCGCCGCGCGCTGCCTGCACGGCGCGCGCACACACACGCGCGCGCACACGCCGCAGGCGCAGAAGAACTGGCTCAATGGCACTCCACGCGACACCGCCCCAAGCCCCCAGACGTGACATCACCACCGCCCTGCTGCCCTGGCCGTCTCCGGTGCCGTGCATGGCCGGCTGCGGGCCCGTTGGCTCCACTCCTCCCCAGTCGCCGCAGCCGCAGCCGCCGCCTCACGGCCGCGTAAAATCGATCACACTGCGGAACGCGGACTGCGACGCCAGCCGCACCACACCGCACCACAGCACCACAGCGAATTCCGCACTGGACCCTCCCAGGCTACATAGACATACACACATACACACATTAAACAAAAGCCAATACACACCGCGCCATACCGCGCCGCACCTTGCGCGACATCCTGAATATGTCGGGGCCGCTCTTGAGCAGGAACTGGCCCGCGTCGGTGTCCGCGATCCGAATACCCTCGGCCAGCCACTCCTGGTAGTGTTGCACGATGTTGGTGGTCATCGTGTAGAAGCGGGTGGAGAAGTCCTGTGGCGAGGGAGGGGCGCCCGGGAAGGGTAATGAAACGACGATACCGCAGCGGAGGGGCGGAGACGGCGTTAGCGAGCGGACCCTGAGCCCAGCAATACGGGGAGCGGGGGACCGAGGGTTTGAGGCAGGGGAGGGGGAGGGGGATGGCGCGTTGGCGCCTGTGGACCGCACGGACTGCATTGCGGTGTGCGGATGGATGACGCTGCTCCTGCCTACACCGGGCAGGGAGCACGGTAACTGGAGCGAGAAGACGGTCAAGGGGGTCAAGGTGTGCATGGCGCTTGATTCGGCACCGCTCTTGAACCCCTTGACTGTCATCTCAAAGGCGAACGGCCGACAGCGTGGCACGCGCCTGTGAGCTGCTCTTGTTCATGTTTCCATTTCCTCCTGCAATGGTTGATGTTTCCAGGCCCCGACCGCGGTAAGTAACGAACCCCCACTGGGGTCCCCGCCACGCTGTCGACTTGCCGTGCACCCAACCCGCCCACCCCAGCAGCCAGCGCTCACGCCTTACCCAGACGGTCAAGTTGGTGTAGAGGTCTGAGCCGTCCAGGTCTTTCCCGTTCCAAGCCTGCGAGGGACCACGAGGGTGGCCAAACGCAGATCAGCGCTTCGAACGCTCCGCTGAATACGAAACACACACATACGAGCGCGTCCGCATCATGCGCAACTACTGGTCAGCACTCAGCTGCGCAAAGCGCAGCACACAACTCGGCTCGTGCCAGGTCTGGTCTGCTGGTTGGGCTTTCCTTCTGCCCTGGTCGGATCCGCTGCAGTGCACGGCCCGCTGGCCCGCTGGCTCTACCCTGGCAGTGGTAGAGTCCGGAGCCCAACTTAAGAACGACAACAACAACAAGAACGAGAACAACAACAGCACGGCGCCTGCCGGCGCTTCCTCGCTGGCGGCCATACCGGTGCAAGTGTGTAGTAGAAGAGCTCCATGACCTTTGTGTCGGAGCTGTGGTGGCCGTCCAGAATGCCGTTTAAACGACCCTGCAGCAAAACAGCACCAGCAGCACCAGCACCAGCAGTTGTCACCAATACCGCGCAGCAGCGACGGTGTCACGGCAGCAGGAGGGAGCAGTCTTCCGAGACAGGATTGCTCAACTACTGGACTGACGAACACACACACGCATCCGCACCCGCACCCCTCACCTTTACGATCTCTGCGTTCACCGACAGGCGGTCCACAAACATCTGCAAACCGCACAGGTGAGCACAGGGCCACAAGAGGCGCAACGGTGCATTCAGTTAGTGAAGCATTGCCGGGGCGCCGCGCCGCACCGCACCGCACCGCCCCGCCTCGCGTGTCGCCTGTAATGCCCACCAGAGGCATGAGCACCGTCGACCCGTCAGCGTGCCGGTCGGCCAGCGAACGCAGCTCCACTACTCAGATGGGGCGACGCGCCACCGGCAGCCAGCCGCTGATAGCGGTTCAAGGCTTCACACAACATCCATGCAGGTAAACGATTTAGCCTTCGCTTCTCGCCGGGGCTAGCGGACGACAGGTCAATCACCACGTGCCGCGCCTCCCGTCACAGATCCCCCCGGCCACTTGGCCAGGCACGCAGGCACCAATCAAGCCACACACACACCTGGGTGTCTGCGGCCGTGTAGAGGTTGGGCAGGGTCTTGTTCATAGAGATGACGTCCAGAGAGCGCACGTCCGTCATGATCTGCGAGTGGACCGGATCAGATCGGATACGATCGGATCAGATCGGATCAGATTGCATAGGCTTGCACTGGGCCGGAATGGATCGGATCAGACCGGTCAGTTCAGACATCAACCCGGAGCCGGGTACGGCGGAGAGGAGTCACGTGGGAGTACCTATGAGCAGGCGAAGGGCGGGCGGATGGAATGGACGCGAGGAAACCGGCCAAGACCCAACCAAATCGCACCAGCCGTCATTGGTGTCAGACCAGGCTGCCGTGCGCATTTCGGGTGGCTCCCGGTTGCGGCCCAGGGGCGGGGCGCTGTGTATATGAGCACACGTGCTGAGCCTGCTGATGCACGTCCCTGCGTTTGCGTTTAGTAAACCAGAGCCCCCCCCGGCATCTTGTTGCCACGCACCTGGTGCATGTAGCGCTGCGCCTCACCGTTGTGCCCCAGGTTGAGCATGCTGGCCCGCTGTGACTGAATGGCGGTCACCATGAGCGCGAAGCACACGATGTGCACAGTCGCCAGCACCGCCACCGTCACCAGCGCGTGCGTGCGGAACCGCTGCTGGACCTGTTCGCCAGTTCACAAAAGCAGCAGCCGGTTCACGGGTGAGTGGTCAGAGGCGAGAGGTCCGAGATCAGGTGTAGGCGACCCGCCTGGAGGACGCAGCAGAGCGGCGTTAGTGTAGGGGCAACACCTTTGCGGCCGTCGAGGCTTGCACAGCAGGATCTGCGGGCGCCTTCCTCTTCTCTGAACCCGGGGTAAGGAAGCCAGGAAAGCGAGCGAAGCGAGATGAGACGCGCCCGCCCTGGGTGCACCTGAACCTGTTCTGTTTCGCAACCCCCTGTGAATGTCATCCATCTTCCTGTAAGTTTCATCCATCTTTCTGAACAACCACAGGAGGATGGCTGGACCGCACCTGCTGCGCCTGGCTCGAGTCCATCAGTTTTATCAACTTGCGGAAGCGCTTGCCGCGCTTGTACTCGGCGCCGCCGCTCGCTGCGGCAAAGGCGTGCATGGCGTGGCAGTACGGCATACGGCGTAACCACACACGCGTGCGTGCGGAAGCCACTCACACGACCTGGTGGCATGTACGGTGCGTGTGTGTATGGAATGGGCCATCTGGAGACGTGCGCAGCAAGGCGGCGAACGGCCCGGGAGTGGAGTTATACTACGTAGCGCAGTGCAGTGCAGTGCGTGGAACTTCACCTAGTACGACTTTGTACGATGACTTCATTAGGAACATCAGGAACAGTGCAGTGCGCCAGTGCGGTGCGGCGACATGACCCCCCCCCCCCGGCCCAATGCGCCTTTCGCAGCTCGAGAGCCACACGGCACAAGTTCGCCAACCGTCCATCAGATGACGTCAGATGCCCCCAGCCCGCCGCACACAAGGGCCGCAAACGAGCTACCCGCAACTAACCGTGCTGCGCTGACTCCCCCACAAATGCACCCTCAGCTTCCAGCAACGCCCTTGCTCAGTGTGCCCCGCGACGGGGGAACGAACCTGACTGGGCTGACATGGCGCTCTGGCCGCCCTCGCTGGCGACGTCGTCGTCGGGGTAGCCGCCAAACTCGGATCGCATGCCGGGCGACATGGGCGCCGCCGCCCGGAAAGAGGTGTCTGGGCCCACGAGGCCGCCCACCTGCACCCGCGCCACCACATCCGGGCCCGCCGCGTCATTGTCGCTGAGCTCGCCGCTGCGGCGGGACCGGCCGTCGTCGTCGCTCTGCGGGCAGGGGAGAGCCGGGCAGGGCAGAACCGGGCAGGGCAGAACCGGGCAGGGCAGAGCCGGGCAGGGCAGAACCGGGCAGGGCCGGGTCACTCGAGGCGTTGAGAGCGATTAAGATAGCGGTGGCTGTGCGTGTGGCTGTGCGACGGGGGCGTGATGCGGGTGCGGTGACAGTGCCGCGGGGAGCAGCGGCGACTGGTGTGCCGGTCGGCATCGGCGGTGATCATGGAGTTAAGAACGGTGGTGTCGTAGTTGTGCTTGGACAAGCTGGGAGCAGAAAAGAGTGGTCGCGAGCAGGTCTGTTGGATGGGCGGCACGACAGGTCTGTTGGATGGGCGGCACGACGAGGGCGGCGCCGTGGTGAGAAGGAATCCGGGCGTTCAAGGCGATGCGCTCGGGGCCGGTTGTGATTCTTGTGAAGCAGACCGGGCCAGTTCGCGCCAGGAGGTGGGCATTGGAGGCGGCAAGGTGCGGGTCGTCAGGGCCGGCGGCGGCAGCACGCAGGTCTGTGTCTGTGTGTGTGTGTGTGTGTGGCGGGATGGCGCTCGGGGAGCTCACCGTGTCGGGCTTCACCGTGTTCTGGTAGAAGGCACCTGCGGGCGGGTAATTAAAACGGCCCGGGACGAGGGAACGCAACGCAGTTACCGGGCGGGCGGGCGGCGGGCGTGTGCGCAGATTGCCGGTGTGCGAGGGGAGCATGCAGCATGTAGGGTCGGGGCCGGCCGGGCATACAGTGGCCTGGGACACACACAACCACACATACACACACACGTAAAACATGGCTGCAATGGGAAAGCACACTTTAGAGGGATTGGGGGAGGTATGGAGCCCGGTAGTAACTTGCCCGGCCCAGATTCGACGCGGCCTAAACTTGCACGAAGACGAGACACGAGACGCACTCGCACACCCTGTATCAGGACCCCAACACCGCAGTACCGACAGTCGCAGCCGTGAGCCGCCGCAGAGGCAGCGTGCGGCCACATTCCGCAACCACCCGGGGGGAGCGAGGCGAGCCGCACCTACCTTTGCTCGCCACCCACGTGGAGATGCGCCCGTTGCCTCGTAATGCCTTCCGCTGCGAGGATGAGGATGAGTGGGGTCGCCCAGGACAGGGCAGGGCAGCGGCCGAGTATGAGATGGCGCAGGTTCGTTCGTGTGGCCGGTGAACCACACGTGTGGCGCTCCGTCCGACGACTCCCCATCTGATACCTTTCACTCATCATTGCGGCCGAGCCAGCGGGGTACAGGGATTGTTGCGGATGACCCCACACCCAGGTTCCAGGCAAGGAACACGCCTGACGATGTGCGACGATGTGACACGGAAGACGGAACACGCCGGCCTGTGGGTTGTCCTTGGTCCCTGGTCTGTTGCCCAAGGCGGCCTTGCCCTGCACCACCACCGCTGCCAACCCCAGCTAGGCGCCGGCCCCCCACCGCCACCGTCACTCCTTCCCGCCACCGCCGCTGCCACCTACCGCCTCCCGGTCGCTGTCGTGCTCGTCACTGCCGCCGACGGACTGCAGATCCATAGCCGGCGCCGCAACCGATCCTGCGGACAAAAGAGCAGAGGACACACACGTGCACACACACCAGCGCGCAGGCAGGCAGGCAGGCAGGCAGGCAGGCAGGCAGGCAGGCAGGCAGGCAGGCAGGCAGGCAGGCAGGCAGGCAGGCAGGCAGGCAGGCAGGCAGGCAGGCAGGCAGGCAGGCAGGCAGGCAGGTAGGCAGGCAGGCAGGCAGGCAGGCAAACGATGACGACATGCACACTACTACGGCATGTTGAATGACAGGGGCAGCAGCACACAAGGGCCATGCACCACTGATTGCAGCGCATGGCCGGCTGCACGGCCGACTGGAGCTGCCTCCCGTTCTGGATCCAACTGCTACGACGCCCACCGCAACCTGGCGCGGAAAGAAATTGAGCTGGCACTACTTAGGGTGAGAGCAGCTGCTGTGTGTGTGCTCCTCCGACAGCACCCCGAACCCCATCCCAGCAGACGCCATGAACCCCATCCACCGCTCGATCGGAGTACCCAACACCCGCAGCCGACCCCATCCCCCCAGGTAACTGCGTTGCATTCCCTCGCCCCGGGCCGTTCTAATTGCCCCGCCCCACCCTTGGTCGTGCCGCGCATGAGCGGGGAATCGTCCAGATCGGCCGCCATGTCAGAGAACGGCGACTTTGGCGGCGGCGTCATCGCACCCGCCGCCCTCAAATCGACGGGCCTGCCGCCCGTCAGATGGAAGCTGCTGCCGCGCTGCGGCGTTGCCGGCTTCGCCGCGTCGCTGGAGCCCTTGGAGTCTCTGGCGGCGGCGTCCGCGCCGGCGGCGCCACGCCCGCTGCCGCTGCCGCCGCTGCCGCCGCCGCTGCCCACATTCTTGACCAGATCCGCCAATTTGCTGCGTCCCGCCAGGTGCGCGGCCTTGCCGGCGGCGGAAGTGAGGGTGACGCCGGGCAGCGGCATGCCGTCGATCAACACGTCGGGCGGCGGGCAGGTGGCGGTGGACCGACCCATGGGTCCGTCCTGATCCGACTCCGGCGTGTAGCCCGTCTCCTCCAAAATCCCCCCCAGCGGCAGTCCCGACAGCGCCCGGAAGTTCAGGGAACCGGACCGGCCGCCGGCCGCAGGTGCCTGCTTCCGCTTCTGCTTCTGCTCGTCGCCCATCAAGCCAACCGCTCCCTTGCCATCGCCGCTGGCCTCCACAGCCTGGCTGCCCAGCCTGCTCACGTTTACAGCCGGCGACTGTCCCTGGGCCAGCCGCATGGACCCGTGCATGCTGGCGCCCAGGCCGCCTGATCCGGTGCCGGCGGCGGCCACCGCCGCCGCCGCCGCGGCGATCACGGACGCGCCGCCCGCCGACGCAGTTTTGCCAAAGGCGGCCAGAGCAGGAGGCGCAAGCGGAAAGCCGGGAAGACGCAACGCCGTGCCAGCGCCGGCAGCGGCTGCGGCTGCGCCGGCGCCAGCGCCAGCGGTGCTGCTGCCGCTGGTGGCCCCGGGCAGCATGGGCGCGATGTGGAACCGGAGGATGGCGTGAAGCGGCTGGTTGGGTCCGGGCTTTCCCACCACTTGGACATCCAGCAGCACCGGCCGGCCATCGACGTGGATTCCCTGGAGCACGTGGACTGGTCCCACCTGTATGGGCAAATCGGGGCACCACGGGCGGGGCGCGTCAAGAGGTGCACATACAGCCGTACAGTTCGGGAGTTCCGGAGGGCGGCGCCCTTCTGGGGGCTTCTTTGGTCAACTTACGCCACGGACGTGCTGTGTTCTCTTCTCTCTCTCCCCCTTTTCCCTTATCTCTATCCTCAGCGACACGAGCCGTGCAGCCGCATAGCGCCATTGCGGTCGAGGGGCGCCCTATCGAAGCACCTGGACCGACGAACCCTCAGATCGAATCCCGGACATGGAATAAAGAGTAGACCGTACAAAGGTTCAAATTTCGAAAATAATACCACAACATGAGTGACCCCCACGCACGCACCCACCTTGTTGGATGATTCCTTCTTTGTCGACTTGAGACTGCTCTTCTTGGCGCCGTGCAGCGACAGCAGGTCTCCCGGCTTGGCGCGCCCCGGCGGTAGCGCCACCAGCTCCCCCAGCGCGCTGCCCACCAGCGACTGGCTGGGGATGCCGAACAACAGACCCACGGGTCGGAGCCGCTCTTCCAGCACGCCGCGCACCCGGCCGCCGCTGTCCAGATCAAGCACGCCCGTGACGGTGGCGATGGGCCAAAGGTCCACGAAGATGGACAGATCCTCCTGGGCGCAGCCGCCGCCGCCGCTGGTGGGGCCGGTGCCGGTGCCGGCAACGGCGGTGGCCTCCACATTCACCTGTGTTCAGATTTCGGGCGGGCGGGAAATGAGGACCTAAGAAGTAGTCGGCAGGTGGTTGTGTTCAAGATGTGAAGGATGGGAGCCGGGAATCGGGAGGCTCGACACTTTGGGGAGGCACACAGGGTGCTGCACCTGCGTTTCCTGATTACGGATGGAAGAGACGAACGACCGCGCGCGGGCCGATCCGATCCGATCCGATCCGATCCGATCCGATCCGATCCGATCCGATCCGATCCGATCCGATCCGATCCGATCCGATCCGGTCCGTGTCGTGCTGGTGCCCGACCATCCTGTGTCGACGGACGATCACGATCACGATCACGAGCACGTACCTGCATGATGGCCAGCCGGGCCATGGAGGCGCGCGCGGCAGCCGCCAGCTCCAGCACTCCAGTCACCCGACCGGCAGGCTTCTGCGGAGGCGACACCTGCACGCGCCAGCTGTAATCCGGGAAGGAGAGGGACCTACGGGCGGGCGGAGACCGGAGAGGCATTCGGAGGGTTGTGGTCTTATAGAAGAAGACTTCAGCGAAGGACCGAGCGACTCGGGGGAAGGGACGCACGTGACGGACAGGCGCGGGCCGTACGATGGCTCTTCCTTTCGCAAAGGAAAGGATGGTGATCTACGAGCACAACAAAAGTGCAGCAACAAGGGAGAGGTGGGATGCCCGCAAGGGCAGGCAGACCTGCAGGTGGTGGACCTGGGCCCACGAAACACGCGGAGGGGGGTGGGAGGGGGGCGGCCGCACATCCCGAGGTGACGACGGACGCAGTTCCCGCGGTACGTTGCCACGCTGCCCACTTACTTGGTTACGAGCGTTGTCAGCATCCGCGGTCCGGGCGTTCCCAGCCGGCCGGTCCCAGCCTCAGTGGTCGCCGAGTCTTCCACGATCTCCCAAATCCCGCGGCCGATGATCTTCGAGTTGGGTTGGGTTGGGTTGGGTTGGGTTGGGTTGGGTTGGGTTGGGTTGGGTTGGGTTGGGTTGGGTTGGGTTGGGTTGGGTTGGGTTGGGTTGGGTTGGGTTGGGTTGGGTTGGGTTGGGTTGGGACGGGTTAGGTTGGGTTGGGTCGGGTCGGATTGGGTTCCGAACTTGGTATGGGTTGGGTTGGGTTGGGCCTAGTGGCGTAATAGATTTTCGCCATCTGCATACCTATCTATGTGTCTACATATCTAAACAAATTCTATATCTAACTACGTATACGATATTTTTCTACATGATCTTGGTGTCGTACCCATCACCGTAGATACCTGGCCAGGCTCCAGGCCGAAGAGTTTCGCGGAGCCCTCACTGACGGACGACACCAGGCCCTCCCCCGTAACGCCCAGCCGCAGGCGCCGCTCCGCCAGGGCGGACTCCAGGGAAGACCTGAGTACGGCACAGCAGTACAGCACTGACAATTACACGTGCCGTGGGAGGTCATAATGGCGGTCAATAGCCCACCATGGGCAAAGGGCCACAAGTGGCATCACCGCAAGTAAGGGAAGCAAGGCGAGAAGGGTTTGACAAGTCACAATGTGGGTATCGCGGGCCGTGGCCCGCCATGGTGAAGGGTACCGGAGCCGCGTGTCGTAAAACCGGGCGGCGGACCCTTTGGGACGACCCTCTGGGACCCACGGCACATCAGATCACGCGAAGCGCAGCTAGCACGGCGCTGTGCGGCTAGACAGGACGGCAAAAAGACCGCGGACTGGACGAGCACCACAAGCGTAAGCGCAGCCGTAATCAAGGCGCCCGCACGACGCACTTTGCCAGCCGCACGACGTGGCTGGTCTCCCCGGCGACCTCCGCGTTGGCGACCGACACGTGCATGTACAGCGGCTTGCCGGCGGCAGTGCGCAGCTCCAGGGTGGGTCCAGGGAGGGTGGCCTTGCGGCAGCTCCACTGGTTGCGGGCGGGCGGGCTGACCGTCGCCGAGTCCTGCGGGGCAAGGAAAGAAGATACGGATGGAAACGGCGTTAGCGAACGGACCCGGAACCCGGGGGGGCAGGGCCTGAAGGGTTGGTTGGGCCAGGCAATGCAAACGACGCCGGTCGGTTGGCCAGTCAAGGACCCAGATTCGCCGGGGTAGCCGGGGATGTGCACGCTGGTGGATGCGATGGCGGCGGTGGATGTGGAGGCTCCGTGGCTGTGGTGGGGCTCAGGGTGGTGCGGCGCTGAAGGAGTAGGGTGTGTTGTAGGATGTGGCTTGCAAGAGCATTTTGCGGCCGCTGCTGTGTTCGCGAATTTCCTTTATCCGTTCATGATTGGATTTGTTCATCACTGCTGCCCAAGGTTCCCGCAGTGGGCGCCGGAATCCAGTGTCGTACACCGTACCGTCGTACCTTGAGGAACTTCATGTGCATCTCCTTCCACGGCGCCGGCATGAAATCGAACAGCGTGTAACCCGCCACGTCGTCCGCGCCGGTCACTGCACCCACAACGGCCACACCGGCCTGACCGACGCCGGGGCCGCCGAACCGGGCGCCGCCGCCGCCGCCGCCGCCACTATCGGCGCTTTGCAGGAGCGCGGCGGTGCCGCCTCCGGCGCCGCCTGCGACCGAGCCGAACTTGTTCCCTGCCATGCCGGCGCGATGGGCGTCCTTGAACACGCCCACAAGATCCGTCGAGACGTGAACGACGGCGCCCCTGCGGTTGACGACAAGCAGCTGCGCGGGTGCCGAGTCGAGCTTTATGCGGACCTCCAGCACGGGGATGTCCGAGTTGGCTGCGGAGGCGCCGGGAGGAGGAGGGGCCAGGGAGGGAGGGAGGAAGGGGCGGGTGGAGTGTGAGAGGCACATTAGGTAAGGTAAAAGCGAGGGAGGGGCGGGAAGTCGGGAAGCAGAACAGGCCGAAAAGGAAGGCTGGCAGGCGCCAGGGGGCAGGGCCAGGTGGGGTGTCCGGGGATTCTTGGAGCAGGACGGTTACCATGTATCCATGTTTCGTGGGTAGCTTGGTTCCCTGTGGCTCTGCTACCGTGCCCCTTTTCGGTAATGCGAGAGGGAGACCCCAACCACAACGGGGGGCCGCTGCCGCTGCCGCTGCCGCTGCCGCTGCCGCTGCCGCTGACAGCGGCCCCACTCACTGTTGTATACGGTGATCATGCCCGTCATGGGCTCGCTGTCGTACTTGTGCGCGATGAGGCACTTTGTGCTCCCCGGCTGCTCGACCTGGCCAGGCAAATCGCTGGAGGCGCGCCGGGCCGTGGACATCAACCTGAGGGGAACAAAATGGTGGGCGGGACCGGCGAGATGGGGCAAGGGGGGCGGGGTTAACGGAAAACAGACCGAGCGGTGGAGAAGGGGAAGGCAAAAAGACAGGAGTACGGAACAACACCGCTTTGGGAAGGGGGGAGAGTTGCCCTTAATTCAATCAGAATGGCCCTGGTGTGAAGGCGAGGACCTGACAGCGCGGAGTGCGGAGGGTTACCGGTAGGATGCACGCTCGGACCTTATCCACGCCGTGTCTTGCAAGTGGCACCAGCATCCCAGCCCAGCCCATGTATGGCACCATACAAAACTGCGCCCCCCACCGCCCTCATCTATTCACGGGCCGTTGCAGCAGAGCACCTTGTCATGGTGTCGCCGGTGCCGTCGATGCTCGGGCCCCGTGCGGCCGGACCGAACTCCTCGTCTCCGCTGGCCTGGCGCTCGGGCGACGACACTGAAATGAAAGCCATGAGGTTCGAACCGTTGACTTCGGACGCCCTCCACCTGCAGTGCACGTCGCCGAGCACGGGACACCCGTATATCGGCTTGGTGCCTGTCTCAGGCGCTTCCCTCAGCACATTTATCCGGAGGGGCATGTAAGCTACAGGGTTGGAGTTTGGAGGGCACTGCAATGCTCTGCCCCGGGCTTCTGGTCGGCGCGGCGACCAGCTTTTGTAACACCCGGTATTCATGCCCTACGACACAAGTACCTACACCAGCACACATGCAGCTCTCACGCAACGCACCCACTGCAGGTCACGGCCCGCTGACCCACTGGGTCTGACCTCCGAACCCCCTTTGGAAGGCCTAGGCCGCCCGTTGGAGGGCCTAGACCACCAATACCACCACCACCACCAACTACAACAACAACTATAACCGCCAACAGCATGCACTGGACGCGCCCATTTCCTTCCAGAGGCGATGAGGACGAACCGTGGCGCCATCGCCGACATGCTGCCGTAAGCGTATGGCACGTATACAGCCGTAGCCCCAGTCCAGAACCTCCCCATTCCCCATTCCCAACTCCTCAGTCCTCACCCGAAGTTCGACACGAACTGCGGGTCGCAGGCCGCCACGGTGCCGTTGGGCGCCACCCACAGGCTGGCGGTGCCGGGGACAGGCGGAACCGGCTCCATCATAACCACGAAAGTCGAGTCCTCACCCACGCCTGCGTGGCGGTGCGTGGCGGGGCCAGCAGCAGCGGGATGCGGGTGAAAACCAGTGGCAAGGGGGGCCTGGTGGTGGCATTGGCCCGCGCTCGGGGCGCGGGCAACCCGCGCCCACAGACGACGCGCCCTCCCACACGACCGGGTTGCGCGCACCTGAGACTTTGCGTATGAAGAGTTTGACGGCGAAGGCCAGTCGGTCGTAGTGCATGCCCACCACCACATCCTCCAGGGAAGCTCCCTCGTCCGCCCCCATGGCGTTGGCAGACACCAGCTGCGCCAGCTGCTCCGCCACGCGGCGGGCTGTGTGCGGGGCCAGCAGCGTCGCCAGCGGCTTGGCCTCCAGAGTGCCTGACGGAGCGGAGCGGAGCGGAAGTTTGGAACGGAACCGAGGCAGGGGAAGAACAAGACAGCTCGGTTTGAAGTGACCAGGGATGGAACGGCGGCTCAGGGGAGCCACGTTTGGCGACAGGCCGTTAGTTGGGATTCCGGCCAGCTTCCCGCCGAGACAAGCATGGTGTTCGAAAGCGACAGCCAGACTAAGGGCGGCATGGCTGCACCAGATTGTGAGTCAACAGGTCAATCTCGACGTTTGTGACATTAAATCTGACAGCCAGCCAGCCAGCCAAATAACAGCAGGCGGCGCAGCAACCCACCTCTCCTGTAGCCGAAGAGCATGTGCGTGTGCCGGTTTGCCTGCAGTACGGACGGCGACAGGGGTTGCATGGCGGTTCGCAGAGGGCGGGGCAACAAAAAAAACGCCACACCGGACGCCCAGACAAAGACGCGTGCGCGGGAGCCTCCGTCGAACACAAGTTCCCAGGACGGGATCCCGTCACAGCTCTCTTCGCCCCGAACACCGATCGGCGCGCCGCTCTGTCAGCTGGCCCGCTGGCTCTGCCCCACCGAGGGTCTGGAGCCCCCCATTGCAGCACCAACAACCGACGCCAGCGGCACGGGCGATAGCAGCACGAGATCTTCCGCGACTTAAGCAGCAAATGGCAGCAACTATGAATGCACCGAACTGGCCGTGTTTGCCTTCCAACCCTCACCCTCCCTCCTGCCCCTTGAGCTACTCACCATCTGCACCTCGCCCGTCGAGTTGATCACCAGTACGGCAGTCGCCATCTCATCCATCCGGCCCAGCGGGGTGCCTGGGGGGCGGCAGATCAGAACAACATGAAAGCAATTCATGGGCAGTACCGGTAAGTCCCACGACACCGGGACTCGTCTGTATTGGGCCGCGAACGTTGCCTGATACCAGTGGCTTCCAGCCCGCTTTGCCAACCC
Source organism: Pleodorina starrii (assembly GCA_030267565.1). Lineage (NCBI taxonomy): Eukaryota > Viridiplantae > Chlorophyta > Chlorophyceae > Chlamydomonadales > Volvocaceae > Pleodorina > Pleodorina starrii. The sequence continues at coordinate 923,232 of BRXU01000015.1, forward strand.
TAGAGCCAACAACAGCCTTCATTTGCCGAAAACTCGCAAACAGCCAGCTCAAGTCTGCTGGTTTATGAGACTCGTCAGACTACGCCCCTGGCACGTACCGTCTGGTAGGAGGGGCCCACGGGCGTCGCCGTTCTTGATTTCCTCCAGGCGGTCGGCCTCGCTGAAGTACTCGGACTGTGGGGCGTATCCCAAATGGGCCATATGCTATCAGGATGGCTCACATGCAGGGGCTGGCTCTTCTGTAGTCCATCGGTAGTTAGGATGGCTGCTATGCAGGGCACAGGAAGGGCATGTGTGACGCTACATACGTGACCTGCGCTACCACGCTACGTATGTGACCTGCGCTGCCTAGTAGTATGGGTGCGCTTTCCTTCTGCCCTGGTCGTCTCCGCTGCAGTGCACTGAGGGCCCGATGGCCCGCTGGCGCTACCCTCCCGCGGTTCTGGAGCCCACTGTAATACCGCCAACCGCCTCAACCCGCAAACCAAAGACGTCGTTAAGTCCACATCTTGCCGGTGGTTCTCAAACTCCGGCGCTAGAGAGCGCAGGTGAACGGGGTTCGATGTCGTGCACGTGCTTGATTAGGAACATACCGATCACCGTCCACGTTTGGGAACATAATTTTGGGGTCACCCAGTTCTGCCCACGGGACAAACCCAGCAGCAGCCCGAACCCGAAACCGACGGCCGTATTATCTCCTTGCTCACCGCCCGCCAGGGGTCGTTCTTGATGGTCTGCAGGAACTTGCCGTACAGCCGTACCAGCTTGGGGTTGTGGCCGTAGTTCTCGAGCACCACACGGTACGCCGTCTGGGCCTGCGGCAGTTGTACGGCAGGCAGGCAGGCAGGCAGACATCACGCACGGACGCGCCTGCGGTGCGGCGGGGCCGCACACAACCACCCACGCACGCATCCATCCACGCGCACAACCCCACAACCCCCACCTACACACACCACCCCCACCCCCACACCTGCGAGACGGAGCTCTCGATCTTTCCCAGCGCCCTGCTGAGGTGCATGAACGACACCCTGGACGCGTCGAGCGCTCTCCAGAAGTTGCACATGGCCTGCAGCGCTTCCCGGTGCAGTCGGACCACCATGCGCTGCTTGCGCTGGTACTCCACGTAGCTGCGTGCAACGATCAGTACATGCAGAGGGATATGGCGGCGGGATTAAAGGAGAGAGAGGCGGGCGGGTAAATATGGCGGGCGGGCGGCAGGGACAGGGGCGATCGGGCAGGGTGGCGGGCCAGGGGCGGGGAAAAGGGAGGCGGGTTTACTTGGACGTGAGGCAGGGTGACTGGGGCCGTGAGCGGATTCGCGGTGAGCGGGGCAATGGCTGAGTGCGGGGCGGGAGCCAGCCTGGCACTGGATGGGAGCCTGGGATACTCTTCACATTAATGCCGTCATCGGAGCAGGGTGAAGCTGCCTGAAGGCCACCCAATTAGGCCAAAACAACTGGGAACCCAAAGCATTGGCTGAGGACCCAAGGCGGGCAACGCCGACGGAGCGCAACTTGCGTCGTTCCAGCATTGGAGTGAGGGGAAGGGCAGGGCAACACAACAAAAGGAGCGGCAACTTACCCCAGCAAGTCCATGTGGCTGCCGTCGTTGGCGCCGCCGGCGGCTTTTTGCTGTGGCGGGCAGAATCGGGAGGGCGCGCAGAATTGGCGAGCGCACAAAGCCTCAGGCCCACAGCTTTACTTGGGGGCTGCGCGGTGGGTTCAGGATTTTCCGGCGTCTGCGCAAGTGACCAGCCTTTTCCTCCTTCCCTGCGCCTCCCCCTCCACGCCCCCAACGACGGCCATGCAGGGCCTCCAGGCGCAAATCATGACCGGGTATCCCGCACCCCGCCATCATCGCGTCACGCCACGTCACGGCAGAAACGCGTTGCCCCTTTGTGATGCAAATAGTCATGGCGGGTTGCGAAACTGCCGTTGCCGCAGCACTCACCGTTGCCTGCTGGTGCCGTACAAACATGATGAACCGGCACATGAGGCCGGGGTTCAGCTTCCGGGCGTCCTGCGTACACAGTGCAATGGGAGGAGCGTCCATTTGCATCGCAAACACACGCAATCTTCGGCGTTTGGTTGCAGCTGCAGGGCATCTTGCGCGCAACCAACATCATGCGGGCAGGTAAGAAGCGAGGGCACGGGCCTACGCATACGCACCGCCGACGGTCGCACGCGCACACCCACGCACCTCAATACGGCTGCTGCCGCTCTGGCTGACCCCCAGCACATCGATCATAAAGTTGCCGTGGAGGAGCACCATGTAAGCGCTGTTGGGGAACATCGCCAGACCGGCCTGAATGTGGGCGAGGGCCGTTCCGGGTGGGGTGGGGGCGGAGTGTGCGGCAGATGGCAAGGGGGGCATGGAGAGGAGGGCAGCGGCGCTGTTGGCGGGCGCCGTGCGTTGCCAGATGCTGGTTGTACGGCGAGGTCAGGGAGGTGGCGCCGCTGCGTCGAGCGTGATCAAACAAATGCAGAGGTCACAACGTTTTTTGTATCGCATTTGAAGAGCTCAGCGTCTAGGCCACGAAGCCAACAGAACATCGCCAACAGGTTCTCTCGAGCAAGCCCCTCACCCCCGGATTCATTAGAAGAGGGGTACAACGAGGTGGGTTCGTAGTTACGCACAGAGCAGCGATCGTCGAGGCAGTCACACACACCGCTGTACGACGTTGGACAAGCAGGCCGTTGCTCGTGCACGCTGCGTATGGGTACCGCCTCCCCCGGGGGCCACTCTGCTTCTGCAGGGGCAGCGCTCGAGCAGCTGTATCGGCGCACCTTGATGACATGGTGGGCTTGATTGACCGCCTCGGTGTCCAGGGTGTAGCGGTCCTTCCACACACGGCAGCACCTGCGGGTAAGGGAATGCGACGACACGGTTAGGATGCGTGTTCCATACTAAGGGGCCACAAACGGTGTCTTGCGGCGAGGTGGGCGCAAAGGGCCTCACGGCCCAACCCCAAGGGCAGACTGCCTCCTGCAGACCTTCTTCACGCCTCCGTTGCAGTGGCTGCGTGTTATCCGCGTGCAATCTGCCCACCGGCCGGTCAGAAACAAGTGAGTACACCTCTCGCAACGCCTTCCGACGCCTAATCGCCACCCCGACTGAATTCAGCCCTGGGAGCTAGCCCGCATGGAAACGGTGATGGAGGGCGACGACACGATGAGCTAGCTCTCTAACTAGAGGGGAGACAAAGCTAGCACCTGTAGGGAGGTCCGAAGTCGGACGGAATGAGAGGCTTGGTGGCGCGCAGAGGGCCGTGGCCGGCTGCTGCTGCCTCACCAAGCGTTAATCAACACGGACAGATTGCGGCTGCTGGTCCAAAACTCCCAGGAAGTTGAGGTGCAGGCAGTCACCGGAGCAGGACATGAGCCCAAGGAGACGCTGACGCGCCCGAACACTAATTCACCGAATGAGCTTTGCATGACTGCCGCAAGCGGACGCGCCCGTTTCGCTGGGCTCTTGCGACGGAGCAAGGACGCATTTCTTCCCGTCCCTTCCCGTCATATTCCAGCCCCAAACAAACCCCTTGGCGCTCACACACCTTGCCACGATCTCCACGTCCCGTGGGTCATCAAGATTTGTGAGGATGTCCTCCTGCTTGATCTCCGGCTTGGCGTTCCTGCACGGATGCAACATAGCCCAACGGCGCATGCTGCATGTAATGACATGGCAACGCCCGGTGCAGCCGGCAGCCCGGCCCCGCGCCCTCTGTTTCGCTGCGCGGAAACGGAGGGCACCATTCGTAGCCAGCTAGCGGACGGCTTGCCGGAGCCGTGGCCAGCTGCAGACACAGTTGCTTTGTGCGGTAAACATGCGCCACTGGACCTCTCGCTGGTTGCCTAATCAAGCACGTTGAGTGGGGTCAGCCCTTGCATCCCAAAGCAAGCATGGTTCGCCTCTCTCCCTAACACACCCGATACACACGCTGCGCACAGCAAACGCGCCATGGCAAGCTCGGGCCCTAGCTAACCGCGCGCACGGTTCGTGACAGATCAAGCGCGCACCCAGCCCGGCTCGATCCCCCGACCTACGCCATGGCCTTGAGGGACGTCCTCGTCATGTTGCGGACCGACAGGAAGGACGTGAGCGCGCCGGCGCAGAACGCCGGCCCCAGACCGACCAGCAACAGAATCGTCATGGTGTCCGCCCACTCGTCGGTCTTGTCGCTTTTGACGCCCGGCTTGAACAGAAGCAGCATCAGGCTGATGCAGCACCACACCATGGTGACCGCCACGCCGCTCTTGAGGTAGTTGACCCACGCCACCAAGTGGGGGCTCTGTGCGTGTGGGAGGGCAGGAGAGAAAAAGAGGTAGGCGCACCGCCGCAGTGGTGCCGTAGCGTGGAGGTGAATGGGGTGCAAGGAAGAGGCATAGCATTGCTGCAGGCGTGCCCGCGGCGGCAATCCTTGAACGGCAATTCCCTACAGGGACGTGAGGACGCGGGGCGCGGTGGCAGGAGGACGCGGGAACGGGCGCCGCGATGGGGTTGGGTGTTGTGTGGTGGCCGCCGCCGCCGCAGGTGTCTCTGTGCCGCGTTTGCGCGTTGCAGTATCTTTGGAGTTCTCTTAGGCAGCAGGAAGTGCGGCTAGCCAAACCGGCGGCATCGGGTGCGCTGCGTCCAGCCTTGAAGCACTGCCGTTCGTGGCAGCTGCGAATCGTGCCAAGGCAATACCGGTCTGCGACAGCTCATGGCCAGCGCTAATACGCACGCACCGTGTCGCAATCGGCGTGCTGGCCCGCGCGGTTCCCATGCACTGGACAGACCGCCGGAGGACATGGCAGAACTCACCCAACGAAGGCTCTGCCACGCGAGAGCCAGCGCAAGCGCCATGTAGACACAGGCCGCCACTTTCCTGTAGCCGATGAACACGTCGACGAGGGTCATCATGGCCTGCGTGGAGGATTGAGTGCGTGTCAGCGAGGAAGGGGTGGTGCACATCTAGGCAATGGCGGGGCCCTCTAGCCACCCACGTGCACATACATACATACCCACACGGCGACCCGTCTGCGCTCCACACATGGAGACAAGCAGGGTGCGGGCAGGGGGCAACTCACTGCGCACTCCCTACTGCGTCGTGCCCGCGCTTGCCGGGAGCCATTACGACTGCAGCCCCACTCGTCTACTTCCCCTGTTCCGCATCCACGGGTTGTGATATCCTCGGAAACCGTGACGAACGTACTGGGCCGCGTCCGGGGTGTCGAAACCACAGGCCGCTCGCACCACACTAGCTGGGTAAAAAAACAAGTTATCGCAGCGAAGGGACGGAGCTAGCTGGGTTAAGTGCGGCAAGGCCGAGCTTGCCCCCCACATCCACCAGGGCCAGGCAAAGGCAACCCATGGGCCCGCAACGTCGCGAGCCCCAAACCCGGCCCGCCCGCACCTTGATTGCAAAGGCCGTCACCTCCGCGCCGCTGTGGCCCAGCGCCAGAGGCCGCCGCGAGAGCGGGTTGACCTCCACCTGCGGGTCAAGTTGAGCAGTGGGGGGGAGCCAAGGACCAAAGACAGCCTCGGGGATGGGGGCGGCGCGAGCCGTGGCAGGGCGCAATGACAGCTCAGCTGCCCTGTTACAGTCGCACCCAGGTTCGTTCGTTCGTTCGCTCGTTCAGGATCCGGCGCCCCCACGGATCCGGTGCCGGTTCGGGAGCCATTCGCCCGGTGCCTGGAATGCGGGACAGCCTGAACGAACCCCCCAGTAAGGTGGAGCCCAGCGCCTGGGGGGACCCAGGCTGGATCGAGGGCGCGGATTCAGGCCCCCCGCATTCAGCCCATCCGATCAGGGTCGAGATCCCAAGGCCCGAATTTTAGTGTGCAGTGTGCATCCCGGGATACGGTGCCGAATCCGCTGACGATCCGCTGACGATATCACCGATTCGTCTCATTCGCCGATTCGCCAGCAGAAACCAAAGATGAGGCGCTCACTGCCCTCCTCCGCGGTATCTAAATTACCGGTACCCACCTCCGCCATATTGAGCAGCATCGCAATCGCCACGAACAGCACCAGGCTGAGGGCCGACACCACCGCGTGGAGCACGTGGGGCGTGGAGGTGCAGCCTGTATGCCGCCGCCGCCGATGCAGCAGCAGCAGGTGGTAAAGAGGTGCGCAGGGGCGGGGGGGGGGGGGTGTTTCCTTGGGTGGTAGAAAATTCCTGGTTACTGTGTTGAAAGTTGGTAACCCTCCAGTAAAAGACACTCCCGGTGAGCCTATTTAGGTTCGGGTTCGAATCGCAGTGTCGTCCGCAATACTCGGTGTCCTCCTCTCTGTTTAGTGGGTAATTAGTTCATTGCGCCTGCCGTGCAGCGAGAGCAAAACGGTGGCGCCAAGGGTTAGGACTGTCCAGCTCGTCCCAACGGATTTCAGGACCTCGCATACAAGGCGTACGCAGACGCCTGTGGGCACCGCGGGTGGCTGCAAAGGCTGCGCGATCGGGCGGGGGGCACATAGCTAGTGGCCGGCGAGGCAACAAAGCACGCGGGAGCACGTCTGTCGTGTGCGCCACCCGCAGCGCAAAGCAGGGCACTCACTGTAGCTCGGGAATAGGTTCATGTAGAGGCGAGGCCCTGCGTCCCCTGAGTAGTTGCAGCTGATGCCCAGCTGCGCGAGTGCGGCACCGGCGGGGCATGGGGCAGGGGCGGCGGCGTGTCAGTGAGGACCGTATGTCGCACATGGAGAACGGAGGGACCGATAAGCGTTCTGGGGCAAGGCACATTCGTGCGCAAAGCCGACCAGATCAAGGCTAACACACGGCCGTGCGCCAGGATACTCGTATGCGCCGCGACCCCGCAGCGCCCACATGCGGCACACCCCGGCCTGCACCGGGACCCCCGCACGCACGTACCTGTAACAGGTTGAGCGAGGCCACGTCAAAAGCCTGGAAGAAGACGCTGCTGAAGACACGCAGCACCTGGATTGGCCACACGACGGGGAACTTGTGCTCCTTGAAGCACCACGCCACCCACACGCACAGCCCCACGTTGCCCATCAGCAGCGCGACCATCGAGTACAGCACCGCCAGGTATGCCCCGTAACCCTGCGGAAGCGGGAATAGGCGAAATGGCAGTGGGGGGTAGGCAAAGCCTTCGTACGCGGCCCAGCCCGGGTTCATTACGGCCCCGATGAGCCCTGGCGAAAAGCGCGCGTTTGACAAAAACCAATGACACACGCAGCGGAGGTCAGCTGCAGCGCCGTCGCCGATGCCGTTTCACCCCAGTTGCCGGATTGCTGTCACCAGGGCTCAAGAGTAATTACACGCGGCTGAATGTCTTCTCGCTGTCCGCTGACCATTCCATGCGGGCCCGAAACGGTGTGATACGGACCCACTGGTTTCGTAGGGCATCTTGCTTATTCTTAGTTTTCCAGTTGCGGTAATCCCTTCTTTGCTCCCCTAACGGCCAAGCATTCGTGGAGCTGCCCGCTGTTCCGTTGCCAGGTTAAGAGGGTGGGGCCGTGTGTCCACCCCTTGAAGGGATGCCCATGTGCGATCCTATGCGACCCAGACCCCAGATCGCGGTGCCCGATGATGGGTGGGGTGCCAGCAGCAATGCTCCAGGGAGCACCAGCACACACTCACCAGGTCTGACAGCCAGGTGAAGTTCAGCACGCCGACCACCACCCATGCCCTGCAGGTGTTACAGAACACGGGAAAGGTTGGGGCCTGGCATCACCGAGGTCTTTCAATGAACGCGCAGTTGTGCCTGTGTCACAGTACCTTCCGGGGGGCACAGATAGATGAGGGTGCTTACACCATTTAAAGCCGACGCCCCCCTCCCGCCACATACACACACGCGCGCGTGCGGCTAGGGTATTGTGGCGCTAGGTCTGGGCAAAGCACGCTTAGGTTCCGGTGGTGCGTCGACCGTATGGTGCTCGCTGTTGTGCTGCTATGGGGCGCATGGCGTGGCTGCTCGCTTCACGACGACACCCACGTTCCATTGGGATTGATACTCCAGCCCTGCTTGGCCGGAGATATCAGGCAGGTGAACAGCTGCCATGCATCCAGCAGGATCTTCAGCAAAGTCCATCGAATTTTGATCCGTGTCTCGCTGTTCTCCTTGCTGTGGGGGAACAACAAGGCGAGGGGCGAGCAGGCAGACGGGAGGATTTTTACACGTGTGTTCTCCGTGGCGCGTCACCCTCCCACCCCACACGGGCCGTCAACGTGTCATCAAGCAGCTGGACAAGTGTGCTCGGCAGCTAATAACCAGAGGACAATGCAAGGAAGCACATGGAGGGCGGCGCGGCGTGCTTTGCAGGCTCGCCACGAGGAAGGGCCTTTGGGGTTGACTCATCGAATTACTAAGTACGGCATAACCCACCTCAAGGTGAAGAGGACGCCAAAGATGCCATTCTGCACATGAGGGTTGACGTTCAGGCGTGGCGCATTCAGACAGGCTAATTTGACATGGAGTTTAGTGGAATTTCAGATTGCCGCCGCCGGGTGGGTCATCGACCATGAGCGGTGTTGTGTATTTTGAAGGACCTTGCAAGGGTAGGTCCCGCATACCGGGGACTTCTCGTATCGTACTGTCGAACATAATCCAGTGTAACCAGATTAAAATCCGAAAGGAGCATTGTTACGACAAGTCACCATGGGCTGTGTCGAGGTTGAGGGCGCCGCACGCCGCCGGAACACGGCGCGGACTGGCAAAAGCTGGCTGCAGAATATCGCATAACGAGAGTGCGTTCTAGCGCAGAAGCCCAAAAATGCGCTCTGTAGCTCAGAACATATCTATCCTTATGGCGCCGAAGCCGACACCCACCTCCAAGGGTGACCTCCTGTCGAGGAGGTCCTCACCCTGTCCCTCTTGATGTTCCCGTTCGGCGCTACAATATGCAAGGAAGGCATCCCGAGAATAGCAACACGTCTTCAAAATACACACGATGTCATGACAATGAATAACAGAGCGCAGGTCCTCACAGCTGGCGTTAATTCGCAGTAGTAAGAGTCTCTTTTCCTTAACTGGTTCCAGTCTGACTCTCGCAAGCGCCAAGTACACCTCAAGGAGACCATAACGCGTGCTTAATACAAAAGCGAGAACGAACGCTGACGCGAGCCGTTCCCGTCTTGTATGGCTTGCAACCGCGTCAGAATCTCCCGCGCGCCTTCGAGGCGCTGCTGGGGCTTATAATAGCTTACCGCGCGCGAACTGAAGCAGAAGATCGGGATGAAGCAACACTTCCAGCGTAGCTCGACCCTCCGCCGCTGCCAGAGAGCATTGTCAAGCTCGCCTGTCACAGTGCTCACTCCTTAATAACTTGAGCGCTCTTCAAAGATCGTTTGAGGTAGGCTTTCTAAATTGAGTCTTCTAACTTAGTCAAAAAGCTGGCCCGGCTGGCCCTGCTGGATAGGGCGCCAGCCGCTGCAGGAAAACTGTTAGGTAAACATTCCGTATCTCTTTAATGCAACCCAACTGATTGAAAAGGACATCTTGTATACAGAGGCAACGCAACCTACACGGGTGGAGATAGCGTAAGGGTCAAGTTGTTCGAACCACTATATGCATGCGTCATGACCTGTATGGAAAAAAGAAATATTTTGGTTCACAAGGGCTTCGGAGGCTCGTTCTCAGTTGCCTTTGTCGTACCGTACGTATCTTCACTACTTGCCACCAGGCCGGCTGTGAATAGCGCCTGAAGTTGTGCGTAATAGTACACACCATTTAGAAACTGCTGGCAGGACTAATATGTAAGATTTTTTCTTGTGGCGTGCCGCCCGTTCACAGCGAGTGTTGCCTTGATGTATGCTCATAACACTGCGATATTCAGCGTGATAAAATATTATTACAAGTTGATGATATATGTGTACACTGTAGTGTACACTGTATGTTGGCTGGCTGGGTTTCGTTTTGTCCTGTCGCTCGTCCATAACAAGGAATTATCATCCCGTGCCAAAAACACACCAAAAAAGCTGCACAGATGGAAACAAATAATAATTCAATCCAACTCTTACATCGCAGTTGGAGGCGAGACGAAAACGATGGTGCTATTCCTCTGGACTCAACAGTCGAGCCGCTCAGGAGCGCTCGTTGATACAGCCGCGTGAACATCATTGTGAATCTGTAAGGAATAACAATATACCAGAGGTGTATTCTGCGACTGTTACGCAGGGTTACGGGCAGGTTACCGTAGAAACAAACATCTGTTTTACTGGTACGGTGAAGCGGTTTCGGGCATTACGCGCCATGTGTGAAGCTAACTACATATCGTGGTTGCATAATTGTTGGAGTTTTCACCTCAGGATTCAACTGCCATTTGCGATGGAGTATTCGGTGCGGGGAAGCCGAAGGCTCATCATCAGGTCTGAAGTTTGCCCCTATTCAGTAGCCCCAATGTAGCTCCATATTCAATTGCCCCAAGGTGCAGTTCTTAAACTCGCCTGGAATCATGGCAGGCTTTGCATTTATTATATACTGGCGCTTCGATGGCGTGCGTGTTCCTGTTGTGATGAAGTGCTTTCCTTCCCTGTGCTTTCCTTTGAGAAGTCGAGGAGCCGCACAGTCATAAACCAGTAGCGTCCCTATTGGAATGGTTCGTCACCGTTCGGTCTCAGGGCCCTGGCCGATACCGCGGGCGGGGTCTGCACGCTGGCTGAAGGGCCTGTCAGCCGGGTTGAGGGGCTTCTGGGGTGCCTCGCGCGAGAGGACGCCAGACTCGGCAATGGCTGCTGCCCTGTGCCCATGGGTCGAGGGACGGAAGGCCGCGCTCGAATTTCATGCTCATACCTACCTCCTCTGTCCTCATCCCCCGATATATATATAGGCAATGCCCTCTGATTTTGCGTTCGCGCCGAACTCCTCCCAGGGCAGGTAGTACCCGTTGTCGCCTCGTTGTTCATTTACATTTTACGCGCACCATCAGTTCTCGTTTGCAATCGTGGCTAGGACTACGCAGGCTAGCCTCGATCTGCTCTTGGCTGGGGCCACGCACGTGGCGGGTGCTCACGATTGTACGTAGGAAGGCTAGGATGGCTCACCGTGTGCAACAGTTGGTCCCGAGGGGCCAATGGGTCCGCAATCCTTTTCCATTCCCCCCCCCTTTGGAAGCCATCGCTGCGCGGCGATGGCAGGCGATGGCTTCATGTTGCTCGTCTTTGCAACCAGGACGGATGTATGAGCGCATCGAGGCATTCGTAATGGCAATCGCTTACCTGTGTCCTATTCCTAGGTATTTTTCGGCCAAGAATGGGAACCCTATCTACGTTTCCTGCTTCCGTATATATGCAACAAACCCTACCGGTCCAAGATGCGTTGATATGGTACGCGTGATGACTGCATAATAGGGTTTACTTTTCTTTGCTTGCAGGAAGCAAGGGAATCGAAAAACTGTATATGTTTCACTACTCAACGGTTTCTGGGACGTTTCCGGCTTATCAAGCGCTTTGTTCAGCGAGAAAGGGTCCGATATGGCCCGTAGTACCTTCTCAAATATAGGACACGCGTTCATTTATATCCTGAACCAGCACTTTTAACAGTTGTCCAAGTTTCCAGGTACGGCTTCAACGGCCAGCCTTGGCAACTTCCATTTTGCAGCTCGACGCAGGATGTACGTGTTCTTGTGTTTCCGACCCAGAAGAGCAATCGCACCGTCCTGAACCGTTTCATTGGTTCAAGTGTTTGCGCGCGTCCTATGGATGTCCCGATTCTGTCTTGTGTAATGCGATGTACTTCTGCACAAGAGGCTGCAAGTCCTGGTTCGTTCTCTGATCATATGCAGGCGGCCAGGCTGGCACCATGCACACACATACCGACATACGCACGGCCGCACGGGTACATACAAGGCCCTTCCGGGCGGCACCCATGCACCCGGCCATCCCCTCAACTTCCCGTCCCCGCCCTCCCCCCCGTACGCACCCAGCTCCGCACGCACCCAGCCCCGCACGCACCCGCCCATATGCATCCACCCACCCACCCCCGTTCGCACACCCCTCCTACTCATCCACCCACCCACCTACCTTCGAGACGGATGGAATGCATGTACGTACAATCTTGCCTATTGTTCTCCTCCGGTGCCTCGCTCGGTGGACGACACCATGGAAATAGCTGGATGGGTCGAGCACTCTCCAGAAGCTGCAGACACAGGCGGGTCCTGTGGGGGCCGGACATCTTGCTGCTGATGGTAAACAGAGGGGTGAAGGAGGCCTGCAGGAGGTCTGCAGGCTCGCGGGCAAGAACAACTTGTCGTCTCGTGTCATGGGGACACCGGCACGCAGAAATGCAGGTTGCGGAACTCACTCCCTGCAGATCACAAGCACACCGCAAGTACCTACCCCATCCTGCCATTCTCGCTGACACGCTGGGGATGCACAACGTAGCATGTCAGAAGTGTTGCCTCGCTCCGTGCTCCAGCTCTGTTGCAGCGAGCGGAAGCATAGTTCTTTATGCGTACGTAATCCCTCGGTTTCCATCCGGCGTTGCTGGCTGCCCGATGTCCCAAGTGAATGCTTTTGCATTCACTACTCCGGTTACAGCAGGGCCCGCGGCGAACGGACGTCGTCTGCATGGTGGACCACTGCAGGTCCTTTTGCACTGCTAGCTACCTTTCGGTGACTGCAGGCGGGTGACGCCGATCAGGCTTCTGACCTGGATGGAGAGGCGGACTTGATCTCATCCAAATCCATCCCTGAAACCCTAAGTTCCGGATTCCGGCTAAGATATATTTCCTCTCCAAGGCCGGTGCGTGTGGGAAAGGGGCAACGGATGGCTGGCGGGAGAGAGCTAAGCCGGCTTATGCGCGGCGTTCCACATCAGACCGACGCACGGCGGCGGCCTGGCACGCTGGCAGCCGCCTTCTGATGATGAAGAAAGCAAACATTGCGCAGTTTGACAACTAACTCTGCCCGCCCGCTGCCTGCTGGCAAAGCCGGAGCAGCGGCAAAGGCACCAGCGAGGCAGAACGCGCACTTGGCACCGATAGAATAGATAGATGCTAACCAGCCTGGAGCCGCCCTGCACGGAAACTGCCGGCCATCCGTTACGCTTCTTGCCGAAACGGCCCACAGCAACCGAAAAGTCACGAAGGCATCCAATACCGTTATGTTTATGGCACGCACTTAGACGACTAGTCGTACGTCTTCTTGCCGCCTGAGATTATAGGCTAAAGCAAGCGAGGCGCCTGGAATCGTTTGCCGAAATGAACATTACAGAAATGCTCGGCCCACCGTTGGATAGTTAAGGGATGATGCAAGTACGGCGTACGGAAAGGGCGCGAAAGGGAGAGCATCGGAGGCAAGGTTGTAAGCTCGACACCGCAATAGACCCCTTCTCTCTCAACTGCTACAATTACAGAATACATCCAGCAAGGGAGACCGAAGGTATCCCTCGGTTCAACGCCGTCAACAATCGCCACCCACCCACCCAACAGACGCAATCAGAGGAAATACACGGCACGGCCACGAGGCGTCACCGGGGATGGTTAGCCGCATAACAACGGAAACAGCAATCCAACGCCCGTATCACTTGGAAACGGATCCGGACGTCAAATGCCGCGACGGGTCCAGGTACCGCTGAAGCGTGCCGAGCGACCGCATCTGTCCGAGCTCCAGGAGGCCGGCCGTGGGCACGCCCACCGAGCGCGCGTGCTGCAGCGCCCCGCGACGGAAGCTGTGGCAGGTCTCCCCCTCGTACAGGCCGGCGCCCTGCAGGTGGAGCCGCAGCCGGGCGGACAGAGCCGCACTCCCAAGCGGCCGCTCGGAGAAGCCCGACTGGTTGGGCTCCAAGGGGCGGAACAGGTAGCCCTGCACGGGCCACCCGCCCCGCCGACAGAAGCCCAGGTACTGTGCCAGCGTCCGCACGAAGCAGAAGCCCATCTCCTCAACGGGGGCCAGGCGCACGGGTGGGGCCCGCCGCCCTTGGTACGTCTTGGTACCGAGCTGGGAGACGACCAGGTGGAAACCCGCCGGGTACGCCTCCCACGGCTGCAGCAACGCCAAGGGGAAGCCGCCGTACGGCCGCCCCACGTCCCTCGGGTCGCGGAAGTCCCCAAGGGAAAGGCGCCCGCAGTCATGGCCCCGGGTGGTGGTCAGCCACATGTACATGAAGCACAGCAGGTCGCGCAACAGCACCAACCGCGCGAGCCCGTCGGCGGCCCCGGCGCTGATGTAGAGGTACACCACCAGCCGGCGGTACTTGGCCAGGGTCAGCGGCACGGCAGAGCGTTCCTGGTAGCCCGCATTGCCCGACTGCCGCTGGTACCCGCGGCGGTAAATGGTGACGTCGCTGGAGAGGCAGGGGTTGCCCGCCCCCGTCTGGGGATCGTACACGCCGCGGCGACCCAGGAGATCGAACTGGGTCGACAGGAACGACAGCTCGGAAAGGATGGCACTGGGGCTGGGCCGGCCGGTGGAGTTGCGACCCCGATGGGCGGAAGTCCAGTGCTGCTCCATGTACACCAGCACCTGCTCGGGGGTGCAGTCCATCAGCTGGCGGCCACCGCCCCACTGCCGCAGCCAGAGACTGAAGTTCTGCAGCGCGCGCTCCATCTTCTCGCGGGTGCTGGCAGCGTAGGCGCAGGCCTGGACTCCGCGCACGGAGGCCAGGCCTTCGACCATGTAGGACTGCAGGTGCTGGGGAGGGGCGGGCACCACGAGCCCCTCCTGCGGGTGAGCGGAGTCGGCCAGGCGCAACCCCGCTAACGTAGGCGGGGATGCCTGTGGGGAGCAAAACACAAGGCGAGTAGACGGTCATGGGTAAGGCGTACAGGAAGGAGCGGATTGACCGCGTTTGGGCAGCCCTCAGAAGCCTGGGAGGCACTCACCGAACCGGCGGCCGACGGGGGCAGAGGCAGCCCAACTCCGAGCACTGGTGGCGCGATCATGGAACTCGCAACCGGGCTGGTGAGAGTCGCCCAAACCTGAGTGTTAAAGATAGGAGGTTTAAAGGAGATCAGAGCATAGGTCAGGAGACACAGTTGCAAATGGCATCTCCGCCCATCTCTGATTCAAGGGCGGCGCAGGAGGTTTTCTTACCTGCTCTTGAGACACGGGCAAACCGCCGCCGTACAGAAGACTCATTTCAGCCGAAGGGGCAGCGTGATAGCTGGCGACTGGTGCTGGTATCAAAGGACAACCAAACCAGTGGGCTGGCGATAAAATCGTGCCCCAGACGGTGTCGCCCGACCACGTTAGTCAATGTACGGTTGGGAGGAGTGTCGTTTAAGCAGTGTGTATTTCAGCCGCTACCGGCCCTCCGCGCGCCGTCATACTTCCTTAGACTGCAGCCACAGTGAACAGACATTGACAGAAGTACGTAATAATAAGTCCACATGACAGTGATCAAAATAGCACGCGCATACGCACAATAGATAGCCCGAAACGGCTTACGGACGTCTCCATGCAGCGAGCAGCGGATCCGCTGCCACGCCCAGGCGCGTGAAGGGTAGAACCTCGCTGTATGAATGAATGCATTACGTACATTCAGTACGGCACGCTCATCAGCAGTGCATACAACAACATCCACCGCGTGCACGCAGGCCGCGCCTTTCGTCGCCATCAACTGCACGCGTCCACTGCACGCACATAACGCACGATAGATTCGTGCGGTACCAGCGATGTTATCGGACACGATTGATTGCGCGCGGTTGCGTCCGCCGCGCCCGCATCACTCAAGATAGAGTTCCATTGAGCCAGCAGCTGCCCATGCATACATGCCCGCCGTTGCGTCAAGCCAAGCCTGCCCGCTGCCGCATCCCCAGCGGCGCTTGCGGTACGTTGCGTTCTTCTCGCGTGCTCTCGGCGTGCTCTCATTCTCATCAACTCTTCCCAGCCAAGCACGTGCTGTCGCTGAAACGCACGCAATGCCGCCGGCGACCGACGGGGTAGGTAGCTTCCATTGACATCCGTCTGTTTGCTTGATCATTTGCTTCGTTAGGTAAGCTGGACCATCCACCTCCGACCTGACATACACACATACTTTCCCCATTCATCACTCATTCGTCCATCCACTGCCGTCCGTCCATCCACTCCACGCCCTGACCCTCAAGCACGACGCATGACCGTACCGCATTCACTCTCCGCCCTCTACCCTACCTGCTGCCCCGCCCCCACATACGTACACACACGCACAAATCTTGCGCCCGCCCGCCCCCGCAGTTGCCGCAATCTCCTGTTCGCAGGCGAATGAAAGGATGGAGTGACAACTAACGCGACAAGGACTTCCCCACCGAGCAATGCGCGCTTAGTACCTGGCGGTGGGCACAGGCATGCTCAGTCGCACAGTGCAGGCACGACGGCGGCACAAATCGAGCTCTATATCTCGATTGGTTCGGGTGCAGCGAGGGAGCGCATCAAAAGCTCCGTCTATTATTCATTTATATATGAATAATATCCGGTACCGTATGTTCGTGCTGCACTGTGCACGGAGGATGTACCGGTATGTAAGGGCGGGCATGTACGTACGTACAGACACCAACACATTCGCA
The DNA here is from genome assembly GCA_030267565.1 of Pleodorina starrii. Lineage (NCBI taxonomy): Eukaryota > Viridiplantae > Chlorophyta > Chlorophyceae > Chlamydomonadales > Volvocaceae > Pleodorina > Pleodorina starrii. The sequence goes on from BRXU01000015.1 coordinate 939,655, forward strand.
ACAATCTATTTCTTCGTTTCGTCTCAGGCTCCACTGCTTAACGAAGTACACAGCAAACAGGATGCCAGCCACCACCACCAGCCGGGCCACCCACACAGCCCAACCTGGTCGCGGCCGACCAAGGCTTTGTCGCTGGGCCGCGCGGCGGGCGGCCCTCGCCTTCCACGCAAATCTGCCATCCGCGCACCCGCAAACCCGCCCGCCGCCCACCCAGCAATGCGGCGCCAAACGTGCAGCGCAACGGGCGAGATGGAAACGCAACAAGTCTCAAACACCCAAGGTGCGATGTCTGCATAGGAAGTTATTGGGGCAGTGTAAAAGCAAGGATCAATCCCACGCAGCGGTTAGTTTACGATACTCATCCATCTTCATTCGCAAACTGCGTGCCGACGGACCGGCCCGACAGGTAGAGCGCAAGCCGGCGCGAGCCTTCCAGGCGCCTCTGTCGCGCGCGCCTCCAAAGGCGCACTCACATACCAAATGCAGCCAAACAGTGCACTCCGTCAAGCAGAGGGAGCCGTATTTGTCGCCAATATGTTCCATCGACATGAGAAAGTTCACTTCTGTTGACCGCCCGGCGGAAGCCAACCGACAGCGATGGTAAGCACGTGCGTTGGTGAGCAGTTTACCAATTCTGCTTTGGCGGCAGCGGTGGCAACAGCCCCCCGCGCCGACGGTGTCGGCTGAGGGAGGACGGACTTACGAAAGCTGCTGGTGCTGGCGGCAATGAGGTCATCGTATAACGATTGACCGAAAATAGGGCAACCCCGCCCACCACCGCCGATGCATTCATTCGTCCCAGTGCAAGCGCGCGTCTGCACGTGTGCGTGTGCGCGTGCCTGCAAGCCCGCGTTACGCGAGCACGCAACGAACCCGCGTCCGCCGGCCCAGAAGCCAGCATGAGGCCACTGTGGATGGAGCGCCTTACTTTGGCTGAGAGTCGAACACAGTCGCCGACCTGCCACAGATACATGCGCAAGCAAGTAAGGGAGTCCAACCGAGGAGTGCGGGGACGGAGTAAGGACAGACGCAACTTACGATTGTATGTTCTACGAAAGAGCTGGAAACAGCTTTATGGGGTAGGGGCATGCATTCGCTGCTACAGCATATCTGCTTCCAAAGCCGTGAACATGCAGCAGCGTACTTGGGCGCCTGTGGCGTCGTCCTGGCTGGTAGAGCTGGGGCCATTACCGGCGGCCTGGCTCAGATTCGGTATGATATGGCGCCCGCATCGCACTCCAGGCATGGCAGGCTTGCATGCTACGCCGTCCTACGCCCTCACGTACGTCGGTCTGCCAATCTTTTAGTCTATTTCCTCACACGCGCAGTCCGCTGATGAAGGTGATGTATTCAACGCTACACTATCGCAGCGTGAGCCTTACTACGTGTGCATAGTAGCATCTGTTCGTGGCGTGCACGCACCCGATCTCCCTCGCATCGACCCACGGCAAGGCCAAGCGGGCAAGAGCTAGGCTAGCACCAGAAGCCGCGAAGGTCGGCGATAGAAGCGTACCTAGGACAGCCCCTTAATAACACGCATATATGTACGCCATACTCACCGCACGCTGGTGGTCGGATCGACACACACCATGCTTCCGAGCCCTCATTGCGCATATGTGATGCTGGAGCCCGCAGCAACTGCTGCCGGCGCCGCCGCCACGCCGCCGCCAGTTCCCAGCGCCCTGGCCACCAGCCGCTCCACATCCAGCTCCAGGGGCAGCTGACTCAAAAGCCCGGCAATACGGCGCCTCTGCATGACAGACAGTCGCACAGAATGCCACAGGAGTCATTATGACTTAGGTGACTTAATACCTAGACTTAATTGAGTCAGGCGTTTTGTAAGAGTCTAGGCCCCACCCACTGAGCGCCACTCAGTGACGCAAACCACTTAGGAAAGTCTACCGCCACTCATTGCGTCACCCCACCCCACTCATTAAGTCTGCATATCACTTAGGCCCCCCGCCCCTCCCTGTCGTACAGTCCCCTGACCCCCTGGGACCCCCACTTAGGTGACGCAAATGACGCAAATGACGCAAACCACTTAGTAGAGTCTACCGCCACTCATTGCGTCACCCCACCCCACTCATTAAGTCTGCGTCTCACTTAGGCCCCCCGCCCCTCCCTGTCGTACAGTCCCCTGACCCCCTGGGACCCCCACTTAGGTGACGCAAATGACGCAAATGACGCAAATGACGCAAACCACTTAGTAGAGTCTACCGCCACTCATTGCGTCACCCCACCCCACTCATTAAGTCTGCGTCTCACTTAGGCCCCCCGCCCCTCCCTGTCGTACAGTCCCCTGACCCCCTGGGACCCCCACTTAGGTGACGCAAATGACGCAAATGACGCAAACCACTTAGGAAAGTCTACCGCCACTCATTGCGTCACCCCACCCCACTCATTAAGTCTGCGTCTCACTTAGGCCCCCCGCCCCTCCCTGTCGTACAGTCCCCTGACCCCCTGGGACCCCCACATAGGTGACGCAAATGACGCAAATGACGCAAACCACTTAGGAAAGTCTAGCACCACTCATTGCGTCACCCCACCCCACTCATTAAGTCTGCGTCTCACTTAGGCCCCCCGCCCCTCCCTGTCGTACAGTCCCCTGACCCCCTGGGACCCCCACTTAGGTGACGCAAATGACGCAAATGACGCAAACCACTTAGGAAAGTCTACCGCCACTCATTGCGTCACCCCACCCCACTCATTAAGTCTGCGTCTCACTTAGGCCCCCCGCCCCTCCCTGTCGTACAGTCCCCTGACCCCCTGGGACCCCCACTTAGGTGACGCAAATGACGCAAATGACGCAAACCACTTAGGAAAGTCTACCGCCACTCATTGCGTCACCCCACCCCACTCATTAAGTCTGCGTCTCACTTAGGCCCCCCGCCCCTCCCTGTCGTACAGTCCCCTGACCCCCTGGGACCCCCACTTAGGTGACGCAAATGACGCAAACCACTTAGTAGAGTCTACCGCCACTCATTGCGTCACCCCACCCCACTCATTAAGTCTGCATCTCACTTAGGCCCCCCGCCCCTCCTGTCGTACAGTCCCCTGACCCCCTGGGACCCCCACTTAGGTGACGCAAATGACGCAAATGACGCAAACCACTTAGGGGGGTCCTATTGAGTCCCCATCCCACTCATAGAGTCCAGCCCCACACATTCGTTGCACTCAGCACGACGTGGTTTAAAACGGTAATCACGCCTTGCCCTCCTCCCTCCCCTCCCGTGCCCGCCCCTTCCCCCCCCCGCCACGGCCATGGGCTCCTGACTCCTGCCGTCATGCCGTGCCTTGCCTCCGACCTAGCCGGACGGAGCCATGTCCCTGGTCTTTGCGCGATTCGTTGCACTAAGCACGCCGTGGTTTAAAACGATAATCACCCCTTGCCCTCCTCCCTCCCCTCCCGTGCCCGCCCCTCCCCCCCGCCCGCCACGGCCATGGGCTCCTGACTCCTGCCGTCATGCCGTGCCTTGCCTCCGACCTAGCCGGACGGAGCCATGTCCCTGGTCTTTGCGCGATTCGTTGCACTAAGCACGCCGTGGTTTAAACGGTAATCACGCCTTGCCCTCCTCCCCACCCCTCCCGTGCCCGCCCCGTCCCCCCCCCCCGCCACGGCCATGGGCTCCTGACTCCTGCCGTGCCTTGCCTCCGACCTAGCCGGACGGAGCCATGTCCCTGGTCTTTGCGCGATTCGTTGCACTAAGCACGCCGTGGTTTAAACGGTAATCACGCCTTGCCCTCCTCCCCACCCCTCCCGTGCCCGCCCCGCCCACCCGTCTGCCGCGGCCATGGGCTTCTTGACTCCTGCCGTGCCATGCCTCCGACCTAGCCGGATGGAGCCATGACCCCGGTCTTTGCGCGCTTCGTTGCACTAAGCGCGCCGCGGTTTAAAACCGTATTAACGCCTTTCCGGGTTCAGCGCCCCCACACAGATGCGCACTTGCGGTCCAAGGAGCCCGGAAGCTATGTTTAAAAAGAAGCCCAGGAGAATCGTCCACCGACTCGCCGATGCCGCATAGATAGGCCAAATCGTAAGAGGAGGTCCCCCAAAATGGTACCTAGCAGCATCACCGGGCTAGCCTGTGTTCTGAGCGAATGCACCACCTCTGGGGTGAGGTCTGAAACCTCAACCGGCGGAAAAGGCAGGAGGGAATCTACCATTGAGGATCAGAACCCGTGAGACTGTGACAAACTACAAATCTTAGGCATACATAACAATCTAATTACACGTTTGTATATAATGGGCTAGAATGAGATTCCGGAAGAGGCGAATTGGGATTTTTGCGTCAGTTGAGTCGGATGGATTCCGAAAATGCCGTCCGTGTGACCTTATCGGCCACGTTTCTGTAAGTTAAATCAGCCATATTCATTCCGAGAGAGGCATATATCATATATTACCGCGGCTGACTACGATTTGGCGCAGAGTGAGAATTTTACGTCATTTGCGTCGTTTGCGTCTGGGCCCTAGAGGGCCGGGCAGGCTGTACGACACGAGTGCGGGCAGACTCAGAGAGTGAACATGGAGACTAAGCGAGTGCTGCATGTGCTCTATTAAGTCCATTAAGTGCGATGTTGGACTCTATGAGTGGGATGGGGACTGAATAGAGTGAGTTGAGTCAATTGAGTGTGGGGCTGGACTCTATGAGTGGGGTGGAGACTCAATAGGACCCCCCTAAGTGGTTTGCGTCATTTGCGTCATTTGCGTCACCTAAGTGGGGGTCCCAGGGGGTCAGGGGACTGTACGACATGGAGGGGCGGGGGGCCTAAGTGAGATGCAGACTTAATGAGTGGGGTGGGGTGACGCAATGAGTGGCGGTAGACTCTACTAAGTGGTTTGCGTCATTTGCGTCATTTGCGTCACCTAAGTGGGGGTCCCAGGGGGTCAGGGGACTGTACGACATGGAGGGGCGGGGGGCCTAAGTGAGACGCAGACTTAATGAGTGGGGTGGGGTGACGCAATGAGTGGCAGTAGACTTTCCTAAGTGGTTTGCGTCATTTGCGTCATTTGCGTCACCTAAGTGGGGGTCCCAGGGGGTCAGGGGACTGTACGACAGGGAGGGGCGGGGGGCCTAAGTGAGACGCAGACTTAATGAGTGGGGTGGGGTGACGCAATGAGTGGCGGTAGACTTTCCTAAGTGGTTTGCGTCATTTCGTCAATATAGTATGGGGCTGGACGCAATAATGAGTGGGCCGCGGACTCAATAGAGTGGGTTGTGTCGATTGAGTGTGGGGCTGGACGCAATGAGTGGGCCGGGGACTCAATAGAGTGGGTTGCGTCGATTGAGTGTGGGGCTGGACGCAATGAGTGGGCCGGGGACTCAATAGAGTGGGTTGTGTCGATTGAGTGTGGGGCTGGACGCAATGAGTGGGCCGGGGACTCAATAGAGTGGGTTGCGTCGATTGAGTGTGGGGCTGGACGCAATGAGTGGGCCGGGGACTCAATAGAGTGGGTTGCGTCGATTGAGTGTGGGGCTGGACGCAATGAGTGGGCCGGGGACTCAATAGAGTGGGTTGCGTCGATTGAGTGTGGGGCTGGACGCAATGAGTGGGCCGGGAACTCAATAGAGTGGGTTGCGTCAATTGAGTGTGGGGCTGGACGCAATGAGTGGGCCGGGAACTCAATAGAGTGGGTTGTGTCGATTGAGTGTGGGGCTGGACGCAATGAGTGGGCCGGGGACTCAATAGAGTGGGTTGCGTCAATTGAGTGTGGGGCTGGACGCAATGAGTGGGCCGGGAACTCAATAGAGTGGGTTGCGTCGATTGAGTGTGGGGCTGGACGCAATGAGTGGGCCGGGGACTCAATAGAGTGGGTTGCGTCGATTGAGTGTGGGGCTGGACGCAATGAGTGGGCCGGGAACTCAATAGAGTGGGTTGTGTCGATTGAGTGTGGGGCTGGACGCAATGAGTGGGCCGGGGACTCAATAGAATGGGTTGCGTCGATTGAGTGTGGGGCTGGACGCAATGAGTGGGCCGGGAACTCAATAGAGTGGGTTGCGTCGATTGAGTGTGGGGCTGGACGCAATGAGTGGGCCGGGAACTCAATAGAGTGGGTTGCGTCGATTGAGTGTGGGGCTGGACGCAATGAGTGGGCCGGGGACTCAATAGAGTGGGTTGCGTCGATTGAGTGTGGGGCTGGACGCAATGAGTGGGCCGGGAACTCAATAGAATGGGTTGCGTCGATTGAGTGTGGTGCTGGACGCAATGAGTGGGCCGGGAACTCAATAGAGTGGGTTGCGTCGATTGAGTGTGGGGCTGGACGCAATGAGTGGGCCGGGGACTCAATAGAGTGGGTTGCGTCGATTGAGTGTGGGGCTGGACGCAATGAGTGGGCCGGGAACTCAATAGAGTGGGTTGCGTCAATTGAGTGTGGGGCTGGACGCAATGAGTGGGCCGGGAACTCAATAGAGTGGGTTGTGTCGATTGAGTGTGGGGCTGGACGCAATGAGTGGGCCGGGAACTCAATAGAGTGGGTTGTGTCGATTGAGTGTGGGGCTGGACGCAATGAGTGGGCCGGGGACTCAATAGAATGGGTTGCGTCGATTGAGTGTGGGGCTGGACGCAATGAGTGGGCCGGGGACTCATTGTTGAGTCTAAAACACCAGACGCAGACTGCGTCTGGCCTCTTGACGCAAAAGCAGACTTAGGCCAGACTTAGGCCAGACTTAGGCCCTGTTCCTAAGTGATTTTGACTCCAGTGGCCTTTTGTGGACAGTCGGACAGACAGATGTTTGAGACGGATGCACCGGCAACCGAATGAAGGAGCGTTGTGTGCGCGGGAAACCCCTTTCGCCTCGTTCCATGCTCTGAACGGCAGCAAGAGGGAAAGGTCCATGCATGGATCTATCTATCTTACATCTGCGTTATTGATCGTCTGACCAGGAGCCAATACGAATAATAATAATAATAGAGCTAATAATAATAATAATAACAATAATAATAATAATAATAATAATAATAATAATAATAATAATAATAATAATAATAATAATAATAATAATAATAATAATAATAATAATAATAATAATAATAATAATAATAGTAATAATACGCCCGACCGGAGGCCGAGGCGTGGGTAAAGGGAGCAGAAGAGGTGGGGTGACGGGTTTCCCCGATCATAGTCCTCCCCCGCCACCGCCGATACAGTTCCGACCAGAAGGTACTTACTAATCCTCGCTTTCATGTATGTATGGATCGGTATCCATCCTGTGCACGCTGCAGTGGGGATACAGGTGAAAAGGACGGCCGTGCGTGCTCTCTCACCTCCCGGGATATGCGCTTCAGCAATGGGTCAAGAAGCAGGCCGAAGAACCCGGTGAAGACGATCCAGAAGAGGACGAATAGAAGCACGTGCAGGGTAAAGAGGTCTGCAAGTAAGCAATGAAGGATAATGGTGATTGAGGGCGGTTGGCGGTTGGTCGTCGATAACAGGCGGATGCGTGGGTAGTGTCGGTTAACACAGCAGGATGAGGATGAGGGCGCTCGTCCACCACCATATCTGTAAGGCCATATCGTGCGACTGTGCCCCCTCCCGAAGGGCTGCGGCCATTATCTATATGGAACGAACGGTGGACGCGAGACCAGGGAAGCAGCAGAAACGATGACACACGGACCCGGAACAGAGCGAGTGATGAGCCCTAGTTGAGCACCAGCTTCAAGGTAGGCCGGGCCTACCGCGCGCTGTCGGCATTAGGTGTGCGCGCGATACGTAGTTCCACCACGCAATAAAGCCAGAACTATCCAACCGCAGCCGAGATTATTAATGCATAATGGATGCTGTGCAGCGCCATGCAGTGTTAGGAATATATGTGGATTCGGTGGGGCCTCCGCATAGCATTTGCATAGCATCACCGTTGGTTGGTCCAGAGAGCTTGTATTCGTGAACCCAACCTCAAGGGCGACAGATAGAGAAGCGTGCGTTTGACGCGCGCAGTGTTTGCTTATTGCTTACCATTGAACATTCCGAGTATGATGTCGAGGTGCGCCTCTTGGATCCGCGTTGCACCATCAATCAAGTCCTGCGCGCGCACGCCGTAATAATAATCGCTCGCTCGGAGTGGAAGGAAGGGCGAAACGGTGCAATTCATGCAGCGACGGGTCGCGATTTACAAATTGGGCGCCTATTGACGGACGGTGCCTCGATCGGCGCGTTAGCGTAACTGGTGTTGCGTGATAAAGTGCATTATTAGATACGGGTGCATACAGCTCCCGTTTCCAGCGCTGCTCACCCACCGTGTAACCAACGTTGTAAATGTAGTCAAAGTGGCCTGCAGCGGGGTGCGCATCAGAGCAATAATTACTCCATAAACATTTCATTGCATTAAAAGACAGCTGTGTCATAACCTGTCGTTTGTTGATTGAGTAAATGGATGGATGGAATGGATGGATAGGGACGGATGGACGAATGGATAGATAGACAGATAGACAGTAAGCCGGCTGCAAAGAGCCGCAAAAGTGTGTAGTGTGGACATGGCAGATAAGTGGCCCGCGTCTACTAATCATTCAACCAATCAGAACCAATCAAGGAAGCCATCCCGCCGAGCGAGCACATACGTAGGCACAGGACTTGCCGTCGGTGAGCAACGGTGGCGTGGTACTGGAGCTGACTGCCATGGCCCGGATGTGCATCAGGAAGCGTTGCATCATGGTATCCACGCCAGTGTGAGTGATAATCTGATGGCGGTGACCCGGCCCAGGGCATGGCCCAGATTTCTGCACGCAGAACAAAAGAGGGCACACATATGCATAAGCAACCCGCAACAGCGGGACCGTCCCTCAAAGTTGTAGTGGTGGAAACATAGCTGTGCTTCCACCGCTTTGTGCATGCTATAGCATCTTATTACGCAAACGTACTCCACACGGCACGACACATGACCTCTCCAAACAACGGGTTACAAGCTGAAGACCAACGAACACGAACGCAAACAACACCCCAGCCACGGGGCTTGCCACGCGCGACATCCGCCCAGCCAGTATCGCTTCCAAGGCGCATGCAACCACCCACGCACCTACCTCGAGCCGATGGCAATTGCCGCTGTAAAAGAACAGCTTTTCCAGCTTTGGGGAAGCGTGAGCCAAGCCTTCCTTGACCATTGCAAAGTTCTCCGTGTCTGGCCCTGTATGGCATCGCCGTCCCACGCGCGCGGCGGCCATCCACAGCGTGTTACTTTCCAAGTTGCCGAAAATGCACACGTCCTATCAAGGTTAACTGCAGGATGCAGGGGTCTGCTGCGTTCCTATTGCGGTCGCAGCGCGCGGCTGCTGGCTGGGCAGCACCCGCTCATCACCCGCCCGCCTGCCCACCTATCCGAACCTACGTACTCACGCATGAACGTACCTAAGGCTTCCACGGCGCCCAGTCCCAGCTGGACCGTGTACCAGGCGTCGCGAACGACCTTCCAAACGGTCGCGACGGCCGCGCGCTTCGTAGGAAGTTGAGTTGGGTCTTGGAGCGCAACCAGCTCCTGCAAACGAGGGAGCACATGACCGTGCGCGCGTTGGAAATGCAATAATCAGGCATAGACTAGTGACGAAGCCCTGTAGCGTGTTAACATTACCGCAGGCGCCGCGGACAAGTGCAGCAGCGCATGCCATGCGGCATCTTCGTTCTAGATGCGGCCGGTCCGTGCAGTGCAGCAGTGGCTACGCTTGCGACAGCTAGAACACGCACAGGCTAATGACGCACGCACTCCTATAGTGTATCTAGGTATCTGCATCCGATGGCCGAGTCCAGCCCCGCGCACGCCGCATTGCACCGTGTAAGGCAGCGTGCGCGCTCCGTCTATTCGCAAACAGGCGCTGGTTCCGGTCTGCGTAACAGCAGGCTAAACAAGGCCCCACAGTCGTCTCTGACGAAAAACCCCTCAGGCGGCAGTTCGCATGGGGCTGGCAGCTAGCACGCCGCTCCGTGCCGCCCAGACCAAAATGAATGACGCGTAATAAATGACGGTACATACGGGGCCCGGCTGATCGATGACAAGAGCGCAAGCACCGTCACCGATCGTCGCAAGGCATGAAGCTACAAGCGCGGGCGAGCACCTCCCTAGCGGTCGATGTACCTGGCAAAAAAAGATCTGCAAGCAAAGGGAGGCCGCCACATGGATAGGATGAGCGTCGGCGGTCCGTCCGTAGCGCTATCTAGTGGCGGCCAGACGCCATCGGCTGCCATGCTGGGCACATTTGCACGCATGTATGTATGGCATGCCGCAAACACGGGTTTACGCAGGGGCACGCACAGCAATGAACACATGCTTGTACGCACGATAAGGAAGGGCAGCGCAGGTAGCCACGCGGCCCTTGCTACGGCTTGCTTGCAGCACTGCAGCTGCTAGCCACGTAAGTATGCACGTACGTACTTACCGCTCTGTTTATCCGTGCAGCGATGAAATTAGCCACCGAGTGCACGGCAACCACGTGGACAATATTCTGCAGCAGACAGCAGAAAGGGCATCAGCTCCATCATCCATCATCAACCACAGGAAACACCGCGCGGAAGCAAGGCTGCTGTGGAAGGCATGGTGGGTACCGGACGTGCCGGCCAGTGTGCTGCAAGGTATCATGGCGCACGGCACATGGCTGGTAAAAAACCCAAACGCACCGTCATCCGCGACACTGCTATTGCGTAGATTGTTATGACCTGCGCACGCCCAATGTCCAAGCACAGGTTGCATATAAGTAAGCGCCGTTGGCAAAGCTTTGCAGTGCAGTGCAGTGCAGCGAATGGAGGTCAAACAGCCAGCAGGAGTGTCAGCAGCAATGAAGCACTCAGTACGTATGCATGTGCGCTCACGCGCCAATTCGACGTACGTTTGCGCCCCGATACGAACATGTGCATGATTTTTGAGCAACAAGGCATACATTCAGCCTTGGCCCATTAAAGCAAGCAAGCCACGGCCCGCGTTCACTGCAGCCATTCAGAGTGCACGCAGGCCTAGGCAGGCTGACCGACGAATGGACGGATAAACGGATACCTAGGTAGACGTACACATGTATGGACATGCGGACGAGCAAAGGACCCACCACGACGGCCCAGATGATGAAAGGCAACAGGAGCAGCGCGACGTCATAAGTATCGCGCAGGAGCTTGCGTTTACCCGGCGTGCTCACGCCGCCGAGGATAATCGTGGCTCGTTGCTGCCTGCCGACACGGACACACAAGCCGCAGCAAACACGTTAACAACAAGTAGTACCTGCAGTCTTGTACGGGGCCCGTACGTCCCATCTGACGCGTCAACTTTAAGGCGAGTCAGCGGACCAATTAACCTTAGGCGGGTGGAGTGGCCGAATGGAGAAAATGGAGGACCGTGCTGCTGCCAGCTTGCTGCGTGTGACAGACAGATAGATTGGCACTTCCATCACAAATCAGGTTCCGTCGACTTCAGGGAGGGGCCCGTAAACGACTTATTTAATGTGCCGCACGCAGTGCCAGGGCTGGGGGGGCCGGGGGACGGGCTCATCGTCCATAGTCTATCTGGTGGTAAATAGCCGTATGTGTGTATGTACAACAAACACACCTGCTGGAGACGACACGCCCAAGGTATGAAAGGAGCCGGCCAAAGCATCCCCGGCGGGGAGACGACTGGGCCTGCACTACTGCGGCCGCCACCACGCTGGCCAGTTGTGGGCGCTCTTTCAGCCCCTTCTGCACATCCAGCCTGCTTGTCTTGGACAAGTTGCTGGCGTCGCCAGGAGCTGCCGCCGGTGGGACAAAGAAGGACGCGTTGACCCTTCGGCGACCAGCAGTAGACAGCGCTTGCTGCCGCTGCTGCGCAAGAGGTGAGTCGACCGAAGGGGAGCCACGGCGCCCTTTCTGCTTGATGGACGCTTCCACAGCACCATTGTCGGACCCCTCGCCCACGTCGTCCTGCAGCAGCTGCTGCTGTTGCTGCAGGCGGTCCACCTGTTGTTCTTCCTCGTCCTCGTCGTCCTCGTCATCCTCCTGCAGGCAGAGCGTATTTGTGCGCGCAATGTTCGCCTGCGGCCCGAACCTACCCAGGCAGGCAGGCAGGCAAGCTACGCAGCGGTGGCCCGGTGGCCCGGTACGGTGGCTGCAACGTCACGGCCCATACCATCTGCCTCGGCGATGTCTCGGCCACCCCATTAAGCAGCAGGTAAGTAGGCACACAAGTGTGCAGCTTGCTCACAACATACACGTTAATGACACGCACACACAACCCTCGCTGATAATGCTTACGTCGAGTGCTGTCGACTGCGCCGCCTGCGTGCGTGTCAAACCCTGTAACAGCAGACGCCGAGAGCGCGAATTCATGCGGTTAGCACATCCACGTACGTGCGCATGTGCACGAGTGAAGCCCGTCGATTCCTTAAAAGATAACCAAGCACACATGACCGGACAGCGTGACATACAGGCAGGAAAGCTGGGAAGATAAATACCTTATCCTTCGAGATAGAGCCAAACCAGACCCACCATCCGTTCCACAAACATATTATGCAGTACTTGCTGACAAAACACGCATTGGTGCCCGCCCTGGAAGCATCCATCTAAGCCCGTAAGCGTACCACGGGGATGAGAACCAGCGCTTCGTACAGCTGATATCGCTGAGCAGCCAGGCCCTTCAGCAGATATGCCAAGTAGCTGCGTGTGGGTAAAGACATGGATGCGGGTATGTAGATGTTTGCATAGGAACCTAACGCGCGAATGCAGTTGCAGACGGGGTTTTCGGGAGGCCATGAATGAAGGAGGCATTGAAAGGCTATATGCCTGGTCGTCGGCGCATGCACAACGTTGTGATGCTTTCTAAGATATATATCTGCATAGATCGTTCATTCATACTGGCTTACTTACCCTGCGGCAAGCAAGGTGACGGCAACACCCTCCACCGTCAAGAAGATTATTTGCAGCTGGTCAACCTGCAGCGTCATGTCATCAGCGTCATGTCATCAGCGTCACAAAATTTTGCTTCGCACGGTGTGCGTGTACATGCGCAGTTCTACGGCGACTGGCGACCGCGCGCGAAACCTGGCCAAGAAGTCGATAAAAATATTTGTATTCAGCCACTGGAATAGCTACGAACGGGTCAATAGCCCGCCTTCCAACGGGCAATGAACGGCGGGCGCCGTATCGTACATATCGACGGGCGCCCGCCGATGGACAAGTTTGCGACCTGGTCGACGTACGTACGCACCGATCTGGCGTCATCCACAGCGACGTACAGCAGGGCGTCCAAAACCTGCCGGCAAGGGATGAGCGCGCGCATGCGTGCACAGCAGTGGATTGAAGCGAAACACGCAAATAAACGCGCAGCAGCTAGCACGTGCTGCAGTACACGGACACAGCACACGGCGGTCTGTGGAAACGCTACCGTATTTGCTGGTGGTCGCCACATTGCACCCGCCGAGGGCGCCGTGCTTACGTGCCCCATCTATCCGAAAGTACCTTGCATACAAGGAGATCGAGCGAGGAATGAAGTCTGAGAAGCAAGCGGTAGCGCTGTCTATCCACCAATCAAACGAAGAGCCCCTGGACGGATGGGGCTGCTGTATGTGGAGCGCCGAAAGGTGTGTGCCCCGCCTTCTAGCACAAAGCGCAAATGCATACTGATTTTGCTTGCTTGGGCGCACCTTGCGAGACGTCCGCCACAGGTCAGGGCCGCTCTTTATGATAAATTGGCCGGCCGTCGTGTCGGCTATGGGCACGCCGCTCGCGAGCCACTCGTCGGCGTGCTGCTTGACCTCCTTGGAGAACGTGACGAAGCGAGTGAAGAAATCCTGCGACGACGCACAGAGGCGGCCAGGCGGCGATATGTAAGAAGCCCATACGTGTTGGTGAGTCTGCACGCACGCAGGCTGTGATTGGCTGTAAAGCCTATGCACGCGCGCGGTTTTTGCGGTGCTGCGAAAAACCAACATGCACACGTTGATTTCCGCACCAATATTATTAGTATTATTAGCATTACTATTAATAATAGTAATAGCATTATTATACCCCCGCCTGCGGTACGCATGTCCGTGCGTCCGTCATGCGCATGTGAATACACATGTGTGCATAGATACATGCCACCCCGCCGGCGTGATGACGCCACAACGCACGCGACAACAAACCGTTCAACCGCAACCCTTCTTGGCGGGGGTCGTCGTCCTCACCCAAACGGTCAGGTTGTCGTAAATGTCAGAGCCGTCCTCCGCATTCCCGTGCCACACCTGCGATGATCGGAAGGGCCCCCGGGTCTTGTATGCTGCCTGATGATGAGCGGGCCGCTAATAATAACATCGAGTCACCACGAGGAGGAAGCAAAAGACTCAAGCGCGTGCAACCAGGACAGAGAGCGCAACGATAGCGCCCCGCCGGTTCCCGTCCGCCCCAGAAATACGTACGTACATTATTCTGTCTGTCATGGGGAACAACATAATGAATCAAAGTCGGATCGTGCGCCACGCACTGCGTGTTCGCCACTGCATATTACGCCCCTGATGCCCTATTGTGCGGTAAACACACACAGCGCACGCGCTGACCGCCCACACGCACGCCGGTGTCTTGCACCGCCGGCAGCGACACACACCACCTACGTACCGTGCGGTGCGTAGCGAAGAGTAATTCCGTGATTGCTGAGCCCGCGGCGCCGTGGATCGTTATTACTTCCTCCATTCGCATCTTTCAGAATGGGGACAGCAGGGGCGGGACATACAGATGAGCCCAAACCAGTAGTTGAGCTGTTGGAACTTGGAAGGCTAGCTAGGACTATTGCGATACATATGCGAGCCACGACTGACACTCCCACACATGCGCAGCCCACAGCTTCATCTCTGCACACGTCCGTTTTATCATGCGTGGAGGGAGGGGCGGGTCGTGCGGAAGACCCCGGAGCGGAGTGGGGGCCCGGGAGCAGAGGGCCCGGGATCTGGACGGAGCGCGCGGTAGGCCAGAATGCAGTGAATGAATGCATTGGCTGGGGTGCGTTCATTTGTGCTTGCCAGCACCACCAATTCATCATGTACGTATATCGAGGCCCCCACTACTACCGTGCAGGACTTCCTTCACATACTGTACGGTATACGACATATGGCAGTCCTTTCTGCTGCGCTATCGACGATGCTGTCAAGCATGGCAGAGCAACTCGCGCCGCTACAACACAAACACACGTGCTTTTAGGCGTTTTAGTTCCCTTGGGCCCTCGGCTCGTATGGGCTTTTTGTTCATGAGAGGGGCACGCACCCCCAACCATGTAACAAACACACACACACAAACACACAGACACGCGCAACACACGTATCGATGGACGCCTTTCATTTGAACGCACCTTCACCTCGTCAGCAGCGTCAGACACCCGCGCCACGTAATACTGCAGCAGGCAGTGAGGCGGAGAGTGGGGCAGTGGCGAGATCGCAGTGATGAACCGGTATGTGTGCGCGGCCGCCAATCAAGGAATTATGAGAACAGCGCACCGCTGCACGACAACAACAGCAAGTAGTGCAGCCGCCAGATAGGAAGCTTTGTTCGGTTGCTGCAGTCCCATCCCATTCATCACACGCCCCCGTGCAGTACTGAACCTACCAGCACATCGTGCGCGCCTTTGCGGTTGCAGTTTTTGCGTCAGGACCGTTGCCACTGCGTCCCATCGCACACCAGGCAAGGGCAAGCCTCGCTCGCTCCCGACGCGCCCGGGCGCGTCAAAGACTCATGCAGCGTATAGTCGCACTACCGTTATTCCCACCAATCCTAACCTGCAGGCGACATGCAAGGACAGCCGCCGCTGCCGCCCTACTTGGAAACATTGCCGCCGCCCGCTCCCGACAATGCATTCCCTCGCTCTCCAAACGCTCCCCGCCCATACACGCATACACACACGGTCTGACGCACTTGCGCATCGTCCCATGTGTACAAAGTCGGCAACGTCTTGTTCCGGGAAATGAGGTCCAGAGACCGCACGTCCGCCGTCACCTGCATACGCGCGCACAGACACACACGCGCGCGCAGTTAGTGACAGCAGCCAGAGCTGTAGGATTCGGACCGGCACGCTCAGGGCCAGCAGACGGATGGCGGTGTCTTCTATCTTTCATTATCAGCACGGCGATGAACTGACGGCGGCCAGGCAGCTGGGGCAGGTTCAGCTTCTTAACTACACGCGCGATGCACCCGGACCGCCGCCCGGACGTTATGGCCACGCCAACAAGCCGCAGCTCGCCATCACCCACCTGTCCGGTAAAGCGCGGGATGAGGCCGCTTCGCCCCAGCTGGACCATGCTGACTCGCTTGGAATGCAGGGCTGACATGGTGAGCGCAAAGCAGATCACGTGCGTGCACGATGCAGAGCACTGCCACGGTGGCGATGGCATGCTTCAGGAACCGCGAGTGGGCCTTGGGCGTGTGCAAATACATGAGGGGACAGGGCGAGGGGATTGGGGAATGGGTCGGGAGCGGCGGGCAGCTCGGGGACGGGATGGCGGGGTGACCTGCCTTCCCGTGGAGCGGCGGAGCTTGGCTGGGAGACGACCAAGACAAACGGGATGAATGCGGGCAGGTACGCGGAGTACGTAGGTGCGGGCGCTGCGAATGGTGTGGTCCAACGCCCCCGCCCCAACTTGCTTCGGACATACCCGCTGTGAAGGAGTCGCGTCGATCATCTTGAGCAGCTTCTGGTACCGCTTTCCGCGCTTGAACTCCATGGCGTCACCTGAACCGGCGGGAAGAGCACGCATGATGACACGGCGACACCATCAACGACACGCACTGCCGAGCGACATCCCAGGTCATGTCAAGGGTCGATGCTGCTGGGGGGGACGTCATTGGCAGGCGCCGTAAATTTATTTAATTGATTAATTATTTAATTTTTTATATTTATACATTTTAATATTTATTTTTTATTTTATTACGACGGGACTCTCGTGGGTCATCCACACATGCCTTTAGGGCCATGCATCATCAGCCGGTCACACGCACGCGCGCGCACCGGTCAGGCAGCTCTGGACACTTTCCCCGGCTTCACTCGCGGCGTCCTCATCGAGGTGCCCCGCCGCCGCCTTGGCGCCGGCAGGCGCCAGCCCGTGCCCAATTCCGCCGGCTGTTCGGGGTTGGACTGCCACGCTGACGCTGTCACGCACGCTGGCGGGGTCAGGCCTATCATCTATGCTCGCCCCTGCCGGCTGCTGCTCGGACGGGGCCTTGGACGACGATCCAACAGAGCCCTGCCAGGGCGGAAACAGTGTAAGGAAACAGTGGGTAGGAGCATTGCGCGTGAACCGCGCGCCAAGCAGTAAGCACGGAGGGATGAAATGCGTGAGGATTGACAAGACGGTGCGGCTCGAGGTCAATAACGCCTTCTCACAGAGGACGCAGGGTACGCCAGGCAGCGCGTGTATGTGGTGCGTGGGTCATCATCACCTACCGTTGTCAACAGCGCGTCTTCGGCGTCATCTACCGCGGCGGAATTCTGGTAGAACACTCCTGCATCACCCATACAGGAACATTTCCCGTTGTCTACCATCAAGGGAGAAAACACATCCAGGAACGAGACCGAGCGAGACAGCAAGAAACACAGTTGGAATGTTGCTTGGCACGGCGGCCCCATTTACGGCACGGAACTTCGGAGACTACCTGCTCTATCACAGCTGCGACGCAATAATCAACCGCTGCGCAAGACAAGGTACCGATAACGCAACAACAGTACCGAACCCCACGTTCTTACCTGAGCTCTCCACCCAGGTAGAAACACGCTCCGACCCGTGCGGCACCTTGCACTGAACCTGTAAGTACATGTGAGCCCAAGCCGGCCATCCACATCACGTTACAGAAACACTGCCAACTTACGGTATCCAGACCGGTGGCGCGTAACAGGGTTCTAATAATAGCATCGTATGGTGTCGTACAGGTCACCCTGCTGGGGAGTAGCGTTACCCTTACTGAATGACAACAAACAACCAGTATGTGCGTGTGATACCGTAGTCATGGCAGTAACTCTTGCGTCTGTGGACCCTGGGTGACGAAATGTTTGTCACACGCACCGTTCCCCCGTCACTCCGTCCACCGTCGCCATCACTGTTGTTGTTCGGAGTCTCGGTGCTGGTTGGCAGCGCCGCACTGGTCGCAACGGCGGACGTGGGGGGCGGCGCTGCACGGGCAGTCGGCGCGCGGGGCGGCACCACGGCGAGGGGCGAGGTGAGCTGCATCGAGGCTGGCAGGTGGCATGCAGCTGGACGGCCACAACACCTCAATGGCCACAACATCACAATGGCCACAGCATGTCAATGGCCACAACACCTCAAGTGGACATACAATGGCGGCAAAGCAGACCCTACCATTGATGCCCGTCAGAAAGGTGCACGTGCGATGTCGGATACAGTCCCATAGCTGAATGCGCGTGCAGCACCTCCACCGAAGGCTTCACAGCTAATGAGCGTACCGCCAACCCTGCGACCAAATCGGACCAGCAGCCCCACGCATCCTTTCCCCACTAGTCAGCCAGCAGCTGGCGAATCACCCAGCCGCACTGCGCTGCCCACCTTGGGAGCCGCAGGTAGCAGTCCTGATGACCCGTGGGTCCGCCATGGGCTTCATGGCCTGCCGGCCGCCACGTGCACCGCTGCCGGTGGGCGTCCAAGGAAGCGCCTGCGGCGCCGCATCCACTTCCGCACCTCCGGACACCCCTCGCCACTGCTGTTCGCCGTCATGCAGCCGCAGCAGCTCGCCCGTTTGCGGCGCGATGCTGCGGCTACCGCCGCCGCCGCCGCCTTCCAACGTGCGGCCCGCTGGGCCTCTGCTGCGCGGGCCAGCGCCGCCGCCGCCGCCGCCTCCGGTCGACGACTTGACCACCAGGTCTGCCAGCTTGGCACGGCCCGCCAGCAGCGACTGTGACGCGGCTAACTTTGACAGGAACGCCGGTTTAGACAGCAGCCCGGAATCATCGTAACCATCGCAGCAGGCGCCTTCGACACCGCCCTGCTGGAGATCCGTCATGGTCGCCAGGTCCAGTGGTAGGGAAACCTCCGGTGCGGGCTCTGGGGCGGCAGGCGCGGCCATCCCTGACCCAGAGAACGGCAAGACGGCGGCTGAGTCGTCCAGGAGCTCTTCTCCCTCGGCTCCACTGAGCTCCGGCGGAATCCGGACATCTGGGTGTAGACTCCGCGGTTGGTCCGTGCGGGCAACAGCAGCAGCAGCAGCAGTGGCTGCGGCAGCGGCAGCAGGAGCAGCGGCTGCTGTTTTGATCGGCTGCTGTATTCCCGAGTCCCTCTTGGAGAGAGGCTTCGTCACCGCTTCCGGCGTGTCGGGGGTGGAAACTTTGCGGATCGCTGCACCCGCCTCCACGGCTGCCGCCGGCTGCTGCAGGTTCGTTGCTCGTGGCGCTGCCGGCGGCGTCAGGCACCGTGATGCGGGTGCTCGTGCTGCAGGGGAGGGCTCGGTGGTCGCTGCTGGTGGTGGCGTTGCGGTCGCGCACCGTGTCGTAGCGCGGGCCGCCACGGATGGCGGGACCACCATCGCGGCGCCAGACCGCGATACTACTGCCGTTTTAGACACGCTCTGGAGCGTGTTTGTGGGCAGGTACGTGCGCAGGATGACGTGCAGCGGCTGCTTGGGCCCCGGCCTTCCGACGACCTGGACACTGAGCGTGTTGTCACGTGCGTCGGAGTGGGTGGCCTGGAGGATGTGCAGGGGCCCCACCTGCTCCCACCGGGAGATACAAAACCGGCCAGGGTAGAGCGAGGTCGGGACAAGACAGAAAGGCACGTGACAAGGCCGGGTAAAAACGGCGCAGTGCGTGGGCAGGTCGGGTCAAGGGACAGCCGGAGGGAGGCGCGCTGTCGCAGGCTGTGTACTGCAAGGCGCGGGCTTTTTCGTGGCATGCCGGTCAGGCAGGCAAGCAGGCAGGTCAGCTGTCTCGCTGCGTCGTGTCCTGATCTCCCCATCCTCCAGGCCGCAAAGCACTATGTTTTTGCGCGATGTGCAAAACAATGCCCTGCGGAATCTGCCCGCCTGACCCAGGACGCCTGCAAAATGATTTTGTTCCAAATTTACGTGCCTGGATCGTATGTTTCGTTCCTACGCGGTCCAGGAGAATGGGCAGGATGCACGACAAGGTGACCGGGGCCAGCCCCACGCTGCATACCGTACCTTGACATGTGTGGCCACGGCTTGCGCTTTCATGCTGCTCTTCTTAGCGCCCGACGGGGCCAGCAGGTCTGCCGTCCGCGAGCAGTCGAGCGGCAGCGCCACCAGCTCGTCCAGCGAGCAGCCCACCAACGACGGCGTCGCCACGCCGAACAACAGACCCGCGGGTCGGAGATGCTCCTCAAGCACGGCGTGGATCCTGCCGTACGGATCCAGTTCCAGCACGCCCGTGATGGAGGCCAGAGGCCACAATTCGACCACCACAGCGCCGCCTTCGTAACCGCCGCCGTCCGCGTCGGGAGTTCGGGGCACGGCGACCTGGACATACATGTGCGCGCGATTGGGTGCATAAGCGATGCTGGACAGCAGGCACTTGGAAATGGAGCAGGCCATTATCCTTCCGGACGCGGCGTGAGCCAAGCACGTCAGTTCAAGAAGCAATGGCGGCATGAAGCAGGCAGCACGGCCCCAACCCTCTCACGTCAGACGGCAGACGGCAGGGGAGGCCCTCACCGCCGTATGCACACATACACGGGGGTGTTTCTTTCCTTTCTCCTCATGATGGGCGTTGCCTTCCCTTTGCTAGGTATATATGCTGCTGGTGGACGTGCGGGGCGTACCGTGCGCACCTGCAGGACCGCAGGCCGCGCGACCGCAGCCCCCAGGGCAGCGAAGAGGTCCGGTATCTCCCTGCCGTGGCCCATGTTGACTCTGACGGGCGGCGGCTTGAGGTGCACCCGCCAGCTGTGCCCGGGTGAAACAGCAGCCCTGCAGACCGCCGGAAGGGATAAGAAAAGAGAAACAGGGAGTACTTACAGTACCGGTATCTCCAGGCCGCAATATGGTGACAGGCACCACACGGAGCAGTGGACAGTGCCAACAATCGCGCAGTCGAGTCAGCAGGCGGGCGTGCTAGATGAGCGCGCCACGACAGGCACGGGCCGCAATGCCTACACAGTCGTCAAAACGCAAGCGCTGCGCCAGCCAGCAGCGGGTGGATATCCCTCACAAGAGTCGAGACCGACCTGCTCAGGAGGTCATTGAAGCAGCGGGGCGCGCTGACGGACGACTTGGCGCCGTCTCTCGAATGCCGCGGTGACCAGTCAACGACATCAAGCAGGTGGCGGCCGACCAGCTGCCGTACACACAAGCACCCAGCACGCAGGCGGAGGGCCCCGGCCGCCGGCCAGGAGCAAGGCGCGTTAGGTGGACGGAGCGTCAAGGAAAAAGGCAGGGAGTGCGGCGAACCCATTCGCGCGCAGCAAGGCTTTGCCAAGAGCGGCCGGGCCTGATGCACGACCTTGATGTGTGTAAGTGATCCTGCGGGTGACACGCCAGCGAGCAACCCTGGCAGCTACAACCAAGCCACTGCTGTCCTACCTACCTTTTGAGGCTGGAAAGCGAACAGGTGCGCGGGCGTGTCCTCGCTTACGGCCATAATGAGACCGTCGGCATTCAGCTGCAGCCGCAGGCGCCGCTCCGCCAGAGCTGACTCCAGGGAGGACCTGACGGTGACGAACAGTACGGCACGGCACGGCACCGCACGGCACGTTATGATGTGGTGCGGCCACACGGCGAGAATGTGAATTATGTGCACATGCATGGAAAAGGACATCGGCTCACGGCTGCCAGGACAACGTGCTGTGCGGCAGTGGGAACACAAACTGCTTGGTGTGATGTGACGTGCACGGACCTGGCCAGGCGTATGACGTGATGCGGCTCCCCTGCCACGTCAGCGGTGGACACCGACACGCGCATGTACAGCGGCTTGCCGGAGGTGCTACGCAGCTCCAGGGTGGGTCCAGGGAGGGCGGCTTTGCGGCAGCTCCAGGGGCTGCTGCCGGCAGAGCTCCCGGCCATCGAGCCCTGTGCAAAGGAGCAGGTACCGGTAGGTTCGGCCACCAGTCTGACACTGCCGCTGCCGACACTGCCGAGACTGTGTGCATGCAGAGCCCTAAGTAAGCCCCTAATATAGCTGCGTATGTACAGCGGGTAGCTGTGTTCTGCGAATGCCCGCTGCATGACAGCAGCGGTCCAGGAGTACAAATGGTGCGAGGATTTCACGATTGTATCCCATCGGAGGTCGGCAAGCTGGCCCAATGAACAAAGTCGAGGCAGGTTGGCACATGGAGCTGACGCAGACAGGCAGCAGGGCAGGTTTAGGCCCACGTGCGGGCTGCCATACGCCGCTTCCCAAGCAGATGCGCTCCCACTTACCTTGAGGAACATGGTGTGCGCCTCCTTCCACGGCGGCGGCAGAAAGTCCCCGAGAGTGGAGGAAGCCAGGTGGTCCCCAATGGGCAGGCCCAGACCAAAGCCAAAGGCGGGCGAGTCGTGGGCGGACACCCGCGCTGCGGCGCCGGCGGGGCCGAGGCCGCCGCCGGGCCCATAAACGCCACCGGAACCGCCTTGGCCGTTGACGCCGTGAGCCGCCGCCAGCAACATGGCGCCATCGACGTCGTACAATGACGTCAGCAGGTCGGCGGAGGCGTGTACGACAGAGCCGCGGTTGATGACCATGAGCTGCTCCGCCTCGGATTCATTCTCCAGCTGGAGTCTGATCTCGTGGAGGATTACGCCCTCATCGCCTGAGGAGGCCGGGGGGGGGCTTAGGTTCTATACACGGGAGCGGTTTGTACACGCACCACGCAGCCGCGCAGCTTACCGCTTTCGTTGAGGGATGCCGTGCAGCGGCAGGGCCTGTGGCTGTACTTGTGCCGCACCCAGCATCCGGCGCCCAGGGCGTCCGTGTTGGTCTCTTGGGCGAAGGCCGCCGCGGAACGCACCTCCGCGGCCAACCTGCAGCACACGCAACGCACGCCCCCAGATGGGTCACAGCGAAGACTCCCGGCGGCAGGCGTTACCCCCTATCCAGCGCCCCAGCAGCTGGCTTGCCTTTTCAGCGTCTCGCTGGCGCTCTTCGCGGCGCCGACAGCAGCGGGCTTCGCTACCCTTCCCGCCGGCTGCAAACCGCAGCTGCTGCTCAGGCGGGTGGCGGGGCTCGTGAGTGAGATGAGCGCGGCGATGCTGACGCCGGTGACTTCGTGCGGCCTCCACCTGACAGCGGGGACACGGCGCAACGGGGCAGGGCACGCCCACGGCGACGTGGAGACGCAGGTGGGCGCGGTGAGGGCATGCGTGGCGCTCGTCTGATATGCAAGCAGAGGCGCCCCTGAGAACGCGGTAAGAGGTGCCGTAAGCGCTGTAGGTGTTGTCACTACGCGAAGGTAACGGGGGGGCTTTCACCCCGCAGCTGGTGCACCCTGGGGCCCCCACCAAATGGTCGTTGGCGCGTCCGCCACTTGTAGTAGTAGTAGCAGTAGTAGTAGTAATCGAATAAATAATAATAATAATAATAATAATAATAATAAAATAATAATAATAATAATAATACATAATAATACATAATACATAATATAGTATATAATATAATATACTATAATGCGCCGGCGGAGCTGAGGCGTGGGTTCAAGGAGCAGAAGGGGGCGTGGGTTGGGATAGGGCACGGCACTGCATGGGCATGCTCACCCGAATGCCATGACGAACTGCGGGTCGCACGCCACAATGGTACCGGTCATGGCCACCCACAGGCTAGCCGTGCCCCCCACCGGCGGCACAGCCTCCATGACCGCGATAAATGTAGAGTCCTCGCCAACACCTGTGGCCGGGCGGGCGCGACGGACCTCACAAATGTTAAGGAGTCCTTGTGGCTGCGCCGGGGCTCGAGTCGCCCCTCTCCAGCGGCGTTTCAATACACACGCCCCGGGAGATCTCGACCCACACACGCCCCCAAATAATACACGCCTCGAGAGGCTCGGGCTGACCGGGTTCACACCTCCACAACACTTCCGATGATACCGCCACACCACACGCAAACACACATACACACACGCGCACGCCACGCACCCGAGGCCTTCCGAATGGACAGCTTGATGGGGAAGGCCAGCTTGTCCGAGTGCAGCCCCACCACCGTCGCCTCCTCGCCCAGAGTCCCCGCTGCCGTCGCCGCCGCCGCCTCGTCCAATGCGCAGCCGTTGCTGCCCGCATCCAGAGCCGTGCTGCGCACCAGCACCGCCAGCCGCTCCATCAGCCAGCGAGAGTGCTGCGGCGCCACCAGCGCCGTCATAGGCTTGCCCTCCAGAGCGGCTGCGAGAGTGCGCGAACCGGAGCGATGGGAGTCCCGTCAGGGTGCCTGCTTGTCCGGAGTAGCACGGTGCCAGCCAGCGGAATAACTGGCCCTTGGCCCTTTTCATAACTGTGCAGGGGGTTTACCTGGTCTCCCCCTTTATGCCCTAGTAGGCTCGACCATTCGACCACCGAGCATGACTGGACGGTGCTATGGTGCCCTTACATGACCGGGGGCCTATGTAGGGTTTGGCACTGGAGACCCGGGCGGTCCTGTGGATGGGTGGCGGCCCATCCGGCCAAGTTTACCATACCAGACTACCATCACCCTTCCGCCCCGCTCGGCTCCAGAACACGGCAGGGGCCGCTGCCTCGTCAAGTAAGGTGCTCTGCTGGATCTGGATCTGGATCTGACACGTGGCTGCGAACCAAAGCCAACACACGACGCCGGCCTTACCTCGCTTGTAGCCGAAGAGAACGCAGGCATTCTTGTTGGCCTGTCGCAAGGCCGGGGTGCGATCGGGCAGGAGGGCAGGCGGGCACGTGGGCAGGAGGGCAGGCGAACACACGATTACGGAGAGGGCGGTGAGTTGGCGGTCACCGCTCACCGGTCCGACAGCCGGAGCCTCGGGTGTCGGGTCAGCAGGGCGGGGTAAGGGCATTGCCTCTGCGGCCGCTCCCACGCAGCGCCCAGGCAATACACGCAATCCGCTCACCACTTTGACTTCGCCCGCCGAGTTGATCACCAGTACGGCACTTGCCATCTCGTCCATCCGGCCCAGCGGGGTGCCTGGGGGGCGGCGGGCGCACGCGTGGGCGGGCCGCGCACGCGGGCGTCACGTTTCCTGTCTGTCCACGTCATACGGTCTGCTGAACAACAAGAAGAACTAGCAGCGCGGACGTATGGTGCAGAGGTAGGTGGTCGGCATGGTGGGCTGGTGGGGCTGCAAGGCACGCAGCCCCGCGAGGCATATACGCTGGCCAGGGATCGCGTTGCAAAGAATAGCTGGCCCGGCCGCTGGGCTTGATTGAAGCAGTTGTCCTGGCTTGCGTATCGGCCTCAGGCCACACCCACCATCGGCCAGCGATGGCCCCCCAGTCCCTTGCTGGGCTTCATCCAGCCGATCGGCTTCCGCCTCGTACTCCGCCTGTGCGCCAGGATCCGAAAGGCGGATAACACGACACGGAAGCCCACGTAGGCATGTGAAGAAACGGACCCGGGAGACATGCCAGGGCCGCGGAACGACCGCGCAGGTGGCAAGGGGCAAAAGGAAGACGGGCTGTTCGGCCGGTCGGTCGACCACAACCCCGCCGCAACGGGGACGAAAACACAGCCCCGACGGAGGTAGCACCCAGTACCAGATGGCTTCCGGGACCCTCGTGATGGAGCCTTCAAAGAGGATGTGCAGCGTCCCATCATGCATGATACGCATCATGCATCACAAGCAGCCAGACCATGGGATCAGCTGGCGCCACACGAGGCGCCACACAACGCTTTGGGCTGTGGTACTGTGAGCGCTGGTGTCAACGGCAACCAATGTGAGCTCACCGCGTGCCATGGGTCGTTCCGTAATGCCTGCAGGAACTTGCCGTACAGTCGCACGAGCCGCGATTGTTGGCCGTACGTCCCCAACACGACCTTGTACGCTGCTTGGGCCTGCGAGTGCTCGTGCCGGGGAAGGGGGAAAAGGCCCGGCGGGGGGCAGACGGCGCCACGCACACACACACACACCGGTGCCGTGACACGCAAGGGCCGGATCCAAATGGTCAGGCGGGATCGCCAGCAGCAGTAGGCGCATGGCAAGCTACCTTCAACGAAGCTGGCGGCAGACATCGTCATAAAATATCGTCACCGCCCAACGCGTGCGTGGAAAACACTTTCTCCGTTCCGTACATGTGGGTTGTGTCGCTCGCTCGGGGACGACAGACAGACACGGAGCGGTGCATCGTCCCACAATTACGATTGCGCACCACATCAATCCTCCAGAGACAGTGGGACAGCGGGCACATGGCGGCGAGTGTCACGTGCTGCAGCCCCTCCCCCTGCATTGCTGCGACTCTTTTGCCCTTTCCGGCCCCCTCCCACCACCAAACCTCACCCGTGCGACGGAGTCCTCGATCTTGTTGAGCAGGTGGCTCAGTCGCGTGAAGGAAACCTCCGGAGCGTCCAGGGCTTTCCTACAGGGGTGGAGGACCGTAGGGCGCCAAATTCACTCGCTTGAACGACCCCTTGTGATGAAGGGGCAACACAAGAGACGCGCGCCACGCCCGCCGTGCCTTCCCGGTCGTCACGAACCTCCAATGATATGCCCAAACACGCTCCCTGAGTGGCGGCCAACTGATCATGCGCTGCGACATCTCGCTGTCTGCGCCGCGCTGATTGCCATGGCTGACCAGGTAATGCAGTGCAAGCAAGCAAGCCAGCAAACAAGCGGCGGCTTTCATTGCAGCGTCCGCTATCAAGTGCAAGCAGCAAACGCAGCCGCGAGCGCCACAGAGGCGCGGCTGACGATGCAAGACGGCGACTTGTCGATCGCGCACATGTACTACAATCTTCACGTGCATGACACGTGGCCGCTTGGCGCATGTATGGCTGCTTACCAGAAGCTGCACGTGGCCTGCAGCGCCTCCCGGTGCAGTCGGAGCACCATGTGATACTTGCGCTGATACTCCACGTAGCTGCGTGGGTGGGTGAGGGAAAGAAGGACGAAGGAACGAGAGGGATGGAGCGAGGAAGCGGCGGGAGCGGGAGCGGGCCATGCTGTGAAGCTGCGTCACGAGGGCACGATTTTAAGAGGGCACGTCCTCGGGAGCGGCCCAGGGGCAGCAGCAGCAGCAGAGGAAGGTTGGGCAGACACGCCGCAGCCTCCAGGCTCC
This sequence comes from Pleodorina starrii, assembly GCA_030267565.1. NCBI lineage: Eukaryota > Viridiplantae > Chlorophyta > Chlorophyceae > Chlamydomonadales > Volvocaceae > Pleodorina > Pleodorina starrii. The sequence goes on from BRXU01000015.1 coordinate 966,716, forward strand.
CCACGCACGCACACCGCCGGAAGATAAAGCGGGTCCTCGTCGACAGGCAGCGGCAGCACCGCACTCCCCTCGCACGCGCTGAGTGTGGTGACTTACGACAGGAGGTCCATTGCCAGGCCCCCAGAGGTGTTGCTGTTGTCGGTGGCGTGTTGCTGGGAAGTGGAAGGAGAGACATGAGGGCACGGAGGCAGGGCGGGAGGGGCATCCCAGGTCAGTACACTCATCCTGTGTGAAAGGGCTGCCAAATAAAAAGGCCGCCCGAGACGTTGGCACAGCGCTCCACACACGTATACACGTGCATCCTGATGCCATGTTTGTTGGCAGAGGCCGCGCACGCGATATATACACTTACACCGACTAGCAAGCTAAACGCCTACACAGGCAACAATCACCAAACCGCCCAAGGGGATGCGCATGGAGTCCCCCCGCGTGCACATGCGTGCCTTCAGCACAGCACGCCGATGGCCAACCCCTGCCAACCCAACCCTCACTGCGAATCCGCAAGCGAGGGCATGGCAACTCACAGCCGCCTGCTGACGCCGTACAAACATGATGTAACGGCACATGAGGCTGAGGTCCAGCTTGCGGGCATCCTGCGTGTCCAGCAGCAGCACATAGCATCAGCTCCAGAAGGACCATCAGCACAAGCAGCAGGAGCGGAGACGGTCGATGCAAGGAAAGGAAAGGACACAGGGCACGGCGCAACCGTGGGCTCCTTCATGACCCCAACCCAACCCAAGTTATTGCGCAGGAAGCAGCTATTATTAGTATCGTTTCTGCGTGTTCCAAGCTGTATGTGTGTGTGTGCGGGGAGGGGTGTGCGTTCTCCTATTGAAATAATAATAATAATAATAATAATAATAATAATAAAAATAATAATAATAAAAATAATAATAATAATAATAATAATAATAATAATAATAATAATAATAATAATAATAATAATAATAATAATAATAATAATAATAATAATAATAATAATAATAATAATAATAATAATAATAATAATAATAATAATAGTAGTTATTATTGTTATAATTATTCTACTTAAAAATATAAATTTACGCCCGGCCCGGCCCGGCCGGTAGCCGAGGCATGGGTTATGGGAGGAGAGGGGGTGGGGTGACGGGTTTCCCCGGTCCCAGTCCCCTCCACCGCTTTTCCTTTTCACAGACGCAATAGATGCACCCACCTCGATGCGGCGGCTGCCGGCCTGCTTTACGCCCAGCACGTCGACCAGAAAATTGCCTTGAAGCAGCACCAGGCTGGCGCTGCTGGGGAACATCGCCAGGCCGGCCTGATTGAAAGCAACGGCTGGCATCAGTTGGCTGGCCGGACAGAACACTTCGAGCATGGAGCATGCTAGTAGATGACCCTCGAAGACACGCGTCGTGACCGTACGTACATTGCATGTGCGCACAACGGCCTTTTATCTTTGAAGGAGAGGAAGCTCTTAATAAGTTCGCAAGAAGGAAGCTCTTAAGTTCGCAAGAAGGAAAGGGACAAGTGGCTGTGCCCTGCTGCACGCACACCGCCGCCCTCGTCGGCGCGGCTGCCCGCACCCCCCCACCTGGATGACCTTCTGGGCCCGTTTGATCGCTTCAGGGTCCAGCGTGCTCGAGTCCCTCCACACGCGACAACACCTGCAAGGCCACCAGGCACGTCGTCGGTGGGGCTTCAGGGCCTCGACCCGGCTTTTGCTTTCCAAGCCGCAGCGGCCATTCGGTATGGCAGCGGGTCGCCGCAGCACCGGAGCAATCCGTTGCACTGCTGGGAGCGGCATGCTCGTGCACGCATGCGCTGCGCCGTTCAAGCGCCTCAGGATCTTATCGTGGTCGTGTGTTCCCGACGTCGTTAGGCGTCAGGCGCTTCACAACGACAGACGGAGGATTGATCTCAGGTGGGCCGTGCACCACCGCCGCCGGCACGGGCCGCCATAGGTTTCGTTAGCAGTTTGCACGGACAAGGGGCGAGAGAGCGCGGCCACCAATAGTGCTGCCCGTGCGCGAGGGGTCGCGTGTTCGAGCGCACCTACCTTGCCACGATCTCAATGTCCCGTGGGTCATCCACGTGCTCGGCCACGTCCGCAAGCATGCCCTCGGACTTGCTGTTCCTGCGCGTAGACACGGGGAAAAGGAGCAATGGCCGGCGGCGGGTGCGGCGGCGCCCGCTCAGTTGAGATGTAAGCTGATGGCGGCGGGAAGCGAATGTGAGGATGCGGCCGTCGCCGTTCTACAGACCAGTGGGGGCTACGCATCAAGAGCCGCAGCCGACCCCGCAGCGAACTGCTATGGGCCGCGGCATATCGGTCCTGCCCCGGATGTTTGTCGCACTGCAGGTTGACCCGCGAGGCGGCCGGGATGCTGCCGCATTCCGCCCTGCCCGTGCTCCGCCCTGCCCCCCACATACCACCTCGCCCGCCCGACCCCCATCCGACTCACTCCACGGCTTTGAGGGTTTCGACCGTCATGCGCCGCAGCACGCCGTACGACATGAGCGCGCCCGCGATGAAGGCTGGCCCCAATCCGGCGGCCATCAGCACCGTCATGCGATCCGCCCAGTCCTCCACGTCGTGCTGTTTCAACCCCGGGTGGAACACCAGCAGCGCCAGAGTCGCCGAACACCACACCACGGTGGCTGCCACACCCGAGCGCAGGTAATTGACCCAGTTCACCAGGTGGGGGCTCTGCCGGGGCGGGAGGCCGCGGGCGCGGCGGGCGGTAAATAAAGGAGATCAGGTGTCATGGGGTCACGAAGCAACAGGGGAAAGGCCGGGCGAACGGACCCGCAGCAGACTGACACGCATGGGGCTTTATGGGCCATGGGAAGGCCGAGCGTCGGGATCCCGGTTTCGGGCGCGTGGCTGCGCGTAGGGCGGTGCCCAGGCGAACGAGCGCGGTAATCTCGGCGGTTCACGCGAGGGATACTGTTCGTTCCCCCCGCGTGGGCCGGCGTGGGCTCGCTTGCGGCTGTGCAGCAGCGGCTGCCCAGCAGTACGGAGGTTCCATTGACACCTTTCGGCAGCAGCCGGCTACGGTACTACTCACCCATCTTAGGTACTGCCATGCAAAGGCCAGGGACAGGACCAGGTAAAGGCAGGCCTCCACGCGTGGATAGCCGATGAAGACGTGCACCAGGGTGAGCAGCACCTGGAACCAAGGATGCCCCCCGAGCCGTAGAGAGAATGTTAATATGCCGATGACGTATGTATGCCGTGCAGCAGTTGGTTTGATGGGGTAAGCCTCCGGCTGTTATCAAGCTGTTTGAAAATTCAATAGCTGCACGTCGATGGACGCAAACCTATTCGTCACCAGTGAAACGCTGTTGTTACAACTGTTTAGATAAAGTCTGCTAAAGTCATCGCTGTTTAAACAAGCTGTCGGTAGCTCTAATTCGTAGGCCACTGATCAGCAGCTGGCACGGCAGTAAAGCCAATAGCAGCACCACAAGAAGGTTTCGCATTTTACTAAATCGTAGTAGCTGCAGTCATAAAATTGACGTTGTACAATGTTTCCAGGTTCGGGACGAGAATGGGCTGGCGAAGGGGAACGGCCTGTAGGGGCCTGTCGCGACAGCCCCTGACAGCCAGGGACAGCCCGAAGCCCTTCTGAGCCCTTTCCTCAGGATGAGGCCCAGACTGGCCTACGGCACTACGATAGACACGCAACAGGGCGATCACCCGTTCCACAGGGACACTGGGGATGACAGATTCGATAACAGCGCAGCACGCCAAACCGCAAACCCTCGCCAAACAACAGAGACGGCACACATGCAATTTTTCTATTAGTTGTTGTTCAATCTGTGGTTAAGGGTGGTTATAATAAATATAACAAAAATTTTGCCACTTGCTTTGTTGGTTACAGCTCGGAAAGTGCATCACCTTGAGTACGAAAGCCGTGACCTCAACGTAGCTGTTGCCCATCGCGAGAGGTCGCTTGCACAAGGGGTTTACCTCCACCTGCAGCCGACGGCGGCATTTATTGTAAATCCAGTGTGGAACGTGATTCGACATGGAAGACAACGGAGTGGCGCCCTGTGGCGCACATGGTGCGACATGGTGCCCCAGCCAAAGAGCTACCGGCCAGCCCCGGTATCTACAACAGCGCCGAGGCAGGCAGGCCGCTACACAGGTGCGCATCATCGTGCTCAACACCCCTCAACGGGCGCCGTGCCAGGCGCACGAGTTACCCTACCTGTGCCAATTTGATGAAGAGACCCAACACGACATATAATACCAAAAATGTGCTGGACATGAGCGTAATGGTTAGTTGGGGGGGCTTGCTGCAGCCTGCGCGCGGTACAAGTTGGGCGGGGCGGGGCGGGGAAAGGTGGGGCAGGGCAAAGCGGGAAGCAGGGCGACAAGGGAGGGCCATTTCGTCCCATTGATCCTTGCACAAGGTCCACCGGTACGAAACATTTCGGAGCAAGTCTCGCACATTCGTTTGGGGCGTGCGCTTGTCAGGACGCCTTCCTACGCCACAAAGGGAAGGGCAGTGTTGTAAGGCGATGCCTTGCAACGTTGACTTCGGTCGCCGACACGACAAACCACCGTAACCGTAACCCACTCCCGACAAAAATAATGTATCCAGTTAACACAACATATTACCAATCTAAAGGTTAAGGTACCAAAGAATACCCAAGGAACGGGGATGCGCGATGCGGTCATGTCACAGTTACAGTTCGTGGCGTACCGCACCGGTACCGCCCGTCAGCACATCCCGGTTCCCGTCAGAAACTCGGAATACTTGCGGTGTTTTTGTGGTTACCTGAATATAAAGATTTATTATTTGTTTAACTTTGTTGCGTAGGTGAGAATTGTCAAAATCGCATCACTGAAGGCAGGCGTCCTGAGGCGGCATCCCAACTTCCCAAGCTGTCAGTGCATAGGCGCGCTTTCGCCCTGCTCCCTGCTGTACTTACTATGAGTAGGGAAGAAATCCAGGTAAAGGTGCGGCTCTGCGCGCCCTGTAAAGCGGCAGGAGATTCCCACCTGTGGAGCAGAGAGCAGTGAAGGGCATATGGCGAGCGGTCAGGCCAGTGGCGCGGCATTGCACGCGGAACTGCGAAACGGGAATAAGACTTAAGGGGGCGTCTGCAATCACGAGTCGAGGAGGATGCTACGCTACACCCAAGGCTGCTGCAAGAGTAGTCGCCCCGCTGCAGTGTGCGAAAGGCCCGCTGGCCGCCTGGCTCTACCCTTCCGCGGGTTTAAAGCCCATTGTAGAACAAAACACACGAGAATGCACGCGGCCAGCCCGACATGCCGGGCAAACACGTCAATGTACGGCCTACCCTTGTGCACCCACCCAAATCACGGCGAAGCACTCCCCCTCCCCTTTTCAACCAGCACCAAACACGTCCATGCATACAAGATCACACCAGGTAAACGGGCGGAACGGGGCACAAGCCCACACCACACCACACGCGACTGCCCGCATACCTCGAGGAGGTTTAGCGATGCCACATCGAAGGTCTGGAAGAGCAGCCGGCTCATCAGCTGAAGCACCTGCAGAAGGCACACGCCGCGTGAGTCAGTCTGGTGTCGGGCGGGCGATCGACGACTTGCGAAACACAGGCCGATGCTCACATACACACACCCTCACGGCCACCCTCCTCTTCCCTTTGCCTCGGACGCATGCCCTGGAAGCGCCCGCATTCCCTCCCCCTGCCCGTGTTTCCTCCCCCGTCCCTTCCTGCCAAGTCCCTTTCCCCAAAAGCCAATACACAGGCCGTCCAGGCCGCTGCACAGCGACGCACATCTCTGCAGCCCACCCATATCGGCCGATCCCCTGCCGTTTGTAAGCAGCAAAGGCGCAACCGCCACGGATGGCGCCGCAGCGCCCGGCTTGTACCCTCGCACCTTGACGGGCCACACGACGGGGAACTTGTGCTCCCGGAAGCATGAGCCCACCCAAACGCTGATCAGCACCATGAGGGCCAGGAGCGCCAGCAGCCCGCAGAAGATCGCCACGTAGAAAGCGTAGCTCTGTACGCACCGGGGTTACAGCCGGCGGCAAATGTATGCGCACGGGCACCGGTCAGGTGAGCACGGTCAGCAGCCCGTGCAGGGTCGTGCACGCACGTGTCTCACATTAGGCTGCCAGGCACCAAAGGGCCCTGGGCGGGTCGCGTGCGGCTGGTGCTTCCGTCACACCACCACCCGCGTGCGGCTGGTGCTTCCGTCACACCACCACCCTTCTTCGGGGCGCCAAGGAATGGGATGCGCAAAAGTAGTAGGTGGGACATGCTGAGGGAAGTTGTGGAGCCGCGAAAAGCATGCATCCCAGGAAAACCGTGCGGCGGTGGGCGGCAGCCAGCGCAGTTCCCGCTCCCTCCCCTTTCCATTCACCCGCAACGAGCGATCGGCATCAGCGCCGTCGCTGCTTTCCCATAAAGGCAAGGCGGAACCGGTAACACCGCCTGGGGTTTGCTTGCGTCGCCCCCATCCCCATCGCTGCGGTTTCTTCTTTATTACACCCGAAGACCCACCAGCCTGGGCAGCCACTCGAAGCTGAAGATGCCGGCAATGGTCCACGCCCTACAGGTAAGGTACACCAGCCACCCCAAAAACAAAATCAGACCGACGAGCTCGCGCAGTCCCCGCCAGTCGGCACGGTGATGTGATTGAGGGTCCGCTCGTCCAGGATCCCAGCAGCAGCCCGCCCGCCCAGCCCGCCCCCGCACGGTCCCAACGGATCTGCTTATGGCCGCTGATGGTGTCCTCCAGGGTTTCACACCCCGCGCCCGTGGCCTTACGCGGCAGCGGCACGCCACAGGGCCGGCGGGTACCCCGACCCCGACCCGGGCGGAAGGGGCCACGTGCCCATGCGCGCGCAGGGTCCCTACACCCCTCTCCGGAGCCCGGACTCTCCGGATCCGTTGCCGTACGTACTGGTCTGTGTTCATACTCACGAGCTGTCGGCGCGTATGCTCCAGCCATGACGCGCAGGTGAGATCACCACGCTGAACAACTGCCACGCCTCCAGCAGTATTATGAGCAGCACCCAGCGCCGGCGTACGCGCGTCTCGCTGTCCTTTTGGGCCCTGTGGCCGCCATTATCCATGAAGGGCGGGGCAAGGGACGCCTGTGACCCAGAGGCGTTCCTTCCAACCTGGCTGGCTGGCTGGCAGGCGCGTCAGCGCATCACCACGCGGGAGCAACGCTCACTCGCCACACAGGCAGGCAGGCAGGCAGGCAGGCAGGCAGGCAGGCAGGCAGGCAGGCAGGCAGGCAGGCAGGCAGGCAGGCAGGCAGGCAGGCAGGCAGGCAGGCAGGCAGGCAGGCAGGCAGGCAGGCAGGCAGGCAGGCAGGCAGGCAGGCAGGCAGGCAGACAGGCAGGCAGACAGGTTGCACACGCCATGCAGATGACCGCCCTGGTCCGCAGAAGCAGCAGCTGCAACAGTAGCAGCGGGCCCGCAATGCGCCGTACCCGTACTGGAGAGTAAAGAGCACTCCAAAGATGGCATTCTGTGCGGCGGGCGGGCAAGCGGCAAGGGGGTCAGTAGGTAACTGCTTGGCACGTGGGTAAAGCTCTCCCGCCCGCGGTCGGCTAGGACTCTCCGTCCCCTGGTTGGTTGGGGGGCCCTCTTTCCCCCCTCCCCCTTGCCAGGACTCTCTTTCCCCCTTTGTCAGGACTTGTTAGGACTCACTTTCCCCGCCATAGTCCCACTGCGGGGTCGTTCCCAAACGCTACAGCACAGGTGGCGGCAGTCCCCACCTCGAGGGAAGAACTCCGCTCAAAGAGGTCCCCGCCCTGTCGTGCCGGGTCTAGCTGGTCGGCTCTGCAGCGGGAACACGCGCGTGTGCGTGCAGCAGCAGCAGCTCCATCAAACGCCCGAGTCAGCAAGTTCGCGACATGTTTGTACGGAAATTGAAGGAGGCAGATTGCCGTCACTGTTTATTAAACAGAACTGACGAGACGGGGCGTCGCTCGCATGGGCGTAGCGACCAGCGAAATAGCTGAACCGGGAGCGAACCCAAGAGACCCCAGCAGACCAGCTTGCGCAGCAACGAAGCTAACCGCCCCAGCTGACGAGTTTGGTAGATGTTCGTGCCGGTTCTTTTCCAATCAGACGCACGTCGTCGTGAACTGCGGCTCTGACGCCTTATGTGACATGCAGGGATCGCAAAGCATGCGTCGCCTACGCGAATGGGCCGCGCAACCTTCGAGGCCGACCGGGCCGATACCTGGCATCTTGCAATTATTGATTTGCTTTATTAAAGTGTTAGAATCTTACCTAACGCGTCTGGGTGCGGGGGAACTATCAGAAGCACTGCCACTTCCGGCGTGGCTGGAACCCCTCACCGAACCCTCGGCCATGCCACCCGGTCTGAAATGTGATTTCAGCGGTTATTCATAAGAATGAAAAATGGAGCAGACGATACCGTAATAAAATCGGCGGTCGGGCAGTGACTCGGTTGCAACCGGTGCGTAGTCAATTATTCGTGTGCCAGGAACACAGGACATAGGTTCAATGGCACAGCAGTTCAAGCTTCAAACGTCAAGATATACTTTGTGGAATAACGGGTCAGCACTATTGCTAATGGGAAAAGTGCGAATTTGGTAATCGCGGTACTTTTAACGGTCGGTGTTGACAAGTCGGCCGCTCCGACTACGTAGTGACATCATTACGCAAGATTAAACCATGAAGAGCATAAGCTAGCGATAGGTTACGGAGATTCGCAAGTAAGGATCAGCCACGAATAACATTTGACGGTTGGGCCCACTACTTTTTCCTCCACCGAAAACTGCAATTTCCAAGTCCCAGCCACAATATGTGTTGATTGTAACCTATAATCTGATTATATGAGATGAAAAGAAGCCAAGCTAGCAGAGCGCGACGTGTGGGGCTGTCCACGGGCAAACTCACAGTCGGAACATAAAAGGTTGTCTTTGTTTTCAGCTTTGGAGTGTAAGATATAAATTATTGTGATTTGATCTTGCAACTTAAATCCAAATTTCTTTAGGATTTGGGGTTCTGAAACTCTTCTCGTCCGAGCCCAGGAGGCATCAATCGACCATGGAAGGGACAATGCCGTCGACAAATAAGAAGACTCGTGTTAAGAAGCATGAAAGAAAAATGGGCTGTGATTGAGGCGTCGGCACTCTTCCGTGCTGTTAGAATCCATGTAGTAATCCGTTATGCGGTCAAAGGTCAAAGTCACGTGGGTCTCGTGCACATTGCTAGTCGCCAGCTGTGTGTCATCTTTGTCAATTGCAGCAGAGGTTGCACTTTATTATGCTGGGCGGCAGTCCGTTCGTTTCAATGTCACTCCGTGCGCTCCGTGCCAGGAAAGTTACTAAAAGCTCAACGCAGAGTGTTAGCGGATTGCCACCATCACATTATTTTACTCGATCAGCAAATAAACGGCTGCCTGCACGACTCCGGTGCAGGTCTCTGAGCTCCGCATCGTGCCCGTTGGGGTCCCCACCCCACCCCCCGCTCGCCGTGGTATCTTCTAATTTTGTTATGCACCACCACCACCCGTGCTCGTGCGCCTTGGTGTGACCTGTTAAGATCGGCCTCAATCAGAACTTCACCTCAACTGATTTGCAAGTTGACAGCCTTAGGGAGGTCGCTGCAGTCACTGAAATGTTGGTAACCGGTTATCGGGTACCATAATTCATAATTCATAACACTTGCTGACAAAGGTACGCTCGGACGCGCGAGACCCCACTACTGCCGTGGGGTCTCGCGGGACACGACGACAGGCGGCCGAGATGTTGCTGCCATAGCTGTCGCGCTGAGCCTGCTGGGCCATCTGGTCGAAGGCGGCCGGCCGCTGCACGCGCTGTGCTGCGCACGGGCTGTGTCGTGACACTGTACATCTGTACTGCATGCGGCGCACCAAATACCGCTACGGTACCCGAAGGGCCGTTGGCATAAGGGCACGCCACGCAGGGATGCCGGCAGTCCGTGCTCCTTGCTGTGTGCGGTCTCGGCCTTCAAATCTTAGTACCAGCATCTCCCTATTATACGCGTGGCAACATGGATGGATGAGGTGTTGATGATGCAACCCCAGCAGTCCGGCCGCCAACGCAGCGCACTCCCAAGCACACAGGAAATCGCTAGCAGCCGTGCATCAGGCATTCCCCGCCAGCAGCACCATGGTTCACCGTTGCGGTGGGCTCGTGGGCTGGATCCGAAGTGGGTCGCTATTCAACGAGAAACATTGCTGTCGCTACGAGTGATCCTGTCCCTAGAGCGCCGGAGCGCAAATCGGGCCTTCCGTTGTGTCCCAAAGTTTGGCTGTCCAGGGTCGAGTCTACGGTATGGTCGCTTGGGGCCGCTTCCCGCAGTTTGGGCTTCAGCTGCAGCAGTGTCAGGCGCGGAGTGCGCCAATGGACCTGTTGGGTCCACAGTCAAACGGCTCATTTACACGCAACCTGATAGATGTACTCACACGACAAAAGTACACGACTGCCGTTAGCTCGTCGTTACAACTGCCGTACAAGACTAGGTAACCATCACGGCTCTGCTAACGACGGAAAACGTTCAAAAGCCTGAGAAAGAAAAACCGCAGCCAAGGAGGGAGCGCAATGCTCCAATTGGTCCGCTCCGCTCACACGTTTTCATTTCTTCCATCTCCACGGGTACGGCGTTGCCGTACCAGCGTATCAGGATATAAGGTAAAATCTCAGCATAAACGCAGGCGGCCGTAAAATACTGGGGCCGCAATAAAGCTTTTGCGACTGTGCCCACAGGCATAAACAAATAAAAAAAGTAGTCAGCGGATACCGTAAATTCACGGGGCACGTGGGTCGGGCAGGTGCACGCCCCTCACCTTGACATCTCACTGCCTTTGAACGCGACGACTGGCCTGCACAGCCATCAGCATGGGTTGTCCGAATATACACGGAACAAAGATACACGGACTGTCTCCTCGTGTCCATCATCCTTACGATTACGAAAACTGTTGATGATGGACCCGGATGAAATCTTCCAAAGCTACGTGCCGTACCGGTAACAGCCGAGGCCGGCTCCAACAAACACACCACGTGTAGCCGGCAAGAATACAGCATTCCCAATAAAAAATAAGCAGCTGCGGTAAGCGCCAGGGTCATGGGTTGCGCCCCGAAACCATCCCATTGAAAGCTGCGAAATGGTCGCAAGGGACGGGAGCTCCGGCCGCAACGCGACGACAGATTCCATGAACCATCAATCCATTATCCTTCCCTTCGAATCAAAACGACATTGCGGGTCTTGCGGGTCCCACGCGCCCATATCCCTACCTGATCTGCAGGTAGGGATATGCTCCCAACTATCAAGGCCGCAGCTTATTACCGCGAACACTCCGCACCCTGTCCGCCGTATCAGCCACATCACGCAGCCACCGCGCACGAGTCGGTCACCGTGAACAGACGTCGATCGATTACTGCACTGCCGCCTTGTCGACCTGCTGCTGCAGCTTGACCGCCTTCGCCGACGGCAGCCGCGGCGCCAGGCCGGCCGCCACGTACACCGCGTCGATGAGGCGCATGTTGGCGATGCTGTCCGTCGCGTCGTCGGACAGGATGCTTGACGCGGCGAAGAGAGACCTGCGGCGGAATTGAAATCGAGTCGAAACCGCCGCGAAGGAGGTGGAGGACAAAGGGAGCACGACAATGGGACGCGAGGATGCACTGTTCGTCGTTTTGTGCGTCCGGTCAGGGGGGGGGGGCAGGAAATCAAAAAAAATACCCTACGCTCGACATCGAAAGCTTTTTGCATAAGGAGTCCAAATATGCTTTCAGAAGTGAATTTGGACCTGGGTATAAAAAGTTATGGCCTGTCAAAGTTGGTTGTACGGCAGGGGGGTGGGTGGGTGGGTATGGGTCTCGGAGACTTTCTTCCATACCCTTTCAAACTTTTTCTGCAATGCTCAAAATGTAAAACTAACTTCACAAAGCAAGTCCTTGATGTCATACCTATCATTTCCGCATATCAGAGGCACTATAGCGTACTGGGTTAAGTCGGAACTTTTTGCATGCACATGTCGAGTGACGGCTATGGACGATAACGACAAACCTACATCTTCTCTAATATGTAAGAAGCCCCGAAAGGACGAGCATACTTTGGGTGCGGGTGGTGGTGCTTACGGGAACCCGGCTAGAGTGTCGCATCTGAAGGTGCCATGCCTCCGTGGGTGCGAAGCCCTCCTTCCGGAGAACATAAACGACGCAAACTTGGAGAGGCACCACGCTAGCGCAGCGTGCAAGCAAGGGTGCGCAGACGGGAAGGCATGGAGCGATGCCGCCAAGTACTTCCCGAGCTCGCTTTCCTGACTACTGTCGATTTAAATGCATTTGACATGTTGAGACATTCTTTTCGTGCAGTTGACTTTGGGATAAAACGGTTTGGTCGTTTGTTTGGAAGTGGACAAACAAAGACATTACACCTCTCGGTCGGCACTCTTGACTTGCATTCGCGTACGTTAGTAAATATTCATGACCGAAATGACAGGATTTCGCTAGTTGCGATGGCGGTTTGCGAAAAACGCGTTAATTTGTCCTTTTTTATGACAACCGTACAGCGTCGTACGGTACGGCAGGGGTGGGTGGGTGGTCTGGGGGGGGGGGCCGCCAACATTTTTAGCGTGGGGTCTGAAACAAAATTTCTTACCCCCCCCCTGGTCCGGTTTGGAATTCCGCTTCTCTCACACACACAGACTGACTTGCGGGCCCGGCTGGGGTTGCCTGACTGAGTGCAAGGGTTGCGAGGCCCGGCCGCCTTCGGGCCACGTCAGCATTCCCCCAGGCAGCCAGCTACCCGGTACCCAAAAGCGGCGGCAAGGGCCCATCACGAATTCACGATGCCACCTCTCCAAAAAATTCCCGAAGCCTCTTAACCAAAGCCCACAAGTTTCGCTCGCTGCGTGCCTCTTCTGCTTACCCAGCATCTCCCCGCTCAGTCGCCTCCTTCACAGTGCCGACATCGCGCGCGAAGCGCGAGAGCTGGTAGTAGTAGGTGCTCTCGCCGCTGCCGTACACGCGCGTGACGGTGGTGGTTGTCTTGCCGCTGCTGCCGGCGCCCGCCTCTGCGCCCGCCGGCACGGCGGTGGTCGTCAGGCGCACCACGTTGCCAAAAACCGGCATGATGAAGTTGGAGCAGTGCAGATGGCCCCTGCAGAGCCCGAACATGTGCAAGGCAGGTGTCGGGGTCCAGTCCGCGCATGGAGCATGACCAAGAGCCAGGATGGGCATTGCATACGGCCCCTGATTGCCGCAGATGGGGAGCCTTCAACCCAGACGTTCAACGTGGCGTTTACGCATCCAGTCAGCGCGAGTCGCCCCTCTCCCTACAGTACGGCTCGGCCCCTGTCAAACCCAGGCAAACGCGGCGAACGCGTCGGCGACGCGCGCGCGCGCGCACGCCTCCCAGGACGTCCCCAGCCGAGAGGCCACCGCTGCTGCGCAACCCAAACCCGGGAGACCAGTCGTCCACGGCTACTCGCCTGTCGCCGCGCACATCGATGGTGTTGACAGGAAACGGTCCGTCGTGCTGCAGCGACGCCCGGAACGACGCGCGCACGCCCGCGTTGCCGCCGTCTCGCCAGCGCAGCGTGCCGGTCATGGCCGCGTCAACCACCTGTGCTGGGAGGGTCCGTCGGCGCCCCCCAAACGCCAACAACGAACTGAGGCCACCATTGCGTTCGGATTGGGTGTCATGGAAAGATGCGGTGCGGCTGGCGGTGGGTGTGGATGCGGCACGGCGGTCGCGTGGGGATAATCCTTGTGTCGGGGGCCCACTTATGGATTCCGGCTAAGGAGCAGGATTCCGCCGCCGCCGCTCCATTCTCCCTCGCCCCCTATTATTCTTATTCGAGTCATGACCGTCGGCCAGCTGTGCTGCCCACACCTCAACCCACGCGTCCCTCCCGCGGTTCCCCCACTGGCACCGCGCCCGGCGCTTCGTCGCGCACCGCGCGCGCACGCACGCTCGCGTCACCACACCCCCGCCCCCACCTGCGACTTGGGCGCCATGACTGCGGTGGCCGACTCCACCTCGGGGCTGCCTCCCACGAGGCTCCGGATGGCGTGGAGGCAGTAGCAGCCCGCGTCCATCGCGGCGCCGCCTGCACGCATCCGTCATCATCCGGCGGGACGTATGCGAGTGGGGAGAGGAGGAGCACGTGGGAGAAGCACGACAGTCCGAAAAGGGGAGGACGCGGGGACGCACACAGGGCCACCTTCCCGGCCGCCTTCACACGCCGGCCATGCTTGTGTGAACATCACCTTGCTGCTCCGCATGGCGCCTGCGAACGGCCATAGCTCCTGCGTGTCATTTGCCAGCCCAGCCTAGCCCAGCCTAGCCTACCCCAGCTCAGAACTACACCCAGGCCGCACCGGTGCCACATCCCGGGCGGGATCCCCTTCTCACTGTACATGGGGCATCCAAGACCCCGCACCCCTCACCGGCCAGCGTCTCCTGGAAGCGGATGTTGGCGCCGCCGAAGACCCACTTGGGGATGAGCACGGCCACGTCCACCGATTGGAGGCGGCCCAGCAGGCCGTTGCCGTTGCCGTTTCCACCGTTACCGTGGACTGTGCCGGCTGCGCCGGGCGACGGCGAGGGGGCGGCTAGCAGCAGTCCGCGCAAGTGGTCCATGAGGGGGTGCTCCCGGTAGTGGAAGGCCTCCCGGCACACCAGGCCGCGGCTGCGCGCCAGTGCGTGGACTTCACTGCGGATGAGGGTGTCCGGGTGATGGACGGGGCACGGAGAACGGGAGAAGAGAGGCGGTGAAGGAATGAGTCGGTGAAGCGTTCAGGGGCTCGGCGGCACGCGGAGTGGACGCCCGACCGGCCGACCCACATCGCGCGAGCTGTTGTGTTTGACGACCCAAATGGAGGAAGCCGGGCCAGCTTCCGGGGGGGAGCTTGGAAGGTGCGGCTCTTGTGTGTGTGGCCGTCCCCCGCTGGCGTGTCGCCTTTTTGAAGCCTCAGCAAGCCCTGAGCAGACCCACAATTTGCGGCGCCCCATCCTACCGCGCCTCCTCCTCGTTGGCGGTGAAGGGCTTCTCGCACAGCACGTGCTTGCCGGCCTTGAGCGCCGCGCGCGCCCACTGGCCGTGCAGGCCGTTCGGCAGGCCCACGTACACCGCGTCAACGTCGGGGTCCGCCAGCAGTGCCTCGTAAGAGCCGTACGACCGGGGGATACTGTGTGGTTTTGGTGGGTGGGTCGGTGGTGATGATCACAAATCTCGGGCACCCAAGCAGTCAATGCGTGGCGGCTGTCGATGTGGGTGGGCGCTTCGCCGCCTTGTCAACGCAGAAGGACGCAGAAAGCAACCCAAATCGGCATCCAAGGATTTTAGGTGTGCGAAAGTCATGCCGTTCGAGAATTATGAGAGTAATGTTCGTATCTTGGCCTGCTGCTTGGGGACGGAGAGCGAAGATCAAGCCAATTTTGCCGGAGGCCCATCTCTAGCGACTCTAAGCGGCTTGCAGTTTCCCGCCAAAACCTGGATTTGCAGCCGCAATCAACGCCGACCAGCAACAAAATTTCCTTCGATACAAGTGAGCGAACGCGTACCCGTGTTGTTTGGCGTACTCGCGCGCACGGTCCCCGTCCCTCGCCGCAACGGCAACCACCTCCGCGGTCGGGACACGGCGCGCTGGCCATATCATGGCGTAAGTGGCCACCTAAAGGACATCGAAAAATGTTATGCTTGTCCGATGGACACGGAGATCAGAAGATCTCGCCGAGCTTGCACCAGGGGACCAAGCAGCACCAACCTGCGACGCCCCCAGCATCCCCACGCGTACAGTGGGCTGCGATTTAGGAGGCCCCCCAAAACCCAGGAAGTTTGCGACACGTTGCAGTTGACCAAGGTCCAAAATGGCTGGTGGCGACATTTCTCCCTATGCTTCGATTCAAGGAGGACGGGCTGAATAACCGGGTATAGTTATTGATCACTATTAGCATTACAGCCTAGCGAGGGCGGCCTGCTAAATATAAGTGTCAAAGCCCGTTTGTATGTTGCAAATCGTACAAACCGATCGCATTTTTTTCAAGCCCGAGCATCCATTGCCTTTTCCCTCGCGTGTATTTTTCATTGCGCCATAGCATGACTATTCCAACACTGCTTCTGATTGAATAAATGCGCTGTTCACGCGGTCTTGGAATGCAACAGATGCCCTAACTCGCTAACCGCCCGCTTGCAATGTAATCATATACGGTAACGTCCATCTGTGAACGACTGATGCATACCGTAGAAAAAATTACCTAGGCAGCTTGCGATGCAAACAAGATGAAGTTGGAGAGTTTGCGCGGACTTGCGCTTGTGTGTCTGTTGGCTGCAAACATCTTGTGCCAAGCAGGTAATGTTTGATGTGCAGCTTTAATGTTCGAAAGCCGTCTGCCCTGTCAACCTCCTCTAATGCCTTGCCGGCTTCCTGCAGCCCCGCCGCCGCGAGGCGTGACTGGCACCGATGCACCGGGGCTGAATATTGTAGTCAATACGACCGGCAACGCCACATACATCGACGTGTACGGCACTGGCCATGTGTTTGACTCGACGCAGCTCGCCAATCTGACCCAGGGGCACGACGACATCAGGCGCATCGCCTTACATGGTGCGATCTTCATGCGGCATGGGCAGCAGCGGGAGCCCCTACAGGACAGCGGGGGGGGGGCGCAGCCCGGAGCCGCCAGTTCCTCGAAACCCGCAGGCGCAAGCCGGTGACACGCCCCTGGTGGATTGCTGCCCTCGCCCGAACTTGCCAAGCGCTGGCCCTAAGCCCTAGTTGCGCTCTTGACCTAGATTCCGGGCAGATCTTCACAGCGGGTGGGCATAAGCGTTGATGGGGTCCAAACATCTCCAGACGTTTCCCTGCCCCCGGCAACAGGCGTCGACAGCCCCGCTTTTGTGGACCCAACGCGTGCGGGACTCCCATCCCCAAGCTTGCCACGCCCTGCCCCCAAAACCCCTTAAACCTCTGCTCACACAAACGCAGGCCTCGTGCTGCCGGACCCGCTGCCCCTGGAGTGGGCCATCCTCCCCTCCCTGCGGACCATCCACATAAACTGCGAACCTGCCGCCGCCACGGCGGGCGGCGCCGCGGCCGCCGGCCCTGCTGCCGCCCCGCGGCCGCCGGCCGCGGCGGGCAGTCGCGGCATCCGCAAATCCATGGGTCGGTTCGGCACCGAGGCGCAGCTGGACGGCCTGCGGGAGCTCATCGACCTCCGGCGGAAAATAACCGACACCAGCATTCGCAACGTCAGCCTCGTCAACTGCGGGATCAAGGTGGGTAGACTTCACGAGCCGTAGCGGAGAAACGGATCCAGGATCCAGGGATTCAAGCGGCGGAGACGGGGAAAGGGGTCTGTGGCAGCGCGGACCGCCGATTACGGTAGGCGATGCGAACAAGTGTAGCATCTAGCATGACTTCACAACAGAGCAGGGTTGGGGGTTGGGACGCGCCGTGGCGGCCGGTCTCGCTCTCGCGCACTACGATGGGGGCGTGCTGGCCATGGGCCCCATTGGCAGAGCACCCTGTGCGGCGGCGGGCGGCTGCGTGCGGTCCGCGGAGGTTGCTTTGCGATTGTTGTTATGTTGCCTGGAAGCCGCACCCCACTACCTTTGATCTACCAACGTCATCGTGCCAACCTGGTAGCACGGCTCGCTGGCTGCTTGGGGATGCTGTCGCTGCTGTGCCGCTTGCTGCTGCGGCAACCGGTGTATACGCATAATTCTCTTCCGCCGCTGGTCGGGGCGCAGGGGCACTACGCGGAGGTGTGGCGGACCTACCTGAGCGACGTGCAGTCGGTCAACCTGAGCGGCAACGCGCTGACGGGCGACTTCACCTCCACGGACAGCTTTGACACCGTATGCACAGATGCCTACGGTGGGGCCGCTGGAGGTGGTGGCGGCGGCGTGGGGATGTGTGGTACAAAGCAAAGCGGAGCGCGGTGATGATTAACGGGGGCCGGGCGAGCCGAGGGCGAACCAGGGGGGCAAGGGGGCGCGGGGGGAGTATCGGGCGCTGGGTGCGGGAAAGAAGGGGGGCCGGGGGGCTGCCGTATGGAAAGCAAGCGGATCGTGATGACAAGCGGAGGCCGGGCGACACCGAGGGGCGTGTGGGGATGGGATGTTACGACGCGACAGGAGCCGGGCCTGCTGCATGGCCGTGACTTGGCATGATGGCAGAGGCGGTTGCCTGTAGACACACGTGAGCCACCTGGGTCCGTTGCGTTTTTCGCCACCACCGCCACCCACCACTGCACCTCCCTACACAGCCCGAACCCAAATCCCTAAAATCCTCTTACCCTCCACCCCTTCATCCCCCTTCCCCTTCTCCCTTGCTCCGCAGGCGACGACTACGGCAACCCCGACTGCTCCGCCTCCACGCTCTTCTCGCTGGACGTGTCCCGCAACCAGCTGTCCGGCCGCATCGGCACGGGCGCGGCGCTGGGCGACGACGTGACTGACGCCGTGTGCTCCACCGCCTGCCTCAGCCTGGTGCTGGCGCCGGGGATAACCAACGAGGAGGTGCTGTGCAGGGCGCCGCTGGTCATCTTTGCGCTGGTGGGTGGGCCGCAGAGGGAGGGCCGGGGCGGAGGGAGGCTGCGGGGCGCCGGCCCGGTTTGGAGGTGGGCAGAGGCCCGGGGGTACTGGTCGGTTTGGGAGGCCGCAGGCGGACAGGAGGGCGCAGTGGGAAACTGGCTGGGGATGCCGCCGGGAGTTCTCTTTTGCCCCGACCGGTCGTCCACTGGGTGGCGCCCCGCCGCAGGACAACCCCGGGCTGAACTACCGGTCCGGCGTCCGCTTCGCCAGCGGCTACGTGACTCGCGACCACTCCAACTGGTGCTGGGTGCCGGACTCGCTGTGGGTGCTGCCCACCATGTGGGGGGTCTTCGCGGCGGTCATGGCGGGCACGCTGGCGGTGACGCTGTACGCGCGGGTGCGCCTCAAGCGCGTGCCATTCAGGTGGGGGGTGGGGCGGGTGGCCGCCCTTCTGGTGGGGGGTGGGGCAGGCGGGTCGTCCCTTGGGTGGGGCGCGGGCGGGCGGGCGAGCGGGCGGTTATTGGGGCCCAGCTGCTTGATTGGTGGCTGCGTCTCCATCCCCAAGCGCGTGTCGTCCACGTGGGGGGGCAGGACACGTGCAGGGATGGCAGCGGGTCGGGCGGGTGGGCGCAGCGGGAGACGCGCTTCGCTTCCCTTGGCCGTCGGGCGTGGGGCGCGATGACAGGCCATTGCTAACTGGGGCGCGGGCCGGGATGCGGTGGGGTAGCCGGCGGGTGTGTTGCCCTTCGCCGCCCGAGCGCAGTCGCCCTGCCAGCCAACGCCTCAAGCCCTCAACGCCTATGATTGCTTGTATGGCGCCGGCGCCCTCAGGATGAAGTCGCCGTCGTTTGGCGTGCTGGCCCGGGGCGACGTGACCGTCAGCGCCGGCGCGTTGAATGGCCGAGCGCACGGTGGCGGCAGCGGCCTGATAGCGGCCTCCGCTATCGGCGGAGGCGGAGGCTATGTGGGCCTTGCGGACGGTGCGGGCTATATCGAGATGGCGGAGCGGCAGGCCATGATTCCCAAGACCTCCGGTGGCGGCCTCGGCGGCGGAAGCAGCAGCGGCACCAGCAGCGGCGGCGGCGCCGTCGGCGCGCTGCCGCCGCTGCCGCCGCTGGCATACGTGAGCGTGACGGCGCTGCCGTTGTCGACGGCGGCGGAGGCGGCGGCCACCCTGCCGGAGGCTCTAGAGGCGAGCAGCAGCAGCGCCGCCAATGGCGCTGGGGCTCGTTCCGGGTTCCGATTGGGTCGCAGCAAGCGCGATCCCGACGGGATACGCGAAGCGCTGACGGCGGGCTTGGAGGACAGCAGCGCCGCTGCGGCCAACGGCGACGGCGGCGGCAGGCCCGGGCCGGATCCCGTCGGGCAGCTGGGACTGGAACTGTACGGCATGCCGGATCTGGATCCAGGGCCTGGAGGTGGTGGCGGCAGCGGCGGGCTGACGCTGGGGGCGCGCGCGGCGGCAGCGGCGGCGGGGATGCGCAGCTCCGGCGGCGGCGGCGCCGCCGCCGCCATCGTCGCGGGGCCCCAGGCGGAGCCGCGGTGGCGGGTGGTGTGTCGGGCAATGCTGTCCCGTGGGTTGGAGATCCTGGGCATGCAGCTGCGCACGCTGCTAATTCTGGGCATGTTCGGCCTGGAGTGCTACTGGGCCTACAGCCTCATTCTGTACCGGGGCGGCTGGCAGGTTGGTGCAGGCGCGCACACGGGGGGCGTTGGGGTGGTGGTTAGCGCTGCTGGTCATCCTTTGCGTTCGTTGACCCGCATTGCGCTCTGTAAACCCCCTCTCCCACATCCCACATTCATCTGGTGCACCTCTTCGCCTTCTTCGCCACACTCTAGGCTCTACGCCAACCTTCCTCTCCATCGCCTTTCTGGTACCTACTTGGTAGTTTTGGGTTGCTTTCGCCTACCTACATGTAATGTCAGCCTTTCAGCTTGCCTGTTCAGGCTCACCCAGTCTGTACCCCTCTCCGTGCCGCCCCGCCCCGCGCCGCCCCCCTCGCCCCGCCCCCAGCTCCTGGTGCTCATCCCCAACTACTTGGAGCACACGATGGCTGGTATCGCCATGCTGCGGGCCTTCATGGCGGGCACACACGGGCGCTGGAAGTGGGTGGCGCCGGTGCCGCTGCTGCCCTTCACCATGGCCTCGCTCTACCTGGTCTACGGCTTCATCACCTACCCCTTTGGCTGGGCGGACTTTGGGCCGGTGTCCTGGGAAAAGTGAGTTGGGCTCTGAAGTCCTGAGAGAAGCGGGCTGCTCATGTTGGGGGGGGGTGCTGGGTTGCTGCAGGGTGACTGCTCCCTAGGAAAGGAGCGGGCGGCCTGCCTTGGGTGCTCCGCAGCCTCGTCCCGGGTGACCGTGACTGGCACCTTCTCCCCCCTCCCTCTTTTTCCTCGCTCCCCTCGGTAGGGGCACTCGGAAAGCCCCCCGCCCCGACGCCAGCTAGCATTGGCTCCCTTCTCCTCCCCTGCCCTAACTCCCTTACCTCCCTTTCTTTATCAGCAAGCAAACAAACCGAACCGAACCGTGAGTCCTCCCTCCCCACCAAGCCACCATGCGACCCGCCCCTCCACCCCCGCTGCGTGCTCCTGCTGTCACAGGTTCATTGACCTGATGGACTCGTGCGGAGTGCTGAGCAGCACCTGCTGGGCCATCTTCTCCAGCCTGGCCTACTGGCAGGGCAACAGCGTCAAGACGTCCTACCAGTACTTCAACACGGTACGGAGTACGGCACTACTGCCGTATAGGACAAGGCACACGGTAGAAAGCAGCCACAGGTCCGCGTCCCACACATTCCCACACACGCACACGCGCCTGCGCTCTTAACGAGTGGCCCGCGAATACCGTACCCCGCGCCCCGCATGAGTTCACTTGGGTGTCCAGCGTTGCCGCCACAGGAAGAGGTGACTGATGTAGCTGCTCGTGTGTAGCTGCCGATGTGTGTCCGATGTGTGTCCGGTGTGTGTCCGGTGTGTGTCGGGCGTGTGTCGGGCGTGTGCGTGTGTTTATGCGCGCTTTCGCCCCTCCCCTGCAGGACATCTTCGTGGGCATGCTGCTCATGTGCTTCACGGACCTGCTGTCCACCGCCCACCACTTGGCGAGCACGTTACAGGTATCGTACCGTATCGTATCGTATGGTGGAGTTGATGGGTGGGAGCCTGTGGTGGAGTTGATGGGGCTGGGCCCCGGCAGCCCACCCCTGTCTTGTCCGCTGTGGACCTGCCGCAGTGGATGCGCCGTCAGAGGACGCCTCTGTCTCCCTGCGCTTCCGCGATGGCCCCATACGCGCCACCCCCGACCCGCAACCACATCAGGGTGGCAGCCATGTTCGGGCGGTGTAGTCGGGGTAGGACATCTCGTTGCAACAAAGGCGCTTTTCTGCGCCCATCGCCGTGCTCTATGGCACAAAGCTTAAGATCCCATGAGGCAAGGGACGCGGCCCGACAGCACCATTGCCGCTGACACCGCGACCAATGCCACCGCTTTCTCGGGGCGACGCTTCGCACTGCAGTCTTTCACGTACACCCTTTACTCGCAACCTCGAACGCACCTGACAACGCCAACACATAGGCCTGGCAGTGCCCGTCACCCCGCACCCGCACCCGTAGCACCCGCGGTGGCGCTGATGCTGACGCAGTTGAAATTGCCGTTGCGCCCGACCCGCGCCCGACCCGACCCGCAGTTGCCGTTCAAGCAGTGGCTGCGGCGCGAGCTGGACGTGCGGCGCATCATCATTGCGCCCGACAAGTCGCACCGGCTGCCGGGCGACAGCGACATCTGAGAGGCGGTGACGACTTGACGTGGCTGCATGCGGGCTTGACTTGTTGTTGGGCTGGGATGGGCTGGGCTTCAGGGTTGACTGCGACCGACTGAACCCCGAGCAAGTGGGTGACGACGTTTTTCTTGGGAAGACGGCAAAAGGCCACGGTGCGCGTGTGCGTCACGTTACATCACGTCACGTCACGTCATCAAGTGACCGCCCGTGCACCGGTCGGCTTGGCGAGGAAGCGCACGCAGTGGTTACTGGTACCGGAGCGGGCTCCGAGGTGGTGCTGGCTCCGAAGGCGGCGTGTCACGCGGCTGGTTGGTGTTTGCGGCCTATACGCCACATCATTTGTCCTGCTTAAGCCGGGGAAGATCCCGTGGCTCCGTAATAAGGCCTGTCTGCCCGCCGTCACGAGCCAGGTTGTCCGCAGCGGCGGCCCTTGTGCCCCGGCTCAGGGCGACGCCGGCGGCGCCGGGAGCTCGCCGCTGGCGCTCGCCACGGCGGCGGCGCGCAGGGTGGCAAGGTGCGCGCGGGCTGCCGGCGGCAGGTCGGCCTCCGCGTCGACCCAGCGGCACGCCTACGAGCGCATGGGGCAGGCGGGCGGGGCGAGAGCGGCGGTGGCTCGTCAACACTCAACGAAACGGGGTTTGGACGTGGTGCCAGCGCGTGCTGGTCGCAACTTGATATATGCGCATACGGTATAGTATAAGATCAATTGTGTTGCTCTAGGAAAGACTGTGCTTTCGGCTACGACGGCAGTGCGAGTAGTGCAGAGTACCATGCCCCCCGCGCGTCGGTTGGGGTTACCCATGTGTCCTGACAGATGACGCGCCACGAGGGACCTGCCTCGTCGTCGAACAGCTGCCACCTCGCTTTAGGCCCACGCAACCGCGCGTGTACCGTAATGTACAGGGTCTTGCCGGCAGTCGCGGGGAAGCACGGACGGACGGATTCATCGCGGCGGAAGAATGCGCAGGGAATGGGACAACAGAGGGGCGGGGCCTGACCAGGATAGAGGCGCGCGAGTGGCCCCCGCGCGCTTGGCCGTCGTGAATCTGCGCCAGACGCTGAAGAGGAGGAGACGAGGTCTCCCGTTAGCCCTCCCCGCCGGGTTCCGGGTTCGTTCGCTAACGCCGTCTCCGTCTCCGCTGCGGTATCTTCTTTTTTCTCCGCCTTCACCCACCCGCTGGACCCCACTCACCAGCTGCTCGTCGTGGCGCCACGGCGGAGGCACCACCCAGGCGCCGCCTCGCAGCTGGAACATCGCCGCCTGTGTGCGGCCAGTACCGGTATGCGGTGCACAGCAGGTCGGGCGGGTTCGCGACCGTGACACGTGGCAAACAAGATTGCCGGATCGACGGCCAGCGGCCGTCTAGCGTCCCGTGCAACAGCGGTCCACGCGTGAGACGCACTTCCCAAAGCTTCACCCCTCGCCCACGGAAACGGTAGGTATGCTGACCCACCATCGCGACACCGCCCCGGCTCCGCACGCTCGCCTCCGCCGCACTGACTGAAACCCTCCCTGCACCGACTGAAACCGTAATGTCACCTCACCTGCAGCAGCGGCTCCAACCCGAACGAATCCTCGTCCTCCACGAAGAACCGCACGCCGGCCCCGGCGCCGCCAGCCTGCAGGCCCCGCGTCGGCCCGTAAAACTCCCCACGCGATGCCACGCGGTTGTCCTGGCGCACGCCTGGAAGTGGGCGGACGTCCGCCACACGCGAGGGGCGGGCCGGCAGGCGCATGGGTGCAGGCAGGCAAAACAGTCATTGGCCGGTAGCGCGAGGGTGGGGTGGGTGGCGCCTTCTGCAAACGGCGGCTGAGACAGCGGCGGCTACGCCTGAGTCGCCGCCTTTAGGCGCACACCATGGAGGCATAATGCTTCTTGCGCGGGCGTGATGGAACGCTGGCGGCGGCGGGTGGCCGCAGCGTCTATCTCGCGGGCCCATGGTAGGTGGGACGCGGGGCCGATAACTCGCGGCCCCCCGCTACAGGTGTGGTAATTGTTAATTGTCTTAGTGGGCGCCATACCCAGACCCTGAGATGGATAGAGCCAGCCGGTCAGATTACACATTACAGGGATGTAGGTAACAGCTGCGTGCGCGCCGGCGGCGCGCGACCCCTCCCACGCCCCTGCGTCGCTGCCTGGGCACGTGCGGACCAAAGCCCTTCTGCCTCGGGGCACAGCGTCGCGAGATGGGAGCCAGCCGACGTCAGCTGCGTGCCCCCTACTGTCCCGGCCCCTGTCCCCACACCTTTCTTGTACAGGCGCTCCTCCTCCGTGGGCTCAGGACGCGCCAGGGTAATGGTCAGGCAGCGGCCCGCACGGCGCCGGCCCGGCGCCGCCGCCGATGGCGGCACTCCCGGTGCCGGTGCGCTGACATCAGCATGTCGGCTGGGGGCTACCGCCGCTGCCGCAGCAGCCGCAGTCGCAGCGGCCGCGACCGGCGCCGCCTTTGGCGGCAGCTCCCTGGCCGCAGTGCTGCCTTCGTCCGCCAGGCTCCAGCTGCTGAGCTCCGGAACCACCGCTTGGTAGGCCGGCCGCCGAGCCGCCTCAGCGCTGCAGGTCGGGAGAGGGATGCAGGGGTCGATAAACGGGGTCTGGAAAGCGGCGGCCGGGCCAGAATTGCCGCAGCCACGGCGGCACCCGCGAGAGGAGCAGCGGGGGCACGCAACGGCGGTCAACCTCCAGTCGCACCTGTTCCACCAGTAATGTCGCTCCAGCTGCAGCCCCACGCCCCGCACCGCCACCGCCAGCCGCCGGGCGCCCACCTCCACCGCCACATCCTCCGATTGGACCCACCAGGGCAGCGACAGCTCCAGAACCACCTGCGGCGGCGGCCAAACGTGCAGCCACGGCGGCGGCGGAGGGTGTTGCATTGTTACTGCATTGTTAATTGCAGTATCGACCCTTGGAGGTTCCGTCCCCGGGCGGACAGTCATTTCACCAGCGAGGCGTGGGTGCTTTTTTCCATGATGTCGTGGCGTTGCTTGCCAGCGTCCGTGTCATGTTCTCGCTCATGCGGGGCAAGGCGCGTATCGACCCCCGTACCTCGTCTGGGAGCTGTGTCAGAACGTAAGGGGGCGGCAGGGACCGGGCTCCGTCGCTGTCACCCGCGAAGACCTGGCGCCACCAGGTGCCGCCGTCAGCGCCGGCGCTGCTGCCGCCGGTGCGCAGAGGCCACGCGGTCGGAGCGACCCGCGGCTCACTCGCCGCCGGCGGCGACTGCGGCGTGCCGAGACCAGGCGCCTCGTGCTGCGGCGCCTTCGTGAGGACCACGAGCGCGAAGAGTCCGTCGGCCGTCCTGCGAGTACACGGTGGGCTACCCTCAGGTGCACTGCAGCAAATGCACATATGGCACCCCCTCACGCTCCTCAAGGGTTCCAAGCATACACCCGCCCTACACGCACACACGTACACGCACACACGTACACACACACACCGCACGCACACCACGCGCACGTACCTCTGCACCTCGACGGGCGCCGCCGGGTCCAGGGCGCCCGCCAGCGTCCGCTGCACCACGGGGAGGCCACCCGCGGGCCCCAGCCGCAGCACGCCGCCCCGCACCTCCGCGCGCAATTCGCGGTCGTGCCGCCCTGTGAAGGCGGGGGAAAGACGGGCAGATGGATGGTTGGAGGGAAGGTAAAGGCTAGGCCAGCTCCACGTCTCAATAAGCAAGCAAGGGTGCAGCTAGATGGCACAAGCACAGGCACAGACGGGCCCGCTGGCCCCACCCTGGTAGGGGGTCTCGCGGGTCAGCTTGCTCGCTTGCTGATCAACACGCGAGCTTGGACCGCACGGTAGCGCTAAGCACCAAGTTTTGGCGCGCCCACATAATTTCATGGACCGGCCAGCAAGCCAGCCGCGCACGCACCGTTGGGCAGGTAGCAGGCCAGCAGCACGTGGCGGCCCGTCTGGGTCCACATGTACAGTCGGCCCAGGGCAGCATCGTACCGCACCTGCAGCACAGCACCACACGGCGGGCGGGCGTCGGGGAAGCCGCGCGCGACGGGCGGTGGTGGTGGCGACGCGAACCAATCCAACCGGCCTAACCGCCGGGCGGCCCGCCCTTTGCGGTTGAGGGCGCTTGCCTCCGGCTCGTTTCCTCCGCCAATCCTTCTCGCTGGTCTGCTGGTTCAACCTTTCAACCTCACCGTGTGTTGTGGTTGTTACACTGCGCACCGCTCGCACCCGACCTCAGCACCTCACCAGATGATCGTGCCTTGACGCCGCCAGCGCCGCCGCCTCATTGAAGGCCCGCAGCTCCCGCAGCTGTGCCTCCGAACGGTGGTGGGGATCCGACGACGCCAGCCTGCCGCGCGCACGAGAGAGAGATGGCACACGGTCAAAAGAGTCCAGGGAGGGTGCAGCGCACCAGTCCCAACGATATAGCGAAGCGTGTGCAAACACATGGAAGCATGTCGGCGGATCTCTGTGCTTGTGCGTAATAACCAAGCACGCGAAAACTTCCGCTCTCGCCCTTGTCCTCCCTCCGTCGCCCTGTACGACAGTACGGATGCTGTCGTGTCGTACCCCACCTGCGGTCGTCCTCCAGACGCTTGGCCTCCATCTCCCGGCGCCCCAGCCTCTCCAACATGGATCCCGGGGCCACCACCAGCGGCCAGTGGAGCGGGTGGCTGCCCTGTCGGCGCAGCACGTCGAGACGCGATGTGGCGCGACGCGGCGCAGCCGGCACAACGCAATGCGACGCAATGTGGCGGAGGTCCGGGGGTTCGGGTTTCGGGTCAGCGTGCTTATCCACAAGCCATGTACACGGACAAGCTGTACCATAGCGCAGGTTCAGGTGCCGTGCTTGATGTCTTGTGATGTGAAGCATTTCCGCACCCTATTACCGCCGGCTACGCTAGGGAGTATGGATGACGGCAGCGGAAGGTCTAGGCGCCGGCAACCCGATGGCACCTAGGCACGAGGCGCATCCCCTTCCCACCCCGACACCTCAACGAGCCTTCATGGCAAGGTGCAATTGCACACACGTAGTCCCCATGCACCCTGGAGGCGCGTGTGAGGCCACCAAAGCACCCCACCACCACCACCACCCCACACACGCGCTGCGCACACACCGCCACGCACCCTCCAGTGCTGCCGACGGGCGCAGAAGCTGCAGAAGGGCATGCCGCAGACGGAGCAGTCCCGAGTGGCGGGCCGGCCGCACAGCTCG
This sequence comes from Pleodorina starrii, assembly GCA_030267565.1. Lineage (NCBI taxonomy): Eukaryota > Viridiplantae > Chlorophyta > Chlorophyceae > Chlamydomonadales > Volvocaceae > Pleodorina > Pleodorina starrii. The sequence goes on from BRXU01000015.1 coordinate 994,154, forward strand.
CAGGTTACCACCAGCTGGCAGCTAGCCACCACAGCGCCGCCCCCGAGGCCGTGGCCGATGCCGCCGCCACCGCCGGTCGCGGCCGCGGCAGCGGCTGCGGCGGCGCAGCGCGCCTGCAGCTCCGCCAGTAGCGCGCCCTCACCGCCGCATGACTGGGGGGCTCGAGTGGGAGAAGAGAGAGGGGACGATGGAGGCGGCAACCGGTCAGGGAATGGCCGATTGAAGTGCGGGTACTCATAAAGACGTGGGCAGGGCAGGACAGGGCAGGGCAGGGTGGCTCTTGCCTCTACGGGCTGTGGGGCGAGGAAGGCCAGCCGGCGGGCCCTCAGCGTCTCACCCTCTGGCGGTCCTGGTGAACGTACTGGCGCAGGTAATCGTACGAGCACGTGTCGTACGCGGCGCGGCGGCGCGGGTCGCCCAGGACCTCCCAGGCCGCCTGCACGCGCGCAAAGGCGGCGGCGGTGCCGCCCTTGTCCGGGTGCCAGCGCCGGGCGGCCTCACGGTACGCCTGCGGGAGGAGCGAGGGTGAGGAATTAGGAATAATGCAGAGCAACGAAGGAACCGAGCACCCGACGTTGACAAATGGACCCACCAACACTGACCAACACACCTGCGCCGTGAGGGAGCGGATCCCAACAACGCTGGAACCATGCCACCTTTTCGCGGCGCATGTACTTCGCCGTGCACTGCCATTTGTACGGGTCGGGCACCGTAACTGCCCCCCTGCTTCCGCCCTGCCCCTGCTCACCCGCTTGACCTCCTCGTGACCGGCGCCGAAGGGCAGCCCCAGCACATCGTAGTGGCTGGCGGTGGCCGGCCAGCCCCGGCGATGAGGACGAGGGTCCATTGGTCCCTCCTCGGGCCGCAGTCGCGCAGGCGCTGGATCAGCACTGGTGCCGGTGCTGTGCGTGGCGCCTTGGAGCAGGTCCGCAGGTTGGCAGGTTCGGCTAAGCCTCGAAGATTTCGTCGGTGTGCACCGCGCAGTTGCGTTTGGTGGCTTTTTGATATTTGTTTCGCCGGAAAACGGTAAGGGCGTCACAGGGCGGCAGCAGCACAGCGCTGGGTGGGGCGCAAGGAGGCAGTGCGGAGCGATACGATGTACGGAGCGACGCCTACACAGCAACTAGGAGCAGCAGCGAGTTTAGAGGTGTCGAGGGACCGGTCGTCGGCTGCTCATGCGAAGATGCGATTCCACCAAAAAGAGGGAGCGAGGCGTCTGGGACTGGCCAGGACTGTACAGCAGAAGCAAGGGCGGGCAGGAGTGTGGCTGCTCTACACTTTGCTGCTGTCGAGGCATTAAAGGGTTGCGGATTGGGCAGCCAGGCGCGCCGACAGTGCGCCAATCAAGACGCGGGAAAGGCGCTGCGTGTTTGTAGAGCTGGGAGGCGGCTTGGACGCCTTTGGTGCCGTGCTGGGCTGCGGGAGGGCAGGAGCAGCCCGAGACCTGGTCCGGCCCTTGGATGGGCCCAAAACAGGTGCCTCGTTGGGCCCACACGCTGAAGCCGAGGAACTTCAGAAGGCAGATTTTGCCATACTACATCTACCATAGATTCTCAGCGCTGGTTGTTGTGGTTCTTTGCGCAAAGGCCTCATGGGGCCTGGGTCACCGCGCTTGGGGTTGGCTTGCGCCGTCGTTCGACGTCGTTCGCGACCAAAGGTGGCGTGTGTTGGTTGATCGGCACTGCTCGTAAGTTGGCATGTGTTATTCAGCAACCAGTCCTGATGTGTTGTTGCGGAAGGGACGGGCTGAGCAGGCCTAGGGCAAGGGCGGGCAAGACGTTGGTCAGGCCAACGGTAACCGAGGCAACGGAAACACCGATGGCTCGTTTGCAGCTTTGCACCATGAATTCTCAAAAGGCGATGCTGGCACGGATTTCAGCGCTATCTTTACGTCCTAAGATCGTCATAAGGGCTACGCAGCACGCGCCTCGCGCCAGTCCCGTCTTTACACCGGAACACCGCCATAAGCGAGCGACTTGACACTGAACTATCCGAGCACAGGCAGATTAATCTATATTATATTTATTATGACTTTAGCAGCTCTGTGACAGGCTTTGGCGCATTATGGCCTCCGCTTGCAGCCTTTAGGATCGAAGTCAAAGGGACGCCGTAGTCAGGCTGCCCCAACGGATTCGGAATTATCCAGAAGGGCCAGAGCTGACTAAATGATTTCTCAATTAAAAGTTATATCATAACAGCAAACACCACTGAAGGCTCACACTTGCTGCGCGTCATGCCCCAAGCTGTCAGGTCAATAGATGATTACTCAACAAGAACATTTTGAGGATCTCGCAACTGCTGTTGAATCAACAAAATAGATTTGGAGCTCTGTGTCGCTCTACTGGACCAGATCAAAGGTTGCTTCTTTAAAGCCTTTGGAACTTCCGGCCATACGAGGGAATCGGAGAAGCACGACAATGCATTATGAAGACACTTAAAGTAGCTTCAATCATTAGTTCCTGGAAGGACAGGCGTGGCGGGAAATCGGGAGCAGATGGAAGGCGCCAGCCGGCAGCAAGCTCTGGTGGACTGGGCAGCTGTCGACGAGGAGATCAAGTCCGTCCCGGCTGAGTACCGGGAGGTGCTATTCCACCCACTGAAGCATGTGGTGGAGGTGTTCAGCGCGCCAGACCCGCAAGGCTTGACGCAAGAGGTGTGCGCGGCGCAGCGGGTGCCGCAGTACACATCATGGCCTAGAAGCTACATCTCAAGCGCTCATCGGGTGCAGGCCTTGGAGGGTTCCGGCTTCGACAACCGCTGCCCGTCCTGCCCGGCCCATGGGTCATTTCGGCCCCAACTGCTTTACTCTGCCGTACTACCTGGGACGGCTGCCTGAGCCCCTGCTGTAATTCACCCACTCAGACACCCAACTCCCTACTTACCTGAACGCCTTTCACGCGGGGTGCTGTGCAACGCTCTAAACGCATGTGCCATCCAGCACTCCGAGGGTGCTCTGTGCCTGCCGGTGCTGCTCCCCAAAAGCGTCGCCCTCCGTTGTCTCTCAGTCCCGCTCCCCACACCTCACCTCACACCTCACCTCACCTCCACAGCTGCGCGACGCCTCCGAGCGCCTGGGCTACCAGCTGGACGCGGTGGTGGAGGGCTACCACGCCGGGTTCGCGCGCTCCATCCAAAACTACAGCCAGATCCTGCAGCTGTTCCAGGAGTCCAAGGAGCAGGTGGGGCCGGGGGGGTGGGGTGGGCACACGCGTATCCCACACCCCAACCCCCGCATCCCACATCCCGCAGGGTCCCGCTGCCGTATGGGGGCCGGGCTGCGCCCAGTCACACCACGTACCGCATCCCGCTCCCCACTCCGTAGCCGGAGCCGGGCTGGGACTAGGCTGGGCCGAGTCACATGCCCAGACACGTGCCTCGAGTGTCGGGATGGGGTGATGTCAGCTAGGGCAAGGATGGGGGGGGCCAGACGGTGTCAGCCCGCTGCGTTGCGCTGCGCCCCGCTGCTGTGGATCCGCAGGCTCTCAATCTGGCACGTGGCTGCGGACCGCTTCACCAGCCAGCGGCCCGGTAGCTTAGCTCAGCTCAGCTTAGCTCAGCTCAGCTTAGCTTAGCTTAGCTTAGCTTACTTTAGCGGGCCACATCACATCATAGCGGGTCACAGCCTGGCGCTGCTGTCCTAGCCGCGGGGCCGCCGTGTGCTGGCAGAGCTCCGGGAAGCTCACAGGGGTGCACGGGGTGGCGACGCGGGGGTGCTGGGATGGCGGATCAGATCGGCACGTAAGATGGGAGGACGTACGGGATACTGGGACCGGTACTGGGTACACTACTGTCGTCATGGAAACACGGGGGTGCACCGCCGCAGCGCCGCCCCCTTCTTCTCCCCCCGCCAATGCGATGCGGTGTGATGCGATCTTGGAGGCGCCGCGAGCTTGTCCAATTGCTCTGCCCGGGCTGGGTCGTCTGGGGCCTGCCTGCTATTGACCGCGGACGGAAATACAGACAGACGGACGGACGGACGCGGCCCCGGCCTATACGTGGATAACCCCCACTGCAGGTTGACTCTCTGAAGCGGTCGCTGGCGGATGCCGCCAAGCAACTGGGCGCCCATTCCAAGTACCTCAACACGCAGGTGGGGGAAGGGCGGGTCGTGGGATCGGGGCTTGCCCCTTTCATAGAGGCAGGTGGGGGAAGGGTTTGGCAAGGTTGGCTGCGGCGGGTTTTCGATTGTCGCGGACAGCCGCACACAGACCCTCTGAACCCGTCGCCCCTCCTTCCCGCCCGTCTTCCGCCTCCTCCCCTCCCTCCCTCCCTCCCTCTCCCCGCTGGCTGCCTCAATGCCCTGCCTCAACGGTGTGCAACTGGCGTGCACGGGCGCAGTGGCGCAAGACGCTGTCCCTGGAGTCGTCTCTGCGGCTGCTGGCGGACATTGGCACCGTCGCGGAGGTGCCCGCACGCGTGGACGCAGCCCTCACGGCGCGGGTGGGTGGCTGGCTGGGTGGGTGGGTTCCGGGTTGAGCCCAGGCCCAGGCCCGCGCCGCGCCCGCAGCAACTCCCCTTCCCTTAGGTTCCCTTTGCCCTCCCTCCCCATCGTGCCGCCCCTGCTGCCTTCTCCTCCTTTCCCTCCCCCGCTCCCTTCCTCAGGACTGGCCCCGGGCCGTGTCCTGTCTGCTGGAGGGCGCCACCCTGCTGGCCCACGAGGAGCTCCGCCGCGTGGGGGCCCTGCGCAAGCTGCGAGCCGACATGGTGTCGCTGGCGGGCTGGATCCAGGATCAGATGATGGACGAGCTGACGGCACGGATCTTCAGCGGATCTAGGGCTTCAACCTCGGCCGCGGCCGCCACCGGCGGCTCGGCGGCCGGCGGCGGCGGCGGCGGTGTTGCGGTGGGCTTGCCGGGCGCGGCGCAGCTGGCGGCTCTGGAGACGGCGCGGGGGCAGCGGATGCGGGGAGGAGGACCCGGAGGAGGTGGTGGTGGGGGGCTGCAGCTGCCGGGGCGGCAGGCGCCGGGCTGGCGGCGGAAGGGCCCGGAGCCGGCGTACAAGCTGGTCACGGTGAGAGGCGGGACGGGGACGAGGGGGGGGGTTGGGTGGGGTGGGCGGGGCTGGGTTGCATTGGGCAGGAAGTCTGGGGTGACCGCCCCGGGCCGCACCTCCCGCCATCCCTCAGGCGGGGGATGGGGGGAAGGTCGAGGAGGAGCTCGGAGCGCCTGCCGTGTACATGGAATGGGCGTGCACAGGGCGGGGTGGCGCGACTTATTTCCCCCACCAGCACTGAATGGCCCATGTTTTCGTGTGCAGCTCGGCACGCACCGACAGCCCGCGCGCACGCTTTCCTGTGATCTGCTCCGCATCGACATCAACACGCCTACACATGTACACACACGTCAACACAACACCGCATCCCACTGCCGAAGCTCTTTCGACTCGCTCCCTCCTCCACCGCCTCGACTCCCCCGGGAAGGAAATCCAACAGCCCCCACCCGCCGCTCAAATCCCCACCCACGCCCTGGCCACCGCACCCCCCCTCCCCCACCCCCACCCGCAGGAGACGCTCAAGAACACGCGGTCTGCCTCCCAGGAGCTGCGCAATGCGCTGTCAATGGGCTCAGGGGCCTTATCCGGACCGGGGCCTGGGCCGGGTGGCGCAGCTGCTGGTGGTGCGGGCGGGGTCGTGCGCGGTGGCGGCGTCGGAATTGGGGTCGGAGTCGGCGGCGGCGGCGACATCTGTGTGGATGTGGATGCGGCGATGCGCCACGTCTCCAGCCGGGAGCTGGTGGCCTGCCTGGCGCAGGTACGACATGACATCGTACACCGTACAGTACGGGCGGGGTTGCATACCGGTCCAGTATGGATGGAGCTCATGGGACAGGGGGTTGGGTGGGGAAGGCCGTCGTTGCGCCCGCGGACTCGCGGAGGCGCTGACCCGTGGGTCGGAACTGCGCTGGCGGTGCGGAGGGAGAGGCGCTCCGCGCCGCTCCGAGCACCCTGGCAGGAATTGTGAGGGCGCGGGCATCCCGGGGCAGTCGCCACCCGCACGTGATGGGGTCCTCTGCTTCCGACCTCCCTGGTGCGACCTGCCTCACTGCCTCGCTGCCTCGCGGGGACTTAGGGTTGTCTTGCTGCCGGTCACCGGCATGGCGCTCTGCCCGGTGTGCTCTTGTCAAATGACCCGTGGGTCGCAGGTCGGCGGCGTGCTGGAGGCCAAGAACCACGTCGCACAGCAGGCGCAAGCCGAGGTGAGCGGGGCGGGGCCCGGGGGGTGGGGTTGGGGTTGAGTGCGTAGGCGGGGAGGCAAGCACTTCATTGGACACGGTATCACAAGAACTGACCTCTCCACCTGCCTCGCCGCCAATTCTCTCCCACCTCCCCGATCGCCCCCCCCCGCCATGCCTGCACGCCGTCTCCGTCCTTTCGCTGTGGTATCGTCGTTTTCCTCCCGTCATGCCTCCAGTCATGCCTCCCGCCATGCCTCCCATCATGCCTCCCCGCGGCTCTCCCTCCTCGCCCCGCTGCCTCCCCCCCACCGTCAGATGCGCGCACTCATCGGGCGCAGCGTGGAGACCTTCCTGCAGCACCAGGCAGCAGCAGCAGCAGCAGCCAGCCACTCGGGACCGACGGCGGGGACGCACACCGGCGAGCACGGCGCCGGCGCCCTGGCCCTCGGCGGATTCGGCGGCGGCGGGGTGGACCCGGGCCTGGGGGCCCTGGGTGTGGGGCCGGGGTCGTCTCTGAGCCGGGGGCAGCGGCTGCTGGCTCAGCGACTGGTGTCGCACATGGCGGGCTCCTGCGTGCAGGTATGTGAGGGCTGGCTGCCGCTGCTGCCGCTGCCGCTGCTGCTGAGGGGAGTTTTCGTTGCCGGGTGGCGGCGCATGCGGAGGGGGGCGTGCGTGGTTTCGGCGCGGCCTGCCTCCCCGGACAGATGCCCAACCGTGTGCACACGCGAGCTCTCGCTCAGCGCCCCCTCCCCTCCCCTCCCCGCGCCGCCGGGTCCGTTCGCTAAGCCGTCTCCGTCTCCGCTGCGGCATCTTCTTTTTATCCCTCGCCGCACTGCGCTGTGCGTTCCTTTTCGCGCGCCTCTTCGCGACCCCTGTCGCCCCTTGGCGCCCCCCCCCCCTGTGCACAGGCTCTGGGTCGGCTCCAGCACGTGCTCGAGGAGCTGGCCAACGCACCCGCCACCACTCAGAGCTCAGCGCTGGACGTGCTGGTCTCCCTGCGCCAGGGAGGGGCTGACGGGGGGCCGGGTGGCGGCGGCGGGATGGCGCGGGGCGGGCAAGGGGGAGCGGCAGGCGGCGGGGGCCGGGAGCTGATGCTGATGCAGCCCGGGCGGCGACGGGGCGCGGCAGGAGGAGGGGGAGGCGGAGCGGGAGGAGGCGGGGGAGGTGGCCTGACCGCCCGGGAGCGGGCGGCGTATCTCAAGGAGGAGTATCAGAGGATGTGGGACGTGATGCAGGTGAGGACGGGGCAGGCGGGTGGGTGAGGAGGGCGTGGGACGGGGGTGTCTTATGTGGGTGAGGAACCGGCTTAGGGTTTAAGTTGTAGGTTTTAAGAACCCTAAACTGCTTTGCCTGCGCCCCTGCAGACATGACATCCCGCCTCGTCCTTCGGAAGAGGGAGCCTTTTCTTTTCCCGATAGCGTTGTTGACGGTCGCACCCCCTCGGTATCATTTTTTACCCCCTAAAAAGAGCACACACCGCACGGTCATATACCGTGGGCCGGCCCACGCCGTCCCGGACAACAAACACACAGCCCAGCCCCTCCCCCCCGCATCCCTCATCCCTCACCAGGAGGAGCTGCAGCAGCTGCTGGGCGACTTGCTGCAGGCGGGCGGCGCCCGCAGGAGGCCCACGAGGCGACCCGGGGGGCGGGGCGGACCCACGGGTCAGCAAGGCGGCGGCGGCGACGGCGGCGGCGGCGGTGGCCCGGGGTACGGCTCCCTGAGCGGCGGTGTGCAGTCGCTGCTCTCCAACCTCAACCCGGTGCACTTCCTGGAGCAGTTGGCGGCGCTGGCAGAGCGTACGGCAGACCTGGCGGAGAGCGCTCTGGGGGGAGAAGGTGGCGGCGGAGGCGGCGGGGGAGGTGGAGGTGGGGGTGCTGCTGCTGGTGCTGGAGGTGGTGCGCAAGGTAAGCACTGGGGGTGGGGCCAGGGGCGGCAGGCGGTCTACCTCTGCAGCGGGTACCTAGTGGGTGGGCCTCTGTGTCGTTCTTGTGAGCACGGAGTGTTGTGAGGCTGGGTGCAAGGTGCCCGGATGGCAGGATGGATGGATGGATGGATGGATAAATGGCGCAACGAGCGAGATGGGCAATGCGCACAGCGAGCACTGGCGCACTGGCATACCCCCTCCCTCCCTCCCTACCTACCCGGCGCCCCCCTCTCCGCAGGCGCTCGTCCGCATCAGCAGCAGCTGCAGCCGCAGCCATCGTTGCTGCAACAACAACAGCAGCAGCAAGCGGCGGCCAAACGGCCTCCGGGGCGGCGGGAGGTGGCGGGCGGCAGCCGACTGACGTTCGGGTTCGATGTGACGGTGCCCGGACTGAGGGGGGAGCAGGACCAGGTAGGCGGGGTTCTCGTGGACGCGGTACTCTGTGACGCGGTACTCTTGGATGCGTCGTGTGCTCTCTGCTGGGGGCAGCGCAGCATATGGCTTGGGGGAGTTGGGGTTGGGGCCGGCGGTGTCCACCCCGCCGCGTCGGATGTCTCTTTCCGGTACCCACCCCTAGTCCCCTACCCAACCCTACCCCGTCCCAGCCCACACATCTGTCCCCGGCGTTGCCTGGTCGCGGGATCACACACACCACGTAGCAACACGCTGCGTCGTTGCGCCTCAGCCTTCGCCTTTGTCTGTGTATAGTTTCGTTCTTTTGCTGCTTCGCTCGCTCTCAAACACGCACGCGCCACCAGGAAGCTGCGCGCCGCTGAGTTGCGCCCCCCCATCCCCACCCCGGCCTGCTCGCTACCTCACCACCCCCTTGGCTTGCTGTCCGCAGCTGGGGGCGCTCGGCGGCCTGCGGGCGGCCGGCAAGGACGCCGGCGGTGGCTACTCGTCCCTGGTGCAGCGGGCGCTAGGTGGGGCTGCGGGGTGCGCTGCGGGGTGCACTGCGTGTTGCCTGGCCCCTTACCCTCCTCCCCCCCTCCGCCCGTTGAACCCCGCGCCTGGGCACGCTTTCGCCGTGGCTGTGGGTTGCGCGCCTCCACACGCCAACACGAGCCCCAACACGACCCCAGCACCGCTATCACATCGCACCGACCTCCCCCCTCCTCCTTTTGGTTGGTGGGGTACCCCCTTTACTCCCTTTACCCCCTTTACCTCCAACCCCCTTTGGCTGGTGTCAGCGAGTCCAGTCCTCAAGCTAGTTGGGTCGTGATGACCCCCCGGGGGGGGGGGGGCCCTGCGGGAGTGGTCGCGACTCAACTCCCTCTACGCACGGCAATCCGCAACCCACAACCCGTGACCCGCAACCCGCAACCCACGACGCAGGTGACAGCCCCGGCAGCCTCCACCTGCTGCTGGAGGTGTACCTGCCAACGCTGCGCCTGGTCGGCCGGGCAGAGGAGCTGCTGAGACTACCGCCTGACCTGCAGGCCGGGGGTGCGGGTGGGGGGGGCGGCGGCGCCGCCGCGGCAGCAGCAGCCGCCCCCCTCGGCTCCTCCTCCTCCTCCTTGTCGTCCTCCTCCCCCTCTGGACCCCCCCTGGTGTCCAGCTGGCTGCAGCACTACCTGGATGAGGTGGTTCTGGAGCAATTGCTGCCGCAGATCTGGGTGGAGCTGCGGGGAAGGTGAGGCGGCGTGCCTCGCGCCTCGCACGGCTGCTGTGGTTCTGGTGTGAAAAAAGGTTCCGTCAGTCAGTCAGTCCTGTTGCATGCCTGCTGGGTTTGGGGGCAGTGGGGTCCTGGGCTCTGGTGCCGCGTGTGGTGTGCTGCAGGGTGCGGGAAGGCGCTAGGCATGGCACGGCCCGGGTAAAGAAAGGGAAGAAAGAAGATACCGCAGCGAAGGAACGGAGACGGCGTGGCCTGGGGGGCGGGGGGTTGGGACGAGGCTCGGTTCGGTGCGCGAAGGAGACCCGCCTCCCTCGCTTGCGACCGCATCCAACAAAACGTGTCAGGTGCTGAACCAGGGAGAAGAACTGCGTTCTCATTTGGATCCCGGATCCCGGCACCGCACAGCAAGCAGTAGTAGGGTTGTTTGCAGAGCTGACGAGCAGGTTGGGGAAACCCGTGCCCACAGGTGTACCGCAGCGCTGGAGGATGCGGAGGCCTTTCGGGCGCAGGTGGGTTTCGGAGCCGCCGCCGCGTCGGCGGCGGCCCTGGCGGCCGCCGCCGCCTCCGGCGGCGGCGCCGCCTCGCCGGGCGGCAGGCCCGGCGCCGCAGGCCCAGCGCCTGGCGCCGCCGCCGCCGCGTCGTCCATCGCGCCGCGGTCCGTGGTTCCCATTGCGCGGTTCATTGAGGGGGTGATCCGGGAGCTGATGGCGGTGGCGGCGGCGCTGCCTCCCTTCACCTCCGCCTTTCTGGCGATTGCGGAGCGCATCCTGGACCGCATGTTGGGGGCCTTCCTGGTGAGAACAAGAGACGCGAGGCCCCGCGGCGTGCCGGTACTTTGCGGCTGCATCGGCTCTTTTTTGTTGTTTCTTTTGGGGGGCGGCCGCTTTGGGTTCGGCACATGGGCGGGACGGCATCTTGGATGTGCTTGTACCGCGCATGCACTTGGCTGTGAAGCTGCGGTGGGAAGGGTGAGGCACGGAACGTAGGTTGCTCAGTGGCCCTCCCTCCTCGCCCCGCCTCTCCTCGCCCCAACTCACCTCGCCCCGCCCTCTCACCCCGCCCCTCCTCACTCCACCCCTCCTCGCCCCGCCCTCTCACCCCGCCCCTCCTCGCCCCCCCCCCGCCCCCCCAGCACATGGTCCGGCTGCTGTCCGCCGACTGCGCCTCCGCCCGCCTGGTGAGCCGCTCCGACGTGTGTCTAGCCATGGCGGCGGAGGGGGACGCGCCGCTGCTGCGAGAGCCGGTGGCCTTCGCGCCGCAGCCCAACGCGCTGCCCGGCGCGGGGCCGGCGGCGGGGGCGGGCGCGGGAGCAGGGGCCAACGGGTCGTCCGCCTCCGCCTCCGCCTCCGACCTGGTGTCGTTCCTGATGTCGCTGCGGACCCAGGTGAGGGTGAGGGCCCAAAAGGGGGACTTCCCAGGGAGCGGGTGTGGGGGAGATGGGGGCTCTTCTTTGTTGCCTGCCCCGGGGGGAGGGGGGTTGATTCGGTAAGGGTTGCCCCCCCCCCCCGGTGGATCGGCGGAGCGGGCGGAGCCGTACCCTCTGCGACCCGAGTCCAGCATTCAAGCGCCCGCTGGCGCCCGGCGGCGGCGGAACATCCCAATGTCTATTAACGCAATGCTCCCCAACACGCGCAGGAGCGGCCGCTGCTGGTGCCGCCGCAGCTGCGGCCGCTGGCGAGCGGCGGCAGCGGCGGCCGGGGGCCGGGGGGCTACTGCTTCGGCGCCGACGGCGACGCGGCGGAGGTGGAACTGCAGTACTTTGCGATGCGGGAGCGACCCGTGGGTCACGAGCGGCTCGTGTTCGGCCAAGGTAACGGCGCGGCGCGGCCCCCTGCTGCGCGCTTGGGGCGCCTCTGCGGCGGTGGCCTGCTTGGGAAAGCCGAGCCTGGCGCCCTTGGTGCCTCGATGACCCTAACTCGCCTCGGTGCCCCGACCGTATTCCGACCTCCGACAGCCAGCAGGCCTTGCTACGCAACACGCAACACGCCCCCTCTCTCCCTCTCCCTCCCCCTCTCCCCCTGTCTCCTCTCTCTCCATTTCTTGCTCCTCCTCTCTGTTGTACTGCCCTTTCCTCCTTTCCTCATCAGGTGGCTCAGAGCGGGCGGTGCACCTGGCGGCCATGAGCGAATCCCTGGACTACGTGGCGGAGGCGGTCATTCGGCTGACTGGGGCTGCGGCGGCGGCGGCGGAGGGCGGCGGAGGCGGAGGCGGTCCGCAGCGCCGCGGCGGCCGGGCGTCGCAGCAGCAGGCGGCGGCGGCCCTGCAGTCGGGTGCCGCCAACGTGCCGGACCTGCTGCTGCCGGTGGTGCAGAGGTGGGGCTGGGGGGGTCGATGGGGCGGGTGGGTATGTGAATGGGGAGGGGAGCCGAGGGGAGGGGAGGGAAGGGAAGGGATCCGCGCCCCCTGCGTGTCTGCCTCCGCCGCCTGCACAACCCCGCGCCCTGCGAGTGTCCGCCCCCCGGCCCCCTTTCCTGCGCCTCGTGCATTCCCTCGTGCCCCTGGTCCTGGTCCGGTCCGGTCCTCTTGTCCCTGCCCCGTCCGCCACATACTCGATGGACCCCCTCCCCGTTCCCTGCATCGGCCCCCGTTCCTGCCTTGCGGGTGGCCCGTCCCGCCCTGCCCCCCCCCCGCCCCCATCCCCCGTCCCCCGCCCCCTTCCCCCCCCCCTGCAGCTACAAGGCTCTATCGGGTCACTGCTGTCGGCTGCTGCGTCTGGAGGCTCTGCTGCTGGTGGGCTCCCACCTGGCACCTGTGGCGGCCACCAGCCACGTGTGCGAGGAGGAGGACTCCATGGAGGTGGGCCGCGGGGCGGAGGGAAGGGGGGAGGAGGGAAAGGGAAGGGAGGGGGCAGGGGGAGGGCCCGAAGGGGAGGAAGGGGAGGGTAGCTGCTGCCCAGCCGACGCGCATCGTCCGCACACCCGCTTGCTTGGCTTTGATTAATTCGTACTCCTCACGCCCCTGTCCTCTCCCCACCGCCGCCGGTATCATCAAACACTTCTAACACCGTCTATTCCGCCGCCCACTTTTGCGATATGCCGCCGCCCTCCCCAACAGCTGCACCCCAGCCTGGGCGCACTGACCCGGGCGGCGCTGCGCTGCTCCGAAGACCTGGCGCCCTTCCTGCAGCCCACCAAGCGGGCCTACGTGTTCGGCCCGGTGGCGGCGGCGGCGGCGCGGGGCGTCATGTGGCTACTGCCGGGTGGGGCGCGGATGTGGGGGGGGGCGGACGCGGTTGTGGTGTGGGGGGCTGGGGGGGGCTGTAGGGGCAGCAGGGCTGGGGGGCTGCTGGGGTTGGGTTGGGCCTGCAGGATGCACCCCGGGACCAAATCAGGGAGTGGGCTGCGGAAGCGTCCGAACGACCGAACGCTACGCGTGTGCCCCTGTGTGTGTGTTGCATGGTTGGGGATAAAATAACCTCGGACCGCTGGTAAAACTGCGTGTTACCGTAGAGCCGAGACCCCGTCGTTGGCTTGGGGTGGGGTTGCAACATGTGCCCCTGCCCGTTGCCGGTTGTCGGTTGTTGGTTGCAGCCATCCACGACGTCAACTCGCTCGGCGTGGAGCGCATGATCCGCGCACTGTCGCTGCTGCAGCCGCCGCTGACGTCCCTCGTCGCAATCGAGCCGCTGCCCAACGGAGGCGGCGCTGGAGGCGGCACAGCAGCGGGCGCCGGAGGCGGCGGCGCAGCCGCCGCAGGCGGCGGCGCCGCAGGCGCCGCTGCCGCGGCGGCGGCGGCAGCCGCCGCCGCGGCGGCCGCTGCTGTGCCGACGGTATCCGGTCCGGGCCCCGGCGCGGCCGTGCTGGCGGTGCTGCTGACGGCGCCGGAGGCGCGGGGGGAGCGCGGCCGCGTGTTCGACCGGGCTCGGTCGTACTACGGGTTGCTGCTGGTGCCGCCGGATGAGGTGGTGCGGGCGGCCACGGAGCGGCCGGGGCGGTTCATGTACGCGGAGTGGATGGCGCTGCTGCAGGCGAGTGGGGGGGGGCCTGGTTGCGTGCGCAGCATACGGCAGCAACAGCACATCCGGCGGCGGCGCACGGCGACAGCACAGCCGCCCCCGCGTCGTTTTTGCCGTTTTGTTTTTGCCGCAGTACTGATAGATGCGGCGTAAAGACAGCGCTTTCTCCTTCCGCTCCCCTTACCCTCTCTCCCTTTCCACCCCTCTTCACTCCCAACCCACCTCCACCCCTCACCCATCTTGCAAATTCACTCTTCAATCTCCCCCCAGGCCCGCGTGCCCCACCGCACCGTCACCGATGTGTCTCTGGGGGCGCTGCAGCGCTGCCTGGATCGGGCCTACGGCTTCACGCCGGGCGCCAAGGTGGCGGAGGTGGTGGGCGCGGTGGTGGGCGCCGTACAGGCGCCCGCCGAGCGGCTAGGCGACGCGCTGCTGGAGGGCCTGGTGGCGGGGAAGGACACGGTCGTGGCGGGGCTGCTGGCGGGGCGAGACACGCTGGTGGCGGGCGTCAAGGTGCCGGCGCAGACGCTGCAGCGCGTGTTCAAGCGCATCGGCGCAGGCCGGGAGGGAAGGCGCGGAGGCGGCGGCGCCGGCGGGGGTGGAGGTGGGGAGGGCGCAGGGGCGCAGGAGGGCGGCGGCGGGGAGCTGTACCGCCGGAGCACCTGAAGGGGCGACGGCGGTGGTGGCGGAGGGTGCTGCTGAGGCGGCGGGAGGGGGGGCAGGTGGGGATGCTCGTGTCGCTGCGCGGACTCCGACACGGGGCACTGCTGCGTGCGCGTGTCCGTGCGCACGTTTGGGTCGTTCTTGCGGCTGATATCGCGTCGCAGGGATTGCAAGGGACAGCAATGATTGCAGGGACTATGTGCCGGTAGTCGCGCAGCAGGCGTGCGGACGGGTCGCCGGGTACGCCCCACCACAGGGGCGGCCTTGTAAGTATTTCAGGTAGGCTTCAAGCCGCCGGGAATGGCCGCCTGGCCAGCCGGTGCCGGGTGAGGCCGCTGCTGCCTGCTGCGACGGGCTTGGTAGATGGGACCTCCAGCCACCGGCGGCGGTGGCAGCGCGCCCAAGCGCCCTGCTGTGGGCCCACACCTGCTCGCTTCCGGCACACTTGTCCCGCCCCGCCCTGCCGTCATTCGGCTCTGGAGCCCACTGTGGCGCCTAAATTCACTTCACGTCCTCGCTCCCCGCACTCACGGGGCTCAACAGCTCCGGGGGAACAGCAGCCCCCAATCGAGCCCGCGTCATTCCATCCGGTGAATAATCCGCAGTGGCCGTGACGGCGAAGGCCCCGGTCATTGTGCCCCGCCCCCGAACAGAAACCGCACTTTCGGTTCGGAAGCGATAGTGCGCTGCACCAGGGGCTGCTTGTCGTTCCCCTGCGTTGAGCACGGTTAGGGTGTCCGAGCGCAACGTCCGCAACGCGCAGCAGCAACCACTCACGGACAACACTCTTCCTCTCCTGAAAACAGCACACAGGACACAAACGCCCTTCCCCGCCCCCCACATACACCACACGCACACCCACCCGCCCCCCACCAGACACACACACGAACCGCCGCTCTGCGCCCTAGGCCGATCTGACTTGTATGCCCTGTCCTCCTTCCTGCCTGCCTGTCTGCGCAAATGCCCACGCTCGTCCTGTCGCTGTACGAGTGTTAACGAGAGATGACGTGCACCAGACCCCTCATAAAGTGCTCTTCCGAGTTTCAAGGGCCAAAGCCCAGACAGCACCCCCCCTTCCTCGAGGGCGCCTGCTCAATTCTATTCCTCCTCTCCGCCCCGCCCCGCTCCGCGACAACCCCCATACCTCCCCCCCCGGCGTTCTCGCAGCCGGAGGAGCGCCGCTTTGTCCAGTGTCCACCCACACCGGCGCCGCTTTGTCCAGTGTCCACCCACAGCTGCATCTGCCGCTAGCAATCCAGAGAGCCGCACGCAACACGCCAAGTCACCAACACAACCACACCGGCATGGACACGGGCATGCGCCCCGCATCGCAACGCGCCGGGGCCCCATCCAGACACGATTCCAAACTCCCGAAATCCGCCCTGAGACGTGGGAGTGAGGTCGCTCCGACCTACCAAGCGCCGCTCCAGAGCCTTACAGCCACACAAAAACACACACTCGTCTTCCCACACCCCTTTCTAACCCCACCGTCGGCCTGCACCCGCCCCGACAACCGGCCCCCGTCCCTGCCCTCCTTCAATCGTCGCCCTCCTCGCCTCCCTCCCCGCCTCCTCCCGCCTGCTTCTTGCTCCTGAAGGCCTCCCGCAGCTCCTTGAAGCGCTTGAAGCACTGCGCCTTGGACTTGCCGGGCACCAGCGCCGACACCGCGTCCCAGCGCTCCGCCCCCAACTCCTTGGGACACTGCTTCAGCGCGGCAACCAGCGCCAGCTCCTGAGCCTGTGCGTGACGTGACGTGGTGTGATGTGAACATGTGATGTGGTGTGATGTGAGGCGGCGGGGAGCACCGTACATTGACAGGGGAAGACGCAGGCAGAGGCAGAGGCACGGCAGGACGGGGCGCCCGAATGTCGCGGAACTGGCGGAACTTGGCAGCGCCTGGCCTGGACGTGGACAGGTGTATGGCGCCGCAGCTGATGCGAGGCGGTGTCGGCAGGGACACGGGACGCGACTGCTGTTTTGCGTTCAGGAGCATACACACACGCACACGCACACGCATGTGCACCTTGTCACGGCATCAGATTTGTGTACTTCACTTCCTTCGCTTCACAAGCGCCCGCTCTCGTCCCTGCCCTCACGCACCTCGCTCCAAGCCCCCGAATCCGCCGCCGCAGCCGCCTTCTTTCCGCCCTTGGCCGGCGCTGCCGACGAGGTCGCGCCGCCGTCGGATGCAGCGGCCGCCGCCGGCGCCGCGGGCCCGGCAGCGGAGGCGCTGGGAGACGGCGTTGGCGCCGCCGCCGCCGCCGCCGTCGCGCCGCTGCTGGTGCTGGAGCTGGCGGCCGGCTTCGCCGTCGCTGTCGTCGTCGTCGTCGCTGCAGGTGCTGCCGCGCCGGTAGCTGCTGCCCCCGCGGCCGCCTTGGCGGTGGGCTGTAGCAACCTGGCTGCCGCCTCGCCCGCCAGGTTGACCTCCACATCCGTGAACGCCTGGGGGTACCGTATGGGGGTATGGTCGGATAGGATCGGATCGGGGAGGCAGATCAAGATGGCGCGATGGAACAGCCTCGGGTACCGCCACCCAAACGGCGGCCATCCAGCCTTGTCCCCGCCCCTCGGACTGTCCCCGCCCCAGGACGCCTCCCACGCGAGCGCTGTTCGGAGGAGCGAGGGCATCGTTCAAAAGCAGACAGCACAACGCACAACAGAGCGCCAACGGGGTTCTGCGACCACCCCATCGGGCTTCGCCAAATCCGGATCCGGATCGCGTGCGCCGGAGGGCTTCGTGGCCTCCCCGCAGGTCTGCCGCCCTCCCTCCCTCTACCTCTACCTCATACCTCATACCTCTACCGACCCCCGGCCCCTCCCGCTGCGGTCTCACCTACCCTTCACGACCCCCCCTGCCCCTTCCCATCTGACCGACCCCCGGCACCCCGGCCTGCCCCCTCACCTGCGCCCTGGTGTCCGCCTGCGCCCGCACCTCCGCGGGCTTCTTCTGCGCGCCCTTCCAATCCTCCTGCGCCTTCATGCGGGTGGCGGAGGCGCCCTGACGGTCCTTCACCATCAGCAGCACCTCCTCCAACGTCCGGGTGCGGACAAAGGCCGCCACCGCCTCCCAGCGCTTGGGCGTGCCCTGCGACCGGAGCAGGAGGAGGAGGGCGGGGATTCCCTGAGATTCCCCAGTCGCAGCTACTCCTAAACGTAAGATAGCCACCCAGGCAGGGAGCCGCAGCAGGGACAGCGTGTTGCGTGACGGGTGGCGCTTGATGACCCCCGGCTGCCTGCCTCCCACTCGCCAGCCACGTCGCAGGCGCAAGCGTAAGCTGTGGCTCCTGGCTGCCCACCCACAACCGCAAACCCACAACCGCCCACCCACCATGGGGAATTTGGTGCAGGCCTTGTCTAGCAGTCGCAGCTCCTCCTCCGTCCACTCGCGCATCGCCGCCATCTTGCGCCGGTGCTCCTCCCGCGCCGCCACCTTGGCAGCCACCTCCGCCTCCTTCTTGGCAGCATCGCGCGCGCGGACCGCCTGCACGGGGCGGGGGGGGGAGCACCAGCAGGGGGAGCGACATCAGCAGCAACAGCAGCAGCCTGGGCGAGATGCGTGGAGGTGCACGCGGCGCGGCATTTGGAGCACTCGACGAGGCATCCGGTGAGAGGACAGCTTTACGATCCGGTTTTAAGGGCTTGGGGTTCTAGGATTTCTAAGGACGGCTGACTTCGTAACGTAACAGGCGGGCGCGCCCCCCCGCTCCAAAACCCCCCGGCGGCCACCCCTCCGCCGATATGTTTGACCTCCCAACCCAACTCAACCCAACCCAACAAACCGCCCCGCCCCCGCCCCCAGCAGCCGGGCGCACTCGCCTCCTCCTCCTTCTGGTCAATCCCCCGCAGCGCCTCCACCAAGAGCCCCTGCTGCGCCGCCGCCAGCGCCTCGCCCGAGCCGCTGCAGCCGCCCAGGGACTCCACCAGCGCCGAGAGCGCCTCGGGCTGCGGGCCGCGTTGATCAATACGGTGGTTACGGGGTGGGTGGCGACCCGTGGGTCAGTGAGGGAGAGCTCGGGGTGGCATGTGAGCAAGCAGGACAGGGCATGGATGCACCAGAGGACACACGTCGATCAGTGTTATGCGATGACATCGGGTCGCATCGGGGTGCGGCGCTGGTCGGCCCCACCGGCATCACCCCCGCCCCCATCCCCAACGCCCGGAGTCCGCGACAGAAGACGAGATGAGACCCAACCCCCGATCCCTCAAACCCCCAAACCCTCACAGACCGCACAACCCCTCCATCCGTGCATCCGTGCAGGTCCGCACCTCCAGCTTTTGGGTGAGCTTCTCCACATCGTCCTCGGTGACCAATCGGGAGCCGCCTGTGGACAGGCCGCAGCGCGGCGAGGGGTCCGGACGTGTCTGGTCGTCCTCTTGGGGCTCGGGGTTCTGATCGGGTGCTGGGGGGTCCGGGGGGTCCGGATAGGGCGGCTGTGGCCCGCCCAGCCACAAGCCGCAGCTAGGGCCCCGTGCCCCCCAAGATGTCGTGTGCTGCCGCGTGCGGGCTGCGCGGCCAAGAGGCCTCCTCGGTCCCTCCCAGCAGCGCAAACACTCCCCCCCCACACACACAGACAGATGCTGGGGCAGCGCATACGGCCAGCCAGCCACCGCCACTCCTCGCCCCTAAGCTCCCCCCCCCGCACCTGACCCCTCCGCGATGGTCCTCAGCCGCTTTCGCAGCTGCTTCAGCTGCGCCTTGGCCGCCTCGCGCACCTTGCGGGCCTCCTCCACAGCGCGCTTCGCCGCCTCCTCAGCAGCCCTGCGGCCCACGAGGTGAGTGTCGTCGACAACAAATGGCAACAACGGCACAAACAACATCCACAGACACGGACTGGTGGTGCTGGTGGTGGTCAGGCGCGACGGATGGATGGATGGACGGATGGAAGAGGAGATGGAAATGATGGCTCTGGTCACGCAAGGCGGGGAGCGGGGCGGAGATACCGCACGGTTGACAGCGCCGATCCCCCCAACCAAGCCACGTGCTGCCGTCTCCGCCGGTATTCAACCGATGTTCTGACATCCCCAGGTGCGGTGCTTGTGCCGGCAGCAGCAGAAGCAGCGCCCGGCGGCGGCTGAGCCCTCCTCCTCCTGCTCCCCCTCCTCCTCCCCCTCCCGGGTATTCCTCCCGACCTGCGCGCCTCCTCCTCGGCGGCCTTGCGCGCGTCCTCCTCCTCCTGGGCCTTGCGCCGGGCCTCCTCCTTCTCCGCCTTCTTGCGCTCCCTGGGGGGTTAGGGCAGGGCAGGGCGGGGGTTGGGTGGGTGGAGGATAGCACGTGCATGGCAAATACCAGTAGCAGTAGCAGCAGCAGTAGGTGCACGGGGGTCTTAGCGTTTGCAATCGGCCGATGCCGATCGGGCAAAGGAACGCGAAAGCCCACCACCCGCCACCACCACACAAGTGCAATCCACGCGGAGAGCCCTGTCTACCGTTTCACCCACTTACGAAAACGCGCACACATGCACGCATACCTAGTCAACTACACGCACACAGCAGTCACACAAGCCCCGCCCCGCCCCGCCCCGCCACTCACTTCTCCAGTCGGTCGTCCTCCTTCTTGCGAATGACCCGTGGGTCGCACTTGTACGCCGCGTCCACAAACTCCCGCAGCCGACGGCCCTCCTCCTTCTTGCCCTTCTCACGCAGCTTGGAGTTGTTGCTGCGGCACAGGGGCGGTCAGGACCGGGACAGGGAGGCGGTCAGTCGGGACCAGTCAGTCGGGACCGGTCAGTTAGGCAGTCACGAGTCATGGGCCCGGCGGGCCACCGCTTCCCTCACCGTTCAATCCAGCGGCGGTGCTCCCGGCTCTCCGCCGCCTCCACGTCCTCCTCATCCGGGTGAGGAAACTCGCGCCACGACTTGAACGTGTACCTGCGGGGACCCGGGGGGAAAGCGGGGGCGGGGGCGGGGGAGGGCGCGGAGGGTGCAAGGGGGCGGATCGGGGAGCGCTCATTTGGGTTGGCGTGCGGCGCACGCTCAGGGAGAGGCTGCGGAAGGAAGGAAGCGAGGTTGGGTGGGTGGGAGCCAGAATGAAACGCCTCAATGGTGCTGCCGCAATGGCAGCAGCGACCCGCGCCATTTCGAGACCGGCCTCTGCACAGCAACATGGCCGCGTAGAGCGCACGGCGGTGCCGTTGGCAGGACGTGGGCGTGGAGGGCCCAACATAAGGTGGCCAACAGGCAGCCAGGCGGCCAGACAGCCAGGCAGCTAGACAGGCGGCCAGGCAGCCAGGCCGTCAGGTCGACGCACCAAAAGTCGTAGAACTTGGACACGTCCTCCCAGGGGGTGCTGTCGTCCCCCACATCCGGTACCGGCTCCACGGACGACCAGCGGGCGTTGCGGCGGAAGGCGGGGCCGAACACCTGCGCCGTGCGTGCGGGGCGCCGTGCCGCACAGGTGGGGGAGGGATGCCAGTGGGCGGATAGTCATGGTGGCGATGGTGGTGGGGATGGTGGTGGCCATGATGGTGGTGGTGGTGAAACTCGAAAACGCGAAATCACACACCGGAGAGGTGCGGATTGGATGCCTCGCCTCACCCACCCCAACCCGCCCCATCTTGCCCACTTGGACTGATCTATCCCACCCCAGCCCCCACCCCCAGGCACCACCTTGAGGAAGTCCTTGGGGTCGCACTGCAGCGGCAGGGTGTCATCGAACTCGTCCGTCGAGTCGAACTCCCTGAGGAGCGGAGAGGAGCGGAGGATGAGGAGCGGAGGATGAGGAGCGGAGGATGAGGAGCGGGGAGCGGGGTGCGGGAAGGGAGGAGGCACAGCGACTGGGTGTGCCGTACATCACATCCGTGGATTGGGTGAGTGCCGATCCACTGCGGCGCCGTTTGGGTGTGTACGTCTGTCTGACTGTCTGTCTGTCTGTCTGTCAGTCTGTCGGGGAAAGGCTCAAGAGGGCGGCGACACACGTTCCCTTGCCCCGCAGTGGCGCCCGTGCCCCCGTGGCAGGGCTCGCAGCTCTCCCGCCGCTCTCATCCGCTCTCATCCGCTCCGCTCCCTCCCTCCCTCCCTCCCTGCCTCCCAGCCCACCTGCGCTTGTCCTTATCGCTCAAAGTGTCGTACGCGTCCTGAATCGTCTTGAAGTGCTCCTGAAAAACGGCGGGTCACAAGGGGCCGATGGAGGGAGGCTCCAGGGGGTCCGCAGTTTCAAAACCACTTCAAAGCCTGCTTGCGCCAAGACGCAAAAAGGACGGGCCACGCCCCGCACCCACCCACCCAGCCACCCACCACAATGCGCTCCTTCTCCTCCTCATCCGTCACGTTGATGAGCGCCTTGTCCGGGTGGTGCTCCAGACAGGCCTTCCGGTAGGCCGCCCGGATCTGCGCCTCGGTGGCGGTCCACCGCTCGTTGGCCAGTCCCAGCAGCGAGTAGGGGTCCGCGCCGTCCTTCTTCTTCACCGCCTTGCGCTTCCGGGCCTTGCTGCCCTTCCAATCCACGCTGCGGGCCGTGGCAGGGTGGGGCACAGGGCGGGCACAGGGTGGGCCGGGACACGCAGACGCAACCGTGCAGACACGTGCAGACACGTGCACACGCCCCTTCCCGGCCTCTGCAGCTCCCTCGGCCCAGCCCTGCCCGGCCCTCACCCGCCCTGCCCGGCCCTCACCCGCCCCGCCCTTCCCGGCCTTTCCTTTCGTTTCCTTTCCTGGAGCCTCACAGCGCAGCCCAGCGACCGGCAGTTGGGACCACTCGCGAGTCCACAGCCCAACCAAGCCCCGCCCCCGAGCGGCGCGGCGGCCCAGCGCCCGCAGCCCCGCGCAAACCCACATTCCATAAGGCCCACGGCACCCTCCCCGCCGGCCAACCGATCGACTGACCGCCCGACCGACCCCAACCACACATCACCCAACCGCCTCCTCCCTGCCTCCGGCCATCTCTCCCTCCCCCTCTCGCCCAGTCGCGCCTCCCTGCCGCCTCAGGCCTCACCCCGGCGGCGGCTTGTCCGAATCGGCTCCTGCGGGAGTCGACGGCTCTGAGCCCGAATCCGCCGAACCGTTGGCGGCGCCGTCGGGCTCCTCCGCCGGCGTGGGATCAACTGTGGGAGCCAGAGGGTAAGCATGTACGGCAGGTACGACGCAACGGGTGCATTGGCGGCGCAGGGCGCCGAGTTGAGCAAACAGGATCGCTAAAAGCGCGAAGAGCGCGGGGAGCGACTCCGCGGCGGCGAAGACCCGCATGTGGCCCGCCCCAGCCCCAGCCTCCGTCCGGTTACGGAGGCAACAGTAGCAGCAAGAGCAGCAGCCCCATGGCCGTCGTGAACGGGATTACCCCAGGTCCCTCAGATCCTAACATGCTCGGTGCCCCCACCAAAGCTGTGCGGGGCCTGCGGCGGACGTAAGGTCCCGGGCTCACCCCATAGGCCCGCCTGCTTAAGCGCTTTCAGGTGGAAGTAGAAACCAGCGGCGTCTTTGTTGACGCACGAGATGGGTCCCGCCACGCAGCAGACCAGCAGGCGCCCATCAGCGGTGCCGGGGCGGTGCTCCTCAACGAACTCCAGCAGGAGGCGCGACATGGCGCAAGGTGCCGTATAATCGGCGGTGCGGGTGGGCTCGTTGCCGGCGACCCGTTGCTGCCTGATCGCGCGCGGCCGCCACGGGGTGGCTTACGGGTTGCAGTGCGCTGGCTGCGTGCGATGTGAGCGACACGGGCGACCGCGACGACACAGATTCCCGCCGCCGGGCACTCCCGCAAAGGCAAGCACGGAAGATGACGCTGATTGCGTTTATGTCAATTTTAGAAGTAGGTCAATGAAGAATGGTGAGCGACGCCTGGGGAAGAGGCGTTCTTGCCGGTTAACTACCTTTAAGCGGTTTCAGGACAGTCTCTACAGACTGTCTCTCCAACACGCGCGGCCGTCAAAGCTGCAGTTTTTCCCCTAAAAGCCATAAAAATAATAATCTGATACGCGTGCCAGCCGGAGGAAGGCAGAAAGCATGCAAGTAGTACGACATACGGCGGGACTGAGCAAGGCCTTGGGAGCGCAGAACTTGCATCACAAGATCAAACGTATTGCTTATAGAGGAAGCACCGTCAGTTGACTGGCCTGCACGTTGCTGCCGTGGCAGTCCAAGCTGCACCCAGCACCAGACACTTGTTGGAACGTGACACCTGACGAATATTGGACCTAGAAGCCTGAAACCTCAGTACCAAGCAGCAAGCAACGACTTCGCGACATCGCGGAGGAAGGCGCCCATGGAGGAGCTTTAGGCCCGCGCGCGGAGGTTGCTCCGCTAAAGAGCACACCGAGCTGGGCTGAGCTCAAGCTTCAACCGTATTCATGGCTCCCCACAGCAGAAGCCGGAGCCGGAGCCCCAAGCGGCAGCGCAGGGACAGGTCAGCCACGCGCGCCTTCCTCCCCCGCAGGTCACTCCGGCTGCGCCGTCCACTGTGGCACCTTAGAAGCCCTGACCTTGCAAGGCTGCAGCTACCGAGGCGCGCGAGGCGCAGCGTGCCGCGTGTCTGTCTTCAGCAGCACCGGACCCCCCGTCCCTCACCCCGCCGGGCAGTTGCAGCCGCAGCTGAGCCCCAACTTTGGCCACGCCGACAGGCCACATACCACCACAGCTTGGCTGACCGGTCGAAATCTGCGGCTCCGGGCCCGAAGAACAGCTGCTGTTCCCGCTTACCTCCATGTGCACGTGTTTGTATGTGTATGTGTGCGTGTATGCCTATTCTATGTGGTCTGCACCGCAGGGCGGGCAGCGGCAGCCCCCGCGGTCGGAGCCGCTCCCCCAGCAGGCGCCGCTTCAGCAGCCGCAGCACCAGCCGCAGCCGCTCGCCACCCGGGGCCTACGGCAGCCGCGTCAACGGCTACTCGCCCACCAGGTGCGCAGCCGCTCGACGCGCCGCGCCGCGACACGACACGATACGACGCCGCGTCGCTCGAGGCGAGGCGTGTGCTGTGCCCCGCGCGTCCGCGCCTCGGCGCTGCCTCCCCGCACCCCCTCGCGTCGCGTTGTGCCCCTCCCTTTCCCCTTCCGGGTTCCTTCTGCGACACGCGACACCCACCGGGCGGGCAGTGCCGCGGCGCCTGCTCGCGCTGCGGCGCGGCGCTGCTGGTCCCTGGGTACCCAAAGCCCGGTTGCGACTTCGTGCTTCTCGCTTCGTGCCAGTGGCAGGGCCGCGGGCCCGTCGCGACTGTGGGCGGGCGCGGCCCTGCCGTGCAGGCGGCCCAGATTCGCCTACCTCGTAATGTCGTTTGAACCGTGCGCCACGCGTGCCCGTGCCCGGATGTGCGTGCGCTGGGCGGCGCTGCGTTGTGATGATGAGGTGGCGCTGTTTGACCCACCCGGATGTCACGTTGGCCGCAGGGGCGTCGCTTACGGCGCGCGGTTCGGCTCCACCACCAACCTCTTGGCGGCATCCAGCCGCTTGGCGGCAGCGGCGGGTCTGACTGGCGGCGGCGGCGGCGCTGGCGGCAACGGCGCCGCCGCGGGCGGCGGCGGCGCGCCGCCTCCGTGGGTCACGAACTCGAGGCTATCGCCGCATGTCAAGTGGGTGGTTGCGGGGTGGGCCGGGGCTGGAGCTGCCGGTTGGGTTTGGACTCGTTGATTCATTCGTACGTTCGTGGCGTCTGGCAGCGGGCCCGACAGGTCCTCAGGTCCGTAGGTCCAGGCAGGAGCCTCCTGAGGGGGTGCTCCGTGTGCTCGGGGTGCTTACCCTCCCTTCCCTGGACAAGCTCTGTTTCTTGCTCCTCCGCAAGACCTCGCAAGAGCATGTGCGTTATGAACACATCTGTACGACACCCTTTTACACAGTGTGCTTCACTTGCTGCTGTTCACGATGCCGTCCTGCGACAAACGACGATTGATGCCGTCCGACAGGATGGTCCTGGAGGGGCTGTACGGCAGGGGCAAGCTGGGCCCCACAGACCTGGAGTACGCCTGCATCGAGTTTCTGGAGCTGCTGGGTCCCGTGGGTGGCATGGCCGTACTGGAGGAGTTCGCCTCCCTGGACTTCTTCCGCATCCGCAACCTCACCGCCTTCTTCATCGGCATCTGCAAGCGCGTGCAGGCGCGAGCGCCGCCGCCGCCGGGGCGGCCGCTGCGCGGCCCCGACGGCGGCTCGCCGCCGCCAGGCGGCGGCTCCGCCCGCGGCCGGACGCTGAGCCGCGGAGCGGCCGCCGGCGGCTCCGCCGGCGGCGGCGGCGGCGGCTCTGCCGCCGCGGCCGGCGGCTCCGCCGCCGGACACGCAATGCGTGTCGTGAGCCGCAGTCCGGGGTCGGGGCCGGGGACACGGCGGGCGAGCCCGCCGCTGCACTTTATGCTGGAGGACGGCAGCCCGCCGCCGCGGCGGTGGGTGAGCAAGAGCCCGCCGCCGCGCCGCTGGATCAGCAAGAGCCCGCCGCCGCGCCGCTTTGAGAGTAAGAGCCCGCCCCTCCGGCGCTTCAGCAGCAAGAGCCCGCCGCCGCGGCGCCGCTGGGTCAGCCGAAGCCCGCCGCCGCGGCGCTTCGATAGCAAGAGCCCGCCGCCGCGGCGATGGGTGAGCCGCAGCCCGCCGCCGCGGCGCGGCGGCGCCGGCAGCAGCCGCAGTCCGCCGCCGCGACGGTGGGTCAGTCGCAGCCCGCCGCCGCGGCGGAATACGAGCCGCAGCCCGCAGCGTCGGAGCCGGAGGGTTTCGGAGCAAGGGCACTCGGGCTCTCGGAGCCGCTCCCGAAGCCCTCCGACCAGCGAACACCAACAGCATCAGCAGGTACCGCCGTTGCCCCAACAGCATCAGCAGCAGCGAAGTCCTTCGCCGCCACCGCCGCCGCCGCCGCTGCCCAACGGTCCTCAGCCGCCGCAGCAGCAGCAAGCGCAGCCAGCGGCGGTGCAATCCGGCGGGGCTCCGCCGCCGCCGGTAGCGGCGGCACCGGCCGCCAGTGCCAACAACGTAAGCACAAGTAGCCGTACATCGGCGTCGGGAGGGAGGGCCGGCGCCGGCGGTGTCGCCGGCACGTGCGGCGGCGCGGTCAGCAGCAGCGGCGCGCCGCCGCTGGACCGGCTTGATGACACGGCGACGGCACCTCCACCGCCGCCGCCACCGCCGCCACCGCCGGCGTTTTCGGAGATGGGGCGCACGGCCGATTACGGGCAGCCTGACTCGGCTGCAGCCGCAGCTAGCGGACCCGCTGCAGAAGCAGTGGCAAGCGCCGGCGCTGCTGCCAGTCCGGCTGACGCCGGCGGCTGTGGCGACCGGGGTCTGGCTGGATCGGCGGAGGCGCCGGGCGCTGGGCAGTGGAGCGTCGGTTGTGGCGGTGGTGGCTCGGAGGGAGAGGGGCGGAGCTCGGCCGTCGACAGGTGAGGGACCTCGGGGGCGCTATCGGGGTTCGTCCCCGGCGGCTCTGTTCTCTCAACTGGTCGATCGAGCGACGGGGGCCGGGGCGGGGAACTCATCGGACGTGGGGACGCGAGGAGAGACGTTGGGGCTGGGGCGGGGGAGGGAGGCGTGGGACAGATATCAAGGGGGGAAGCGGGGTAGGCAGCCACGGGGGCGTGGGGGGCGGATGAGTGGCGGGGGAGGCGGGGGCGTGGCGTGTTCGCAGCAGCGGCACCGTGACTCGCCACTTTTGGGGAGGTGACCCTGCCTTGTTTGTATGTTTGTTTGTGGGTCGCGTCGCACGGCCAAACCCAGGCTGCCAGCAGGCAATGGGGTGATGGACGTGAAACTGTGCCTCCTGCCGCCTGCCGTGCCTCCCCCCGCGGCCCCGCGGCCCCGGGGCCCCGCTACCCACCTCTCTACGTCGAGCAGGCACCCGTCGGCCTCAGCCGCCACAGACCTGGTTCCGGCCCCTCCGCAGCAGCCGCACCCACAACAACAAGAACAGCAGCAGCAGCTGCCTCAACACCAAATGCAGCAACAACAGCAGCAGCAGCAGCAGCAAGCGCAGGAAGTCCGGCATCCACCGCCAAAGCCGCAGCAGCCCGATCCGGCGCCTCCGCCGCCCCTGGCCAAGGGCCCCAGCGTGATAACGGTGACACTGCCGGCAGCCAGCTCGGCGGTCCTGCAGGCAAGGCCCGCCCTCATGCCATCGCCAGCCCCCGCCCCGGCGGCCCCCGCGCCGCCGCCGCCACCACCACCGCCGCCGCCGCCGCCGACAGGGGCGCCGGCGGCGCCTCCGGCGCCCACCTCGGCTCACGGACCAGGCGGTCATGGCTCCTCCCGGAGTCATCACCACATCCACATCCATAACCATAGCCACAGCCATAGCCACCATCAATCGGAGCAGCCGGCGGGGGACAAGGCCGCCGCCGCTGCTTCAGGCAGGGCTGCTGCAGCGGTGGGGCCTGCGCCAGCGTCCTCAGGAACGTCTGGATCCGGGATTCGAGATCCAGAGTTCGGTACTTCTACGGCGCGAGCGGCGGGGCCGGGGCCTGGGGCGGCGGCTTCCAACGGCGCGGCGTCGTACATGCCAGCCGTTGGCTCGAGCACCACCGCCGCCGGCACCTGCGCCGCCGCCGCGGCGGCAGCAGCAGTCGCCGACGCCCTGGCGGGGGCATCAGGTTCGGGGTTCGTTTATGGTTTTGGATCCGATGACGGCGGCGACGCAGACGCGCTTCTGGATCCGGCCGCCTTGCTCGACACCCGACTTGCCGCCGCGGCGGCGGCGGTCCTCCAGGCCACCGCTGCCGCCGCCACCGCCGCCGCATCCCCCTGCGTCGCCGGCGGCGGCGCAGCCGCCGCACCCCTCGCCGCCCCAACCTACGTCCCCGAGCCAGCAGTACCCGTTGGGGCCTATCCGCTTGGCGGCTGGCTGGGAGCTGAGATGGCGGCGGATGCCGCCGCTGCCGCCTGCTGCGGTCCCGAGGAGCCTGCAGAGGCCGCCCCTAACACGACCTGCAGAGCCAATGAAGCGGCGGCGGCAGCGGACGCTTCCGGGCCGGAGGCACGCCGCGGCAGCGGAGGCGGCGGTGGGGGTGGAGGTGGAGGGCTGGGGGGGTTGGCGCTGGGCGGCATCCTTTCGCAGGCTCTGACGGCGGTGGCCGGCGGCGGCGGCAGCGGCTGCGAGGGCGGCGTGTTGCGGCAGGCGGTGACGGAGCACGTCAAGGAGGCGCTCAAGCCGGCGTGGCGGGCCAACAAGCTGACGAGGGAGACATTCAAGGCGGTGGCGAAGAAGGCGGTGGATAGGGTGCGTCAAGGACCCGTGGGTTGGGTTGGAGGGACTGACCCGACCCGTGGGTCGTGGGAGGGGACGCGCGGGGGCCCCACGTTTTCGCCGTATAGGAAAGGCGATGCACAAAAGGAGGACAGACCAGATTCACGCGCGCCGTAGGCGCTGTGCGAGCGTTACCAGGGAGGTGGGGGCAACGTTGAAGGGCCTGTTGGTCCCGATGTCACCAATGGGGGGGAAACCCGAGTCCAAAACAAAACCGGTCTGAAGCGTGCAACAACACGTGGGCGGCGGCAGCTTGTGCCCGCGACTGCGCGCCTTCCGATTCGATCCGATCCGTTCCGGCCCCTCCCGCTCCGACGCTGCCGCACCGCTCGGGGTGCAGGTGCTGGTCACCCTACCGAACAACGGCGTCGGCAGTTTGTACGACTGCCCCGCGACCGTTGCCGCGTTCTTCAGCGAGGCGCGGCGCGAGGGCATCGGGCGACTGGTGGAGGCGCTCCTGCAGCGATTGGCGGCGGGCAACGCGGCCTCGGCGGCGGCGGCGGCGGCAGCCGCCGCCGCCGCTGCCGCCGCGGCGGCGGGTGGCGGCGGCGGCGTCGCGTCCAGCACGGACTGCACCGTGCAGGGCACGGCGGCCTACTGACTGACTGACTGACTGACTGGAGGCGTCTTCGCCAGGGGGAGGCTCGGGGAGCATGGATCGGGCAGGCCTGGTTGAGGTCGAAACCTTGGCTGTCGCATTCAGGCGCTTCGGCTCGGCCGAGCCCGTGGGCGATGCACACGGATGTGCGCATTCACCGACAGCTGCCGGCGGCGGCGGCGGAATGTAGGATATTCGTGCGAGGCTGGGAGCGCGGGCGGAGGGGAGAGCACTTGCTCGTCGGCAGCAGCAGCAGCAGCATTGCGGCGGCGCCTCGGCGACGCCCTTCATCTTGACATGTTTTGGCGCGAACGAATGGACATGATTGCACGCACGCTTTGTACTGCAAGTACGGACATGGTGACAATATTGCATGCATGCATATGCACGCGCTCCTCCCGCGCATCTCGCCCGTGTGCTCGCAACTGCCGCAACCCGGGGGAAGCAGGGGAAAAGGGGGATGACTTTCTGCGTGTGTGTGTGGCGACGGCGGCGCCTTGTGCTGTGTGGCATGTGTGTTGCGCTGCGGGAGCGGAGTGTTGCGGTTGCTGCAAAGTTTCGCTTTCCTCGGGGCGCACGGCGAGTGTATGCGCTCCGTTGTGGTTGCATGCTGCGAGCCACATGGGGGTTGCGGGGGCATGGGGCTGAAATGGGACACGGGCGCTTTTGCCCCCGGCTGCGTGTGTCGGCGCCGCTTTGGCTTGTTTGGTGTGTGTATGTGGGGGTGGGTGGGGTGGGGTTGTGGGGGCTTTCGTGATCTTCCAGCCATGGGCTCGTGATCCACCAAGTTCAAGGAGTACCAGTATGGCATGCCGCCATCTTTGCATCTCTGTACATTCCAGTTGTTGCCAAATCCCTTAACACACGGTTTTGAGCCCCCTCTTCAGATCTCCCGAGCCCCCCCAGATTAAAGAGCGCCCTCGGGCACTTCCCAGCTGCCAGCCGCCTCTGCAGATTCCGCCTCTGCGGTGAGGAAAAGCAGACTCGCCTGCTTTGGAGCTTTGCTGCAGCAGACACGTCCGGGAGGAGACCCATCCGGGCGCTGGGGGTGCCTGCTGCGCCGCACACACGATACGTCTGCCATGCAGGAGTTGGGTGTGTCGGCAGCGCTCGGTTTTGTCATTGCGGTCCGTCAAATGATCTACTGGAGTAGGTAACGGGCCCGCACCGCGCCGACGTCTCCACGGGCAGGAAACATATGTACAAGTTCCTTCGCGGCATCCTGATGCCGCTATGCTGGTCGTTTGGAGGAACACCCGCGTCTGCGGGGGCGCTACGCCCACCCACGCGGCCAGGCCACACGGCAAACGCTCTCACTCTCTCCCTCAACCAACGCTGCACTGCACCCGCACCGCACCCAGCTCGGCACCACCCCCCAAGCGCGTGCCACCAAGCGCTGGCTGGTGTGTGGATGCGGGTGTGCACCCTACAGCGGCTGCTGCTGCTGCTGTCCATCCCCCGCCACCCCGCTGTCCTCGCAGTCCATCGTGCCCGCCCCGCAACGGCCCCCACCGCGGCTGCCGACCCCGGGGCGACCCCCCCCCCGAGGGCTCTGGGTGGGAGCCGCAACGGCATCCACCATCGGACCACAGCACGTGGACCGCCCTCAGGAGCCCCTCAGGGGTACAGAATGCCCATGCTCGCGCGTGCCCTCGGCGGCGGCTGCGGCGTCCCAGCCCCGCCCCGCACGGGCGCCGAGGCGCAGTGACAACCCAGGGCAGACGCGGCCGAGCCGCTGCCGCCGCAGCCGGCACGCCCGGCGCCACTGCCGCCACCACAGCCGCAGCAGTTGCGGCCCGGAGCAGCGGCGCGGCGCGGGCGCTGCCGCCTGCCGCGCACGTCTGTGTCCTGTCCTCCTACATATCGCCCATGCTCCACAGCCGCGCCTCCAGCTCCTTGGCCGCACGGAGGTTCTGCTGCCTGCGGGCGTGCGGGGGCGCGGGCGTAAGAGAGTGAGCAAACACCGTATGGAGGCAGCAAGAGAGCAAACCGGTGAGCGACAGCGCTGTATCTTAACACCAACAACACACCTCAAACCACAGTGAGTGTTTGCGTGTCAGTGTGTTCGTAACTCGACTACATGTGCGATGCCCGATGCGTCTCGACCATGTGTCCAGCAAACACCACCCACCTCAATCGGTCCCTCCCGGGAGCAGTCCACCTCACGAAGGGGACGGCGGCGTCCCGGGTGGCCGAGCACATGTGCGGCGGTGCACGCAGTGAAGCAATGCGGGGGCCCCAGGCGGCCCCACCCTGCCCCCACAACACCCTCACCTCCCCCAACGACCACACCCAGCGGAGCACAAAGACCAGTACACCGGCCCGACAACACGGCAGACGTCAGACGGCACCCACTTGAAGAGGTCGGCCTCGAAGCCGTTGCTGCGGTTGACTCCGTCCCAGTGGCGGCCCGGGCGGATGTTGTAGCGGTTGG
This sequence comes from Pleodorina starrii, assembly GCA_030267565.1. NCBI lineage: Eukaryota > Viridiplantae > Chlorophyta > Chlorophyceae > Chlamydomonadales > Volvocaceae > Pleodorina > Pleodorina starrii. The sequence continues at coordinate 1,025,657 of BRXU01000015.1, forward strand.
CTGGCGGCGCCACTCCGCGCTTCAGCCAGCTGTGCGGGGGCACCTCCTGGGGAATCTTGAAGCCTGCGGGCAGGGGGGGGGGCATGCGGGGGCAAGGAGGAGCAGCGAGGGAGAGGTCAAAAGGGGCCGCAACGAGAAAGGCGAGGGGGGCGAACCAGAGGGGCACGGGGCCAGGGGCGGGGGTAGGGCGGGGCAATGGCGAGCGCGAGAGGCCGGTGGGGCACTGCGGACAGACCCGGCAACAAGGACCCTGGCTCCATGGGGCATTGAACCGAGGGGAATCTCCAGGGAAGTAGGAAAACAACTGTCTGTCAGTTATGACTGCACACCGCCGACAGTGACTACAGTAAGTGCACGTCGCCCTGCCGCAGTGCGAGCGAGCTCGCACCTGACTTGCTGAGCTTGTCGGTGTCGTAGCGCTCCGTCAGCGGCGCCGCCTCCGCGGCCGCCGCCTGCTGCTTGCGGCGAGCCAGGTGCGCGAAGGGGTCTCCGAAGCGCACCCGGTCGCGCATGGCGGCGTCGTGGGAGGTGTCCACATCGGAGCGGGCGAAGGGGCGGGCGGCCTGAGACACGGGGCGCGGGGGGGGTTAGGGAGGTCAGGGAGGGAGTTGGGGAGTCAGGGAGGCGGGTTGGGGGGGTGGGGGTTTGAAGAGTGAATTTTGGGGGGTGGGGGACGGCATGGATGGGGAGGGAGGCATGGGTGGGAGCGGTCCTGGGCGGCGGCAGTGGCGGCCTTGGGCAGTGGTGGGTGAGGGCCGCCTTCACGGTGGAGGCCGCCCAGGGGCCTGGCTGCTGGGGCTGTGTCCGCCCGCCCAGCCATACCGCATCTACTCCAGGCGCGGCAGACCGCACGGCACGGTACTGCACGCGGAGGGGAGGAGGCAGCGACGGCGGGTACACCCCCTGGGAGCAGCGGCCGGCAGCCTTATGAACCGCGCGCTGCCGCCGCCGCGTCCCACAGCTCCCTTCTCCCTCATTCCTTTCCATTGCTGGGCAGGCGGATGGGGCAGAGCTGCCCATCCGCGTAGCATGGACCTTCGCTGCGCCCTCGCACCGCCTCGCCTCGCCCCCCGGGTGCTCCTCATCTCCTCATGCCGCCACCATTGGCGGCGTGCGGCGCCACGAAGCACCGTGGCTCCCACGCTGCCTCCCGCACCCGCCCGCAGCCTGCCCCCACCTCCCGGCCCCCTCCCCCACCTCCTGGGGGAGGGGGCCTGTAACTGCGTTGCATTCCCTCGCCCCGGGCCGTTCTAATTACCCCACCTCCTCCTGCATGGCCCTCATCCGCTCCTCCGCCTCCCGCTTCTGCGCCAGACCGCCTCGCCACTCCAGCGTCTGGTCCTCGTCGTAGACGCTGGGCTTCTTGCGCGCGGCGCGCTCGTCCTCCTGAAAACACGCACACACACCGGGGGTGAGGAAGGGCAGAAGCAGCGAGGACACCGATAGACCGGAGCAAAGGAGGGACAGGTGGGTGGCATGCGAGGGCGAGCGGGGCGAGGTCATCGGGATGCGCCCGGCACCGGCACCAGCACCAGCCGGGGAAAGCTGCGAGGCTGAGGTCCAGGTCGGGTCGGGTCAGGGGGCGACGCGGCAGTTCGAGCAGCGTTGCAAGAGTGCAGGCATGGTACTACTGATTGCAGCAACCAACGGGACCGGGGGAGGGCAGCAGGCAACACAAAGGGGGGCACATCCCATCCGGTGTCGACCCGCTGTCACATGCGGGTCTCAGCTCGCGCCCCCCCACCTTGGCCTTGCGAGCCTCCTCCGCCGTCATCACGCGGCCAGTCGCCTTGTCGCGGTACACCGTCTGCGCGCCGCGGCCCTCGGCGTTGCGCCTTGCGGAGGGGCAGGGGCGGGGGAACGGGCAGGGACAGGGGAGGCACCACCGAGGAAACACAACCGGTGTCAGGGATGATGGGCAGACTCGCCCGTGCTGCTGCCGCAGAGGAGTGGAACGCACAACCAGCCCGTAAGAATGTGCGCGCGCGAGCTGCTCTGAAGACGCAGCTCGTCGTAGCCGGGAACTACAGCTGCCGCTGGCGGCTGCCAAGTGGCCGCATGGCCGGATGCTCCGGAACCACTGGATGCCCCGAAACCCCAGCACCTCGCCCCCGGCTCAAGTGTGAGGACGGAGGGCCGGAAGCAGAAGCTCCACTTGCGGGTTACCCTGCCGTTGCCCCCCGCCCTCTCTCTCTCTCTCCCTGCTGCACTAGCCCCCCCCGGGTCAACACGACACCGCATCATCTGCGGCAGTGCGTCCCGTCCCGAGCCAACAAGCCCCGATCCCCTCCCTGCGTTGCCGACAGGGCCGTCGGCGGTCGGAGTACATGGGGCCTCTCGGTGGCTGTGGGACCCAAGGGCTGCGCTGCTACACTGCTAGGGGCCTATGCCCGCACCTGCGCTCCTCCGCCTGCTCCCTCTGCGTCCTGATGTCCGCCGCCAGCTGCTCAGCGCTGACGAGACCCGCAGCCGTACCATCACCCATGCGGGCGGGAGGGCCCTCCTGCTGCGACCGACCCGCGCCCGCGGAGGGCCCCGACCCTCTCCGCGGCGGCTCGGCGTCCGGGCTGTCGAGTCGCTGCCGCCGCCGCGGTGGCGATGCGTCCTGTACGGCATTGCGCCGCGGCGGCGATGCGTCCTGTACGGCGTTGCGCCGCAGTGGCTCGGCGTCCGGGCTGTCGTGCCGCTGCCGCCGCCGGGGCGGTGATGCGTCCTGTACGGCATTGCGCCGCGGCGGCGATGCGTCCGGGCTGTCGTGCCGCTGCCGCCGCCGCGGCGGCGACGCATCTTGTACGGCATTGCGCCGCGGCGGCTCGGCGTCCGGGCTGTCGTGCCGCTGCCGCCGCCGCGGCGGCGACGCATCTTGTACGGCATTGCGCCGCGGTGGCTCGGCGTCCGGGCTGTCGTGCCGCTGCCGCCGCCGCGGCGGCGATGCGTCTTCTACGACCCCGCGCCGCGGCGGCGACTCATCCCATGATGCGTTGCGCCGCCGCGGCGGCGACGCGTCCGGGCTATCATGCCGCTGCCGCCGCCGGGGCGGCGACGCGTCCGGACTGACGGAACGCCTGCGCCGTCCAGCCGCCCCCGCCGCTCGGGCTTCAGCCTCCGTGGCAGGCACCCAGCCAGAGCCGCTCTTTATCTGCGGTATTGCCAGAAGGCTGATTTGGTCTGGGAGGGTCAAACAACTGCGGCCCTCGGTCATGCAGCCATACACATCCGGCCAGCGGATACGCCCTCGGCAGAACAAGCGTCGTGCGCGAGACGATGCACCTCCTTACCTTCTTCACTTGCTGCATCAGCGCCGCAGCCTCCTCCGGGTTGGCAATCGTCGGGGCCTCTGCAGAGTGTACGGACATCCGTCAGGCAGCGTCGGGAGGGCCACGCTCTCAGGCCGGCAGCGCGCTGGAAAAGGCTTACCTTCCTCCTCCTCATCGTCGTCGTCCCCCGCCAGGTTCGTGCGCTTTCCTGTGAGCGTGCCCCGGCCCGTGGGGTCCACCGCGTGGAACCCCGAGACGTCCTGATCTACAATGCGTATGGCGCCGCCTGTGTCCGGTGCCGCTTTCTTCTTTTTTTTGCGCTTGACTTCTCCAGAGCCGGCTTTTCCGTCGTCTCCAACGGCGTAATTCTTCGCCAAGTACGCTTGGAGAGCGCTGTTCTTTGGTGCGGCATCTGATTTTTTTGTTTCGTCCGCGCGTAAGGTTGATCTTCCAGCAAACAAGTTATCGTCCTTGCTAGCGCGGGTTGTTGGAATCGTTTGACGAAACAAAAAGGACATTTTTGTCAACTTTTCTGAGACTCACAACATGCCGTGTAAAAACAAAGATTCAGCAGCATCGCAGTTTAAAGATGAACACAGAGAATTTGGATGCAGGGATGCGCTCTTGCGCAGCGGCCCCAAGAAAAGTAGTTGGTACGAATAACTGGCGTCAAAATATTGAACTTGCAAAATTTGGTGGTGACGAATTCTACCGCGCGTATGCAACGCTACACCATGAGCGAGTGAGGCTCAAAACGTTCCATTGGGACAACCTCACTTGCGCGTTTCCGCGGGCGTGCAGGCCACCTCCTTGGTTCATGTCATCATGCATCGCAACTTCCAAACATGGATGAAACGTTAGTGATACCTCGATCTGTACATGATCTGCTGCCGTAGAAGCTAGTGTACGCCCGGCTACGGGCGAGGCTGCACCCCGCCTCTGCCGCGGAACACATTCCATATCTCATGGAGCAGGAAGATGAATATGGAGGACTGTTCTTGGTCTCGGTGGACGACCTCGGCGTGCAGGGACTGTGGGCCAACTCGAAAGACGTGAGTCCCGGCGCTTCGCGAGCGTCGAAACCCGGACAAAACCCCAACATAACTCCCCCACGTTAGCCCACTCCCACCCTCAAACTGGACCGTCCGCTGGGCCCCGCTCACCTCCCACATCCCACCCCATCCCACCCTACCTCGACCAACCGCGGGGTCCCCAGTTCGCCTTCCTCGCCGTGTTAAGGGTCCGCTCCTCAAAGACGAAGACGCCGTCTCCGTCCCTTCCCCGCGCTATCTTTTTTCTTACCCATCTCGACTAACTGACTGCCTCCCCGCACCGCACCATCCGGATCCCCCCAAACCCCCTCTCCCCTTCCGCCACAGCTGCTGGAGTCGCGGGCCGTGCTGCACAACCTGCTGCTGCACAACAAACTCGGGCGGGCAGTAAACGTGGACCGACTGGCGCTGCAGTAAGTGTACGACAGTACGGCAGGTCCGTAGCACAGCCCCATTGCCATTCGTCTGTGCTTCTCCTGTATCCTGAAGTTACATCGCTTCTTTGGTTACTGTTTCTCTTGTTTTCGTATGCTTTTCTGCGTGGCTGAAGCGGTTCATGAGCCTCCGGGTTCGTTTGAGCCGTACGAGCTCGTTGAAGCTTGTAACATCATCATCATCATCATCAGCCCCACAGTGTATTGCAGCTCAACAACTCCGCCGGCAAGCCGGCCCCCTCAGAGCGGCGCCGGCCATCGGCCGCTGCACATGTGGGGGGGGTCCCTGGAGGGGCGCGCCTCGCTGCACACGTGCGGGCCTAAATGGGTCCAGGACAGGACAGGACAGGACCGCGACGACCCGTTGGCGCTGCACTTGCTGGGTCTCCTCCCTCGATCCCTCCCTCCCGGCTGTCCGCCGGCCCCCTTCCTTCCCCCTCAGGTTCGTGGCCAGCGGTGACAAGCGGCTGCAGCGGCTGCGGCCCTTCGCACACAGCCCCGTGGTTTGGTTCCGCCACCCGTACGTTCACCTGCTGCTGGTGGGAGGGGGGAGCGGGGGGGAGGGGGGGGAGCCGGGACGGGACCGGGACCGGGGGTTAAGATAGGGAGGTAAGAAAAACGACACCACAGCGGAGGGACGTAAGACGTAAGATGGGGACATAAGATCGGGGAGGGTTGGTGCTGGGGATGCCCGCCCGCCCGCCCGCCCGCCCGTCCTGCGGCGCGACGCGACGCAACGCGAGCCAAGTGTGTGCGCCGCGCGACTCCTTGGACTCCTCCCCCCTTGATGGTTGCCAGGTATCCTCGGTGGATGCGGCCGACTATCGCTCCGTCCTCAAACCCGCCCTCAAGCGAGCCATCGCCGAGCTGGAGCGCGACTGGGGGGGGCCGCCCGCGTCCGCGGCCCCGGGGGCGGCGCCGCTGCCGGCGCCAAGCGGCATGGGGGCGTTGCTGGGGGGAGGGGGAGGAGGTGGTGGCGGCGCGGCGGCGGGGGTGCTGGGGGCGGAGTGGCTCATCGTGTTTGTGCGGCCGTCGGAGGTGGATGTGGCGGACAAGGGCGCCAAGAAGGTGGGGGGGGGGCGGGTGCGGGTGAAGGTGTGGGCGCCTGTGGTATTGGCGATGCTCCGGTGGTGGGAGGTGGGAGGGGAGCAGTGGATTGGGGACTTCAGGGACTGGCCTGGCTGTGAGGTGCGCGTTGCAGCCTCCACGTGCGTGTCGTTTTCACGCCTGCCGTACGCTTTGCCGTACAGGTGTACGACAAGCTGAAGGACGACTTCTCGCCGCGGGGCCGTACCCGGGTCATCCGTGTGGATCCGCCAAAGGGCTATTCGGCAGCCGCAGTGGCGGCGGTGGCGGCGGGGGGCGGGCTGCCATTGGCAGGGGTCATCGGCGCCGCCGCTGAGACGGGCGGCAGCTGGGCCACGCCGCGCGGTGTCGGCGGCGGCGGCGGCGCCGCTGCCGCTGCCGTGCCTGGACTTCCCCCTGGTCTGATGTCCGGTGGCGTGCTGGGGTTGGAAGATCTGGAGTGCTGTCTGCGGGAGTGTGTGAGGAGCAGCTTCGAGTCCCGCCAGGCGGCGTACATGGCGGAGGTACGGCAGGCGGTACGGCGTGACTCGGACCCCACTCCCTTGCCCTCTTCCCCTTCCCCCTGCCTGACCTGTCCTGCCCGACCCGTGGGTCACCCCCAGGTCCAGCGGCTGGCCAACGAGCGCCGCGACCCCAACTGGTCCTTCGCCTCCCTCTACCTGGTGAAGGACTCACTGGCGCTGCTGCTGGAGGGGTGCGGTCTGCACACGGAGGCGTACAAGGAGTGAGGGGGGAGGGAGGGAGTGGGGAGGGGAGGGGGAGAGGGAGGGAGGGGGACAGGGGGAGGGAGGGCTGTTTTGTGGGTGGGCGGCTAAGGGGGGTAGGAAAGAGCAAGAGGGCTAGCAGACCTAACGGAACGGGACAGAGCAAAGGGCGGCAGACAGGGGGCGGCACATAGGTCTCGGGGGGTGGGCGGAGCGGGGCGGGGCGGGTGTTGCCGCGTCCGACGGAGCCCTGCTCCGGCGTGGGGGTTCGCCTAATTGGTTGGTCGGTTGACTGGCTGGCTGGTTGGTTGGTTGGTTGGCGCAGGTACGTGGAACTTGAGGCGGCCTATCAGGAGACGCTGGAGCGACAGCAGCAGCAGCAGCAGGGGGGGCAGCAACAGCAGCAGGGGCAGCCCGGGGTGGTGGTGGAGCAGCAGGGGGGTGGGGGCAGCCCGCTACTGGATCTGCAGGAGGACTATTTCGGTGAGGCTGAGGCTGACGGGGGGGGAGGGAGGAATGGGGTAGGAGGCGGCCGGGGGCGGGTGGGTGGGTGGGTGGGGGCTGCGGGAGGGTAGCGGCGGGGAGTGGCGGCCATGATGGTGGGGGGATGCGCGGTTCGTTGGAGGACAGCGGTCCTTCTGGCGGCCTCCTCTGTCACCCACCCACACACACACATACGTGCTTACATGCGACCGTGCTGGAATGCAGCCAGCGAGCAGCACTGAAAGGAAAGGGGTGGCAAGGGAAAGGAAAGGGGTGATAAGGGGAGGGGTGATAAGGGGAGAGGATGGGTAATACGGGGAGGGGAGGGGAGGGCGCTGCGTTTTGCCGTTCCCACCGGATGTGCGCTTCGCGGCACCGGGCTGCAATCCGCGGGGCTCCAAGAGCGCCCACCCGGGGGGGGGGGAGGGGAGGGGAAAAGAGGGGTCAGCGCAGCGGCGACGCGATCATGTCCTGCATCGTCCTGCCCCCCCCCCCACTCCCTCAGGCGCCATCGGTGACGGTGCTGAGGTGGCTACGCTGACGAGCGCCTCGTGGCGAGCCATGCGCCGCTCCGTACTCAAGAGGGCTGCGGTGCAGGAGTTCAGGTGGGGGGCTCCACACCACACCCCCCTCCCCACCACCACCACCACCACCACCATCACCACCACCACCACCATCACCATCCGCGCTCAATGCACCCCCCCTACACACACCGCTGCCCCCACCGCTGCCCATCGCCGCCACTCACGCGGCATGGCGACATGGCGACAGCCACTCGTCGCTGATACCCCGCTGATACCCGCTGTGGGATTCTGACCGCATGCGCCCCTCCGGCAGCCTGCAGCAGTAATACAGCGCGCCACGTAGACACACAAGCGCACACACATGCACACACACATGCCGGGCACGCACGCACACGGAGGACAGGCACACACACCCGCGCACACACACATGCGCCTCGTCCACGCACTCACTCACACACACCCTCACCCTCGCCCGCCCCCTCGCGGCCGCAGGTTCCGTCAGTACCTCTTCGCGTCGCAGTCGCGGCTGCTGCTGCGGCTGGGTCGACCGGTGGACGTGGCTGAGCGGGGGCTGCGCTTCATCGGCGCACTGGCTTCGGAGCTGGGACAGCGGGAGGAGCGGGCGGCGGCGGCGGCAGGCGGAGGGGGAGGGGGAGGAAACGGCGTGCGGCCGCTGTTTAAGGAGGTACGTGCTGTGTTGCGTTTGTGTGTTTGCGAAAATGGATTACGGCGTGACGGTCTGTGCGGTCTACCCTACCCGCCTCTCACCCTAAACCCCACAAACCTCTAAACCCCGGTGTGTCTCGCAGGCTTGGACGCTCTCCGCCTGCCTGTCAGTGGTGGGCGCAGTGACAGCCTCAGTGTTTGGTCGCGAGGCCGCACACGCACACGCGCATGTGCCTGCGCCGCCCGCCGTCCCAGGGGGTGGTGGCGGCGGCGGCGGCGGCCAGGCGCCCAACACCCACACGGGTTCCCCCTTCTGGGAGGCGGCCGGCGGCCCGGGCCCCGGTGCGGAAGCACCCGCGAGTGGGTCGGGGCGGGGGCGGGGGAGTGGGAGGGAGCGGGGGCGTTTGTATAAGTATGTGTGCATGTGTGAGAGTGTGGGGGTGGGGGAGTGGGCGGGGGACATGGTGTTGATTTGTTCCAGGGCGTGACGTAACATGGGTGTATCAGATACGACACGATACGACACGATACGACACGATACGACACAGTCCAGTTATGAAGACATTGACATCACAACACTTCTCATCACACCACAGGGGTGGGTCGTGGGTGACGGCCTGTCACCTGCAGGTGCGTCCTCGTCCCCCCTTCCCCCACTCGCTCTCCCTCGCCCTCCCTCGCCTCACTCCCCAAGGCTGCGAGCACCGAATGGTTGGTATGATATGATACGGTATGGTGTGGTATGGCCTCCCCGTGCTGCAGGCGCCGGGCCGTCCTCCGCCGCTGCCGCCGCCGCTGCTGCCGCGGCTCGCGCTGCTCGAGGCGGCCTCCGGGGCGAGCCCAATGCCGCCCGGTCCGCCGCGTCTCGGGCGGGCTCCCACAGAGGTGAGAAGCCGAGGACAGTACGGCTTGTACGGCTTGCTTGTTGGTACGGCTTGTACGACTTGCTGATACGGGTGGGCGGGCTGCGGCTGCGGCTTGTTTGTGCACAGGTGGGGTACTTGAGACTGCACATGGGACTGAAACCCCACCCACATGAAAGCCGTCCCGTCTACACACCCACACCCACGCCCTCACGCCCCACATCCACGCCCCTCACGCCCCTCACGCCGTGGCCGTCTCTCTTGATCTCTGGCGCCCACAGCCCCCAGCGCCAACTCGGCCCTTCTCGAAGATGACGCAGCGGAGGCCACCGCCGCCGCCGCAGCAGCAGCCGCAGCAGCAGGGGTTCAGGGGCTCGGCGGTGGTGGCGGCGGCGGCGGCGGCGGCGCTGACGGCTGCCCAGTGGGCCACATCGACTGGCGGCTGTGGGTCCCCTTCGAGGCGGAGGTGCCCTCCCTGGACCCAGCGGCCCTCTGCGGGCAGGCCATCGCGCCGGGCGCGCTGGCGGCGTACGGCAGGTACAGCAGCAGTACGGCACGGGGAAGAGCCGCACAGCAGCCACCGGGGTCCCCCTCACCGCACCTCACCGCACCTCACCCCCTCAACCCCCCCTCACGTCACCCCCTTCATCGTTGCCGCGCAGGTCGGCCGACCCGGAGGCGCTGCTGCGGCAGGTCACATTCCAGGTGAGGACCGCGGAGCAGCTTGGGGCTGACCCTGCTACTGCCGCTGCCGCTGCTGCTGTCGCCTAACGCCCTCTCCTCCTCCTCCTCGCTGCTCGCTTCCCCGCTTCATTTCCCCGTGCTTCACCGCCACACCCGACCTCTGCAGGGCTTCATGTTGGCTCTCGCGCACCTCTACGTCACCGCCCTCTCCGCGCTGCTGCGGCTGGCGCAGCGCGCGACGCACCTGGTGCGAGCGACGCCGACGGCGCCGACGGCAGCCGCGGCCCCGGATGGCGGCGAGCAGACCGCTGCCGCTGCCGCTGTCGTCTCTGGCGCCGGCGGCGGCGGCGACGGCGACGATTGGTCCGTCCTGCTGGCGGCGTGGCGGCAGGGGCTGCTGGATGTGCCGTTGCAGTACGCTTGCCGTACAGTCGTGGGCATGTTTGTGGACCAGGTGCGCCGGCGACACCCCTTTTTGAACGAACGCGGAAAGGGGGAGAGGGAGGAAGTGAGTGGAGCTGCTGCTGCCGCTGCTGCTCCCGCTGCTGCTGCTGACGCTGCCGTGCGGCCCGCACTCACACCGGCCGCGACTCTCGTCGCCGCCACCGTTGCCGGCAGCTGACCCCTCTCACGTCGCTGACCTCATGCGGCCCCTCGCCGCCGCCTCCTCGCCGCCGCCGCCGCCACCCCCACCCCCAGGAGGAGGACCGTCAGTTTGAGGCAACCCCGCAGCAGCAGCAGGCCACCCAGCTGCAGCTGCTGCGCCAGGCCGCGATCTCCGGACAGGCGACCGCGGGAGTCGGCGGCCCGGCCGTCGGCGCGGGGGCCTCGGCGATATCGGGCGCACCGCCGTCGCCGCTGCAATCGCAGGGTGCGTTTCGGGGCGCGGTGCGGAGTGCTGCTGCTGCTGTCTGCCGCTGCTGTCTTCTGTCTGCTGCCAGTTGTCTATTGTGCCGTGTGGAAAGTTGGCGGGCGGTGGAAACAGCGGTGCGGAGAGCTGCTGTCTGCTGCGGCTCACGTGGCTCAGGGTGCCGGTCGGTCGCCGCCATGCGACGAACTCGCGAGGAGGCCTGGCCGGCCGCACCCGCCACTGCTCCCTCTCCCCTCCTCTCCCCTCCCGTATCGAACAGTCGCATGCTCGCATCGCTCCGCCTCCTCATCCACATCCACACTGAGGCCCTTTCGCATCGTCCCCGCCGCCTCCGCCGCCGCCTCGGCCTCGTGTCGCAGGGAACCTCTTCACGCCGCGCGGAGGCGACGGCAGCCCGGCCGCCACCTCGGCCGTGTGGCTGACGCCGCAGGGCGCCGCGGCCACCGCCTTCCCCGACCGACCCCGCCACCAACGCTCAGAGTCGTTGTACTCCGTCAGCATCGCCGGAGGGCCCAGCGCCGCCGCCGCCGCCGCCACCGACCCGTGGGACGCGACCCCGCCGCCGTCGGCGGCGGCGGCGGCCGGCGCCGCCGCCGCAGGGGCCCGGTCCGCCGCCTCCTCCGGTTTCGGCTCCATGACGGCCCCTGTGGGGCGGGAACGCGCTCAGATGAGCTCTTGGGTTTCGGAGCCGGAGATCTTGTCGGCGGCGACGCCAGCAGCGACGCTGCAGCGGAAGCTGCTGCAGCAGCACCACCAGCACCAGCACCACTCCTCGTCGGTCGACAACGCCGCCGGTGGTGGCGGCGGCGGCAGCGCCTCGTTCTTCGCCAAGTTTGACGTGTTTGCCAGCAAGGTACGGTACGGTACGGTAGATGGGTGCGTGCGTCGGAGAGCTGGGCGGCGCCAGGGGGTGTCCGGCTGCCCGGCACCCTGCACTCGTGGCCCCCGCCCCCGCCCCCCGAGATGTCCCAAATTCAGTGAGCGAGCGAGCGAGCGGAAAGACGAAGACGAAGGCGACACTGCTGCGGCCTCTCACGGCCCTCGAAAGCCCCCTCCCCTCCCCCTCTCGCCGGTCTTGCCTTCACAACCCCGTAAATTCCAGCAGTTGACCAAAGGTTCAATACCCCCCACACCCGCCGCCCTGAAGGTCTCCTCGGCATTTGAGCCCCTGAAGCTGCAGCGCCCGTTCGCGGCCGGCGGCGGCGGCGGCGGCAGCGGCCACCAGCAGCAGCAGCAGGGCCTTCCGCCCTCGGGCCCGGCCAGCCCCTGGGCGGCGGTGGTGGCGGCGGGCGAGCAGCAGGTGCGGGGGGGGGGCGGGGGGGGGGGTTGCAGCGCCTGGTGCGCAACGGTGTCGGAATGTCGGAATGCGTCGGTCCCGGCGCAGTGCGCGGTTGCGTGTAGGTGGCAGGTGGTGGGCGGTGGGCGCTGCCGGAGCCTTGGGTCCGAGGGCAGGGCAGGGATGCACGGTGCCGGGCAGGGCACGGCGCTGCCGCGCGGAGGCACCCCGAGTGGAGCTCCGCACTCCACACAAGCACACACACGGCAGCCGGCACCTTACCTCACCTGATCTCACCCCCGCCGCCGTCACTGCACCGCGACGGGAGTTCACACGACGTGACGCGGCCCGCACAGGCACAACCACGTCGTGGCCTCCTTTCCCCCCTTCCCCCCACCGCACAAACACATGTGGGGGGAGGGAGTCCGTGCCGACCGCCGTACTCACACGAAGCTCCCGACATCCCTCTCCCCTCTCCGCATTGTTGGGTACGGTACGGCATCAGGCGGCGACGGGCTCGCCCGCCTCCCGCGCACCGTCACAGTCACCGCCGCCACCGCCACCACCGCAGCATCATCATCCGTTCTTCCCCGGCCAGTCTCCTCCGCACCCTCAGCCCGACCTGGCCGCGGCGGCGGCGGCGACGCCCACCGGCGAGGGCGGGTCGCCCTGCCCTTCCGCGGCGGCTGCCCTGCACCTGCCTCTGCCGGGGGAGCTGTGTTGGCTGCGTGACTGGCGGGTGCGACTGGCGCTGAGCTCCCCCGCCCACTGCGCGGATCTGGCGCTACAGCTGGCGCTGGCTGCGGCGGTGAGCGGCGGGGGAGGGGGGGTGGGGGTGGAGCGGGTGGGGATGGCGGTAGGGGTGACGGTGTGTATGTGTATGTGTTTGGGGGGGTCGTGGATGCGGAGGCAGGGCAGGGCGGGGGAGCGGTAGCGATCATCGCACGTTATCATCACTCACCCGCCACGTCAGCGCTCACCCGCCGCGTCATCACTCACTCGCTACGTCATCTCTCATCCGCCACGTCATCACACTCATTCGGCACGTCATCACTCATCCGCCACGTCATCACACTCACCCGCCACATCATCACTCACCTGACACGTCATCACTCACCTGACACGTCATCACTCACCCGCCACGTCACCATCCCGCTATTCGTCATTGTCCTGCGCCCCCCTCGCTTACACATCCACCATCACCACCAGAGTTGCTACAGCCGCGCTGGTCGGCAGCGGTCAGCGGCGCAGCTGTACGGCGATGTGGGTGCCGTACTGTTGGGCCGCGGCCAGGCAGAGGTGGTCTCGGAGCTTATGGAGCACGTTGCGTCACTGGCGCAGGCGGAGGGATGGTGGGTCCAAAGGAAGGCGACGGCGGCGGGATGGGGGCGGAGTGGGGTGGCTTGTGCTGTGTACCAAACCTGGGGCACGAAACGTCGGCTCGTGACCTGATCTGACCTGACCTGACCCAAGAGGTATGTACATTCTCTGTTACGAAACATCCCCCCGAAACGCACACCGCACCTCCTTTCCATGACCCACCCCCGGACACACACACACACATTGCCCCCCCCACTCCTCCCCCGCTCCCCAGGTACGCGCTGTTGGGGCGCGCGCTTCCTGTCATGATGGCCGCACAGCAGGCGATCGGGCACGTCATGCTGCCGTACACTTGCGTACGGTGAGTGCCGTACCGCCTCCTGAGGGGTTTGCCCCCCCCCCTTTGCGAAGGCTAGGAACCGAGGAGGGCAACAGCGATGCTCTTTCGCTACATCAAAAGAAAATATTTCTCTTCTGACTGCAACATACATAAGGTATATTATACGGTACATACGGAATACGGTACAAAGCTCATTAGTACTGCAAGGAGAGAATCGTTAAGGACCGGGCTGCACGTGAATGTACGGCACCAGAGTAGAGGTCCCCCATTCGGGGCTCCCGCATTCACCGCTCCCCTCTCTTCGGGTTCCAGTCTCAGGCCTGTTGGCACCCGAGGTACGTTGGCGAGTGGGCACCACAGCGTCCGGCTTTGCCCGCGTCGCCTCCGTCTCCGTCTCCCTCTCCGTCTCTCGCGCGCGTACGGACCTGCGGTACCTCCTTTATTGCCGTACTGCCGTACTCCCCACACATTGCGCCCACGGTTGTGCAGGTATCTGTCACTGCCGCCGCTGGCCTGCCACGCCGATGTACGACACCGCGTGATGGAACAGGTGCTGTCCAGCGCCGGCTGCCCACTGAACCCTGACGGCGGCGGCGGCGGCGGCAGGCCGCGGCGGCCGCCGCTGCCGTCGGCAGTGCTCCAGCTCAGCACCGGGCAGGCCGTACAGGTACGACACGTCGTACCCGAAAAGCAAAGAGCGGTGCGCGCTGAGACGACTCGTTCGGGTTCGTGCCGTTGGGGTTGTGTATGCCGTACTGCCGTGTTGGATGGACGGGGAGCTCCAGGGGCGCCTCGTGTCGCGTGTCGCTTCCCCCCGCTCCGCGTGACGTCATGATGTCATCCGGGGGCGGCATGTGCTGACGTGTGCTGACGTCACAGGCGGCGCTGCTTCCCGGTTGGACGAGCAAGTTCTACGGCACGCGCAGCGCCTCCGGCCTGCCGTCGCTCGTGCCGCCCGCCCGCGCCTCCGGCGCCGCCAGCAACGGCGGCGGCGGCGGTGGTGGGGGATGCGGCGGCGGCCGCGGCAGCGGAGGAGGTGCCGCCCAGTTTGTGCGGGTGGGTGACGTGTGCTCCCTGGAGCTTCATGTGTACAGCAATCTGCCGATTGCCGTACCGTTGTCGGATCTGCATCTGGTGCTGGGGACGCTGCAGCCCTCGCAGCCGCCGCCGCCGCCGCTCAGCGCCCGAAGCGGTAGCGCCCATCCTCCCAGCCACCACCGCAGCCAACAGCAACAACAACAGCAGCAGCAGCCGGGTCAGGGCCCGACGCAGACTTCCACGCCGCCACCGCCGCCGCAGCAGCAGCCGGCGGCGGCGTGGGGCCGAAGCTTCAGCGGCACGACAACGCAGCAGCCGGCGGCGGCGGTGGCGGCGGCGCAGCAGCAATCGTTCGCGCGGGCGCCCCTATCGACCTTTGCGATTGGCCAATCCGGCAGCGCGCACAGCCGGAAGCTGTCCGGCGGTGATCCGTCCTCCGGATCCGGATCCGGGTTTGGATCCGGATTCGGATCCGCGCCCGCATGGCGGGCGCAGTCCGGCGGCGCCCTCAGCGTCAGCGGCGGCGCCGGCGGCAGCGGGCCGCTACCACCCGCTTCCGCCGCGACGCCGGCGGCGGCGACGGCGACGGCGGCAGCGAGTGCACCGTACCAACGCCACTCGGCAACCGACCTCCTCGCCTCGCAACCGCCAACCGTCAGCTTGGACGCCTGGGCGGCGGCGCCGCCGCCGCCGCAGTCGTACGGTTCCCAGCACGCGCAGCAGCCGCAGCAGCATCAAGTAGTGTACGGCCCGCTGCAGCAGCACTTGCAGCATTTGCAACAGCAGCAGCAGCAGCAGAACTTCCAGCCCGGCGCGGCGACGGCGGCGGCGCCGCCGCCGCCGCTAGGTCGCATGTCAGCGTCCGGCATGACGGCCGCCGCGGCGCCATCCTCGCAGCCGCAGATGCCCTCTTCGCCGAACTTGACGGCTTACGGCGGCGGCGCCGGGCCTTCGCGGCTTATGTTGGCATCGCGTGGCGGCGGCGGCGGCGGCGGTGGCGGCGGCGGGCTGTTGGCTCGGAACAGCACCACCAGCAGCAGCCTCTCTCTGGGCCCCGCACCCGCTGCTGCCGGGGACCCAGGCGGGGGTGCCAGCGCGGGCAGCCTGTCGGAGGCGTCGGGGATGTGGCGTCGGGCGCCGTCCTGGGCGGGTGAGTGGGGAGCGTGGGATACGGGGGATGGAGAGAGGCGGCAAGAGGGAAGGGGTGGGATTGAATCCGGGAACGAGGCCACCATAGGTGGACCCCAGGAGTGGCGGTAGCTGGGAGAGGGGCCGGGGGGGAAGGAGGGTTGTCGCGGACAGTGACCAGAGCACCAGACACGACCCGACACGCGCGCAGAGGGGCGAGAGGCTCCTTTGGTGCTGACACTGCTCCTCCGTCCTCACTTGCTCCCACCCCACCCCACCCAACACGTTGGCTCTCTGGCGTCCCCGCCCCCTCGCCGGCGGCGGCGGTGGCGGCAGACACGCTCTCCGCCGCGACGTCATTCGCCCAGGCGCCCGGCGCCGCCGGCTCGGGCCTGTTCGGCGGCGCCGGCGCGCCGGCGTCGACGGCGGGCGGCGGCGGCGGCGGCGGCCCAGTCCTCCCGGACCAGGACTTGCAGGGCGGCGGCGGCGGCGCCGGCGGTGGGCTAACCTCCCCTGGCAGCACCCGCGGCGGTGCGGGGCCCGGCTGGACGGCGGCCGACGACCTGCCGTGCTACCATCTGGTGGAAGTACGACACGTCCAGGTATGGTACGGCAGCACACGCATACACACACATACACACACGCACACGAACGACAGGGGGCAGTCAGTGGCTTTGGCGGCGGCGGCATCAAATCCGCGGTGTGTCGTCATTGGAAGGGCCTGGCTGGTCAATCGGCTGCTCGGTTGACCCACAGTGGCCGCTCCGTTTGATGAAAAACAAAAGAAAGCCAGTCCGCAAAAATGGTCAGCAGCAGCCTGCAGAATGTATATTTTATTCTGTAATAAATATAATTTTTTCTTATTTTTATTCTTTATTATATTATTATATTGTTTAATATTTTATTATTTAGTAAAAACAAATCAATTTAGGCATTCGTCTGGTGTTAACAAACAGCGAAGGCTGATACCTACTGGACGCGGCGGTGGAGCCCGCGAGGTGCCGCAGTCCTCCCAAAGCCCCATCCGCCGGAGAGCACCAACCGCCTTCCTTACGACTTGCCGTACACTCTCGCCCGCAGGCTCCCGGAGACGCCGCACCTGCCGCCAGCAGCAGCAGCACCAGCAGCGGCACCGCCGCCGCCACTTCGCCCGACTCCCGTACTGTCGTACTCCAGCCGGGCCTGACGCGCCTGACCTTCCGCGTGGCGCCGACGCGACCCGGCCTCTACTTTGCCCGCCACCTCTCCGCCTCGCTGGGGTCGTACGACCTTCGTATTCCTGTCGTACCGGCGGCGCAGCTGTCTGCCGACGTTCGGGCGCTGACGCGCGGCGGCTGGGGCGGCGTCATTGGGCTCGGCGCCGCCGTGGCGGGCGCCGCCGGCGGCGGCGCCGCCGCGGGCTGCGGGGGCTGCTTCCCGTTTGGCGGTCTGGGCTTCAGCGGCGCGGCTGGCGGCGCGGCGGCGGCGAGTGCGCAGCTGGGTGAAGCGGCGGCAGGTGCGTCATACGGCCCCCTGGGTGGTGGGGGGTCTACGAGGTTTGCGAACTTATGAAGAAAGGCGCGCGTTCGGTTGACCTCTTGGGGGCGAAAACTACATGCGAGGACACCACCGCCACCACCACCACTACTACACACACACATATACCCGATAGACGTACACGCAGGTAGGGGAGGGTGTATTGGCGTCCTTGCTGCATTGCCGTACACATCCCGGCATGGTATCCGTATGTGGTCTCAACCCTCTTAAACGGCGGTTCGTTTGGTCCGCCTGTGTCCCGCTGCTTGCTGGTGGCACGGTTCCGGATCTGCCCGCTCGTCCCCCGTCGTACGGGGTACGGCACGCAGATGGCGAGGTACGGCACCTGGAGGTCGCCCTGCAGGTGGCCCCCCTGGTTCCCCGCCTGCTGGCCGGGCCCGTGTTGGTGGGCGGAGCGCTGAGTGCCGGGCTGCCGCAGTGGCTAGGCGTGGCGTTGGCACCGCTGGACGTGGATTGCAGTACGAGTACGACACGTACGACGGCGAGGGGGCGCCGGCACAGCGGCGACGGCGGCGGCGGAGGGGATGGGGCGGATGGAGATGGCGGCGGCGGCTGCGACGGCGACGGAGGCGGCGGCGGCGGCCTGCAATACGTGCGGGTGCACGTGCAGGTACGGCGTCGTACATAGTAGTTGCAGTACAGCAGGTCGGGCGCGCGGATTATGTGTAGTGCTCTTGCGACTTCCTTCTCAACCCGCCCTTCACTCCCGCCGCAGTGGGCTGCCCCTCCCCAGACCTCTCCGTAAGGCCTTTGTTCCTGGCCCTCCCCACGTGTTGCCGATGGACCCATGGGTCGGTCGATCCGTCGGCGCTCGCCGCCGCTTTCAACCCTAGTTCCAGTCCGTCAGCCCCCTCGCTGCTGTCTCTTAACCACCGCACCTCACCCGCCCCCTGATCTGATCTGATCCACATCCATAATGCGGTCGCCCCCGCTCACGGTCAGACTTAACCCACCCACCCACCCACCCACCCACCCCGCAGGCTCGCGCCCAATCCGCGCTGCGGCTGGGCGAGTGGGTCCCGGCCCCTCCCGCCACGACCCCCCTGGGCCCCCTCTCCGCCATGCCCTCCATTCACTCCCTGGGAGGGACCCAACCCGCATCAGCCGCAGCGGCGGCCCTCGCAGCCGCCGGCGGCGAGCCGTACCACGGCGGTGCCGACGCCGCCTCCGGCGGCGGCGGCGGTGGCGCCTTCGCCAGCCCCGCAGTGGCTGCCGCCGCCGCCGCCGCATGCCACCCCCCGCACCAGCAGCAGCAGTCCGGCCTCATGTCGGCCCCGTCTGTGTTCAGGCGGGGGGAGGTCGGCGGGCAGTGCCGCGTAGCGGTGATAGATCTGGAAAGGGCGGCGGCGGGGGCGGGGGCGGAGGTGGTGGTGGAGGCGGAGGCGGCGGGCGGCGGGGGTGTGCACTGGGCGGTCAGCAGCCGCCAGGGCATAGATCTGTCGCAGGTACGGCACGTACGGCAAGTACAGCATGCATGGTGTGTCTCAAGCGCTGGGAGCTGGGGGCGGGGCGGAGGTTGGGTTGGGTTGGGTTGGGCGCGGGTGCCGTGGCTAACCCCCCCCCGCCGCCCCGCCACCTCTCCACCTCTCCCTGCCCGGTGGTGGCCCTCCCTCCCTCTCAGGCGCTGGCGGGTCCGCTGCGTTCGCCCGTGCTGCTGTGGCTGCCGGTGTGGGTGCCCCCCGCGGCTCCGGTGGTGGGCGGCGGTGCGGGGGACGACAAGGCGCCGCTGGATGTGGCTCCGGAGCTGGTGCGGGTGCAGCAGGTGGGCAGGGAGGGAGGGAGGACGAGAGGGCGGAGCCGCGAGGGAGCCGCGGGGGAGCCGCGACTGCCCTCCATCCAACTTTGTGACGGCGGCGCACCCTCTCACTCTCCCTCTGGGTCCCCCTCGTCTCCTCTCTTCCCCTGCCCCTCTGTTACCATTGTTACCGCATATCGCACTCTCTTCTCCTTATTTCCCTTCCCCTCGTCCGCACTTCCCCCGTCTTTTCCCCTCTTCCCCCTCGTTCCCGGCCGCCTGGCCCCGTGGCGGATGCGGCATCCCCACAACTGTACTGCGTTGTATTAATATTGTACTGCACTGTACTGCTACCGCACGCAAGGCCCACGCGGGCGTCACGTCCTCCCGGTACGGCACCGGGGGCGGGCTGAGCGGCCGGAGGATGGCAGGTCGGCCGGGCGCACCTGTGAGTTGGCGGCGAGGAGGGCGGGGGCGAGGAGGACGGGGACGGGGGATACCCCGCGCCTAGGGATGCGGGGGCGGGTGACGAAGCCTACACGTGCGCATCTTCGCTGTGTGTATGCCGTACACGTGACGGCGTTGCGTACCGGCGCTTCGATTGTTGGGGCACCGCATCAGCCGACACTTCGTCCGTCCGGGCTCGCCTCACCTCGCCTCGCGCCGCCTCGCGTTTGTCGCTTATCGCCCCCATCCCGCATCGCCCCATCGCACTCCCGACCCACCCCACTCCCGCACCCCCGACCCACCCCACCCTCGCACCCCCGCACCCCCGCAGGCCCCGCCCGGCAGTCTTCGAGATGGCAACACCCTCACCACCACCACCACCACCACCACCCAGCCGCCGCAGCAGCCGGGGTACCCGAGAAGCCAGGCGCCGGCAGGAGGTGGGTACGACGACACTGTACGGAAACATGGCGTAATCGCAGGTCCCGAGTACCAGAGTGCAGAATGCCGTACACGCGGGGGCCGTGAGCTGTGTTGAACCTGCGCTGCGTCTTGAACCCCCGTCAGGGTCAGGGCGCCCTGCCTTCGGTCAAACGTTCGGTCCAGGGCCCGAGCGCTAGGCGCCAGGCCGGGCCCCGAGCCAGACCCTAACTGGCTGGCTGTCCCTACTGCTGCTGCTGCTGCTGCTGCTGCTGGGGCGAAGACTGCTGTCCGAGTTTCTGTCCCTGCTGCTGCTGCTGCTGCCGCTGTTTCCACTGCTGTCCGCCCCGCCCCCCTCCCCTCCTGTCGGTGGAATTTGCCGCTGCTCCGCTGTGATCTGATCCGCTCTGCGCTGCCCGGCCCTGGCCTGGCCCGGCCCCTGCCCCTGCCCGGCCCCGGCCCGGCCCTGCTGGTTGTGTTTTGCACGATTGACGTTCCGAACCTCCGAGCGACCCCCCGCTGCTCCGCAGGTCAGCGGCCGCTTCCCCCCCTGGATCTGGAGGTGGTGGTGGAGGGGCTCCAGGGGGGCATGTGGCGCTCACACGCGACCTCGTTGGCGCTGCCGCTGCAGCAGCCCTTCAGGCTCCGGACGACGGTAAGCGGGAGATGGGGAGAGAGAGGGGGGGAGATGGGGAGAGAGAGGGAGAGAGGGGGAGAGGAGGAAAGGAAGGGGTGTTTCAAGGGCATCATGAGGTGCAGTACGACACATTAGGACACAGATTCCCTTGAGAGTCAAGGGAGGGACAGGGCCCACGGCGACCCACGGGGCGGCGCGGGCCGCTGCGTCGACGGACGTTGTGGTGGCTGCTCGCCTGCCGATACCGATACCTGCCTGTTCTAGGGTATCCTGCCGTACACCCACATTACCCTCCCTGCCGTGCTGCCGTACTGCTGTACATCCGCACACCAGGCCCACCAGCTGCTGGACACCCACGTGCTCGTCTCCGTGACGGTGACCAGCTGCCTGGCGCTGCCCGTACTGCTGACGGACGTGGTTCTGGAGCCGCAGTACGGACTGGTGCTGCTGGGGTCGCCGGACGCGGGGCTTGCCGCTGGCGGCGCCGTGTCTTCTGCCGTATGCAGCGGCCACCTGCCGTCGTTACTCCCGGGTCTACTGCCGCTGCGGCTGGCGCCCAACGAGGGAGTCAACTGGGGCTTTGTGCTGAGCCGGTCTGCGGGTGGGTGGGTGGGTGGGTGGGCGGGTCGGCTGGTGGGTCGGTGGGTGGGCTGGTGGGTCGGTGGCTCTTGGCAGGTGGCAGCCGGAGCCGGAAGGGGGAAAGGTGGATGAGGGGGTCAATCCACCCAATCGACCTCATCGATGATGGGGGAGGACGGGCAGGGAGAGGAAAGGTAGGGGACAGTCACGGGGTGCACCAGGGCTCCTGCTCCTGACAAATGCGTCACCTTCATCCGCCCGCCCTTGACCCGGGCCCCGCTGCTCCCGCTGCTTCCGCTCTCGCTCTCGCTGCTTCCGCTGCTCCCGCTTCCTCTTCCTCTCACTGTCAGAGGCCCTCCAAGCGCTGCCCGGCCTCCACCCGGACGACTGCTGCCTGCTGCACCTGGACTACTGCGTCATACCGCCACAGCCCGCCGCCGCCGCCGCCGCCTCCGCCGGCCCATGCTGCACGCCCGCCGCCTATGAGGTCCTGGGCCCCGCACTGCAGCCCGTCAGCGGCCACCGCTACCCGCTGCCGCCGCTGCTGACGCCGCCGCCGCCCGGCGCCGCCGCCGGCGAGGCGTCGGCGACGTCGGTGTCGGCAGCGGCAGCGGGAGGACTCACCCCGGGGGCGTCGTACAGTGAGCCGCCGGGCGCCGCAGCGGGGGCGTCAAGCCCCGGCGGAGCGCCGTATGGCCCGGGGCACGGGCAGGGGCACGGCGGCTTTCCGCCACCGCTACAGCCGCCACCGCAGCAGTCCGGCTCCAAGGGTGCGGCGGCTGCTGCTGGCGGACAGGCGCCGTCCGCCGCTGGCGGCGGCAGTGGCGGCGGCGGCGTCAGCTGTCCCAACGTCTACAGCCACAACGGCGCGTATGCGCTGGCGGCGGCACCAACGTCCGGGGGGTACGACAGCCTGGGCGGCGCCGCCGTCGGCGGCGCCGGCGGCGGCTTCAGCTTCACTCACGGCTTTCTGTTGGAATTCCCGCCAAGTAACGCCCTCACTCACAACCTGGTTTCGGTGCGGCTACTCGGGCCGTACTCTGCCGTACTGGGGCAGCCGACGCACATGACCTGGCTCGTCACGCGAGTCTCCTCACCGCCAGCCGCCGCCCTGGACGCCGCCGCCGATGACGCCGACGTTGCCGTGTACGAGGTCGCCGAGGCGGCGGACGCCGCAGATGGCGGCGGAGCCGCCGCCGCCGCCGCCGGAGGCGGCGCCGGAGGTGCCGGAGGTGCCGCCGCCGGAGGCGGCGGCGGGCCTTGGCAGTGGCGGCAGGCGGTGGGTTGCCGGGGCAGCGTGCGGTTGGGGCGGGCCAAGGGCAGTGTAGCGGTGGTTGAGGCGGTGGTGCTGCCGGTGGCGCCCGGGGTGCTGCGCGCGCCGGTGCTGCGGCTGCGGGGGCTGCGGGAGGTGCGGGAGGAGGAGGCGGCGGCGGCGGAGTTCGTCGTCGTGGCGTCGGCGTCGGCGTCGGCGTCGGCGTCGGCGTCGGCGTCGGCGCTTTAGGACCGCGGTGTGGCACACAGAGGCAGCCGCGCTTGGCGGGGGGGGGCCGGTGTGTGACGGTGGCAGGGCAGGGGCTGGCGGGGGGAGGGCGGGTGAAGGGCGAGAGGCTGTCAACATGGTGGCTAAAGTGGCGGTGTTACAGTGGAGGGGGAGGGGGGCCTCCAGATAGACCTCCGGAAGGCAGGGTAAAAGAGTCAGCGGGCCAGCTGGCCCTTAGTGCACCGCAGCGGAGGCGACCAGGACTACTCGAGTTGGAAAGCATGACACGGTCGGTTACAGGAGTGCACACGCACCCGTGAACGTCGATTGCGTCCAATCGATGCGGGAAAGGTCTGGTTGTGGCGGGCACCTCGCACCACGTCACACCACCTCGCAGCCGCAGCAGCACCCCTCCTCGCACCACCAGGTTCGCGGGACCCGAAGCCCATCCCGCCATCCCACTTTCCACACACACAGACAGCACTTGCAGCTCAAAGCCCAAATGAAGAAGCTCGCAAAACGTTGCGTCGCGCCCGGTGGCCGGTGGACAGCCTGCCAAAATTTTGCCCTCGCCGCCGTTAGCAAAAATGCGTCGACTACGGTGTCTCACTCACGATATGAAATGAGTAAAATGAGGTGGATGACAAACAGCGCGTGTCGGTGTCAGCACCGACCCCATACGCCTCCATCCGCAGCAGCAGCTCATCAGCCGCGGATGACCCTTCCCGGGAAGCACGCTCGCTTCGACAGGTTCCGGCATGTGTACCGGTACGGCAGCAATACGACAGCCCCAAGTACCCACGAATGGTAAAGCTGGTAAGGCAGGTCCCAGCCTTCCCTCCCCACCACCGCTCAAGGATTCCTACAGCTGCATTCGCACGACGCCGCAAGATGTATTTATGTATAATGACGGGGCGCGCGGCGCCGCCCATTTGGATGAATTGCGCCGGCTCCGCACCGAGTGAGTCGCGTGATGTCCGCGCGACAGCCGAAGCGGCGCTGCTGCCCCTCATGCGCCATCCCCGCACAGGCGTCTGCCGCACCTCCGGCCGAGCCCCCTCGCAGGTTAACAGCTACAGCTGCAGCACCGGGTATGTATGCATGCGATGAGGTATGCGCCACGCACAGCGCACTCACAGCCCGAATGTGGGGTCGCCGTGCTGTGCCATGCCGTGCTGCGCCGTGCTGTGCTCTGTCTCTGCGTCGTACACACAGCCAACCAACGAGACGGCTTTCCATGAGGTGTCGGCTTTCGAGATCCTCGTGTCTTCACGGCCACTCACGTCCGCTTCGAGGCCGCTGCGGCGTCATCGTCGCCGCCGGTGCCCCCGCCTGCTACTGCTGCTGCTGCTCCTCTTCCTCGAGTGCCTTGCTCGCGGCGCTGCCGATGGCACGTGTGGCCAGAACAGTCGCCACCGCCCCCACACCTGGCAGGCAGCAAGTGCCAGGGCACAGGCAGGCAAACAGGCAAACAGGGCCGCCGCCGGCCCGGTTGCACCGGTTGCGGACGCGTTTCGCAACGGCTGTGCCAACGGTAGGCCCTCGCCAGAAGCAATAGTCGCAATAGTGCAGCACAGGAGCAAGATGCGCAGCCGACGCCCGGACAGCCTCTCGCACTGCCACACACCGCCAGCCTTGGCGGCCGCGGGTACCGTAGCTGGAGGTGCTCACCCCATGGGGGGCAGAGCCACTGACGCATTCCCCCCTGCCGGCTCGCAAACCCCAGCCGACACGCCGTGTGCCCAGATGGCACGATCCACCAGCCCAGACGGCAGTTTACAGTTGGTTGGCGGTTGGCTTACCGTACAGGACGAGCTGCGTGGGGTCCATCGCCGCGCCGCCGCCCGCCGCCGCCGACACGGCCGCCTTCCCCGCTCCCCCCAGGTACACGTACGCAAAGGTGCCGGGCAGCATGCCGACCCAGGACGACACCACGTACGGCAGCAGCTGTACGGGCGTGAGGCCGAGCGCGTAGTTGAGCAGGTTGAAGGGAACCAGCGGAGACAGACGCAGCAGGAACACCACGTAGGGGCCCTTGGCCGCCACACCCGACAGGACGGCCTTGAAGCGGGGCAGACCTGCGCGGAGGAATGCAGACGCGGATGCGGGGCGGGGCGGATGCGGTGCGAGGGATGCGGTGCGGCCCGGTGAGTTCAGGTGGCTGTTCTGGTTGTGGCGGTTGTGGCGGTTGGGGAAGAAGAGCCGCACGCTTGTCATGGACACGGTCACAGGAGGAGGAGTGCAGTACCACCACACAAAGCGAAGCAGGGGACCTAGGTTGGGAAAGGGACCCCGTCCCCCCGGGTCGCGGGTGGCTGGGCGGGCACGTCGGCCCTCCTGCCACCCAGGCGTCCGTCGCTCGCCGTCGCGCTACCACCCAGTCACCACCCGGTTGCCAAAGCCCCCAGGCGCCCCCAGTCGTGTCGTGCCTGCGATCCTTTGCTCGACCCAGGGCCGGGCCAGGTAGCGGGACACCAGGAACGCGGCGGTGGCGCCCGTTGTGGATGCCAGGGACACGAGCGCCGTGCCCGCCAGTGGCCCTGCACAGGGTGGGGATTGGAGGGTTAGGCTTAGGGGCAACTTGTTAATTGGTAACAGTCTCATGTCTCATAAGATGAAGCCGGGGATGCTGGCGTCAGCGTGGGTTTGGGTATGGGTTTGGGTGCTTGGGGCGGCGGCAGGTCGGGTGGGACGAGAGACGGATGGCGAGCATAGGATGCGATATTTGCATTGAGGGGCCCTAAACGGCAGCGGCAGCGGCAGAGAACGAGGTTTGTGGGAGGATGCGGGATAGGCGGAGAGCGCTGTGTGCTGTGCCCCGAGTTTGGTTGCCAGCTTGCCTCCGCCACCGCCACCGCCACCGCCACCGCCACCACCCACACCCACCGAACAGGGCGCCTGCTGCCAAGGTCAGCACGGAGGCTGGGAACAGCAACACGGTAGCGGCTGCATACAGCGCGACGAACACGGCGGGTCCCAACCAGCCGGAAGATGCCACGGCCTCCACAGCTGCATCAGCGAGGCTCGACACCGACATGGCTTCCGCGTCGCCAGGAGCGAGAAGGAGCCCTGCCAGAGCCGCTACCGTCGTCAGGGTTGTCGCATGAAGCAATTGGCTAGATTCCGTGAGCTGCGCGCTGCGGTTTGGCGTTCCACTTTCTAACCCTATGTGTGGCGCATCGTGGTCATGCTGGGCCTTCGCTGTTGCTTGACGTTGATAATATTCTGAAGACGAGTCAGTGCTGTTTAAGAAGTTGCTATGAACCCTTAAGCGATGAGGCCGATGGAGTGTCGAGTGTGTTGCATGCGTAAGGCAAGGAGGCCGTGAAGTGCTTGGGGCTTGCAAGCGAGATCTCGCGCAGTGCATAGCGACGTTCCTCATCGCCATCTTTGAGGGCGCTCTTCAGAAGCCCAATGCTTTGCGAGGGAACGTGTTCCAGGGGCGTTATAGGGCGTTTGTACGAGCGTCGTATGATTTTCTGGCTGCCGGGTGACGGGGTGAGCACGAAGGTATCTGGGAACCGCATCGATTGCAAAAGGTATGCATGCAATGCAAAGCATGTATATAGTGAAGCTCACTTGGATAGACAGGCAGGCAGTTCAGGAAGGTTGACACGAGACAGCTTCTTGCTCTTACGTGGTTCATTTTCGCCCTGCATTTCTGCAGAGCCCGTGTACGGATACCTTATTGGTCTTTTTTTACTTTTCGACAAGCCTACCTCACTGGTGACTCAGCTAGTTTCTCTTTTTGTTGACGCAGCATGACCGTTGGACCACGAACGTAATCGCCACGTTTCATCAGATGCGTAGACTGGGAACTGGAGAACGAAAGCAGGTTCCTAGGCGTCTTCGTGTTGCGGTTGGGAACTGGCTTGCCTCCGCGGCTGTGCTTCTGCGAGGCCCCCGGCCCATCGTCTTTCCTCGGCCGCGTTTCAGGTGAGGCTGAAAAGGAACGCTGCTTCATACCATACCTCATCTCAACACCCCTAATGTCAAAGAAACTTAGCAGCGAGCGTGACAGAGGCACCCCGCGAAGGGTCGATTGAGCCCCCACCCGTGCCGCCCGGTCCCGCAGCTTCCAGAGCCTGCACGTTCAGGCAGGCTCTCCCACAGGCCCTGGGGCAGGGGCTAGGGCAGGAGCGCTCGCTTACTGCACGCAAAATAGCACCTTGCCTGCGGCAGTAGCCATGGACGCTTCCGACTCGGCGACCCCGCCGACGCCTGTCCCTTGGTGGGTGCGCGCCCTTTTGCGAGCGTTTGCATGCTGCTGCTACTACGAGATTCGACGCCGCTACGACGGGATTCGACGGCGCAGGGGCCCGGGCTTCCACTCTCCACCGCTGGGCTGGGCTGGGCTGGGCTGGGGCTGGGCTGGGCTGGAGCTTGGGTGTTTGATGAGGCGGATTGGACCCTCGCTACGTCCCCCACGGGGGGCGGCGGACATCTGTTTTTCCTTGTCCTTGCTCATGTGCCTTAGCGCCACTCCCGCAGTTCCGACAGGAGCAACTGCACATGTGCACATGTGCATGTGCATGGTTGTTGTCGCTGACGCGTCGCGTCGCGTGGCAAATGCCCTTTGGTGTACCCATTCCCCGGCCGGCCAAACGCGCAATGGCGCAAACCTACCCCCTCCTCCTCCCCTCCAACCTCCCTCTCCCCCCCCCCACACACACTCCAGGTGGACCAGGTTCACTCGGTGGCGACAGACCTCTCTTCAGGAGGGCCGGAGTGCGGAGCACCGGGTGCTGCGTCTCTTCCCCGGGTGGGTGGGTGGGTGGCTGGGTGGGTGGGTGGGTGGCTGGGTGGGTGGGTGGGTGGCTGGGTGGGTGGGTGGCTGGGTGGGTGGCTGCCTGGGTGGGTGGGTGGCTGGGTGGGTGGCTGGGTGGGTGGGTGGGTGGCTGGGTGGCTGGCTGGGTGGCTGGCTGGCTGGGTGGCTGGCTGGCTGGGTGGCTGGGTGGCTGGCTGGGTGGCTGGCTGGCTGGGTGGCTGGCTGGCTGGGTGGCTGGCTGGCTGGGGATACGTTATCTCCGATGCTGCCTGAGTGGGGTGCCAGCCAGCCGGGGGCCGGGGGCGCTCCAACTGGGGCAGTGCCTAGCTGCCTACCTATCCGGAGCCCCGAAGGCAGGGACCTACCCCCGTGCCCGGACACGCCCCCCCGGGACTTACGGCAACCCTCTACACACCGCCACACGGTCCCGCCTCCCGGACCCTCGTTACCATGTAGCTGACCTCCTTTGTCTTGTCGCTGCCCCTGCCTCGCTGCCCCTGCCTCGCTGCCCCTGCCTCGCTGCCCCTGCCTCGCTGCCCCTGCCTCGCTGCCCCTGCCTCGCTGCCCCTGCCTCGCTGCCCCTGCCTCGCTGCCCCTGCCTCGCTGCCCCTGCCTCGCTGCCCCTGCCTCGCTGCCCCTGCCTCGCTGCCCCTGCCTCGCTGCCCCTGCCTCGCTGCCCCTGCCTCGCTGCCCCTGCCTCGCTGCCCCTGCCTCGCTGCCCCTGCCTCGCTGCCCCTGCCTCGCTGCCCCTGCCTCGCTGCCCCTGCCTCGCTGCCCCTGCCTCGCTGCCCCTGCCTCGCTGCCCCTGCCTCGCTGCCCCTGCCTCGCTGCCCCTGCCTCGCTGCCCCTGCCTCGCTGCCCCTGCCTCGCTGCCCCTGCCTCGCTGCCCCTGCCTCGCTGCCCCTGCCTCGCTGCCCCTGCCTCGCTGCCCCTGCCTCGCTGCCCCTGCCTCGCTGCCCCTGCCTCGCTGCCCCTGCCTCGCTGCCCCTGCCTCGCTGCCCCTGCCTCGCTGCCCCTGCCTCGCTGCCCCTGCCTCGCTGCCCCTGCCTCGCTGCCCCTGCCTCGCTGCCCCTGCCTCGCTGCCCCTGCCTCGCTGCCCCTGCCTCGCTGCCCCTGCCTCGCTGCCCCTGCCTCGCTGCCCCTGCCTCGCTGCCCCTGCCTCGCTGCCCCTGCCTCGCTGCCCCTGCCTCGCTGCCCCTGCCTCGCTGCCCCTGCCTCGCTGCCCCTGCCTCGCTGCCCCTGCCTCGCTGCCCCTGCCTCGCTGCCCCTGCCTCGCTGCCCCTGCCTCGCTGCCCCTGCCTCGCTGCCCCTGCCTCGCTGCCCCTGCCTCGCTGCCCCTGCCTCGCTGCCCCTGCCTCGCTGCCCCTGCCTCGCTGCCCCTGCCTCGCTGCCCCTGCCTCGCTGCCCCTGCCTCGCTGCCCCTGCCTCGCTGCCCCTGCCTCGCTGCCCCTGCCTCGCTGCCCCTGCCTCGCTGCCCCTGCCTCGCTGCCCCTGCCTCGCTGCCCCTGCCTCGCTGCCCCTGCCTCGCTGCCCCTGCCTCGCTGCCCCTGCCTCGCTGCCCCTGCCTCGCTGCCCCTGCCTCGCTGCCCCTGCCTCGCTGCCCCTGCCTCGCTGCCCCTGCCTCGCTGCCCCTGCCTCGCTGCCCCTGCCTCGCTGCCCCTGCCTCGCTGCCCCTGCCTCGCTGCCCCTGCCTCGCTGCCCCTGCCTCGCTGCCCCTGCCTCGCTGCCCCTGCCTCGCTGCCCCTGCCTCGCTGCCCCTGCCTCGCTGCCCCTGCCTCGCTGCCCCTGCCTCGCTGCCCCTGCCTCGCTGCCCCTGCCTCGCTGCCCCTGCCTCGCTGCCCCTGCCTCGCTGCCCCTGCCTCGCTGCCCCTGCCTCGCTGCCCCTGCCTCGCTGCCCCTGCCTCGCTGCCCCTGCCTCGCTGCCCCTGCCTCGCTGCCCCTGCCTCGCTGCCCCTGCCTCGCTGCCCCTGCCTCGCTGCCCCTGCCTCGCTGCCCCTGCCTCGCTGCCCCTGCCTCGCTGCCCCTGCCTCGCTGCCCCTGCCTCGCTGCCCCTGCCTCGCTGCCCCTGCCTCGCTGCCCCTGCCTCGCTGCCCCTGCCTCGCTGCCCCTGCCTCGCTGCCCCTGCCTCGCTGCCCCTGCCTCGCTGCCCCTGCCTCGCTGCCCCTGCCTCGCTGCCCCTGCCTCGCTGCCCCTGCCTCGCTGCCCCTGCCTCGCTGCCCCTGCCTCGCTGCCCCTGCCTCGCTGCCCCTGCCTCGCTGCCCCTGCCTCGCTGCCCCTGCCTCGCTGCCCCTGCCTCGCTGCCCCTGCCTCGCTGCCCCTGCCTCGCTGCCCCTGCCTCGCTGCCCCTGCCTCGCTGCCCCTGCCTCGCTGCCCCTGCCTCGCTGCCCCTGCCTCGCTGCCCCTGCCTCGCTGCCCCTGCCTCGCTGCCCCTGCCTCGCTGCCCCTGCCTCGCTGCCCCTGCCTCGCTGCCCCTGCCTCGCTGCCCCTGCCTCGCTGCCCCTGCCTCGCTGCCCCTGCCTCGCTGCCCCTGCCTCGCTGCCCCTGCCTCGCTGCCCCTGCCTCGCTGCCCCTGCCTCGCTGCCCCTGCCTCGCTGCCCCTGCCTCGCTGCCCCTGCCTCGCTGCCCCTGCCTCGCTGCCCCTGCCTCGCTGCCCCTGCCTCGCTGCCCCTGCCTCGCTGCCCCTGCCTCGCTGCCCCTGCCTCGCTGCCCCTGCCTCGCTGCCCCTGCCTCGCTGCCCCTGCCTCGCTGCCCCTGCCTCGCTGCCCCTGCCTCGCTGCCCCTGCCTCGCTGCCCCTGCCTCGCTGCCCCTGCCTCGCTGCCCCTGCCTCGCTGCCCCTGCCTCGCTGCCCCTGCCTCGCTGCGGTTCAGCCACCCTGCTCTCCGCCTGCCTCCACCCCCCGCAGTCTGGGCGGTCCCATGCAGTCCAGCGATGTGAGGGTGGGTCCGGGCAAGGAGGCCTACCTGCACACGTTGTCGGGCGGCCCCCCCTCGGTGGACCCCCCGGTGGTCATGATGCCGGGATACGGAGCGGGGGTGGGGTTCTACTACCGGTGGGTGGCTGGGTGGCTGGGCTGGGGGTGTTGGTGGCTGGCTGGGCTGGGGGTGTTGGTGGCTGGCTGGGTTGGGGTGTGGTGGGTGGGTGGGTGGGTGGGTGGGTAGATAGCATGGACGGCTGAGCGGAGGAGCGGGAGGAGGAGGGGGAGTGTCTGCTAATGTCTTTCCCTGATTCCACCGCGATATGGCACACCCCGATACATTTATTACATCGCGCTTTGAATTGAACGCGTGCTCCTGCACCGCACCGCGACAGTAACTTCCCGAGCCTGTCTCGGCGGTTGCGGCTGTTCGCGGTGGACTGGCTGGGCACCGGGCTGTCGGGGCGGCCCCCCTACCGGGCACGCACCCGGGAGCAGGCGGAGGACTTCTTTCTGGGCAGTCTGGCGGAGTGGCGCCGGGCGGCGGGGCTGGAGGGATCCAAGATGATTCTGGTGGGTGAGGTCTCGAGGGCGGGTGGGCAGGTGAAGGCGGAGGCTGCTGGGCGGAGGCCGGGCTGAGTGGTTTAGGGTGGGGATTGCCGCTGCCGCTGCTGCAGGAGTGGTGCTTTCGCCGGCAGCAGCGGGTTTGAATGAAGGACGAGCCGTCGTGTGATTGGTTGTCCACCCACCCCCCGTTCGTCACAGTTCCTCTGCCGCCCCCCTTCCCCGCCCCTCTCCTCCCCTCTCCTTCCCTTGCCTGCCCCCTCAGGTGGGTCACAGCCTGGGCGGCTACCTGGCGGCCAACTACGCACTGCGGCACCCGGAGCACGTGCAGCACCTCGTGCTGGTGTGCCCGGCGGGAGTGGTGAGGCGGGGGGGCGGGGCAGGGGCGGAGGCGGGGACAGGGCAGCGGGGGCCACGGCCTGGAGGGGGACGGAGGGCGGAAGGTTTCCCCCTCAGGAGGGGCGGAGACATGGACGAATCCGGAGGCCCTGCTTTCGCGCCGGGTCCTTCCTTCCTTCCTTGCCCTGCGGTGCCAGCGCCCGGAAGGATACCCGGTAGTATGGACGTAACGGCAAACGGTCTGCCGCACGTCCCCTTCAGTCCTCCAGCAGTGTTCTCCTGCTGCCCCCTCTTCCCCCCCGCCCTGGCGTCCCTCACAGCCCAAGGCCCCGGAGGACTGGGAGCGGCGGTGGCTGGGTGACAAGTGGAGCTGGCGGGGGCAGATGTTCAAGATGTTCATGTGGGGCTGGGAGAAGGGCGTCACGCCGGGCGCCATCATCCGGGGGTTGGGGCCCTGGGGACAGAGCCTGGTGTTCAAGTACGTGTCCAACCGCTTCTCGCATCACGGTGAGATGAAGCGAGGAGGGGGGTTATCCACGTATAGGCCGGAGCCCGTGAACGGGGGGGGGGAGGAGGGGAGGAGGGGAGGCCCTGGGCGTGTCCACGAATGACCACCCCGGTGCGCACCTCTTTCGCCCTGCCTACCCGTCTGCCTGCCTACCCGTCTGCCTGCCTAGGTGCCTAACCGCCTGCCTGTCTGCCTACCCGCCTGCCTGCCTACCTGACCTTGCCTGCCTACCCGCCTGCCTGTCTGCTGCCTACCTGACCTTGCCTGCCTGGCCTTGCCTGCCTCCCTGACCTTGCCTGTCTGCCCCCCCTCCGCAGGCGAGGGCCTCAGTCAGCGCGAGATCGAGGTGTTCAAAGAGTACTTTTACTCCATAGCCGCATTGCCGGGGAGCGGGGAGGTGAGACTGGGGGCTGGGCGGGCCGGCCGGCCGGGAGAGTGAGAGAGTGTGAGAGGAGCAGCGCTGTCGGGAAAAGTGACCCATTTAAAGGGGCGAAGCTGGATTCTTCAAAGGTACTGCATTACCGTACCATGATGTGGTAGGGTATAATCGGATGCTGCACTGCACAAGCGAGCCCTGCCCGTGTTCTGCCCCTCATCCTTCTTGTGTCCTGCCCTCCTGCCCTCCCTCACCGCTCCGCACCGCTCCGCGACTGGGCAGTACGCGCTGCGCCACCTGCTGGCCCCGGGCGCCTGGGCACATGCCCCCCTGGAGGAGCGCCTCCACGAACTCAAGGTGCCCGTCACCTTCATCTACGGCCGCCACGTGAGTACCGGTAGCCCCATAACCTGCATATCTATATACCTATCTGTCTGTCCCCATACCTACCTACCTATCTATTCATCTATCTATCTATCTATCTAACTATCTATCTATCTATCTATCTATCTATCTATATACATATATATATCTATGTATATATATCTAAGAGAACCGGGTTGGGTGGGGAACGATTTGGTTACTCTTCATGGTTCGGTCTCCCTTTCGTCGCTGTAAGGGTGAGGGATCGGTTCGGGGGATAGAAAATGATACCGCAGCGGAGACGGAGACGGCGAAAGCGAACGGACCCAGAACCCAGTAATACTTACCGAACATACCTGTAACCTTACCGAGCTGAAAATACGCTGCGACCGCGTCGCCGCCAGACCAACCCAGACGGACGAGCACGCGCGAGGGGCGCTTTCGGGGTGTCTCCGGAGGCGATCGTAGGCGCCTGTGGGATTGGATCGGGTCGGCCTGCCCCTGCCACTGCCCCTGGCCCTGGCCCTGCCTCTACTCCACTCCACTCCCAACCATCCGTACCCCTCAACGTACCCCTGCCTGCCTCTCTCTCCCCACCCCTGCACCGCTTCTCTCATCCCCACCCTCCCCACTCTCCCCTCCCTCCCCACCCTCCCCACTCTCCCCTCCCTCCCCCCTCTCCCACTCTCCCCTCCTGCCCGCTCCCAGGACTGGATGCGGCCCGAGTACGCGGTGCGGCTGTGCGAGCGGCTGCGCTCCGAGCGGCCGCCCTCCGCCCCCAACGACCTCAGTGTGGAGATCATCGACGACGCCGGCCACTTTGTGTTCCTGGACCAGCCGGTGTGGCCGAGAGGGGGACACGGGGGCGGGACACGGGCGCGGGACACGGGGGCAGGACACGGGGGCGGGACACGGGGGCGGGACACGGGGGCGGGGCACGGGGGCGGGACACGGGGGCGGGGCACGGGGGCGGGACACGGGGCCGGGACACGGGGCGGGACGGTTACTCGTAGTGTTATTGCAGGGATCACTTTTTGCTGGAATGCACTTTGCTACACCTTCCTGCTGGCGGCTTCATGCCAACCGCTCTGTGCAAATCACTACGCCCCATGCGACCCGACCCGACCCCCGCCGCGGCCCCCCCAGGAGTTGTTCGACAAGGCGCTCCTCAATGTGGTGCGACCCTACCTGCGGACGGCGCGGCAGCGGGAGCAGGCGGCGGCGTATGTGGCGGCGGGCACGGACGTGCACGTGGCGCCGGAGGCGGCGGGTGCCGGCGCGGCGCAGCTGCCGCAGCAGCCGACAGCCACCAGCTGGGGCTTCGCCGCCAGCGGGGCCGGCGCTGGCGCTGGCGCTGGTGCAGACGCTGCTGGGCAAGGGCAAGGTCAGGAGGAGGAGCAGGGGCAGCAGGGGCGGTACCGGTAGCAGAAGCGGCAGGGGTGCGGGTGCGGGTGGGTTTTGGGGGGTTTGGGAGGCTCGGGGGTGTCGGTAGGCAGGTAGGAGGGAAAGCGGTCCACGGGGCGGGGCCGGATGGCGTTGTGACGTGTGTGGTTTCGGGGCGCTTGTGCTGGGTGATGGGTGGAAGGCGGCGCGGAGGGGGGTTGAGGAGGTTCGGGCTGTGTGTGTGTGCGTGTGTATGTGCGTGTATGTATGTCTGGGAGAGGGCACCCGCCACAAGGTCAAATCCTCCGAGTGATCGCGACTGTGACCGCGCCCTTGAGAAGCTGTGACCCGAGCTGCTGGCGTGCAGGCTGTGTGCCATCGCCGTAGCAGGGTGGTGCCGGGCGACTGCCAGTCCGCGAGCGGCACCCTGATGGGCTGCCCCGCGTGGCACGACGAGTGGGTATGGATCCAGATGAATGAATGAGCGAGCGAGTGAGGGTGCTCGGCCGTGTGCAGAACTGCAGATTGTTCGCGCCGGCGCCTCGCCTGGTCGCGCACCACAACTGTGCCCCGTTCCCCCTGCAAGGGCTGAGTGGGGCTGGCTGTAGGGGGTGTGCTAGCTTCCTTTGCCCGAGGGCCATACGGAGATCTGTCGAGGGTTGCGAATCGCGAGGTGCACGCCTCGAAGAAAACGACCGCCACAACACCCGACTGACCGACCGCTTGAGGGGACGCTGTGGACCACCCCGGGCCTGTCTCCCACCGGTAGTCAAGAACTCGACGGGACACGGCTTCACCGCGGCTTTAAAAGGGGCTTCGGCGATGGGCTGATGCCGAATCATCCTCCGCGCGAAAGCCTTCGAGCGTTTCGGGTCTGAAACGGCCCAGTGCGAAATGTCAGCATGCATGCCCAAGCACGTACTGTGAGCATACGGTCCTGACAACAGGAAAATCGCGGCGGCTGGTGGCCCGGCGCTCGCACATGCCGAAAAACCATCGGCTGGTGCCCGGGCAGCAGTACCGGTACCATCTTCCAGTCCTCGTAAGTTACGCTTTTCGCTTACAACAGCATCTCATGTACGAATCGGTCAACAGCGAAGAGGTCCCACTTCATGACTTATTCGTTCTCCTGCGGGGACTCACGCCGCCCCACTCGGAACCAACCCGAGGGGGCCCAGGCGCGCCCCCCAGAACGTGCCTCCCAGAACGCAACCCAAGCAACCACCCGCAGCCCGCCACCGCCCCCAGCTCGCCCCTAGCCCTCCTTCCTCTACATCGCCATTTCCTCCCCCGTTGCAAATGCTACTGACTTTTCCGCAACAGCTCCTCGCGCAACGAGAGGCCCGGCCCGGCCGCATGTGCGCAACGGGGCATTCGGCAGCGTCGGCTCAAACCAACCAACCGGCCGGCAAGACAAGACAAGGCAAGGCCATGCCGACCGGTGCTCAGAAGTTGAGGAGGATCTTCTCGGGCGGCACCCCCTTGGCGCTGAGCAGCGAGGTGACTGCCTGGCACATGCCCTTATGGCCGCACAGCAGCGCTCCCACGGCGCTGGCGGCATCTGCGGGCAGACGCGACAGCCCCTCGCGCTCAAACACATCGTGTACGTAGCCCTGCTGGCTCTCACTGAAGACCTGCACCACCTTGACGCCCTGGGCCTCCCACCCGGGCAGCAGCTCCCGGTAAGCAGTGGAGTCTGCGGGGGAAAAGAGATACGGTATCGGGCCGTGGGTCGGTTGGTCAGCCATCCATACATTCATCCATGCTTTTTCATTCCTGCAAATGCTGCAACCCGTCAGTCCGTCAGTCCAGCCAGCCATTGCATCGGGCAACTCACACCGCACCGATCCTCCCCGCGTCCCTGGCCACACACACAAATACATACATACACACTGACACACACCACCCCCGCAGCTCCAGCCCCAGCCCCGCGCACGCACGCACCCGTGTTGCGGGTGCCGTAGTAGAGCGTCAGGTCGCGTCCCGCCAGTGCGCCACTGTCGATGACCGCCCGGATGGGGGAGATGCCGGATCCGGTTGCGAACATGAGCACCGCGGAGGTGGTGGAGGCGGGCAGGCGGTCCAGCGGGAAGCCCTTGCCCATGACGGGGCTCACAGCCACCTCGGCGCCTTCGGAGATGCCGCACAGCAGCTCGGCGGTGGTGCCTGAGGGAGGGAGGAGGAGGGTGGTGGTGGAGGAGGAGGAGGGCACGCGGAGGAGGAGAGTCGGGGGTGCGCGGGGTGAGAGTCGGGGGCGGGGGCAGGAGCGGGGCCGGAGGGAGAGATGGGCGGACGGTGTGAGGAGGAGCGAGGGCGCGTCGTGTTGTTGTCGGGGCACGTGGAGAGGCGCGTACACGTTAGGGCCGTCAGCAACGCAGGCGCGGGCAGCACGGAAGGCGGCAGGACAGGTCAGGATGGCGGGATCGCGGGTTGCTGCCTCCTGCCTGTCACCGGCACACACACAAGCTTTCGCAGCGGCGGCGGTGGCGCTGCCGCGCGCCTCGCCTCTCCTCGCCTCACCGGGCGCCCCCTTGATGAGGAACTCCAACAGCCCGTCCGCGTGTGCCCCGGGTGCCGAGGCGATGGCGAAGAAGCCCGGCTTGCTGTCTCCCACCTTGATCTGCAACGTAATCAGGAGCCACACCGCATGTTCAGGCGCAAGGTGGAAGCGGTTTAGACGTGTGTGTAAGAGAGTAACAGAGGTGGTTCATACCCGCGGGAAGGGCACGATACGGAGCCAGCATCGAGCGACTGAGCGGGTAGACAGACAGACATACAGACAGACAGACAGGTGGGCCTGGCGGCCGGCCAGCTAGCTTGCGAATCAGCGTTTCAGCCGGCGACCCAGCCGCCTGACCGCCCCGGTCCCAACCCCGCTGCCTCCCCGGCAGCCGCTGCCTCCCAGCCCCAGCCCCTGCCAGCCAGCCTGTTATACCAGCAGCGTCGCTCACCTACCCCACCCACCCCACATAACCACCACCTTTCACCCCGGTCCTCAGCCGCTCAACCAGCCACCCCGTTCGACAACGGCCACACACGACACGGCGCGGCTCCCCCCCCTTCCCCACCTGAATGAACTGGCCCGGCACTGCGTAGCCCGCAGCGATGGGACCCACATCAATGACCACCTTGTGCAGAGGCCCGGCGGCAGCTGACGAGTTGGACACCACCCTGAGGACGAGGGCGAGAGGCAGGTCACAGCACGGCACGGCACGGCCACGAGAGACGAGAGACGAGCATGTTACCGTAAAAGCCATTCGCATCGACTGACGAGCGGCGTAGGGGAGCG
The DNA here is from genome assembly GCA_030267565.1 of Pleodorina starrii. Lineage (NCBI taxonomy): Eukaryota > Viridiplantae > Chlorophyta > Chlorophyceae > Chlamydomonadales > Volvocaceae > Pleodorina > Pleodorina starrii. The sequence goes on from BRXU01000015.1 coordinate 1,062,722, forward strand.
GGATGAGGGCGGGTCACCAGCCTCCGGGGACCGCGTGGGAGGAGTTGGGAGGGGGTGGGAGGCGAGTACCCAGCCCGGACACTCACCAGCGCGTACTGCAGTTTCGCATGCATGTGCGCGGACGCTGGTGACGTGGTGCCGTACCTGGCGGGCTTGAACTCCACGGGCGCCCCCCAGTTCGCGTGCACCTTGACGGAGGTACGGCGGCCGGTGTGGCGGGGCGGCGGGGCGGAGGAGAAGGCGGCGGGGCGGCTGCAGGTGGGGCGCGCCGCGGGGACCGCCCCGCCGACCACAGCCCGGCAGGTGACGCCGCTAGCAGACACCGAGTTCAACGGCTGCACCCTGCGAATAAAGTGAGTTGAGATGAGGTGAGGTGAGGTGAGGTGAGGAGGTGCGGGTGTGGGTCCGGCGGTCGGATGTGGGGAATAGGCGAGAGGACCATGTGGCCTGTCCAGGGAGTCCGATGCATAGGAGGGATAGGGCATGCGGGGTATGTTGGGTGTGTGCTGTATGTGGTGTGTATGTGGGTTGCGCGGGGTGTATGGAGTGCATGGGTTGTGTGGGTAATGGGCGGTGATGGGTGGATGTCGTTCGGGGGCGTTCGGGCTCCAAGACGCAGGGGCCCTGACCCGGTCCTGAGCTCACCTGGAGGCGCAGGCGACGGCCTGGGGCTGCCGTGCGGCCCGCGCCGGCGCGACAGCGCCGGCGGAGACGGGCTTGGCACGGAAGAGGGAGTGCTGCATGGTGGAGCAAAGTGCGTCCTTCGCGTCCGCTTGGAGCTCAGTGGCGCTGCGCCTGGGGCAGCCATCGGGCCGAGCAGAATCACCAACGGCATCGCCAGCATGTATTCATTCATCAACATCTGACGTAAATATTATGTGCTGTAATGAACGTGGATCAGCGCTGCAAATGGTCGGCCGGTGGCTGTGGTCGTCGTTGATGGACTTCCCATCCAAATCCATCGGCCCGCTCACTCACCACACCGACTGAAATTCCCTCACACCAGCGCTCAGGTGACGAGCTGCTGACCAGATCCGCGCTGCGCGCTGCGAAGACAGGTTTACAGGTCGTTCAGTCGCTGTTGGCCCGGGGCCACAAACTTCGACAATTCCGGTCCAATAGGATAAAACAATATTCCATAAATTTAATAATATTTGTAAGAGAAACGAGGTAGGACCGAAAGTACGAACAAAGTTGTACATGGGGCTCCCACAAGCGCGGTCGGGATTGTCGATGGCCTTCAGCAGTACCCAGGGACTCCCTGCCCCAGCTGCACGCAAGTTATGGCGCGGCAAGTTGAGAGTAAGTCAAGCGTCTGTCTCTTGGTCATAGGTGCCGGGTAGGAACTCCAGGCAAGCAGTCCAGGCTTATACCTGGCTTAGGGGCCGAGCGCTGCCCTACACTGCGCCTAACAAACGATGCCTCAGGCTGGGGTCTGCTTCCCGAGACACATCATGTTGCTGTTCAGGTTATCGTGATGAGCCTGCTGGGTTAATCCGTGGGTTAATCCGCTGGCAGCTTGCCCGGCCCCTGTAGTAATATGAGCAGTACGCGTTATGCTTCGGTCGGGGTGCACAAGGTGCTTCACTGGACAAGTAGTTAATACTGCGTTTTAACCCCCCAACCGTCAACCGACCGACCCTGTACAGGTAGCGATGAAGGTCACTCACGCCTTGTTGCGCACCGTCGCCACTCACACGCCACTACCGTATCACCTATTCACCTTTGTAACTTATTTAGATGTAACAACAAAACTGTAGTAAGGCCGAAGCTTTGGAGTTCATCCGAAACCATGGCGTGGCTCTCCAGCTCCCCTTGCCCCTTCCCAGGCCGCAAGCAATGGCGGCCAACCGCCTTCCGCGCTCTAGGTACGATAGCCCCTCCACGCACCCTTTAGGCACACGCACCGCACATCACAAGGTGCTTCGATCCCTCATTCCAATTTCGCCAACAGTACACGACCTCCCTATACAGATCGGACCGCAGCACCATTTCAACAAATCAACGCAGTCGAGCCCTTTATGGAAAATTGGAAATATACCGTAGTGACGCAACCACGTCAATACGACGCTGTCAAGGCCCTCCACAAATCACGTCCCGCAGGCACCCATCGCGCTTTTGCCGCCCGCTACGGCACCGAAGAGACCATCAAAGGGACCGAACCGGGCCGCCCGCCTGCGCCTGCCCCTGCGCCACCCACAGCGGTACCCTCCCAGCAGCCAGAGAGGGACGACCCTTCACCCGTGAGAAACTGGGCACGTAGTGCAGAGCTTGGGGCCGCCAACTGACCCAACTGCCTCGGCGGGACATTGTGCTGTCTCGTGCTTCCTGACTAAGTACTCCCTTTCCTCTTTCAAATGATTATAACAGGCAGCTCACCTCAAACCTACCTCCATCGTCCCCCGCCTCGCGTCCATGATGTCTCAACCGCGTCCATGCAACGCACGTGGCGAACGTGATCACCAGGGTCACGGAAAGAGACCCGCGGGTCACGGACAATCGAAAATGGACACAGCCCCTTCGCGCTTCGCTCGCCCAATCGTCAATCATAACGCACCGCATCCGCCCGCCCGGCATCGCGTGTTTTATCAACGGTCAACCTGCTTTGGCCCGTTCGGCTTCCACGGATGCCTGCCGCACCTGTGTGGCTTCAGGACTTGAAACTACCGCAAAGCCCTAAGCCCACACCGGTAGCGGCTCCCATGGACACCCAGCAGAGGCAGCCCTGCCAGCACACGCAAGGCCGCAAGCCCCATCCTCCTCCCGTAGCAACCCAGTACGGACACAGCCGCGGACCAACGGACGGAGGGCTGGTGCGCAGGTAGGGCGATGGGCGCGGCTTGGCACCCCAGGCTGTGGCCGCCACCCCACACGGCACGGCACCCGCTGTCCCTCCAACAACAACACCAGTGCGCGCCGTTCACCCGGCGCGTTGCGGCAGCAGTTTCAGCGGGCCCACGTCGCCCACGCCCAAGGCCCCCGCGGCGGGCAGCGGCGGCGTGCGGTGCAGGTAGCTGAAGCGCGGCTGCAGCTGCGGCAGGTCCGCCAGCCGGTCGGGCGGCAGCGCCACCAGCTGTACCCCCTCCGTCAGGTTCTTAGCGGCCATGTCGGGCGGGCTGCGGCAGCACCAGTGCGTCACGTACTTTTGGATCTGGGTGTCGTACTGCTTGCCCGTCTCCGCGCGCGCAAAGCCCCCCAGCGTGCGCGCGGGCTGCGTCAGGTGCACCACGCGCGCGCCGGCCGCGTGGCGCGCCACCAGCGCCGCAAACTCGCCGTCGGAGAGCGGCGCGGCGACGGTGAGGCGGCGGCCGTAGCCTCGGGAGCTGGTGTTCTCTGCCAACAGGACCATCTGGTCGGGATCCAGCTGACCGGGTGGCCGGGGCAGCACGGAGGGCACCACCTCCAGATAGGAGCGCTGCGGTGGGGGCAGGATGGAGGGGGCAGGATGGAGGCAGGATGGAGGGGTAAAATGTGGGATGCGTGGTTGGTACTGGTTGCAGCAACCAGCCCGTAGCTAATCATGAAGTCCAGCAGGGTGGGAGCAGTATGAAAGCAATCTAAAGAGGTTAGCTGGCTGAGCCGAGGGTTTCAAGAGAGGAGAGAGCCGCAGCCAAGTGAACGATGGGTCAGAGGCCGTGCAGGGGTGGAGGGCAGGCGAAGCGCGGCGATGACCCGCCGTGGGAGTCAGGTGAAGCGCGAACGCAGGGGGCGGGGGCACGGAGGTGGTCGGGTGCTGGGAGTGCGGCGCCCCGTGTGGCGTGGCGGGGTGCGAGTGCAGGTTCGGCCGCGGCAGTTGGACGGCCGAGCTGCAGAGTACGGAGGCGGGCGGTCACGTCATTGTAATGTAACGTTATTGTAATGTCACGTGTTACGTACCTTGATCTCGTCGGGCACTTTTGGGTTGTCCAGAAAAGAGTACTCCCGGATGAACACGCGGTGGCCCGAGTACTCGGTGTTGCCGGGCGGGAGGCCAAAGCCCTGCTGCAGCTTCTTGACGCGCAGCACGTGGCTCAGCGCGCACACGAAGGGGAAGGTGGACAGCTCCTCGTTGTTGATGCGGCAGGCCTGCGTCTGGTACCAGTTCTTGGAGCAGTAGCACAGAAACTGGGGCGGAAGGAGGCGAAGCGGGGGGGGCGATCGGGAGCGGGGCGGGAGGAGGATGCAGCACAGCATCGAATGCGGGGGCAGGTTTCGTTGTACTGAACACATGAAGCCGGAGAGATGAGGACGGAAGTACGGCGATGGCGTGTTTGGGCGGCCTGTGTGGGCAGCCAGTGCTTTAGCTTCCTCGATGCGGGTGAGGTGGACTGAGGTGGACTGAGGTGGAGGTGAACGTGGGCCGGAGCCGTTCTTCGCGTCCGGGCGCCAGCCAGCGTGCCCCCCACCCACCCGTGGCATGACGAGGGTCCGGTTGGTGATGAGCGCCGCCGCCAATGCAAAGTAGGTCTGCTGCAGCTGGTAGTTGGCGGCGGAGACGTGGAAGCGGATCATCTCCTCGGTGCGAGAATTGGGCCAGGAGTTGAACCCGTCCGGCATCTGTGGCGCGCGGGGGGGGGGGAAGGGCGGCCGAGCGAAAGCGGCACCGGTCGCAGCTGGAAAAGGAGCGTAATGAAATGCGCACAGCCCCAGGCCACGGCTCACCGCCTCCCCCGGTAAGCAAGCAGGCGCGACTGCCCGGCGCGCCGCCGACCTACACAGCAGCCCCCCTTGTGGAACTGCTGCCGCGGCAAGTCCGAAGTCCCCGTGCATCTGGCGCACCGAACAACAAGGCAAGCTTCAAGGAAGCGCACACAAATTGAGCAGAGAGCGCTCGGGGGGTGCGCCAGCGGCGCAGGCGAGGAAAGGCAAGGATAGAGACGAGCCCGAATCAATCCACGCATTCAACGTATGGGCACACAGCCCAGAATGGCCCACACGCATTGGCCGCAGCGCGCCAGCCGTACCTGCAGCTGGTCAAGGTCAAAGGACAGCAGGTACGGCTCCGTATAGTACGACGGCTCGTCATGGAACTTCATCGCGTCCCGCATGTTCTGCCGCTTGCTCTCCATGGTGCTGCCGCCCCACACCCAGTGCACCTCGTACAGCGGGTGCTCCAGCTTCTGCATTCGGTTCGGGCGGATGGGCACCAAGGCAGAGGCAGCGCGCGGACGCAGCTCATTCTCTCCATGCTGCCGGCTTTCCAGCGCGCAAGGGCCGCTCTGCACTTCAAAGACCACAGACCATCTAAATGGTCAGGTTACACCAACACCAGCAGGTTGCACCAACACCAACACCAAAATAACACCGACCCGCGGGTCATGTCCGCCCACCCACCTCCGACAGCCTGGCGTTCACGTAGGTGTAGGTGTTGCCAAACATGGAGGCGGGCAGGAAGGAGATGGCGGTGGTGTTGGAGAAGGCGGCGTAGAAGAGCCGGTTGGTGGTGGCGGTGGCGGTGGGCATGTCCGTATCGCCGTGGAAGTACTGCCCGCGCGTCAGGAAGTTCAAGCCGTCCTGGTCGTGGCCGACGCGCTTGTCCTGCCAGGTAAGCCACAGCGCGAAGAACTCCCGGCCGCCTGGCCACTGACGCAGGAAGTACACTCCTGCGTACGGCAGGGCCAGGCGCGGGTGGGGCCAGGGCCAGGTGCGGGTGGGGCCAGGGCCAGGTGCGGGTGGGGCCAGGGCCAGGTGCGGGTGCGGGCGTCGACGTGGCGCGCGGAACCGGAGGCTGCCAATAGCACAGGGGTGGCAAAAAGCGTTCAACCAGCCACCAAGCTACCCACCTACCCAGCCACCCACCCACGCACCCGTGTTGATGTTGGTATGCGGATTGGCAGACATCTCCAGCCCCGTGTCGCCCTTTCCGTTGTGGGTCGACACGGCGTCGGTGGCGAGGACCATGTGCACCGGTGTGGCGAGCAGCGACATAAAGTACGGCAGCGGGTCGCTGAACCACACCACATCCGCGTCCGAGTGTACGATGTTCACACCCATGTCGTACACGGCCTTCATCACGTGGACCTGCGGCGGCAGCGATGGCGGCGCAGGCGGCGGCGGCGGCAGCAAGGTGGGCTTTCAGGCCCTTGCTTTGGCCTTGTAACGCGTTCTCCGCAGAATGTGGGTAATGGCCAGCTGCCGCAGGTCCCTGCCCGTCGCTACGAGGGCCCCCAGGGAGGCCTGCACCTCGGCAGCCTTCGCAGCCTTCGCCACGCCAAACCAGAGCAAAACCCCGCCTCCCCATGCACTCCATTTTACCTTGTTCCATGTCGTCATGGTCCAGTGGTGGCCGCCCCACTTGTAGGTCGTGTCTGGGGAAGGGCGTCCGTTACCGCAGCGCCGAGCGGCAGGAGGTAAAGAGGCATGCAGATGGGCAGTACTCCTTTCCCTTCGCGTTCCCCTGCCCTCGCCCCCGCGTTCCCCCCCACCCCAAGTCCAAATCACACACCTGAGCCCTTGTATTTAAGGACCTCCTGGGGCGCATTGAAACATTGTTTGACCCCCATGGCCCCCATTGCCATGGAGGTCTCCGGGTCCAGGGCCGCTATGAGCCAGTACGTAATGTTGGCTGCCTGGATGTTTTCCACGTAGCTGGGTCCAAAGCATTTCCATACGATTTTGTCGATGACTGTGACCAGGACGGTGTTCTGCCGGGCAACCCCGTGCACCAGCTCGCGGGTGAGGGGTCCACAATGCGCTACCCCAGCGACACCGGTATCCGACTGAAGAGCTCTATTTTGCTGATGAGGTGCTGTATCCCATGGGTTGCCCTCAAGGAACCAGGTGGGGGACGCATGCTTCGATCGTGCTGCGACTGTTAGGAGGAATCCAGACAGCAACGTCAGGTAAGACTTTAACATAACCGATAAGCTTATCGCGAGCATTGCTCTGCAAGCGGGCATGATTGCTCCATCGGTCGTGGTGAAACGGGTTGTGTTTGGAAATCTGAGTTTGGAACCAGAGGCAAAACGTAGGTCCTTGCCAGCAAATGCAATGACATACATTAATTATGTATACATCGAATTATGCATAGTATAAAAATTGACTTGAAACCTCAAATTGAAACGTACTTTGGCAGAAAGCACAACAGTTGCATTCTTTCATAGGAACGGTTGCAGATGAGCGCACGTGCATACGGGTTGCGTAATTGATAGCATGTATCTAGAGCACAGGACAGCACAAACGCTGCCATGAAGCCGTCCCACCTCCTGCACGCGCTGGCCCTGGGACTGCTGGCCAGGCTCGTCTTCCCCGCCGCCGGCAACGGCCCCGGGCCGTGGTCCAACTCCCACACCTCCAGCTCTGTGAAAACCTCCCAGCTGCTGGGGCCAGCCGCCTCCCTCGGTCGCCGCAGCCTCCTGGCGGCAGCCGGCAGCGCCTGCGGGCCCCTGACACGTGAGCTCGTACAGCGGGTTGCGCGGGAAAACACCGTCATGGTGACCGCCATCGATAAGCTGGCCTGGAAGACCTTTGGACCCACCTTCGTGGAGAACATCCAAGCCGCTAAAATCACCTACTGGCTCATCGCGGCGCTTGACCCGGAGACTTCCGTGGCGCTGGGCGAGCTGGGCATAACCAACTGCTTCAACCCGCCCACCGGCCGGCTCAAGTACACTGGCACGGGTAGGCGCGATGCCTCCACGGAAGGGAAGGCCTCCACGCGGGCAATCAAAGCAAGGCGTGGAGAAAAAAAGACTGGCGTTGCTTTTCAAGGGCCCAGCCGTGACCTGTCCGGACCTGGCGGCCGCCGGGGAGCTACGGCTTGCGCTGTGTATGGAAAAAGGCCTGTCAGGGGGGGCCCCAGCACCCGCCTGCACAGCACCTGTGCGCACAATGCCGCGACCCTGCCTTCTCCCGTGTACCTCCTTCCCGTGTACCCGTGATGCACCGCTGATGTCGAGTTGTGAGCCCCCCGGTATCGAACTGGCCCCTTAATGTTGATGTTGATGACTTGATGTTGCCCCACAGATACCAACTACCACTGGGGGAGCCACCACTGGTCCCAAACCACCTGGAACAAGGTATGTGTGTGTGGGGGGGGGGCTGTGGCCCAAGGGGGCTGTGGCGCTGCGCCATGCGCGGGCCCTAGGGCCTAGGGCCTGGGGTGGTGCGACGGGGCAGGCCCCCACGCAGGGCGCACCCACCCTAGGCCCTACGCCGCCCTTTCCTTGCTACCCTACCTAGCCTGCTGCCTGGGGCCGTGCAGCGCCGTGAACCGCTCCGACTGAGGCCCACGTTCTCTTCAAGCCAGGGGTGGGGGGTGGGACCGGTGTGCACCGGTTTCCCCATTCCCAGTCGGGAACTCGCACCGACACAAACCGGAATCTGAACCGGAATCTGAATCTGAATCCGGGACCTGAATCTGGATCTGGGTCCGCCCCCACCCTCGAAGCCCCCTCCGAAGCCCCTTCCGCCCTCTGCGCCCTCGACCCCTCCCCCCCACCACCACGTGCTTAATCCGCCCGCCCCTCCCCGCCCCCCGTCGCCCCCCTCAGGTGCACCTGGTCCGGGCGGTGTACGAGCTAGGCTTCCACGTGCTCCACTCGGACGGCGACGTGGTGTGGTTCCGCGACCCACTGCCCTTCTTCCTCGCCCAGCTGGGGGGGCCCGCACACATCATCATCTCAATCGATGCGCTGTCCACCCACAACCCCGCGGGGGAGGTGGCGGTGGAGTTCGATTCCTCGCCCTACACCAACATCAACACGGGTGGGGCTGGGACGCTGGCGGGGGGAGGGGGCCGGCCCCGCTGCCCGCTGCCCCCCGGAATCGCCACGCCGATTAATCCGTCCGTCCTCTCACTCCCTCTCCCGCACTCCCTCTCCTCCCTCCCTTCCTTCCTTGTCCCTTCACCCGCCCTCCCGCCCTCCTGGCGTCTATCTCCGTCCCTTCGCTGCGCCATCTCCTTCACCTCCCTCCGTCCATCTCCCTCCGGCCTGCCGCCCCCGCCCCCCCCCCCCGCCCCCACGTATCATTCTGCTTTCCTTCTCTTCTCTTACCCCCTTCCCCTCCCGCAGGCATCTACTTCGTCCGTCAGTGGCCCGGCGGCGTTGCCTTCTTCGACACGGTGTGGCTACCCATGCAGGACCGGCACATCGGCCACGACCAGGACGGTTTCAACTGGGTGGTCCGCGGCTCGTTCTTCCGGGAGGGCATCACCCCCGCCGCCATCATCCCGGAGGACACCTCGCTGCGCGTCTTCTACGCCGCCTTCTCCAACACCACCGCCGTGGCCTTCCTGCCGCCCTCCATGTTTGGCAACACCTACACCTACGTGAACGCCAGGCTGTGGCAAGTACGGCCTCGGGGGGCTGGGCGCGGGGCGGTTGACGGGGTGCTGGGAGCTGGGCGGTGTCGAGCTTGGCACATACGAAAGGCCTGGGCTGCGTTGGGCTGGGCTGGGGCGGGGATGGGCGCTGGGCGGAATGGAGGGGAGGGGAGCAGGGCTTGCAGGTCAGCAGCGGCTGGGCTCGGCAGCCGCAACCACGCCGTGTTTGAGACCGTTTGAACAGCCCGACGGCGGTGTCGCCCCGGAAAGGATTGCGGTGCGCCCGCCCGTGATGAAACGCCCGCCCGCCCTGCCCCCTCCGCCCTCCGCCCTCCGCCGTGCGTCCCTCGCCCTCCACTCGGACCTCAAACCGCAACCCTCACTCCCTCCCTCTTCCTCCCTCCTCCTTCATCCGGGTTCGCCAACCTCGCCTCCGTTCCTTTGCTTCGGTACCTCTCCCTCACCCCTCAACCCTCGCCCCTCACTCTCAAGCACCGACCCTCCCTCCCCTCCCCCTCCCCTCCCCCTCCCCCTCCCCCTGCGGTATCATTTTTTACCCTCCCCCTCAGAGGCTCAGTCACCCGCTGTATGCGGTGCACTGGGTGTGGGGCGGTCGTACCATGGAGAGCAAGCGCCAGGACATGCGGGACGCCATGAAGTTCCATGACGAGCCGTCGTACTATACGGAGCCGTACCTGCTGTCCTTTGACCTTGACCAGCTGCAGGTAAGCAGGAGGAGGGGGTGGAGGGTCCTCCGGGCTTCGCTTAGCTTTAAGAGTTGGGGGGGCGTTGAGATCTCAGCAGCGGACAGATGTGTGTGTGTGTGTATTGACAGTCGACCGCCGTTGTCGTGTATGAGGGTAACGCACCTGGGTTGTCGTCCCCGTCCACCTCGGAGGGCGTGAACATGGGGTGCCTGATCCTGATGTCCCTTCCGACCCCTCCTGCTCTCCTCCCCTCCTGTCCTCCCGCTGCGCAGATGCCCCCCGACTACAACAGCTGGCGGGGCACCGAGGAGATGATCCGCTTCCACGTCGCCGCCGCCAACTACCAGCTGCAACAGGCCTACTTTGCATTGGCGGCGGCGCTCATCACCAACCGGACCCTAGTCATGCCACGGGTGGGGCGCGGGGTGGTATAAAGAGAAATCCGCAGCGGAGAAGGAGACGGCGTTAGGGGGGCTGGGTGGCTAGAGTGCCTGAGGACCGTACCCGGTGTGTTGACCTGGGACCTGGGACCCGGCTACGACGTAATCCTGTGGCTGTGGCTGTGGATGTGGCTGTGGCACGCAGCCCCCAAAGAGCCGAAGCCTTCGAAACGGAAAGGATGCGGCACAATATCCCCACAACGTTCACATCGGAACCTCGTCCGTGCCATACCCCAAAAACATGCGCGTTCACGCGCGTCCATGCGCGTTCATGCGCATTCTCCGCTTCGCCGCTTCCCTTGACCGCAGTTTCTGTGCTACTGCTCCAAGAATTGGTACCAGACGCAGCAGTGCCGCATCAACGAGGAGACCGTCACGCAGTTCCCCTTTGTCTGCTCGCTGAGTCAGCTGCTGCGATCCAAGCGCCTGGCGCAGGGCTTCGGCCTCCCGCCCGGCAGCCCCGAGTACGGCGAGCCCCACCGCCGCGTGTTCATTCGGGAGTACTCCTTTCTGGACAACCCAAAGGTGCCGGACCTCATAAAGGTACGGCACGGGTCGTATACGGTACGGCAGCATGCGCGCGCGTTTCGACGCGAGTGGATCCATATCCGTATCCGGATGTTTGGATCTGCTTCGGTTTCGGATCCGATCCAGCTGAATGCTCCGGGATCTTTGATCCAGCGATCTTGGATTCGAGATTTCGGTTTCGAAGAGCTGGACGAGCGGTCGAGGCGAGCCGCCGCCTGCGCAACAGAACAGCCCGGTGCCTGCCTCCCTCACCACACACCCTAACACCCCAATCCCTTCATTCGCCCCCCGCAGACCTCATTCCTGGAGGTGGTGCCGTCAGACTCCCCCCGCGACCCCGCCCTCCGGCCCGATGAGCCGCTGGTGCTCTCCGAGGAGCCCGCCACTCGAGGCTACGGCCGCCGCATCACCGTCGTCGCGCCGCTATCGGACGGGGAGCTGGGCGCCGTGCTGGGGGAGCGGGGCGCCTACCCGCGCGCGCGCATCGTGCACCTGCCGCGTCCCGGCGCGGTGCTTTCCGGGTTTCGGAGCGGCGAGACGTGGCGGCTGTTCGACCAGGAGATCCAAAAGGTGGTGGCGTACTGGTGCTGCCGTACGCCGCCAGACATGGTGGTGAGCGGATGTGTGGGGCCGGTGTGTGTGTGTTTGTTTGGGTTGACGGGGGGATGGGCGGCGATGTCCCCCGCAGTTTTGGCCTCAATACAGCCACTCAAGAGTGAGGGCACTTTATTGGGCTGGGCGCGCGGTGGAGAAGGGAAGGGAAGGTACCGTTGTGGGATGGAGGGTGCGGCTGCTGCGACGGCTGGTGGATGCGGGTTGGACGCGCGATCCGCGGTGGGGAGCGGCGGTGGCCGTAGCCGGGGCTGAGGGACTGAGGAAGCCCCTGATGCCGTGCACTTTCCCTGATGCCTGTAGCTCTTATCATACCCCCTCCCCACCTCCTCCTCTTCCTCCTCCTCCTCCTCTTTCTGCTGCCGCTGCTGCCTCCCTCCCCCCCGCTCCGCAGTCCATGAACCTGACTGACAAGGTGCAGCTTGTGGCGCTGCCCCCCCACCGCTACCCCCACCTGCCCGCCATCAAGGGCTCCACCTACCTGCACCTGCTGGGACCCATCAACCGACCCGAGGGAGCAGACATCAAGTAGATAGATAGGCAGATAGATAGATAGGCAGATAGATAGATACGGGACACACGATACGATACGGTTGCAGTCGATGCGGTGCAAAGCGATACGGGTGGGGACCTAGGGTGCGGGTGGGGAAGGAAAGGGGGACCGCAGCAAAATGAATGAGGTGATCCCACCACCCAGCGGGTCGATCGGATCGGGTGGAGGCGGGGGTGGGGGTGGGGGTGGTGCCAGCCCGGCCTCCCACGGCCTCCTGCGAGGCTGACCCTCACCCCAGCATGAGGTGGGGCGCAAAGCTGGTACCGGTACGTAAGTAAGCGCAGCGAAGGAAGCCCACCCAGTGGGGGCAGGTGGGGGCTGCGACCTCGTTGTCGTGAGGCTCTTTGCGGGAGAGGAGGGACGAGGGAGAGGAGGGGCAGCAACACAGCAGTGGTGGCGCCCAGCCAGCCTGCAAGCTTGCCAGCCTGCCTGCCTGCTGCCAGACGGGCGCGAGTCACGGCTTACGAGCACCGGTGATTGCGCTGCCGCAAGCGCGCGTTCGGCCGGTTGAGTACCGGCGGGAAAACGAATGGGGAAAAGGGCGGGGGTGATGGAGAGCGGTACCCATGGCGCGTGGGTTGAGTCAATTTGGGCCTCAAACGTTAGGTGGGAGAGGAGCCCATCGTATTGCTGCCGCTGCAGCCGGGCAGGGAGGGAAACGAAGGACTCATAAAGGGGACGCCGCGGGAAGCTGCGTGGGGGGGGGGGGCGGGGGGGGGGCGGGCGGGCGCGCGGAGTCGTGCGAGGTGCCCCGTGGGGTGCCGGCCGCGTGCCGGAGGAAGAGGGGCCGACGCCCGTTTCTTCCTTGTAGACACTGGATCCGGATATGAGGGGGCCGAGGAGCCGCAAAGCCACCCGCTTCTGCCTCGAGGTCTGGTCGGGGAACGCCCCATCGCTCGTCATTAGTTGGATGGGTCGTTTTACGTCGCGGACGGTGCGGGCATTGACAGCACACGCTCGTGTCCGCTCAGCTCACCCGGATTGCGTATGACCCATCCTGCACAGCTTGCTCAGCGGGTTCGGCCCCCGCGGAGAGATGGCCCGCGTACCCATGGCTTCCCACCCAGTCAGCCAGCCAGCCAGCCAGCCAGCCAAGCAGTGCGTCAGTGCGCTCTCACAGGTCGCCACCCCACCTAGAATGTCATATTTACAGCTCACACGGCTCACCCTCCCCTGTCCTCCCCCCACCGACCCACACACAGCACACCCACACACGATGCGGTGCGGTGCTGTTACCGGTGGACCGCGCCAGGTGCCAGCGGCGCAATGCGCAGTTCCTTCTCAGGATAAAGCACACACAGGGGTCTTTGTTCACCCTCCTTCCTTGGGTTAGGGCGTGGGGGGGGGGTAAACTTGTGTCAAGCAACGCACGCGGTGCTCTGTCCAAGTTCCAACCGCTGGCGAACAGGTCAGTTCTCAGTTAGTGGGGGATGATGATGACGCTCAGCCCCAAATTCCCAATGCGGCTGCATGCGTGTCACATTTTGATACAACGGCAAACAGCCGAGACAGGTGGGGGCATACATACACGCGTTGCGTGCCTATGGAAACAAAACCTTGTACACACATACAAGAACGGTACGGTGCACGGAAAGCACATTCGCACGGCAGTTCATGAGTTTGCGCAGCTGTGCAGGTTGACCCGAACCGATCCTCCGGCGGCAAGCACTATTCGAAACCATGTGTACAGCATATGTACTAGCGTACGGCATCAGTTTACCCATCACATCAATCATGCCACCCTGCCAAGTGCCAACCCTTCTGCGGACTGGCTCCCGTCCAGCGCGTGTCGTGTCGTCGCGTGTGTGTATGCGTGTGCGTGTCGTGCCTCATGCGTGGTGTGTGCTCACATAGCCCCTCGCTCGCCCCCCTCCGTCTCCAATTCCGTGTTTCCGTGTTCTTGCCGCTCGCCCGCTCGCCACCGGGTCTGCGAATGAATACCCTGCGCTGCCACACACGCGCCCGCCGTCCCCAATTTGACCGAAATCTTTTATTTCATGGGCCGCCTGCCTGCTTGCCTGCCTTGCTGCTCCGTCCATCCATCCGTTCACCCCCCTCCGTGTGTCCAACGGCGACTGATCGCTACCAGGGGAACAGCCACAACCGCCACCGCCATCGCGCGTCTTATGAAGGTACACTGCGGTAAACTGTGGCAACGGCCGCACGACACAGCACGACACAGCAGCCCTCCGCCGGCCATCCGGACATCAAGCAGCCGTCCAGGCGACGCCCGCCAAGCAGCAAGCCAGCAACTGTCACTTCCTCACCGTTTGCCATTATCGATTACCGATCACAACCGATACTATGGCCCTGCGGGCGCCCGCCGCCCGGAAAATAATATTGCGGGCGCTTGCTTACTCAGCATATACGTCCACACATATACATAAACACACACGCGCGCCTCCCATTCCACACACATTGCACCTTGCGCCAGGCGCGCATACGCGCCACCGCCGCCCCAGGGTCTGGAGCCCTCTGTAGCTACGACAATCAACAACAGCAGCATGCCACCCCCGCCTCCGCCCCTTTCTGCCATCCGGGCCGCGGCGGCGATCCGCTCTCCAACCCCAGCCCCCACCCCGCTTCGCGAGAAGCTATCGGCTACCGCCGACTGCAAGCAGCATTGTCCCAACCAGCAGCAAATCACGTCATTGTGGTGATTGACAGCTCTGTGTCATGTGGGTCCGCGTGAGCTGCACGCACAACAACACGCACAACACCTCGCCGCTGCCGTATACATGTATGTGCGACAGCCGGCGGGATACCGTATATAACATCATCATCATCATCATCATCATTATCATCATCATTATCATCATCAGCGTCATCCATCCACCCACCCATCCATTCATCCACCCATCCATCCATTCATCCATCCATGCAGGCATGCATGCGCGGCGGCCATGTCGGCCGGTAGTTGTGTTCTCTCCCCCCCCCCGTGGATATCCCCCCCAGACTCGCCGCTGTCGAAGGGTGATCGCGTCGCGCTGCGCCACGACGTCACGGCGGTGGTGCGCGGCGAAACGCGGTGGTGCGCGAACGGCCAACGGCACGCGGCGCGCTTGCTCCCTCTCCCTCTCTCTCCTCAGCCATGCATGGCGGCCGCCGCCGCCATCACCACCACTGCCACAACCACCCCGCATTCGTCCATCTCCGCCCCTCACCTCCTCCGTCACCTCCCAATCGCGCTAGGAACCCCACGCCCGCGCCACTCACCCCCCTCCTCTCCCAACTGCCCAACTACCCTCGCCAGGCCACCCCAACACCCCCCTTGGTCTGGCGGCGACGCGGTCGCTGCGCTTTCCAGCTCGGTAAGGTTACAGCTATGTTCGGTAAGTACCGTATTGCTGGGTTCCGGGCCCGTTCGCCAACGCCGTCTCCGTCTCCGCTGCGGTATCTTCTGCTTACCCCTTATCCCCCGCCCCCTGACCCCTTCTACCCCTTCTGCCCGCCCTCCCCGCCCTGCGTGTTGCCCTCCGCCCCTATGCTGTCCATGGCCTCAAAGTTGCGTTGCCGGGCTCCGCTGCGCTCCAATCGGCCCAACAGCTTCACCGCCTCCATCTCCGAATCGCTCATGGGCGCCCCCTCCGCCTTCACCAGGTGCCGCATGGCCGCCTGGTTCTGAGCCATGCGGACCTACACACGAGGGACGGAGAGGGCCGGGCGGGGAGCAGGGAGCCAGCGGGGGGGCGGGGGGGGCAGGGGATTGGGATCTAGGGGATGGGCTGCGCGGGGGCCGGGGACGGGAGCAGACGCAGGTCTTCGCTGAGTGCGCGCGTGCGTGCTTGTGTGCGCATGTGTGTGTGCTTGTGCCTGGATGAGTGCGTGCGTGTGCGTGTGTGTGCGTCACCACTCCGATTCCCCCCACGTTCACTCCGCTCTGACCCGGCCCACCCGCCTTACTCGCAAGTTGGCCTCCGCTGCGGCCCGCGGCAGTACGTAGTTGGCCGCATCCACCAGCCGGATGCCCCGACATGGATCCAGATCCGTAACCTGCTTGCCGCCCGTCTGCCAGTTGTCCAGCGGCGGGAGCGGCACGGGCAGCAGCGGAGTCAGGCCGGCCAGACCTGCGAGGGGCCACACAGCGGGGGCGGCAGCGGGAGCGGCAGAGGGAGCGGGAGCGGGACGGGGGTGGTGGTGGGTACTAAGGACGACACCGCAGCTGAGGCACGGAGGGTGTGGTGGCGCTGATGGTGGAGGGGTTGAGGGTGTGTGTGCGTGCGCGGAGAGCTTGGGAGCGGGCGGACGGAACGGAACGGAACGGAAAGCGGCTCCTGGATCCATGTACCGATGTGGGGATCAATCGATGCTTTGCGATCGGCTCTTTTGCCGCCGCGACGCGGGCGCGGCGCGCCGGGACGAGCCTCAGCGGGGGTACACCGCAAGACCGCATGCTTGCGGGCCGCGATGGGTTGGGGCTTGGGGGTGCTGCACCGCTGCGGTGACCGACACCCGGGAACGGAGGCGGGGCAGGTAGAGCTAGGCAGCAGGGACACGCCGGACACGGCAGTAAGCAAGCGCGGAAAGGGAGGCGAAGGGCGCAGAAGGATGTAGTAGGATCGACGGCCGCGAGCGCGCGCGCGTTAAGAGAGAAAGAGAGGAAATGCGGGAGAGAAAGATGGGACGCGAGGGCTCTCACCCGGCTCGGCCTTCTTGGGCGCGCTCGCGGCGGCGGCGGCGCCGCCGCCCGGATGTCCCGCCATCCGGATGTTTCGGAGCTGCGAAATGGCGTCGCCAAGGCCCGTCCCCGCCAGGTTCTCCAGGCCGCTGAGCGGTACGGCAGAGTGGCCGGCGGCAGCGCCAGGCGAGGTCGGGCAGCCGCCGCTGCCGCCGGCACCGCCAAGGAAGCCACCAACCCCTCCGCTGCCGCCGCCACCACTAAGGCCGCTGCCGCCAGCACCAATAAGGCCGCTGCCAACGTTGGCGCCAATGCCGCCGCTGCCGCCGCCGCTACCAAGGCCGGCGAGACCGCCGCCGCCAATGCCGCCAATGCCGACAGACGTTTCCCCGGCGGCCTGCACCAGGTAGCCCAGAGTCGCCAGCGTCGACGACGGCGCCGCCTCGGCGGCGGCGGCGGCGGCGGCAGCGGCGGTAGCAGCAGCGGCGGCGGCGGCGGCGGCGGCGCCGCCGCTGTTGTGCCGGAAGCTGCTCCCGAGTCCCGCCTTGAGAAGAGGCGCCGAGTGGCTGGCACCGGAGGACTGAGCGATGCGAGCCAACGCGGGGTTCGGACTGGCGGGGCCGTCCGGCGGCGGCCCGCCGCCGCGCAGGGCCGCCCGCGCGGGGGATGCGCCCAAGCTGCCGCTGTTCGGCGAGCCGCCGCCGCCGCCGGATCCCGTCAACGACATTCGACGGGGCATGCGCATAATGTTCGACAGCACGACCGCCGCGGCGGATCCATGATCGTCATTATAACCCAACGTCAATGAGGTCCGGCGGGTTCGACCCATAGGGCCCTTGCCTCCTCCGCACGCCGCCGCGCCGGCGGGCCCGCCGGCGGCGCCGGGCCCTATCGCCGGAAGGGCAGTGTCGCCGCCGCTGATGCTCGCCCGGCGGCGACCGACCACCTCGCCGCCGCCGCCGCCGCCGCCGGCGCCGCCGTCACTCGGGTGCGTTCGCCCGACGGCGGGCAGCGCGCCGCGGCGCTCGCGGCCATTGGACATCCCGACGGGCGTGCTGGCGCCGCTGCCGTTCCGTCGTGCGACACTGTCCTGTCGAAGCTGAGCCGCGTTGCGCCGGTGGTGCGAACCACGCCCGCCACTGGGCGTCCCCGGCGACGACGGCGAGTGTTGGACGTAGTCGACGTCGCCGCCGCCCGCCGCGTCGATCTCCGCCCCCAGTTCCAAGCTGCCACTGAGGGAGCCTACACGGGGGGCCACAGGGCACCGAGACAAACACACACTGACACACCCCGATGCGCACACGCGCCGCGCCAGTTTTATTCATAGTTTTGTCGTACTAGTACGACAATGAAGATATTTTAGATATACACGCGCGCACGCACACCAAACACGCCGGTTGCGGCAGCGCGACGCGCGTCGGCGACCGGCGTATGCATGCCCGTTTGCTGTGGAGGAGACCCACGGGTCGGTTCCTGCGTCGTGCCGGTACGGCGGGTCGGCGGCCAGCGGCCCCTCGCTCACTCGCGCGGTCGAGAGATGCCCCGCTCGCGGCTCGCCCTCCCGCCCCCGCCGCAACCGGCCCATCCCGGCGCGACGCCCAACCGGCATGTCTGACGCATGCGTGCGCCCCTGACAAGACACGGCCTGGCGCCGAGCCCCAACCAGGCCTTCTGGCCGCCCTCACCCCCTCGCCCGTAGCCACCCCCGATCCCCCCCGCCGCCCCCGATCCCCCCCGCCGCCCCCGACCCCCGCCGCTCTCGCACCCGCGACGCCTGATAGCTGTTGCTGCATGTTCGAGGGCAGCTCGTTCAATGCGGGGCCGATGGCGGGGCGGTAGAAGGCCGCCCGAGCAGCTTGGCTACCCTGCGGGGTGGCGATAGAGCGGAGTGGGGTAGGGTGCTGTGGAGCGGGGTAAGGCGGGGTGAGGTGTCAGCAGGGGTATCTGGCCTCAGCCCCCTCAGCCCGCCTCCCAATTGGGTCGATTCCACTTCCCAGGTTCCCACCCCACCACTTCCCACTCGCCACACCCGCGCGCACCACGTACCCAGAGCTGCACCCGGTGCTACCCTGACTGGCTGGCTGGCTGGCATAACCCTATGGCCTGTCGCAGCGGCACAGCGACCCATTGACCCACGTGCGGTTCATAGCCGTCCGCCCATCCGCCCATCCGCCCATCCCGCCGTCCGCCCATCCAGCCCTCCATCCGGACCCCTCAGGGGACCCCCTGAGGGCCAACGACTCGAGGCCCGGCTCCTCTCCCGATTGTCGCTCAGCCCCCGACTCCGCCCCCGACCCGGGCCCCCGAGCGGGAGATCTGCGCCTCAGCCCCCACCCTTCCCCACCCACGCGCCCACACGACCCAGCCATACACACACGCACCAGTCCGTTCTCCAGCTCCTGCTCGTCGATGCGCGTCACCGCGGCGGGCGTGACAATGTGGTGAGGCCGCATGTGGCCAAACATCTTGTCCAGGACCTCGCGGCCGTTCTGGCGGTTGGAAGCGGCCTTCCCCTTGAAGGAGGGCTCGCGGGAGCTGACACCGACGCCTGCCGCGGGTTTGCAGCAAGGCAAAATGGGGGGGAAGGGGACGGGGGGGAGGGGGAGGGGGAGGGCCAGGGGCGTGAGGCGCCCCGTCGCGTCCGGGACCGGGGGCGGCCGCGCGGTGGTGTTGGCGCACCTCGGTCCGGATGGCCATTGGCGAGGCGGTTTGTGACGCGTTTCTGCTCGCCGACTTTGCGCCAGCCATTGCTCAAAATTTCCTGGGGGTCCGCTGGCGGTGCGGGGCATACCACCTGGAGGCAGTGGAAGGGGTCGTGTACTGACTTGAGTAAATGTTTGGCGTTGTCGCAGCGGTCACGCGCAGACGGGCTCGGCGTGGTCGCTTCGTCCGGGGTAGCATGTTACGGCTCTTAGTCGCGGCTGATACCTTTTGCAGTGTTGACGCTGTTGCCAACGCCTTAGCCTTCGGTTTTTCCGTTCCATACATGGCTACCCGATTTTTCCAGTCATAGTTTCCCTTTCCAAACTCGCTGCAGTGCCGGTGACACAATAATTAAGTCCATATGAAAGGTTTTCGTTTGCAAATTTAAGTTCAACAACATAATTTGCTGTGTGCTGTGACTGAGAAACAGAACGAGAGAGCAGAGCGGGGAGAGACACCGTACACGTACAGCTCGGTAAAACCTGAACGGCCACTGCTGAAAAAACATAAACTTGCGAGCCCCGATACCTGCGATTGCTCGTCTGTAGAATAACTCATCTTCTGAGTAGGTTCCATCTGGGTTCCATGTGCTCGGTCAACCGCTCGTCGGAACGACACTCAGCGATAGATTCGACGACAGCTGGCTAGACGGCTTGGCCTACGCAGACAAAAATAGTAGGTTCTGTGTTGCCATGCCGTTGCTCGAAGCTGCCAGCCTAGTCGCAGTGAAGGCACGGGGACGCCGACTTCAACCGCCAGATTGTCCCGATCGTCAGACGCGACCCTAACGGCAAGCCGTCCTTGTGCGGCGGCAGCAGACCGCAGTTCCTGTTGTATAGCATATTGTATGCTACATGGTTTCATGCCGCATTGGAGCTCACTGCGTACGTAGCTCTCCCCACACCTCGTCATGCCAGTTGCCATCATAACAAAGTCTGCCACCAAACTTATCACGAAACGTACACATTCTTCACAAGTTCTCAGTTTAGCTGGCCACAATGGTGATTGCACATGGTCGTCGCTTCGTTAAGGCCCGCTCGGCATCGTGCCTGGACGTTCACAGTCTCACGGACCCACATTCCTACACGTCCACAGCGGTTCATAGCCGACCCTGACGCCTCTCACCCCGGGAACGAGCCGGCCGCAGCGCCGCTAACACGCCTGACCTCGCTGCCGGGGTGGGCAACCCGCCGGTCCAATCGCACGGCGTGCACCCTCCGAGCTCCCCTCCCCTGCCCTCCCCTCGCGGGCGGGGTTTAGACCCGCTCCCTCGTCTCGGACCAGAACCGCCCCCAGAACTCGGGCTCCCTCATCACCTGGACGCCCCGGGCCGCCGCCAGCGCCGGCTTGCGCGCCCCCCCATCAGCGCCCACCAGCAGGACCTGGTTGGGGGTTTGAGAGGGGGGTTGGAAGGGGGGTTGAGAGGGTTGAGAGAGGGTGGGCTTTGCGGCCGTTTTTGGTGATGTGGACGGGCGGGCGAGCGAGTGGGGGACGGAGTGGGCCGCGGGGAAAGAGATGGCGGGCGGGAGAGGGTATTGGGGGCAGAGGCGCAGCGGGTGTGGGGTGTGGGGTGTGGGTGGCAGTGTGTCGCGCACGACCAACAGGCAGTTACCCCATGGAGTGCCACACTCGCCCCCTCTTATTGCGTCCCCCGTCAGGCGGTTGTCTGGGGGGCGCTCCGCAGCCCTGCGGCTCCCTCCCAACCCAGCGCGCGCCGCGTAGTGGGCCCCCACCGATGTACCGGTAGTGGCAACGGCACCGCACAACCGCACAACCCCAAGTGAACCGCACAACCGCACAACCCAAGTGAGCCACACAACCGCACAACCCAAGTGAGCCGCACAACCGCAAGGCCACACCCTCCCCAGGGCACCCGAAACCATACCCAGATTACCCACACCCACACCCACCACCTCACCTCCGTGTCCCTCTTGACCGCCGAGTGGAACTGCCCGCCCGCCTCCTCCAGCAACCGCTGCAACGACCAACCAACGGCCAACCAGCAACGACAACGGAAAACAAATCGCATCAGCTGACGGGACCTCATTACGGACGAAGCTGGGGACACGGGCTGAGCTGGCGAAGCGGGAGCGGGATGGGGGATGGGGGACGGGCAGGACCGGTGGTGGCGGCGAACCAGGGCTGGCGAGCTGCCCTTCCCCCCCACAGCGGAGGGGAGTCACACGGCGGCAGCGCAACGGTCGGCGCCAGCAGCCCCTGGCCACCCCGGCGGCGGCTCCTCCCGGCGGCAATCTCACACCCTCGCACTCACGCTTCACCCCTTAGGTCCCAGCCGTCCGATCCTCAGCGCTCCGCAAGGCCCACCCGCCCACCCATCCGCCCAGCCACCCACCCTAAAATCGTTGCGTGACAGTTCGCCTCCGTGGGGACCCTGCGCGGGCCGGGGTGCGGTCAGTGCGGGCCGGTCAGGTCGATTCGGTTAGGGCAGATCGTTTCGGGCACTGGGGGGCGGGTAACTGTGCGGCCGGTTGGTGGATGCAGTGCGTTGGAAGGTGAGGTCGTCGCAGCGGGTGCTGTCGTGCCGGCAGTGGGTGGGGACGTAAGGTAGGGTAGAGGGTAGGACCGGTGCGAGGGGGGGCTAGCACCACCTTCCCCTGCTTCCCCCTCCTCGCCCCCACGTCCTCACACTCCTCCCCTCCTCTCTCTCACCCTCCCACCGTCCTTCGCCCTCCGGCCCCTCCCGATATCCCCGGCGCAAGGGCCCTCCCTTTCCGCCCCCCTCCCTTCCCTCTAACTTTCCCACACCTTCCCCAAATCTCCCCCCCCCACACGGCCCTTCCCCCCAGTCCTCACCTGCAGCGTGCCCGTCACGCACACCCTCAGGCCCGCCACGCCGACCATCCCCGGACCCGAGCGACCCGCCGCCACCTCCACCTCAGCCTCCACCGCCGCAGCCTCTTGGACCTCCCGCGGCCCCCCAGAGGCGGCAGGCAGAGGCGGCCCCCCAGAGGCGGCAGGCAGAGGCGGCCCCCCAGAGGCGGCGGGCAGAGGCGGCCCCCCAGAGGCGGCGGGCAGAGGCGGCCCCCCAGAGGCGGCAGGCGGAGGTGCCGGGCCCGCGGGCCCCCCCGCGATGCACTCCACCCCCGCGTCCCGAAGGCGGCGGATGAGGTCGCGGTTGGGCAGTCGGTTGAACCACTCGGCGACGCTGCCGGCCACTGCAGGGCCCACACCTGACCAACCGACCGGACAGGGAGGGCGGGTGGAGCGGGCCAGACAAGGTATCGCAACGAGGGGGCGTTTGACCGGGGGGTGGGGGAGGAGACGCCGATGGCAGTGACCCCTCCGGGTAGGGGCGAAACCACGAGCCGCAGCCAAGGGGACTGAGGCGAGGGAGGGGTGAAACCCTTCCCTACCACTGTCAGCACCGTCACCGCGCCGGTCACCACCACCCAATCCGCCCCCACCAACACCACTAACCAGCCCTGCCCTCCCCCTCACACACGCTCTAAGCCTCCCTGCCCTCCCTCACCCGCCGCCTGCTCGATCCCCTCCGGGGTTGCCGCCGCCAGCTGGTCCAGGGAGGGGAATGCAGCCCCCAGCGCCGCCGCCGCCGCCTCCCCCACCAGTCGGATGTTGAGTCCCCGCAGCAGCACGGAGGCGGGCAGGCGGCGGGAGGAGTCCAGGGAGGCGGTCAGGGAGGCGATGCGCGCGGGGCCGAAGCCGGGCAGCGACTCCAGGGAGGACTGAGGGGGGAGAGAGGGAGAAGGGAGGTTGTGGTTGGGGGAGAGGCGGATGGGGGCAAGGCGGTTGGGGGTGAGGCGGATGGGAATTGGGAGAGGCGGAGAGCGGCGGTTTGGTTCTCCCACCGTCCGCAGCCCGCCCCTCGCCCCCCGCCCTGGCGCCCGCTGACCCCCACCCCCACCCCGAGCCCGACCTTGTCCAGATTGTAAAAGTCGGGTATGTCCCTGATGAGCCCCGCCGCCATCAGCTGCCCCACCACCCCCTTGGACACGTGGGAGCCCTTGAGGCACACAGCCGCGAAGTGGAGTAGCTGGGAGGGAGGGGCGGGGGGGGGGGGAGGCGAGGAGGGGGGAGAGGGAGGGTGTATGGGTCTGTTAGTGGGCAAATAGAGGGAGGGGGCAGGCGGGAAGGGGAGGGGGCAAGAGGGCGGCAGGAAGGGGACGTTGGGAGAGGAATGAGCGCGAGCCGGGAGGAGGGAAGGGCAGGGAGGAGGGAGGTAGAGTACGACTACCCAAAGAGTCAAGCGGGTGGGGGGGAGCGGGGTGTCTCGCCCCCTCCCCCTCCCCTAGGTGCGATGCCCCTTCCGCCCCTCACCCACCCACCCACTCACCCACACCCGGGAAGAGAGGCAGCCGCCGCCCAACACCTCCGACTTCCCCCACACCGCCGTCCCCTCACCCCTAGCCCCCACCTGCCGCGCGTCTCGCCACGCCAGCACCCTCCCGCCCCCTCCCCCGCCCCCACCACCCCCCAACTCCCACCTCCTCTCAGCTCTCACCCTCCGCTCCGACTTGGCTCCGCAGTGGGGGCTGTCGCACATCAGCTGGTCGCCCGAACCCGCGGAGGCAGCGGGCAGCAGCCGCACCGGTCCGCCGCATGCGGGGCAGGCGGAGGGGGGCAGCCAGGGGGCGGCGCCGGAGGGGCGCAACTCCGGAAGCACCCGCAGCACCTGAACTCACCCATCCCCAGTTCCCCACAACACATACACACACACGGGGGAGGTTGAGGGCAGGTTTAGGACGGAGCAAGGAAGGGAGGGAGGGAGGGAGGAGGGCGTGGGCAGTTCGATAACGAGGGGGGGGGTGCAAGCGGGCATGGAAGGGCGCGTGTGCAGTACCCCCGGTCTGCCCCCATGCCGTATACGGTATACCTGCGGTATTACGTCTCCGCTCCTCCGCAGCACCACCGCATCCCCCACGTGCAGTCCCAGACCGGCAGCCAGACCCACATTGTGGAGGCTGGCTCGGCGGAGGGTGACCCCACCCAGCTCCACAGGCTCAAGCAGGGCCACCGGGGTGATCTGGGGGGGTGGGGGGGTAAGGGGGTCAAGGAGTGATATGCTCTTTTATATAAAAATGAGTCACTGCGGACGTCGTTGGGAAGGGGGGTGGTGGGGTGGCGTGGGAGATTGGGTGGGATTGGTTTGGGGTAGGTTGGGTGGGAACAATCCGCTCCTGCCAATCCAACCGCCAACCGCCCGTCGCCTATTGCCCACCTGCCCCTGCCTTCCCACATCTCCCCCCCCCACCTCCTCCCCCTCCGCACCCCCCCCCCAACACCCACCCACCTGCCCCTGCCTCCCCACGGACAGCTCCACGTCCCTCAGTCGGGTCACCGCCTCCCCCGCGGGGAACTTCCACGCCACAGCCCACCGGGGGTCGGATCCTGCCGTACCCAAAACGTCGTACAACGTCGTGTCGTCCAGTTTGATGACGACGCCGTCGGCGTCGTAACCTTTGGGGCGGGGGTGAGCGGAAGGGGGGGTCCCCGTGCGAGCAAGGCGGTGCTTGGGATCAGGCGTGACAGAGGAGGGGGTCAACGAGGAGAGTCCAAAAAGGGCGAGAGGGAGGGAAACAGGGAGGGAGGGAGGGAGGGGTGGAGACTGGGGATGGAGGGCGGCAGGGGGAGCTGTTGGACGCGCCCGGAAGCCTCCGCGTCACCCACCCACCCACCCACCCACCCACCCAGCGTTCCCCTGCGCGCCATCCACTCCTCCGCCTCGCGCAGCGCCTCCTCCGGCGAGCCACACCGCCGGTTGTCGGGACTGACTGCGAAGCCCGCCTCCCCCAGCCACTGCAACGTGCGCCAATGGCTGCCACCGTGGAGAGGCGCCACCTCCGCACCGCCCCCCTCGGGCCCCCGCCGAGGGTGGCCGCTGCTGCTGCCTTCCCCTGCGCCGAGCGGATACTGCTGCTGCTGCTGAGATGGAGGAGACGAAGGCGGAGACGAAGACGGAAAATGAGACGAAGAAAGGGAAGAAGAAGAAGAAGTAGTGGAAGAAGAGGGCGATGCTTCTGTCGGTGTTGGCGGCCAGGCGCTCGGGTGCGGTGGTTTCGGAGCCAGCGCCGCGTACGCCACGAAGCTGAGGCGGCGGCTGCGGCACTCCGCCGGGTCGAGCAGCCGTACGGCACCCGACGCGGCGTTGCGCGTGTTGGCAAAGGATGGCTGCCCGGCGGCGTCCTGGTCGCTGTTGACCTGGTGGTTTCGGAGGGCGGGGCGGGGGAGGGGGAGGGGAACGAGACGCGGGCGCACGTGTTGGAGCTGCCGTACCGCGTGTCGGTACCACCAGGGGGCCGCGAAGGGACCGGCCCCCCCTGGAGAGGGTAGACGCGACTGCTCAGAGTGAAGGCATCGGTCGTATGCCAACGGGCGGCAGCCTCGGGGCCGCGGGCTTTTGGTCCGCGCGGCGTACTCTGTCCCACACCCACCGACCCATGGGTCACTCCATGGGTCACTCCATGCCTCATTCATTCATTCATCCACCCACCAGCTGCAGATCCGCCGTACGCACGAACACCTCCCCGCGGACATCCACCCAGTCGGGACCAGCAGCGGCGGAGGCGGAGGCGGCGGTTGGAGACGACACAGCGGCGGCAGCGCCTGCCAAGGACGGGTGCTGCTGATGCTGTTGATGCTGTTGCTGGTGACGCGGGGGCGGCTCGCTGCCGGCGGTGGCGGTGGCTGCTGCGCTCCAAGCGGGTGGTGGTGGTGGCCCCCTCAGGGCCCGAGGCAGGCCGCTGATGCCCCCGTGGAGGGCGTTGTGGGTCACATCCTCTCCCATGGCGCCATCGCCCCGAGTGGCCGCCTGCGGGGATGAGGGGGGCATGGGGTGTGGTGTGGATGGGCGGAAAGGTGGCGTTTGGGCTCCCCGCCGCCGCGTATGGCCATCGGGAAATGGGCCGGAGGGGGGCGGGTCCCCCAAACTACTCTTCATACCACATACGGCACATACGGCAGATGCCCCAACCTCTCAATTCAGTGACAACCCAACAGCCAGGGAGAGAGATCGGAATGGGCGCCTCCCCCGACCCGACCTGACCGGCCGGCCTCACCTCCACCAACTGGTACGTCCCGTCTGCCGTACGGCTGTACAGCACCCGTACGGCAAGGCCGTCCACCTTGGGCTCCACCACCCAGCCGTACGTCCGCCCCGGCGGCGTGGGACGAGTCGGCGCCGCCGCCGCCACCGCGGCCCTCGACTTGGCCGTTCTGCTGCGACTCCTGCTCGCACCACCGCCGCCGCCGTCAGCAGCAGCAGCAGCGCCGGCGGCGGCGGAGCCGCCGCCGCCCCCGCCCCCGCCGCCGGCAGCGGCGGCGCCGGCCGCCGCCAGCTTGGCCGTGGTCTTGTCCAGCCACGCCGCCGCCTCCTCCCTGGAGGTCACCGTGGCCAGACTCAACATGGGGGCCGGGTGGCGCACTTTGCGGAGCGCGCCCACAGCAGGCACCGGTGCACCCTTCGAGCAGAGGAGGGGCGAGGGAGTGGAGAGAAGGAGGGAGGGTGAGAGAGGGGGAGAGGAACAACCAGAAGAAGCCAACACCAGAAGCCTTGTACGACAGCTGCTCGGGATTGCCGTAGGCGGCCCTGCCTGGAGCGAAACATCACATACCAAGACGGACACGACGAAAACCCTGAGACCTAACCCACCACGGGGAGGGCCACCTCCTCGGGGGCTTCCCCCCGGAGCTGTCCAGCCAGGTGGCGGTACTGCCGCTTCAGATCGTCGTACGCTGCATCGCTGCGGGTTTCGGAGGTGGGTGGGGCGCGGGGGAGGGGCGCGGGGAGGGGGTTTTACTTGGGTTGAGGTGGAGGTGAGCGTGCAGGTGAGGATGCGGATGTTGCTGCCAGCGGCAGGGTGCGGCAGGGACATCCGCACATACCCGCGCGTGCGGACCTGCCTCACGTATTGCCTCTCGTTAGGCATGCGGCCTCAGATGGTCAAACCTCCGATGGTGGGCGTCGTGCTCCGCAACCCTTAACCCCCCCAACAAGTCAACGGTTTGGGGCGTCGCTGTTGCGCGCACCTGATCTCCGGTTGCTGCTGGTTGTAGTACAGCTCGTTGTGGCGAGCCAGCGCGGCTTCCAACTGGCGCAGCTCCTTCAACGCCGCATCATTGCGGCCGGGTTCGCCAGCGAGGGGGGCTGCCACGTCTCGGCCGGCGGCGTTTGACTTGCGCAAACGACCGGGCTGTCTGGGTGCAGCTGCGGCTGATGATGCGAACGGTGCGCGTAATAATTGAAATGCGCGCTGCTGGGTGGTTGCTGTCAGCGTCCGGGGCAGCAACACCGCGAGCAGCCGGCGCATCGCGCCGGCCTCCGCACCCGGACCAGCCTGCTCCGCCGACACACCCCTCGTCTGCAGCGATTGGATGTTATACCCAGATGCGAAAGCTAGGCTGATTCTCATCCGGACAGGCAGATGCAACCGCTGGCTGCTGCAACTGGCGAAGGAGACACACTATGAACGCTGCGAATGTGGGGGCAATCGATATGGTATATATCGGATATATTATCTAGGTTAATATATTATCACGCGTAGCCTAAAGCTATACATTACAAATATCGCATGCTTTCTCGGAGCCGGTCTCGAAACAATCAGGGAAGTTGTTCTCGAATACCATGTAACATGCTTCACGCGAAAGCAAACCGTTGCCCGGAAATTCCTCCTTGAAAGTCAAGAGTTTGAGCGGTTGGACGTTTCCATTCAAACGGACAAAACAAACCGCCAAGCGCCCTGGGAAATAACAAGGAGGATGCGCTCGTTGTAAGTAAAATTTTCAAGTTTTGAGCATTGTTGATTCCTTAACTTGCAGCCCGAAACCGCATAGGGTCCCGGGCTTTAGCTAGGGTTTCTCCACGTTGGCCCTCGACGAGTTGACGTCACTGCGCCCCCACCCACCAGTTGCACATCCGACAGCCTTTCAGAAGACGTCACATCTGTCCGCAAGAACAGGTAGATAATTGCAGGGAGCCCTGTTGGCGCGCTAGGAGAAAACCAACAGCCGAGTACAACAGGCTCGCTGCCGAACGAAGCCACAGATTTCTCTTTGTGGCCTTGCCACCATGCCACGCTTCTCCTCCATGCCACGTCTCTCCTCCCGACGCGCAGCTACTTCGCGACGGCGAGGACGCCCTCCAGTGGCACCGCTTCCGGGTGCAGGACCCTCCTCACTCCTCGCCGCGCTTCTCGCCGCAGCGGCCTTTTTGGCGCTCGCCCGTCCATCCGTAGCCGCAAGCACCGTCCACACCAGCCTCTCCTGCCCCGGTCAACGCAGCTTGCGGCTCCATTTTCGCGGCCAGTCGCAATCGGACACGACCACAATGTTGCTGCCCTGCCGATCTGCGCTACCGGCCTCGCAGCCGCAGCCGCAGCCACAGCTGCAGTCCTTGCGCAACGGCCCCCAGAGCCCCAACATCTTTGCGCGTCAGCGACCGGACAGCAGTAACAGGGGCGTCACCACCGCTGCGCTGAGCGCTGCGGCAGCGGCCAGCGCGAGCAGCTTCGACCGACGCGCGGCAACACCCGCACCCGCAAAAATCGTGATGACCCAGACTGCCACGTCGACGTCGCCATTGACCTCAGTCGCCTCGACCGCGAGCAGCCGCAGGGCGGCGGCGCAGCCGCTCGCGTCGCGTCGAGCGACGCCGTCAGTGGCGGCGCAGGCGGCGCCCGGGCCCGGCGACGCGTCGCGTGTCGGCGACCAAACCGATTTCGACGTCAAGAACGACGACATTAACACCCACAGCCGTACCACCGCCGCCGCTGCCAGCGGCAGCAGCGACAGCGACGGCGGCGCGGCGGCGGCGGTGGCTGGCCACCGTTTGCTGGGCATGAGTTGGAAGGTGTGCGGCGGCGGCCCCGCCGGCGCTCCGATGCTGTCGCCGGATGAGGTGACGCTCTCTCCCGACCCGCCGCACCACGGCCGCACACTGGCGATCGACGTCAGCGGCACCAACCCAATCAGCACCCCGGGCGGCCGCCTGCGCGTCGCGGTGGCGTACATGGGCTTCAAGGTCTACACGTGAGTGTTACGATGCAGCACCGTACAGTACGACGACAGTAGAGCGTACGGCACGGCACGGCGCCGTACCTTTAACGGCATTTAAGCGCAAAGCTGACGCCGCGTGTCCGCTGTCCTGTGGGCGGCGAGAAGGTTTGTCAATTGTCATCAGCCTTTCCTGTGCGGGTGCGCGCTTTTGGTGCGAACTACCGGTTGAGTTGGCGCAAGGGATTGCCAGCAGCTGGATCTGGATCTGCTTTTCGCGGCGTGCCCACCGGCACCGTCGGGACGGTTTACATAGCACCATCCCCGCTGGGGCGACCTAATCGATCCGCCACCGCCGCAAAAGTCGCGATCGCCGTCGCCGTGCCTTCACCGCCCCCCCCCGCCCTCAAATCCCCTCCCTCGCCACCTCTCCATCCCCCCATTTTCTCGCCGCCGTGCCCGGCCAACCCTTCCTCTCCCTCCGCCAGGTACGAATCGGCGCTGTGCGACGCCATTGCCTGCCCGCTGGTGGCCGGCTCGGCCTTCCGGCTGCAGGTCAGCCAGAAGCTGCCGGCGCTGGCGCCCCCGGGGCCCTACAGCATGGAGATCACGGGCGAGGACGACGCGGGGGTCCGGTTCATGTGCGTGCAGCTCAGCTTCCAGGTCACCCTGCCGCAGCCGGGGATCACCGGGGGCGGCGGCGCAAGCAGCAGCAGGGAGGGGAGGGAGTTCGCGGGGGGCGCGGGGTGGGGCGGCGGCCAGACGGAGGAGGAGGAGTAGGAGGAGGAGCAGGCGCGCGGGAGCGGGTGGCGGGAGTGAAGGGGGTTGCGGGGAGTCGGGGGTCGCCGACCCACGGGTCGGTGGGGTCCGTGGTGTGACCGAGTTTGTAAAGGGGCAGGACGAGGCCGCTCGTGTGCGTCTCGCCATCGCGCAGGACTTCCTGTAGGTTGAGAGGCTAGGGCAGTAGGGAGATAGCATGTGTGTGTGTGCGTCTGCGGGCATTACCCGGGTGCATGGGCACACGGTGCCGCGAGGCGGCCGCTTCGCGCCGCACTCGCCATTGACCTTGTACCCCCAACCCCCGGACCGCATTCATGCGGCCCAGAGGAGGTTCGTCCTCTGGCGCAGCGCCTCGAACCCTCGATGGTAGGTGCCGTAGGCACCGTAGGCAGAAACGCAAAAACGTTTGAAAACTACCTAAAAAATCAAAGACCCCAGTTTCGACGTCTCCAAGCGCCCCATTTCCGGCGCCTTCCGCCCCCCGGACCTCACACCGAGGTGACCCCACGCGACTCGCCAAAATCAAGGCGCGTGGCGCCTTACGCGCCTCCGCGGCGCGGCGCGCCTGCCGTACCTACGTAACGTTGCATCACCACCACGGCGGCGGCGCGCCTTGCCGTGCCCAATACACACGGGCTGCTTCACAGGGGCCCCGCATGCCGCAGGCGCTGCGACGAAGCTGCCCTCACAACGCGCGGAACCCGACGAGGAAAGGGGCCCTCCGGCGACGTTCCGGAGGCTCCCAAGTACCGTACTCGAAAGAGCCTAAATGCTATAAAACATGGGGTGTTTCCGTACTCGGCGCAGGACGAGCCGCGCCCTCTGTTGGGAAAAAGCCCCAAACCGCACAGCCCAGGGCAGGGGTGTTGCTGGTCCTCGCATGGCGGCCAGCGTTGCGCCTTGGTGTTACCGGCAGCTGGCGTCGCGGTGCGGCGCGGCGCCGAGAAGAGCGCACTGGAAGTCTCCGAAAGCCGTGATGCTCGGGTGCTGATGACATCCCAGCGGGTGAAATCTCCGACGGCCGAGCGACGCCCCTCCCCTCCCCACGCGCGCAAGCCACGAGACGGCAGCGCCGCCCGCCCGACGCCGCCCGGCCTGCCGGCTGCAATGATGGAGACGTACCGCACTGTACGACACATCACTACCACTGCCTAGCAGCAGACTTCGCGACACGGCAGATGCCAAGTAACCGTTCATTGCTGCCTGCTCGGAATATGCCATACCAAACACCCACAATGCCGACCATGTTGTCAATAAGCCCTGACCGTTGCCTAAACGACGCCCCCGCCGGGAGCGGTGTCCCACCGACACAGGGGAACGCCTTCCTCTTCTCTTCGGCCCCCCCCGCCCCCCGCGCATTTGAAGGACGCAGACCAGCTTCAAGACAAACCGCCCAACGCGCAACGAACAATGACAGCCGCGGTGCTGCCCTGCCCCATTGGGGGCTTAGATGACTGACTGAGAAAATCCCGACGCTGGCAGCAGTTTGATGAATGAGGCAGCCGAGACGCGACGGTAAACTAAAGGAACATGCGCGAATTTCTGCTGCTGGCAGTACCGAACACAAAGGACCAGGGAATACCGGTATTAGCGATGCTCACCCCCAAAAGGATCAATGGCTCAGTACTCGCTCAGTACCGCAATACCGGTACCAATATCTTATGTGACCGCTCTCCGGGCCCATCAGAACGGTATATCAGCCACAGCGTCACGCCAATGGGGGGTAAGGGCCACGCTCGGGGGGGGGGCGGAAGGGGAAAACGTAGGAGGGAGTGCGGATAGCGGATACCTGGAACCTCGTGCGTGGCTGCACCCGAAAAAGCCCACGCCAACGCGCTCACAAAGCCCCAAAGGCCATTTAGCAAAACGGCGGACATGCCCGACATGCGAGCCGGTGAAACAGGTGCGCACACCTGCCTGGTGCCTGCTGGCTACGACGCCCCCGAACCACGACGCAAACAAGACAAGACAAGACAACCGCAGTGCGCCGCATCGTCCACCACACAGCCAAGAGGAGCGAGTCTCCAACCCAAAAGCCCCGACCCCAACTCCATCCCAAGCCGAACAACAAGACCTGACGGCCCTCGGTCCGTGCAACGCCTCCCGACAAGCAGCAGTTAACCCCGCCCCTCCCAACCAAACACACATACCACCACCCTCTTCACCAGATTGCCTCGGTCCCTTCACTGCGGTCACCGTGTCCTTACCGCCCGCCCAGCAGTGCCGTGCCGTCCCAACACGCGGAGTACAACCTTTGAGCGCTTGGCTCCAACGCCCCCTTTCCGCAATTCACACAGTTGCGATGCGCCGATGCCCGGACGCGCCCTCTCTCTCCCCTTCCGCGCGCGTGTCTTATCATATCACGCACCGCACGCACACGCATGAACAGTGCGTTTGCTCTCGCGCTCGCATGGCCATGGACATGCACAGCTTTTGGCAAACCTCCTTCCAAAGCCTCAATGCTGCGGGGTGCTGGATCGGCCGCAAACAAAAAGCAGTTCCGAGTTGTTCATCACGCGCACCGCCTCCCAATCACACCACCCCAACCCCTTCCCCCACAGCCTCATCATGACCCTACCCTCCCTCCCCTGCAGCACCCAGCCCACTCTCCGGACGTCGCTGCCGCCTCGCGAGGTGGCCCCCCTTGCTCAACAACCGACCCGTGGTTCTTCCGAAAAGCCAAGTAAAGGGCAAGCATACGGTAGAAGCGCCATGCGGGTGGGGAGCCGCGGCGGTTCTCCCGCGGGCACGACCTTCTGATGTCTGCCTGCCTGCCCCGGCGGACGAAGGCTGGTGCCCCCCA
Source organism: Pleodorina starrii (assembly GCA_030267565.1). Classification (NCBI taxonomy): domain Eukaryota; kingdom Viridiplantae; phylum Chlorophyta; class Chlorophyceae; order Chlamydomonadales; family Volvocaceae; genus Pleodorina; species Pleodorina starrii. The sequence continues at coordinate 1,095,676 of BRXU01000015.1, forward strand.
CGTGCTGCCGCAACCCCCTCCCTTCCACGTGCAGCACCCCTTGGCCCCTCATCCGGGGCCCCCACCGGCGTTGTCCGGCCCGGCGCCCACCGCCCGCGTCGCCGTCAATTCCGCCCTGCCGTTGGTGAAGCTGCTGGGGCCTGCGAAGGTAAAGGTGTCCGGCCCCCGGGTCGCGCCCCCGCCCGGCGAGCCGCCCCAGTCCGTGTCCCAGCTGTGGCGGGAAAAGTCCAGGGAGGCGCTGAGCTCCGCGCCGGGCGTGCCCCTCCGTGGCGAGGCGGCGGCCGCGGCGCCGCCGCCTCCGGGAGCCTGCGGCTGCAGCCACCCCGCGCCCACAGGACCCGCCGCCAGCGCCCCCGCGCCCATCGACCCCGGCGCCACCGGCTCCGGCGGCGGCGACGGCGAAGGCGCTGCGCTGCCGGGAAAGCTGCCGCCGGCGCCGGCGACGGCGGCGGCGGAGGCCGCGACTGGTGAGGGGGGTCCGCCGGCGGCGCCGATGGCGAATGCGCCCGATGGTGCCTGTACGACAATGCTGCCGGCGCCGCCGTGGACCTCCGCCGCCAGGCCGAGCGCCAGGGACAGGCTGTCATGCTCCTCGCAACCAGGAGCCAGGCTTAGGGAGGGGTTGCGCGCGCTGCGCGCGGCGGCGGCCGCGGCGGCCGCCGCTGCCGCGGAAGCTGCGGCGGCTGCGCCGCCGCCACCGCCGGCCGACGCGACCGACTCCGTCAAGGCCGCCTCCGCCGCCGCGCCCGTGCCCGCCTGCGGGCTGCCGACCTCCCCCTCAGCGTCCGTGGCGGGCCGACGGCCGCCGCCGGCGGCAGCGGCGCTGCCGGCGTCCGTGGCGCTGTGTATCGTACTGATGGACGAGATGGTATCCCGCCGTACGTGCGGCGGCGTCAAGCCGTGGGCGAGGAGGCCGGCGGCGGCGGCGGCGGCGGTGGCGGCGGTGGCGGCGCCCAGCTGGCTGACGCCGCCGCCGCCGCCGCCGCCGGAGCCGGCTGCGCCGGCGGCTACACTGGATCCGGCCGTGGATCCGAAATTGAGCATCATGAGACTGCTGGTGAGGCAGATGGAGGTGTCCTGGCGACCGAGGTTACCTGTCAGCGAGTGATCAGTGAAGGTAAGAAGAAGCAGAACAACAACAACAGCATTAACGGTATCATCATCAACAACAACAACAACAACAGCATTAACGGCATCATCAACAACAACAACAGCAGCAGCATTAACGGCATCATCAATAACAGCACCAGCATCATCGTGTGAAGGAGCAAGGGCTGATGGGGCCCCAGGGACAAGGGGAGCCAGTGGCCCGACGCGGCGCACCCAGCCCGCCCATCACACGGCAAAGGCTGGGACGTGCCGCCCCGCCCCGGGCTCGTGTGGCCTGCTCCCGCCCCGCCCCGGCCCGTGCGGGCTGCACCAGCCCCTGCACCTGTCTGCTGGCTGATGCCGGAAGAGGCGTGGCTGAAGTTGGCTGGGCCGCCCACCGCGCGCTTGAAGGTGCGCACCGCCCCCGTGCGGCGCAGCGCCGCGGTGAGGTGCGCGTCGAAGAGCGAGGCCAGACCCGTGTTGGCGGACCAGGAGCCGGAGGAGATGGCGGGGACGGGGCCCTGCAGAGAAAAAGACAGACCCAGGCGCGGGGTGTGGGGATGGGCGGGAAACGCGTCGATGCAGCGAGGGCGGTGCGTGGGTGTGTGAGGGATGGGGAGTGGGCTTACGGGTCATGGCGGGAGCAGGCGGGGGCTCGGGGGCTCGGCTACGGTGATGGAGAAGGGAAAGGGGAAGGCCGCGCACTGGCCTCACCCACCTCCTGTGAAGGCTGCTGGTTCGGCCCAATGGTTTCGGCCAGCGGGCATCCGGCGAGTCAAATCTTTTCTAGAAAGTTTCGTTTTGTGACCTGTCGCTGAATCCCTGTGTCGCAGGACCTTGGTGACGGCGAGTCCCGTCCCGCGCGTGTACGGTAGGCCGGCTGTCGCCGGGCCTTATTGTGGTTTCGGTCATCGCGTGCGTGCCGCCTCTCTCTCTTTTCTCCGTGCTGTCTGCGTGAGGGGTCTCTGTTCGCGTGAGGGGCCTTCCGCGGCGACGACGCCCAAGCTGCCACCGCCATCGGTGCGTGTCCACGGCGTCTACGGCGCGTACTTGCTCACACACCGCCGCTCCGACCACGCCATCTGCCTCAACACCGCCCGCGCACATCACATCGGATTTCTTCTTATGTCCTTTGCATCGTCTACTCCCTCCCATTTCCCATGCTCGTCCATCTTGTCGTTCCGCGTCCAATGCATCCCTCTGCTTGCCCTCCGTTCCCCGCGTCCCTCTCCCGCATCTTTCGTGCCGTCGCCGCGTCCCTCCGCCGGCTCCCTACGCCCCCCTCCGCTGCGGCATCACTTTCGCACACCCACCCACCTCCTGTTGCGTCAACTGCTGCTGGTGGATGCGCGACAGCACGTCCCGCACGCTGCCGCTCCCGGTCGGCAGCTGCACCAACGAGGCGGCGCTGGTGGTGCCGCCGACCGACCTGCCGCCGGAGAGCGCGCCAACGAGCAGCAGGCTGGCCGGCCCGGAATCCTCCCCCAGAAGCCCGCCCATGGGCCAGAAGCGGCTGGCGCTGCCCGTCGCAGTCCTGCCGGAGTTGCTGCAGTAGCCGCCGCCGCCGCCGCCTGCGGCGGTGCGGCTGCTGGTGGAGGCGCGGAGCAGGCCCGCCGCCGCCAGCGCGGCTGCGGCGGCCGCCGCCACCGCCACCGCGCTGCTTGACGAACTGGCCAACGTGTCCCAGCTGTTGCGTCGGGCGGCGGCGGCGCGGCTGCGGCTGTGGTGGCGGCCGACAACGCCGCCGGCGCTGCCGCCGGCAAGCACCATGTTGCGGTTCTGCAGGTCCAGCAGCGGCGTGCTGCTGCCGCCGCCGCCGTCGCCCTCCTGCGCGGCGAGCACGGCCGCCGCCGCGGCCGCGCCGGCGTGCGGCGTCGCCGCCGCGCCGGCGGCGGCGCCGCCGCTGTCGACGCCAGGCCCCCGTCGGGCGTTATGATGCCGGTTCCACTCGCTGACGTTCCGCTGTACCAGCGACCGCCGGTGCGTCTGCGCGTGCACGTGCGCCACCGTCACCACGCCCGCCCCTGCTGCCGCCCCCATCGGCGCCACGCCCGTGCCCGTGACGCCTCTGCTGCCGTACCCCGTGCCCGTCGTGCTCGTACCCGTGCACAAACCCCCCGTCCCGCCGGAGCTGCGGTCGGCGCCGGAGGAGGTGCTGGGCAGGTCGTTATCTCCAACGGTCGAGCGGTTGGTCACCAACCGCATAAGCAGCTCCAGCACCTGGTTGCTGTCCGCCAACTGCTGCCCTCCCAGCTGCGCGTAGTGGCCCATTATGAGGTCGGAGTGCTGGCCCGGGCTGGTGTCAAGGCTCTGGCATAGGCTGCCGGTGACCGTGGGTGGCGAGAACGTAAAATCCGGGTCGCCGGGGCGGCGAAGCGCGGCAGCGGCGGCGGCGGCGGCGGCGCCGGGGGCGATGGCCAGTGAGACCGCGGCGGCAGCGGCGGCGCCTCTACCGCTGCCCCCGCCGGGGCCCAGGGCGCAGGACAGCGAGGCTTCGACCTCGCTGTTGCTGCTCCTCCCTAGGGCAAGCGCCGCCGTCGCAAGGGCGGCGGTTCCGCTGCTGCTGCTGATGATGACGCCACCTCCGCCGCGACTGCTGGTCACATGCACCGCGTTCTGTGCGCACCACGTACCGCGCCTCTGCGGCGGCCGCGGCGCCAGCCGCGGCTCCGCCGACTGCGATCCGGCGCACCACTCTTGCCGCGGGACCGCATCGACCGCGGTCGCCGCCGCCCCCGTTTGGCGCGACGGCGTCTGCCTGTCGGGATGGCCCTCCTCGCTCGGGGGTAGGTCGCCGCTCTCGATGCGCTCCAGCCGCGGTGTGCCGCCGATCGCCGTCACGGCCAGCCCCGCCTCGTCCGCCGCCCGCACCAGCGCACCCAGCATCAGCATCGCGTCCAGGCTGGCTCGGCCGCGGAGTGCCCGGGACACCACGTGCCGTGATCCGGCAATGGTCAGGTCCCCGGGGGGTCCCGCCAGCGCCACCGGGGCGCCGCCGCCGCGCATCGCCAGGGTGCCGCTGCTTGCGTCGGAGGCCGCAAAGGACTCGGCGCCCGTGTCCGCGCTGACCGTGTCGACGCTGGCGCGCATCATCAGCGCGAGGGGAAGATTGGGAGCCGGGAGCCGGGAGAAGCTGAGGGTGGCATAGCTGGCATGCGGGTCGGGCAGCGGGGGCCCGGGTGGGCTGGGCCCGACCCCGACGCCGCAGTCCAGGCTCAGGCGCGGCGCTGATGTTTCGCGGCGCTGTATGGAGGCACAACTCTGGGTTGCGGAAAACAGCTGGCCTGCGGCACTCTGGGCTTGGCCTCCCACGGCATCGGCTTCTCCGCTTGCAGTACCGACCGCCAGGGTTCTTGTCCCTGAGCCAACAAGAGGCCGGGAAGGGCTGGAACCCCCATTACAAGGCTCCTGCTGCTGCGGTTCTCCGGCGGCCAGCTGCGCCAATTTGGTGTGGCAAGCAACGGCCGTATCGCACTGCGGCGGGCTCGCGATTGCCAACGGCTGCGTTGACCGCTTGGCGGACTTTGTAGAAGACTTGCCATGCCCAGAAAAGCATCCTAGGAACAACCACTTCATTGCAGGCCCTAGGTGCTGCTCAGGTCTGCCATGTTGTCCAACTAAACAAGCAGCTCGCCTTCAATTGAACAAATTCATCAAAATTCACAGTGAAGCACATGTTATGCTCCACAGTACCACAGACGGCCAAAAAGGCAAACAACTCCGCAAGGGGTGGGACAGCTTAGTCAAGAATGGCTGCATCATAAAGGAACACCAAAAATGCTAATATGGTCCCGGAGACACCTTAATTAGCTAAATAGCTAGAGTGGACAGCGGAAACAGTTATGAGCATGAAAAAAGTGCCAATGGATGCCATACGATGATCCCTATCCCTATCCTTGTGGCCGAGAACCCAAACACTTATGCAGTGTAGCATTTAACCATATTCTGTGTTTCTTTTGGAGCTCATGTGCGGAACCAAAGTCTTGGCATCACGGCTCCTGCGGGCCAGAAACAGTGTTTCCTCCCACGTACTCTTCACAGATACAGTACTACATAACGTGAAGAACCACGAAGAAGACTACCGGTATGCGGCGAGACACAACGCTCTCAGGTCAGGTGCCTTCAAGGAGTTCGTTGTAAAGTAACGTTTTTATCGGGAACATTGCCGTGCGCACTTCCCATCCACCTCTGATAGGAAAAAGGCAAACCCACCCGTGTAAATTGCCCAAATTGGGTATCCCCGCCTCATCCACCGCGTTAGCTGAAAAAAGCGCTTCTCAGTCTTCAGCATCTCTCCCCTCAACCTGTCTCAACATCCCCAGTGCATCGATAGCCTCGAAGGACTCGCTCCAGACTCACTGCAAGGGCAACGAAACCAGCAGGCCATGCTGACAACCCGGGGCGCCAAAATGGGCCAGGCCGCCGTACAAAATTAGCTGTTCCCTGTAATACAAAAAAAAATACAATCATACGCTCGTGCACACTCTTTAACCGCACATTCAGACAAACCTCTCGACGCGACCCTCAGCCACTCTCGATCCACTCGCCCTTTTCGCAACTCGTTCACGCGCTCCCTTTCCTTGGTATCCACCCGCGGACTGCACACGCGCACGCAAGCAGCTGTCCTCGTTCCCTCAAAACAAGCCTTCCCAGCTGGAGGCCGCCACCGACAGCGCAGCGCCAGCAAGGCACTGGTCCGCGCTATCGCGGCCTCAGCCACCGCGGCCGGTCGCCCGCCAGGCCACGCCATGTTTCCTCCGCCCTCGCGACGTCGCCGGGCAGCCGCCCCAGTTCCGAGAGGGGAGCGCACCGCGTAACGGCCCGCGTAGGGAATTCACCTTCGAGGCCACGTCGCCGGCACGACCAGATGCAGCCCCATCATCATCGTCAAAGCCCCTCTGACGTGCTGTCCCTCTCTTTCTCTCTCCCACCACACAGCCCATACACGCAGCCAGGGCATTAGGCATTAGGCATTTACATGTTGTGCTGGCTGTACGGCAGTAGTAACTAGTGTTCCCCCACAACGGATATCCGTCCAGGGACGCACATATCCGGGGCTGACGCCTGCGCCGTACGGGCGCCGAGGCCGAACCCGCCGAGGTGGCCCCAGCGGCGGCGGGCGCTGCTGGTGCTGCCGCTCCTGTATTCAATTGAGCGGCATTGACGGAAAAAACGCTCTCTACGCCGTCACGCGGTCATGCATCATCGGATATGTTGAGCACCGGAAGGCATTGGCGCCACGACGACGACCTCACTGCGGCTTCGTAGCTACGACCACAGCGCCGCTGTTGTCGCCGTCTCCAACAAGTGTCTGGCAGGCGAGCCGCCAGGTGGCGGGCTTCTGTGCGGGCGCATCACCATCACCGTCACCGGGAGGAGGGGGAGGGGTTAGTCAAAACGATACCGCCGCGGAGGGACATAGGCCACCGAGAACCTTCAGTAATACTTACCAAACATGCATGTTGCCTTACCAATACCGGAAGCGCTGCGAACGCGTCGCCGTCGGACCAACCCAAACGGACAAATAAATACGCGCGACAGCACGGCAGCAGCACGAACGCCCAGACAACACGACCCTACCAAACATCACTCAACTGCGCTCAGGGTGTAGGGAAAGGGGTCGGACAGGAAGGGTTTGGGCGGCCAAGTGTGTGGTGGCGGACGGAATTAGGCTGGGGGCTGGGGGTGGGCTGGCCTGAGAGTGCGAGTGGGCCCACAGCGTGTGTACGCCGAGCATGTGCATGGCTGCCATGTTTCACCCGTGGGGTGGCCCATGGGTCACTGGGTCTCCGACCCACATCGCACCGCAGGCGGGTCGCGAGAGTTTGGCGTGGTCGAAAGTAAGGAATTACCGATACACATTCAGCGTATTGCCGCTACTGCTGTCAATGCTATTGCGGCTGTGGTTGCTGCTGATGCTGCAGTCGCCGCTGCTATTGATGCTTCGGCTGGTCCCATCGGCAATGCAGCCGTTACCAGCTGTCAACTTAAAGCCAAGCCAGAGCATCAAACACACGGGAGCGTGCCTTACCCCTGCGAGCTTCTTCTTCTCCGCTGCAGACCGCTCGGATAGCAGCTCCATGCCCTCCCGAACCTATTGATCAGCGTCAAGCAGCCGGGCAAAGCCAGAACGCCGTACAGAGCCGCGCGATGCGGCCGGAGGTGGGCAGAAGTGCGGCGGGATTAAGGGGCCAAAGGAGTGGAGCGCAGGGTGGCAGGTGTCGGTAAGCTGTGCGAACGGTGCCAACCGCCGCGTGCCATGCGCGCCTGCACTCAAGCAGGGCTTTTGCGAAAACGCACGAGGATGCGAAAACCACACGCACGGAACTATGGGAAGTGCGGAAAAGGCTGCCTAGATGCCGGGTGTGCCGTATCCTCGCGTGCCGCTGGCAGAATTGAGACACCACGCGCGACGCTGAGCTACGCGCTGGACCCCCATGCCAGGCTGCGACACGCCCGTTTTCACCGCGCTTACCTCCACTATACAGGTGCCACAGCTACCACCGCCTCCGCATTGCCATACTTTGCCCCAAGTTGTGTAGAGGTCAACTTTCTCGGCCAGGAGCACTGTCCGCAGAATATCACCGGATTCCACGGCAATGTTCACAGATGGACCCTCCTTCGTCTGTACAGTAAGCTGGATTGTAGGGGTCGAGGCCGCGCGGGGTGCGGGCAAGGTCCTGCCCCGTGGATGGCAAGCAGCAGCAGGCGAGCGTCGAGCGCAGAGTTGCGTGCACTTCATGATTATTGTCCTCTAAAACAATTAAATAACTGTCCATATTGGCGCGTGCTGGTCTGCTTATCGGCAGGGAGACATCAATGTACGATAGGACGAGTGAACAGCAACTACCCTTTAATACGCGCACGCCTCATATCAACTCAACTTAGATTCTGCCCGGAGACGTGCGTACCTTGCAGACTGTCTCTAAACAAGCATATTACGACCTACTTCTACCTACGTAGGAAAACCTTCGGAGGGCCACGTTTACACGCAGCAGCACTGCAACCTCATGCTTTTGTGCCATCTCTTGGTTTGTTAGGATTTACCCGTCACCTATCTTCTTCAGACGGATAGAAAGCCCCTCGCGTACTGCATTCTCCGACGATTCGTAATGTCCCGGACCGAAGCCAGGCTCCTAACAGAGAGGGCATCGTTGTCAAGCAGAGAGGGCAGAGAAGGCGGTCTCCAGGACAACCTTGCGTGGTCACTACGTGCCGGGAAAAAGCCGGTACGATGCTCGTCCTGACCGCTGGGCTCTAAGACGGGGTCTCGCGCTATTCACTTATATTACTTACTTGTAATGTTCGCTCAGATTTAGTCGTTCTCTTTGTTCATTTTAGTATATCAATATTACAGTTTATCTGTTCCTCTACTCCCTAACGCCAGTGGCCGCGTGCCATTTACCCTTCACCATATTGAGTTTTGTAGAGGCCTTGGAGTATGGTGAACGCCAAGGCGCAGCAGCAGCTGTACACCCACGCGGCCGAACCGAAGGCAGTCCAACAAAGGCGCGCCAAGGTGCGCAGCTTTTTGAGCCTCCATTCTCATGGACAAGCATTGGTTTCATTCCACTGGCGGCTGTTGAGCTGAATTTTGCCCCGCGCCCCACCCACCATGTGCAGTATCGCGAGGATGAGGGCGAGCCGCTTCCCACCGCGAACATCATGTTCGATCGCCGTGTCGTGAGAGGCAATACCTATGCTGCTCGTATCCTTCCAGCGGATGTCACACAGACGCAGGCCAAGCCGAGTCCCCCTGCGACGTGAGAACGGGTCGTTTCCGGCCAGCACTAACTTCCGATTCAGCTCGGCTGTTGTCAACCATAATTGCTATATTTTCTTATTACAGGAGGAAGAAGACCACGCGCACAGTCCCACCGCGGACGCCCGAGGCGGTCGAAGGGCGCAGGCACATCGACATTCAGACGGACGTCTACCTGGAGGAGCTGACCGACACTGTGCCGGAGGCCGACACGTTCACGCAGACCGATGCTTTCCTGGATCGGCCGCCAACGCCGCTGTTCGTGCCCCAAAAGACCGGCACGGATGCGGTCACCCAAATCGAAAACGGTGAGGACCTGCAACCCGGCTGCCCAGGGCCAAAACCTCCAGCCTGGAGCTTGCCATTACCTCTTCGACGCTGCCGCTATTGGGTCGCGCACGTCTTTCCTTCCGTTACTACCGCTCGCGGTTTCTCGCCGCGCTTAGCTTCCCTGACGCTCTGACGCCGCGGTTTCCGCCTCCGCGGACCACCCACCCTCGCCGCTGTGCCGCGGCCCCGCCCGTGCTCCCACCCACCTTGATCCTATTCCCCAAATAATTCCCCGCGCCTTCCAAATCAAAACCGAACATGCGCAGGCGACCTCTTTGACTTTGACTTTGAGGTGGAGCCCATCCTGGAGGTGCTGGTGGGCAAGGTCCTGGAGCAGGGCCTCATGGAAGTCCTGGAGGAGGAGGAGTTGGCAGCCATGCGCGCGCACCAGGAGCAGTTTGAGCAGATCCGCAACGCCGAGCTGGTTGCGACGCAGCGCATGGAGGCGGCGGAGCGCCGCAAGCTGGAGGAGAAGGACCGACGCATGGCGCAGGAGCGCGAGCGCGTCGAGCGCGAGCGCGTGGTCCGCCAGAAGGTTGCCGCCAGCGCCTTTGCGCGCGGCTACCTGTCGGGCATTGTCAACACCGTCTTCGACCGCCTCGTGTCCTCGGGCTACATCTACGACCCCGTCATGCGCGAGGTGGAGACGGGCTTCATGCCCTGGCTCAAGGAGCAGGCGATTGGCTACCTGGCGCGCGGCGTGGTGGCGCGCCAGGTGGTGAACAAGCTGGTGGAGGACGCGGCGGCGGCGCTGTCGGCGAACCGGGACGCGGTGGCGGAGAAGGCCGCCGCCACGGCGGCCGCCGTGGACGCCTGGGCGGAGCGCCAGGCGGCGCTGGAGACCAAGCTGCAGGGTGCGGAGCTGGAGGCGGTGCGCAGCCGACCCACATTTGTACTGCGGGAACTCAAACCGGCGACGCCGGAGGCGATCGAGGCGGCGGCGGCGGAGCTGCGCGCGCAGGCGGAGGAGGCGGCGAACGCCAAGTACGAAAACGACAAGGCGGAGGCGGCGGAGAAGGCGCGCGCGGAGGCGGAGGAGAAGGCGGAGGCGCAGCGGGTGCAGCTGGAGGAGCTGGCGGCGCAGGCGGCGGCGGAGGCGGAGGAGCGCGGCGAGGATCCGCCGGAGGAGCCGCCGACGCTGGACGAGCCCCTGGTGGACGTGGAGGCGGTGGTGGAGGCGGCGGTGGCGGCGGTGGTCAAGCCGCCTGTGAAGGAGGTGGAGGATATCGACATCATCTCGTACATGTTGGACCAGGGCATTATCACCAAGGACGCTATCATCCAGTCGTTGGCGGTGCATGCGCTCGGGGACAAGGGCTACATCCACCACCCTGCGTTTGCGGAGACGGCGTAGAAGCCGCTGGAGTGATTGGAGCGGGCTGGCGCGTGGGGGCTTTGGTGGGAGGCGGGCGGGAGTGGGGGCGGGGGCGGGGACAGGGGCTCTTTGGCGGCGCTGCTCTGCTTGAGATGGGGCGAAGTGGTCGTGAAGGGGCAGGGCAAGGGCCGGGTGTGGGAGAAAGCATTGTGGTTCGCAGCTGGCGTTTTGGTGTGAGGGCGCGGCATGGATTGGATGGGAATAGGAGGCAATTATCGGGTGGGTGTGGATACAAGGTATCGGGCCGGGAGGGGCCTGCGAGGGCAGGGGCGGCGTGTAAGCGCGCATAATCTGAGAAGGATTGCGCTTTGGGTAAAAACTGGGAAAGGCATGGGGGGACATGGATGAGGGGCGCCAGGGCCGAGCGTGACCGAGTAGCCAGTGCATGTGTGGGTCCCTCAATGTTCACGTCAAGGAATGATTATGGACGCTGTCGCACTGATAAAATGGAAGCACTGTTCATGTCCTGTGATTACGCGGTTGTGCCATACATGAATATATTTCGGTGTGACCTGATGTAACCGTCCTCGCCGCTGCTTGCGCGTGACTGATTTGGTGTCGCGTCGTGTTTCGGTTAAGTGCCGTACCTGTTATCGCTGCGCGCTGCATGACCTGGGTTTCGGGTCGACCTCACGTCTGGACGTGCATGGAATTGTGATGATGAATGTGCGCACGTTGACGAGTTCATGAATCATGATGGATGCGCGCTGACAGCGCATTTTGGAGGCGTGAAAACGATGGATCGGGGCGCCTGGCGGCCGCCAACCCTACTTGTGAACTAGGAAGGAACCCGTGACCGCTTTGTCAAATGTCTGAGACGCCCGCCATCCGCCATCTGTCTGACTTGAACATTGCTAGGCTAGATTGAACCTGGACCTGGGACGCGACCGTGACTGGCGTCCTTGTGTACATTTGTCACGGAGCTTCTGGCCGTGGCTGACCCCATGCGCCATGCGCTTTGTAATGGATGCTGCGCTTTCGCTGTGCTCGAGATGCCCGGGGAACCGAGGAAGTATGGGTGCCGTGCCGTCCTCTGATGGCTTTCCACTTCCGTAGCCGGTTTTGGTACCCACAGCGTCCTGCCGTCCCGTGTCATAATTAAAGACTTCTGCGCTCGAATCAACGCGCGCTCTGAATGATGCACCCGACGCGTCGCGCAACGTCACGAGCCGCGTCCTCCCGCACGAACACGGCCGCACATCCTCACTCCATCACGCCGCCGCCAGCAGCAGCCGATCCGCCACAATCCCCGCCAGCAGCAGCCCGCCCGCCCACTTGTTCGACACAAACTTGGCCATACAGTCGGGGCCGTTGGACAGATCGACCGTCGTCACCTGCCAGGCGAGGTGGCCCGCCATCGCGCCCACGCCGACGTAGTACGGCACGCCTACGCCGGCCGCGCCGCCGGCGGCCAGCAGGCACGCCACCGTCGCCGCGCCAAAACCCGCGAACCAGGCCTTGCTGCGCTCGCCGAACAGCAGCGCAGTCGACTTGACGCCCGCCGCCACATCGTCACGCTTGTCCTGGTGGGCGTAGATGGTGTCGTACACCAACGTCCACGCGACGCCGGCGCCGTACAGAGGCAGTACGACAGACCAGTCGCAGGCGCCCGCCACGGCCGAGTATCCCATCATGGCGCCCCAATTGATGGTGAGGCCCAGAAAAGCTTGGGGCTGTGTCGGGTGCAGTACAGCACAGCCGCATTCCGCCATGCAGTGGTTTGTGTGGCGGGTAGGTGGGAGGCCGGGAGGCAAGGGAGGGTGTCAACGCGTACAGGACTTGTCCGAGCGGGGAAAGGGGAGCGAGAAGCGGGGAGCGGGAAGGGCGGGGACGGGGGAGCCACGGCAGAGTGCTGGTCAATGGCAGGCCGCCACGTAGCGCCTTCTTCGTTGGTACGGCACTCACCCAGTACGTGATCCGCTTCATGAGGGGGTACGTCCCCACGAGAAGCAACGAAGAGGCGCCAAGTAATTTGCTGCAAGCAACGGAGAGGGAAAATGGACAAAGTTGGAGCGCAGAAAACTTCTGGGCGGCAGATGCGGCCGATTCGAGACGTATCTAAGGGCGGGAGACGTCGGCTCGCAGCGCCAGCGGCGCAACACGCAACACTCCCAGCCCTCCTAAGCCCCCTGGCAAAAGACACACACCAAGCCACGGGCTCGCTGCCTGGAGGCGCCCGCCGCCGCCGCGCCGCTCCGCCCCGCCCCATCCCCGCGCTGCCTTGCCTGTAGTCGTTGAGCTGCAGCAAGATAACGAGGCCCAGGGACAGCTGCAGCGCCAGCAACCCTGAAAGGGCAGAAACCACCAAGAAGGTCGCGGACCTGAGAAGCTGAGCTGTAAGCGGCGAGAGCTGCGGTTGCGGAGCGCTGGGAGAACCCCATCTGGCCACCTCCCCCGGCGCTGTTCTCCCCACGGCTCGGCTGCACGTGCACGCCGAAAGCACGGCACCGAAAGGGCGGCTTTCCTGGACAACGCAGATGCTGGAACAACAATCGCGCGCAGGGCATAGCGCGGCGTCCCGCCGCCGCCGCCGCTCCTATCCATCCGCCCGCGCGCTCAAGAGTCACAGCGGGCTCTGTCCTCGACCTGTTTCGCCGTCCTGCACGCCCAGCTTCCCCCAATCCGCACAGCCGGGACCAGGCTGCCGCGGCCGCTGCGGGCTTGTGGCCCCCCGGCTGCTTACCGATCGCGTCTCTGGGCGTCAGCGTCCCCGCCGCCAGCGGTCGACTTCGGGTGCGCTCCACTTTGCTGTCCAGGTCCCGGTCCCACAAGTCGTTGACGGTGCAGCCGGCACCTCGGAGGAGCTGCGTCCATCCAGGGAGAGGAGAAGCAAGAGAGGAAATCCGGTCATGGGAGGGCTTCGGGTGCTTGGCAGCGGGGAGAAGAGAACCCGTGGCAACGAACCCAGCCGGGGCTGAGAGGGAAAAGAGAGAAAGAGAGGGACCGGGCGTTTTGGACTCTCGGGTTTGCCCCAGTCCGTCATGCCGGCTCCCCCTAGGGGTCCCTAGCCCCTGGCCGCTTCCCTGCTGGCGCGCCGCTGCGGCTCCACACGCTGCCCGTCCCCTCCTCCTCCTCCCTGCCGCCTGACCCACCACTGCCCCGCTGCCGAAGAGCGCCATCATCCAGAGGTCGGGCAGGTGGCCCGGAGGGGTTGCCAGAGCGATGGACCTGCAGCCGGCAAAACACGGACTGTCGGCGAGACCGCCCGGTAAGGGGCGTATGGCGGAGCGGGTATTGCGGTGGTGAGCGGAGCGGAAGCGAGGCCAGGAGGAAAGACGCGTGCGAGCGCCCCGAAGCGAAGCCGATCAGAGTTGGAGGGTAAAGGATAGGCGGTGCAATGCACGCACCAGAAGCAGGGCAGCGCCAGCAGCCAGGTGCCTATGGGCTTGTCAAGCCGCATCAGCTGTGCGTACGGCACGAGCCTGGGGGGCAGGTTCCGCATGATCCAGTTGCCAGCGGGAGGGGCTGAGCCTCCTGGTGCTTCGATGGACATCTGCCGTGTCAAATTCAGGCAGGAGCAGGGATTAGGGAGGGTGCGGGTGCAACTGCGCCGTACGAGAAACTGCCGGTTAAACCGGTTAAACGTATCTCACGTGTCGTCGAAAGCTGGTCAAGAAAGGAGGGATGGGCGGAACCCCGCGACCGGAAGTACTCGGGGCGTCATCATCGGCTGATGACTGCAACGAGCCAGGCCGCTCCGAAGCAGCATTAGAAAAGAGGCCGAGGACACCAGAGTGATTAAGGACGTGTCCTGTACCTCGTAACCTAAGGGCGTAAGCTGCAGTAGCCGCTTGCAAGGCAGACATCTCTCAAAGCGAATCCAACCAACATACCAAGCCGAGATCGCAGATCGGTACAAAGTGCGGTTCAGATTGTAGGGAAAACAGTAAAACGGCCTGGAATGGAGGCTTCCTGCAATTGCTGCCCTTCTTAGTAAACCGTAATGGTCTCGGAGGCGGAGACTTGACGACGCTCAACGCAAGTCCATAATTTGACCCGACCCCATCCAGCGTTCTTTGACATTGTTCAGTCATATCGCAATGCTGCAATTGCAGATTATACCTCAATTCACCGAAACCGCGGGTATCGGCGTATCGCTCCCTCCACTCGGATCGCTCCTTAGGACCGATCGTACACGACTCCGCAAGCGTCAAAGACTTACAGGGATTAATTATTTATTCTGGCCTCAAGGACCCCATGCGCCTTCCCTTACAGTCATCATGGTCTCGCTCGTGCACCGATGACCTGGGACTTCGGTGCCACCAACGACTATAGCTCATCTTGTCCGTGCCACGGTACATACACTCACCGCCTAGGTAATTGAGGGTGACGACGCTGCGATGAATTTTGTCCGGGCTCGCCGGACAGGGGCCTGGCGCGCCACAAAACCTTGCCAGCGACGCCCAAAAAGACGCTCCGAGGCACAAAACCCCATGCGGTCTCATTGCGTTCATAGTGAACCCACGCGTCTGCAGCAGCACTCCATTACGGTAATATACGCCAGGGGTTATACACGAATTCACGGCCGCTCTATCTGTCGGCTGAAGGTACGACACATCACAGCCAAGGACCCCACAGCCACCGCCGACAGCGGCAGACGATCACCAGGAGTACTGTGTACCCTATGGGGACTGCAACGACAGTTGGGTTGCACACCTTCCTGCAGTAGGAACGCAGCAAGGCTACCTGCGAGCTGCAGAGTCCCTGCTGACACCGTGACACGTCGCGGTTCAGTCACGCGCACAACACATTCGGCGTCCCCTGCCTTGCACCCTGGGTTGCTGGTTAGCACGCTCGGCCACGCTGTAAGACGAAAGTGCTGTACATAACGCCGTGCGGCGCACAGCACGCAGTGTCATTTGTCGACCCTAATCTCCCACTTCAACGACGATTGCGGCCCCGACACCGACGCGACCCATCGGAATCCGCCGGTGCCTCTCACAGGGGCGCACTTGGGGCAGCGGCGCGGCGCGCCCAGCGTTATACAGCATCACGCCCCTCCGCAGTCAAGCAAAGTACAGCCAAACCCACCGTAACTGAGCACGATACCAACGCCGTGCCACGGAGATTTTGCCAAGACGAGGCGGGGCGCGCATCAACCGCTCGCCTCCGCGGGGCAGCCTGTGCATGTTTTATACCGGTATACCGGTATCGGTAAACGGGAGATGGGGCCCGGTGAAACAATACGGTAACCGAATCCTAACCGGCGAGATGCCCACCGTCAAATCCGCGAGGGTAACGTCGGGTTCTGTCGCAGACTCTTGAGCAAGTATCCCGCTGCAGCCCTCCCCTTGTGTATACCCTCCCCCACACATATCATCCGCCAGGCGCGCACGGCCGCAGAGCAACTGCAACGACGGCGCCAGCCCCACTACCCGCTTCCTTGGCCCGCCGCCGGCGAAGACAGCACTGCACCGTCGCGCTCACGCCCGTCAGAAAACGTGCGCCCTTCACACAACACCACCGCAGAAAAAGCCAGAAGCTCGCCGCGCGCCAATGCACGCTTGCGGATTTTACAACTAAGCCATAACATGGGGGACAGGATCACATGCCGTATCCGCCCCAGGGAATTGCGGAACATTACCCGCTTCCCCACCTTTTACATGATTGGGACGGAAGCAACACACGCGCAAAAACCCCACCCATGCCATCCAAAGGCATCTTTGCGAACCGAAGACACTGATGTACGCTTACGAGCCGCTGCTCCTGCGCCGGCCGCTCTCAGCCCTTCCCGCCTACCCTTCCTTTCCTCCACACACGCTGCTGCTCCTACTGCTGCTGCCTGTTGCTCCTGAAACAATGCCGATGCCAACAGCCCCTTGCACCTGCCTCCCTGCAGCCTCCGCCCCCCAAAAGCGTTCCCAAATGCACGCAAAAGCTCGTGTCGGGGTTGGGCGCATTGAGAAGCCATCCCTGATGCCACCAGCAGCACCCCACGCGATCAGTCCACGGATGCCCCACCGGAGCAAAGTCCTTAGTCTTATTTCCCTGAGATACATGCCCCCGAAGGTGGCCCCAACCCAGGGCGCAGTTCGCCGTCGTCGTCGCCGCCGTCAAAACGCACTCCGGGTAACTTGCCCTAAAAAATAACCTGCTACGTCTCCGGGGAGGGAGCGGTGCCAACCGTGCTTTCCCCTCACCCGCCTCCTGCCCCCTTTTCCAGAGACAGACACGCTTCGGGACAGACACTCCGCGCACCAGTGCCATGCATTGCGCAACCGAGCTGCTGCCGCCGCCATCACGCGCGTGCTTATAGCGCCCCGCCTCGCAGCGAGGCCAAAATACTCATACCGTCCAATCCCTAACCAGGTCAGCCAAGCCTGCCCAATGCCCGGCGTCCTGTAACTGCAAATTGTATCAAAAGAACATGGTCAGCAAACTGGATCTGAGCTGGTCATCACACACCAAGCCCTGACCAGTCCTGTACTCCGATATCAAAGCTCCGATTGTCGCACCCGGTTGATTTACCTGCACCGACTGGGCGCGCAAGTCGTTTATAGGCCCGGAATGCGGAAGCCCAGGCCGCCCGGGTAACGCACGGCAGCAGCGCCTGCCGGGCCGCCCGGCCCCGCAATCGCGGGCAGTAGAGGGTTATATTTATTTAAGACATTGGAAGTGGACCGCGCGCTCGGCGGGGGCATGGCTCCTGGCCAGGCCTTTCACGCGTCATACTGAACGTACTGCCGCAGAACGCCCCCCTTGATGCCCGTCCGCTTAAAATCCTTGATCAGCAGGTTGAGCCCGCCGTGTTTCAGCAGCAGCGCGATCTGCAGCAGCAGAAGAGGTCGTTGCGCAGAGTGAGCAGCTTTCTAGTCAAGACAAGACAGCCTCCAGACGAGCGAGCATGGTGACCAGGTCTGCCTCGCGCCGCAAAAGCACCGCCGGCCCTCGCGGAAGCGCAGCTGGCGTGCTCCTCAGCTGAACCCAACCCGTGCCCCCTGGTGCGCCTCGCACTTCTTGTCTGCTGAACCTAGCACCTGGCGCCGCACCCGAGCACCTGGCGCCGCAGCGCCCGGAGCCACCCGCCAAGGCCGTGTTGCCAACGCAACAGGAAGCCTCTTCCAAAATCCTGCGGCCGCGGCCGCCGCTAGGCGCCGGCATTTCCCCTTCGCTCGAGCCCTGACGCTGCCCTCCCTCGAACTTCCACTTCGCGCCGCCCTTTACCCATCGCCCACCCATACTCTACCGCCCCTTCCCGCCGCCCTTTCCTACCTGGCTGTCATCCATTTTGAGCAGCTCCGGCTGGTTGCAGGACCGCATGTCCAGCAGCCGCAGACTACCGAACGCAGCCCCTCGGCGCACGCTGCTGAGGCCGCTGATGAGCGCGTCCCGCAGCCCCGCGCTCTCGCCGCCCAGGTTGGCCTGCGCGGTGATGGCGGTGTGAAGCGGTACCGCGTCGTCGGAATGCGTCTGATCGCCTAGGCGGTGGTGGGATGCCTTACAGCCTGCATCTGCCGTTGCGACGGCGCAGAAGCGTGGCCAATCCAAGTCCAGGGCGCGGCAGATAGGCACACACGCAGCTGCTACATGCGGTCGCTTGCGCCGCTGTTGCGTCGTGCCACCGCGTGCTTCCGCACATCGCCCCTGTCGCGTGCTTCGCGCCGTTGCCGCTCACCGCCACCTACCGCGCGTCGCCCCGTTGCCGCTCATCGCCCCCCACCGTTCACCGCCCCTGTCGCGTGCCTCCCGCACCTTCCCTGAACGCCCGCTCGCTTACCCCCATGAAGCAGCCCCGCAGGTCCAGTCGCTCCAGCGTCTTGAAGCCTTGCCGCAGCGCGCCCGCCAGCGACACCAGCGCGTCGCCGTGCGCCGGCGCGGAACGGTAGTTGCGGCCGCCGTTGGGTCCCGACGTATCGATCAGCAGGTGGTTCCAGTCGCTGGTGTCCGGGGAGGTGCTGCTGCCGCTGTTCTGGACCACGCAGCCCAGGCTCAGCTCCTGAAGAGGGGGTAGTGAAGAGGGGGTAAGGGGAGGAATCGAAGAAAACGCGAAGTCGGGAGGGGATCAGGAGGGGTGTCTACAGAAACCAGAAGCGCCGGGAGGAAGGGACAATAGCGGAGGGGCACAAAGTCGAACCCAACCACAACGCGCCGCGCCGCGCCGCAGGCACGCACCCGTATGCTCCCCGCGCGCGTGAGCAAGTCGCCGATGAGCGCCTTGCCCGCCTGCCACCCCAGGCGGCAGCACTGCGCGTGCAGCACGGTAAGGCCCTTGTGGCTCATCAGCTTGACCAGCGCGGGCGCCGCCTTGTCGCCCATGTCAGGGTTGAAGCTGATGTCCAGGTCGCGCAGCCCCTCGGCGGTCATGCAGTTGTCGGCCAGCGTGACGGCGGAGGGGCCGTCCATGCCCACCTGAAGCGGGACGAAACGGAAATCATTTCTCAGTCGAGGCCCCGGTGAGGGAGAGTAGATGACCCTCTGCGTGAACCCCGAGCCGAGGGGCCCCGCCAGCTTGTCTCGCAAAAGTGGTCAACCTCAAAAGGAGGCATGGAAGGCCGCTCTGAGGCGATGTGTCACTGTTGTCCCAGGCGCGAACGGCAGCGCCGCGGCCCCCACGGGAAAGAGACGCACCTGTCTGAGCTTGAGCACCGTGAGCGTGCGGTTGCCGGCCAGCGCCGGCGCAAGCGCCACCACGCCATCCGGTCCAAGCTGTCGGGGAAGAAGGGAGAGGAGCAGGGAGACGCGAGTAATGGGGCTGCAGCCCAATGAACGGTATCGCGCGCGGGTTGGTGCAGGAGTTGGGAGTGCGAAGGCGCGTAGGCAGCCTGCGGCGTCGCGGCCCACCGTCTACGCCACGCGATGCGGGCCGCGCTCCGTTCTGCCCTTTAAACGGTGCAGAACCGGTATGCCACGCGACGCTTCAATCGGCGTGTGCTCCGCCACGGGCGAACCGGCGGGCTGTGCGCCGGGCTGGCCGAGAGGTCAGGGTAGTTAGGTAGTTAGGTAATTAGTAAAAGGTAGTTAGTAGGTAGGTAGGTAGGTAGGTAGGTAGGTAGGTACGTAGGTAGGTAGGTAGGTAGGTAGGTAGGTAGGTAGGTAGGGTAGGTAGGTACAAGTTAGGTCGCACCTAGCCCCACCTACCTTGTTGTAGGAGAGGTCGAGGTGCGTCAGCGTCCGGTTGGCGGACAGCAGCGACGCGTAGGCGGACACCGAGGTGCGCCCCAGCGAGCCGCCGGTGCCTGCGCAGCCGGAATTGCACGAGTCAACAGAGGCCGCGCACCAGGCAATGATGAGGCCGCGGAGCCCGGCCTCATGGCATGTTGGCACCGGGCGAGACCGCCGTGAAGGTGTACAAGCACACCGGGCGGGGAGAAAGACATGGGCCGCAGGGGATACAGCGGCGCGTGCAGAGGCTAGGACGCAACGCGCAACCCCGGAGCCCGGAGCCCGGACACGGCCCTGCATTGGGACAGCACCCCGCGACTCCGTGACGCGGCGCCGCCGCGGCCCGGCTGCCCACCTGGTATGGACGCCATGAGCGGGTGTCGTCCCACCACGAGGTGCCTCAACGCGGGATGGCCCGCCAGCCCCTTGGCCAGAGCAGTCAGGCCGGTGGGCGACACGTCCGTCTCAGCGGCCGTGTACACCACCAGGGACTCCAGCTTGGGACAGGACTGCGGGACAGCGCCCGGCAGGAGAGGGCGGGTGGGTAGACAGGACAGGCAGGCAGGCGGGATGAACAGGCTTCTGGCGCACGCGGCCTGTCGGTACCGGCTCATTCCAAAGCAACAAAGGCCTGCAGCAGGCCCCTGCAGCAGGCCGCCCCTGTCTGCTTCTGCCGCTCCGCGCCGGCTCCCCCCCGTCAGCCGTGCCGCCGCCGCCGCGCCGCCTCCGGGCCACATCATACCTTGACTGCCTCCGCCAGCAGCATGAGGCCGCTGTCCCGGATGCGCTCCACCTCCTTGCCCGCCGAGTCGCGCTTGGGCATGAAGCGCAGCGTGGCGTTGGAGATGATAATGCCGCGCTCCAGCAGCTTGCGCCCCTCGTCCGTCTCGCCCGTCACCACGGCCCTGAGGGTGGGTTGGGGTCGGGGGGTTGCGTGTCACTACAGCCGGGCGATCGCCAAGGGGGAGAGCAAGCTTAGAGCGGCAGGCGATGCGGATCAACGGCACCAACGCCAAACCCCGATACAAAAAAGGCATGCGCGACGTGGACTCGTAGGAGCGAGTCGCGGCCGTCCGCGCGTGAGCGGCTTGCAGTTTGCTTGCCCCGCGTTGCCCGGGGCCGAGCTCGCATGCTGTGCGTATTGGCGACGAGCGACGCACCGCAGGATCATCGCCTCGCAGATTTCGTGGTACAGCGCCGTCCGCAGCGTTTGGTTGAACCTGTTGATGCCCAGCGTGCGGTCCGCCAGCGACAGAATGTAGTCGCGGTCCTTCTCCACGGTAGCCTCCGCGTTGCGCACGTCCAGCATCTCCACCACTTGCTGCGGGGGGGTCAGGGAGGGGAGGAGGGGGGTAGGTACACAGGAGGACAAGCGGGGATGGGGCAGCGCGGTGAGGGTGGGATCGCAGGAAGACAGCGGAGGCGGGAGAAAGAGCAGGGGCGTGGCTGGTAACGGTCCACGTGTGGCAGCATTCTCCAAGGAACCCGAGCGCATCGGCCCGGAATCAGGGCTCCACGGCTCGGCTGCTGTGTTCAGTACAAACAACATCGAGCGCGCTGCGGGTGAAGCGGCTTCGAGGTCGCCCCTTCCCGGCCTCTCAAGTCCAGCACGGGAAACCCTTCCGGGCGAAGTTTTGGGCCCCTCGCCGAGGAAACATCTGTGTGCCCCCACGCGCGGTGCCGACGCCAAGCCAACGTCGACCCAAATCCACCCCCACGGCCCGGCTCTCGCGGTCCTCGCGCCTCACAGCCCTACCCTTGTGAACAAGGGCAGCAGGGTGTCGACCTTGGCAGTGGAGTCGAAGGGGTCGGTCAGCAGGTTGATCTCCCGACTGAGCGACAGCGCTGTCAGCGCCTCAAAGAGGCACCACACGCGCTTCACGGACAGCGGGTTCCGCCAGGGCGCCATGGAGAACAGAACGCCGCCCTGCAAAAGGAAGGTTAGGGTCGGGTACGTAGCAGGTAGGTCAGGATGCACACCGGATTGGATTGCGACACGGACGGTAGAGCAGAGCGAAGAGGAAACTTCAAGGGCGAGGGGATGCGCTTAAGAAGTTGATCCGATCCCTGCCCAGGGTTGGGCCGTCCGCGCCCGGCGAGTGCACCGAGCGCTGCAAGGATCCCCTGCGACCTGCCTGCACCCCGTACGATACGGCACGGAACGGTGCCGTACATCCCAAAGGCGGCGCCCATACGGCCAATCGAACGCTCTCACTTCCTTGGGGGGGCCGCGTGTCCAACTCGGCTGGCCCTGGGGGTTGCGCAGCCAAAGCAAGGCCTCTACGCTTTCCCCCCGCCGCCCGCCGCACCACCGCTGCCTCTCCCCCGCCCACCCTCCGCGCCCACCCGCCCACCTTTGCCGACTCGATGACGCCCTTGAAGTCGGCGTCCGGGTGCTCCGTGAAGTCGCCCGTGAAGTGCTGCGTCACCGCAAAGATGTCCACCCAGTAGTACACGGGCACGTACAGCCGCCCGCCGTCCGTCTCTGCAGGGTGGAGGGAAAGTAACATTTCAGGTGACCGCAGCGAGTTGGAAAAGGTACTGTGGTAGCGGCCGAGGATGGCCGGGGGGGGGCGCGTGAGGTGCACAACGCATGATGAAACGCGCTCGATACGCGAACGCGCGACGGGGGAGTCAAAATTCATGGCCTCATGCCCAAGGACGGTCCACGTCGTGGACGAGGACCCGTGGGGCCAAGCTTCGGCCTCCAGGCCGGGTAACACATACGAGGCGGCGCCTAGAACACCCGCCTGGCGCCTACTGCACCAGCTCCACCTCAGCCCCACTTCATCTCACGCCCGCCAGACCGCCAGATCAACCCTATCTTTCACATAGACGAGAGCGAGACCGCATCAGCTGCTCCCTCCCTTTCTCGCCCTTTCCCTCCCTCCCTCCCTCCCCTCGCCCCCTCACCCGGCAGCTCGTCGTAGTGCTGCAGAATCATCCCCACCAGCTCCCCCAGCTTGTACTGCCAGCAGTGGCTAACAAAGTACGTCACGGGGCCGTAGACCTGGGGGGGCGCAGGGAAGGGCGGGTTGAGGTCAACTGGGGGCAGGGTTGGGCTTGGGGTGCGGTGTGGGGCCAGCCGCATGGGGGATACTGTGTCGGACAGGTTGAAGACAGCCCAACACGCAAAGCCTGGGTCTGACGCGACGAGAGGAGGGCAACCGGCTCAGACGGATCCCCCAAACCGCTTCGGGTGTGGCCTTGGCAACAACCGCCTGAGCGAAAACCGCCAGAACCTGGGCAACCTGGGCTGGACGAGGCTGCAGACACCGCAAAACCTCGTTGAAGGTTTTGGCGACCAGCAGGGACACGAGTCCAAACGGCAAACCCCGAAAGGATCGCTCTCCTGTGCTGCCCTCGGGACGGGGCACAACCCTCGTCCCGCGCGCTTCATCCATGCGCTTTAGGCCCCTTACGCCTCCCTGCCCCAGGCCGCGGCCGGTCCCGCCCGCAAGCGGGGCCACGCTTGACCAGCCCATGCCCTCCGCACGCCGCACCTTCTCGCCCTGCGCTCGCCGCCAGTACTCGTGGTTGCCGTCCCGCTCGTGCAGGTCGGCCGAGAAGCATTCGCCCTCCACGCCCTCCAGCCGGCACGCGCCAGCCAGCAGCGCCGACAGGTAGTTTGTCTTCATCGACTACGAGGCGGGGTGCCAGCGGTGAGAGCAAAACAACGGGCAGCAATGATGGGCAAGCGCGACTCTTTAGGGCCTGAACAAACACCGCCCCATTGGCGGTGGCAAATGGGGCCAAGAACAACAACCCCTGCTTCAAGGCAAAGACAGCGGACTTCGTGGGGCGCATCAAGCGCCAACCCGGCTTTCGGGATGACCACCATACCGTGACGCCCATGGCTGGCTGACCCCTGGCCCTGGCCCTCCGCTTCCCGTCACGGCCGTCGCTGACCCACAAACAAGACCTGGACCCGGAAATGGAAGGCCCCCCCCACCTCACGCCAGACCCGGCACAATCGGCCTCCAGGTCCGCGGCCCCGCCTCCCCACCACCCGCCCGCCCGCTCAGCCCCTCACTGGCGACCCACCAAGCTTTCCGGCTTGACGAAGTTGGACATCACCTCCGCTACGCTGCGGTCGCCCAGGAGGACCTGCAGCCAAACAAGACCGTCGACACACGCCCCCGGTTGGGTTGGGTTGGGTTGATCGTGCAAGAGCACCAACGTCATTGGGCGAAGCGGGCTTCCACAAGCCCTCCGCCTAGCGCCCGTGCGCTTATGGGCCGGAATAGGACGAACGCACGCCGCCCGCCGGCCAGGACCCACGAGGCCCGACGCTTCGCTTCACCTCGCTGCGGGGTGCCCGAAGTTGTTGCCGACCCAAACCCAGCGCCCCTGCCCTCCCTCAACCACCGGGTCTCCGGATGCTGCGCTCGCGCGCACGCACGTACCTGCGGCGCAGCGCGAATGACGCCTTTGCTGGCCGACATCGACCCGCCGCTGCGTTCCACTAACCCCGGGGATTGATTCCCCGACTCCAACGCCTTGCGAGCCAGGATGGTCGCGCCGCCGCCGTTCACATCACCCCTGGTAAAAGGGCGCGTGGTTCGATTGACTTCAACTAGGGGAGGCAGCCAGCTCGCCGACGCGTCGTCGTCCGCGAGCCGAGCCGAGTCCCATGAAGTGCTGGGTGGGTGCGGGAAAGAGAGCAGAGGAACGCGGCGCGCATGGAGGCGGCGGCTGGAGGAAGCGTCAGTTAACGAATCAAGGACGCGAAAAATGGAGAGGCAGCCGCATGTCTGCGCCCGCGTCTATGCGTGGATGGTGTTCCGGAGGCTAGGAGTGTCCCTCCCAAAGCAATGCATAACGCAGTGCACCTATCCATAATTCTGCCCAGAGCAATCCAGGCGGAAAGGGAAGTTGGCCAAAGTTAACACTAGACCCATCGTGTCCCATCGTGTCCACACATCATGTGTCTTGCACGGCCGTGTGTGTTTACTTTGTCGTGCGCGAAACGGGGCCGGACCATGTGGGTTACGGGCCGCAACCCACATCCCAGCACGGGTGTGTGGGCACGGCTTTGAGCAGCAAACACACCCACCGCTGCGCGCTCAAAACCGTGCCCTGTCAGCCCGCGCCTGTTTGGCCCAAGGCGCGCCGTTCGAATGCCTGGGGTCAACCAACTCGGTGTGTCAATCTTCCCCCTCCCCAAAGAGCGTGTACACGCCACCGCGTGTGTGAGCCAAGTTACTCAAGTGCTCTCGTGCTGCGGGCACTCCACGCGCTGTCACGTTGCAACACTTGGCGTGCGTCATGTCAGCGCACACGTATCTCGTGCGAGCAAGCCCCCCACATTGTGACCACCCCGAACGCGCCAAATTGTCTACCCTCTGTGTGGTGCATCCGCTCTGGCCGACCGGCTGGCAGCTCCTTTCATACACGCTTGCCAGGCGTCATGACAGGCATACCTTTTGAGGCTCTGAGGCTCGACACCCTTTGTATTCCTGCTGATCCCCGGACCACACTGCCCGAACCCATTACAATTTCCATGACCTCCGCTTCGCGTATCCCCTTGACGCACCGTTTGGCCGTGCTGGCCGACCCCACGCGGCTGGCGACGTGAAAGGCAGCTGCCGCGTGCACAGTGGAGAAGATGCCGTTGTCTGACCGCCGCCCCGTTGCTGTCCCCGTGTTCCGGAGAGTGCTCGGCCGTGCAGGGGATTCAGCGCGCCCGGGGCCAAGGGAGACGACTGACAGGAGCGGGGAAGGGGGCAGGGACGTCGGAGGTGTTGAGGTACAGGGAAGTATATGGGCGCGGTTTCGGGCTCTCCGGGCCCATGACGGCGAACAACGAGAACGGGCAGGGGCGCAAAGAGATCCAAAGTTGTTAGCGCGGCTGCTGTCGGTCAGGCTGGAACGATTTAGTGTGGGCTGCGTTCAAGAACAGGTGCATAGAGCGTCAATAGCGGTAGGTGTGCTGAGAATCGCGGGCGCGATGGCAAGCGGAGAAGGGTTTCGGACTGGGGATTGGAAAGGGCCGCTGTGCGGCAGGGCGCCGCTCTCAGGAAGGCGAGGTTGAAGCCTTGAGAGTGATGTTGCTCATCACTGGATGTTCGCGTGGGACGTGATCCGCGCCATTTTACCGTAACTGAGGTAACTGACGTGTCTAGTCTCTCCCCGCTACCCCAAGCGGGTCGTATGAACACACCTGGCCTAGAACGCGCCGGCGACGAGGTAGGCGAGAGGTCGCATGGAGACCCCGAGGCTGCGGACGGAGGAGGATTTGGCCCATATGTGCTGAACGGCGTGCTGCAGAAGAGCTTGAGCAGAAACGGATGGACCGCTCGCTCTCGTAAGCCCGGGGTCGCGGGAGGGCCCATCTGCAGCCAGATAAGCAGGACGCGGTTGTGCGACGGGGGCCCGGCTCGGCGTGTGTGTAAAGGACGTTCAACCCCGCATCCGGTGAGGCCGGGGCTGTCGTCCCAAATGTTGTCAGCGGAGCCAGTACTCGTTGCTAGCCTGATGACGTAACAGCGCGTGCAGCATCACCCGTTTTCATACAAACCATGGTGCAGAATCCCATGCACGGTTCCACGAGCTTCCGACCGACCACGATGTGCCATATTCTGGGCACTATGGATGATGGCCATCCAACCCTTACCCCTTAATTCTCCATTCCGTGCCCCGCTGGCCGCCACATTTTGCAGAACCCGGGGGACCTTTCTGCAAATGCTGCTGCGTGCTCACCTCTAACTTATGATTGAAGAATAAATACTGTCTTCAGGGCATGCAACGCTGCTTCTGCGCCAAGCCTAGTACACACCAGGTAAGGTGGAGTACTGGAGTTGTTCCGCCTGAAGCTTCCAGGCCCGGAATTTGAGTTACTAAAATGAGTATTCACCAAAAACCAGTAGTCCGGAGCTATACGTGCCCTACGTTTCCCAAAAAATGCACATCTGCAAGCGCATGGGAACCCGACAGATGGGAACTACTAATCCTCACGAAGCCCAGTAGTAATGACAAAACTATGACATGTATGCTCGCAAGGGATGATAGAAAGGTACGCAGATAATCTCACTTCTGTGCGTGGCCTGAGTTCGCCAGGGGCCAGGCTTCGTTGCGGATAGGTACGACGGTCTCCGTAAACAGACAGGCACACCAACTGATTGCCGATGTAGACGTTTTACTCATACAAACGAGCTAGCAACCGATCAAGCATTACTGGGCGTGCCGTCAGTTGTATCCTTGCAGTTTACCGCCAAACGCACGGGTCACCTTCTTCGCTGGGCACCTACCCCCTTAATTACGCATTAGTCCTGTCCCTGTGAGATCTGATAATTTGCGACTCTCATTTGTCGATTGTTGGAAGGAGGGTGTCGCCATCTCAACCTTGGGCCGCCCTTCAGCCTGCACCTGTGGCTCAAGCGTTTGGTGGAGCTGATCAGCACCAACAATATATTTTTACTGTCAAGTCGCGGGAATTGTCGCCCGTGGGTCGCTCGTCGTCTTATCCCGCGTTCCTCCTGGGCCCAACCAGGCCTGCAGCCCGCCTGCCCCGGTGCCGAGCTTACCCTAGGCAGGCCACACCGCATCCGCACCCCATCCCCGGCTATTCGTGTCAGACCCATCTCCCTGGGAGGCCATGACGGAATATCACACGGTCTACAAGGGCCCGGAGGGCGAGACCACGCAATGGGAGGACATCCACCGCCGGCTAGGTCAGTGAGGCGGAGCACCACACGGCGTAACCCACTGCATATCAAGGATATGTACTTCACTGCATCTGCATGCCCCAACATTCTCGGCTAGCGTGGCCCCAGCTCCTTGCCCCACCTGCCACCCAATTTCTCCACCCCGTGCCGCGCCCACCCATTTTGCGTCCCTTGCCGGCCCCTACCCCGGCCCGGTCCGGGACCCGCGCGCTGCGCCAAGCGCAACCATCCCCGCCGCCGCTGCTCGCTCCGACGCCTCACTCGTTGATTCTCCACACACCCGTCTCCCGCTGCTCAGGCAACCTGCCGCCCAAGCCGCCCGTCTGGAAGCCCGACCCATACAAGCCGGAGGTGGAGGCGGTGCGGGACGCGTCGTGGGTGGAGGCCCGCGACGAGGGGGAGCTGCGGGAGGCGGCGGACGCCTTTGAGGACGACCGCTTTCTGGAGGAGTACAGGTGGGGTGGTGGCCGCTGGACAACTTGGGTCGCTTACTGTCGGTTCGCACATACGGTGAAACAAGTGGGCTGGGCAGTGGGCACGGGAGGCATAACCGCATGCGATGCACTCGGAGGGGTCATGAAGGTGGGACCGCAGGCGGGACGGAGGCGACGTTGGGCGAACTGGGAGAGGGGGAGGGGGGTGGGCGCACGCAAGGAAGGGACGGAGTGGGGCCAAAGCCCCAAAAGCTTCGGCCACGCGCGTCCTGCTCTCTTCCAGTACGCCGGGCGGAAGCAGTCCGGCGGGGTTCGACGGGCTCGGGCTCCACCCCGGGGGAGGCGGCCCGCGCAGCCGGGCTTCGACGGGCGGTGTGGTGAGGGCCAACCGACGAGAGCCGACGGGGATCAGTGTCTCCCAACCCCTCGGACAATGGACCCCCTGGAGCATTGTGATGTGGGTCGGCGCCTGATCTGATCTGATCTGATGTGGGTCCCGCCCGTCTGTATGTCGGGGCGTCCTTTTCCCGGGGGCGGAGGCGGAGGCGGACGTGGGTTGCGTCGGGCAGCTATCCCTCGCCATCCCAAGCTACGCCCAAAGTCCTCGGGGCCGCGACGCGGCATCATCACCGCTGGAGCCACCGCACGTGGTGCAGGAAGTGCTGGCTGCGACGTGGTGCACGCCCTGGCGCTCCCTCGCCCCCGCCCTGTCCCTCCGCTGCTCCCCTTCTCCCTCTCCGTTTGGAAAAAACGACGGCCGCTGATGGGCTGTGCTCCGCTGCTGCGCCTTTCCCCGCCCGCCCGCCCGCCCGCCCGCCAGGCAGCGGCGGATCAAGGAGCTGCAGGCGGCCGCCTCGCGACCGCGGTTCGGCTCCGTGGAGCTGATTCGGGGAAACGAGTTCGTGGAGAAGATCACCAACGCGGGAGCGGACGTCTGGGTGGTGGTGCACCTGTTCAAGGACGGGTGAGGGTGCGGTGATGCGCCAGGGAAGCCGCACGCTGCCAAGAGTTGGGTGGGGACCACGGATGCAGCCCCAGCGGGCCCCCCCCCCACACCACCACACCACCATGCGGATCGGCCCGTCTCATGGCCGGGTGGGCACCAGCCGCACTCTCGCCGTCCTTGTTGCGCCGCGTCTGGAAGCAGCCCCAAGCATGCTGGCCGCGCTTACACAGCCGGGAAGCCCTCGCCGCGCTCGGGCCCAGGCCTTGGAGCCCGGAGCCGGCTCGCGTCCTCACTCGACTCCCTGCCCCGGCCCGGCCGCGATTATCACAGCCTCCTCTCGTCCCCCATGCCGTATCCCTCGCTCCTCACCCGTCCTCGTTCCTGGCGTCGCCACGCGTCGCCACGCGCCCTCCCCCCTTTGCAGCCACGCCGGCTGCGGCCTGCTGCAGCAGTGCCTAGATGAGCTCGCCGCCAAGTACCCCTCCACCAAATTCGTGCGCATCGTGTCCACGGACGCCATCCCCAACTACCCCGACTCCAACCTGCCCACGCTGCTGCTCTATCACGACACCCGCTGCCTTCAGCACGCGGTGGGGCTGGCCACCTTTGGCGGGACCAAGCGCATCACGCCGGAGCAGGTGCGGCCGGGCGGGCGGGAGCGCGCGATGCGGACTGTGCCGCCGGGGACCTGGGGGCCTGGCACGGCTGGATGCGGCGGGAGGGGACTGGGGAGGGAGGGGACTGCTCTCGTTTATCCCGCATACACGAAGGAAAGGGCAAGCGCTGTCGGTCTGGAGGTGCGGAGGGAGGCGCGTCGCCGCCGTCGTGGCTTCGGGAAGGGGGCGTTGCGCGGGGCGTGGGCGTGCGCGGTGGGCTGAGGAGGCTGACGTCAATGGCCCCGGCCGGATGTGAGCACCACATGCCGGAACTGAGTACTGCGCACGGCACCGCGAGGGCATGGGTTACTGGAATGATAAGGAGCGGAGCACCGCCCGGTGGCCCTGTTGTCCGCAGGTGGCTCTGGTGCTCAACTCGTGGGGGCCGCTGTGTCTCAGTGCCGCGGAGGACGAGGAGCAGGCGCAGCATGCACAGGTCGGCTGGTTGGGGTTTGGGGGGCCCGGGATGGAAGCGCCCTGGGTAGGGTGGATGGGGTGTCGTGTCGTTCGATGCTGCAGACCCATGGGTCCCGGCGGCGGCCGTCGCCTCGTGATGCGGGTACCGTAGCTGTCGGCCGAAGCGAGTAGCGAGCCATAAACGGCGGCACCTTGAAAGGGAGGGACAAAGCTCTCTGGGAGCACACGGTAGTGACCGGAACGACCGCGTAGCCTTGTTCCTGTCGGTGTCGGGGATGTTAAAGAGGCCCCCCTATGCCCTTTCTCGACCCAGTTGCATCCGGGATTCCGGGTGCATCCGGTTTCCTGAAACCGTTTGTCAACTGGCCTCCCATCCCGTGGGCTGCAGATCAAGGCACTGGTGACTCGGATGGTCGACAAGAAGGCGGATGGCGAGGAGGGCGAGGACGAGAGCAGCGACTTTGACGATTGATGACGTTCGGTTGATGTGATGTGATGTTATGCTTGCCGCACATGACGCTCTGTTGCGCAGAGGCTTGGCGTGAAACCATCCGCCCTGTTTGCAAGGATGCTTGGCGCACATGCGCGGCGCTGCACGACCCGGTCTCATCCCGTGCCGCACATTCTGGGCGCGAGTTACCGTAACTTTCCGCAGTCCTTGATTGGAAGTTGCGCGGGTGATTCACTTGGACCTGAGCCGTTAGGGGGGTACCGTCGCGCACTCGCGCTGACGCTGCACTTCGGGGTGGGATGGAGCCAGTTTTGGCGCGGAGGCTCCGATTGTTACCGTATCTGGTGCTGGTCGGCTTTTGTTGCCGGGGCCAGAAGCACGCCGATGCTTCTGGACCCGTTCTCCTGTGTGCTGCCGGTGTCGCCGCCGTGCGGCATTCGGACCACTCTGCGGGTGCTGTGGCTGCTGCCCACGGGCAAGTGCACGCTCGGGGGCTTGGTAGCTAGCTTGCTTTATTTCATTCCGTGGCGGCTGCTGCTGCTGCTTTCTGTCGACTGCGGTCATGACGTCACCTTGGTTACATGTTGCCGCGCTGCAGGCAGGCTGGCAGGTTGAAGAATGGCGAGGCTGCGACATGCAGTGGACGCTTGGGGCGCCCAATGTGCTTCCGGCAGGGCTGTTGTGTGCGTTCGTATGGCTGGGCAATGCCGTGCAATCGTGGATTGCTGGCTTCGGTTGCCAGGGAAGCGCGATGGAAAGTCAGAACCTTTGGCTG
This sequence comes from Pleodorina starrii, assembly GCA_030267565.1. Taxonomy (NCBI): domain Eukaryota; kingdom Viridiplantae; phylum Chlorophyta; class Chlorophyceae; order Chlamydomonadales; family Volvocaceae; genus Pleodorina; species Pleodorina starrii. The sequence goes on from BRXU01000015.1 coordinate 1,126,680, forward strand.
CCACCGCCTTCGCGAAGAAGACTTGCCGAAGGCGAGTGAAGGTGGGGGCTTGTGCACACGCAGGTCAATGTCAGGCAAGCCGAAGCGGGCAGGAAACCCAGAAGAAGCTGGCATCTTTGACGTTATTCGCCGGTTGTTCGGTAGCGATTTTGTGGAGGAAGAAAAGAAACAGGATATTATTTTGGATAAGGTGTCAGTCTACATTGGCTGTCTGGGCTGCGCAGGGCCCCATTAGTCATGTAGATTTGCGCTTGCACTGACCAACCGAGGACGGAGTTAAACGGGTCGCGTAGTTTGTAAGATGCGGCAGCTTGGCGGGACGCCTCGCCAGCAAAGGCATACCTGCACCAATCAATTCGTAGCTACTTCAGGTAATGTCCTGCGATTCATAATCTCCGCGCGGGCTCAGCTTTAGACGGGACTGTCGCACCTGCAACCCAGCCATTTTTTAAGCCTTAGAAGGATTACGGGAAGTTTGCAGTAAGATTCCTGTAAAGATTTATCTTCAGTCACAATAAAATAAATTCACAATCCTCTAGTTCTACATGGGGGCTCTTTTGGGGGGGCGCCAGGCACGTCGCTCGTCCGCGTCGTGCCCCTCGGCACTACTGCACGCCACCACGCACAGCGGCACGCACAACAGGTCTCACAGCAGCGCCCAGCCAGCAGCCAATTCAGTTGAACTAGACGGCTCGCGTGCAGCACCTACCGGAGATAGGCCCTATTGGTAACGCCACCGGCACCAACCCGGTCCTTGCTGCTGTTGGTCAGGGGGCACGATGGGCGCCCCGGTGCACTGCATTCGGCCAGCAGCCGTGAATGCGCGGGCAGTCGGCGGCGGCGGCGGCGACACGGAAGCTGTCCACACAAACACGAAACGGAGTGACAGCAGGGAGTGGATATTAGGGATTAGAGCGGTGTGCACGTAATCGCGGCGGCTGCTGCGCCCTGGTCGATAGCCGCAACGAATGAAGGAGCCCCTGAGCACCGATGGGTGGGACTTGGTGGGAACGGGCCCATTTGCCCGTCGCGCGCATCAGATGTAGTGGTGGGGCCATACAGGGACATACGGTAACAGCATGCTATGGGCGAAGCATGCTGTTTCCTGTCTGCGGGTTGACGACGCGGTGTTGGAGCGCTGTTTCCTCGCGAGGCTTTGGTGATCGGCGGCTGCAGTCTGGGCTTGTGTCATCATCCATTGAGAAACAATTGCATCTGGTGGTGCCTGTCCAGTTTGAGCCGCCGCGTGGAGCGCGGGCCGCGAACGCCGCGAACGAGATCAAGGACGTCTCTCTTGTGGGGTCCTTGGGAACTGCTGGGTATCACTGCGCGTCAACCTTTTTTTGCGCCATGTGCCCGACAGGGCGCGACCTGCCCGTCATGCATGCTGCTACATTTGTAGACATGTTTTTATCCGGGCCCCGGCCTATCGTGCCTGTGCCTCCGTGCGCCTCCGTGCTTGGGCGATTCCACATCTGGCACATCTGGCGCCCCGCTCTACCTCTTGCGCGCTTGCATCTCTTGCACCAAAGCACGCCCCAGCGCAGCTGGACTGATTTTAAAACACCGGGCTGATCTTGAGTGGGCTCTGTCACGAAAGGATCTATTTCCTTCCTGCTGTCGCCACAGAACGCCACAACAAATAAAGGCGCTGTCAAAGTCCACTGCAACACCAGCTTCTCCCACCCTGGACTGCCTCGTCAAAGGAAGAGAAACGAATCGCAAGAGGGACTCTTGCTTGGAGCATTCTACTTCGTTCCTCCATGACATTGCCAGGGCTGCTCTCTTGGTTCTTACGGCCGCGTTTCAGCGCGCGAGCTGCTGCACCGCGCCACGCCCAAGACGCAGGCGAGCCGCTCTTGCAACCCCAATCCGAACAGCAAGAACATCAGTATCAAGCGCGGCACTTGGAGGAGCGGCAGCAACTCTCTCCTGCCGGCCCAGCGCCGCTCGCAGCAGCAGGCGGCCCACTCGCGCCGGAATACTTCCGCGGCCAGCAGCTCCTGCTTCCGGAAGCCTCGGAAGCGCCCACCTACGCGCCCGCGCCCTTCGCAACCGCTGCCGCTCTGCACAACGTCCACCACTTGCACCACCAGCAGCTCCAGACGAGCCTCGCGCGGCAGCAAAAGGGAGCGCGGGCTCCAACAGCTGCCGACGAAAAGCGCCGACCCGTGGGTCACTACAGGCCCCCGGCCGAGGACGCCGCCGCTGCCGCCGCGGCAGCGCACCTTCCCACAGCTGTACCGCCCAACAACATAATAACCGGAGCCCAGCTAATCTATCCACCTCCAGCCCCAGTAGCTGGACAGACGGAACGGACGAGCGCTCGGCACGGCCATCAGGCGGGTCGGCTCGCCTTGAGCGGCAACGCTGGCGCTGGTGCTGCCACACAAGACCCGCGAGCGGCGACATCACGTAAGCAGACGCGTGTGGCCATGGTTCCCGGAGCCGTCTACGGCGGCGAGGTCGCTGCCGTACCCCGCGGCCGCGGTCAGGGTGCCACTCCCGGCAGGGCCGGTGCCGGCGCCGGCGCGGGCGCCGCGCCTGCCGGCGGCAGCGAGGGCCGGAGAGCCGCGGCTGTGGGCTTCGACACCGGGCGCGGCGATCCGGCCTGGGCAGCAGCGGCTGGAGCGGCGATGGCCTCTTGCTGTGGACTGCCGGTCGGGAAGGTATCCCCCCATTGGCCGCACCCTCGCCCGCACGGCCAACCCGGGCCGCCGGCGCGGATGCCGCCGCCACAACAGCAGCAGCAGCAGCAGTGGGCTCTCCGGCACGGGGCGTCGCTTCCGGCGGGTTGGGGCGTGGCCGCGGCGCCGGGCTTCAACGGCGCTGCGGTCCGTGGGGCCCCTGAGCCCTGGTACGTGTGTGAGCCCCACGGCGCCCGTCCCTACTCCCTACTCGTATACGATGCGCGCAGGGCGATGCGGGCCTGCCCCTCGGCGCAGAGCCGCCACCTCGTATGGCCCGATCTCCGAAGGCATAGTGTTGTTGTTGTTTCTACACATTGATTTCACGAAGACCCGCTCCCCGCGGCAACCGCGACGGGGCCGCCTCGCCCGCGTGCTCAAGAAGCAGCGCGGCGTGTTGTTCGCTTGGCAGGTTTGACACCACCACACACATCCCCCTTCCTCGCACCCCGCTGACCCTCAAACCGCTTCCGCTGGGGCAACCTCTCGCGCCCCAGGGACCCGCACCCGCAGTACGGCTACGAATCCAGAACCCTTTCTGGCCGCCCTGCTTTGGGCCGTCAGCGCAGCGGGTTCCCAACCGGCGGCGGCGGCGGCGGTGGCGGCGGCTCCGGCACCCTGGCGGCGGCCTCCGTGACGCCGTTCGACCCGCGTCACCCTCGTCGGGTTTTCCATATCTCCAGGGATGGCATCCCAACGATCGTGAAGGTACCGCCGCCGCTGGGCGGGGCCGCGCTGATGTCGCCTTTGCCAGGGGGGGTGGGCTGAGCGTGTGTGTTCTGTTAGGGTTACCCGGCCCCTTCCTTCCATGTGCTTTGTACACCTCTACATGCGCGCTGGCACCAGCCAAACCCATTGGCGCACGGTTTTGCATCGAAATCCGTCGTCCCGCGGCGGTTTTTGTGGTGCAGTACATCACGGCACAATCACCCGTACTTCCGTACAGGTGGACCGGCACCAGCTGGTGGCCGACATGGGCATCGCCTACCGGGACCTCCGAGCGATCGATCCGGCAGTGAGTACGAAGCTACGAATGACAGGGACTGCTGGACGTGTCTGTTGATGTGTCGTATTACGTGTCGGGTATCCTTGGGTGTCGTACATGTTTGACCTGTGCTACGCCGTATGTACGAGCGAAGAACGCCCTCATGACAAATCGACCTCAGGCCGTTTTGGCAACCGTGACCGCCCCTCTCCACCGCCCGTCCGGGCACCGCCCTGCTCGGGGACCCTGCTGGATCCTTACCTTTCCGACCCGGTCAAGCGCTGCTCCGTTCCGTTCCGCTCTGTTCACTTCTGTCCTGTCCTGTCCGGCAGCTGCCCATCCCCACGCCCACCGCCATCCTCATTCGGGAGAGGGCCCTGGTGGTCAATCTGGAGACGGTTCGATTGATCGTGGGGGCCGACCAGGTGCGGCTGCGTAGTGCTTGTGCTTGTGCGTGTGTGTGTGGGTGGGTGTCTGTGGGTGGGGTGTGTTTGTTAGGGGCCTGGCCTGCCCTGACCTGAGATGGGTTTGGTTGGGGGTATAAAGAGAAATCGCAGGGGTTTGGTTGGGGGGGACTGGCACGGCGTGGATGAAAGAGCAAGGCTCGGAGGAACAAAAGATGGAAAGCGCGGGAAGAAACGGACGAAGGGACGGAATCGTGTTATTTTGGGGCGCCGGCGGCGGAGCCTGGTCGGAGGGACTCCAAGATAAGGCCCTGCCGAATGCCGAGCCCTGGCTACCTGCACAGACAGTACGGCGCCGTACCGTATTCGGTGTCGTGCATTCAGCCGACACGCCACGCCACGCGCTTGCCGTCGATCCAGTCTGGTGCCTCACGTGCTGCCGTACGGTGTACGACACGTGGCGGCAGGTTTACGTCCTCAGCATGCAGCACCCCCTGGACGGCGACGGCCGCATGCCGGGAGGGTACGGCGCCGGCGACACGTACGGCATGTACGGCGGCACTGGCGGCGGCGGCGCCGGAGGCGCACAGTTTGGCGGTCGCGTGGTGGATTGTGTTTTGGGTCACCCGCTCCGTTGCCCCTTCATCACTGCGCTGTGCGCCCGCCTCAGCGCCGCCACTGACCCAAGTACGGCAGCGCTGCCAGCAATGACGACGGCGGCGGCGGACGGCGGGCGCCCGAGGTCGCGCGTCAATGGCGGCGGCGGAGGTAAGGATGCCGGCTGCACCCGCCCTGCCTGCCCGCCGCTCAGTTTGGGGTATTCACGTTGGACCCCGCATTCCGGGGTTTCTTCGATGCGACCTCCACCTCCTCCTCCTGGCCCTCCTCTCTGCTCGCCCACATACCGGTAGTGCCAATCGCTTCGGTGCGCTTTGGCTCGCTCGCTCGCGGACGGGGGGTTAGGTTGCGGACTAGCAGACCGAGCTTAGCCGAGCTTTTTAAGAGCTTCTTCAAAGACCTCTTTAGAGCCTCCCAACACACACACCACGACGGTTTTTCCCCTTGTACGAGCCCCTTTTAAGGCCCTCCCTCTGTAGCTCCCACCCTTGACACTCTCTTTCCTCCGGACCAGCAGGCTCGTCACTCAGGCGGCGGCCGGCCGCCTCCTCGCCGGCGGGCCTCATCCCGTACGGCTCCGGACCGGCGCCGCCTCCTCCTCCCCCTCCAGAGCCCGGCGACATCACGGGCAGCCCCTTTATTACGCCAGATCTCCGCAGCGCCGCCGCCGGTGCCGCCGCCGCCGGAGGCGGCGGCGCCGACGCCGCCAGCTCGCCTCCAGACGACGTCAGCCCCTTGACGGCCCGAGGGAGCCTGACCGCCGCCGGCAGCTTCCCCAGCTTGCCCCTCTCCGGAGGCGGTTCATCCATGTACCGCCCCGGCCAGGAGCAGGAGCAAGAGCATGGCCATCGGCGCGGCCCGCACTTCTTCGGGCTCCACCGCCGCCGTCACACTGGTGGCGGCGGCGGCGGCGGCAGCGGCGGCGGCGGCAGCAGCGGTCGGCTGCTCAACCGTCAGAGCACGCTGCGGCAGCGGCGGAGCCAGGCGCTTGCGGCGGCGTGGGAGGCGGAGAAGACGAGGCGGGAGGAGGAGGCGGCGGCGGCGGCGGCCGCCGCGTCGGAGGAGGCGACCGTGCACGGCGGCGGCGGCGGCAGTGACGCCGCCGGTGACGGCGGCGGCGGTGGCGGCGGGTGAGCGGCGCGCAGGGTGTTCGATAACGCCGTGTGTTCGCTAATGCCCTTGTGAAAGGGCCCACGCACACGCATGAAATGTGGCCTCGTCGGGGTACGGCATGGACAACTGCCACGTAGGAAGTACGACAGATGCGTGCGGGCATTACCGTACATACATGTACGGCCTATGGCCACCAGAATGCTTGACGTCACTGTCCCCCGCGCCTCATGCTCCGTGCAGCAAGAGACAGCCTCCCCCTCCTCGCACCCGTGCTCGCCCTCGCCGTCCCCCCCGCCCCCCGGGGGCGGGCACGCGCGCCTGCCTCTTCCCGCAGGCGCACTCCGACTGGGACCCCACCGCCGTCGGCCGTGTCGCCGTTGCCCCCACCATCACGCCAGCCGACGCCGCCCAGCCCCCTGGCGCTGCCACCGCCCGCTCAGCCGCTGCCGTCGTCACCGCCGCCGGTGCTAGTTCACGGCGGCGGCGGCGGCGGCGCCGCCTCCGGCATTGCGGCGCCGTACTACCCGCCGCCACCGGGCCCTGAGGACATGGGCGCTGCTGCCACCGTGGCTCCCCAGCCCCGTCGCCGACGGGCTCCCGGCGGCGGCGGCGGTGGCGGCGGTGGTGGCGGCGCCAGGTCCCTTGCCATGGACGGCGACGCCGCGATGCTTGACATGGAGCTGCCGTACGAGCTTCGCGCTCTGGAGACGGCGCTGTACGAGGCTGTACGGCTGCTGGATTCGCAGGTGGGCCGTTCGGCGGTATGCCTTTCTGCCGCCTTCCTCCCGGGCGTGCGCTGGCGCAACCCCCATGGTATTGCCCGCAGTACGGTGCCCCCATGTGCGACATAATGCAAGGAACTGATCTGACAAGATAATGGACCCCGCGCCATCGCCATCGCCGGCGCCGACGCCCGAGTACTGCAGCTGCCGCGCTGGTGCCGCACCGTGCCGTATCGTAACTACCGCATCAAACGACCCCCCGACTCCCAAATGAACACGACACACACTTCCCTGACTCCCCGCCCCCGTCCGGCCTCCATCCGCCCCCCATCCGGCCTCCATCCGGCACCCATAAATCGCCCCCATAAACCGTCTCCCTCATGCCATCAATCCCATCAACCTTTCATCACGCTCCCATGCCGCCCAGGTGTGTTGGCTGGAGGATCACGTGCCTCGCGCCGCCGACGACCTGGCTCGCGGCGTGAGTCCCGCCAAGTTGGAGCGGGTGCGGGAGGCCAAGCGGGCGATCAAGGCGGTGGGGGGCAGGTGCCGGCGGCTGTCGGGGGCGTTGCGGGGCATCCTGGACGACGATGACGACATGCTGGTACGACAGGACCCACAACATTGCGGTGTCGTACGTGCGGTGGGGAGCGCGAAGCAGGGGGCTGGGATTGCTACCGGCGGGGAAGAAACGCCCGCTGGCTGGGCGCGGAAGGTGGAGGGGCGGAGGGCTGACGGCGCGGAAGGGTTTCCGTGACGGGGCTGAACCCAGCGGAAAGACCCCGCGCTGGTTATCCTCGTAAACAACCTAACGGCCAACAACCTAACGGACAACAGACGAGATCCGAAGCTGAGATGGGCTGCCATGAACACCCAGAGGGTGCATAGATGCGCCCCACGGCAACGTTTAGTTTGGCCTTTGATCGATTGCCGTACATCAGGACATGTACCTGGGCCGCCGCGCCGCGCTGGAGGGCGAGCTGCCCGAGGAGTGGCACTTGCCGCCCGAGCTGAGGCACCCGGCGAGCACAGATGACGGCGGATCTGACGGCGACGGCGGCGGCAACGGCGGTGGCGGCGGCGGTGGCGGTGAGGTGTACGACAGCGAGGAGAGCCGCCGCTGGGGCAGCGGTGAGGTAGCGGGTGGCAGCTCGAGGCGGTTGCTGCCGATAGCCGGCGGCGGAGAGGCCGGCGGCAGCGGCGGCGGCGGAGCCGCTGCCACCATTGCAGACGTGCCGGCGGCGGCGTCGGACATCGAGGCTCCGACGCCACAAGCCTGGACGGCACCGCCGGCTCCGGAACCGCACGTGGCGATGCGCCCGATGCCCGCCGCGGCGGCTGGAGGGCTGCCGCCGCCGCCGCCGCCGTCGGGGGGGCTGCGTACGCCCTTCAGCGACGTACCGACGACGGCCCCGGCGAGGATTGTGGACATGAAGGTTCCGGAGCATCTCGCCAGGGCGCCGCTGCCGCTGCCGCCGCCGCATCCTCCCACGCACCCGCATCTGGGTCCCTACCAGCGCCGCGTCAGCGACGACGAGCTCCGGCGCCACCGCCGTGACACCGACGACCGTCATCAGTACGACACCGTACAGCGCGAGGCGGCGGAGGCCGCCGCCGCCGCCAGGCGGCGCCGACCGACCCAGGGGTCGAAGCCGCCGTCGCCGAGCGGCTCGTCCGACGACGACGACGCCGGCTCCAAAACCAGCAGTGACAGGTCGGAGGTGGGCAGCAGCGGCAGCGTCAGCATTGCGACGACGGACTGGGCCGTACAGCAGGCCGGCGCCGGCGGCGGCGGCGGGCCGCGTGCCTCACCCCATGACGTGGAGGACTGCGAGAACCTCCTGGAGTTCTATTACGTGCAGGTGGGGTTGGTGCTTGGTGGCCATAATTGCGCGTTAGTGTGTGTGACTTCGAGGTCTGTGTGCTCCAGCTACGGTATATCCCTTACGGGCCGTGCACTGCTGCTGCTGCTGGCACCACCTTCCGTGTGTACCGTATCGTGCCGCCCGGTGTTGCCGTATCGTTCTGTCTTGCCGTGCTGCTGCCCTTCCGTCTGCCTTTCTGTCTGTCTGTTAGTCTGCTTATCTGCCAGCCTGTCTTGTCTTGTCTGTCTTGTGTGATTCTTGTGTGTGCACCGGGGGGCCGCAGGCGGAGGCTCTGTTGGGGCGGCTCGAGGCGCTGACGGAGCGCATCGACGACACGGAGGACCTGGTCAACATCGACCTGGACAACAGGTGGTGGCGGCTGAAGGGGGGTTGAAGGGGGCTTGGGTGCGCCGTGGCGAAACGAGTGCATGCGATGGTTGGGTGTGTGTGCAAGTACCGGTATGGGTGAGTGCACTGCTCATGTGTCGTCCGGGGAGGTGCGAGGGGGGGGGGTCCGCGGAGGGAGAGGTCAAGAGGTGTAGACGGCCGAAGGGTTCCATTGCCCCGCCGCCTGGCCCAAATTGCGCCCTGCCTGCTGCAGCACACGTCGCAGCTTTTTTGCAGCCAGCTCTCCCGGCTCTTTACCTTTCCCACCGGGATATGAACATATGATGCGCCTCCTGGTGGTCACACTGCCCAGGAAATCTGCGTTACCGGAGCTGAACGGCCTGAGCAGCCTACAGCCTACACCCGACACGATATGATTCAATGCGCCATCCCATGAGAGCGCTCTCACCTGCCTGCACCCCCACCTCTCCCCCTCCCACTTCCTCCCCCTCCCTACCACTCCCTCCCTCTCCTTCCTGCCCTCAGGCGCAACCAGATCGTGGGTATCGACCTGGTTGTCACCTCCATCACGCTCATGTTCACAGTCATCACCTCCATCGCGGGGCTCTTCGGAATGAACATGCGCAACACCTTCGAGGACTCCGTCGTCGCCTTCTACACCACCACCGTCGCGTCGTTCTTCGTAGGCCTCATCATATGCGCCGCGTTCCTGGGCTACGTCGCGCAGCGCCGCCTGCTGATGCTGCCGGCGGCGAACGGAGGCGGCACCGCCGCCGGGAGCGATGGCGCGGTGTGGGGACTGCCGGCCGGCGGCGGCGCGCAGGCAGGAGGGCGGCAGGGCGGCGGGCCGTGGATGCTGGCGCCGGGCGGCGCGTGGGAGGGTGGCGAGGAGGGGGAGCAGGGGGAGGAGGGAGCGCATGCGGGGGGGCTAACGTGGGCTTGGGGCGGAAAAGACAAGGCGGCTTAGGAGGGCGGGGTGGAGTGGGGGTGAGCGGAGGAGCCGGGTTAGGGGGCGGTCGTGTGGGAGCCTGGATGGCGCGGCGGGAGGGAGGTTGGACGGCGGGGCCGGGGCGGGGCGGGGCGGAGTGTAGAGAAGGACGGGGTGGATTTTGTGCTACGGCCGGCTTTTGGGGGCAGGATCGAGGTTTGGCGAGGTCGGAGTTGCCGGCAAGACATGTGGAAATAAAGCGGATGATGCTGTTATTGTTGTTGTTTGTTATGGTTCAGGAGCCAGCGAATTGCCATATCAGAAGCCAACGAATTGCTGTATCAGGAGCCAGCGAATTGCCATATCAGGAGCCAGCGAATTGCCGTATCAGGAGCCAGCGAATTGGCGTATCAGGAGCCAGGCGGGCGGGGTTGTAAGGGCTGCGCAGGTTTCAAGAGGCCCTGGTCCATGTCCACGCACGGCAGTACGGACGAGTAGGGCCAGCGCGCTTCTTAGTCCGACCCTCATTCGTAGGCTATACTCCTTTCCCCAGTGCTGAGGTAGGACATGATCTGCGTTTGACAGTATGTCGGACTTTGCAATAGACTGTATGGCACCTCGTCCAACATCGTCCACGGGCACAAAGGCACAGACAGACAGGCGTTCTTCTCTGGCCGTGGTTCGCCCAGCAAACAGGCGTGAAGCAGCGAAATGCTTAGTCCTACTCTCGCGGTAGTCCATTGCTTTCGGACCTTTCCGATCGCCTCCATGCCTCGTCCGCACCTGCGGGGGCGCGCGGCCCCGCAGCTCCGAAAGTCGTTGACGTTCAAGCGGGCGCCTTGGATCACGGCTAGGAATCAAGCCACCTCGCACGTATGAAGTAAACCTGCTTATGCCATCTGCTTTCAAAGTCTGCCAGCATGCGTTCAGCTTGGTCGCGTTTTGAAAAGCTGCACATCAAGAACTCGTTCGCGTTGTCGTCTATGCGGTACAGGTCAAACACCTGCCGCAAATGCGTGTTGTTGTGTTCATCTGTTCTAATAGGACCGCTGTCAGGGAGATGCGCACATGTCGAAATGTCAGGTGGCGTAGCGTAATGTCGCCGGGACCCTGCTCCCAGCACCTGAGCTCGCAACAGACGCGCGGACAGCATCCACCGTAATCGTTATATATTTTGTTATTTGTAAGCCCTCCCTCTTTGGACGTCGGATGCAGTTATCGATCGAGCTTCTTGGCAAGTAAGTACGGCAGGGCCCGTACGGCAGCGACCTCACATCCCCATTCCTCCGGGGCAGCCGAAGCAGTTTGAGGGTTACATTCCCCCGGCGCACCACCGTGCCCTTCTCCGTTTCCGGTTATGCGTATCAGACCTGGCGGTTAATAGCGAGGGTAATCGAGCCAGGGAGTTGCGTGTGTGCAAGGCGTGTCGCATTAATGGTGCCGTCGAGGACGAGAAGCACTTCCTGTTGGAGTGTTCTGCTCTCGTGTCAGCGCGGCAGAAGCTTTGGGACCTGGGTGTACCGGAGGGAGCGAGTGTTTGCGACATCATGCAAATAGACGATCAGCGCGGTCTTGCAAAGGTTGTTTATGACATGTTTTGCTTTCGGCGCGAGCGCATCGCTGTGTAGAGTCGATGGAGACTCCTTCTCAGGTCATGTGCGTTTGTGACGTATCTGTCTTATGTTGTCTTTATGCCCTTTCTGCTACGGTTGATTTTTCCTTACTTTTTGTTCCTTTTGCTTGACTGAGGCGGTTCATGAGCCTTCGGGTTCGTTTGAACCGTACGAGCTCACTGAAGCTTGTAACATCATCATCATCATCCCCATTCCTGCTATGCACGGTCATCAGGATGCACCATGTGAGGTGCATGGAATTACTTCGGCGCCCCCCGCAGATCTCGTGCCCAGTAACGACAGGACTCGCGGTGCTGGGGCCTGGCGCCGAGCAGCTTGCCGGGACTTGCGCCGCGACTCGAACCCATCGGCGAACCGCGGAGGAGCCATGTTAGGCAGGTTATCAGGGGCGAAACATCAGTGAACACCAGACGAAGAAGGGAACAACTTGCGAGTGCCTGGGTCGTGTCCAAGGCACCCCAAAGCGCCTGCATGGCCGGGGTGGCATGTGTAGCGTTCCTCGCCAGCACGAGACCTGCGCGGACGAGCCATGCACCCCCCGGCGAGCCTTGTGACCACATACTGTGTGTGTGTGTGCGTGTCATCATTGTAACCCGCTTCATCCAAGACGGGTCGACGAAACGGGTCATACCAAATGTTGCGTTGACTTCGGCGGAGCAAGCTTTACGCAGTGTTAGTGGCTGATGCCCCGAGTCGGCCCCTTGAGCCTTAGTCTTCAAACTCCTGCTGTGAGTACTTGCCTTCCGGAGGTTTGGGCCGCAGCAGTGTCAGGTGCGGTATGCGCTGGCGATCCTTTTTGGGTCCGCTGAAAAACGGTCCGTTATGCGGAATGCACGAGACCGGTCGCGGCATGTGACGGTGGTGAGGTCGGAACGTCGCATCTTCAAGGGCTGGTGCTGGTGCTGGCTGGTGCTGATGCTGGCTGATATGCTGGTCGTGCACTGACCAACCCCCCCTCGGAAGGAGGCACGCAGGGGGCACGCCTACAGCTTACTGGTAGTTGGCGGTAGGTGGCCCGGATTATGTGAGCAGGCGGGTTCTTTGCACGTGCCGATATCGCCGCGTATATCGCCGATATCCCCGATATCGCCGCGTAACTCCGACAGGGATGGCTCGGGTCGGACCGGCAAAAGTGGAACCCCAGATCAAATCCTGATGCATGCCGCGCGGCCTGCAGTCGGGATACATTACGGATTTACGGTATCTACGCAAACAGGCAGTGCCGGAACGGGCAGGCGGGCAGGCAGGCGTGCGTGTTACACACACGCGCGCTGCCGGCAAGACTACGGCATCGCACAGCTACACGTCCTTAACACGGCACCGGAGGTCGCCATGCAATGACCGAAAGGCCTGCCACCACGGCAGTGACGGCACTAAACAGACGCGCCTTCCAACCTGCAGCCAGACCCCCTACAACTCGTAATCCAAACCACAAGCCAGCCTCTCTCGGCGCTGCTTCCGCTCGAAACCCTCCCAGCCGCTCCACGCCGCGTCGCCGCGAACCCATGGAACCCAGATCTGGCTACCCATGCGCTTGACCAGGAAACCCAGTGTCCGTTCCAGACACACGGCTCCGAAACGCCCTAAGCGACACCGAGGGGCCGAAGTCGTGGTCCAGGCCGCTACTGCCATGCCCCGCCCCGCCCGGCCCCCCTTCCCAGGCACCCAACGACCAGCCAGCGCTGTCCCTGAGCCCACTGCCCCCACGGCCACAAACGACACCCACCGCACACCCACGCGCCGCGCCCCGGCGCCAACTCTCACGGATGCTGCGGCTGCGCCTCCTGCGACGCCAAAGGCGAGCCCGGCCCCTCCGCGGCCGCCGGCGTAGCCCCCGTCAACGCCGCTACCTCCACCGGCGACGCACCCAGACTGGACTGCGACACCAGCCGGTCCAGGGCCTCAACCAACTGGTCGGGGCCGCCACCGGAGCTGACGGCCGCTCGCACCGGCGGCGTCGACAGTGCGACAGCCGGATCCGCAACAGCGGGTGACGGCTGAGACGCCGCCGCCGCCGCCGCCGCCGCGCCGGAGGCGTCCGACTGGTCGTGGACGGTTAGGCCGGACAGCAGGTCTTGCATGTCTGCGGCCGCTGAGGTCAGGCACGGGGCGATACAAAGGAGCAGTTGAAGCGAAGAAGCGATGGGGAAAAGCGGGGGAGGGGGCAGCAGTGGCGGTGAGGCAAGGTGAGGCAAACGGGTGGTGGGTGGCGGCGTGAGCGCCAAAGTCATGGCCAAGGAGCAGCGAGAGTGCACAACCCGCTCCGCACCTGACTGGGCGACCCCGACGCCAACGAACGGCGCGTTCGCCTCCGCCTCCGCCGGAGGAACCTGCGGCTGCGATACCGGCAGCGACGGCGGTGGCGCCCCCGCCGCTGCGGCATCTGCCACCTGCGGCGGAACGTCGTCCTCGAAGTTGATCAGGTCCGGCCCTGCTGCCGCCGGCGGCGGCGGCGGCGCAGCCGCCGGCCCCGTCGCCGCGAACATGAGCTGCTGCATCTGCGGCTGCGGCTGCAGCGCCGTCGCCGGCGCCGTCCCGGCCGCCGCCAGCGCGTGGGGCTGCGTCGTGCGCTTCGTGATTAGGGCCGTGCCCTCATTGGCCTCCTCCTCCTCGTCGTCAAGGAGCGTGAATGCGCCGCCCGCGCCGGCGCTCGTCGGCGTCGCGCCGCCGCTGCCGACGGCGGGCCCCGAGGCGGCGCAGGCGCCGGCGGCTGGAGCCGTGGTGCTGAACAGCGGCGCACCGGGCGCCCGAGCCGCCGCCGCCGCGGCCATGAGCTTGTCGAAGGCGCCCGTGACGCGTTCTTTCAGCGCGACGGCGACTGCGAGTGGAAAAGCGCCAGGAAAAGAGACAGCCGGTGGGGTACATCAGGGAAGGCCGCTTCTAGCAGCGCAAATGTGATCTGCGGAGGAGGTGAGCCGGAGGAGAAGTGCTCCAAGAACACCCGGAGCGGCAGCAGACGCGCGCACCCGCTGCCGTGGCTTGCCGCCCTCCCAAAACAGCCCCCTCCTCCACGTGCCCTCGCACGGTTCACCACGCAAGCCTCACCCGCCGCGACCTTCTGCCCGGCCGTCTCCGTGCCCGGCGCCGGCGCCTGTCCGTGCGGGTGCGGGTGCGGGTGCTCCCCGGGCTGCTGGTATTGGTACTGGTGGCCGTGCGGAGGTGGCGGCGCACCGCCGCCCACGCCTGCGCCCCGGCTGGCGGCGGCGTGCGACAGCGCCACCACCGCCGCGCTGCGCGGCACGGTGGGCGCCACCGACTCGGCCGCCGCCAGCAGCTCGTCGTACCGCAGCAGCACTCGGCTGACCTCCTCGTGTTGGCTCAGGGCGGAAGCCAGCAGCGCCTGGTTGAGGGGACCACAACGTCCGAGTGGGATAAGAGTACCAGCACGGCACTACCAGCATTTGCTAAAGCCTGGAATGGAGGCCATGTATGGCTGGGGACGTGCGGGGCTGGGCTCTCGACCCGCCTGCTCTTACAACAAAGGCGGCTGGGCTCCATGTACTGTATCGTATGGTGGCCGGAAGGGCCGGCAGAGCCTATTGGGGTTCCACGTGCTGCAGGCATTCCACCCCGCCTGCGCCTGTCGCCACCTTGCCGTACCGTGCCGTACCTCATCGGTCAGCGTGTCCAGGTCGCGTTCCAGGCGGCGGCGCAGCCGCACGCACGCATCCGCCACCTCCGCCACGTAGGGCTCCCGTACGGCAAGTGGCTCCGAATCCGGCACTGACGCCAGCATCTCGCTGAGCAGCAGCGTCGTGTTGCTGGCGGTCTGCGGGGCGGGGTTAGGCCCCGGGGCAGCGCCGAGCGCGTCAGCGTTGGGACCCGGCGGTGGTTTGAGCTCTGCCCTCCAGGATGCGCACTGACAGGCTCGGTTGAGCGCTCGAGAGTTTCGACCAAGCGGCCGCCCGACCCACATCCCCCGCCAACCCCTCGCCCGTGCGCCCCGCACGCCTGTCTGCGGGGTGACAAACCAACAACCCTGCGGCGACACTGGGTCAGCCACGGATGAACTTATTAGAAGCCCCCTCCCGCAATGACCACCACGTTGCCGGTCACCAGATGTCGCCTGGCTCCTGTCGTCCTCTGTACGCTGCCCCGACCCCCCGGGCACCCCTTGAAGCGCTGCGCAGCGCAACGAGATCATACCGCCACCGGCCGCCCTCACACCGCCCCCCCCTTCACGACCACCACCTATCCGCACATCATCTGCCCGCACACCATCATGCGCTCGCACAGCGCCCAGCAGCTCCGCTGCCGCTCACCTCCAGCAGTCTGGCCACGCGCTCCCCCACCGGCTCCTCAGGGCCCTCCGCAGCGGCCGCCTCCGCGTGCGGCTGCGGCTGCTGCGGATGCGGATGCGCCCCAGCGACAGCGGAGTCGGCCTGGTCAGACTGCTGCTGGTGCGGCTGCTGTTGATGATGGTGTGAGGCGGGGGCCGCGACGCCGAGGCCGTCGCCGGCAGCTGTGGCGGTGGCGGTGGCTGTGGCGGCCTGGGCGGCTACAGCGGCTTCGGCGGTCTGTGCCGCGGCCAGCAGCCCTAGGGCCGCCGCCGCCTCCGCCTCCATTGTCCCCTGCTGTTGTTGCTGTTGCTGTTGCTGCTGCTGTTGTAGCAGCCGCTGCTGCCGGCGTTCCTCGGCGTCCGCCTCTGCCGCGACGCGAGCTGGGAGGTCAAGCAGGGAGAAGGCGGCAACACCGGCACCCGGAGGGGATGTCTTTAACAGTCAGCACGAAAAGATTCACAGATGCCGTTGCGGGAAGCAGAAGTACCTCCCCGGGAAACAGAAGCGGGGCATGGGCCGGGGAGGTGGAGAGAGCAGGTAGGCCGCAGCCGCCACACTGGGCGCAGCACCGATGGCACGACTGCCAGCGCGCCCGTCGAACCAACCCCACCGTATTGTTCGGCCAACCGTTACTCCGTGCCCAACCCCTCCGAGCGGGCTCCGCCACCACTTCCGTTCGCCGCAGGTCAAAAGGTCATTTGCGCAGCACTCAACAACAAATTGCCGGTACGCAACCAAATCAACCTATCAGCAAAGCTGCACGGGTGCGTCTGCCAGGATTGCCAGCCCTACGGGACACCGATAGCGCATTGACCCACGGGTCACTATTACTACAGTCCACCCACCCGCCTCCTGTGCCGCCTGCGCTTCCGCTTCCAGCTCCGCCAGCGCAGCCTGAATGGCGGCCCGATCCTGCTCATCCACGCCCGCCAGCGGGTCCGCCTGTGCGGCCGCGGCGCCAACTGCCGGCGCCGCCGCCGCCGCGACCCCGGCGGCGTTGGCTTCGTCACCTCCAGCGGCGGCATCTGCTGGTGTCGTGGTCGCTGCCATACCTGCCGGAGCCACTCCGGCCGCCGCCGCGGACGCCGGGGGGGTGATCAGGGGCACGGACTCGTTCGGAGCTCGGACGGGGAAGTCCGCGCCGCGATCCTGCGGGGTCCCGTAGTTTCACGTCATCGGGTCCTCCTTTCGGACAGGGAGTGGATGCACAGCACTAATTCAAATGCCGTGCCTCGCTGCGCACGATAGACGGGTGGCTATGGCCCGGGCGGGTTCAGGGAGGCAACGCCCTGCTTGAGTTCCAAAGCCGCCACGGCGGCAGGGGCAATCCTCTGCGCTGAACCCTCACCCGTGGTTTAAATCCAACGGCGATGCACACATATCTAGGGAGGTTTCTTGATATTTAGTTAGCACATGTGGAAGGTGAGGGGATGCGACAGGGGATGCGCGGCGTGGGAACGCCAGAGGGAAGAGGAGTAGATAGGAAGCCTGGCCCCGAGGGTTCCGAGTGGTGGAATCCTTACCCAACCGCCCCTCCTAACGCACCAGAAGGCTCTCGTACGCAGCTTGGAATTGGGTCGGCTGCAAGCGCGAGAGATCCTCCACCATCCCCAGTACCTTGTCGCGGACCTCGCCATCCACCTGCACCCAAGGCCATGATTTTGGAAGCACAGAGCGCGCAGCCCCGTTGCTAGGAGATTTCATGACTATACCATGCCGGAACCGCAAGCTCGCACCCGGGTGATGCTGGTGTCCTCAGCAAGCTTGACGACATCAGCCCACAGCTCCGACGTCGCAAGCTGCCCATGAAATTCGACCGGGCAGTTCTTGACGCATCCCTCCAAAAGCTGTAGCAAAGGACGGGTGCGGTGAGACATCGGTGTGTGCGTTGGAAACTCCCACGCAGCGTGTCGTAGAGCGACATCCTCACCGTGAGCGACAGCAGCTGCACCTTTGTGTTCCGCTTTGCAAGGCTTCGCTTTATTGCCTTCAGCGTTCGTCCCGTATTCAGGCGAACATCGCTGTTGACATAATCGACGACATTGAAGTTCAGGCTCCAGTCGGGTGCAATGAGTTCATCGCTCGTTGCAGCCTCTACAAGGTCAGACGCATGCTTGTCTGCTGGGTCTGCCGGGGTTGCGGAGCTCTTGAACTCTGCAAGCTTGTCAGCAAATTTTTCTTTTAACCCCGCGAACAACGACGACATTGTACAGAGCGCAGGGTACAGCGGGTATTTTCACTGCAGTCGGACACGAATACCGGGGCAAGGGTCTTGAGAGGTATGCGGAAGATAACGTACGACACTCGGACGGTGAAACTCGACGAAACTCGCACGTCTTGCGGGCGCACCTGCGCAAAGGGTACCTCCGCACGGGGGCCGCGGGTAGGCCCCAGCACAACACGTGCATCCAGTTCAATCCCACCCTTTATATCAACCATTGGAGGGCTGTGATTGCCCGTGAAGGCCCGTGCATGGCTGCGGCATCATGCGTTTGCACGGTTTGCGGGCCCTTTCAAGGTATCCCTCCAGCCATGGTCATCTCTATCCTCCATTTGGGATGTAAACCAAACAAATCCGTCGAAGTTTCCTTCAGCGAAGACGCTAGATTATCCACCAGCTGATCGACGGACATTGTTGACGGCGTGCGGCTCCTCAGCTTCCTTGGTGGCTGGCTCACTCGCTGTCCTTTGACCATGGCAAGACCATGCGGTAGTTAAGCGTGCTTGATACGGTACTGGGTGTGCCTTTACAGGGACAGAATGCAGTTGGGTGAGACGCTGACGCCAGGGCATCATGCCATCATAGGTGCTCGGCAGTGAACTGCATCCGGACCAACAGTTCGGGCAATCAACGACGTCGCAACCAGGTGCTAGAAACGGCGGGAATCATTTCAAGCCGGACGTCGTCCATTGCCATTTGCAGGCGCTGTACTGCACTGCGACCGTTAACGAACGTACGGCAAACGAAATCCAACCTTCCACCCTATCCACCGACCCTGGGCCTGTGTGGCTCAACGGCTCTGGTGCCACTCACACACACCGCAGCCCCTGGCATGTTGAGTCCATCTGGCTTACATCCACTCGCAAAGCAATTAAAAGCACGCCCTGACACGCGAGCAATGTGCAATGTTGTAGGAAAAGGACACCTCAGCTGCCCGATACAGTCGGTCGTTCAAGGAACAGGGCGATTCTCGCTGGAACGAGACCCGAGCTGCGCCGCGTTCGCGCGCCCAGCGCGCGGGATGCCGGCACCTCCTTCCGCCCGCACCGGCTGCGCCCTCGGGACGTTGCTCTTGTCACCGCGGACCTTTTCCTTGTTGTCCGGACGGCACACCGATACTCCCAGCTCGCGTCACAGGCACGCGGTTAGCCCGGGGCTGCACGACACTGACCGCAAGAATCACCTGATTGTCATCGCATTCGCAGACCGCCGCCACATCACATTGGGAGCAGCGGGGAAACGGGAACATGACATAACAAAAACAGGCCATCAAAAGCTCGCGCGCACGCACCCCCAACCGGCCGCATGCCGGCATGATGAATAGCCATCCAACCAGCAACCACCCCGCATGGCCACGCGCCGCTCCCGTCCGCTGCCCATCCCGCCCCGCTCGAGTAGATGCCGCGCCGGCGTGTTGCCGAAGGGATGTAAGTGGAGTGGACACGCGCGCGCGCGGTGCCGCCAGCCAGCGCGCAACGCATGCCCCGACAGGGGCGTGCGGCAACGCCGCGCGCGCACACACGCTTGGCAGCGGACGACAACGGCCTCCCGGGGGAAACGCAACGTGCGTTAACCCACAGCGTAAGGCCCACAGCGAGACTGAATGAGCCACTTTTCATTGGACCCAAAAAGATAACCTAACTGCAACTCGCCAAACAAAACCCAAAGCCACCTGCGGCACACACACACGCTCCAAATGTCCGTATATGCTTTTACGGAGCCATCATTGGAGTTTGGTCTGGCGTGCGCTTCTTTGCTCGCAGGTGGGTCTCACTACCTAAACGCACAGCGTTGTGGCGCGTGAGTGAGAGCGTGCGCTGCGGCCACTGGGCAGCCGACCCACTCGCAGCGGATCAAGCCCTCGGCCCGCAGCAAACATACGGCACAACTCAACCCCACTTCGCACTTCTATCCTTTGCCTCCCTGCATCGAAGGGTGGGTTGGGCATCTGCCGGAGCTTTGCCCGGAGCTCCACCCTCCCGAGGATCTTATCTTTGGCGGCAGCCGGCACGGAAAGTGCCCACACGCCCACAATATACATTTTACGGCATCTCACGGCATTCCTCCTGGATTTCCTGCTCCACCTAGGCACCTGCTTGCTTGTGCAACCTGCGCTTTGGCTAGACCTAGCTCTCCTGCTACGGCTGCCGTACTTGACTCCTACGTACATCATTTAGAAGGGCTCTGGCGGGACTACGAAAAGTTTCTACTACTCCAACTTCGCCGACCGGAGAACGGCGCAGCACGGCACGGCATGGCACGGCACGGCACGGCAAGGGAAAGGAAAAGCGCGCATCGCAGCACGGCACTGAAACGCACAAGGCGCCGCCGGCCCAGGCCCAGGCGCGCATATGATTATATGATGAAAGGCCTCCCTACCTCATCCGCTGTGAACCAAATGAAACGGCAACAAAAGGGACAGAGGGACATCCTGGGGGAAGCATCACGAGGATGGGGCCAGTCAAGCTGAGCATCGCCTGGGTCGGACACCCGGCCGGGAGCGCCAGGTGTATCCGGCACGCGGGCACGTGCCGGTGTACGGCACGGTACCCGAGGTTCCGCGCCGGCTGACGGCGCGTCCGGCGCACGACGCTCCACCCTAAGGAACATCTCCACCCAGCGCCCTTCGGCCCTTCGACCCAGAACCCCGCGGCGGCGGCGGCGAAGGCGGTGGTGGCGGTGGCGGTGGAGAGGGTCGCGGCGGCCGCGGCAGTGGTGGCGGCGACGGTCGCGGCGGCGGCGGCAGTGGTGGCGGTGACGGTCGCGGCGGCGGCGGCGACGGTGGTGACCGCCGCGGAGGCGGCGACCTGGGAGTCCCTGGCGGCCGGGGTGACGGGGGTGGCGGCGACGGCGACGGCGGCGGCGGCCGCAACGGCGACCGCGGCGGCGGCCGCGACGGCGGTGGCTTCGGCGGCGCGGGCGCTCGGACGGGACTCTTCCTCTGTATGATCTGCAGGACGTACGGCACGCCACGCAGCCACCCCAAAAGCGACAGCGACACGCAGATATAGATTTCACAAAGTCACCGTTCAGGAAGGCAGGCAGGCAGGCGCTGAAGGGTCCGTCCGCGGGAAACCGCCCTGAGCCTCTCCCCCCCCTTCCCTCCCCGCTGCAGCGGCTGTCCCGGGGCACAGGCACGCGCCCGCACACACCAACTCTGGGCCGCACACAACACAACACAAGTGCACCAGTGTGGAAGGGACGGGCCTGGGGGCGCGCCGCGGAACTGCGAAACCGCGCACTGCTCCCCCCTCCCTACGTGGGTAGCCCCCACCCCCCCCCGACGTGTCGTTCTCTGCCTCGCCCCACCTCGCGCCCATCCCCTTCGGAGGAGCGGGCGCACTTCTGCCCTCCGAAGGCGCTCACGGCTTCCGGCCCCAGGACCCGCGCAACGAACCAACGGCCCGGTGCCAGACACAAACACGCCCGTTCGCGCACGCGCCGCTCGTTCTTCGCTCGCCGAAAATCCCCTGAGCGGCCCAGCCCCAGCCGCTGCCCCGATCCCCCGCCAGTGCCCCCCCCCTTACATGCACGATTGCTTGTCCGCCCGCTTGGCCGCCCACCCACCCACCCTCCCGCCCGCCTGTCCTCTCCTGTCCTGTGCCCCCACTCACGTTCAGCAATCCCTCGTAAATGAGTCCGGGTGTGGAGGTGGAGGAGGCCTGCTGTGTGCTGACCGCCGAGATGCCGCCGTCGTTGGGCGGCGGGGGGCCGACCTGGGAGATCGCCGTCGTGGTGGCGCGCTGGCAGTCGGGGTCCCTGGAATCCACCAGACTGCGGAGGGGGTCGGAGCAGCAGAGGAGGAGAAGGTGGAGGAGGAAAAGGAGAAGGAGAAGGAGGAGAAGGAGGAGGAGCAGCAGCGGCAGGTTAGGATCCGATGTGTTGCGGATATACTGTGATGCGAAAAGGTGGGCGCCGGGCGGAAGCTCGCGGCCCAGGATGAGCGTGTGTCTCGAGTGGTTCGTTACGGAGAGAAGAGGCGGGACGAGAGAGGGAGAGAGAGAGAGAGATAAAGGGAGAGAGCGGAAGAGAGAGTAAGAGGGCGGAGAGTAAGAGGGCCCGCCCGCCCGCCAGCCAGCCAGCCAGCCAGCCAGCCAGCCGGCCAGCCCGCACAGCCGCCCACCCACCCGTCGCAGTCGTCGTCCAGGTTGTTGCTGCAGTTGTCTTCCACGTTGGTGTCCCCCGTCTTGATGCATACCCCGATGAGGGCGTAGCCTGGAGGGAGGAGGGAGGGGAGAAAGGCCAGGGCGGGACAGGTCATCAGGTACCTTCAGACATGCCCTGGTAGGCTGGCAGGCCGGCAGGCTGGCAGGCTGGTACCTGGTAGACTGGCAGGGAGGCTGGATGGCAGGGAGGCTGGATGGCAGGGAGGCTGGATGGCAGGGAGGCAGGATACTTAGTCGCGATCGGACCAGAGCGCCCGCAGCAACAACAAGGACACAAACAGAAGCGCCCAATGATGTGCCCAGCAGCCGGGGGGAAGCGGTACGTGTCTTGCAGCATCGTGCGCGCGCACATGCCCTGACAGCCCCCGGGGCTCCCCCACGCGCCGGACGGCAGCAGAGCCGCCTGCCCGGACGGCGTGGTGGTGTGCTGGCCGCCGCTGCGGCGCGAAAGGGCCCGAGACCGCCGCCCAGCCGCGCAGCCACTCACTCACCCTCAAACACATCCAGCGCGCTGATCACCAAGCGACACATCGGCAGTGCGTAGACGCTACCCTGGACGCAGCGCGCGGGGTTATAGGAGGGGGAGGGCCCAAAGGTCGGCAGTTGTTGTTGTTGCGGCTGTTACCGTGGGGGGTAAAGAGGAAATACCGCAGGGGGGGGGGCTCCAGACACGGGGAGAGTAGCGCCAACGGGCTGTCTAGCTGCTGGCCCGGAGATGTGAGGACAGGCAGTGTGTGGAAGGGAGGGCAGACGCCGTTGCAGCACCGGGCAGCCCCGCCTGGCCTCGCGTGCCGAAACACGGGGTTTATCTCCCCGGGCTGGGTCAAGGGGGTCAACTCACACCGGACACTACAAAGTCTGGGTCAGCTCTCGCCACCGTCGCCTCCGTTCCACCGCTGCGGCACCACTTTTATTTGCCCCTACCCACCACCTGCTGCCTGCAACCTCCCGTTGCTCCTCCCTCATCTCCCTGCCCTCCCTCCCACGCCCTCCCACGCCCTCCCACGCCCTCCCACGCCCTCCCTCGCCCTCCCTGACACGCACACGCAAACGCCCGTACCTCCACATCGCTGGGTTTGGTCGCGTTGGGCACCGCCAGCGCCGCCACCATCATGGGGCGCACCATGGACGAGAACGAGTAATCGGTCCACATGTGCACGTACACCGCGCCCGCGTCGGGGTCCTTCCACAGCATGTCGTACTTGCTGGACGAGGTGCGGTACGACACCCACAGCTGCTTGAGGCACAGCGCCGGCACGCCGCTGGGGTCGGACGCCGCGA
Source organism: Pleodorina starrii (assembly GCA_030267565.1). Classification (NCBI taxonomy): domain Eukaryota; kingdom Viridiplantae; phylum Chlorophyta; class Chlorophyceae; order Chlamydomonadales; family Volvocaceae; genus Pleodorina; species Pleodorina starrii. The sequence continues at coordinate 1,149,932 of BRXU01000015.1, forward strand.
AGCCAGGCGGCAGGAAGATGCGCATGAAATTGTCAGCCTCGGCGCCCGCGGAGGGGATCCAGCGCCTGACGGTCCTGCCGGCGCGCAGGTCGCTGCGCTGAAGCAGCACGAAGGGAGAGCTCCAGCCCAGCTGCCAGCTCTGTGCGAAGGGAGGTGGAGGGTCGTGGAGGGTGGTGGAGGGCAGTGGGTCTCCGGAGGACGTCGGGAGTTGGGTATTGGCTCGAGGCCACTGCTGCTGCTCAGCTGCTGCCTCTGTTGCCGCTGCTGCGAGCTGTGGCGCAATAATAATAATAATAATGATACGCCCGGCCGGTAGCCGAGGCGTGGGTTATGGGAGCAGAGGGGGTGGGGTGACGGGTTTCCCCGGTCCCAGCCCCCCCCACCACCGCAAGGAACTTAAGACTTGTCCCACGTTGGTTACGTGCCGGCCGGTGTCGGTTCCGCATGGGGGTTGCGTTCCATTTGTCTGCGGGTTATAACGATAGTGTTGAGTGTCCTAACTGCATGGTCGTGGAGGTCGTTGCAGCATGCTCGGGCTTCCTTGCTGCCCGTGCCTAGGGTGTGGAGTAGAGGGCGTAGGTCCTTCCTGATAGTACCCGCAAAGCCGAGGCTGATGGCTTCCTGTGTTGTGTAGCGGACCTTCCATCCGGCTTCCGTGAGGAGTTTGGCCAGTTCTGCGTGTTGTACGGCCTTGTCGTGCTGTTTCTGTGTGTGGTTGGTGTCGGCGGTGTAGCCGACCTCAACAATGTGTACGGTGTGCTGGCTAGGGTCCTGAGGTCCCTTGTACCCTTGCGCTTGCGTTTCATGGAGGGGGATGTCGGGTATAAGGAGTATATCGGGCCTGAGTTTGAGGCGTTTCTCATCCTCAATACTCGGGAGCAGCCATTTGGGCAGGCGTGTGCCGGCCACGTAGTCTGGTCGGGTGTCCGCGGGGCCGGCGTCCATTACAATGTAACAGCCTCCATTGGACCCACGGGCTAGCGTACTGGTAATGTTTTGGACCGCCTTGTTGTGCCGCTGTATGTATAGGGCTCGCATGCGGGGGTGAAGGCAGCCTCCGAGGATGTGCGCCCCTGAGTCGAGTTGGTTGCATAGGGGGCAATGTCCCGACGAGGCAGGGCGGCCAGGTGCCACTGGTTTTTTAAATCGCCTCGCAAGCTTGGCGCTCCATAGCTGGCCGTATAGGTAGTCGAAGCACCGTTTAACGTGCTTGTGTCGGCCCGCCTTGCGCTGTAGAGTCCGAGTGCTGGTGCTTATGTCGAGGTCGGGCAGAGTGTTGGCGACGTATTTCATGTAATCTGTTTCGTTCGTGTATCCCGAGTGCGTTTCCGGGCTGACCAAGGACTCGATACCGCGGTTAAGGTCGTTTGCATAGTGCCCAGCGTTCTTCTCAGGCCCAGCCATTTTCCGCAGCCACCAGTGTTGACTTCGAGGATTATTGTCTGAGGTCTCGGTTGCGCTCAGCGCGTCGGGGTCTAGCTTGGAGAGTCCTCGCGCGGCTCGTACGGCTGCTTTGTCCGCTTTCTCGTTGTAAGTTCTGGAAGTCTGTGTCTGGATTCATCAGCGAATCGCACGCTACATAACACACTGCACATCGACAGACGCGCCTAGGGGCATGAACAGTGTGTGGCTACGTGTACACAGTTCAGCCCTGGATTTTGGAGGAAGTGGCCTGGTCATCGGCGCTTGCTACGCTGCGCCCCTGGGGTCACGGGCGTACACTACTACTGGGCCAGGAGCACAGGACAATGTAACTCGGCGGGTTATGGATAGGATACGGGCGTTGGTCCGGCGCTATCAACAACCGGGTGATGAGATCCTGTTGGTGGGGGACCTGAATGCCAGGGTTGCAGAGATTTCTGAACTGCCAGACGCTGATGGTGATGCAGAGTTAGCGGTTTTTGCGGAAGGGGAGTTGGGGCAAGCAAATATCCTCCGAGCCATCCCACCTCGACGGTCGGAAGACAAAACTGACAATGCATTTGGACGCGCCCTGGTGAGCCTATGTCAGGAATTAGAGCTGGTCGTCTTGAACGGGCGTGTTCGTGGAGATCTGCAGGGGGCGCGCACTTTCTGGAGCCCGATGGGAAATGGCAGCAGCATGATTGATCTTTTTGTAGCCACTCCCGCTTCCTTTTTTAGAGCATGTCACCTTTGCGTCATGGACATTCCGGTTGCCCGCACGGGAGAACGGGTGGGCAGTCTCATGAGCGACCACTGCCCGGTGTTACTTGAGCTTGAGGCTTTTCGGGGGGGCGCCCACATTTCGGGCAAACCCAAAGTAAAGGCACGTTTCGATGTCAAGCGCAAAGCCCGCTACGCGAGCCTTTTCACTGCGGATGACGCTCCCGCCATCCAGCGCATTTCCGCCGCTGTGGACAGGCTGGGGGGGGGATTTGGATAGCACTGCTGTAGTCGAAGTTATCACTCAGGCGTGTGCGATGGCCTTGGAAAAAGCGTTCGGTCAACGGCGCAACAGGCCCAACCGTGTTAGGGAGGATAAGGATGCACCCTGGTGGACGCCGGCGTGTGCGGCGGCGCGTAGCGACATGCTGCAACAGAAGGCGAATATGCGGGCGCAGGGGCTACTTGACGATGAACGGGCACGCCAGGAATTCACCACCCTACGCACACGCTATCAGAGGATAAGGAAGGAGGCGGTTGCAGAGTATCGGGTAGCGCATTTCACCAATTTTCTTGAGGAGTGCAAGGGGGATCCACGTGCGTTGTGGCGTCGGCTTAACCAAGGAGTGAAGCCGGACTGCCCAATCCGCGAGGTCAGCAGTTGGCGAGATTATTTTAATGCGCTTTACAATGATGAGGTCAATGCCTTCAACGGGGCTCGTGCAGATTGTATGATGAATCTCGTGAACGGTTGCCAACTGACTGCGGAGCGTGGGTGGGCGGGAGATGGTTGTTTGGCCCGCAATCAGCGTGTTGCCGCTGCCACGGCTCTGCACGCCCCATTCACCTTGGCTGAGGTTGTTGCTGCGCTAAAAACTCTCGGTAACAGCAAGTCTCCGGGGCTCGAAAGAGCTCCAGCAGAATGCTACAAGTACGCCACACTGAAGGTTGAGGATAAAGAGGAGTTGGTACTTGCACCATATTTGCTGCGCCTTTTGGAGCATATTCGGTCCACTGGGGACTACCCACGGCAGTTTGAGGTATCCGCACTCACGCCCATTCACAAGAAGGGGGATATCATGACCCCGAGCAATTATCGCGGGCTGGCCGTCGGGGGGGCACTCTCCAAATTGTATGCGTTTTTGCTGGATCGTCGACTGAAGGCATGGGGAGAAGCCTGTGGCGCCAGAAGCCCGTACCAAGGCGGTTTTCGGCCACGGCGCGGCACCATTCACAACCTCTTTCTGCTGCGTCATCTTACGGACCGCTGCCGCAAGGATCTTCCTAACGCACCGGGTGAGGCTCTGTTTGTTTGTCAAATTGACTTTGAAAAGGCTTTTGATCGGGTCAATCGGGAGCTCCTATGGGTGCGTTTAGAGGAGAGAGGGGTCACAGGGGCCGCGCTAGAGGCTCTGAAACGCTGCTATGAGAAAGTGGAAATGCGGGTTAGAGTCAATGGCGAGACAGGGGAGGCTTTCGCAACCACCCAAGGGGTGAAGCAGGGCTGCCCTATGAGCCCTACGCTTTTTGGTTTCTTTGTTGAGGGTTTCGCGGACTATGTTGATGCTTTAGACGTTGCGCTCCCGGCTGCTATGGCGGCTCAAGATAGCCCCAATTCAGAAGGGCGACGGGTACCGCTTGCACTGTATGCTGACGACCTCAGCCTCTTTGCCAAGTCGCTACGTCGACTCATGAGCCTGCTTAGAGCGCTCCGGGAGTGGTCGGAGGCTTTTGGTCTCACGGTTAATGCGCAGAAATGCGAGCTTTTGTTTTTTCATCCTAATAATCACATTAGAAGGCAGGTCTACGCCTTAGGAGCCCACGATGTGGTCACTATGCGGGTCATTGAGGAGGGGCTACCCGCGTTCCGCCCAGTCACGTGGAAAACGCGCGCACGGTATCTCGGACTTCATTTCGGGCCAAATACGGCGTTTGCATCTTGCACGGACGAACTGTTTTCCGCGGGACAAAGGGCCCTGTTTGCCCTGCGCAGCAAGCTACGCCGACAGGGGCTCCTTCTACCGCACGTAGGCATGAGATGCTTCAATGCGCAAGTGCGCTCCATTTTGTCGTACGGGTCGCAGGTGTGGGGCGCGGATCTGGTCCTGTCGGTACTAGAAAAGTGTTATCCAGTCAATGACTCCCAGCGCTCGTGTTTCTTCGATATTGCGGTGCGGGACCGAATGGTTAAGCTCCAAATTTGGTTTATGAAGCAGGTGGTGGGCGCATCTGTACCCCCTCTGCAGCTGTTGTTTAGGGAGCTGGGGCAATTACCTCTACACGTTTTTTGGGCGGAGTCCGTCTTTCGCTTTTGGAATAGCCTTGTGGAAGATACTAGCAGCATTTACCATAGCTCTTTCCGACAGGAAATTCGTATTGCGCTGGAAACGAATTTGCAGAGTGACGGCTGGGGCTCTAAGGTGATTCGAGTTCTCAATCATTTAGGACAAGTTTGGGACGAGGAGGCGGTTGCAGGTCCCATTGATGTGCGTGTACGGCGATACGCGGCCTGCAAACTCGATGTCGAGGCTTTGATGGACACCCTAAAGGGCCTTGTGAACGATGACTGGGTTAGCGCCAGGCTGGAAGCAGATCCGAGAGATTTTATCTCAGACGGCAGAAAGCCCGGAGTTAAGATGTGCCGTTACGCGCGTTGGATGGGGCCCCCCAAACAGTACGAGGGGTACATACCCCCCACACAGCATCGGGCCCTTCTCCGTTTTCGTCTGTGTGTTTCTGAGTTGGCTATAAATAGTGAGAGCAACAGGTCGAGGGATCAACGTGTTTGTGGGGCGTGTCGTGTTCCTGGAGCCATCGAGGACGAGAAGCATTTTCTGTTGGAATGCGTAGCGCTTGAGCCTGCCCGGCAGAAGCTTCGGGACTTGGGGATACCCGTCAATGCGTCCGTCAACGACATTATGTGTGTCGAAGACCAGTGTGGACTCGCAAAGGTCATTTTGGAAATGCTCTGCTTGCGGCGTGAGTGCTTAGCAGCTTAGCATTGCTGTCGCCGGTACTGCTGACGGTATTTGTTCGTTGCTCGGCCTTGATGCGTGATTCTGTTTCCTTTGAATTTTCTTTGGTATGACCATAACTTTTACATTTACTATTTTCCTTTGGCTAAGTTAGGCGGTTCATGAGCCTCTGGGTTCGTCTGGACCGTACGAGCTCGCTGAAGCTTGTAACATCATCATCATCATCATCATCATCATCATCATCATCATGTAAGTTACCCCAGTGTGGGCTTTCACTTTAAGCAAAGATGTCTTCAGGTTACAAGCCGCTCGTCGTTTAAGGATTAATACGATTTCCTCAAGCAGCGCCTTGTGCTTACTAAGCTGAAGCTTATGTGGGTTGTTTATCATCTTTTTAATGAGATGTAGCGACGCGGCAGAGTCCGTCCATATAGTTAGGTGAGCTTCGTCGTGCAGCGTGCCTCTGCGCATCTGGAGTCCTTGATGGATGGCACTCAGTTCGCACCGTGTAATAGTTTGGCAGCCCTGGTGGCCTGCGTTCACATTGATGTGGAGCGTTGTGTTGGTAAGTGCGTCGACGGCTGCGGCCCCCAGGAGATGTCTTTCCTCGTCGCCATCTTTGATTTTTTGCACTGACCCGTCTGTGTATATGGCGTCTTGGGCGTTGTATCGCAGAGCATATTTGGCAGGAAATGCCAGGAACGCGGCGCTTCCCTCTTCCGTGGAGAGGTTGTCGCACGTGCGGGAGGGAGCTGCCGCGGCGGGTGGCTTCTCGGTCATACTACGCAGCCGCTTGCGCACCCATTGGGGTGGCTTCCAAGAGAGGGCGGGGCCAGTGGCGACGTGGCGGGCTGCCGTCATAGCAAGCGCTCTGCGGAGGCTGGTACCGTACGCGCGACCGGATTCATTGCTAACGAGGAGTAGGGTGAGTCCGTTTGGGTAGGGTTTTGGAGCGTCTACGCTCACTTCGCTGTAAGGTCCCCCGTTCCTGAAAATGCGTCTATTGTACCGATCATGGTGACCAGCGGGTGGGTGAGGTAGCGGGTGTAGGGCGCCGTTTGGGACGTGGGCAGCAGGAGTAGGGTAGCGGTGGGGTTATCTGTGCTCCGTGTCGCGTCGGCCCAGCCTAGCGCCCATCGCAGTGCATGATGCCCCTCGTCCGGCTTAGGTTCAGGGTGCGCGACGGATACGCCCGTGCACGGTTGCGAATACGCGTCGTGGTTGGCTCCGAAGAGCTGATCTTCTGGGTACCGCGAGTAGTAGATGGCGGTGCTGTCTGCTACGTTGAGGGGGGATGCAAAGCGCTCTGTTGCGGCGCCCAGCGCGGTCATGAGGCGTTTCATCAGCCGTTCAGATATCCTCCGCTCATGGGCCTCTCGAATGGGGTGTGCTTTGGTGCCCCCTCCGTCCCGATACCGCAGGAGGAGGCGTGCGACATCCTCCGCGAAGCCACCCGCGGCCGCGATCTGTGCGTGCTCTTCCGGGCGTTTCTGTTGGGCGTCGCTGTACCGGAGCCACAGGCTGCGGAGGCGGCTTGCCGACACCTGGCCGACGCAGCGCCCTTGGGGATCGTACACGAATGCCATCCCAATGGCTTGCAGTCCATCGGGTATGTCCCCGCTGCCGTCCCATGGTACATGCCTGTGTGTGCCGTTACGATTGCCAATTTGGACCGTATACCGCCCCGGCGGGTGGATGTCCCGGTCCGGGTTACCCGGGTGTACGTTGATTTCGACAAACTGCCGTAGGAGACGTTGGCCTCGGGTCACGTTGAGGCATTCAGTCTCCCATCTACCTTGCTGTTGCCATTCCGTCAGGTGGTGGTCGCGTGCATTTTCCATCCGACCGGGGTCCTGTTCGACCTCAACGGCGCGCCGATGCCGGAATGCATTCAGCAGCTCTGTCCAGTTGTCTTGCGAGGCCAGTCGCGACTCCTCATCTTCGGTGGGGGCCCATTCTACCTCGACTATCATTTCGGGGTGAGTGGGGGCGGTGGGGGTTTCGTACCGGTGCACTGCCTTCGGGTGGTAGCCATTCTCGGTGTACAGTGCTATTGCCCCTTTAGTGATGACAGTACGTTCCCATTCAACCTGGTAGTACGTTCGGTGTGTGTGTTGGGTAGCCGAGTCGGTTGTGCGTTGTCGCTTGGGGTTCGGAGCGCTGACGGCGACCCGTTTCCGGATTTCCGCCTTGATACATGCTACCCTCTCTTGGTCCCCGAAGAGAAGCTGTGTGATGCTAAGGCCATGCTGGGTTGGTGTCCCCGCAGGCCACGCCGTCTCCCCATGGAGCATGTGGAGTAGCCGTTCGGCGGAGCCTACTTGGGACGTGAGGCCCCGGTGGAGCGGGTGGCGCAGGATTCGTTCGCAGTGCTGAAGGGTAAGTGGGGTTTGCCGGGGGTCCCACCCAATGGCCTCGGCATCTGTGATACCGTCGACTGGTTTCAGGTTCTGCCGAAGGAGGTATGCTTTGAGCAGCTCACTATCGGTCTTTCGCTGCGGCTGGTGGCGCCTGGCGGCTGGCCGGGCGGCCGGGCGTCGTGCCTCGAGGGTTGTTGCGGTGCCGGACGACGCTGCCGCGGTTTGGGTTGCCGTCGCCACACGAGGGGTTGTTGGGCCTGGGCGAGGGGGTGGGTTTTCAGCTGGGGCGGCCGGAACGGTGTCGGCCGGGTCGCGGGGTTTGGCCAGTACGTACTTCCTTAGGGTTCCGTGGGGGATGGGGGTGGGTCTTGTCGCTTCCATCGCAAGATCGGTTAGATGTGGGCCGTCCGGGAGGAGTCGTAGTTCGGGGGGTAAGGGTGCTACACCTCTGTGGCGCGGCGCCCGGGCGCGAACACTGGGGTCAGCATTCAGGGCGAGGCTGAGCTGGTTTAGGGCTATCTGATGGCGTGGGCCCACCTTCCTGCCACCGATGCGTTGCAGCTGGTCGGTGGTGATGAGATGCGCTCCCGTGTTTTTGTCTTTCAGGGCCCTGAGGTCCAGGCCAAGTTCCAGCAGGGGCTGTATGCATCGGAAGAGGAGCGCGAGATCCTTGGGCTCGGCCGTCGGGTTGTGCGCCCCGATCAGGTGAATGAGGCTGCCTGCTGCCGGCTCATAGGTGCTGCCTTTGTCCGTGAGTTCGATACCGGCTTCATGCACGAGAGCAAGTTGTTTGAGTGTGGTATAGTGCCGGCATTCGCGTTTGAATGTGTGCACTGGTATGGTGCCCATGTATCGGCTCTGCAGGTGCAGGAGGGCTCGGGTTACTGCCCCAAGGCGTCCCTTGTCGTTGAGGGACAGGACAAGCGTCTTCGCCGCTCTGACCGCATAAAGGGTACGTAGGGTGCCCACCCCCAGACCTAGTCGCGATATGGGACCGAGGATGGCGCGGGTTGGGAAGCCCATTTTTAGTCCGTAGCTGCGTTTGGCTATGCCGGCGATTTGGGCGTCGAGGCTGGCGATGTCGTGCGGGGTGTACGCCATAGTGGGCAGGCTGTACGCCACAAAGGGGTGAATGAGGGTTTTGATCATGTTTATGCGTTGATCTGGGGTCGCGAGAGAGTTTTGTATGCTTTGGAGCTGTGGCGCAAGGTCAGCTGACTGCGCAAGGTCAGCTGTGCAGAGCGCTACATTCGACGTGGCTATCTGGCAGGAAAATACAGGTGGCCGGTGCGCGCGCGGAGCTGCACGGCACGGCAGCCCCCGTAAGGCGCTCGGCGTCCGATGGTCCGTTGCCTCCCGAGCCCCGCCCTCCCAAAGCAACAGAGCGCCAAACCCCTTTCGCCGCACCCCCTCACCTGCCCTTGCCCCCTTGCCCCCTTGCCCTCTTGCCTGCGGCGCGTTGTAGCAGCGCAGCCCGAAGCTGCGGATGGCGCCCATGGCGGAGGCAAAGTCGCCGTACTCCCCCGCCGGCGAGCTGGCGTGCTGCAACCACAGCGAGTGACCCAGCTCGTGGAACCAGAGCCAGAGGTTGTCCCACATGTCACCCGCGAGCCACGTATACGAGTAGCCGTAGGCGGTGGGGTTGGAGGGCTCGGGGTTCATGGGGCCGGTCGTGGAGATGCCAGCCCAGGTGCAATCCGACTCCTGTCCGGCGGCGGCAGCAGCGGCCGCGGCAGCCGCGGCCGCAGCAGCGGCAGCCGCAGCAGCGGCAGCGACAGCCGCAGCAGCGGCAGCGACAGCGGCAGCGGCAGCGGCAGCAGGCGGGAAAGAAGCAGAGGAGGAAGTAGCAGGGGTAGATGTTGCAGCAGCCCGAGGTTGCAGCAGCCCGGAAGTGATTGAAGGAGTGGCGGCGCGGTGCAGGGCAGCCCAGGATGAGGCCAAGGCGGGGGGTGGGGTGGGCGGCCTTGTGCGTGTAGGCGCGTGCCGGGCGAGTGCTCTTGTAAGCCGCAGTTTGTAGTAGCGTGCGGTGCGTTGGCTGGGATTATGAATGGCAGTCTCCAGTTGGACGAGTGCAGTTGCGGTAGGGCTCTCCTCGCCGGCCGGCCAGCGCCGGGCTAGGAGCCGCTGCCGTGATTGGCGTATTGGCGTCCTAAGGTATAATTTTGAATGTGACCCAAATGCTCGATACTTTGCAACCCACGAAACCAACAGTGCTTCCAAAGCAAGGGGGCTTCTTGCAGCTCACATCTGTATTAGTAATCGCATGACCTGCTCAAGTTGCGCCCATAAATATTGGGTAGTTTTGGATACCCAAACTTGTTTAAATTTTCATTACATGTATAATAGTCAAAATCGCCTCGTGCATGGGTGCGCCGCGTAACGCACTCAGTCGGCGCTCGCTTCCGACACACCAATCCTGCTCAAGGCCGACCTCGCACCTGGAACAATTGATGTCCTCTTGGCAAAATCATGATGCGATGGTTGTAGTTAGACACGTCAATATTCAGTTTATTGGCTGCGTATTGCTCCATCCAGTAAAACCATCCGTACGGGTGCGTCCCGTGGCAGCTGGTGACTGTCCAGTTGCCAGCTATCGGATTTCCAGGCCCCGTGCATGGCATGAGGATGGGCCCGATCACTTTCGTCTTGGCCAGGTCTACGCGCGTCCTGCCATACGAACATGTGTTGAAGTAGTCCGCCAAGTTGGTGGACCCGTCGCGCAGCACGTTCCAGACACCCTGAACATGATGCGCACGGCCGGCGTCAGGGAAATGTGGGGAGAAGGTAAAAAAAGTGCTTTGTACAGCGGATCCAAGTCAGCCCGCCTCTGAATAAAAATTAATATGCCCGCTTAAACATTTTGTTGCCCTTTTGGCTGTTTGGTTAGTCTTGTGCTAGTGCATAAGCCGTACGTTTGAGGTAAGTAGGATAGGAATTGAACATATCATTTTCAAAGCTTGGCCATGAACAAATGCGGCACAAAGAAGTTTATTTGCCAGGTACGTGCAGCTATAGGCGTCTGCCTACGGTATCCTCGGGTGACGGTCACTTCGGCAGCCCACAACAGGACATCGACACCGACCTCGACTCTTACCTCCTGATTTGTTGCCACGCCTGAGCCCTTATTGCACATATTAACTATGAAAACGATCATTTGCAGGTCTGGCGCCATCCATCGGATGTCAGCAGGCACGCCCAAGGCAGCATCCAGAAGGTTATCGCGCGACGATGTGGCTGCTGCTGCCCCGCGCCGCTGAGGCCCATAGGCTATATCATTGCGTCTGATGCGTTCCTGCCTTTCTGCTAGCTGCTGCTTTAGCAGCTGCCTCATGTCGGGTGTGCTTGCGCCCACCGCACCTAAACAGAAGAGCTGCAGGGCCAAGAGGATAGATAGCTTCCACATTCCTAGGCTCTACCTTCAGCGCGCATAGTGCGATCGTGTCCGAGTCGCTATCTAGCCTGATAGACCGCGACAAGGGCACAGCACTCCTTACGCCCTTTTACGAAAGGGTGCATGACTCTACAGAATACAACGCAGTCTTAGGAGCTACAAACTACTTTTTGCGAAACGTATAAAAAATGCCCGGGTGCACTTTAGTCTGCTTTTGGTTGAAGCTGAACCGAGCGCGGAGACTGTATGATAATCGTCCTGTGATAATCCTTTTTGAAATCTGCATTGCAGCACGTAGCATGAATTGGCGGCCAGCCGCTTTAACGGGTTACGGCATCGGCCTTTTTTGGGCTAGTGACGTCCATTGTAGGTAGGCTTGGTACGTCACACGGACAGCATCCTCCGTACAGGGATTCATAGTGGCAAGTGTGCAAATCCTGGGACTAATTCGTCTGGAAGGCATCTGCAAGTGCAAGAGAGGACTGCACCGGACCCTACCGGACTTACCGCCACCCGCCACCACAAAGGTGATCGATTTGAAAATGCCCGCCACCTGGTGTTGCGTTGCGATCGCCCGCGTGGCCGCATGCCAATAATGCGAAAATAAAATAATCATGCAGGCGATTTTTTAACTTGCAACTTTGCGCTCAAGTCATCTCCGGTACCGGCATGCCTCATGACAAACTGCCGTGAATCGAGGGTACCCTCCGGTTTGTGGCGATGCGCCTGCGCGCGAAGCCCTTTCGCATGCAGTTGCGAAATGCCCACTGTGTCAAGTTGACTTCATGGGCGTGGCGAGGTTACGGCCAGCGCAGACGGGAAAAAAGCTGCTCGCGACCGCTGCGCCCGCAAACAATTATGAACGCGCGCCCGCCGCGACGACCGCCACAGGTCCGCTGCGAAGCTGCAGACTGGGCCACCATGACCGACCCGATCCCATGGTTTGTAGCTTGTAAGCAGGGGGAGGCAGAAATACCTGTAATGTCGCATTAATGCATCAATGTAAAAGGGACATGTAAGTGTTGTTCCGCGGCTCCCTTTCAGCAGTTACGTCGATGTGTGCCTTCCCAGGCAGTCCCGGGTGCGCGCGCGCCATCAAGGCACGGCAGTGAAAAGGTGGCCACACTCCGTGGCTGCGGAAACATAACCACGGCCCGTGTGGAGACGGGCTAAATAAGCAATGCAATGAAAGGGCGCACGGGCAATCGGGCATGCACACGTGCCACCAATGTAGTGCTGGCAATCACGCTCGCGCGCTCGCGCACCTCCATCTACGCACACGCTCACTACCCTTGACCTAGCCCTAGTCCCCGCCCCAGCCTGTTCCAGCCAGGTTGCAGCGTAGAAATCCTCTTGGTGCGTCGCCTACCTGTGCACCCCCTGTCACACTCGCCCGCCTCCGCCTCAAAACCACCGGCTGCCTTTGTTGCGGCCCAGCCCCGTCACAAACCTGCAATCTGTATCTGGCCATCCGCAACCTACACCTATCCCTCCCGCAACTTGCTAAGCATAACTAAAGGTTCGATCGATAATGTGGCGACTAGCGAGTGGATAAACCAAATGTTCATGAGTACCCGGGTGAATGAGCTCATGGGGCCCCGCGCCTCGTCCTCCTTGACCTGCCAGACACGATGTACGACACAAGCAGCAGCTGTGACAGCACATGAGCGTCCACGCGGCGGCGGCCCCCGCTCGTGCCGCACAACCTGCGCTGCCTTATTTGGACTCCCACCGAAAACCCTCCAGTTCAGGGCCCCCGAGGCCCGTCAATAAAATGCCTGATCGCCGCACTAGGCGACTGACTCGCCGGAGCAAGTGCCGCGCCTCCTTTCCAAAGGGCCACATGCATAAATACCAACACGTCAAATCGTTAAAAAATCCCACACGAGAGTTCATCCAAGCCTTCATCCAAGCAACTCCGTTCCCGGTCCCAGTTGTAATCGCCCCGGCCGCCACTTCCGCCCGCCCCGCCCCGCCCGCCCGCCCACGCTCAAGCCGCCATCTTCGTCGCCGCCCGTCGTCCACAGTACCACACACAGCGCTCACCGCTATCACCACTCGCCGCCAGGCGGGCTGCGCGCCGCACCTCTCGGACTCTCTCTCCCTCACGGCTATCACACAAAGTAAAGCATCTGCAACGAGGAGCGGGCGGCGGCTGCTTCTAGCGTCACGCGCCGCAACACTGCAACTACCACCTGCTGGCTCGAGTACGACACCTACCGCCCCGAAACCACAGGGTGACTGAGGGACCCCACACCTACTCCCACCACTCAAGAGCACCAGCTCCCACCAAGCCGCGCCCGCCCGCCCGTCCCGAGTCTCCGCGCCCGTCCAGCCGTCCCCCACTCCGCCGCCGACTGCCAACAGCCAACAATCGCCAACCCCCAACTGCCAATAGCCAACATTTGCCAACTCCTACCAGCCTCTAGCTGTTCCGCAAGCCGCTGTCCGGCCTTATTACCTCCTCTCCCCCCAAAGGCAGGTTCTCCACTGCGGGGGCTGCATGCACACCGCGTCGTCTCCGCGCGACAGCCTCTGACCACATGGGGGCTTTTCCGTCAGGCTCGCCAGGGCCCACTGCAACCGCCTGGTCGCCCACCCGACCAAGCATTCACCACCCGCCCCCGACGTGGCCGCGGTCCCCTTCCTCTCCACCCCCCATTGGCCAACTGCAGGCGGTAATCCATCCGCACGCAGGCGCGAGGGTACGTTACCGTGTGCCGCCGCGGTGGCGTGCGCCCCACGCAACGCCCTGCAGCCCAGGGTACACCGGCGCCTTGGCCGGCGCAAGCCCAGTGTGCGCGAGCACGCAAAGGTTCGGGCAGGGACACATCCGGGTGACCCAGGCGCGCGCCGTGCGTCTGGGGCCGGGCCCTGGACACGGCGGCGCGCCGCAGCCCCCCACATCCGCGCCACCTCCACTACGTGTCATCATTCTCGGTCAGGAGTGCTGCTCTCGCTCCTGCCCCGACCGCACATCTTCATGTTCTTGTTGGTCCTGCTCTTCCTGCGGTAACTCTTAGTGCTGCTGCCGTTGCCATTGCTGCTGCGGCCCTTCCTGCGGCTTATGTTGCTGCTGATGTTCCCGCCGATAGTCTTGCCGATAGTCCGGCGGTGATTCCCGGAGCACCGGCTCCGAGGCCTCCCTCCTGAGGCCCGAGCCCAGGTAAGGCTGCTGTGGCGGGGGGCCGTAACTGCCGCCCAGGTGCGCCGCCGCCGCCTGCTGCACGCCCGCCTGCCAGCCCGGCTGTCGCTGCGGCGCCCTGTCCAACGCGGCCCCGTCGCCGCCTGCACCAGCTCCGGCGCTCGAACCCACGCGCGCATGCGGGCCGGTGGCCTGCGAATGCCCATGCGCGGCCGAGTGTAACGCGCCCCGGGCAGAGCCCTGAGCCCCCGCCGCCCCCGTCGCTGCCGCCAACGCCGCAGAGGAGGCGGCGGCTTCCCGGGCTGACGACGGCGCTGCGCCGCTCCCGGCGCCGCCGGTGCTGGGCGCCGCAGATTCCGGCCCCGGCCGTGCCTGCTGCAGCTGCTGCTGCTGCTGCAGCGGCTGAGGACACTGAAATATACCCGGACCGGAGGGACTGTAGGGGCCCCAGTCCCCTGGCCGCTGCTGCGGCTGCTGCTGCACCACCGGCGATGGCTGCGGCTGCGTCCGAGGCGATGGCGGCTGCTGGTGGCCATACTGCGGGGCGCCGTGCGGCAGGCCAGAGCAGCTCAGCCTGTGAGGCTGCGGGAATGGCAGCTGCTGCTGCTGCTGGTCAGGCTCGTGTGGGGACTGAAGCCCGCTGCGCGGGTGCTGCGCCGTCGGGTGATGGGGGTAGAGCGGCAACTGCGGCAGGCCCTGCTGGCTCAGCCGGTGGGGCGGTTGCGGTGGCTGCTGCGGCGGCGCCAGCGGCGAAAGGTGGTGCGTGGGGCTGGGCTGCTGCCGCTGCATGTGGCATGGCGCCACCGGCGGCGAATCGCGGGCCGAGGAGACCGCCAGCCGGCTGCTGCCGCCCACGCTGCCGCTGCGATTCAGGCCGCGCGCGCCGGCGGCGCCGCCCATGCGCGATGACACGCTCACGGCGGTGGGCACCGACGGCGCCGGCCGCAGCGGCGGCGGCAGCCAGACCGGCGGTGCCGCGGCCGCGGGCTCGGGCGGCGGAATGCCGGGCGAGCTGAGGTACTGGGGCTGCTGGTGTTGCTGGTGCGTCAGGAGCCAGGGCGACGACCCCGGGGCCGAGGAGCGGCCCTGAGGTGAGCCCGGCCGCCAACATGGCGGCTGCAGGGCGGCCACGTGCGCTGCCCGGGGGGAGCTGGCGGAGGGACGGCCGGTGCCGAGGGAGGCGTCGGAGGGCGAGGCGGCGCTGACGCCGCCCGGGGCCATTGGCCCGGCCTCGGGGGTGCCCAGGGCGGCGGGGCCCGCCGCCGCCGCCACGGCGGCGGCGGTATCCGAACCCGAATCAGTTATGAGCGCGGGTGGCGGTGAGGTGAGGCCGCCGCCGGCAATCACGGTTCTCGCAGCGGCGGCGACGGGCGAGGTGAAGGGCGAGGCCAGGTACGAGGGGCCCGGCGACAAGACGGACGACGTGCCGGCGCTGGGCCCCGGGCTGGCCTCAATATCGGCCGGACTCGTGGGCTTGGAGCTCCCAAAGGAGTCGGACCCCGGCACCTGAACACTCAGCCGCCAGGGCGGCACTCTGCCGGAGCCCGCGGCAACAGCAGCAGCAGCAGGTGGCAGCGGTGGGGGCAGCCAAGGCGGCTGGTCGCCGTGTGCTGCGTCCCCGACATCAGCGCCGCCGCTGGACGTCCCGGCGCCGCCGCTGGAGAACCCACCGGCACCCCTGCCGCCAGCCCGGCTCTGCCCAAGGCTCCTGGCGCGGCGCAGCCAGCCCATAGCGGCCCGGGCACCCGCGGCGAAACCCCACGAGGAGCTAGTGGGAGCCGGCGCCGGCGCAGCCGCCGCGCCGTGCGGTGATATGCGTGCGTCGTCGCTTCCGGCCTGCGCCGCCGGTGGTCGTGACAAGGACAGCTGCGCTTTTGAAGGCGAGCGCCGAGCGCCGGGCTCGGTGGTTCCGCTTCGGGGATCGGCCTCGGGGTCCCGCGCCGCCCCCGCCGTCCCGTGCCCCAGGCTCCGCTCCCGGCCAAACATAGCGGTCATAAGGCCCCCAATGCGGTGGCTCAACCGGCCTTCGCCGCCACTACCAAATCGCAGCGGCCACGGCGGCGGCGCGGTACCGCCGCCGCCGCTTCCGTTACCGCGGACGATGGCGCCGGCGCTGGACCTGCCATCAGTCACACCGCCGCCGGCACCGTCGCCGGCGGTTGTGGCGGCGGCGCCACCGCCCGCCGCAAGGTCCGCCTGCAGCGGCAGCCGTTCGGGAAAGGACGTCAGGCGCCCGAAGCGGGTCGGCGCGGATGTCCGGCCGCCGTGGTGATCCCAGCGCTGCCCCGCCGGCCCCAACGCCGGCCCCGCTGCCGCTGCCGCGTCCATGCCGCCATAGCCCGAATTGCCCTCCTCAGGCGCCTCCTGAATCACACTGGCCTTCTGCCAGGAGGGTACCGGGCTGCGCAAGCCGGAGCCGGCCGAACGGCCGCTGTATCCCGAGTGCACGCCGCCCCGCTCCGACACCGCAGAGCCGCCGCCGGCTGCCGCGGCGCCGGCAGCGGCGAAGGCTGCGCTGGCGCTCCCGGGCGTTGCGGAGAAGGGCGAGGCAGAGCCGCTGAGGGGCTCATCTGGGTCGCACCCGCCGGCTGGGATCGCCAGCGGCACCAGGCCCACCGACAGCCCCGTCGGCGGCGCCGCCGACGCCGCAGCCGCCGCCGTCGACGGCATCGAGCGGCTTCGCATCTGGCAAAAGACGGGCGGCTGCACCTGCTGCTGGCTGGGGCTGCGGTGGGGATATGGATGCGGGCTCTGCTGCTGCAGGGGCGGCGTCCGGCCGCCACCGCCATGATTCCCAACTCCGCAGCCACCGCTCGCCGCAGCAGCAGCGCCGCCAGGCGCCCAGCCGGGGCGCTGGTGTTGGTGCTGAGGCCCCGGGCCCGCCCTTGCCCCCGGCGCTTGCCCGCCATCCTGAGAGCCCGGCTCCTGTGCGCCCGCCCCGTCGCCAAACGAGCCCCCGCGACTCAGCGCCACGGGCGCTGTTGCCGCCACCGCCCCCTGCGGCATATCCTCCGGGAACATGAACGCCGGGAGCTGGCCTGTCGACGACACCAGCCGCAGCGCCGACACACTGGACCTCTCCACGATGAAGTGGGTCGCACCGCCGCCGGGCGCCGCCGGCGGCGGCGGCGGCGCGCCGCCGAAATGCGAGTACATGCCCGTCCGGGCGCTCGACACGGAGCGCACCCCCTCCGACGCCTCCGGTTGCAGCAGGTTCGCCGCCGCCAGCGCCGCCGCGCTGCTGACGCTGCCCACACGCAGGGCCGCCGCGCCGCCGCCTGTGACACCCATGCTGGCCAGCTGACCCGCCAGCGCGGCGATGGTGCTGCTGTTCACGCTGGAGCGGCGCTTCCGCCTGCCGCGAGTCAGCTTGGCGAGGAAGGAGTTGCGGAGGCCGCCCTGGTGGCTGCTGACGCTCTCCATGTCGTCTCCCAGGCCACCGCCGCCGCCAAACATGAACCCCCCGGCGGCGCCGCGGTTGCTGAGCGCGTGCGTCGCCATCGCCAGCAACTGGCTGTTTGTGAGCCGCGCGCCCGCGCCTGCAGCCTCCGCGTCCGTGCCCCCGCCTGCCGCGCCGCTGCCGCCGGCGCCGTCGGCGGCGGCGCCGCCGGCACCCGGCTCGCCATCCTCGCCGGCGCTGCGGCGCTGGCTGGCGCAGGCGCCAGCGCTTCCGCCGCCGCCGCCACCGCGGCGGAGGCTCTTGGCGGCGGCGGCGGCGCCGCTGGTGTTCGCCGCCGCCAGGAGGTTCCCCAGCGCCCCGGCTTGGCCCATGAAGAGCTCGTCGTCCATTTTTTCGAGGTATGCTGTGAACTCTTTAATGTCCAGACGGCCGTTGCCGTCCTTGTCGGCACCCTTGAAGATGATCTCCAGGTATTTCTTGTCCTCGTCCGTGAGCCGCTCGCCAACGTACTGCAAGAGCGTTGGTTGCCGTGTGGCGGAAAGCGTCAACATCGCGACCCACATTGGGAGTGCACAAGTTCGGTGTACGGTTGACAAGTTGGGGCGGGGAATCGTGGAGGCGTGGGAAGGCGGATGGACGCGCCTCAGGCCATGCTGCCCCGGGCTGTCAACGGCCGTGACGTGGCAAACGGACACCCCTGCCGAGGCCCCTGCCTTCGTTGGTGCGGGAGACCGCCAGCCACGCACAGTCAGTCAGTGCTTGCCGAGCGCTTACCTGAAAGCTCCGCTCCACGGCCGTGAGTGTAAGGACACGGTCGTCGTCCTCCCCTTCCTGAATCGCAAGCTGATTGAAGACCGACAGCAGCTCCTTTTCGTCGGTGGCAGTGAGGAATTTCGTAAGAAACTCCGGAAAGTCAACAACGGAATCGCCATTGCTATCCAGCTCGTACATGACCGCGTCCAGCTCCTGAGGCGTGGGGCTGCCGCCCATCGCCTCCATGACGAAGAACAGGTCATCTTTTGTAAAGTAACCTTTATCTTCGGTGTCGAACAACTGAAACACTTCCTTCAGAAGCTCAACCTAACGGCAGGAACGAAGGGCCAGCGCACCAACCGCACAACTTCTGTCCTCCTGTGTTTCGTATTGGACACTCTGGATGCGGAGCCACGATGGACATTGATGCACAAACTGCCGCAGCGTTCCAACCAGCCCAGGAAAAGAGTGTACTCGACTAGTATACAGTCTACCCTCGTTCGCGATAATGTCCGTTCGAACACCCGGCCGATCAGCAACCCGGTAGCCATGAAATTCTCAACCATACATAAACACATGCGTAAATCATTGCTAAAGAAGCTGCGAAACTTTGCCTGCGGTCGCGGTCGCGCGGTCCCACCGGCAGCCACAGCGTGGACCCTTCTCACGAGGAATTCTTACCTGTTGTATCGTAAGATGTGGCCAATGAGACCGAAGCTGCTCCCTTGTCCATCCTCGCCGAGACCACGGCTTTGTTTCTATTGCAGCCCGGGAACCTCCCTCTAGCGGAACTGCTAACCGTGAGATCTGAAGAGCTCGACGCAAAGACATCACAGTGGGTCATCCATCGGGGCGCCTCCTCCACGCCCTTGGCGTGTCCAAAGGAGGAACGGGCAGGCTAACACAGCTCTGTCATGTCATGAACAATTTGTGTGTTTGGTATATGTGTATAGGTAATTGAATTGGTCGTGTGCGCATGTGAAAATGAACATGTTGAAAGTGAACATGTATATTGAATCAGAAGTACGAAACGTGACTGTGTCCACTAGAAGGAAGGGAAGGGGAAATCGATGCCCGTCTATACCCGTCCATATGCACGTAGCGTCGTTAAGTATACTATTGCGTCAGTAACATTCACATTAGGAAACCCGCGGGGTAGCAACTGTCACCACCATGTTGAACCAAATGCGGTTACAAAAGCCTCCAAGCTATAGTCGTGCACGTAAAGATTATGGTCGTATGTGCAGTTGTCCGCGCCCGGCGCGTGCGACGCCGCGCCGCATCCTGATCATGGCCGCGACTGCCCAGCAGGACGGCGCAGACGACGGGCCGTCAACATCCGACTCTCGCAGCGACGGCTGGCCATCCACGGCATGGAGCAGGCGCCATGTCGCTCTTGGCGCCGCGGTCGTGCTGAGTGCCGCGGCGGGCGCCGACCCGGTGCAAGCTGCCAAGACGGTAGGCCTCCCTCCCCTGCTGCGGTGCATGCGCTCCTGACTCCACGTTTGGGCGCTTAGCTGCCCGCAAAACACGCCAGACCGCCTGCGCGCCCTTGTGGCAACAAAGCTGGGGTGGGGGGGCTGGGGAAAACGCCCCGGGAACCGTGGGCGTCCCTGCCTTGCTCTTCTCTGGGCTTGCGAGGCACCGACCGGGCCAACGCCGAGCTCGGGATGAGCGCCCAAAGCGCATCGGAAATTGGCAAAGGGGACGTGGGTTGGAGCGATTGAAGGCAGGCTTCGGAGTGGCGTGGTGGGCATGGCCGTGCGGCTGCATCCGGCGGTTCGAAACCTGAGTCACGGCATGCCGCATATGGCTGGCCTCAAGTGGCCGCGCCGTGGGCCGCAACACCCCTCACCGCCACGCCACACCACCAGCAGCACCAGCACCCCGGCGCTCCCCGGCTCAGGCATAACGCCCGCCGCCGTACTGCCCGATGGCCTCGCTCCGCGTCAATTGACAATTGACGGAGTGCGTCACCTGACACTCCGCCCTACCCACCTGCCCACGTCCTTCCCTTTCCCCCTGGGCTGGCCCCCGCCTCCTTGCCTCCCCCCCTCCCTCCCTCCCTCCCTCCCACCCTCCCTCCCCCCATCCCTCCCTCCCTCCCTCCCTCCCTCCCTCCCAGGTAGTGCTGCGCGATGGCAGCGAGGTTCAGGCGTTCGAGCACGGCATGAGCCTGGCCATCGTGGCCCTGCGCGGCTCCGTGCCCGGCCAGTGGGCGGTGGACTTCCAGACCAGCATCGGGAAGTACTGCGGCTTCTCACTGGACCAGCGCCCGCAGCTGGCAGACATTTTCAAGGCGCGTGCGTCGCCTTGCGGTGTGTGATATGCTGTGCTGTGCTGCAGCTGTGCTGTGCTGTGCATGGCGTGCGGGGGGATTAGGCGGAGGGGTTTAGGACGGGGAGGGCTGCGAGGGAGCGGATGTGTGGGATGGAGCCCCGGGCGGGCGCCAGGGCCAGGTGGACAGCTGCCCTGCTGGGTCATGGCCAAGGGTGAGAGGAGGGCCAAGAGGGCGGAGAGGGCGTCTGGCCGCTTTCCCCGGACTGCACCAGGACATGGAGGCACGCGCCCACGCGCGCTTCCGGCTGTCACCTCTTTCCTCCCTCCCCTCCCCTCCCCCTTGTTGGCCTCCCGCAGGAGCTGTCCGACACCAGCGGCACCAACAAGCGCAGCGCCGGAGTGGCTGACGTGGTGACGCTGGGGGACAGCTGGCTGGGTGCCGCCATCGGGCGGGGACTGGTGCAGCCCATACCGGGTGCCACCTCCAGTCGCTGGTACCGCAGCCTGCTGCCGCCCCGGCTGAGGCAGCTGGTGCACCGCAACGCGGCGGGAATGCCGGACCCCAACGGACCCGTGTACGGCGCGCCGTACAGGTGCGCACACCACGCGCGCGCGGGCGCGCGGGCGGGCGGGCGTTCATGGGCAGGCAGGGCCGGTGCGGTGCGGTGCGGTGACGCAGGGGAGCGCTCATCGCCATATCGCCCACCTCTCTGGGAACTTCCGACGGGACGTCACATTTCCAGCATTTCCAGCACCGCAGCTCACACGTCTCAACAGCCGCCGCCCGTCTTCGGATGTGGAGCTGCCCTTTGTGTGTGCGGAATGGGGGCGGCTCTGCTCTGCTCTGCTCGGTGTGTATATGTGTGTGTGTGCTGGTTGGTGCTGTGACCCGGCCAAAGGCGCTGCCCCTCCCTCGCCCCCCTGCCGCCCGCTACCGTACCTCCGCAGGTGGGGCTGCACCCTCATCGCCTACCGCCGCGACCGGCTGCTGCGCCGCGGCGGCAGTCCCGTCTTGGACTGGTCGGACCTGCTGCAGCCGGCGCTGGAGGGCCGGGTGGCGATGCTGGAGTCACCGCGGGAGCTGTTGGCGGCGGCGGTGCGCAGCTTCGCAGGCGACGGAGGCGGCAGGCGGGTGTCCGTGAACGCGAGCGCGGGGGAGCTGGCGGCGGCGGGGATCAGCGAGCGGGTGCTGCAGGTGGGGAGGTGGGGTAAAAAATGATACCGCAGGTGGGGTCGGGGCGGCCGGTGGGGGTGAAAGTTACGGACCGCAGCTGTGTAGCGGAGGGGGCGTGGTGGCGGGGGCGAGCAGGCGGGTGAAGGGAAGCTGCAACGGCAGCGGTGTGATTGGGCGGGAGGGGGGGAGGCGGGGTGGAACGGGTAGTTGAAGCGTGTTGGACGTCCGTTGCTGTGTTGCGGTGTGTGTGATGGGTGTCGTGTCGTGCGCGGTGGTGTCATGGCGTCAGGCTGTCTGTCGCCCCGCCCCCTCTTTCCGCCCCCTCCCCTTCCTCTGCAGGAGCGTGTTGACGCCTTGCGGCGGCAGGTCCGGCTGTTCAGCAGTCACGACCACGTGCGGGCTCTCCAGGCGGGTGACGTGTGGGCGGTGGTGGGCTACTCACAGGACCTGGTGCAGGTGAGGAGGGGGAGGGGAGGGGAGGAGGAGGGGAGGGGAGGGGTTCGGGACTCCGGGGGCGGGTCGAAGGGACAGGGGGCCTGAGCCCATCTCATACACACACACAGAACAGGGGTTCTGAGCAGCAGCCCTGGGCGGCAGCAGCAGCGTCTTGGGCAGCAGCCGCGACCGGTGGGGGGTCGGAGGGCAGGGGAGTGGCAAACGAGGGGAGGAAGCTGGGAGACGGAGGTTGGAGGCTGGCTGGGGCTCTACATGGGTATACGGTATGGTTGGGGTGCGGGACTCCAGACTCGGAAGATACGACCCAACCCGACACGACCCGCATCTCACTCGTTACCCCCTCCCCGTGCTTGATCCCGGGGTACGCGCTGCAGTTGGCTGAACGGTCGGGCAGCAACATCGAGCTGTTGGCGCCGCTGTCGGGCACGCAGCTGTGGGCGGACGTGTGGGCGGTGCCCTCGGGAGCGCGGGTGCGCGGGGGGAAGGGCGGCGGGCTGGGGCCGGACTTGGGATGGGGTGGGATGGGCTGGAGCGGAGCGGACTGGGCTGTGGCTGTTGCGGGGGGCGGGGCCGCAGCGCCTGGGGATGCAGGGCTGGTGGGTGGGGTTGCAGTGGAGGTTCCGGGGGCCATTCAGTCAGTGGGCCGCCGCCTGGTAAGCAGGGTGTCGGTTGCGGGCGGGAGTAGCGGGCCGAGTCACGTACCGTATGACCGGTAACAACGCTGGTAACTGTCTACCCGCCCTCCGTCCTTTTCGATACGCCGGACCCGCTTCCCATGTCGACCCCCCCTGGCCCGCCCCGCCTTCCTGCCTCGGTCGCCCTGGCTGCACAGGGCGGCCACCTGAAGAGCGGCCCCAGTCCGCTGCTGCCCGTGTGGCTGGAGTTCACGCTCTCGCCGGGGAGAATCACCGGTGAGGACATGGGGCAGGACAGGACAGGAAGCGGAAGGACAGGAAGCGAAAGGACACCCAGAGGGCTGGCGGGGACAGGACAGGAGAGGGCAGGCGGCTCTGCCCGTCTCAGCTCCCCCCGCCGTGGCCCGTAAAATCTCTCACTCCCGGCCCCGCCCCGACCCGCCCTGATCCGCCACAGGGCAACCCAGCCTCAAGGGCGGCGCGCCGTCGGCGCTGCTGCCCCCCAGCCCCGCCCCCACCGACCCGGCGGCGCGGCGCCTCCTCGACTCCATCCACGAGCACCGCAGCCACCTGCTGGCGGCTCGGGCGGCGGAGGAGGGCCAGGACCCTGTGGCGGCGTCCATGGGCAGCCTGCGGGCGCTGCCGCTGCTGCGGCCCTTCCTCAACGACCCGCGGGTCGGTGCGGCCTCCTCGGAAGACGCTGGCGGCGCGGCGGCGCCGGCGGCCGCCCACTCGGCGGCGTCTGCGGCGGGTGGCGCCGCCTCCACCTCGTTCCCGACGGTCCAGCTGCACCACGCCAATGGCTACCTGCCGGCGGCGCCGATGCTGGCGCGCAGCGAGTTCCTGCTGCCGCTGCGCGACGAGGCGACGGCGGAGATGTACCGCCGGGTGCTTGGCGGCGGCGGGACGGCGGCGGGGGGCGGCGGCGGCGGCACGCCGTGATCCGAACTCGACGTCTGCCTGTCTCTGCGAAACACTTGAGCTAAGTCCTTGTGACCCCTCCCCTCCCCCCGGTAGGTGTGATTTGATGTATGGTATGATATGCTAGTGTGGGTGAACAAGCCACTTGTGGGTGGTGGTGGTGGTGGTGGTCTGGCGCCCCCTGTCAGAGCACTGCTGGGTACTGCCAAGAGGGGCTCATGGAGGTGAGCCGGGGGAGCGAGAGCGCCTCGGGGGTGGCTGCGGTGCATCTCCCGCCGCTGGGGTGGGTATCACGTCAACGGTGTGATCGGCTCGGACCTCGCAGGGGGTAACAGGGCGGACAGGGCCGAGCGGGGATGTGTGGTTGGGGCGGCGTGTCGCTCTGTGCTGGAGGCGTGTGGTTGTTGTGTGGCCAGTGCGTTGTGTGCGGCCGACCTCCGCTGGGTGCTAGCTGGTCTGCGGTTCTGGTTGTGGACATCACCAAGAGGTGTCCTGGCAGGCTCTTAACCGGATGTGGGCGTTTGGTGCTGGTGCGGCTGCGAACGGGCGGCGCTGATCAAGACGGTTGACTTGCTGGCTGGGTGATGGTTTGTGTCGCCAGCCTCTGGTGGCTTTAGAGGTGGTTCCGAGGCGGTGGCTCGGAGACACACAGCAAGCAGGCGGCCTCGAGCCGGCCGCGATCCGGCTGGCACGATCGGGAACGTTAGGATACGGTACGTGGTGCCCGGCACCACCACCATTATCATCAACATCGGCAGCAGCAGCAGCCGCAGCAACGGCGGCGCAGTTGCCAAGCGCACACGCTTGTGCATATGTGGCTCCGGGCCGGTGCGAGCTGCGAGACGAGCCGTTGTACCTCAAGTGTAGGCTGTAGGGTACCTTGGTGGCTGCACAGGCTCGCTGGCGACACTGCCCCGTCCGCCTCATCCGTCGCCGTGCAGCGCCTGGACCCTGGACCCCCCCGCAAAGGGCCACGGCCAAACGGGCGGATGTCACCTCAAGATGTCCACCCTAAGCTGCCGCCGGCGCCTCCTGCAGCCCCCGTCCTGCAGCCCCCGTCGATGCCCTTCAACCCCTGTCCTCCAAGTCACGCAAGAGTCCGCCCTGCCACCTCCCACACAGCGCCGCGGCTCACACGTCCCTTTCAGGTGAACGGATCACAGTCCCTCGCTCACTCTCCGGAGTCTGGAACAACTCACTTCAGCACCCACAACTACCGTATCTGCAACGACCCAGTGGAGTAAGGGCGGGACCCACGCCAAGCCGCGCCGCCTGCTGCCGCCAGGGCCCCCAACGGGCATCAAATGGCCATCAAAGGTAAAAGCGGCGGGAATGGAGCTTCTTCGGTAGCCAAGCTGCGACCTGCGGGCGCACGTTTACCACACCTCCGCTGGACGCCCTCCTGCGGAAAGCAGCACTCAACAATACATTGGGCGCGAATGCCGCCTCAATGCTCCCCAAAATGCAGTGATCGCGCCTTCCTCCCGCCCCACCGCCGCGCGCCGCCGCCGCCGCCGTGGTCACTGCGGGGCGGGGAAGAGCCGCCGCACCATCTCGAAGAACTCGTCCTTGCGCCTGGAGGCAGCAACACATCGACAGGGGGTAGAGCGGAAGCACGGGACCTCTCTCGTATGTGTGGTGACTGATGCGCGGGGCTTCCTGGCATCCTGGGAGGCACGGAATCTCCAAAACGGGGCCAAAGTGGGGCGGCAACGCCCTGCAGCAATATCCTGCACATGCAGAGATCTGCCACGTAACGTAGCAGGGTTTCGGAGCGTGAGCGTGTGCCCGCGCGCCTGCCGTACCTGTAGTACTCGGCCCACCGCATCCGAGAGTAGTCCAGGTAGTCGAAGTCGATGGGCGAGTAGCGCGCCTGGATGAACGACCAGACGCCCCAGTAGGCGTGTGACGCCAGCGCAAACACACACGCCTCAGCCACCAGACGGTCCAGCACCGCCTCCTCAGCCGCGGCCAGCGCCGCCGCCGCCGACGATGACGACGACGACTCGGCGGCGGCGCTGCCGCCGTTGCAGCTGCGGGCTTGCTGCTGTTGCTGTTGCAGGTGCTGTTGCGCTAGCTGCTGTAGCTCGCCGGGTTGGAGGTAGTGGCGGAAAAACGCCTTTTGCTGCTCGGGCGAGGGGAACCTGCGTGAGGAGACCCCCATTGCGTGCGTCGACATCGACCTCGACTTTGATTTCGACTTCGGAACCGGCGCTGACGTTGGCAGGGGCCTCCGCCACCCACCATCTCTCAACGAAAGGAGGGAGGCTCTCGTCCCCGCGCCCTGAGAGAGGAGA
Source organism: Pleodorina starrii (assembly GCA_030267565.1). Lineage (NCBI taxonomy): Eukaryota > Viridiplantae > Chlorophyta > Chlorophyceae > Chlamydomonadales > Volvocaceae > Pleodorina > Pleodorina starrii. Next base: position 1,175,843 of record BRXU01000015.1, read on the forward strand.
TGGAGACTGAACTAGATTACTACGGCACGTTGATGGATAGAAAGAGCGTTTGGCTAGCCAGTCCCCCTTTGACGGTACATAAGTATGTTTGGGAGGTTGTGTGCCTGGCAGCGATAAGCGCGCTTGACGTGGGAAGGCGATTGTTGTATAGGGAGGGCGGTGGAGATACCCTTACATCTCCGGTTCTAAACAAGATAAGCGCAACAGTGGTAGCGGATTTTTGGGGACGTTTGACTGCCTTTGCGGCGCAGGATATTCCTTTGCGGGGTTGGGATATGGTTCCGTCAAACCATCCGTTCCTTTCACGGAATGGATCTGGGCAAATCGTCTGCTCATTGCCGGAAACGCATAACGAATGATATGTTGGACAGAACAAGAAGGATAGGGTTTGGTTTGGTTGTTTGCTATTTATGCAATATCGTGGGGTACACCGCTGTTCTTTTGCTCCTTTCGTACGTACGTGGGTAGTTGCAGGATACGTGTGCTCGTCTTTAGGCCGGTCCCAGAGCGGGGGAGGTTTTGCCTTGACTCCGATCCCCTTTTGCCTCCCCCTTCGCTAGCCTGGGTACCGTTTCGTTTCAGGGAATCGGAATTGGCACACGTAGTCGAAGACTTTCATCTCACAGAGTGGGATCCCTTTCCAATGAGGCGAATTCGCCAGTGAATTGGTTAGTGGCCTGGTCTAGATGTTCTATTGAACATTAGACCCACAGAGTCGTGCGATCGCACTATGTAGCTGTTATCCAGCTCCTCTGTAATTAATTAAAAAGTCCCCGCGCCACACGCCGGGCTTTGGCACGCTACACTTGAACACTACGGTACTCGTTCTTGCTCGTTCTCACACGCTCGTTTGCGGCACGATATTTTTGCATTGTACATTGAAGGAACGGGGATTTGAACATTTTTAACCGCGACTGACGCGCAGCCCTGGTGCCTGCCAATGGCACGCAACCAGCCGGGTGTACGGTACCTGTCGTACACGCAGTCAAAGCCGGCGTATTCGTTGAAGTGGTTGCCCCAATCGAACCCCCGGGGGCCGTAGAAGCTGTACTCGAAATCGATGAACTGCAGCTCCCCGCCCGCCAGCACGTCCTCGCCGGATCCCGCCGCTGCCGTACTCCCGACCGCTGCCGCCGTACTCGGCACATCGTCCCCATCCTCCCCGCGCGGCTGCTGCCGCTGCTGCTGCTGCCGCGACAACGATGAATCCGCTTGCGCCTGCACGTACGACTGCGCATGTCGTTGTACGACAAGGATGTTGCCGGGCAGCAGATCGTTGTGGCACAGCACCCGAGGTGACCCCACGCGGCCGCACATCTCCCGCAGCGCCGTCAGCTCGGCGCGCATGGCGCCAAAGTCGACCTTGACGTACGCCGCCTGCTTGGCGGCGTCGTGCGGGAACGACAGCGCCGCCGCCATCGCCAACCAACCAAACATCGCCTCCCACTGGGACGAGTACTCAGCGCTCTCCTGACCCTCGCCACCACCACCACCACCACCATCACCATCACCCGGCACAGGCTTGGGCGCGGCTGCGCCGGGGCCGGGTGCCGCGGCGGCGGCGGCGGCTGCCGCCGCTGCCGCGGCGCAGGCGCCTGCGGCGCCGCCGGCGGCGGTGGCGGCGGGTTCCAGTTGGAGGTCGTGGAAGGCGCGCAGGCGGCGGGCGATGTGCGGCACGAACCGTGGGTCGGACATCTCCTCCGGCGTCAGCGTCTTGGCGAACAGGAAGCTCTCAATGCGGCCATTGGCGAACAGCCCGATCACCTGCGCGAGCGCCAGGAGGGCGGGGACTCACCGCGTACTCAAGCCGCCGGAGGTTGTTGCCCCCAGCCTAGGGCGCCAGACCGGGCCCGGCGTCAACGGCAACCACGGCCACAGCAACAGCCGCAGCCCGCTGGGCTGAGTTGGGCAGACGCACCCGCCACCGCAGGCGAGGCGGTCCGCGGCCGGACTGGGCAGGCACAGCCATCCAGGATCGCAAGAGAGGCATGGCTCCTCTCCTCTCCCTTAAGAGGGCAGCCAGCGATCCGTAACTTAGGGGTTGGCGGACAGGCCAGGCCTCGGGCGCAGCAACGGACGGCGGCTGCGATAGCAGCTCCGAAACCCACCCACCGGCGCTCCAAAGCCCGCGGCGTTGAGGCGCAGCAGCAGCCGCCTCTCCGCCTCCCGGTCGATCAAGAGCTCCGTTTTGTCGCCAAACACCTTCAACACGCGCAGCGACCACGACATCAGAACCAACACAGGGGTGGGTGGGCGGGCGGGCGGGTGGGTGTGCGCGAGGCAGCGCTACATTATACTCCTTGCCCAGGGTAAGGCACCGGTCGCATGCCGCACGTCACCACGCCGCCCCGTCCCCCTCCGCCGTCCGCACCCACCGCTCGCTCGCGCGCCCCTGCGGCCCTCCCCTCCCCATCCCTCTCTCCCCCGCCCCTCCCCCACGGCCCACGGCCTTGCCGGCAGAGCCCTCCTCCCTCCTTTCCCTTCCCTCCTTTCCCTTCCCTTCCCTTCCCTTCCCTTACAAGTGGGGCCCCGGATGCACCCCCCGCCGGTCCGCAGTGCGGCCTGACCTGGCCCGCCACCCGGCCCGGCACGCCGAGTGGACCGGCGGTTTGGTGTGGTGTGATGTGGGGCAATCGGGGTGCGCCGCTGCGCTGCGCTGCGCTTCTCTTCGCTTCGCACGCTGTGGCCCCACGCAGAGTGTGTCGCCGTCACACCTTGACAGCGACGGGCTGCAGCGGCGGTGGCGGCTCCACTTTCACCAACAGATTGGAGATGCCGCCGCTGATGCGCGACACCTTCGGGGCGTTGGGGTTCGGGAGGCAACGCAGACGTCACGTTGTGGGTGAGGTGTAGGGTCGAGCGAGGGTGCCGAAGGCGGGTGGTTGTTTTTTGGGTGTTTGTGAGGGAGTGAAATGGGTCTGTCCGCTGCGTCGAGTGGTGCGCGGGAGCATGGAAAGGGGTCTCATTGTGCGGGGCGCTGTCGAGGCTCTGTGGATGCGCTGGGGTGCTGGGGGCGCTGGGCCGAGGGCGCGGGATGCGAAGGGTCCGTTTGGGCTGACGCACGTGGGCAGGACGACCGTCGTGAAGAGTTGATGGTTACCCCACCCGCTCCTTACCTGCATATCCGATATGTGCAGGTCAGCCCATCCCTCCAGCAAGCGCGTGCAGAGCAGCTTGATCTGCCGCTCTGCCTCCTCCTGGCCATCGCTGAAAGTGATGCTCACCGGATCCTCAGGAACGCTCATAGATACAACTATAATAAAGGGCAGTCGATTCGAAAAAAGTTGTTATATTTTATTGGGGTAGCACTTAAGTTCGTAGCATGGTTGGGCAGTTGGAAGCTGGCAAGCTGCCCTTCCCGCGCCGCGCCACGAGGGCCCAACGATGCTGTTCGCAGCCAACTGTCTCTCGATTTGATTCCGACGGCCATTTTTCTAAGTTTTCCTCTGGAGGGTTTAGACACATATCGTCTGGGAATATTGTAGCGTTGACGGGCAACCGCAAGTTGACATCAGGATGGGGCCAGGACTAGGCGTCGTAGTAGCCTTGACGCTGCTCTTGACCGCATCTAGCGCCTTCGGAAATTACTACCCCACCGAGGTGGTAGAGCTCACCGATGCGAATTTCGAGCACGACACGCAAGCCTCGACCGGCCAGACCACGGGCGTCTGGGCAGTGCTCTTCACCGACAGCACCCTCAAGCGCCACGAGCGCGCGGTGCAGGTGGTGGCAGAGCTGGCGCAGGATGACGAAAAGGAGCTGATCTACGCGCAGGCACGTAATCACACACACGACGCCCCTGGCGGGTTATGGCGTCCGCCGTTTCGCATCCCCCCCACCCCCGCGTCCACACACACCCTCCCAGCGTTTCCCAGGCGCGGGCGCTGATACAGTGGGGTGTTGGGTGCCCCAACCGCCCCGGGCAGAGCCCTCACTGCTACTTCGCTGTGCTGCTGCGACCCCCGGTACTACCGACCGCAACACCCGCTGGCCGCGATTCGATGCGATCGCTGGGTCAGCGGCGCTGGTGCCGGCCCCGCCGTTATGGCTAACCAGGCGACGGGCCTTGCGTGCCGTGGTCGCCATCCCTGCAGGTGGACGTGGCCCGCAACATCAGGCTGGCGCGGCGCTTCGGTGACGTGATCTTCCCGCCCTGCATCCTGCTGTTCAGGAGCCAGCAGGTGCCGAGGAGGGAGGGAGGGTCACTTCGGCCGGGACGGGCACGGGAGAAAAGCAATGGGGGGGAGGGAAGAAAGAGAGGGGGGCCAGGGAGGGATCGGGGCCCTCTTCAAAGCAGCCGGGGAAATCGGGGTACTCCGTGAGACAGCGGGTGACCCAAGAGGGGGAATGGGAAGGGGCCTGGCTTCCTTCCACTGCCGCCGCCGGCCTGGTGCCTCAGCGCCAGCGGTGGCGCCCTACGAGAGGAGGTACCGCGGGGCTGCGACGCCGGCGGTACTCAGGTGCTCAGGTGTCAGGCCGGTGTCTTCGTCTAGGAGCACCGACCAGCCGTTCTCCTCACTCACCACGGCGCCGCTCCCTCCCTCCCTCCATCCCTCCATCCATCCATCCCTCGCCCTTGCCGTGCGTGCGACTGCAGATGTACGTCTTTGACCAGTCCTTTGACCGGGAAGACATCGCACAGCAGATACGCGACTTTGTGGCCAGCGGATACGCGCTTGCGGTGAGCAGCAGAAGCAGAAGCTATAGCAGCAGCTGTAACAGAACCTGTAGCAGCCGCTGTGGTTTCCTGCATGGACCGGGTAGTCGGGGTTCGGGCCGCGGGCCGCGGGGCACGTCTAACTCCCCGCACCGCACCCCGCAGAGCCCGCTGGACGTTCCGGAGCCTCGCGACCGTCAGATCAACCTGGTGAGGGCAGGGGCGGGGCGGGGCGGGCGGCGGCCGGGGGGAGGCCCGTTCTTCATCGGGTCATTTCGGTGGGACATTGACCGCGTGAACACCTAGCGTGTGGGCACCCCGAACGCCAGGCCAGGCGAGGCGGACGAGAAGGCGGGCGATACGTGGGGAGGGTGGGGCAGGATGCGGCGAGGGGCATCGACCCTTCCACCGCGCGGAAGAGAGGACAGTGGCCAGAGCTCGCCGCATGTCGCTCCCGCCTGCGGAGGGCCGCCGGGGGTTGCTGGTACCATTTTTTCTGCTGTTGTTACGTTCGAGAGCTCCAGGCTAGAGCCAGCGGGCTGCGCACTGTTGGGGAGACACGACGCCTCGTGGGGAAAGGAAAGCGCGCCCAGACCGGACCAGACCAGACCAGACCAGGCAGTACAATTCACGCCCCGCCCTTCCTCTCCTGCCGCAGGAGGAGCTGAGGGCGGGTACTCAAATGGACTTCAAGACAGTGGGCTTTGCAGTGCTCCTGATCGTGGGGGTGAGTGCGGTGTCACGTAGGGGGCGGAGGAGAAGGAAAGAGGGGCCAGCGGAGGAAGGCGCGGAGGCACGCAGGGCGCCGGGAAATGGCGATTGGGGTTTTGGTTTCTTTGATGTTTGGGGGCTGCGGAAGCTTGTACGTCCACCCAGGCGTCGGATTGAGGCGCTGACCAACAGCAGCACAGCCGAGACAGGCGGAGCGGTGGGGCAGTCGGATTGGGAAAGGGGGCTGGGTCGTTTGGGCGTTACAAACCGGACCGCCGCCGGGGAGGCGGCAGGCCGTACAGGTCGACTGCCGTACAAGGCAAGGGCCTGAGATCAGGGCAGCTGCTGAGGCCCTGGGCACCCGTCCTTCCCCTGAATCCGCCTACCCTCTCCTGAGTGCCGACGCCGACGATGCGCTGGCGCCGCTGCCATCACGCTTCTGCGCGCCTGCAGGGTCTCCTCTTCCAAACGTGGGCGGTCGTGAACAAGGACAAGTTCCGGTCCGAGGCCGGGACGTCAGCGACCAAGAAGGCGAGCGAGAAGGCCGCGCCGGCGGCCGCGGCTGCAGCTACGAAGCCCGCCGCTTCGCCAGGGGGCAGCAAGGGCGGAGCGTCCAAGAAGACGAAAGCATCGTGATGCGTGTGGGCGCGTTGGCGGTAACCCGCACCTTTGCAAAAGGTTGGGGGGTGGAGGATTGTGGGCTTTAGGACGGGGGCGCGACCCATGAGTCGGCGCGGGCTGTATCGTGTGCGCCCATCCATGTAAGGAGAAGCGCCTGGTAAACTGCTCCCGGGTGGGCCGCATTAGGGGGTGAACGGGTGATGCTCTCGCCGCACCGATTTACCGCGCGGCGTCCCTTGCATGGCAGTGAGGAGCCCCTGTGTGCCTGGTTAAGGAGCCGACTGGCCGACTGGCCGTTCACTGCTGTTTTTACAAGGTGTGGAGCTGTCTTGAGGGAGCGTCGAACCAAACCAGACCAGTCCGCTGACGGGCCCCTTGCTCGCCAGCGTCTTGCCGCGGGTCGGGCCACGGCCCTTGACGGGCGCCGTCGGCGTCCAGGTGTCATTACGTACGGCAGTGGTGCGGAGGTGGGGTCTGGACGATGGTATACACGATGGATGGTGGGAAGAAGGATCTGCTGTCGCTGCCGAAGGCGCGGCTGCGCCCTCGCACGAAGGGACGAGACCCACTGGGTACCATTTCGCGTGGACGGGACTGGACCCATTCGAGTACAGTGCAAAGTCCTCCAATCCGCGGCAACGATGTGCTGGCTTCGCCCGCCAGCAGAGGCCGGGTTGTGCCCGCCCTTGACGTCCACCTCCCCCGGCCTGGACGCATGCATACCTTCCGCGCGTCGAGGGGTGAGCAATATATAGCAACTAGTCACACACCAACCTTGTCAACCAATAAAAATGCAAGCGACTTGCCTACATTCTTCACGCCACATAAAATTAAAGCCGCCCCGGCGGGACGCCGTACCAACGCCACCCAACATTGTACCGCGTCGTACACGGCCGCTATCCACGACCAGCACGGTTGGGCACGTGAAACTACAATACAGCTGAACGCGGGTATTCGACCTTTCCTTGCATAACTTCATAGGCTGTAACGGGGGAGAGGAGCCCGCTGTAACGGGGCAGAGAACGCCCGACACCACAACACCGCAGGTTCATCAGGGAGGGTGGGGGTGCCAGCTGGAACGGCGCCGCGCAGGACAACGGTCGCATGCTTGCAAGACACTCTCGGCGGCCATGGTATTCCAGCACCGCCCTCGTGCCGTGGTCACAAGAAGACCTTCGCAGCCCGCATTGCCCGCTAGTGCCCCGCAAAGGAAAGCGCGACTCCCTAGTCATCGCGGCCTGACCCGGCTACCCAACAAGCATGTACTGATGTACAGGACCCCAATAACCAGCACAAGCAGAGGCCCATGGGGAGGACGCACCAGGCAGCACCAGAATCAAGCGGCGGTTTCTCGCAAGCACATCACCTCGCCACACACCCACACCCACATGTCAGACACCCGCCGCTGAAAACCTGACCTGCCGCATGCTCACCGCGCTCGGTTCGCACAGCTGCAGGCAACAGAGCCTTCCCTCCCCTCCTCTCATCTGCGAAACATCATCCGAGATCCAACCCATCCCACCACCCTCCCACATGCCCTGGCAGGCCCCACCGCCGCGCCGTCCGCCGGTGCAGGCGCACACTCGCGCACACTGCGGGACCCTCGCCATCGCCAACAACGCCCGGCGCCGCCACACCTGCCGTCCGCTCCCGCTCCCGCTCACGCGCTAACCTCCGTCCCCGGCACCGTCGACGTCCCCGGCACCGTCGGCGTCGCCGGCACCGTCAGCGTCGCCGGCACCGGCCCTGCTGGGGTCTCCTGCAGGTACTCCTTGAGCGCCGCACTGACCGCCTTGGCTGCGGCCTCGTCCGAGCGCGACCGCAGCACATCCAGCAGCCGCCGGTAGGCCACCACCACGCCCTTGTCGCCCGCCGGCCGCTTGGCGCGGAAGAGCTCCACCAGGCGGTCCAACAGAGCCGCGTCGGCGCCCTCAGGGGCAAGCTCCTCGACCATCTGCGGATGGCGAAAGGGGACGGGTGCGAGGGGTACTTAATGAAGATGCGAAGCGGCCGAGGGCCCTCCCCGCCCGCCCTCCTGTCGTTCCGCCTGCGCACCTCCGCTGCAAAGTAGGTGGACAGCGCGAACACGTCGGCGTTGGCGAAGATGTCCAGGATGAGCGGCTTGCCGTTGGGCATGCGCAGCGCCAGATGGCAGATGCGGGCCAGCCACTTCTTGCGGACGGGCCTGCGCCATGGCGGGCGGACAGCGGCGACGACCGAGTGGAGTGAACAGCAGCGACCGAGACTACCGTTTAGACACTGCTGCCGCTGCCGCTTCCACTGGGGAGCACCGCTTGTGTCGGGGCGCTGCAACGGTCCAGCAGGCAGCCGCCTTCTGTTCGTCATCCGCAGTGCCCCAACTACGGCTGCCCCCGGGAGCAACAAGTCACTAGCTCATTACGTACTCGTCCAAAGGTTCGGGGTGCCATGCTAGACCGAATGGGCTTGCGTGGGGCATGGAGGGACGCGGCACGCTGCTGCGGCAGGGGTATGCAGGCCGCGGGTCCTTGGACGCAGACAAATGGACGGGGGATGACACACCGGCAGCGTTTGCCCTCTGACGGTTCAGGTACTGGGGCCCCCCACGCAATCCCTCATGTTCGCGCTGAAAGCGCACCAGTCAAGCTCCAGTGCACCCGGAAAGGCCCGTTTCGTAGCAACGTGCTTGGCAATCAGCGCAAGCACACGCTGAGCATTCTCCAGCGAGCGGATGCTCTCGACCTGCACCCTCGCAGCGCAGCATCGGTCAGCCCCGAAACGCTGTTTGGCTATACGCAGTCTCAATAGAAGGATGTGTAGTGACGGAAACGTGCACACGCTGCTTACCAGGACACGGCCATCCCCTTTGGGCAACGTTCCGTTCGTAGCAATTCTTTCTTGCATAGCCAGATATACATCGCCAAAAGGGACGCGCTCTACCTCCCTTTTCACAGCGTGGCAGGGTGGTATCCGCTGAGGGAGAAATCGACCTCCGACCGCGGAGTTGCGTGAACACACGCGAACATGGCTGTTGCAAGATCGTTGAAGCAATTTATTCATTTCCAAGATGAATTTCTGAAAGGAAAGAGGGTTCGGAAAAGGCCCTAGGTTTGGGTGGCGGACGAGTGGACCAGGCTGGGACCAGGTGCACAGTGGGCGGAAGCGTCTATATTTCGACTGTTATGATTTCAACTCTCCCATGACTGTCAACTTGGTCTCTGAATAAGTAATTTACGGCATCCGAGAAGCGAGAACCCACTTGGAATCGGTTGGTCGTACGCTGCCTTGACCACTTCGGCTTTGGTTCGGCTTCTTAAAACTGGGTGCAACACTGCAGGAACACACCGCTCGGCTCTTGTAACCATCGCATCCCAGTGTGATTAAATGTTGGACTGAGACTGGTATCGCACTCGTCTCCTGTCCCGACCCGTGTGCAGCTCACAAAGGTGCGAAGGGCTCTTCAGCAAACGGCATACGGTATGCGCTGATGCATATAATTGCACTTGCTCTCCTCTCAGGATTCCATCGGAACCGCAAAGCGACCCTTGGGTCGTCTGCTAGGAAGGTATTGCCGAATACGTCCAAGGCGGAACCTGGGGTGCCTGCAAAAGGCTACTGGTGCTATTTGCTGCTGACAATGTCGGCATCGAATAGCTTTTCGGGGGAGCCTGATTGGGTTGTCTCGTTCGTTTTGTCTTAAGGCTGCGATGTCATGTACTGTAGGTAGGCGCAGACAGCACATGCTACACGCGTGCACGGCTGGCTGTGGGATTAATAAAAACGATACCGCAGCGGAGGGACGTAGGGGACCGAGGGCTGTGGGGCTAGCCGGATGGTAAACCCTTGATACTACTCATAGGGGAACACGGCCCTCCACAACTGCAACTTGGGCTCACCCGGTGGCAACAAGTCGTGCAGCATACATGCATGTGGTGCCCAGTGGCGCCGATAGAGTGTGCAGGGGCGACGCCAGGATACCGGGCATCAACTGGTTGGAGTCTGGTAACTGGACCAAATAGATAAAGCGGAAGCATTTGTGAGCCTTAATGGTGTTGGGGATTGCGCTCAGGCACTCAGTTCCAGGGGCTGCAAGACTGCCAGCACACTGAAATATCGGGTGGCCTTTGTAGCCCCACAGGTCATGCACGTGGCTCTACACTGTTCCCCTCTCCATCTTGTTCGCCTGCAGATTGCACACTGGAACCTGCCGGTCAGGCACCATGAGGTTTAGGAAAGGCCGGAGGAATTCAAGTGCAGGCTTTGGCAGGATAATGGTGCGGATGGTTGGCCGTCTGGAAGGGCGGAGGCTCACTACGGAAGGGCTGCGGAGAGTCCACAGGTCAGGATGACGGCGTTCGGTACCATAAACCGAAAGGGAGCCAGTGCACAATGAGTTCATGTTGAATCTTGCGGGTATGGATGGGGAAACCTCTGCGTGCAACTGTACGGACCAATTTTTCGCGGTTGCCAAGTTCCCAGCACCGAAACCATGGGATCTTGGCCTACTCATACCTGCTTACTCTGCCATGAATAAGCGAGACTTGTCCATCTAGCTCTGTCGCGATCTTTCTGTGCTGAGCTGCCGACTCCGTGTTTCGTTGCAAAGTTCAGTTTCAGGACGCACCTTTCACGCTTCGTCGCTGGTATTACCGGAAGTATTCAGACACGATATTAAAACAGATTATATACTGCTGCATACCGGTATCGATTGCTCTAGTGGGCGGAGCTTACCAATTTGCTTGCATGGGTCCCCGCGCGTGTTAAAGTTAGGAACTCACATTTACGCACATGTAGTAAGCTTATATTGATATAGGACTACGAAGAGCGTTTGACCGCTGTTCCGGACGAGCGGCAACCGCTCCGTCGCCGACAGCTCAGCCTCCCAGCTGCTCATACATCTTGGACATTCCCAAAGGGAGAAATGGTCTTCCATAGCGCTTGTTGGACCCATCCTTGCGGTTCCGTGTGGATGAAGGGGGCTTCCCCTCGGGGTTCATCCGGCGTCTCTGACTGGCCAGGGATGGCGCTGCGACGACCGCACCAACTTGGCAGCGGCCCTCATGACCGGCACCAGCAGGCTGCTGCCCCTTGTCGCCTGTGCCATCAGACCCGCGGAACGGGACTACGCGCCACAGCGGGCCACAGGGCTGTCGGCCGCAGCGCGCGGAGCCGCAGCAGCAGCGGCGGCGGCGCAGCGCAGGACATGTCTTGGAGAGTAGTTGAAAGCGCAGCGTTGGGTCGAGGGCGGGCCGAGTTCTACAGCCCGGGCAGCGGGGCAGACTCGGCCGTCGGCGGTGGAGACGGCGACGCCTGGGATGCCGGTGATGCGGACGAGCTGGAAGTCGACGAGGAGGAGGACGCTGATGGCGCGGAGGAGGGCGACGAGGGGGAGGAAGGAGAGGAGGAAGAGGACGATGCCGGCGCCCTCGCGCGCTCTGTTGTGCAGGTACCGCGCCCTGGGCGAGCTGGCACGTTGCGTCGGCGCACGCCGCGGCTGGCTAGGGTCTGGAAGTGGAGGCACGCGCGGGTTTTGACCTCCCTTGGCACTCCGTGTGCCTTGCGGATTGAGGGGGGTGGGTGGGTGGACACTGGGCAGTGCCCCCCGGCGCGGCCGCGTAGCCCACTGCGGGCACACACAGCGGGGTTCATCGAGTGTCGCCCGACGCCGTTCCGCGTCGACGCCATTTCCGCACCCGCTACAGGGCACTGGGAGCCGCATTGCCGCCCGCTTGAGCATTCCCCCATGTGCGGGGTGCGGCCCGTCACCACCCCCAGTTTTGCGCCACCCCCGCCCCCGCCATTGCGCCCCCCCCAGGTGCGGACGCTGCATCGCGTGCCCAACTTCAGCAGGCCGTGGGAGGAGGGCCACGACGCCGAGTCCAGCTCCAGCGGCTTCGTGGTGGCGGCGGCGGTGGTTCCGGAGCCGGGCGCCCCGCCGCGGCGGCAGCTGCTCCTCATGACCACCGCCGGCGCGGTGGAGCACGCGCGCAAGGTGCGCCGGGGAAGGGAAGGAGAGGGGAGGAAGGGAAGAAGAGGAGAGGAGAAGGCGGGGCCGGGGTCCCTGGAGCCTGAGTGGGGATCTGGGGCCCTCTCAAGTCCCTCCCTCCCCGAGGGGGACATCGGTAATCGGAACCACCCCTTCCCGACTGGCTTCCGGAGTGGGGCCCGGGGGAACTCAGCTGGAGGTGGAGGTGGAGAAGCGCACGCTCCGCCACGTGACCCCGCGTTCACCCGCCTCCGCTGCTGCCTTCTTCCTCTTCTTCTGTCCTCGTAAAGTACGACATCGTCTCTTGCCCGTCGCCCACCGGCCCAGTGCACTTGCCAGGTCACTCGCCTCGCCTGTGGCCTCCCCTCCCCTCGCATTTGGGCCTCATGCCCCCCCTCGTGTAACGTTGTCTCGTGTCCGTCTCCATTCCACGACCCACTCAGGTGGAGGTCTGCCGCGCCGCGGACGACGCCACGCCGTACACCGCCTCCGTCGCGGCGGTCTGTCTGGACCTGGACGTCGCGCTGCTTCGGGTGGATGAGCCGGGATTCTGGGGACTGCCCGATAGCGACGAAGGTGGCGGAGGTGGCGGCGGCCGCCGGCACAGCCGGGGCCGGGGCCGCCGGGCGCCCGCTGGTGGGCCTTCTGAGGGCGCTGTCGCCGGTGGCGGGTCGGGGCTGGTGCCGCTGCAGCTGGACCGGGGGCTGCCGCACCTGAGGAAGCCCGTCGTGATGGCAGGTGGGTCAGGCGGCGGCAGGTGGGTTACGGCCAGGGGTCTCCAGGGAGACACGGAAGGAGTTGGCGCGGCGGCATTCCTACTCCCTCTCTACCTCTCCCTCTCTACCTCTACTTCTGTGCGCACGGGAGGAGAGCTTGCGTGCTGCCTTTCTTCAAGTCGGTCAGCTCCTGTTTACTATGGGGGCTATGTCGGGGCTGCACTTGCTTCCCACCCCTTCCCACCCCTTCCCACCCCTTCCCACCCCTTCCCACCCCTTCCCACCCCTTCCCACCCCTTCCCACCCCTTCCCACGCCCTCCCACCCCCTCCCACCCTGCATCGCCCTCGCCCCCAACCCCACCCAGGCTTCCCTCTGGGCGGTGGCAGCCTGTGCGTCACCAGCGGGGTGGTCTCCCGCATTGAGGTGATCGAGTACTCGCACGCCGGCAGGGCGCTGCTGGCACTGCAGGTGGGGGCAGGCGCGGAGGAGGAGGGCAGGGACAGAGGCGACAGGCGAGGGAGGAGGAGGCAGGGTGGGTAGGAGGATGGTGGCATGGGCACACCTGTCGCGCGTGCACACACCTCTCTCAGACTCTCACGCGTCCGCTTCTCTCCTCCCACCTGCCCCTCTCCTTCACCCTCCCCCAGGTGGATGCACCGCTGAACAACGGCGGCTGGGGCGGCCCCGCGCTGTGCCCCTCCAGCGGTCGCTGCGTGGGCATGGCCTTTCAGAAGTTCGCCAGCCAGACCTGGATGGAGAGGTGGGGGCCGGTGGGGACCAGTGGGGGCCGGTGGGGAAGAATAATGAGGAGGGAGATGCGGTGCCGCAGCGAAGGGACGCAGACGGCGTTAGCGAGCGGACCCGGGGGCGGTTGGGGGATACCGGTAGTGGTTGGGGCACCGGCACTGCAGCGGTGGACCGGAGGCGACGTTGGCGGGCCGGGGGAACAGGGGTTCGAAAGCGGAAACGGGGGGAGCGAGGGGGTAAACTACGGAGAAAGCTTGACGTGCACCTTCCCGCTCCGCTGGGGGAAAAGGTTTAGGGCAGCTGGGGCGGCCAGCCGCTTCGTGGTTCGTGGTTGGGAGGAACGTCGGGGATCAGCGGGTCCTGAGTCGCTCTTGCGGTTCCGGGACACTGGTGGAGAGAAGACAGGCTACGCATCGCATCCGCATCCGCAGAGGGGTAATATTGCAACGAACCAATCCGGGCGGTCCCACGGCCACCTCGACGCTTCCCGCGCGCCTGCAGGTACGACGACGCCGCGGCGGAGGTGTACGGCGGTGAAGGAGACGAGGACGATGGGGGCGGCGGCGGCGGCGACGAGGGCGACGACGGCGACGACGGCGGCGGCGGCGGCGGTCACGGGCAGGTTAGGCCCGGGGCTCTCTGAATACATCTGTGCGCGTTGACGGCCGCAGGGGCGGGCGGACGGACGGGCAGGCGGGCGGGTGCGCAGCGCATGGCCCCTCCGCCGTTGCCGGCCCAAACCCAAACGACCCTCGCAACGTGCGTCCCGTACAGGATTACGACGAGGACGCCGAGAATATCGGCTACCTGGTGCCGGCGCAGCTGCTACAGCTGGTGCTCGACGACTACAGCCGAGCCATGTCACACCAGCAAGCCTCCACATCCGCGCCCGGCGCCACGCCCGCTGCCGCCGGCAGGGGGGCGAGGCGCGGCAGTGCCGGCGCGCGCGCTTCGCGCGCCGGCAGCGGCGGTGGCTCCGCCACCGCTGGCGCGTCGTCGTCGTCGTCGGAGACCCGCGGGTCGGCGCCGGTGTATCTGGACGGTCGGCCGCGGCTGGGGCTGCGGTACCAGCGGCTGGAGTCGCCGGTGCTGCGGCGGTCGCTGGGGATGGCGGCGGGGGAGTCGGGGGTGCTGGTGACGGGGGTGGACCCCACTGGCTCGGCTGCGAGGCTGGTGCAGGTACGTGCAGGAGGCGAGGCGCAATCGGAGGGGAGGCAAGGGGGGGGGGGGTAAATTGGGGCCATTGGGATGTGCGAGTGGGAGGACCGTCACGTAGGCGGGGCCTTTGCGTGTTGTGGCTGGGCGACGAGGTCGGTTACCTGGCTGCTTACTGCTCGTTCTTTCTTTCCTTCCCCTTTCCCCCCCCCCTGTGCCCGCAGGTGCACGACGTCTTGCTGGCGGTGGGGGGCCGGCAGGTGGGCGGTTGGGACCGGGGCACTGCATGGGGGGGGGGGCACTGCGTGCGGGCGCTTGGGAGTTGGGACCCTCCGAAAGGGACGTGGGTGTGGGGGCCATGGCCGGCGGGGCGTTGTCGCCTGCGCCACTGCCAGCCAATTCCGGCCAGCCTGCCAACCACGTGCCGTTCACCGGGTGGTGGTGGTGGTGGTGGTGCTGCAGGTCTCCAACGACGGGACGACGGTGCTGCGGCCGGGCCAACGGGTGCTGTTCGGCCACTGGTCGGCGGTGGCCAATGTGGGGGACCCGCTCACGATCACGGTGAGAGGGAGGGAGGGAGGGAGGGAGCACACCCGGGAGAGGAACCCGCCAAGCCAGCCGGCGAGCGGGGCAGGCAGCGGGGGCTGATGCTGCACACGTCACCACCGCCCGGGTGGGGCCCAGGGTGATGCGCACCCGCCTCCCCTGGCCCGAGTACCCGAGTACCTTGCACCGCACATATACACTACATACACACGCCTCACGCCGGCTGCCCCCCTGCTGGTCCCGCAGGTGCTCCGAGGGGGGACACGGCTGGAGCTGAGCCTCAGGTGGGGCTGGGGAGGGGGGGTAAGGGGAGGGCAGGGGAGGGGAGGGCAGGGGGGGAAGGGGGGGGAGGGCGGTCCTGCCGGCGGCCGCGACGCTGTGCCCGACCACGCGCCTGCGCTGGCTTGGGCGGGCGTCCCGGCATGGACGAAGCGGCGTCGGTCGCAATCCTTCGAGTTCCAGATGACGGTATGGCTGTGTGCCTCTGCACAGCGAGGCTCCCGCGGATCACTGACCCGTGGGCCACATGCTCTGCCTGCCTCCCCACCTCCCACAACAGCAACGACGCTCGGGGTCGTTGCAACTGCATCCCCTGACGAGCGAGTCGTAGTCGTACCCCGGGGGGGGGGGTAAAAAGTGATACCGCAGCGGAGACGGAGACGGGGGGGGGAAAGTACCCAATGTCGAAAGAATCCCAGCAGGGCCCTGCCCGATAGTCTTCGCTTCTCTCTCGTCCCTGCCCGTTGATCTCCCGACCCCTGCCCTCCCGACCCCTCCCCTCAGGCTCCGTGGCGCCGGCGAGCCCTTCCTGCCCGTGTCCCTGGGTCCGGGGCGGCGACCTCAGTTCCTGGTGGTGGGGCCGCTGGTGTTTGCGGCCTTCTCATTGCCCTACTGGTGAGTTTGAAGAAAACACCACCACCACACGGTGTGCGGCCCATACACCCGCCCGTCCGCCCTGTCCTCCGTCCGCTGCGCTGCGTTCATCCGATGCTTCCTGCTGCGCTGCGCTGCGCTTGCATAACGTGTCTCACCGCGACATGTTTGTATCACGTTCTCACCGCGGCGTGTTGTGCTGTGCTGTGCTGTGCCGTGCTGCGCTCTGGGTTGCTGGCGGCGGCTACGCAGGTTCGAGCTGATGGCGGCTCAGCAGCAGGCGGGGTCGAACCGGGCAGCGAGGCGGCGGCTGTCTTCGGGGCTGGTGCCGGTGCTGGCAGCGCTGGAGTGGGGGCTGCCGGCGGAAGGTGGGGGGCACCGCGGATCGGGACCCTGGAAGAGCCCTCCCTTGACCGGCGTCGTCCTCCCTTCCCGCCCATTCTCCGTCAATAGTCTGTTTGGGTTGGTCCAGCTGCGGCGACGAGGCGGTCGCAGCTCCTCCAATGGTGACTCGGTAAAGTGACGTGGGCACGTTTGGGCGAGTGCTGTTCTCGGGTCCGTTCCCCCCCCCACGTCGCGTCGCCGCGCTGTGTTCAATCGCCGCGCTGCGGTTCTGTTACCGTTACCGGTACTCGCCCATTACACCCACCCACCCACCCGTCCCGTCACGCTCCTCCTCCTCCTCCTCCTTTTTCCCACAACTGCAGATGACGGTGAGGAGGTGGTGCTGCTGACCGAGGTGCTCGAGTGCGGATCCGGAGGGGCGGACGAGGGCGAGGGAGAGGGCGGCCAGGAGGAGGAGGAGGAGGGTGAGGACGACGATGAGGTCAGCGCCTCCCCTGATGGGGTGCCGGTGGCCTCCGAGGCTGCCGCCTGGTCGCAGCTGCTGCAGTCCCCCGGCCGCCTGGCGACGGTGAACGGGCAGCAGGTGCGGAACCTGGCTCAGCTGGCGGCGGCGGTGGTGCGGGCGTCGACCTCCGCGTCGGCGTCGGCGGCTGACGGCAGTGAGCAGCAGGTGGGTGGCTTGGTGTGTGTGTGTGGGCGTGTGTGTATGTGTGTGTGCGGGCTTTTACGTGGGTCATGTTTCCATACACGGTCGCGATTGGCGGTCGTGGATAAGCGGACGTCGTTGCCGTTGCGTTACATGGTTTTGTTCTATCGCACCAGTCCCTCAACCCTCGGCCGGATCATCGCGACAACGGATCGGCACCGTCGCAACACCCAACGGCTCTCGTGTGCCCCGCCTCCTCTATACCCTCCTCTTGACCTACCGTATCCCCTGATGGATGACCCCCTGCTTGCTCCCAGCCGCATCACTTTCTTCGCCTGGGCTTGGAGCCCAGCGGAAGGGGCGCTCCGGGCAGCAGCAGCAGCAGCAGCGACGGCGGCAGCAGCAGCAGCAGCGGTCCGGGCGTCACGGTGGCTGGGCGGCTGGTGGTGTTGGACGCCTCCAGTCTGGCAGCGGACACGAAGGCGGTGCTGAGACACCACTCCATGGCGGCGGCGATGTCGGCGGACTTGCGCAGGTGGGTACGCAGCGGGGGGTGGGACGGCTTGGGACTGGGTTTGGGTGGGGTGGGGTGGAGTGGGGTGCTGTTTGCTACCACACGTGGCTAGGGCGCTACAACGAAGCTCCTCCTGAGTCCTGATCCCACCGACGATCCCGCAGGCGGCTCGCGACAAATTGGCCCTTCGAGGCCAGCCATCAGGCCCACGGCGCATCGCGGCAGCGGCGGCAGCAGGGCCGGAGGGTGGCGCTGTCGGGCCGTCGGTAGCGGCACTCGAAGCGGCAGGCGGCAGGTGGCCGGGGACGGCGGCTGCCTGCTGCCTGGCCGCAGGTCAGGCGGGCCGGGAGTGGGTGGGTGAAGGCGCGCACGAAGCGCGCGTGCGAGGGCACGGGGCGAATGTGCGGCGGCTGCGCTGGTGCGGTGCGGTGCGGCGGCGCCCGTCCCCCGGATGGTGCGCTGCGGTCTTTTGAGGGGCCCGGTTGGTCGGGACAAGGACGTACGAGAAAACGGAAAAGGGCTGACGACGGGTTCGGGTGCAGCGTTCGGCTACGTGCCAGATATGTGTAACCTGGAATGCGCGCGTGTGGATACCGAGCTCGACGGGTCGGCTGGGTCCGGCGCTGTTGGATGTCGTATTCTCCGCGATGGAATACGACAGTACGGCAATGTGCGTGCGCTCCTCAGCCGAGGGTCTCGGTGCATGATGAAGACCTGTGACACGGAGGTGGAGGTGGTGGTGGTGCGTGGTGGAGGTGGAGGTGAAGTGTACATCCCTGATTCCTCGGGTCTGGGCACAGGGCCCGGACCAGTTGGGACCCAGGCCAAGAAACATACGCTCAAGCGCAAGTGGACCAGTGCAAAGAGATCAACAACGGACCAGATGGCAAGAGGAAATTGTGATGGCGAGCCGCGCTTGACAAACAGGGTATAAATGCGTGGCAAATTATGCACACTTAGCCTGATCTCAGCAACAATCAGCCAAACACGACAGCAATTAGTAAGCCAAGCGCTCATTAGTAAGCTTGCTGCAGCTTGCTGTTTCCTTCAATCGCGCAAAGAAGTGACATAAGCGGGTTAATAGGTGTGGTGACTTTAAAAGGCAGGTCTGCTGCTATTCTGCTTACTCTGTCACCTACATCTGTCCCCACATTGCTTGACGCAGCCGTGTTTGCCGACAAATCAGATGGGCAAGGGTTAGTCTATGGCCATTCATAAAGTATAACGGCTTACCTGCCTGAATGCAATCAAGGAAAGTCCTATTCAAGCTATACAGGATCTAAAACCAACGTCAACGAAAATTCTACCTAAGATCGACTATATGCAAAGCGTACAGCAAGTTCTTGCGCTCCATCATCGTGAGCACGCGCACATCATAAAGGAGCAAGCCCTGGTACACTGGTACACTTCTGCCAGGAAAGCACATAAGAGTTAAGAAGTAGGGCGGGCGAGAAGGCGAGCCGTCGCCAACACGGTATATTATTCTTCCTTAATGCAAAGACTTATCACAGTATTGCAAAAATGAGCTCAGGTATAGCGAGGCATCGGCACGTTGATCGGATGGCGCTCCGCTCCGCTGCCGAACTGCCCTTTTGCGCTCGGGCTGAGATGTGTTAATCTGCGATGCCTAAACAGGCAGTCTGCAGGGACTCGAGGGTTGCCTCTCCTGCCCTGTCGTACGCCTGTCCGGTGTCCTACACCTGACGGCGGGTGGTAAGCACCAGCTACAGGGCGTCACGTGCCCGCCCGCACGTATTCGGCTCCCAACGACCTAACGGCCGGCCTTTCATAAATCATAAACCCAGGCTGCAAAGCGCGATAACCTACGGTATCTCGCCAATCCATAATAACGCTTCAGTGATCTTGCTCCGCACCTGGCAAATTTGGCAGGGAAACATGGCT
Organism: Pleodorina starrii; assembly: GCA_030267565.1. Lineage (NCBI taxonomy): Eukaryota > Viridiplantae > Chlorophyta > Chlorophyceae > Chlamydomonadales > Volvocaceae > Pleodorina > Pleodorina starrii. Next base: position 1,195,243 of record BRXU01000015.1, read on the forward strand.
AGCGACGGCAATTGCATCGCCATCCTTCAGACCGGCCTAAATAAGGGCCGGAGGTGCTCCAAGCCCGCAAAGTACGGCGCCCCCGGCGGCGCGCTGATCTACTGCGGCATCCACAAGGACTACGCGTGCGCTGCTTCCACGTCCCAAACGCAGCCTGCCCGGCCTGCCAGCTCGAGCCGCCCCCGCCAATCGTGCTCCGAAGACGACACGGCGGCCTCATCTGGGGGCGCCGCCGCTCCGTCTCGCCCCACACCTGCCCGCGCCCCGCCGTCACCCGGGTCGCAGGGCACTGCCCCCACGACCGACGAGCAGGAGCTGGATGACCTCGTCAAGGCGATGAGGATCAAGCTCAGCAAGTAGGTACCGTATCGTATCCACACTGTAGCGCGCGCAAACGACTGCATTGAAAGGCTTAATCAGGCTTAAACTGAATCTGGAACGGCGCACGTGTCCCGCTGCAGGATGAATCTGACCTCCGTCACCGTCACCGTGTGAGGCGCTCATTCGCTGGCGCAGCGAACAACGCGATGCGAGCTCTTTGGAGGTGCAGCAGCAGTCGCCGTCCGTTGGCAAAGGGTGTGCTCGATGGTGCTGCCGTGATTACAAGATTTTAAGGGATTTTGAGGAGACGCGAGGCAACGCTTTGTGTTATGATACGATTGAAGTTGATATCCGTAGCTGTGCCAGGGTAGCGTGCAGACGCAAAGGACGTCCAGTTGCGTGCGGATGCCCCGTCATGCCCTTCAGGCGCATAGCCGGCGATAGTAAGGGCTAATTATGATAACGGAGCTATGCTCTGCCCGGTGTTGGGCTCTGGGCTGACGCTCGCTCGAGGGACGCGTGCGGACGGTATGGATAATGTGCGGCCGTCCCAGGCAGGCGCATCGGGCACGCACATGTCGCATTGCGTGCAGTAGCTCGATCGGCACGTCGCGGTGCGCATTGGACCCTGATGGTGCCCCACGCAACCTGATGACCAGGCATTGTGAATTTGTGGTATATGTATGGTACAGCCGCGCTGCCGATTCCTCAGCTTGCATCCCTTCTGGCAAGCTGTGCGAGTGAGCGCGAGAGAGAAAGTGGGAGAGAGGGGCAACCGTATCGTATTTTTTTGCCAGGGCTCGCCGCCGTGGCGGTGCCGTCGCCCACAGGGGCAGGCCGGTGGCAACTGGCAAGCCTACCGTCAGCGAGGGTAGCGCTGCGTGGCGGAGGATGTGAAGCGTGACTGCGGACAGTTGACGCTGCGCATATGCTGCGGTGCGGGTGACGCTCGTCCTGGCGCGCAGCCGGCCCGCCGAACTGTGCGTCGTCGAGCGACCCGCGGGTCTGTGCAGGCGCCGGTTTGTTTCTGTCGGAAGTTTGGATCCGCTGCCCATTTCGCCAGCGACTTTTCCAAAACGGGATATTTCGGAGGATTGTTTCGCAGACCTGCCTTGTAATCCGCAATGCAGGCCGCGCAAGCGATTGATGGTGGCAAGCGAGTATTTCGTTTTTTCCGTTGGGCTCTGACTGACTGACTCCCCGGTGACGCAAGCCCCGAAACGACCCGCATCCACGTGGCTGGCCTGCTACGAGCCCAAGTACAGAAGCGATGTGGGAAAGGTCTTGGCCTTCCACAAATAGTCTGTTTGCGAATCTTTCTGATCACAGTACGCTCTGTCCACATTCTTGTTTCAACGTCCATAAACAGCAAACAGGCTAACGGGACCAGCAAAACAAAATACCGGAGTAGTAAAAAGTTGCCTTACACGAACAAAAAGTAGATCTTTCAGCAGGAGGTGTGTGTGATTGTGTGTCTCCCCTCTCCAAACCAGCTGTTGGCAAGCGGTCGATGGAGGGCGACAGCGGCAGCGGCCCCTCGTTCGACGACATTGGTCGAGCCCGCCGGAGTCTCCAGGAGGCGGAGGCCATTGCCCGCAAGGCCAAGGTCCTGCCAGGTGTGAGGGAGGCGCGGGCACTCGGGGCTGCAGCCGGCAGAGCCGCCATGGGGACGGGTGTATGGCCGCGCAAGCATCCCCTGGCGCAGCGGCGCATGAGCCGGGGGCGCGTAGCGACCGTAGGGATACCGTAGGATACCGTAGGAATGCGGCTTTTTCAAGACGGCGGCGCTGCGACATGACGCTGGAGCCAAGAGGTTGCCGGGACGGTGACCAGGACGCGCGCCGCGCGGCTTAGTTCCATTCAGTTCACTTTCCGCGGTTTCCGCGGTTTCCGCGGCTCCTGAAGGCTCGGCAGCAATGCCTCGGCGGTCCGATTGCCAGGTTGTAGCATTGCGCATTTCCCTGTTTTCGCTCTGTGAGGAAATGCGAATCCGGAATGGCGGCCGCTGCTTTGAGGTCACCCGGTGACAGCGCCGCATGCGCCGGCTTTCGAGTGCCCGGACCCGACGCGCGGCAGCGCTCTCGCTCCCGGCGGCGCGGTCCCCTCCTGCGCCGTTGATGGGCCTGGCTCGTCTGCGCGCGCACGGCTCCGCCTTTGGGGAGACCTATATCATGAGACATCGTTCATCGCCTTTCGCTCATTATTGCGTTGCCCTCTCCATGTGCCCGCTCTTACGGAATGCAGGCGACCCGGCGCGCAGCGATGTGGACCGGCTCGAGTCCGACCAGCAGCAGCAAGTGGACGCGGCTCTGCAGCACGCGCAGGGCGTCGGCCGGGAGCTGAGGACCAAGGCGATGCTGAGAGACCCACGGGTCGGTGATGATGACGATGCAGGCGCTGACCAGGGCGGCCACGAGCGAGCCGGCGGCGGCCAAGGGCTTCTGTCGACGGTACGTTTCTAATTTTTGAGTTTTTGCAAATTATTCGCAACAGTTTTGACAATGATGCGTGATGTGTAGCAGAGGCGCGTTACACGTTTGTAGTTTTGTTTGAATAAATTTGCTCGCGCGCTTCCGCCGCACATCTACGGAGCACCGCGGAGCACCGCGCGTCTGCGTGCAAGCTCTGCCTGCCCCTTTCATGTGCTTGCTGGACCCACCCACATGTCGTACTCGTGTACTGCTCCGTATTCCTGAACGTCCGCTCCGTGGCACCCCTCACATATCGTCCGTTACTGGTCAGGCCGCCCACGTCGTTTCGGCCGTCGTCGGCAACTTCTCCGAGTCGCTAAAGGTAAGGGAAGCGGATGGGCTGGGAGGGTGGAGGTGGCGTGTCGGTGGGCAGCGCATTCAGCGGCATTGTCCGATTCCCTTTAGATGGGCAGGTGGGCGAGTTGGTGGGCGGCATGACTGCGCAAACCAGGCTTCTTTGGTGGGGGATGTCCGCAGCTGGCTGCGTGCCAGGGGCTGCAGCAGCAGAGGGTACGGTCCGCGTGCGCGGGAGGATGTGCATATACACACACAGTCGGATAAGGAGTTGGGCGGCGAGAGCCACCCCGTGCGGCTGTTCCCGGCTACTGATGCGGTGGTACGCTGACCGTATTGCAAAGTCTGTTCCTGAACGTGTCCAGCGACTCGCCCGCAGAGGCGGGTGGGATGTGGCAATGTGGTCCTGTGTGGGTAGCCCCCCTGATGACCCTATTTGTTCTCATGCTACTGCTCTTTTGATCCGTGTTCCGTGCTCGTTTGCTGCCACCTTCGTTTGCGGCTGCAGACGGGTGTCGACTCCGCCGTCAGCTCTGTGAGGGCTCCCCCGGCGGAGGAGCACCACCAGGCAGGCGGCGAGGCGGAGGGCGAGATGATCGGCGGCGGCGGAGGCGGAGGCGGCGAGCGTGGTGGCGGCGGCGATGACGGCGGTGGCGGTGGCGGCGGCGCTGTGCGGGTGCGGGACATGCTGGGCGGCTCCGACGCCGACACGCCGTACCCGGGCGACATGGTGGACGAGCCCGTACAATTGGAGGGTGGCGACACGGACAAGACCGGCGACAGGGTTGCCACTGATGCGAGTGCTGCTGCTGACGCGGACGCGGACTCGGGCGGTCTGCAGTTCGGCGGCCGGGTGGTGGGCGGCCTCACACCGCACGTGGAGGTTTCGGAGCAACGCCGCCGCGACCCCGACATCGTGACACCTCGGGAGGGCGGCCCCGCGACCACCATTCGAGATTCGGGTAGGTGGATGTACCGCGCGCGCGGATGTACGACTGAGGGACGAGCGTGTGCAGTACGGTGCGCGCCGCTTCCTTTGCCACGGAAAGGGTTGTTGATGGCAGCGGCCAGCGGGATTGGGTTTGTTGGCCTGATTGACTTGATGAAAGTTAGTTGCGGGAAGCAACCAACCCTGCCCGCCCGGCCGATGTGAGCCCTGGCCTGATGTACGTTTTCACGCACTGGCTGTGTCGCCTGACTCTTGCGTGTTCCTGCGCGTGTTCCTGAGGTTATGTGGATGTGTGGATGTGCAGGTGTGATGGTCAACACTGGTCCCACGGAGGGCGGGGGTGCCCGGGCGCAGGGGTTTGGTTTCGGAGGCGGCGACCCGGCTGCCGGGGGCGGTACTCTGGGGCTGCTGGGATTGGTGAAGGAGGCCATCGCCACCGCCACGGGTACGGGAGGGGGAGGCGGAGGAGGTGATATGGAATATGGAGGGTGATATGGAATATGGAAGATTGAATGGATGTGAGGATGGGAGGAGGAGTGAGGAAGGGAGATTGGCGGACGCGGGGGGGCATCGCGGCAGCAGCAGCAGCGGCAGCCTGTGCGCTTTTTGGCGTTGGCAAACGCCTCGTCTTGATTCTCCACATTATTTTCCTCTTTCCCACCTCCGCCTCCTCCGCCTCCCCGCTTCCTCCCTTACCCAACTCCACTCCCAATCCACCTCCCTCCCAAAGGCGCTCACACCGTCGACGGCTCTCTGGGTGGTTTCAACCGGGGGGCCACTGCCGCCCCCCAGCCGGATGAGGCCGCTCAGCTGGAGCAGCTGAGGGAGCGGATGGAGGGCATGCCGGGAAACATGCCCATCGACCGGGAGATACGGGAGCAGCGGGTGCGGATGCGTTTGTATGTGTGTGTGTGTGTGTGTGCGTGGAGAGGCAGCAGGGAGGGAGGGGGCGAGGTCTTTAGGGGTAAGAGAGAAGGGAGGTGTCGGTCGGGCTGAAGGGTTTGGGACGGGAGAAAAGGAGGTCCAGGGAGGGGAGGAAAAGAGGGCTGCATTGGGGCGCGCCCGCCTGCGGCGACCCGCATCGAGCAGCTGCCGTACGTCCATGTGCGGCCCTTTCTTCGCATACCTCCGTACTGTACCGCAGTCCCCTCCCCATCCTATCGCGCTCCTCCTCCTCCTCCTGCCCCTATTCCCCTCCTCCCACGCCCCTCTCCACCCACCAACAGGCAGCCCAGGCGGAGGAGCGAATGGCCGCCCTGGCAGCCCAGCGCGAAGCCGTCTCCTCCGCCGCCCGGGAGGCCATCTCTCAGCGCCACCCCGACACAGCGGAGCGGATGGGACTGGGACTGCACCAACACGCCATCCACGACGGCAAGGGCGCGCAGGAGCAGGCGGCGGAGCGAGAGGGGCATGCGGCCGCGGCAGGAGGTGGTGGTGGTGGAGGCGGGGGGCTGCTGGCGTCGCTGGCGCACACTCTGGGCGATGTGCTGGGGCTGGGAGGCGGAGGCGGAGGCGGCAGGGGTTCGGAGCATCGGGAGGATGAGGAGCGCGCGCCGCCGCCGGGTGGGTTGGTGGGTTGGTGGGTTGGTGGGTGGGTGGGTGGGGGAAGGGGAGGTCGGCTCGTGTATTCATGTGGGCTGTGAGGCGGATTTGTGAGGCGGGTTTCGAGGAGTGATGTGGGGTGCGGGTCGGGTCCTGAGGAATGTCGTCGGTCCTGAGGGTCCCCCCGGCGCCCCCTGCCACCTGCCTCCCCCCGCCCTGGTCACCGTTCCCTCCCCTCGCTTCGGTATCTTTCCTTATCGATCGTGATCCCCCCCATCAGCCTCTGTCGAGGAGGCGGCGGCTGCGCTGCCCCGCAAGCCCGTCCCGGTGGGCACCTCCCCCCTGGAGGCTAAGCCGGTGGACAAGACCGCTATCGGGGTGCCGGCGGCTGCGGAGGCGGATGCGGAGCGGGGCAGCAGCTCGATCAACACAAAGGAGAGCGGTCGGCAGGTGCCCGCGGGGGCACTGGGCTCGGTAGGTGACTGGGGAGGGTTAGGGGTGGGGGGCGGGATTGGGGAGTGGGAGGGGTAAAGAGGAGGAGGGTGCGGCTGGCGATGCCGCACATCGAAGATGCGAGCACTGGGGTTTAGGCAATTTATTCGCAGTATGAATGTAATGAGGCCGTGAAGCGGTGGAGAGGGACAGGCATTGCTGTAAGGAGGAGGGTGCTGTGGGGATGAGGGCAACCCTGTCCCTCCCTGTCCCTGCCTGCCTGCCTGCCTGCCCTCCGCCTCTCACTCTCCCTGCCCGCCCGCCTGTTTGTCTGCAGAGCGTCACCGACCCCGCCCAGCACAACCCCTCCTTCGCCCCCGACTTCAACAAACCCAACTTCTTTGCCGAGGTGGAGAAGAGGGGTCTGGGCGATGTGCTGCAGGCGGGGGCTGCGAGCCTGAGGGGCAGCGCAGAGCAAGCAGTGGAGGAGTGAGTGGCGGGGAGGGGCGGGGCGGGGCGGACAAGAGGGAGGGAGTGCCTGATAGCGGTGAAGGCGCGGCGCGACGAAGGGATGGTGTCGAGGTGTCGTTGGCGCAAATAGGGACCCAACCAGGCGGGCGTGAGGGGAAGGGAGGCGTGGGAGGGAGGGAGGTGGTAGGATCCCCGTCCCCTAGCAGTTCCCGTCGACGATGAGATCGCAGTACGCCTCAGACCGTTCGGTATCGTCTTGTGTGTGTATGTGTGTGTGTGTGGTGTGTTCAGGATTCGCCACGGCGGTGCCCCCGCCCCCGGGTCCACTACCATGGGGGCAGTGGCGGACACCAAGGACATCGCCCGGAACGTGGAGCGGGCCGACCACTTGGACGATCCCGTACAACGCCGTATCTACGACGCGGAGGTCATACGGGTAAGCGTGAGTGCTGTGTGCGTAAACTCCTGCGGGACTTCGCGCTGGACGGGACGTCCTGGCTCAGACCAGGGGCAAGGTCGTAACAAGTCTTGCTGCGCTGCGCGTCCCGCCCGCCCTCCCTCCTTTGTTTCGCCCCGGGGTGCCTCGTATTCGCTATTCGATTATCATGCTTGTACGGCACGTATGAATGGAATATTATATGACATAATTGAAGTACGGCATGTACGGCTCACAGGTGACCCCCGGCAAGGAGGCGGCGGCGGACAGGCACAGCGAGGCGGAGGCTGTAAAGGAGGCCACGAGCGCCATGGTGCTAGGTGGGTGGTGGTGGTGGGGAGTGGTGATTGGTGGTGGGGGTTCAGGGAGTGATATGCTGGTGGTGGGGGAGTGGAGGTGAGCGGGGCTTACGAGAGTGCGGGGGAGGGGTGGCGAGGTACGGACAGTGAAGGCCGATGGCACATAACCGTGGGTGTGGAGGCGAGAGTGCAAACATTGGCTTACCAGAGCCCTCCCGACATTTGTACGGCATTTGATCTGCGTGTTCAACTTGCAACCAACTGTGTAAACACCCACGCGCCGCCTTTCTCCCCTCACCTCTCCCCTCCCCCTCCCCTCCCTATCATCTGCGCCAACACCCCCCACCCCCCACCCCCCCTCCCCCCTCCCTCTCAGGCAAGGACCGGCAGGTCAGCGGCGCTGAGCCCCACGGCATCCCCCCGGGGGCCCACCCCGCACCTCCCATCAAGCAGCAGGCGGGCGGACAGTCCGTGTTTGGCTCCTTTGGTGAGAGGCTTGGTGAGGGTGGGGGAGTAAAAAAATGGTACCGTATTTGGGGTTGTCGTTGCTGTGTGTGGATGATCCGAGCGCTGTTCGGAAGGGGATCTATTGGAGGAAGGGACCACCGACCCCTCCCCACCTCCCCTCCCCACCTCTCCTCCCCCCCTCAGGCACCGGCAGTGCGGGCCCCCGGCGCAGTCGGGAGGTCAAGGACGCCTTCGAGGCCTTCACCGCCGCCACCGGCAACATCGACGAGGCCACCGTGGGTGAGTGAACGCTGAAGTGCTGTACGCGCCGGAAGTCTATAGAAGGGGGGGCGGGGGTGGGCGCCCCGTTTAGAGGAGAGCGGGGATGTGGTTTCTGGTTTTGTGGGGGCTATATACGGTACGCTTTTTCCTCCACCCGCCCATCGCCACCCCCACCTCCACCTCCACCTCCACACACCCCCGTGTAGGCGGTCAATGGATGGCAGCCCGCGCATCGCCCTCGCGCCGCCGCGCCTCCTCCGGCCAGGAGAACGAGTACAGTCTGTCCTCGTGGGCCGCCCGGGTGGGGGCCGCCTTCACTGCCAGGGCGGGTGGAGGGGAAGAGGAGGCGGAGGAGGGGGAGCAGGAGGAGCAGGAGGGGCAGCCGCCTCGCGCCCGCCAGCCGTACAACCCGGACGACCCGGCCGACTACGCGGAATCCAAGATCCATTCGGGAGTGCCGGGAGTGTCGAGCGGATCGCGGGTGGGTGGGCGGGTGGGCGGGCGGGTGGTTGGGCGGGTGGGCGGTGTTCCCACATTCGGTCGGGGCCCGTAGCGTTCCCAGTTACGTTCCAGGATGGGTCCGGGCCCCGTCGCTCTTATTGCGGGAAGGTAGCTGCCGGGGCAGGACAGAAGAGATAAGGGGGGGTACGGACTCGCAGAGAGGGTTTAGTCCTTACCTCATGGGGACACGCTGCTGTTGCTCGACATGAGGCATGAGCTGCCACGTGGGCAGGTACGCGCTGGCCGCCCGCGCTTCCAACCCCACTGCTGTCCCTCACCCCCCTCACCCCTCACCCCCCCCCACCCTCCCCCTCTCCCCCCCTGCAGCCCAAGGAGCCCTCCGGAAAGGAGATCAAGGACGCGCAGTACCTCAAGGTGGGGGAGGAGGAGGTGGTTGGACGGTGGTTGGTGGTTGATGGTTGGGTGGGTCGTTGGGATAGATTGTGTTGTGTTGTGTAGTGTGGTGTATGCTTTGAGGTGGGGATTAGCCTAGGGGAGCGGATGGAGGGATGGGTTGACGTTTTGATGGGGCGTGTGGGGAACATCACCCGGGGCAGCTTGCGATGCCTTCTTTTGCAGCACCCTTCGTTTGGGTGTTGGGAGACATAGGGTTTCGGTGGTGGAGTTGCCGCAGACGCGTAAAAAGCACGGACTAGCTAGGAGAGAGGCACAGGGTTGTCTTGTCAGTCACACGTACTCGCGCAGCATTGCGCTGCCGACTGCCTCCGCGCTCAGGCACGGACGTGTCGACGGACGGACGGTGAGGGATGGGGGCTGTTGGAGGTCTGTATGGGCGGTGCGGCATTGCGGTATCGTTTCTTTTGCCCCTTACGGTATCCCTAATCGTCCCTCGGCCCTCATCGTTCCTCGGCCCTCTACACCTGCCCGCCACCCTTTCCTGCCGCCTCTCCCCCCCATCGCCCATTCACTCTTCAACTCGCCCGCCCGCCCGCCCGCAGGTGTACGAGGAGCCCCACTCCAAGATTATGCACATCCAGGTGGCTGAGGGGGGGTGGTTGAGGGCGGGGTCTGGGGCGGGGTGGGGGGGGCTTGAGGCTGGGGCGGGGGTAGGGCCGAACGACGGGAGGAACGTTTTTTGAAATAGAACGTGGGCGCGTGGCAAGCCCGCCATGGCGTGCTAACTCCGGGCCGTGAGACTGCAGCGGAGGTGGTTTCTGTTCTTGAGGCTGAGGCTGGGGCGCTCGAATGGATGCATGAGCGAACCAGCATGTGCCAAGGCCACTCCGCTGCATGTGGGTGCATGCCCCCTCCCGTGCCCGCCTGGCCTGGCCGAGCAACCCACCCTCTTGCCCCCCCTCACACAAGTTGCCGCCCTGCTCCCATCTGTGCGACTCACCTCCCCAAATCCACACTCACATCCACACACCCACACACCCACAGGGTGCCAACTTCAATTGGGACCGAAACAAGGACCGGGAGGCGGGACAGGTGCGTGTGTGTGTGTTTGGGGTTAGGGGGGTGAACGCGGTAAAAGAAGATACCGTAGCGAAGGGGCGGAGGGAGGCGGTGTGGGCTGAGCGTGGGGACGGTTGTTCACTGAATTGACAGCAGGCTGTTGCCCCGGGGAGGCGGTGCAAGGGCCCTCCGCGCTTTGCCGTTGTCCACTACTGTTGCCAGCACCTCCCGCGCCGCCCTCCCCCACCCGACTCCTCCCCCTGCCCCGCCCCTCCTGTCCCCCCTCCTCCCTCCCTCCTCCTCCGTAAAGACCACCACTGCAACCGACAATCCGACGCTGTTCGACACCGCCGGACGAGCTATCCACAAGGCAGTCACTGGTGCGGAGGGAGTGCGGAGGGAGTGGGGAGGGAGTGGGGAGGGCTAACGGGGAGGTGGGCGCCCAACGGCGCAACGGGGTCCATCTGGTGGATAACTTTTTTGAGGGTGATTTGGTGACATTGGGCTGGGAGGGGCACCTGGTGGGTAACTTTCTGAGTATGATTTGGTGGGTGGTATGGTATGTGTCCACATTCAAAGAGTGGGTGTCCCTCCCTGCTGCCGTACGTTTGACGGTCCAACGAGCCCCCCATGCCTGCCGATGTGCTCAACCCGGTATATCACCCTCTGCCGCTGCCGCACCCGCACCGCCGCCGCCAGGAGAGCACTACGAGGGGGTGCCCCCCATGGGGTACGACACCCCCGGCGGCCGCGAGGCGGCGTTCCAGGTGGCCAAGGACGTGTGGACGGAGCGGGTTCACAAGGTGGGCAGGGCACAGGTGTTGGGAGGTTGGTGGATGGGTTTGCAGTACAGAAGTTGCCGTACATAAACTGCCCTAGAAGTGCACACCAACGCCGCGAAGGAGAACAAAGCCCCCTGCCCCCTATGCGGCCTACCAGATTCAGGCGGACATATTCTGGGAGGATGCAAAGAAACTGGTCATATAGCCATGTACATAAAACGGCACAACGCCGCTGCCCTGCTTATCGCAGATACCATACACAAAGGCAGGTATGGTGGATGCTACACCATCATTGACGCCTGTGCAGAAGACGCCAGCCCGGAATACTCATCTGGCACTCGACTGCCGAAATGGCTTTTACCCAATATCCCGGAAAAAAAGAGGAAGAAAATGCGACCAAATCTCCTTCTTATCCCGACCCTACCACTATCGACCACAGAGCAAACCACACCGTATAACGGACCACCGGACCGCTCAAAACACACAGTATTTGTGATCGAGATAGGATACACAGGGGACCTCCGACATGATGAAAAGAATGAGCAAAAAGCAAAGCAGCACGCGAAGCTAGCCCGCAGGCTCAAGGCCAACGGCTGGAAAGTGCGGTATACACCGAAGGAAGCCATCACACTTGGATTCGGTGGGACGATTCGCAATGACCTAAAGCCCCTTATCACCGAGCTCGGCGTGCCACCAGACACTGCCACACAATGCTGCGCGCGCCTTCATGACCTCGCAATCAAGTACCTGAATAACATAGTCCTACGGCGACGCTCCCTCGAGGGACCCACATGCTACACGTCCAATCGTCAAGGGGTAGGGTAAGGTTGTTTTTTGTGGAGCTCCCCTGGTGGTGGCGGCGTATAGGCTCCTAGTCGAGCCTCATCGCACCCGCCCCCATAAACCACGCCAGGGTTCTTGCCCGGCGTAATATTATTATTATTATTATTATTATTATTATTATTATTATTATTATTATTATTATTATTATTATTATTATTATTATTATTATTATTATTATTATTATTATTATTATTATTATTATTATTATTATTATTATTATTATTATTATTATTATTATTATTATTATTATTATTATTATTATTATTATTATTATTATTATTATTATTATTATTATTATTATTATTATTATTATTATTATTATTATTATTATTATTATTATTATTATTATTATTATTATTATTATTATTATTATTATTATTATTATTATTATTATTATTATTATTATTATTACATAAACTGCCCGTACACTCGTTGGACAAGAGGCCGCACGCGTGTATCCTGTCGCGCGCCGCATTGTTAGTGCTCAATTCAAGACTCAGTATAATAATATCCATCCGCCGACGCAATTCTCGCTCTCTCTCTCTCTCTCAACCCAGCCCAATCCTCCCATGTCATGTCCCATCCCGGACCCCGCCTGTGTCCTTTCCTGTCTCATGTCCTGTCTCCTTTCCTGTGTTCTGTCAGGCTCCTGAGATCGGTGCGGACGTGGCGGCTCGCACCGAGGAGAGTGTGGTGGGGGTGCTGGAGCACATCTCCCAGGCAGCGGGGCAGGCGGCCTCCGGGGTGGCGCAGCTGGTGCGCAGCGGTGAGTGGGTGGCCCCTACCCTTCGCTCGCTCTGCCAACTCGTCTTGGTTTTGCTGCTGGGACCTCCCTTTTGGCCCCACGGCGCCACGGGTGGAGGGTGAACCTCAGGCGGCCACGTCTGGGGAAGGAGAGGAGGAGGAGGTCCTCGAGAGAAGAAGTCTGTAACGCGTTCCTTGCGCTCCTGCCCCCCACCCACCCACCCACTCAGGCCTGGCCGACCCGGTGCCGATGGACCAGCGGCTGGCGGAGGCGGCCGCGAGGCAGGAGGAGCGCGAGGTGGTGTACGAGCAGGACTTCGCGCCGGCCTCCCCCGCTGGGGCGGTGCACCAGCGGCGGCTGGACCAGATGACGGCGGTGGGTACCGTAGTCGCACCAGTGTGTGGGGCGGGGTGTGTTCTCCCAGGGCTTCTTGATTCATTCTTGCAATCTCACTCTTTAAACCCCCCCTTCATGAACGCTATCGTAGTTGAGGTATCGCATAATCGTTGGCTGCTATTCCCATGCCGACCTCTCGCCACCCTCTCGCCCTCCCCCCGTCTCCTCCTCCCTCCCTCCCTCCCTCAGGCCGGTGATCCCGCCCTGAAGCGCGACACGCTGGTTGACAAGCTGCTGTACCCCTGGACCAAGGACGCACCCACCGACGATTCGACCGCCCGGGAGACAGCCAAGTCGTACAAGCAGTACATACGGGAGAAGGAGGAGAAGGGTGGGTGCTGCTGTGCCGTGTGCTGTGCTTCTCTTCCCGCATTTCGGCATGCTTTACACGTGCAATTTGCGAATGCCAATGTTCTTGTTCTCTGCCTCGTATATAAGAAATATCAAGATTTTTGCAGCCAACGTGAAGGATATAAACAAGAGAAAATTTCTCAATACAGGCTTGTGCCGCCACCGCCTGCTGCCAATGTTGGTCCCGTCTCGCAGGCGAGCCGTACGATCCCCTGGGCGCCATGGCCCACGACCGCGAGTACGACACCGCCAAGCTTCCGGCCACCGTACAACAGGTGGAGCGCAGCCGAGTGGACTCCAGCCAGGGCGAGCGCCACGGCAACAACCAGGAGTTCCTGACGCAGAGGGCGCCATACGCGGGTTAGTGGGAGGGGGGAGGGGGAGGCGACTTACACTCTCTCCCTCTCTCATCTTTCGCGTTTGACGAAAAGCAGCGGCAGAGGCACAGTGGAAATTAAGACTCAATTGCTGACCCATGGGTCGGTGGTGGGTCCGCTGTTCGCCGATGCAGCAGTAGGTCCGCCCTGCTGCGCCCTCCCGGATTGCTCGGATCGGAGTGGGCTCTCTCTCTTTGTCGTCTTGTACGGAAATTGGTGCTCGCTTTAGAATGCGTGCTCGACACGTGACCAACGCTCGAAAGTGTGTAAGTGTCCCCTCACCGCTCCACCCCGCCCCGCCCCCGCCCACCTCCCCCCGCCCCTGCCTCCCTCCCCGCAGGTCAAGCGCCGCTGCCCGAGGGCGCCAAGGCCGCCATCCGCTCCCTGGCTGACGACTCGGAGGCGCACGGCCGACCCACCCCTCGGGGCCTCCAGGAGCTCCAGGAGAGGGTCGCGGAGGAGGAGGAGAGGGGCGGGGCCCGGGGGGCGCTGACGAGCCGAGGTGAGGGACTGAGGGTTGATGGTGTTTGGGTTGCGGGGGAAACGTTGCGTTGGATGGGTACTCGCGTCGTGCGGACGTACGTGCGTGCGTGCGTGCCAGTCTGGGTTTCGCGGATTGAAAACAATGTGCGCAAATGTGATACATGCAGCGTGACAGCCCACTCCACTCCACTTGCCCCACCTGCAATCCGCTCAGGCCCACCCGCCGAAGACCGGGCAGCCTACCGCGACCCCCAGAGCGCCCAGGCCTGGCACGCGGCCGAGGTGCTGCAGTCCAACATCGACCGCACTGTACCCGCCGCCACCGGCCAGCAGCAGCAGCAGCAGCAGCAGCAGGGGGGTGGGGTTACACAGGCCGCTGAGGGCGCAGCTCGCGGCACGGCGGAGGCGGCGGGCAGTGTGGCGGGCGCCGTGCGGGGCGCGACGGAGCGGGCGGGCGAAGAGATTCGCGGCGCAGCGGACACTGCGGTGGGCAGCATCCGGGGAGCCGCGGAGGTGGCGGGGGGAGAGGTGAACCGGGCGGTGGGCGCCGCGGGCGGTGCGGCGCAGGTGGCGGGCGAGGAGGCTAGTCGGGCCGCAGGTGAGCGCGGGGCGGGGCGGAGGCCAGATGGGGGTCAGTATGGTCAAGAGTGAGTTCGGGCAGGCAGGCAGGTTGGTTCTGGGGCGTTGCCTTCACCTCGCCTTCTGTTGATAGGTAGGGTGGAAAGGGGCGGGATCAGCGCTCGCCGTGTTTGACTGCACGTGTCATAGCTGGACATGTTTGGATTGCTGTGTCTTGGTGCTGGAGAACCGAAGGCGGCTCGCCTTATCCGCCCAATCCGTTCCTTTTGTTGACTCCCTTCTGCCCCCATCTGTTCAAATTATTCGTCCGGCCACCCCTCCCCCCTCCCCTCCGCATTCAGGCGGTCTGCTGGGCAGTCTACAGAGGGGCCTTCGCAGTCTGGTGGGAGCGGGGGGCGGCCAGGAGCACGACGCAGCTCGCGAGCAGCAGCAGCAGCAGCGGGAGGAGCATGAGCAGCGGGAGCAGGCCCACCACACAACCACCTACTCAGACGCGCCGCGCGCTATCGCCGATATCTACACCGAACAGGAGCAGCAGCAGCAGCAGCAGCGGCAGGGTGGCGAAGGAGGTGGACAGTTTGTTGCGGAGCGGGTGGGGGAGTCGGCGGCGACGGTGCGGGAGGACGTGTCTCGCCGAGCCGAGGGTGCCGCGCGGGTCGTGGGCGACACGGCGCGGCAGACGGCGGAGGGCGTGGGACAGGCGGCGGAGCGGGGCGGGGAGGCGGCGGCTCAGGGCGCAGGTACGCGCAGAGGAGAGGTCGTTGTGGGGCATTCGGATGGATGGGTCGAACAGAGAATAGGTAACGGTCGCGCGTATGTGTGCGTGTGTGTGTGCGTATGTGCCCACATCAGCGGCCATATTGCGGCCGCTGCTGACGTGTCATGCGCCTGAAGGTCCTAGTCGAATAAGACTTTCCCACAATGCATTCATAATGTCATGAAGCAGTAAGGAAGCAGTTAACAACCAAGTGGGACCGAGATACATTCCTTTGCCGCCGACCCGGTCTTCCCTCTTTCTTGTCCCCGCAGGTGGTCTGTTGGGTGCGCTGCGGGGCCTGTTCATCGGCGGCGACGACAGCAGGGACCAGCAGATTGTCGAGGAACGGAGGCAGCGCGAGGAGGCGGCGGAGGAGCGGGAGGCGGAGCGGCGGCGGCGGGAGGGCAGCGGCGCTTCGGATGTGGGGCCCGGCGTGGATGCGGGGGATGTGAGCGAGGGACTGGGCCGGGTGGCGGGCGGCATTGCGGGCGTGGTGGATAAGGTGTTGGGTGGTGATGGTGGTGGGAAGGAGGGAGAGCGAGGAGAGGTGGCAGCGCCGGCGGGGCCTGACGTGCCCGTGGTGCCGTACACGAGCACGGCGGAGATTCTTGCGGCGCGGCACCAGGAGCAGGAGCAGTATTGATTGAGGCGCTGAGGGTGGTCAAGAGGAGTGTGAGAGCTGTGCAAGATGTCAGCGCACGGTGAAAGGACCGAGAGGGATCGAAGCATGAAAGTTATGAGATTGGGAGCAAGTACGTTCTACAATAGGGGAAGGCAGGTGGTATTGAAGAAGAACAGTAGTTGACAAAGGAGGGGTGGGCGACATTAATATGTCGATTGCAGGTACTTGTCGGCCCGCAGTTCAAATTGCCCGAGATGTGGGGTTGCGAAATAAGGCTGTCAATTAGGGCAGGGCAGTACATCGAAATCAGTTGATCTGTGTTGGTACCATTATTGTAATGTCACGTGTTGCCGCATCCCGTTCACCTACGGTAACACGGTGTTACGATACTTGCTATCGAACCGGGACCCATGGTTCACCGTGCAAGCGATGCGAGTTGTCGCCTAAGGAACTTGCCCGAGGAAAAAAGCTGATTTCTCCTCCTCTCCATCCTCTTCCCATCTATCCAACGGACGAAATGTACTGCAGGATGTCGTACGTTTCACAGTTGGGCGAAACCTGACTTGACTGGGACGTTCGCCTCTTCAAGGCGGTAGTCGCCATCGACAACAGCAGGGGTTAGGCTACCGGTACGGGTGAATCCCGTTCCTCCGCCTGGATGGAAGCGTGGAGCCCGTCAATGCCCCCAGGCAGTGGTCAACCAATTGCGTTCAAAAGCCCTGCACTCCACGAACTCACGGACAGCTACCGTGAACGTGTCGAGTGGGCCAGAGGACGTATGCTCCTGTATGCTCCACAGCCGCGCAACAGCGCCAAGCGAAACACGTCATCCACTCTCGTCGCCCATCCCACTTCGCGGTCGGAATCAACGTCCTGCTGTACATGGAAAACTTCCAGTTTCATACTCCCAATGCGAAAGGCCGCGGCAAGTCAATCTGTGCCACGCTCCATTGTGTTTCCCCCATCGTTGCAAACGATGCAACAAACCAGCAGTGCGCATCCAGCTTCCTGAGCACGTGACGGCCATCACACAGAGCATGGCTGGGATGAAGTGCACTTGAGCAAAACAACACCAGCAAGGGATGGGCAAATCCCCATTTTTTCGGAATATATGGTTGCACTAGCTATAGAACTTTACCACTGCATTTTGGCAGGCTAAATCTGCACTGGCGTGGCTGAGCACGCTCGAGCATGCTGAACACGGTCTTGACCGTAGTGGCGGTATTTATTGGGGACCGTGCTCGAGCACGGTCATGACCGTAGTTACGGTGTCAAGAAAGTTCAAAGGAGACAGTATCACGCACCAAGGCCGAGCAAAACAAATCCTTTAGTGCGAGTGGGACCTGTCGTACGCCTGAGTGGCCGCCACTCAGGCGTACGACAGGTCCCATGCAGTCGACCAGCACAATTGCCGGCGCGCGCGCCACAGGGAAGCGCCCACTTTGACACCGTGCTCTGCGTTGCTAGACACAGCTATAGAAACGTTATCACTGCATTTTGGCAGGCTAAATCTGCACTGGCGTGGCTGAGCACGCTCGAGCATGCTGAGCACGGTCTTGACCGTAGTGGCGGTATTTATTGGGGACCGTGCTCGAGCACGGTCATGACCGTAGTTACGGTGTCAAGAAAGTTCAAAGGAAACAATATCACACACCAAGGCCGAGCAGAACAAATCCTTTAGTGCGAGTAGAACCTGTCGTACGCCTGAGAGGCCGCCACTCAGGCGTACGACAGGTCCCATGCAGTCGACCAGCACGGTTGCCAACCGCCTAACATTGCCAAAGAAAAACGAATAAAGGTAAAAGTTATGGTTTTGTCAAGAAAGTTTAAATGAAACAGTATCACGAGCAGAACAAATCCTTTAGTGCGAGTGGGACCTGTCGTACGCCTGAGTGGCCGCCACTCAGGCGTAACCCAGGTCCCATGCAGTCGACTAGCACAATTGCCGACGCGCGCGCCACAGGGAAGCGCCCACTTTGACACCGTGCTCTGCGTTGCTAGACACAGCTATAGAAACTTTACCATTGCATTTTGGCAGGCTAAATCTGCACTGGCGTGGCTGAGCACGCTCGAGCATGCTGAGCACGGTCTTGACCGTAGTGGCGGTATTTATTGGGGACCGTGCTCGAGCACGGTCATGACCGTAGTTACGGTGTCAAGAAAGTTCAAAGGAAACAGTATCACGCACCAAGGCCGAGCAAAACAAATCCTTTAGTGCGAGTGGGACCTGTCGTACGCCTGAGAGGCCGCCACTCAGGCGTACGACAGGTCCCATGCAGTCGACCAGCACAGTTGCCAACCGCCTAACATTGACAAAGAAAAACGAATAAAGGTAAAAGTTATGGTTTTGTCAAGAAAGTTTAAATGAAACAGTATCACGAGCAGAACAAATCCTTTAGTGCGAGTGGGACCTGTCGTACGCCTGAGTGGCCGCCACTCAGGCGTACGACAGGTCCCATGCAGTCGACTAGCACAATTGCCGGCGCGCGCGCCACAGGGAAGCGCCCACTTTGACACCGTGCTCTGCGTTGCTAGATACAGCTATAGAAACGTCACCACTGCATTTTGGCAGGCTAAATCTGCACTGGCGTGGCTGAGCACGCTCGAGCATGCTGAGCACGGTCTTGACCGTAGTGGCGGTATTTATTGGGGACCGTGCTCGAGCACGGTCATGACCGTAGTTACGGTGTCAAGAAAGTTCAAAGGCAATATCACACACCAATATCACACACCAAGGCCGAGCAAAACAAATCCTTTAGTGCGAGTGGGACCTGTCGTACGCCTGAGAGGCCGCCACTCAGGCGTACGACAGGTCCCATGCAGTCGACCAGCACAATTGCCAACCGCCTAACATTGCCAAAGAAAGACGAATAAAGGAAAAAGTTATGGTTTTGTCAAAGAAAGTACAAAGGAAACAGTATCACACACCAAGGCCGAGCAGAACAAATCCTTTAGTGCGAGTGGGACATGTCGTACGCCTGAGTGGCCGCCACTCAGGCGTACGACAGGTCCCATGCAGTCGACTAGCACAATTGCCGGCGCGCGCGCCACAGGGAAGCGCCCACTTTGACACCGTGCTCTGCGTTGCTAGACACAGCTATAAAAACTTTACCATTGCATTCTGGCAGGCTAAATCTGCACTGGCGTGGCTGAGCACGCTCGAGCATGCTGAACACGGTCTTGACCGTAGTGGCGGTATTTATTGGGGACCGTGCTCGAGCACGGTCATGACCGTAGTTACGGTGTCAAGAAAGTACAAAGGAAACAATATCACACACCAAGGCCGAGCAAAACAAATCCTTTAGTGCGAGTGGGACCTGTCGTACGCCTGAGTGGCCGCCACTCAGGCGTAACCCAGGTCCCATGCAGTCGACTAGCACAATTGCCGACGCGCGCGCCACAGGGAAGCGCCCACTTTGACACCGTGCTCTGCGTTGCTAGACACAGCTATAGAAACTTTACCATTGCATTTTGGCAGGCTAAATCTGCACTGGCGTGGCTGAGCACGCTCGAGCATGCTGAGCACGGTCTTGACCGTAGTGGCGGTATTTATTGGGGACCGTGCTCGAGCACGGTCATGACCGTAGTTACGGTGTCAAGAAAGTTCAAAGGAAACAGTATCACGCACCAAGGCCGAGCAAAACAAATCCTTTAGTGCGAGTGGGACCTGTCGTACGCCTGAGAGGCCGCCACTCAGGCGTACGACAGGTCCCATGCAGTCGACCAACACAGTTGCCAACCGCCTAACATTGCCAAAGAAAAACGAATAAAGGTAAAAGTTATGGTTTTGTCAAGAAAGTTTAAATGAAACAGTATCACGAGCAGAACAAATCCTTTAGTGCGAGTGGGACCTGTCGTACGCCTGAGTGGCCGCCACTCAGGCGTACGACAGGTCCCATGCAGTCGACTAGCACAATTGCCGGCGCGCGCGCCACAGGGAAGCGCCCACTTTGACACCGTGCTCTGCGTTGCTAGATACAGCTATAGAAACGTCACCACTGCATTTTGGCAGGCTAAATCTGCACTGGCGTGGCTGAGCACGCTCGAGCATGCTGAACACGGTCTTGACCGTAGTGGCGGTATTTATTGGGGACCGTGCTCGAGCACGGTCATGACCGTAGTTACGGTGTCAAGAAAGTTCAAAGGCAATATCACACACCAATATCACACACCAAGGCCGAGCAAAACAAATCCTTTAGTGCGAGTGGGACCTGTCGTACGCCTGAGAGGCCGCCACTCAGGCGTACGACAGGTCCCATGCAGTCGACCAGCACAATTGCCAACCGCCTAACATTGCCAAAGAAAGACGAATAAAGGAAAAAGTTATGGTTTTGTCAAAGAAAGTACAAAGGAAACAGTATCACACACCAAGGCCGAGCAGAACAAATCCTTTAGTGCGAGTGGGACCTGTCGTACGCCTGAGTGGCCGCCACTCAGGCGTACGACAGGTCCCATGCAGTCGACTAGCACAATTGCCGGCGCGCGCGCCACAGGGAAGCGCCCACTTTGACACCGTGCTCTGCGTTGCTAGACACAGCTATAAAAACTTTACCATTGCATTCTGGCAGGCTAAATCTGCACTGGCGTGGCTGAGCACGCTCGAGCATGCTGAACACGGTCTTGACCGTAGTGGCGGTATTTATTGGGGACCGTGCTCGAGCACGGTCATGACCGTAGTTACGGTGTCAAGAAAGTTCAAAGGAAACAATATCACACACCAAGGCCGAGCAAAACAAATCCTTTAGTGCGAGTGGGACCTGTCGTACGCCTGAGAGGCCGCCACTCAGGCGTACGACAGGTCCCATGCAGTCGACCAGCACAATTGCCAACCGCCTAACATTGCCAAAGAAAGACGAATAAAGGAAAAAGTGATGGTTTTGTCAAAGAAAGTACAAAGGAAACAGTATCACACACCAAGGCCGAGCAGAACAAATCCTTTAGTGCGAGTGGGACCTGTCGTACGCCTGAGAGGCCGCCACTCAGGCGTACGACAGGTCCCATGCAGTCGACCAACACAGTTGCCAACCGCCTAACATTGCCAAAGAAAAACGAATAAAGGTAAAAGTTATGGTTTTGTCAAGAAAGTTTAAATGAAACAGTATCACGAGCAGAACAAATCCTTTAGTGCGAGTGGGACCTGTCGTACGCCTGAGTGGCCGCCACTCAGGCGTACGACAGGTCCCATGCAGTCGACTAGCACAATTGCCGGCGCGCGCGCCACAGGGAAGCGCCCACTTTGACACCGTGCTCTGCGTTGCTAGATACAGCTATAGAAACGTCACCACTGCATTTTGGCAGGCTAAATCTGCACTGGCGTGGCTGAGCACGCTCGAGCATGCTGAACACGGTCTTGACCGTAGTGGCGGTATTTATTGGGGACCGTGCTCGAGCACGGTCATGACCGTAGTTACGGTGTCAAGAAAGTTCAAAGGCAATATCACACACCAATATCACACACCAAGGCCGAGCAAAACAAATCCTTTAGTGCGAATGGGACCTGTCGTACGCCTGAGAGGCCGCCACTCAGGCGTACGACAGGTCCCATGCAGTCGACCAGCACAATTGCCAACCGCCTAACATTGCCAAAGAAAGACGAATAAAGGAAAAAGTTATGGTTTTGTCAAAGAAAGTACAAAGGAAACAGTATCACACACCAAGGCCGAGCAGAACAAATCCTTTAGTGCGAGTGGGACCTGTCGTACGCCTGAGTGGCCGCCACTCAGGCGTACGACAGGTCCCATGCAGTCGACTAGCACAATTGCCGGCGCGCGCGCCACAGGGAAGCGCCCACTTTGACACCGTGCTCTGCGTTGCTAGACACAGCTATAAAAACTTTACCATTGCATTCTGGCAGGCTAAATCTGCACTGGCGTGGCTGAGCACGCTCGAGCATGCTGAACACGGTCTTGACCGTAGTGGCGGTATTTATTGGGGACCGTGCTCGAGCACGGTCATGACCGTAGTTACGGTGTCAAGAAAGTTCAAAGGAAACAATATCACACACCAAGGCCGAGCAAAACAAATCCTTTAGTGCGAGTGGGACCTGTCGTACGCCTGAGAGGCCGCCACTCAGGCGTACGACAGGTCCCATGCAGTCGACCAGCACAATTGCCAACCGCCTAACATTGCCAAAGAAAGACGAATAAAGGAAAAAGTGATGGTTTTGTCAAAGAAAGTACAAAGGAAACAGTATCACACACCAAGGCCGAGCAGAACAAATCCTTTAGTGCGAGTGGGACCTGTCGTACGCCTGAGAGGCCGCCACTCAGGCGTACGACAGGTCCCATGCAGTCGACCAACACAGTTGCCAACCGCCTAACATTGCCAAAGAAAAACGAATAAAGGTAAAAGTTATGGTTTTGTCAAGAAAGTTTAAATGAAACAGTATCACGAGCAGAACAAATCCTTTAGTGCGAGTGGGACCTGTCGTACGCCTGAGTGGCCGCCACTCAGGCGTACGACAGGTCCCATGCAGTCGACTAGCACAATTGCCGGCGCGCGCGCCACAGGGAAGCGCCCACTTTGACACCGTGCTCTGCGTTGCTAGATACAGCTATAGAAACGTCACCACTGCATTTTGGCAGGCTAAATCTGCACTGGCGTGGCTGAGCACGCTCGAGCATGCTGAACACGGTCTTGACCGTAGTGGCGGTATTTATTGGGGACCGTGCTCGAGCACGGTCATGACCGTAGTTACGGTGTCAAGAAAGTTCAAAGGCAATATCACACACCAATATCACACACCAAGGCCGAGCAAAACAAATCCTTTAGTGCGAATGGGACCTGTCGTACGCCTGAGAGGCCGCCACTCAGGCGTACGACAGGTCCCATGCAGTCGACCAGCACAATTGCCAACCGCCTAACATTGCCAAAGAAAGACGAATAAAGGAAAAAGTGATGGTTTTGTCAAAGAAAGTACAAAGGAAACAGTATCACACACCAAGGCCGAGCAGAACAAATCCTTTAGTGCGAGTGGGACATGTCGTACGCCTGAGTGGCCGCCACTCAGGCGTACGACAGGTCCCATGCAGTCGACTAGCACAATTGCCGGCGCGCGCGCCACAGGGAAGCGCCCACTTTGACACCGTGCTCTGCGTTGCTAGACACAGCTATAAAAACTTTACCATTGCATTCTGGCAGGCTAAATCTGCACTGGCGTGGCTGAGCACGCTCGAGCATGCTGAACACGGTCTTGACCGTAGTGGCGGTATTTATTGGGGACCGTGCTCGAGCACGGTCATGACCGTAGTTACGGTGTCAAGAAAGTTCAAAGGAAACAATATCACACACCAAGGCCGAGCAAAACAAATCCTTTAGTGCGAGTGGGACCTGTCGTACGCCTGAGAGGCCGCCACTCAGGCGTACGACAGGTCCCATGCAGTCGACCAGCACAATTGCCAACCGCCTAACATTGCCAAAGAAAGACGAATAAAGGAAAAAGTGATGGTTTTGTCAAAGAAAGTACAAAGGAAACAGTATCACACACCAAGGCCGAGCAGAACAAATCCTTTAGTGCGAGTGGGACCTGTCGTACGCCTGAGTGGCCGCCACTCAGGCGTACGACAGGTCCCATGAAGTCGACCAGCACAATTGCCAACCGCCTAACATTGCCAAAGAAAGACGAATAAAGGAAAAGTGATGGTTTTGTCAAAGAAAGTACAAAGGAAACAGTATCACACACCAAGGCCGAGCAGAACAAATCCTTTAGTGCGAGTGGGACATGTCGTACGCCTGAGTGGCCGCCACTCAGGCGTACGACAGGTCCCATGCAGTCGACTAGCACAATTGCCGGCGCGCGCGCCACAGGGAAGCGCCCACTTTGACACCGTGCTCTGCGTTGCTAGACACAGCTATAAAAACTTTACCATTGCATTCTGGCAGGCTAAATCTGCACTGGCGTGGCTGAGCACGCTCGAGCATGCTGAACACGGTCTTGACCGTAGTGGCGGTATTTATTGGGGACCGTGCTCGAGCACGGTCATGACCGTAGTTACGGTGTCAAGAAAGTTCAAAGGAAACAATATCACACACCAAGGCCGAGCAAAACAAATCCTTTAGTGCGAGTGGGACCTGTCGTACGCCTGAGAGGCCGCCACTCAGGCGTACGACAGGTCCCATGCAGTCGACCAGCACAATTGCCAACCGCCTAACATTGCCAAAGAAAGACGAATAAAGGAAAAAGTGATGGTTTTGTCAAAGAAAGTACAAAGGAAACAGTATCACACACCAAGGCCGAGCAGAACAAATCCTTTAGTGCGAGTGGGACCTGTCGTACGCCTGAGTGGCCGCCACTCAGGCGTACGACAGGTCCCATGAAGTCGACCAGCACAATTGCCGGCGCGCGCGCCACAGGGAAGCGCCCACTTTGACACCGTGCTCTGCGTTGCTAGACACAGCTATAGAAACTTTACCATTGCATTTTGGCAGGCTAAATCTGCACTGGCGTGGCTGAGCACGCTCGAGCATGCTGAGCACGGTCTTGACCGTAGTGGCGGTATTTATTGGGGACCGTGCTCGAGCACGGTCATGACCGTAGTTACGGTGTCAAGAAAGTTCAAAGGAAACAATATCACACACCAAGGCCGAGCAAAACAAATCCTTTAGTGCGAGTGGGACCTGTCGTACGCCTGAGAGGCCGCCACTCAGGCGTACGACAGGTCCCATGCAGTCGACCAGCACAATTGCCAACCGCCTAACATTGCCAAAGAAAGACGAATAAAGGAAAAAGTGATGGTTTTGTCAAAGAAAGTACAAAGGAAACAATATCACACACCAAGGCCGAGCAAAACAAATCCTTTAGTGCGAGTGGGACCTGTCGTACGCCTGAGTGGCCGCCACTCAGGCGTACGACAGGTCCCATGAAGTCGACCAGCACAATTGCCGGCGCGCGCGCCACAGGGAAGCGCCCACTTTGACACCGTGCTCTGCGTTGCTAGACACAGCTATAGAAACTTTACCATTGCATTTTGGCAGGCTATATCTGCACTGGCGTGGCTGAGCACGCTCGAGCATGCTGAGCACGGTCTTGACCGTAGTGGCGGTATTTATTGGGGACCGTGCTCGAGCACGGTCATGACCGTAGTTACGGTGTCAAGAAAGTTCAAAGGAAACAGTATCACGCACCAATATCACACACCAAGGCCGAGCAAAACAAATCCTTTAGTGCGAGTGGGACCTGTCGTACGCCTGAGTGGCCGCCACTCAGGCGTACGACAGGTCCCATGCAGTCGACTAGCACAATTGCCGGCGCGCGCGCCACAGGGAAGCGCCCACTTTGACACCGTGCTCTGCGTTGCTAGATACAGCTATAGAAACGTCACCACTGCATTTTGGCAGGCTAAATCTGCACTGGCGTGGCTGAGCACGCTCGAGCATGCTGAGCACGGTCTTGACCGTAGTGGCGGTATTTATTGGGGACCGTGCTCGAGCACGGTCATGACCGTAGTTACGATGTCAAGAAAGTTCAAAGGAAACAATATCACACACCAAGGCCGAGCAAAACAAATCCTTTAGTGCGAGTGGGACCTGTCGTACGCCTGAGAGGCCGCCACTCAGGCGTACGACAGGTCCCATGCAGTCGACCAGCACAATTGCCAACCGCCTAACATTGCCAAAGAAAGACGAATAAAGGAAAAAGTGATGGTTTTGTCAAAGAAAGTACAAAGGAAACAGTATCACACACCAAGGCCGAGCAGAACAAATCCTTTAGTGCGAGTGGGACCTGTCGTACGCCTGAGAGGCCGCCACTCAGGCGTACGACAGGTCCCATGCAGTCGACCAACACAGTTGCCAACCGCCTAACATTGCCAAAGAAAAACGAATAAAGGTAAAAGTTATGGTTTTGTCAAGAAAGTTTAAATGAAACAGTATCACGAGCAGAACAAATCCTTTAGTGCGAGTGGGACCTGTCGTACGCCTGAGTGGCCGCCACTCAGGCGTACGACAGGTCCCATGCAGTCGACTAGCACAATTGCCGGCGCGCGCGCCACAGGGAAGCGCCCACTTTGACACCGTGCTCTGCGTTGCTAGATACAGCTATAGAAACGTCACCACTGCATTTTGGCAGGCTAAATCTGCACTGGCGTGGCTGAGCACGCTCGAGCATGCTGAACACGGTCTTGACCGTAGTGGCGGTATTTATTGGGGACCGTGCTCGAGCACGGTCATGACCGTAGTTACGGTGTCAAGAAAGTTCAAAGGCAATATCACACACCAATATCACACACCAAGGCCGAGCAAAACAAATCCTTTAGTGCGAGTGGGACCTGTCGTACGCCTGAGAGGCCGCCACTCAGGCGTACGACAGGTCCCATGCAGTCGACCAGCACAATTGCCAACCGCCTAACATTGCCAAAGAAAGACGAATAAAGGAAAAAGTGATGGTTTTGTCAAAGAAAGTACAAAGGAAACAATATCACACACCAAGGCCGAGCAAAACAAATCCTTTAGTGCGAGTGGGACCTGTCGTACGCCTGAGTGGCCGCCACTCAGGCGTACGACAGGTCCCATGAAGTCGACCAGCACAATTGCCGGCGCGCGCGCCACAGGGAAGCGCCCACTTTGACACCGTGCTCTGCGTTGCTAGACACAGCTATAGAAACTTTACCATTGCATTTTGGCAGGCTATATCTGCACTGGCGTGGCTGAGCACGCTCGAGCATGCTGAGCACGGTCTTGACCGTAGTGGCGGTATTTATTGGGGACCGTGCTCGAGCACGGTCATGACCGTAGTTACGGTGTCAAGAAAGTTCAAAGGAAACAGTATCACGCACCAATATCACACACCAAGGCCGAGCAGAACAAATCCTTTAGTGCGAGTGGGACATGTCGTACGCCTGAGTGGCCGCCACTCAGGCGTACGACAGGTCCCATGCAGTCGACTAGCACAATTGCCGGCGCGCGCGCCACAGGGAAGCGCCCACTTTGACACCGTGCTCTGCGTTGCTAGACACAGCTATAAAAACTTTACCATTGCATTCTGGCAGGCTAAATCTGCACTGGCGTGGCTGAGCACGCTCGAGCATGCTGAACACGGTCTTGACCGTAGTGGCGGTATTTATTGGGGACCGTGCTCGAGCACGGTCATGACCGTAGTTACGGTGTCAAGAAAGTACAAAGGAAACAATATCACACACCAAGGCCGAGCAAAACAAATCCTTTAGTGCGAGTGGGACCTGTCGTACGCCTGAGTGGCCGCCACTCAGGCGTAACCCAGGTCCCATGCAGTCGACTAGCACAATTGCCGACGCGCGCGCCACAGGGAAGCGCCCACTTTGACACCGTGCTCTGCGTTGCTAGACACAGCTATAGAAACTTTACCATTGCATTTTGGCAGGCTAAATCTGCACTGGCGTGGCTGAGCACGCTCGAGCATGCTGAGCACGGTCTTGACCGTAGTGGCGGTATTTATTGGGGACCGTGCTCGAGCACGGTCATGACCGTAGTTACGGTGTCAAGAAAGTTCAAAGGAAACAGTATCACGCACCAAGGCCGAGCAAAACAAATCCTTTAGTGCGAGTGGGACCTGTCGTACGCCTGAGAGGCCGCCACTCAGGCGTACGACAGGTCCCATGCAGTCGACCAACACAGTTGCCAACCGCCTAACATTGCCAAAGAAAAACGAATAAAGGTAAAAGTTATGGTTTTGTCAAGAAAGTTTAAATGAAACAGTATCACGAGCAGAACAAATCCTTTAGTGCGAGTGGGACCTGTCGTACGCCTGAGTGGCCGCCACTCAGGCGTACGACAGGTCCCATGCAGTCGACTAGCACAATTGCCGGCGCGCGCGTCACAGGGAAGCGCCCACTTTGACACCGTGCTCTGCGTTGCTAGATACAGCTATAGAAACGTCACCACTGCATTTTGGCAGGCTAAATCTGCACTGGCGTGGCTGAGCACGCTCGAGCATGCTGAACACGGTCTTGACCGTAGTGGCGGTATTTATTGGGGACCGTGCTCGAGCACGGTCATGACCGTAGTTACGGTGTCAAGAAAGTTCAAAGGCAATATCACACACCAATATCACACACCAAGGCCGAGCAAAACAAATCCTTTAGTGCGAGTGGGACCTGTCGTACGCCTGAGAGGCCGCCACTCAGGCG
Organism: Pleodorina starrii; assembly: GCA_030267565.1. NCBI lineage: Eukaryota > Viridiplantae > Chlorophyta > Chlorophyceae > Chlamydomonadales > Volvocaceae > Pleodorina > Pleodorina starrii. The sequence continues at coordinate 1,223,140 of BRXU01000015.1, forward strand.
TACGACAGGTCCCATGCAGTCGACCAGCACAATTGCCAACCGCCTAACATTGCCAAAGAAAGACGAATAAAGGAAAAAGTTATGGTTTTGTCAAAGAAAGTACAAAGGAAACAGTATCACACACCAAGGCCGAGCAGAACAAATCCTTTAGTGCGAGTGGGACATGTCGTACGCCTGAGTGGCCGCCACTCAGGCGTACGACAGGTCCCATGCAGTCGACTAGCACAATTGCCGGCGCGCGCGCCACAGGGAAGCGCCCACTTTGACACCGTGCTCTGCGTTGCTAGACACAGCTATAAAAACTTTACCATTGCATTCTGGCAGGCTAAATCTGCACTGGCGTGGCTGAGCACGCTCGAGCATGCTGAACACGGTCTTGACCGTAGTGGCGGTATTTATTGGGGACCGTGCTCGAGCACGGTCATGACCGTAGTTACGGTGTCAAGAAAGTTCAAAGGAAACAATATCACACACCAAGGCCGAGCAAAACAAATCCTTTAGTGTGAGTGGGACCTGTCGTACGCCTGAGAGGCCGCCACTCAGGCGTACGACAGGTCCCATGCAGTCGACCAGCACAATTGCCAACCGCCTAACATTGCCAAAGAAAGACGAATAAAGGAAAAAGTTATGGTTTTGTCAAAGAAAGTACAAAGGAAACAGTATCACACACCAAGGCCGAGCAGAACAAATCCTTTAGTGCGAGTGGGACCTGTCGTACGCCAGAGTGGCCGCCACTCAGGCGTACGACAGGTCCCATGAAGTCGACCAGCACAATTGCCGGCGCGCGCGCCACAGGGAAGCGCCCACTTTGACACCGTGCTCTGCGTTGCTAGACACAGCTATAGAAACTTTACCATTGCATTTTGGCAGGCTAAATCTGCACTGGCGTGGCTGAGCACGCTCGAGCATGCTGAGCACGGTCTTGACCGTAGTGGCGGTATTTATTGGGGACCGTGCTCGAGCACGGTCATGACCGTAGTTACGGTGTCAAGAAAGTTCAAAGGAAACAGTATCACGCACCAAGGCCGAGCAAAACAAATCCTTTAGTGCGAGTGGGACCTGTCGTACGCCTGAGAGGCCGCCACTCAGGCGTACGACAGGTCCCATGCAGTCGACCAACACAGTTGCCAACCGCCTAACATTGCCAAGGAAAAACGAATAAAGGTAAAAGTTATGGTTTTGTCAAGAAAGTTTAAATGAAACAGTATCACGAGCAGAACAAATCCTTTAGTGCGAGTGGGACCTGTCGTACGCCTGAGTGGCCGCCACTCAGGCGTACGACAGGTCCCATGCAGTCGACTAGCACAATTGCCGGCGCGCGCGCCACAGGGAAGCGCCCACTTTGACACCGTGCTCTGCGTTGCTAGACACAGCTATAAAAACTTTACCATTGCATTCTGGCAGGCTAAATCTGCACTGGCGTGGCTGAGCACGCTCGAGCATGCTGAGCACGGTCTTGACCGTAGTGGCGGTATTTATTGGGGACCGTGCTCGAGCACGGTCATGACCGTAGTTACGGTGTCAAGAAAGTTCAAAGGAAACAATATCACACACCAAGGCCGAGCAAAACAAATCCTTTAGTGCGAGTGGGACCTGTCGTACGCCTGAGAGGCCGCCACTCAGGCGTACGACAGGTCCCATGCAGTCGACCAGCACAATTGCCAACCGCCTAACATTGCCAAAGAAAGACGAATAAAGGAAAAAGTTATGGTTTTGTCAAAGAAAGTACAAAGGAAACAGTATCACACACCAAGGCCGAGCAGAACAAATCCTTTAGTGCGAGTGGGACCTGTCGTACGCCTGAGTGGCCGCCACTCAGGCGTACGACAGGTCCCATGAAGTCGACCAGCACAATTGCCGGCGCGCGCGCCACAGGGAAGCGCCCACTTTGACACCGTGCTCTGCGTTGCTAGACACAGCTATAGAAACTTTACCATTGCATTTTGGCAGGCTAAATCTGCACTGGCGTGGCTGAGCACGCTCGAGCATGCTGAGCACGGTCTTGACCGTAGTGGCGGTATTTATTGGGGACCGTGCTCGAGCACGGTCATGACCGTAGTTACGGTGTCAAGAAAGTTCAAAGGAAACAGTATCACACACCAAGGCCGAGCAAAACAAATCCTTTAGTGCGAGTGGGACCTGTCGTACGCCTGAGAGGCCGCCACTCAGGCGTACGACAGGTCCCATGCAGTCGACCAGCACAATTGCCAACCGCCTAACATTGCCAAAGAAAAACGAATAAAGGAAAAGTTATGGTTTTGTCAAGAAATTACAAAGTAAACAGTAACACACACCACGGCCGAGCACAACAAATCCTTTAGTGCGTGTGGGACCTGTCGTACGCCTGAGTGGCCGCCACTCTGGCGTACGACAGGTCCCATGAAGTCGACCAGCACAATTGCCGGCGCGCGCGCCACAGGGAAGCGCCCACTTTGACACCGTGCTCTGCGTTGCTAGACACAGCTATAGAAACTTTACCATTGCATTTTGGCAGGCTAAATCTGCACTGGCGTGGCTGAGCACGCTCGAGCATGCTGAGCACGGTCTTGACCGTAGTGGCGGTATTTATTGGGGACCGTGCTCGAGCACGGTCATGACCGTAGTTACGGTGTCAAGAAAGTTCAAAGGAAACAGTATCACACACCAAGGAAACAGTATCACACACCAAGGCCGAGCAAAACAAATCCTTTAGTGCGAGTGGGACCTGTCGTACGCCTGAGAGGCCGCCACTCAGGCGTACGACAGGTCCCATGCAGTCGACCAGCACAGTTGCCAACCGCCTAACATTGCCAAAGAAAAACGAATAAAGGTAAAAGTTATGGTTTTGTCAAGAAAGTTTAAATGAAACAGTATCACGAGCAGAACAAATCCTTTAGTGCGAGTGGGACCTGTTGTACGCCTGAGTGGCCGCCACTCAGGCGTACGACAGGTCCCATGCAGTCGACTAGCACAATTGCCGGCGCGCGCGCCACAGGGAAGCGCCCACTTTGACACCGTGCTCTGCGTTGCTAGACACAGCTATAGAAACTTTACCATTGCATTTATGCAGGCTGAGCACGGTCTTGACCGTAGTGGCGGTATTTATTGGGGACCGTGCTTGAGCACGGTCATGACCGTAGTTACGGTGTCAAGAAAGTTCAAAGGAAACAGTATCACGCACCAAGGCCGAGCAAAACAAATCCTTTAGTGCGAGTGGGACCTGTCGTACGCCTGAGAGGCCGCCACTCAGGCGTACGACAGGTCCCATGCAGTCGACCAGCACAATTGCCAACCGCCTAACATTGCCAAAGAAAAACGAATAAAGGTAAAAGTTATGGTTTTGTCAAGAAAGTTTAAATGAAACAGTATCACGAGCAGAACAAATCCTTTAGTGCGAGTGGGACCTGTCGTACGCCTGAGAGGCCGCCACTCAGGCGTACGACAGGTCCCATGCAGTCGACCAGCACAATTGCCGGCGCGCGCGCCACAGGGAAGCGCCCACTTTGACACCGTGCTCTGCGTTGCTAGACACAGCTATAGAAACGTCACCACTGCATTTTGGCAGGCTAAATCTGCACTGGCGTGGCTGAGCACGCTCGAGCATGCTGAGCACGGTCTTGACCGTAGTGGCGGTATTTATTGGGGACCGTGCTCGAGCACGGTCATGACCGTAGTTACGGTGTCAAGAAAGTTCAAAGGAAACAATATCACACACCAAGGCCGAGCAAAACAAATCCTTTAGTGCGAGTGGGACCTGTCGTACGCCTGAGTGGCCGCCACTCAGGCGTACGACAGGTCCCATGCAGTCGACCAGCACAATTGCCAACCGCCTAACATTGCCAAAGAAAGACGAATAAAGGAAAAAGTTATGGTTTTGTCAAAGAAAGTACAAAGGAAACAGTATCACACACCAAGGCCGAGCAGAACAAATCCTTTAGTGCGAGTGGGACCTGTCGTACGCCTGAGTGGCCGCCACTCAGGCCTACGACAGGTCCCATGCAGTCGACTAGCACAATTGCCGGCGCGCGCGCCACAGGGAAGCGCCCACTTTGACACCGTGCTCTGCGTTGCTAGACACAGCTATAGAAACGTTACCATTGCATTCTGGCAGGCTAAATCTGCACTGGCGTGGCTGAGCACGCTCGAGCATGCTGAACACGGTCTTGACCGTAGTGGCGGTATTTATTGGGGACCGTGCTCGAGCACGGTCATGACCGTAGTTACGGTGTCAAGAAAGTTCAAAGGAAACAATATCACACACCAAGGCCGAGCAAAACAAATCCTTTAGTGCGAGTGGGACCTGTCGTACGCCTGAGAGGCCGCCACTCAGGCGTACGACAGGTCCCATGCAGTCGACCAGCACAATTGCCAACCGCCTAACATTGCCAAAGAAAGACGAATAAAGGAAAAAGTTATGGTTTTGTCAAAGAAAGTTCAAAGGAAACAGTATCACACACCAAGGCCGAGCAGAACAAATCCTTTAGTGCGAGTGGGACCTGTCGTACGCCTGAGTGGCCGCCACTCAGGCGTACGACAGGTCCCATGCAGTCGACCAGCACAATTGCCGGCGCGCGCGCCACAGGGAAGCGCCCACTTTGACACCGTGCTCTGCGTTGCTAGACACAGCTATAGAAACTTTACCATTGCATTTTGGCAGGCTAAATCTGCACTGGCGTGGCTGAGCACGCTCGAGCATGCTGAGCACGGTCTTGACCGTAGTGGCGGTATTTATTGGGGACCGTGCTCGAGCACGGTCATGACCGTAGTTACGGTGTCAAGAAAGTTCAAAGGAAACAATATCACACACCAAGGCCGAGCAAAACAAATCCTTTAGTGCGAGTGGGACCTGTCGTACGCCTGAGAGGCCGCCACTCAGGCGTACGACAGGTCCCATGCAGTCGACCAGCACAATTGCCAACCGCCTAACATTGCCAAAGAAAAACGAATAAAGGCAAAAGTTATGGTTTTGTCAAAGAAAGTTCAAAGGAAAGAATATCACACACCAAGGCCGAGCAGAACAAATCCTTTAGTGCGAGTGGGACCTGTTGTACGCCTGAGAGGCCGCCACTCAGGCGTACGACAGGTCCCATGCAGTCGACCAGCACAATTGCCAACCGCCTAACATTGCCAAAGAAAGACGAATAAAGGAAAAAGTTATGGTTTTGTCAAAGAAAGTACAAAGGAAACAGTATCACACACCAAGGCCGAGCAGAACAAATCCTTTAGTGCGAGTGGGACCTGTCGTACGCCTGAGTGGCCGCCACTCAGGCGTACGACAGGTCCCATGAAGTCGACCAGCACAATTGCCGGCGCGCGCGCCACAGGGAAGCGCCCACTTTGACACCGTGCTCTGCGTTGCTAGACACAGCTATAGAAACTTTACCATTGCATTTTGGCAGGCTAAATCTGCACTGGCGTGGCTGAGCACGCTCGAGCATGCTGAGCACGGTCTTGACCGTAGTGGCGGTATTTATTGGGGACCGTGCTCGAGCACGGTCATGACCGTAGTTACGGTGTCAAGAAAGTTCAAAGGAAACAGTATCACGCACCAAGGCCGAGCAAAACAAATCCTTTAGTGCGAGTGGGACCTGTCGTACGCCTGAGAGGCCGCCCCTCAGGCGTACGACAGGTCCCATGCAGTCGACCAACACAGTTGCCAACCGCCTAACATTGCCAAAGAAAAACGAATAAAGGTAAAAGTTATGGTTTTGTCAAGAAAGTTTAAATGAAACAGTATCACGAGCAGAACAAATCCTTTAGTGCGAGTGGGACCTGTCGTACGCCTGAGTGGCCGCCACTCAGGCCTACGACAGGTCCCATGCAGTCGACTAGCACAATTGCCGGCGCGCGCGCCACAGGGAAGCGCCCACTTTGACACCGTGCTCTGCGTTGCTAGACACAGCTATAAAAACTTTACCATTGCATTCTGGCAGGCTAAATCTGCACTGGCGTGGCTGAGCACGCTCGAGCATGCTGAACACGGTCTTGACCGTAGTGGCGGTATTTATTGGGGACCGTGCTCGAGCACGGTCATGACCGTAGTTACGGTGTCAAGAAAGTTCAAAGGAAACAATATCACACACCAAGGCCGAGCAAAACAAATCCTTTAGTGCGAGTGGGACCTGTCGTACGCCTGAGAGGCCGCCACGTCTGTAATCTTGAGGGCCGTGTATAAATGGCAACCCCGTGTAATAAATGAGGGAAAATTTGACACCGTTTCAACACGGCTCGTGTTTGACACGGGGCGACACGGGCTGTTTCAACACGGCTCGTGTTTGACACGGGGCGACACGGGCTGTTTCAACACGGCTCGTGTTTGACACGGGGCGACACGGGCTGTTTCAACATAGTCTCGACTATACACGAGGCATTCACCGAAGCACACGAGACGAGTGCAGTTCGCATCTCCCAGAAGCCCGGGACACCCCCCCTATCCACAACCAGCAGCCAAACAGCAGGAGCAAACGGCACCCAAGTGCCCGTTGCTGCCTGGAACGAAAAGCCGGCCAGCCGATACAAACACAGTTGTCTGAGAGGTCCCTAAAAGACGGCCGGGTCACCAGAACACACACACTCCCTACCCGGCGGAGCTAAGGAGGGCTGTACACCTACCGCCTACGGCCCCATTTGCAGAGGACGGCTAGAACCCCACCAGGGCTGTTTCAACACGACTCGACCGGCCCGACCCCGACCCGCTGTGCCTCGCCCAGCCATGCCCTACCTAGCTTTGCCCTGCCTCACCCAACCCGGGCCCGGGGCACAGGGGGCTCGTGGAAAACGGGCACGGGAGCAGCAGTGAAGGGTTTTAGGGTCTTAGGAGCAGCAGCACGCCGCCCCGGCAGTTCAGGAGAGCAGAAGAGAGCAGCTGCTGCAGCAGAGAGGGGGCCGAACAGCTGCTGCAGGGCGCGCGGCACCGTCTCCTGCTGATGGAGCGCCGCCCCAGCAGGGCAGGAGAGCAGCAGCTGCAGCGGGGAGGGGGCCGGACAGCTGCTGCAGGGCGGCACCGTCTCCTGCGGACGGTGCGCAGCCCCAACAGTGCAGGAGAGCAGCAGCTGCAGCGGGGAGGGGGCCGAACAGCTGCTGCAGCGCGGCACCGTCTCCTGCGGACGGTGCGCCGCCCCAGCAGGGCAGGAGATCAGAAGAGAGCAGCTGCCGCAGCGGAAAGGGGGCCGAACCGCTGCTGCAGTGCGGCATCGTCTACTGCGGACGGTGCACCGCCCCAACAGTGCAGGAGAGCAGAAGAGAACAGCAGCTGCAGCAGAGAGGGGGCCGAACAGCTAGGAGGGTAGGACAGACTCTCCGGGAGTGACATCTGAAGGGTGGCCGTTGTCGCAACATCTGCAGCCGGTGCAATTGCCAACTGTCGTTGACGACCCCGCCAGTGCAATTGTAACTGCTGGAGCCGGCCCCAGCCGTGTCAGTACACCTGCTGGAGCCGGCCCCACCCAGTGGCAATGTCTCCTGCGGATGGCGCGCCGCCCCGGCAGGGCAGGAGAGCAGAGGAGAGCAGCGGACAGGGGGCCGAACAGCTGCTGCAGTGCGGAAGAGAAGCAACGGGGGCTGTGTACGGTAGGCGTTCCGGGTCTGCGTGCAGGCGCTCCTGCGTGTGGAGGTGCAGAATCTCACTGTTGTTCTAGTGCTCAAACGCTTTCCTTGTTGGCTGAGATTATGTTCTTATTTCGCAGAATGAAGCTAGGGAACCCTAAGAAACAAGGCATTTTGACAGGGCTGTCAGGAGTAGTTCCGATTTCGCGCTATAGCCGGAAACCTCGCTCAATGCGATAATGTTGCCTATAATAATAAATGTAAGCTGACAATTTCTGAGGGCTGTCAAGACGGAACTTTGTGTGCGAGCGGCGCCCAAAGTTGCTGAAATTTTAGGAGCTAATTACAGCATTGAAAACGGTTTAAATACAACGTAAGGATATTGACAATTGAACAGAAATGAATGTATGGAGCTAGCCTTACGTGTCCGGTATGTTCAGTCTGTGGAACCATGTCGTACTCGTTGCAAAGACAACGAGTACGACAGGGTCCCCTCCTAAGAGACTGAGATTGTTCATTACAATTGTAATACCTGCCGGTTAAATTTGCTAAGGTCGTTATTGTCTAAAGAATAGTTGTACTTGCCACTAACAGGATATGTGCTGGAATTCCCGGTCGTATGGCGTTGACTATTGCCTGCATGAATGCTCTTTTCTTTACTCAAGCGTATAAATAAATAGTTTAATAGATAATATAGCTACTGCATTTCTAGATACTATGCGCATGTGCGAAGTCCTGACCACGGCAACACGCGCCAACAACCGGTCAGCATTCGGCTTTGGCTACCCAGACGCCCTCACCGAGTTCGGTACAACGCCGACAATGATGTAAGATGTTGCTGAAGATAAGGTAGGAGTCGTTAGCCTTGTCGGCGGGCCCGGTTAATGCTCGCCGAGGAGTGCATGCTTTTGCACCGGCGGACGCTTGCCCAACGAGCACGCCCGCGGACCGCAACGAGGAACTACTTACAAAAGTTCGCTAATAGGATTGGTGATGCATACGACGTAATGCGTATGCTCCAAAATTTTGTTATGTTTTGTGTTCAACTCCAGGTCGTCTGTTCTTACCAGAAGTGGAGAATGGCTTAACCTTATCCTATTGATGATTGCAACCCGCAGGCTGCACATCGGGGCTGGGGCACACACTCAGGCGGCCTGGGCAGCGAGCAGCTCGGAGCTAGCGGCCGGGAGAGGACTGGGCAGGTGTCAGCGGCCAGCTCGAACGAATAGCTCTCCCAAGTGAGTACGGCTGTCGCTTCGTTTATCCTAATGATGATTCCAACTCGCAGGGTGCACGTTGAGGCTGGGACACACACTGGCTGGGACACACACTGGCTGGGACACACACTGGCTGGGACACACACCTCCGGCCACCCTTGCATGTGCCACAGCACCCGCATTCCCCTGAGCCCAATCCTGATGATGATTGCAACTCGCAGGGTGCACGTTGCGGCTGGGCCACATACTCAGGCGGCCTGGGTGGCGATCAGCTCGGAGCTAGCGGCCTGGCGTGGATTCCCCGAACATGGTATGTTGTGGCTGGCAAATCGTAGCGCTAGCGGCCGGGAGAGGACTGGGCAGGTGTCAGCGGCTCGCTCGAATAGCTCTCCCAAGCAAGTGAGTACGCCTAGCTGTCGCTTCCTTAATCGCAGGGTGCACGTGCGTTGAGGCTGGGACACATACTCAGGCGGCCTGGGTGGCGAGCAGGTCGGAGCTAGCGGCCTGGCGTGGATTCCCCGAACATGGTATGTTGTGGCTGGCAAATCGTAGCGCTAGCGGCCGGGAGAGGACTGGGCAGGTGTCAGCGGCTCGCTCGAATAGCTCTCCCAAGCAAGTGAGTACGCCTAGCTGTCGCTTCCTTAATCGCAGGGTGTACGTGCGTTGAGGCTGGGACACATACTCAGGCGGCCTGGGTGGCGAGCAGGTCGGAGCTAGCGGCCTGGCGTGGATTCCCCGAACATGGTATGTTGTGGCTGGCAAGTCGTAGCGCTAGCGGCCGGGAGAGGACTGGGCAGGTGTCAGCGGCTCGCTCGAATAGCTCTCCCAAGCAAGTGAGTACGCCTAGCTGTCGCTTCCTTAATCGCAGGGTGCACGTGCGTTGAGGCTGGGACACATACTCAGGCGGCCTGGGTGGCGAGCAGGTCGGAGCTAGCGGCCTGGCGTGGATTCCCCGAACATGGTATGTTGTGGCTGGCAAGTCGTAGCGCTAGCGGCCGGGAGAGGACTGGGCAGGTGTCAGCGGCTCGCTCGAATAGCTCTCCCAAGCAAGTGAGTACGCCTAGCTGTCGCTTCCTTAATCGCAGGGTGCACGTGCGTTAAGGCTGGGACACATACTCAGGCGGCCTGGGTGGCGAGCAGGTCGGAGCTAGCGGCCTGGCGTGGATTCCCCGAACATGGTATGTTGTGGCTGGCAAGTCGTAGCGCTAGCGGCCGGGAGAGGACTGGGCAGGTGTCAGCGGCTCGCTCGAATAGCTCTCCCAAGCAAGTGAGTACGCCTAGCTGTCGCTTCCTTAATCGCAGGGTGCACGTGCGTTGAGGCTGGGACACATACTCAGGCGGCCTGGGTGGCGAGCAGGTCGGAGCTAGCGGCCTGGCGTGGATTCCCCGAACATGGTATGTTGTGGCTGGCAAGTTGTAGCGCTAGCGGCCGGGAGAGGACTGGGCAGGTGTCAGCGGCTCGCTCGAATAGCTCTTCTAAGTGAGTACGGCTGTCGCTTCTCGGGACGTTAACCTGTCCGTCGTGTTTGCAACATGATAGCCAGCAAGCCCTTGTAACAGGAGCTAGAATCTTCGGTATCCAGTGTGTTTTTGCCCCGCTGTTACAGTGGTGTGAATAGTTTGGATAGTCAAGGGTCGCCGGGTCGAAAGCTAACGGACTAGCCAGCGGACTAGTGCACAGCGGCACTGCTCCCGTCAGCCTGATGAGGGGCGGCACGATCCAGTCCGGGCGAACTTATTCTCCCAGCCGACGGGTGAATAGGATCTGCCAAAGGCATTCGGTGGTTTTAACCGCCATACTATACTGGATTTGGGCAATCCTCGGTTTGCCTCTTCTTCGACTCTATAGCTAGACTATACACAAGCCGTGTCTACACGACCATGTCCAACCGTGTCTACACGGGGCGATATACATGGCCATGTTGGACACGGCCATCTGTACACGGCCGTGTTGAAGCGGCCGTGTATGACACTATCCGTATCTTTTTGCAATACACGGCCATGTTGAAACAGACCGAACACCGTGTCAACACTAGGCCCCAAAAGTACAGACGCACTCAGGCGTACGACAGGTCCCATGCAGTCGACCAGCACAATTGCCAACCGCCTAACATTGCCAAAGAAAGACGAATAAAGGAAAAAGTTATGGTTTTGTCAAAGAAAGTACAAAGGAAACAGTATCACACACCAAGGCCGAGCAGAACAAATCCTTTAGTGCGAGTGGGACCTGTCGTACGCCTGAGTGGCCGCCACTCAGGCGTACGACAGGTCCCATGAAGTCGACCAGCACAATTGCCGGCGCGCGCGCCACAGGGAAGCGCCCACTTTGACACCGTGCTCTGCGTTGCTAGACACAGCTATAGAAACTTTACCATTGCATTTTGGCAGGCTATATCTGCACTGGCGTGGCTGAGCACGCTCGAGCATGCTGAGCACGGTCTTGACCGTAGTGGCGGTATTTATTGGGGACCGTGCTCGAGCACGGTCATGACCGTAGTTACGGTGTCAAGAAAGTTCAAAGGAAACAGTATCACGCACCAAGGCCGAGCAAAACAAATCCTTTAGTGCGAGTGGGACCTGTCGTACGCCTGAGAGGCCGCCCCTCAGGCGTACGACAGGTCCCATGCAGTCGACCAACACAGTTGCCAACCGCCTAACATTGCCAAAGAAAAACGAATAAAGGTAAAAGTTATGGTTTTGTCAAGAAAGTTTAAATGAAACAGTATCACGAGCAGAACAAATCCTTTAGTGCGAGTGGGACCTGTCGTACGCCTGAGTGGCCGCCACTCAGGCCTACGACAGGTCCCATGCAGTCGACTAGCACAATTGCCGGCGCGCGCGCCACAGGGAAGCGCCCACTTTGACACCGTGCTCTGCGTTGCTAGACACAGCTATAAAAACTTTACCATTGCATTCTGGCAGGCTAAATCTGCACTGGCGTGGCTGAGCACGCTCGAGCATGCTGAACACGGTCTTGACCGTAGTGGCGGTATTTATTGGGGACCGTGCTCGAGCACGGTCATGACCGTAGTTACGGTGTCAAGAAAGTTCAAAGGAAACAATATCACACACCAAGGCCGAGCAAAACAAATCCTTTAGTGCGAGTGGGACCTGTCGTACGCCTGAGAGGCCGCCACGTCTGTAATCTTGAGGGCCGTGTATAAATGGCAACCCCGTGTAATAAATGAGGGAAAATTTGACACCGTTTCAACACGGCTCGTGTTTGACACGGGGCGACACGGGCTGTTTCAACACGGCTCGTGTTTGACACGGGGCGACACGGGCTGTTTCAACACGGCTCGTGTTTGACACGGGGCGACACGGGCTGTTTCAACATAGTCTCGACTATACACGAGGCATTCACCGAAGCACACGAGACGAGTGCAGTTCGCATCTCCCAGAAGCCCGGGACACCCCCCCTATCCACAACCAGCAGCCAAACAGCAGGAGCAAACGGCACCCAAGTGCCCGTTGCTGCCTGGAACGAAAAGCCGGCCAGCCGATACAAACACAGTTGTCTGAGAGGTCCCTAAAAGACGGCCGGGTCACCAGAACACACACACTCCCTACCCGGCGGAGCTAAGGAGGGCTGTACACCTACCGCCTACGGCCCCATTTGCAGAGGACGGCTAGAACCCCACCAGGGCTGTTTCAACACGACTCGACCGGCCCGACCCCGACCCGCTGTGCCTCGCCCAGCCATGCCCTACCTAGCTTTGCCCTGCCTCACCCAACCCGGGCCCGGGGCACAGGGGGCTCGTGGAAAACGGGCACGGGAGCAGCAGTGAAGGGTTTTAGGGTCTTAGGAGCAGCAGCACGCCGCCCCGGCAGTTCAGGAGAGCAGAAGAGAGCAGCTGCTGCAGCAGAGAGGGGGCCGAACAGCTGCTGCAGGGCGCGCGGCACCGTCTCCTGCTGATGGAGCGCCGCCCCAGCAGGGCAGGAGAGCAGCAGCTGCAGCGGGGAGGGGGCCGGACAGCTGCTGCAGGGCGGCACCGTCTCCTGCGGACGGTGCGCAGCCCCAACAGTGCAGGAGAGCAGCAGCTGCAGCGGGGAGGGGGCCGAACAGCTGCTGCAGCGCGGCACCGTCTCCTGCGGACGGTGCGCCGCCCCAGCAGGGCAGGAGATCAGAAGAGAGCAGCTGCCGCAGCGGAAAGGGGGCCGAACCGCTGCTGCAGTGCGGCATCGTCTACTGCGGACGGTGCACCGCCCCAACAGTGCAGGAGAGCAGAAGAGAACAGCAGCTGCAGCAGAGAGGGGGCCGAACAGCTAGGAGGGTAGGACAGACTCTCCGGGAGTGACATCTGAAGGGTGGCCGTTGTCGCAACATCTGCAGCCGGTGCAATTGCCAACTGTCGTTGACGACCCCGCCAGTGCAATTGTAACTGCTGGAGCCGGCCCCAGCCGTGTCAGTACACCTGCTGGAGCCGGCCCCACCCAGTGGCAATGTCTCCTGCGGATGGCGCGCCGCCCCGGCAGGGCAGGAGAGCAGAGGAGAGCAGCGGACAGGGGGCCGAACAGCTGCTGCAGTGCGGAAGAGAAGCAACGGGGGCTGTGTACGGTAGGCGTTCCGGGTCTGCGTGCAGGCGCTCCTGCGTGTGGAGGTGCAGAATCTCACTGTTGTTCTAGTGCTCAAACGCTTTCCTTGTTGGCTGAGATTATGTTCTTATTTCGCAGAATGAAGCTAGGGAACCCTAAGAAACAAGGCATTTTGACAGGGCTGTCAGGAGTAGTTCCGATTTCGCGCTATAGCCGGAAACCTCGCTCAATGCGATAATGTTGCCTATAATAATAAATGTAAGCTGACAATTTCTGAGGGCTGTCAAGACGGAACTTTGTGTGCGAGCGGCGCCCAAAGTTGCTGAAATTTTAGGAGCTAATTACAGCATTGAAAACGGTTTAAATACAACGTAAGGATATTGACAATTGAACAGAAATGAATGTATGGAGCTAGCCTTACGTGTCCGGTATGTTCAGTCTGTGGAACCATGTCGTACTCGTTGCAAAGACAACGAGTACGACAGGGTCCCCTCCTAAGAGACTGAGATTGTTCATTACAATTGTAATACCTGCCGGTTAAATTTGCTAAGGTCGTTATTGTCTAAAGAATAGTTGTACTTGCCACTAACAGGATATGTGCTGGAATTCCCGGTCGTATGGCGTTGACTATTGCCTGCATGAATGCTCTTTTCTTTACTCAAGCGTATAAATAAATAGTTTAATAGATAATATAGCTACTGCATTTCTAGATACTATGCGCATGTGCGAAGTCCTGACCACGGCAACACGCGCCAACAACCGGTCAGCATTCGGCTTTGGCTACCCAGACGCCCTCACCGAGTTCGGTACAACGCCGACAATGATGTAAGATGTTGCTGAAGATAAGGTAGGAGTCGTTAGCCTTGTCGGCGGGCCCGGTTAATGCTCGCCGAGGAGTGCATGCTTTTGCACCGGCGGACGCTTGCCCAACGAGCACGCCCGCGGACCGCAACGAGGAACTACTTACAAAAGTTCGCTAATAGGATTGGTGATGCATACGACGTAATGCGTATGCTCCAAAATTTTGTTATGTTTTGTGTTCAACTCCAGGTCGTCTGTTCTTACCAGAAGTGGAGAATGGCTTAACCTTATCCTATTGATGATTGCAACCCGCAGGCTGCACATCGGGGCTGGGGCACACACTCAGGCGGCCTGGGCAGCGAGCAGCTCGGAGCTAGCGGCCGGGAGAGGACTGGGCAGGTGTCAGCGGCCAGCTCGAACGAATAGCTCTCCCAAGTGAGTACGGCTGTCGCTTCGTTTATCCTAATGATGATTCCAACTCGCAGGGTGCACGTTGAGGCTGGGACACACACTGGCTGGGACACACACTGGCTGGGACACACACTGGCTGGGACACACACCTCCGGCCACCCTTGCATGTGCCACAGCACCCGCATTCCCCTGAGCCCAATCCTGATGATGATTGCAACTCGCAGGGTGCACGTTGCGGCTGGGCCACATACTCAGGCGGCCTGGGTGGCGATCAGCTCGGAGCTAGCGGCCTGGCGTGGATTCCCCGAACATGGTATGTTGTGGCTGGCAAATCGTAGCGCTAGCGGCCGGGAGAGGACTGGGCAGGTGTCAGCGGCTCGCTCGAATAGCTCTCCCAAGCAAGTGAGTACGCCTAGCTGTCGCTTCCTTAATCGCAGGGTGCACGTGCGTTGAGGCTGGGACACATACTCAGGCGGCCTGGGTGGCGAGCAGGTCGGAGCTAGCGGCCTGGCGTGGATTCCCCGAACATGGTATGTTGTGGCTGGCAAATCGTAGCGCTAGCGGCCGGGAGAGGACTGGGCAGGTGTCAGCGGCTCGCTCGAATAGCTCTCCCAAGCAAGTGAGTACGCCTAGCTGTCGCTTCCTTAATCGCAGGGTGTACGTGCGTTGAGGCTGGGACACATACTCAGGCGGCCTGGGTGGCGAGCAGGTCGGAGCTAGCGGCCTGGCGTGGATTCCCCGAACATGGTATGTTGTGGCTGGCAAGTCGTAGCGCTAGCGGCCGGGAGAGGACTGGGCAGGTGTCAGCGGCTCGCTCGAATAGCTCTCCCAAGCAAGTGAGTACGCCTAGCTGTCGCTTCCTTAATCGCAGGGTGCACGTGCGTTGAGGCTGGGACACATACTCAGGCGGCCTGGGTGGCGAGCAGGTCGGAGCTAGCGGCCTGGCGTGGATTCCCCGAACATGGTATGTTGTGGCTGGCAAGTCGTAGCGCTAGCGGCCGGGAGAGGACTGGGCAGGTGTCAGCGGCTCGCTCGAATAGCTCTCCCAAGCAAGTGAGTACGCCTAGCTGTCGCTTCCTTAATCGCAGGGTGCACGTGCGTTAAGGCTGGGACACATACTCAGGCGGCCTGGGTGGCGAGCAGGTCGGAGCTAGCGGCCTGGCGTGGATTCCCCGAACATGGTATGTTGTGGCTGGCAAGTCGTAGCGCTAGCGGCCGGGAGAGGACTGGGCAGGTGTCAGCGGCTCGCTCGAATAGCTCTCCCAAGCAAGTGAGTACGCCTAGCTGTCGCTTCCTTAATCGCAGGGTGCACGTGCGTTGAGGCTGGGACACATACTCAGGCGGCCTGGGTGGCGAGCAGGTCGGAGCTAGCGGCCTGGCGTGGATTCCCCGAACATGGTATGTTGTGGCTGGCAAGTCGTAGCGCTAGCGGCCGGGAGAGGACTGGGCAGGTGTCAGCGGCTCGCTCGAATAGCTCTCCCAAGCAAGTGAGTACGCCTAGCTGTCGCTTCCTTAATCGCAGGGTGCACGTGCGTTGAGGCTGGGACACATACTCAGGCGGCCTGGGTGGCGAGCAGGTCGGAGCTAGCGGCCTGGCGTGGATTCCCCGAACATGGTATGTTGTGGCTGGCAAGTCGTAGCGCTAGCGGCCGGGAGAGGACTGGGCAGGTGTCAGCGGCTCGCTCGAATAGCTCTCCCAAGCAAGTGAGTACGCCTAGCTGTCGCTTCCTTAATCGCAGGGTGCACGTGCGTTAAGGCTGGGACACATACTCAGGCGGCCTGGGTGGCGAGCAGGTCGGAGCTAGCGGCCTGGCGTGGATTCCCCGAACATGGTATGTTGTGGCTGGCAAGTCGTAGCGCTAGCGGCCGGGAGAGGACTGGGCAGGTGTCAGCGGCTCGCTCGAATAGCTCTCCCAAGCAAGTGAGTACGCCTAGCTGTCGCTTCCTTAATCGCAGGGTGCACGTGCGTTGAGGCTGGGACACATACTCAGGCGGCCTGGGTGGCGAGCAGGTCGGAGCTAGCGGCCTGGCGTGGATTCCCCGAACATGGTATGTTGTGGCTGGCAAGTTGTAGCGCTAGCGGCCGGGAGAGGACTGGGCAGGTGTCAGCGGCTCGCTCGAATAGCTCTTCTAAGTGAGTACGGCTGTCGCTTCTCGGGACGTTAACCTGTCCGTCGTGTTTGCAACATGATAGCCAGCAAGCCCTTGTAACAGGAGCTAGAATCTTCGGTATCCAGTGTGTTTTTGCCCCGCTGTTACAGTGGTGTGAATAGTTTGGATAGTCAAGGGTCGCCGGGTCGAAAGCTAACGGACTAGCCAGCGGACTAGTGCACAGCGGCACTGCTCCCGTCAGCCTGATGAGGGGCGGCACGATCCAGTCCGGGCGAACTTATTCTCCCAGCCGACGGGTGAATAGGATCTGCCAAAGGCATTCGGTGGTTTTAACCGCCATACTATACTGGATTTGGGCAATCCTCGGTTTGCCTCTTCTTCGACTCTATAGCTAGACTATACACAAGCCGTGTCTACACGACCATGTCCAACCGTGTCTACACGGGGCGATATACATGGCCATGTTGGACACGGCCATCTGTACACGGCCGTGTTGAAGCGGCCGTGTATGACACTATCCGTATCTTTTTGCAATACACGGCCATGTTGAAACAGACCGAACACCGTGTCAACACTAGGCCCCAAAAGTACAGACGCACTCAGGCGTACGACAGGTCCCATGCAGTCGACCAGCACAATTGCCAACCGCCTAACATTGCCAAAGAAAGACGAATAAAGGAAAAGTTATGGTTTTGTCAAAGAAAGTACAAAGGAAACAATATCACACACCAAGGCCGAGCAAAACAAATCCTTTAGTGCGAGTGGGACCTGTCGTACGCCTGAGTGGCCGCCACTCAGGCGTACGACAGGTCCCATGAAGTCGACCAGCACAATTGCCGGCGCGCGCGCCACAGGGAAGCGCCCACTTTGACACCGTGCTCTGCGTTGCTAGACACAGCTATAGAAACTTTACCATTGCATTTTGGCAGGCTATATCTGCACTGGCGTGGCTGAGCACGCTCGAGCATGCTGAGCACGGTCTTGACCGTAGTGGCGGTATTTATTGGGGACCGTGCTCGAGCACGGTCATGACCGTAGTTACGGTGTCAAGAAAGTTCAAAGGAAACAGTATCACGCACCAAGGCCGAGCAAAACAAATCCTTTAGTGCGAGTGGGACCTGTCGTACGCCTGAGAGGCCGCCACTCAGGCGTACGACAGGTCCCATGCAGTCGACCAGCACAGTTGCCAACCGCCTAACATTGCCAAAGAAAAACGAATAAAGGTAAAAGTTATGGTTTTGTCAAGAAAGTTTAAATGAAACAGTATCACGAGCAAAACAAATCCTTTAGTGCGAGTGGGACCTGTCGTACGCCTGAGTGGCCGCCACTCAGGCGTACGACAGGTCCCATGAAGTCGACCAGCACAATTGCCGGCGCGCGCGCCACAGGGAAGCGCCCACTTTGACACCGTGCTCTGCGTTGCTAGACACAGCTATAGAAACTTTACCACTGCATTTTGGCAGGCTAAATCTGCACTGGCGTGGCTGAGCACGCTCGAGCATGCTGAGCACGGTCTTGACCGTAGTGGCGGTATTTATTGGGGACCGTGCTCGAGCACGGTCATGACCGTAGTTACGGTGTCAAGAAAGTTCAAAGGAAACAGTATCACACACCAAGGCTGAGCAAAACAAATCCTTAAGTGCGAGTGGGACCTGTCGTACGCCTGAGTGGCCGCCACTCAGGCGTACGACAGGTCCCATGCAGTCGACTAGCACAATTGCCGGCGCGCGCGCCACAGGGAAGCGCCCACTTTGACACCGTGCTCTGCGTTGCTAGACACAGCTATAGAAACGTTACCATTGCATTTTGGCAGGCTAAATCTGCACTGGCGTGGCTGAGCACGCTCGAGCATGCTGAGCACGGTCTTGACCGTAGTGGCGGTATTTATTGGGGACCGTGCTCGAGCACGGTCATGACCGTAGTTACGGTGTCAAGAAAGTTCAAAGGAAACAATATCACACACCAAGGCCGAGCAAAACAAATCCTTGAGTGCGAGTGGGACCTGTCGTACGCCTGAGTGGCCGCTACTCAGGCGTACGACAGGTCCCATGCAGTCGACCAGCACAATTGCCAACCGCCTAACATTGCCAAAGAAAAACGAATAAAGGCAAAAGTTATGGTTTTGTCAAAGAAAGTTCAAAGGAAACAATATCACACACCAAGGCCGAGCAGAACAAATCCTTTAGTGCGAGTGGGACCTGTCGTACGCCTGAGAAGCCGCCACTCAGGCGTACGACAGGTCCCATGCAGTCGACCAGCACAATTGCCGGCGCGCGCGCCACAGGGAAGCGCCCACTTTGACACCGTGCTCTGCGTTGCTAGACACAGCTATAGAAACGTCACCACTGCATTTTGGCAGGCTAAATCTGCACTGGCGTGGCTGAGCACGCTCGAGCATGCTGAGCACGGTCTTGACCGTAGTGGCGGTATTTATTGGGGACCGTGCTCGAGCACGGTCATGACCGTAGTTACGGTGTCAAGAAAGTTCAAAGGAAACAATATCACACACCAAGGCCGAGCAGAACAAATCCTTTAGTGCGAGTGGGACCTGTCGTACGCCTGAGTGGCCGCCACTCAGGCGTACGACAGGTCCCATGCAGTCGACCAGCACAATTGCCAACCGCCTAACATTGCCAAACAAAAACGAATAAAGTTAAAAGTTATGGTTTTGTCAAGAAAGTTTAAATGAAACAGTATCACGAGCAGAACAAATCCTTTAGTGCGAGTGGGACCTGTCGTACGCCTGAGTGGCCGCCACTCAGGCGTACGACAGGTCCCATGCAGTCGACTAGCACAATTGCCGGCGCGCGCGCCACAGGGAAGCGCCCACTTTGACACCGTGCTCTGCGTTGCTAGACACAGCTATAGAAACGTCACCACTGCATTTGTGCAGGCTGAGCACGGTCTTGACCGTAGTGGCGGTATTTATTGGGGACCGTGCTTGAGCACGGTCATGACCGTAGTTACGGTGTCAAGAAAGTTCAAAGGAAACAGTATCACGCACCAAGGCCGAGCAAAACAAATCCTTTAGTGCGAGTGGGACCTGTCGTACGCCTGAGAGGCCGCCACTCAGGCGTACGACAGGTCCCATGCAGTCGACCAGCACAATTGCCAACCGCCTAACATTGCCAAACAAAAACGAATAAAGGTAAAAGTTATGGTTTTGTCAAGAAAGTTTAAATGAAACAGTATCACGAGCAGAACAAATCCTTTAGTGCGAGTGGGACCTGTCGTACGCCTGAGAAGCCGCCACTCAGGCGTACGACAGGTCCCATGCAGTCGACCAGCACAATTGCCGGCGCGCGCGCCACAGGGAAGCGCCCACTTTGACACCGTGCTCTGCGTTGCTAGACACAGCTATAGAAACGTCACCACTGCATTTTGGCAGGCTAAATCTGCACTGGCGTGGCTGAGCACGCTCGAGCATGCTGAGCACGGTCTTGACCGTAGTGGCGGTATTTATTGGGGACCGTGCTCGAGCACGGTCATGACCGTAGTTACGGTGTCAAGAAAGTTCAAAGGAAACAATATCACACACCAAGGCCGAGCAAAACAAATCCTTTAGTGCGAGTGGGACCTGTCGTACGCCTGAGTGGCCGCCACTCAGGCGTACGACAGGTCCCATGCAGTCGACCAGCACAATTGCCAACCGCCTAACATTGCCAAAGAAAAACGAATAAAGGCAAAAGTTATGGTTTTGTCAAAGAAAGTTCAAAGGAAACAATATCACACACCAAGGCCGAGCAGAACAAATCCTTTAGTGCGAGTGGGACCTGTCGTACGCCTGAGTGGCCGCCACTCAGGCGTACGACAGGTCCCATGCAGTCGACCAGCACAATTGCCAACCGCCTAACATTGCCAAACAAAAACGAATAAAGGTAAAAGTTATGGTTTTGTCAAGAAAGTTTAAATGAAACAGTATCACGAGCAAAACAAATCCTTTAGTTCGAGTGGGACCTGTCGTACGCCTGAGTGGCCGCCACTCAGGCGTACGACAGGTCCCATGCAGTCGACCAGCACAATTGCCGGCGCGCGCGCCACAGGGAAGCGCCCACTTTGACACCGTGCTCTGCGTTGCTAGACACAGCTATAGAAACTTTACCACTGCATTTTGGCAGGCTAAATCTGCACTGGCGTGGCTGAGCACGCTCGAGCATGCTGAGCACGGTCTTGACCGTAGTGGCGGTATTTATTGGGGACCGTGCTCGAGCACGGTCATGACCGTAGTTACGGTGTCAAGAAAGTTCAAAGGAAACAATATCACACACCAAGGCCGAGCAAAACAAATCCTTTAGTGCGAGTGGGACCTGTCGTACGCCTGAGAAGCCGCCACTCAGGCGTACGACAGGTCCCATGCAGTCGACCAGCACAATTGCCAACCGCCTAACATTGCCAAACAAAAACGAATAAAGGTAAAAGTTATGGTTTTGTCAAGAAAGTTTAAATGAAACAGTATCACGAGCAAAACAAATCCTTTAGTGCGAGTGGGACCTGTCGTACGCCTGAGTGGCCGCCACTCAGGCGTACGACAGGTCCCATGCAGTCGACCAGCACAATTGCCGGCGCGCGCGCCACAGGGAAGCGCCCACTTTGACACCGTGCTCTGCGTTGCTAGACACAGCTATAGAAACGTCACCACTGCATTTGTGCAGGCTGAGCACGGTCTTGACCGTAGTGGCGGTATTTATTGGGGACCGTGCTTGAGCACGGTCATGACCGTAGTTACGGTGTCAAGAAAGTTCAAAGGAAACAGTATCACGCACCAAGGCCGAGCAAAACAAATCCTTTAGTGCGAGTGGGACCTGTCGTACGCCTGAGAGGCCGCCACTCAGGCGTACGACAGGTCCCATGCAGTCGACTAGCACAATTGCCGGCGCGCGCGCCACAGGGAAGCGCCCACTTTGACACCGTGCTCTGCGTTGCTAGACACAGCTATAGAAACGTCACCACTGCATTTTGGCAGGCTAAATCTGCACTGGCGTGGCTGAGCACGCTCGAGCATGCTGAGCACGGTCTTGACCGTAGTGGCGGTATTTATTGGGGACCGTGCTCGAGCACGGTCATGACCGTAGTTACGGTGTCAAGAAAGTTCAAAGGAAACAGTATCACGCACCAAGGCCGAGCAAAACAAATCCTTTAGTGCGAGTGGGACCTGTCGTACGCCTGAGAGGCCGCCACTCAGGCGTACGACAGGTCCCATGCAGTCGACCAGCACAGTTGCCAACCGCCTAACATTGCCAAAGAAAAACGAATAAAGGTAAAAGTTATGGTTTTGTCAAGAAAGTTTAAATGAAACAGTATCACGAGCAGAACAAATCCTTTAGTGCGAGTGGGACCTGTCGTACGCCTGAGTGGCCGCCACTCAGGCGTACGACAGGTCCCATGAAGTCGACCAGCACAATGGCCAACCGCCTAACATTGCCAAAGAAAGACGAATAAAGGCAAAAGTTATGGTTTTGTCAAAGAAAGTACAAAGGAAACAATATCACACACCAAGGCCGAGCAAAACAAATCCTTTAGTGCGAGTGGGACCTGTCGTACGCCTGAGTGGCCGCCACTCAGGCGTACGACAGGTCCCATGAAGTCGACCAGCACAATTGCCGGCGCGCGCGCCACAGGGAAGCGCCCACTTTGACACCGTGCTCTGCGTTGCTAGACACAGCTATAGAAACTTTACCACTGCATTTTGGCAGGCTAAATCTGCACTGGCGTGGCTGAGCACGCTCGAGCATGCTGAGCACGGCGGGTCTTGACCGTAGTGGCGGTATTTATTGGGGACCGTGCTCGAGCACGGTCATGACCGTAGTTACGGTGTCAAAGAAAGTACAAAGGAAACAATATCACACACCAAGGCCGAGCAAAACAAATCCTTTAGTGCGAGTGGGACCTGTCGTACGCCTGAGAAGCCGCCACTCAGGCGTACGACAGGTCCCATGCAGTCGACCAGCACAATTGCCGGCGCGCGCGCCACAGGGAAGCGCCCACTTTGACACCGTGCTCTGCGTTGCTAGACACAGCTATAGAAACTTTACCATTGCATTTTGGCAGGCTAAATCTGCACTGGCGTGGCTGAGCACGCTCGAGCATGCTGAGCACGGTCTTGACCGTAGTGGCGGTATTTATTGGGGACCGTGCTCGAGCACGGTCATGACCGTAGTTACGGTGTCAAGAAAGTTCAAAGGAAACAATATCACACACCAAGGCCGAGCAAAACAAATCCTTTAGTGCGAGTGGGACCTGTCGTACGCCTGAGAAGCCGCCACTCAGGCGTACGACAGGTCCCATGCAGTCGACCAGCACAATTGCCAACCGCCTAACATTGCCAAACAAAAACGAATAAAGGTAAAAGTTATGGTTTTGTCAAGAAAGTTTAAATGAAACAGTATCACGAGCAAAACAAATCCTTTAGTGCGAGTGGGACCTGTCGTACGCCTGATGAGTGGCCGCCACTCAGGCGTACGACAGGTCCCATGAAGTCGACCAGCACAATTGCCGGCGCGCGCGCCACAGGGAAGCGCCCACTTTGACACCGTGCTCTGCGTTGCTAGACACAGCTATAGAAACTTTACCACTGCATTTTGGCAGGCTAAATCTGCACTGGCGTGGCTGAGCACGCTCGAGCATGCTGAGCACGGTCTTGACCGTAGTGGCGGTATTTATTGGGGACCGTGCTCGAGCACGGTCATGACCGTAGTTACGGTGTCAAGAAAGTTCAAAGGAAACAATATCACACACCAAGGCCGAGCAAAACAAATCCTTTAGTGCGAGTGGGACCTGTCGTACGCCTGAGAAGCCGCCACTCAGGCGTACGACAGGTCCCATGCAGTCGACCAGCACAATTGCCAACCGCCTAACATTGCCAAACAAAAACGAATAAAGGTAAAAGTTATGGTTTTGTCAAGAAAGTTTAAATGAAACAGTATCACGAGCAAAACAAATCCTTTAGTGCGAGTGGGACCTGTCGTACGCCTGAGTGGCCGCCACTCAGGCGTACGACAGGTCCCATGCAGTCGACCAGCACAATTGCCGGCGCGCGCGCCACAGGGAAGCGCCCACTTTGACACCGTGCTCTGCGTTGCTAGACACAGCTATAAAAACTTTACCACTGCATTTTGGCAGGCTAAATCTGCACTGGCGTGGCTGAGCACGCTCGAGCATGCTGAGCACGGCGGGTCTTGACCGTAGTGGCGGTATTTATTGGGGACCGTGCTCGAGCACGGTCATGACCGTAGTTACGGTGTCAAAGAAAGTACAAAGGAAACAATATCACACACCAAGGCCGAGCAAAACAAATCCTTTAGTGCGAGTGGGACCTGTCGTACGCCTGAGTGGCCGCCACTCAGGCGTACGACAGGTCCCATGAAGTCGACCAGCACAATTGCCGGCGCGCGCGCCACAGGGAAGCGCCCACTTTGACACCGTGCTCTGCGTTGCTAGACACAGCTATAGAAACTTTACCACTGCATTTTGGCAGGCTAAATCTGCACTGGCGTGGCTGAGCACGCTCGAGCATGCTGAGCACGGTCTTGACCGTAGTGGCGGTATTTATTGGGGACCGTGCTCGAGCACGGTCATGACCGTAGTTACGGTGTCAAGAAAGTTCAAAGGAAACAATATCACACACCAAGGCCGAGCAAAACAAATCCTTTAGTGCGAGTGGGACCTGTCGTACGCCTGAGAAGCCGCCACTCAGGCGTACGACAGGTCCCATGCAGTCGACCAGCACAATTGCCAACCGCCTAACATTGCCAAACAAAAACGAATAAAGGTAAAAGTTATGGTTTTGTCAAGAAAGTTTAAATGAAACAGTATCACGAGCAAAACAAATCCTTTAGTGCGAGTGGGACCTGTCGTACGCCTGAGTGGCCGCCACTCAGGCGTACGACAGGTCCCATGCAGTCGACCAGCACAATTGCCGGCGCGCGCGCCACAGGGAAGCGCCCACTTTGACACCGTGCTCTGCGTTGCTAGACACAGCTATAAAAACTTTACCACTGCATTTTGGCAGGCTAAATCTGCACTGGCGTGGCTGAGCACGCTCGAGCATGCTGAGCACGGCGGGTCTTGACCGTAGTGGCGGTATTTATTGGGGACCGTGCTCGAGCACGGTCATGACCGTAGTTACGGTGTCAAAGAAAGTACAAAGGAAACAATATCACACACCAAGGCCGAGCAAAACAAATCCTTTAGTGCGAGTGGGACCTGTCGTACGCCTGAGTGGCCGCCACTCAGGCGTACGACAGGTCCCATGAAGTCGACCAGCACAATTGCCGGCGCGCGCGCCACAGGGAAGCGCCCACTTTGACACCGTGCTCTGCGTTGCTAGACACAGCTATAGAAACTTTACCACTGCATTTTGGCAGGCTAAATCTGCACTGGCGTGGCTGAGCACGCTCGAGCATGCTGAGCACGGTCTTGACCGTAGTGGCGGTATTTATTGGGGACCGTGCTCGAGCACGGTCATGACCGTAGTTACGGTGTCAACAAAGTTCAAAGGAAACAATATCACACACCAAGGCCGAGCAAAACAAATCCTTTAGTGCGAGTGGGACCTGTCGTACGCCTGAGAAGCCGCCACTCAGGCGTACGACAGGTCCCATGCAGTCGACCAGCACAATTGCCGGCGCGCGCGCCACAGGGAAGCGCCCACTTTGACACCGTGCTCTGCGTTGCTAGACACAGCTATAGAAACTTTACCATTGCATTTTGGCAGGCTAAATCTGCACTGGCGTGGCTGAGCACGCTCGAGCATGCTGAGCACGGTCTTGACCGTAGTGGCGGTATTTATTGGGGACCGTGCTCGAGCACGGTCATGACCGTAGTTACGGTGTCAAGAAAGTTCAAAGGAAACAATATCACACACCAAGGCCGAGCAAAACAAATCCTTTAGTGCGAGTGGGACCTGTCGTACGCCTGAGAAGCCGCCACTCAGGCGTACGACAGGTCCCATGCAGTCGACCAGCACAATTGCCAACCGCCTAACATTGCCAAACAAAAACGAATAAAGGTAAAAGTTATGGTTTTGTCAAGAAAGTTTAAATGAAACAGTATCACGAGCAAAACAAATCCTTTAGTGCGAGTGGGACCTGTCGTACGCCTGATGAGTGGCCGCCACTCAGGCGTACGCCAGTTCCATGCAGTCGACCAGCACAATTGCCGGCGCGCGCGCCACAGGGAAGCGCCCACTTTGACACCGTGCTCTGCGTTGCTAGACACAGCTATAGAAACTTTACCACTGCATTTTGGCAGGCTAAATCTGCACTGGCGTGGCTGAGCACGCTCGAGCATGCTGAGCACGGTCTTGACCGTAGTGGCGGTATTTATTGGGGACCGTGCTCGAGCACGGTCATGACCGTAGTTACGGTGTCAAGAAAGTTCAAAGGAAACAATATCACACACCAAGGCCGAGCAAAACAAATCCTTTAGTGCGAGTGGGACCTGTCGTACGCCTGAGAAGCCGCCACTCAGGCGTACGACAGGTCCCATGCAGTCGACCAGCACAATTGCCAACCGCCTAACATTGCCAAACAAAAACGAATAAAGGTAAAAGTTATGGTTTTGTCAAGAAAGTTTAAATGAAACAGTATCACGAGCAAAACAAATCCTTTAGTGCGAGTGGGACCTGTCGTACGCCTGAGTGGCCGCCACTCAGGCGTACGACAGGTCCCATGCAGTCGACCAGCACAATTGCCGGCGCGCGCGCCACAGGGAAGCGCCCACTTTGACACCGTGCTCTGCGTTGCTAGACACAGCTATAAAAACTTTACCACTGCATTTTGGCAGGCTAAATCTGCACTGGCGTGGCTGAGCACGCTCGAGCATGCTGAGCACGGCGGGTCTTGACCGTAGTGGCGGTATTTATTGGGGACCGTGCTCGAGCACGGTCATGACCGTAGTTACGGTGTCAAAGAAAGTACAAAGGAAACAATATCACACACCAAGGCCGAGCAAAACAAATCCTTTAGTGCGAGTGGGACCTGTCGTACGCCTGAGAAGCCGCCACTCAGGCGTACGACAGGTCCCATGCAGTCGACCAGCACAATTGCCGGCGCGCGCGCCACAGGGAAGCGCCCACTTTGACACCGTGCTCTGCGTTGCTAGACACAGCTATAGAAACTTTACCATTGCATTTTGGCAGGCTAAATCTGCACTGGCGTGGCTGAGCACGCTCGAGCATGCTGAGCACGGTCTTGACCGTAGTGGCGGTATTTATTGGGGACCGTGCTCGAGCACGGTCATGACCGTAGTTACGGTGTCAAGAAAGTTCAAAGGAAACAATATCACACACCAAGGCCGAGCAAAACAAATCCTTTAGTGCGAGTGGGACCTGTCGTACGCCTGAGAAGCCGCCACTCAGGCGTACGACAGGTCCCATGCAGTCGACCAGCACAATTGCCAACCGCCTAACATTGCCAAACAAAAACGAATAAAGGTAAAAGTTATGGTTTTGTCAAGAAAGTTTAAATGAAACAGTATCACGAGCAAAACAAATCCTTTAGTGCGAGTGGGACCTGTCGTACGCCTGATGAGTGGCCGCCACTCAGGCGTACGCCAGTTCCATGCAGTCGACCAGCACAATTGCCGGCGCGCGCGCCACAGGGAAGCGCCCACTTTGACACCGTGCTCTGCGTTGCTAGACACAGCTATAAAAACTTTACCACTGCATTTTGGCAGGCTAAATCTGCACTGGCGTGGCTGAGCACGCTCGAGCATGCTGAGCACGGCGGGTCTTGACCGTAGTGGCGGTATTTATTGGGGACCGTGCTCGAGCACGGTC
This sequence comes from Pleodorina starrii, assembly GCA_030267565.1. NCBI lineage: Eukaryota > Viridiplantae > Chlorophyta > Chlorophyceae > Chlamydomonadales > Volvocaceae > Pleodorina > Pleodorina starrii. The sequence goes on from BRXU01000015.1 coordinate 1,250,518, forward strand.
ATGACCGTAGTTACGGTGTCAACAAAGTTCAAAGGAAACAATATCACACACCAAGGCCGAGCAAAACAAATCCTTTAGTGCGAGTGGGACCTGTCGTACGCCTGAGAAGCCGCCACTCAGGCGTACGACAGGTCCCATGCAGTCGACCAGCACAATTGCCAACCGCCTAACATTGCCAAACAAACACTACGTGCAAAAACACGTTTAATTGCACCCCAACCCGATCATGGCGCCATCTGCCCATCGCTTCTGGGCATCAGCCACGCCGGACCCAGGCTCCGATTATTCGTCAATAGGGCTGCACAGGCCTAGCATGCATGCCCTTGCACACGCAGCAACAGAGAGAAATGTAGCCCCGAACCATGTGGTGGGAAAACTGTTTTCACCGCTTCTGACAAAAGAGTGAGGCAATGACCCCTCATGACACCGGCTGGCGGTACGCTGCAGTGAAAGCTCATACCGCCATGCCGCCCTGGCATAGTCATAACAGCTATGCGCTGGCTACGTAGTAGGGGCGTCGAGCCGTGAATCGATGTCTAGCATTGTGGACCTGTCTGCGCAAGCCTGGTCAATTGATCTGCGCAAGCCTCCCGAATGGAAGCAGCGTGCGTGACGGGCCTCATCACGGTCAGAAAGGTGCCATTTGGGGAAGCGAGCCTGTGCATCCCAACCGTGTCGTACTACTCTCAACGTATGCCCGAGGACGTGGGCCGGGACCGCGCGGCTAAAATTATAACAAGGCAATCTTAACTGGTACCCATTGAACCGTGCCCCACAACAACGTGAGCCATTTGGGACTCCGAGCTCACCTAATCCGCCAAATTTGCCAGAGCTGGAACCAAATATACTTTCATAATGCTTAGGTGATAATCTATCATAATACGCAAAAAAACGGCGTAAGGGCTGGGTCGTGGTACCTTGCCGGTACCCGGCGTGGTGGGCCGTACCGCATTGCACCGTTTAGTTTTTGCACGTAGTGAAAAACGAATAAAGGTAAAAGTTATGGTTTTGTCAAGAAAGTTTAAATGAAACAGTATCACGAGCAGAACAAATCCTTTAGTGCGAGTGGGACCTGTCGTACGCCTGAGTGGCCGCCACTCAGGCGTACGACAGGTCCCATGAAGTCGACCAGCACAATTGCCGGCGCGCGCGCCACAGGGAAGCGCCCACTTTGATACCGTGCTCTGCGTTGCTAGACACAGCTATAGAAACGTTACCACTGCATTTTGGCAGGCTAAATCTGCACTGGCGTGGCTGAGCACGCTCGAGCATGCTGAGCACGGTCTTGACCGTAGTGGCGGTATTTATTGGGGACCGTGCTCGAGCACGGTCATGACCGTAGTTACGGTGTCAAGAAAGTTCAAAGGAAACAGTATCACACACCAAGGCTGAGCAAAACAAATCCTTTAGTGCGAGTGGGACCTGTCGTACGCCTGAGTGGCCGCCACTCAGGCGTACGACAGGTCCCATGCAGTCGACCAGCACAATTGCCGGCGCGCGCGCCACAGGGAAGCGCCCACTTTGATACCGTGCTCTGCGTTGCTAGACACAGCTATAGAAACGTTACCACTGCATTTTGGCAGGCTAAATCTGCACTGGCGTGGCTGAGCACGCTCGAGCATGCTGAGCACGGTCTTGACCGTAGTGGCGGTATTTATTGGGGACCGTGCTCGAGCACGGTCATGACCGTAGTTACGGTGTCAAGAAAGTTCAAAGGAAACAGTATCACACACCAAGGCTGAGCAAAACAAATCCTTAAGTGCGAGTGGGACCTGTCGTACGCCTGAGTGGCCGCCACTCAGGCGTACGACAGGTCCCATGCAGTCGACTAGCACAATTGCCGGCGCGCGCGCCACAGGGAAGCGCCCACTTTGACACCGTGCTCTGCGTTGCTAGACACAGCTATAGAAACGTTACCATTGCATTTTGGCAGGCTAAATCTGCACTGGCGTGGCTGAGCACGCTCGAGCATGCTGAGCACGGTCTTGACCGTAGTGGCGGTATTTATTGGGGACCGTGCTCGAGCACGGTCATGACCGTAGTTACGGTGTCAAGAAAGTTCAAAGGAAACAATATCACACACCAAGGCCGAGCAAAACAAATCCTTTAGTGCGAGTGGGACCTGTCGTACGCCTGAGTGGCCGCCACTCAGGCGTACGACAGGTCCCATGCAGTCGACTAGCACAATTGCCGGCGCGCGCGCCACAGGGAAGCGCCCACTTTGACACCGTGCTCTGCGTTGCTAGACACAGCTATAGAAACGTTACCATTGCATTTTGGCAGGCTAAATCTGCACTGGCGTGGCTGAGCACGCTCGAGCATGCTGAGCACGGTCTTGACCGTAGTGGCGGTATTTATTGGGGACCGTGCTCGAGCACGGTCATGACCGTAGTTACGGTGTCAAGAAAGTTCAAAGGAAACAATATCACACACCAAGGCCGAGCAAAACAAATCCTTTAGTGCGAGTGGGACCTGTCGTACGCCTGAGTGGCCGCCACTCAGGCGTACGACAGGTCCCATGCAGTCGACCAGCACAATTGCCAACCGCCTAACATTGCCAAAGAAAAACGAATAAAGGCAAAAGTTATGGTTTTGTCAAAGAAAGTTCAAAGGAAACAATATCACACACCAAGGCCGAGCAGAACAAATCCTTTAGTGCGAGTGGGACCTGTCGTACGCCTGAGTGGCCGCCACTCAGGCGTACGACAGGTCCCATGCAGTCGACCAGCACAATTGCCAACCGCCTAACATTGCCAAACAAAAACGAATAAAGGTAAAAGTTATGGTTTTGTCAAGAAAGTTTAAATGAAACAGTATCACGAGCAGAACAAATCCTTTAGTGCGAGTGGGACCTGTCGTACGCCTGAGTGGCCGCCACTCAGGCGTACGACAGGTCCCATGCAGTCGACTAGCACAATTGCCGGCGCGCGCGCCACAGGGAAGCGCCCACTTTGACACCGTGCTCTGCGTTGCTAGACACAGCTATAGAAACTTTACCATTGCATTTGTGCAGGCTGAGCACGGTCTTGACCGTAGTGGCGGTATTTATTGGGGACCGTGCTTGAGCACGGTCATGACCGTAGTTACGGTGTCAAGAAAGTTCAAAGGAAACAGTATCACGCACCAAGGCCGAGCAAAACAAATCCTTTAGTGCGAGTGGGACCTGTCGTACGCCTGAGAGGCCGCCACTCAGGCGTACGACAGGTCCCATGCAGTCGACCAGCACAATTGCCAACCGCCTAACATTGCCAAACAAAAACGAATAAAGGTAAAAGTTATGGTTTTGTCAAGAAAGTTTAAATGAAACAGTATCACGAGCAGAACAAATCCTTTAGTGCGAGTGGGACCTGTCGTACGCCTGAGAAGCCGCCACTCAGGCGTACGACAGGTCCCATGCAGTCGACCAGCACAATTGCCGGCGCGCGCGCCACAGGGAAGCGCCCACTTTGACACCGTGCTCTGCGTTTCTAGACACAGCTATAGAAACGTCACCACTGCATTTTTGCAGGCTAAATCTGCACTGGCGTGGCTGAGCACGCTCGAGCATGCTGAGCACGGTCTTGACCGTAGTGGCGGTATTTATTGGGGACCGTGCTCGAGCACGGTCATGACCGTAGTTACGGTGTCAAGAAAGTTCAAAGGAAACAATATCACACACCAAGGCCGAGCAAAACAAATCCTTTAGTGCGAGTGGGACCTGTCGTACGCCTGAGTGGCCGCTACTCAGGCGTACGACAGGTCCCATGCAGTCGACCAGCACAATTGCCAACCGCCTAACATTGCCAAAGAAAAACGAATAAAGGCAAAAGTTATGGTTTTGTCAAAGAAAGTTCAAAGGAAACAATATCACACACCAAGGCCGAGCAGAACAAATCCTTTAGTGCGAGTGGGACCTGTCGTACGCCTGAGTGGCCGCCACTCAGGCGTACGACAGGTCCCATGCAGTCGACCAGCACAATTGCCAACCGCCTAACATTGCCAAACAAAAACGAATAAAGGTAAAAGTTATGGTTTTGTCAAGAAAGTTTAAATGAAACAGTATCACGAGCAGAACAAATCCTTTAGTGCGAGTGGGACCTGTCGTACGCCTGAGTGGCCGCCACTCAGGCGTACGACAGGTCCCATGCAGTCGACTAGCACAATTGCCGGCGCGCGCGCCACAGGGAAGCGCCCACTTTGACACCGTGCTCTGCGTTGCTAGACACAGCTATAGAAACTTTACCATTGCATTTGTGCAGGCTGAGCACGGTCTTGACCGTAGTGGCGGTATTTATTGGGGACCGTGCTTGAGCACGGTCATGACCGTAGTTACGGTGTCAAGAAAGTTCAAAGGAAACAGTATCACGCACCAAGGCCGAGCAAAACAAATCCTTTAGTGCGAGTGGGACCTGTCGTACGCCTGAGAGGCCGCCACTCAGGCGTACGACAGGTCCCATGCAGTCGACCAGCACAATTGCCAACCGCCTAACATTGCCAAACAAACACTACGTGCAAAAACACGTTTAATTGCACCCCAACCCGATCATGGCGCCATCTGCCCATCGCTTCTGGGCATCAGCCACGCCGGACCCAGGCTCCGATTATTCGTCAATAGGGCTGCACAGGCCTAGCATGCATGCCCTTGCACACGCAGCAACAGAGAGAAATGTAGCCCCGAACCATGTGGTGGGAAAACTGTTTTCACCGCTTCTGACAAAAGAGTGAGGCAATGACCCCTCATGACACCGGCTGGCGGTACGCTGCAGTGAAAGCTCATACCGCCATGCCGCCCTGGCATAGTCATAACAGCTATGCGCTGGCTACGTAGTAGGGGCGTCGAGCCGTGAATCGATGTCTAGCATTGTGGACCTGTCTGCGCAAGCCTGGTCAATTGATCTGCGCAAGCCTCCCGAATGGAAGCAGCGTGCGTGACGGGCCTCATCACGGTCAGAAAGGTGCCATTTGGGGAAGCGAGCCTGTGCATCCCAACCGTGTCGTACTACTCTCAACGTATGCCCGAGGACGTGGGCCGGGACCGCGCGGCTAAAATTATAACAAGGCAATCTTAACTGGTACCCATTGAACCGTGCCCCACAACAACGTGAGCCATTTGGGACTCCGAGCTCACCTAATCCGCCAAATTTGCCAGAGCTGGAACCAAATATACTTTCATAATGCTTAGGTGATAATCTATCATAATACGCAAAAAAACGGCGTAAGGGCTGGGTCGTGGTACCTTGCCGGTACCCGGCGTGGTGGGCCGTACCGCATTGCACCGTTTAGTTTTTGCACGTAGTGAAAAACGAATAAAGGTAAAAGTTATGGTTTTGTCAAGAAAGTTTAAATGAAACAGTATCACGAGCAGAACAAATCCTTTAGTGCGAGTGGGACCTGTCGTACGCCTGAGTGGCCGCCACTCAGGCGTACGACAGGTCCCATGAAGTCGACCAGCACAATTGCCGGCGCGCGCGCCACAGGGAAGCGCCCACTTTGATACCGTGCTCTGCGTTGCTAGACACAGCTATAGAAACGTTACCACTGCATTTTGGCAGGCTAAATCTGCACTGGCGTGGCTGAGCACGCTCGAGCATGCTGAGCACGGTCTTGACCGTAGTGGCGGTATTTATTGGGGACCGTGCTCGAGCACGGTCATGACCGTAGTTACGGTGTCAAGAAAGTTCAAAGGAAACAGTATCACACACCAAGGCTGAGCAAAACAAATCCTTTAGTGCGAGTGGGACCTGTCGTACGCCTGAGTGGCCGCCACTCAGGCGTACGACAGGTCCCATGCAGTCGACCAGCACAATTGCCGGCGCGCGCGCCACAGGGAAGCGCCCACTTTGATACCGTGCTCTGCGTTGCTAGACACAGCTATAGAAACGTTACCACTGCATTTTGGCAGGCTAAATCTGCACTGGCGTGGCTGAGCACGCTCGAGCATGCTGAGCACGGTCTTGACCGTAGTGGCGGTATTTATTGGGGACCGTGCTCGAGCACGGTCATGACCGTAGTTACGGTGTCAAGAAAGTTCAAAGGAAACAGTATCACACACCAAGGCCGAGCAAAACAAATCCTTTAGTGCGAGTGGGACCTGTCGTACGCCTGAGAGGCCGCCACTCAGGCGTACGACAGGTCCCATGCAGTCGACCAGCACAATTGCCGGCGCGCGCGCCACAGGGAAGCGCCCACTTTGATACCGTGCTCTGCGTTGCTAGACACAGCTATAGAAACGTTACCACTGCATTTTGGCAGGCTAAATCTGCACTGGCGTGGCTGAGCACGCTCGAGCATGCTGAGCACGGTCTTGACCGTAGTGGCGGTATTTATTGGGGACCGTGCTCGAGCACGGTCATGACCGTAGTTACGGTGTCAAGAAAGTTCAAAGGAAACAGTATCACACACCAAGGCTGAGCAAAACAAATCCTTAAGTGCGAGTGGGACCTGTCGTACGCCTGAGTGGCCGCCACTCAGGCGTACGACAGGTCCCATGCAGTCGACTAGCACAATTGCCGGCGCGCGCGCCACAGGGAAGCGCCCACTTTGACACCGTGCTCTGCGTTGCTAGACACAGCTATAGAAACGTTACCATTGCATTTTGGCAGGCTAAATCTGCACTGGCGTGGCTGAGCACGCTCGAGCATGCTGAGCACGGTCTTGACCGTAGTGGCGGTATTTATTGGGGACCGTGCTCGAGCACGGTCATGACCGTAGTTACGGTGTCAAGAAAGTTCAAAGGAAACAATATCACACACCAAGGCCGAGCAAAACAAATCCTTTAGTGCGAGTGGGACCTGTCGTACGCCTGAGTGGCCGCCACTCAGGCGTACGACAGGTCCCATGCAGTCGACTAGCACAATTGCCGGCGCGCGCGCCACAGGGAAGCGCCCACTTTGACACCGTGCTCTGCGTTGCTAGACACAGCTATAGAAACGTTACCATTGCATTTTGGCAGGCTAAATCTGCACTGGCGTGGCTGAGCACGCTCGAGCATGCTGAGCACGGTCTTGACCGTAGTGGCGGTATTTATTGGGGACCGTGCTCGAGCACGGTCATGACCGTAGTTACGGTGTCAAGAAAGTTCAAAGGAAACAATATCACACACCAAGGCCGAGCAAAACAAATCCTTTAGTGCGAGTGGGACCTGTCGTACGCCTGAGTGGCCGCCACTCAGGCGTACGACAGGTCCCATGCAGTCGACCAGCACAATTGCCAACCGCCTAACATTGCCAAAGAAAAACGAATAAAGGCAAAAGTTATGGTTTTGTCAAAGAAAGTTCAAAGGAAACAATATCACACACCAAGGCCGAGCAGAACAAATCCTTTAGTGCGAGTGGGACCTGTCGTACGCCTGAGTGGCCGCCACTCAGGCGTACGACAGGTCCCATGCAGTCGACCAGCACAATTGCCAACCGCCTAACATTGCCAAACAAAAACGAATAAAGGTAAAAGTTATGGTTTTGTCAAGAAAGTTTAAATGAAACAGTATCACGAGCAGAACAAATCCTTTAGTGCGAGTGGGACCTGTCGTACGCCTGAGTGGCCGCCACTCAGGCGTACGACAGGTCCCATGCAGTCGACTAGCACAATTGCCGGCGCGCGCGCCACAGGGAAGCGCCCACTTTGACACCGTGCTCTGCGTTGCTAGACACAGCTATAGAAACTTTACCATTGCATTTGTGCAGGCTGAGCACGGTCTTGACCGTAGTGGCGGTATTTATTGGGGACCGTGCTTGAGCACGGTCATGACCGTAGTTACGGTGTCAAGAAAGTTCAAAGGAAACAGTATCACGCACCAAGGCCGAGCAAAACAAATCCTTTAGTGCGAGTGGGACCTGTCGTACGCCTGAGAGGCCGCCACTCAGGCGTACGACAGGTCCCATGCAGTCGACCAGCACAATTGCCAACCGCCTAACATTGCCAAACAAAAACGAATAAAGGTAAAAGTTATGGTTTTGTCAAGAAAGTTTAAATGAAACAGTATCACGAGCAGAACAAATCCTTTAGTGCGAGTGGGACCTGTCGTACGCCTGAGAAGCCGCCACTCAGGCGTACGACAGGTCCCATGCAGTCGACCAGCACAATTGCCGGCGCGCGCGCCACAGGGAAGCGCCCACTTTGACACCGTGCTCTGCGTTTCTAGACACAGCTATAGAAACGTCACCACTGCATTTTTGCAGGCTAAATCTGCACTGGCGTGGCTGAGCACGCTCGAGCATGCTGAGCACGGTCTTGACCGTAGTGGCGGTATTTATTGGGGACCGTGCTCGAGCACGGTCATGACCGTAGTTACGGTGTCAAGAAAGTTCAAAGGAAACAATATCACACACCAAGGCCGAGCAAAACAAATCCTTTAGTGCGAGTGGGACCTGTCGTACGCCTGAGTGGCCGCTACTCAGGCGTACGACAGGTCCCATGCAGTCGACCAGCACAATTGCCAACCGCCTAACATTGCCAAAGAAAAACGAATAAAGGCAAAAGTTATGGTTTTGTCAAAGAAAGTTCAAAGGAAAGAATATCACACACCAAGGCCGAGCAGAACAAATCCTTTAGTGCGAGTGGGACCTGTTGTACGCCTGAGTGGCCGCCACTCAGGCGTACGACAGGTCCCATGCAGTCGACTAGCACAATTGCCAACCGCCTAACATTGCCAAACAAAAACGAATAAAGGTAAAAGTTATGGTTTTGTCAAGAAAGTTTAAATGAAACAGTATCACGAGCAGAACAAATCCTTTAGTGCGAGTGGGACCTGTCGTACGCCTGAGTGGCCGCCACTCAGGCGTACGACAGGTCCCATGCAGTCGACTAGCACAATTGCCGGCGCGCGCGCCACAGGGAAGCGCCCACTTTGACACCGTGCTCTGCGTTGCTAGACACAGCTATAGAAACTTTACCATTGCATTTATGCAGGCTGAGCACGGTCTTGACCGTAGTGGCGGTATTTATTGGGGACCGTGCTTGAGCACGGTCATGACCGTAGTTACGGTGTCAAGAAAGTTCAAAGGAAACAGTATCACGCACCAAGGCCGAGCAAAACAAATCCTTTAGTGCGAGTGGGACCTGTCGTACGCCTGAGAGGCCGCCACTCAGGCGTACGACAGGTCCCATGCAGTCGACCAGCACAATTGCCAACCGCCTAACATTGCCAAACAAAAACGAATAAAGGTAAAAGTTATGGTTTTGTCAAGAAAGTTTAAATGAAACAGTATCACGAGCAGAACAAATCCTTTAGTGCGAGTGGGACCTGTCGTACGCCTGAGAAGCCGCCACTCAGGCGTACGACAGGTCCCATGCAGTCGACCAGCACAATTGCCGGCGCGCGCGCCACAGGGAAGCGCCCACTTTGACACCGTGCTCTGCGTTTCTAGACACAGCTATAGAAACGTCACCACTGCATTTTTGCAGGCTAAATCTGCACTGGCGTGGCTGAGCACGCTCGAGCATGCTGAGCACGGTCTTGACCGTAGTGGCGGTATTTATTGGGGACCGTGCTCGAGCACGGTCATGACCGTAGTTACGGTGTCAAGAAAGTTCAAAGGAAACAGTATCACGCACCAAGGCCGAGCAAAACAAATCCTTTAGTGCGAGTGGGACCTGTCGTACGCCTGAGTGGCCGCCACTCAGGCGTACGACAGGTCCCATGCAGTCGACCAGCACAATTGCCGGCGCGCGCGCCACAGGGAAGCGCCCACTTTGACACCGTGCTCTGCGTTGCTAGACACAGCTATAGAAACGTCACCACTGCATTTTGGCAGGCTAAATCTGCACTGGCGTGGCTGAGCACGCTCGAGCATGCTGAGCACGGTCTTGACCGTAGTGGCGGTATTTATTGGGGACCGTGCTCGAGCACGGTCATGACCGTAGTTACGGTGTCAAGAAAGTTCAAAGGAAACAGTATCACGCACCAAGGCCGAGCAAAACAAATCCTTTAGTGCGAGTGGGACCTGTCGTACGCCTGAGAGGCCGCCACTCAGGCGTACGACAGGTCCCATGCAGTCGACCAGCACAGTTGCCAACCGCCTAACATTGCCAAAGAAAAACGAATAAAGGTAAAAGTTATGGTTTTGTCAAGAAAGTTTAAATGAAACAGTATCACGAGCAGAACAAATCCTTTAGTGCGAGTGGGACCTGTCGTACGCCTGAGTGGCCGCCACTCAGGCGTACGACAGGTCCCATGAAGTCGACCAGCACAATGGCCAACCGCCTAACATTGCCAAAGAAAGACGAATAAAGGCAAAAGTTATGGTTTTGTCAAAGAAAGTACAAAGGAAACAATATCACACACCAAGGCCGAGCAAAACAAATCCTTTAGTGCGAGTGGGACCTGTCGTACGCCTGAGTGGCCGCCACTCAGGCGTACGACAGGTCCCATGAAGTCGACCAGCACAATTGCCGGCGCGCGCGCCACAGGGAAGCGCCCACTTTGACACCGTGCTCTGCGTTGCTAGACACAGCTATAAAAACTTTACCACTGCATTTTGGCAGGCTAAATCTGCACTGGCGTGGCTGAGCACGCTCGAGCATGCTGAGCACGGTCTTGACCGTAGTGGCGGTATTTATTGGGGACCGTGCTCGAGCACGGTCATGACCGTAGTTACGGTGTCAAGAAAGTTCAAAGGAAACAATATCACACACCAAGGCCGAGCAAAACAAATCCTTTAGTGCGAGTGGGACCTGTCGTACGCCTGAGAAGCCGCCACTCAGGCGTACGACAGGTCCCATGCAGTCGACCAGCACAATTGCCAACCGCCTAACATTGCCAAACAAAAACGAATAAAGGTAAAAGTTATGGTTTTGTCAAGAAAGTTTAAATGAAACAGTATCACGAGCAAAACAAATCCTTTAGTGCGAGTGGGACCTGTCGTACGCCTGAGTGGCCGCCACTCAGGCGTACGACAGGTCCCATGCAGTCGACCAGCACAATTGCCGGCGCGCGCGCCACAGGGAAGCGCCCACTTTGACACCGTGCTCTGCGTTGCTAGACACAGCTATAAAAACTTTACCACTGCATTTTGGCAGGCTAAATCTGCACTGGCGTGGCTGAGCACGCTCGAGCATGCTGAGCACGGCGGGTCTTGACCGTAGTGGCGGTATTTATTGGGGACCGTGCTCGAGCACGGTCATGACCGTAGTTACGGTGTCAAAGAAAGTACAAAGGAAACAATATCACACACCAAGGCCGAGCAAAACAAATCCTTTAGTGCGAGTGGGACCTGTCGTACGCCTGAGTGGCCGCCACTCAGGCGTACGACAGGTCCCATGAAGTCGACCAGCACAATTGCCGGCGCGCGCGCCACAGGGAAGCGCCCACTTTGACACCGTGCTCTGCGTTGCTAGACACAGCTATAGAAACTTTACCACTGCATTTTGGCAGGCTAAATCTGCACTGGCGTGGCTGAGCACGCTCGAGCATGCTGAGCACGGTCTTGACCGTAGTGGCGGTATTTATTGGGGACCGTGCTCGAGCACGGTCATGACCGTAGTTACGGTGTCAACAAAGTTCAAAGGAAACAATATCACACACCAAGGCCGAGCAAAACAAATCTTTTAGTGCGAGTGGGACCTGTCGTACGCCTGAGAAGCCGCCACTCAGGCGTACGACAGGTCCCATGCAGTCGACCAGCACAATTGCCGGCGCGCGCGCCACAGGGAAGCGCCCACTTTGACACCGTGCTCTGCGTTGCTAGACACAGCTATAGAAACTTTACCATTGCATTTTGGCAGGCTAAATCTGCACTGGCGTGGCTGAGCACGCTCGAGCATGCTGAGCACGGTCTTGACCGTAGTGGCGGTATTTATTGGGGACCGTGCTCGAGCACGGTCATGACCGTAGTTACGGTGTCAAGAAAGTTCAAAGGAAACAATATCACACACCAAGGCCGAGCAAAACAAATCCTTTAGTGCGAGTGGGACCTGTCGTACGCCTGAGAAGCCGCCACTCAGGCGTACGACATGTCCCATGCAGTCGACCAGCACAATTGCCAACCGCCTAACATTGCCAAACAAAAACGAATAAAGGTAAAAGTTATGGTTTTGTCAAGAAAGTTTAAATGAAACAGTATCACGAGCAAAACAAATCCTTTAGTGCGAGTGGGACCTGTCGTACGCCTGATGAGTGGCCGCCACTCAGGCGTACGCCAGTTCCATGCAGTCGACCAGCACAATTGCCGGCGCGCGCGCCACAGGGAAGCGCCCACTTTGACACCGTGCTCTGCGTTGCTAGACACAGCTATAAAAACTTTACCACTGCATTTTGGCAGGCTAAATCTGCACTGGCGTGGCTGAGCACGCTCGAGCATGCTGAGCACGGCGGGTCTTGACCGTAGTGGCGGTATTTATTGGGGACCGTGCTCGAGCACGGTCATGACCGTAGTTACGGTGTCAAGAAAGTTCAAAGGAAACAATATCACACACCAAGGCCGAGCAAAACAAATCCTTTAGTGCGAGTGGGACCTGTCGTACGCCTGAGAAGCCGCCACTCAGGCGTATGACAGGTCCCATGCAGTCGACCAGCACAATTGCCAACCGCCTAACATTGCCAAACAAAAACGAATAAAGGTAAAAGTTATGGTTTTGTCAAGAAAGTTTAAATGAAACAGTATCACGAGCAAAACAAATCCTTTAGTGCGAGTGGGACCTGTCGTACGCCTGAGTGGCCGCCACTCAGGCGTACGACAGGTCCCATGCAGTCGACCAGCACAATTGCCGGCGCGCGCGCCACAGGGAAGCGCCCACTTTGACACCGTGCTCTGCGTTGCTAGACACAGCTATAAAAACTTTACCACTGCATTTTGGCAGGCTAAATCTGCACTGGCGTGGCTGAGCACGCTCGAGCATGCTGAGCACGGCGGGTCTTGACCGTAGTGGCGGTATTTATTGGGGACCGTGCTCGAGCACGGTCATGACCGTAGTTACGGTGTCAAAGAAAGTACAAAGGAAACAATATCACACACCAAGGCCGAGCAAAACAAATCCTTTAGTGCGAGTGGGACCTGTCGTACGCCTGAGTGGCCGCCACTCAGGCGTACGACAGGTCCCATGAAGTCGACCAGCACAATTGCCGGCGCGCGCTCCACAGGGAAGCGCCCACTTTGACACCGTGCTCTGCGTTGCTAGACACAGCTATAGAAACGTTACCATTGCATTTTGGCAGGCTAAATCTGCACTGGCGTGGCTGAGCACGCTCGAGCATGCTGAGCACGGTCTTGACCGTAGTGGCGGTATTTATTGGGGACCGTGCTCGAGCACGGTCATGACCGTAGTTACGGTGTCAAGAAAGTTCAAAGGAAACAGTATCACACACCAAGGCCGAGCAAAACAAATCCTTTAGTGCGAGTGGGACCTGTCGTACGCCTGAGTGGCCGCCACTCAGGCGTACGACATGTCCCATGCAGTCGACCAGCACAATTGCCAACCGCCTAACATTGCCAAAGAAAAAAGAATAAAGGTAAAAGTTATGGTTTTGTCAAAGAAAGTATCAAGGAAACAGTATCATGCACCAAGGCCGAGCAAAACAAATCCTTAAGTGCGAGTGGGACCTGTCGTACGCCTGAGTGGCCGCCACTCAGGCGTACGACATGTCCCATGCACTCGACCAGCACAATTGCCAACCGCCTAACATTGCCAAAGAAGAACGATAAAAGGTAAAAGTTATGGTTTTGTCAAAGAAAGTTCAAAGGAGACAGTATCACGCACCAAGGCCGAGCAAAACATATCATTTAGTGCGAGTGGGACCTGTCGTACGCCTGAGTGGCCGCCACTCAGGCGTACGACAGGTCCCATGCAGTCGACCAGCACAGTTGCCGGCGCGCGCGCCACAGGGAAGCGCCCACTTTGACACCGTGCTCTGCGTTGCTAGACACAGGGAACCGCCATGCTCGCGCGGTCTATGCCTTGCACATGACCTTTAAATGCAGGATTGCCGGCCTACAGGCCTAGCTGGGACGGCCATCACACAGAGCATGGCTGGGATGAAGTGCACTTGAGCAAAACAACACCAGCAAGGGATGGGCAAATCCCCTTTATTATCGGAATATATGGTTGCACTAGCTATAGAACTTTACCACTGCATTTTGGCAGGCTAAATCTGCACTGGCGTGGCTGAGCACGCTCGAGCATGCTGAGCACGGCGGGTCTTGACCGTAGTGGCGGTATTTATTGGGGACCGTGCTCGAGCACGGTCATGACCGTAGTTACGGTGTCAAGAAAGTTCAAAGGAAACAATATCACACACCAAGGCCGAGCAAAACAAATCCTTTAGTGCGAGTGGGACCTGTCGTACGCCTGAGAAGCCGCCACTCAGGCGTATGACAGGTCCCATGCAGTCGACCAGCACAATTGCCAACCGCCTAACATTGCCAAACAAAAACGAATAAAGGTAAAAGTTATGGTTTTGTCAAGAAAGTTTAAATGAAACAGTATCACGAGCAAAACAAATCCTTTAGTGCGAGTGGGACCTGTCGTACGCCTGAGTGGCCGCCACTCAGGCGTACGACAGGTCCCATGCAGTCGACCAGCACAATTGCCGGCGCGCGCGCCACAGGGAAGCGCCCACTTTGACACCGTGCTCTGCGTTGCTAGACACAGCTATAAAAACTTTACCACTGCATTTTGGCAGGCTAAATCTGCACTGGCGTGGCTGAGCACGCTCGAGCATGCTGAGCACGGCGGGTCTTGACCGTAGTGGCGGTATTTATTGGGGACCGTGCTCGAGCACGGTCATGACCGTAGTTACGGTGTCAAAGAAAGTACAAAGGAAACAATATCACACACCAAGGCCGAGCAAAACAAATCCTTTAGTGCGAGTGGGACCTGTCGTACGCCTGAGTGGCCGCCACTCAGGCGTACGACAGGTCCCATGAAGTCGACCAGCACAATTGCCGGCGCGCGCTCCACAGGGAAGCGCCCACTTTGACACCGTGCTCTGCGTTGCTAGACACAGCTATAGAAACGTTACCATTGCATTTTGGCAGGCTAAATCTGCACTGGCGTGGCTGAGCACGCTCGAGCATGCTGAGCACGGTCTTGACCGTAGTGGCGGTATTTATTGGGGACCGTGCTCGAGCACGGTCATGACCGTAGTTACGGTGTCAAGAAAGTTCAAAGGAAACAGTATCACACACCAAGGCCGAGCAAAACAAATCCTTTAGTGCGAGTGGGACCTGTCGTACGCCTGAGTGGCCGCCACTCAGGCGTACGACATGTCCCATGCAGTCGACCAGCACAATTGCCAACCGCCTAACATTGCCAAAGAAAAAAGAATAAAGGTAAAAGTTATGGTTTTGTCAAAGAAAGTATCAAGGAAACAGTATCATGCACCAAGGCCGAGCAAAACAAATCCTTAAGTGCGAGTGGGACCTGTCGTACGCCTGAGTGGCCGCCACTCAGGCGTACGACATGTCCCATGCACTCGACCAGCACAATTGCCAACCGCCTAACATTGCCAAAGAAGAACGATAAAAGGTAAAAGTTATGGTTTTGTCAAAGAAAGTTCAAAGGAGACAGTATCACGCACCAAGGCCGAGCAAAACATATCATTTAGTGCGAGTGGGACCTGTCGTACGCCTGAGTGGCCGCCACTCAGGCGTACGACAGGTCCCATGCAGTCGACCAGCACAGTTGCCGGCGCGCGCGCCACAGGGAAGCGCCCACTTTGACACCGTGCTCTGCGTTGCTAGACACAGGGAACCGCCATGCTCGCGCGGTCTATGCCTTGCACATGACCTTTAAATGCAGGATTGCCGGCCTACAGGCCTAGCTGGGACGGCCATCACACAGAGCATGGCTGGGATGAAGTGCACTTGAGCAAAACAACACCAGCAAGGGATGGGCAAATCCCCTTTATTATCGGAATATATGGTTGCACTAGCTATAGAACTTTACCACTGCATTTTGGCAGGCTAAATCTGCACTGGCGTGGCTGAGCACGCTCGAGCATGCTGAGCACGGTCTTGACCGTAGTGGCGGTATTTATTGGGGACCGTGCTCGAGCACGGTCATGACCGTAGTTACGGTGTCAAGAAAGTTCAAAGGAAACAGTATCACGCACCAAGGTCGAGCAAAAACAAATCCTTTAGTGCGAGTGGGACCTGTCGTACGCCTGAGTGGCCGCCACTCAGGCGTACGACATGTCCCATGCAGTCGACCAGCACAATTGCCAACCGCCTAACATTGCCAAAGAAGAACGATAAAAGGTAAAAGTTATGGTTTTGTCAAAGAAAGTTCAAAGGAGACAGGATCACGAGCAAAACAAATCCTTTAGTGCGAGTGGGACCTGTCGTACGCCTGAGTGGCCGCCACTCAGGCGTACGACATGTCCCATGCAGTCGACCAGCACAATTGCCAACCGCCTTCCATTGCCAAAAAAAAACTCGGAGTACGCGGAGTCCAAAACCGGGAGGAGCCCTCGTAGCGGAGTACCGACCAACCAAGTAATGACGGGCGATGGTGGCTGCTTTATTCGGTTGGTCCAGGTGTGGGCCATCGAGGAACCGTCTCTGTCCGTCCATCCACTCAACCTGGCGCCTCGCTCAAAGCTTGCCCGAAAGAAGGAATTCCTAGAAGATGCCCTGGTCATTATATTTTCCGTGTGCTTACTTTTCGTGAGGACGAAACTGCGTACTAGAACGAGGCCGACTGCCTGCGAGTTGATATAGGCCGCAATAAGTACCGCTGGACCGCCAAACAAACACGAAAAGGCGAGAAAACGACGGGGAACAATGCTACGGGGAGCTAATGTCGTACTTTCACCACTTTCGGTGCCCAAAGTACGGCGCATGGTTTACATGGTTTACAAGGTTTACGGCGCAGCTCCAAGTCCTATGGATTACGACACAGGAAACAGGATTAGGATGTGGACCGGGTACGAGGTTAAGGTTTACGGGACTGGACGCAGGATTAGGATTGGGACCCGGGCCCTAGGATTATGTGTGTGTGTTTGTTACATGGTTGGGGGTGCGTGCCCCTCTCATGAACAAAAGCCCATACGAGCCGAGGGCCCAAGGGAACTAAAACGCCTAAAAGCACGACAGTAGAAACACCGCCCATGCAGGAGAGGGGGATACTAGCGGCCAAAGGGGACAATTGAGTTGCGGTGGGCCCAAATGCGCTCAAGCATCTTCGCCAAACGGGGAGGATCCCATCTCATCGCTTCCTCCATACCCTCGAATTGAGGAAACCCTTCATCCGCGCGGATGCTACTATAAGCAGGGCACTCCATTAGGACATGCTTCTCGTCCTCTATTTGACCATCCGCAACGCAGCAGGGACATTTTCGCTCAGTCCTAGGGACATGAACTCTGCCCACTCGCGATCTGTTGGCCGCAACCGCCCAACAGCACAAACGAAACTGCAAAAGTTTGCGGTGGGCCGCACGCGGAATGAAAACGCTAGCATGCTGTGGCCACATAATTGCCGCTGCCCGCGCAAAGGGCATACCCATCCAGTGCTTATACTTCGCCATCTGAACTCCCGGCTGTTTCCCGTCCGAAGGGTAAGCCTCTGGCGGTACACTTAAACGCTCGTGCTCCCACCCACTCATCAACCGCTCCCTCAGCGCTGTCACAATCGTTCCTTCGGGGAGTGGTTTACTTAACAACCAATCGATGCGGTTATCAAAACCACTGACGTCCTGCGGCATCCCACTCCAGATGTCGATTTCGAGATACGTTAACAACCGCAACACTGCAGCACCCCAGCCAGACCCAGCTGGGTCATTAAGTGCGTCGTGTATTTCCTGCCGCAGTACCGCCAACGCGAGAGAACCAGCCTGCTTTCGGACGCGATTCCAGAAACCAACAACCTGCTTGGCCATGTAGTACTGCAGCGGGAGCTGTGCCATTTCGGATTAGGATTGGGACACTGCACGGGGATGTGGATTACAACCCCGCCCCTATGATATGGATAGGACACCACTCTAGGATAGTGAATTGAAAGTGAGATACCCCAGCTGGGATAGAAGAATTGCTGACCAGTACCCGCCCCTTGGATTAGAGGATTGGGACCCCTTTGCAACCCTCCGGTAGGGGCTACAGGCTCTTGGTTGCGGGGCTCTGGCCGCTGGCATGTGCCAGAGCTCGTGGCCCGAGGCCTCGGTCGCGGCGTATGGATTGTCCTGCGGGGCATGGCTGCACCTTAAGTGCTTGTGTCGCCAGGGTCGCCCTGCCACGCTGCCTGAGGTGCTCGGCTTACAGCGATGTCGGTTTCTCAGCGCCGCTGACCTACCCTGACTGGTCAAAGTGGGTGTTCATATGCAGCGGCACTACCCTCACAGATGGTGGTTTACGGTAAGAGATGGGTATCACAGAGGGTTTTCGGGCGCAAAGGTTCGCCAACACTGCTGCATGCGATGAATGCGTTTTAGGTTTGTCGGATTGGGTTTCAGGGCTCGCCGACACTGATTCAGGGTAGGGGGTGAAGGACACGGGAGGAGATCCCCTTATCGAGATCCCCTGCACTCTTCCCGTGGTGCCCACATTTTGCGACAGAGGCATTGCACGATAAACCCTATTACTAATCGTGACTGTACTCGTTTGAGTGCCTACTGCCTAGCTGGACTCTTTGTTCGCCTCTCGCACCAGTTCCGCATCATCTGATTGGCAAACCAGCGGCAGACCACATTCTGCGAATGGTGCTGCTGCATGGGCAGCATAATCCACATGCACATAACATGCGCGGGATACGGTCTACGTTGTCGCATATAACGGGGCTTGCACAGCGCAAAAACTGTGCGAACACCTCAAGAATCGCAGGCACGGATACGAGCCGAGGAGTGCATTAGGCAGGCAACAAATCTGCGAAGCTACGCATCACCGCCACTTCACAGCCCGAGAGCCGCTATGCGCAGCCAAACCTCAGCGTACCGGTATCAAACCCCTCCTTGCATCCCCGCCAGCAGCCCTTGCCGTCAGATGGCGTTACTCGCACGCTCTCGTCCTTCACCAGCGGTTTCACGGCAACCTCCCGCCACACACACCGCAGCCCAGCGGACAAACCCACGCCCCTGAGCAGCGCCGGCCGGTGTTCACATCCAGTCCAAGGTTCGTGAATGGCACACATGCCACGCATCCTGCATGCCCGGCTCCCTCAGGTCCCATCCCCTACTACTTCCCTCCTCTCTAAACTGTCACGGTCACGGCATATCCCTCTACACTCCTTCCTAACACACGCCCCTGTCAAGTCAGTCCCTCGCCCCCATCCCCCGCCGCAACGCCCGTCGGATCATTGCGCGCCGTCTGCCGCCGCCGCCGCCGCCGCCGTCACGAACCCGAACACGGGGCTCGCCGGGTAGGCGCCTGCCGTGTCGGCCCTGACGCTCGCCGCCACCTCGCCGACCCCTGGGTCGGTGACCAGGTGCACTTGCAGCGCATCCACCTTGAGGGCTCGCAGCAGGTAGGCCATCGAGTCGCGGATGATGGCCACCTCAGAGAAGGGCAGCTTCACGTCCAGCACCTGTGGCCCCGCGGCGGCCGCCTCCTCCATCTTGTACTTGGCGAACGGCATGACGGCCTGCTTCAGCTGCTTCTCGGCCATGGAGGACATGGCGGGGTCCTGCGGCAGACACGGCGGGTCCAGGGCGAGCGGGTGTAAGGGGCTGAGCGCGAGTTGCGGGGATGCAGGGGTGAGAAGGGGGCAGGGCTCCGCCGCTGGGACGAAAGAAGCCTCCGTAGCGACCTAGCGGCAGACACTTTCGCCAACCCTAAACTGCGCTGCCCCGACCCTGCCCTGCCCCGCACCGCACCGCACGTGAGCTGCCCCAGCCGCGCACCTGCTTGACGGCCTCCAGCACCGCCGCCGACGTGTCATCGGCGAAGGTGCGGGTCTTGGCGTTGAAGCGCGGGGCCAGGGCGCCCAGCACCAGCTCCTGCCACCCGATGAAGCGCTCCGACACAAACACGTGCACCGCCACCACCCGGGGAGGGGGCTGCGGAGCCAGGGAGGGAGGACGAGAGCGGTGGGGCGGCGGGCATGTAAGACTTTTAGCAGCTTACGATGAGCCGAGCTTCGAGGAACGACTTTCACGGGCCAGGCTTAAGCCCGGACTGGGATGTTTTGTTTGCCACACCCACCCTTGACGCCATACAGCCCCTTTTGCCATATGGCTTCGCCATTTCACCGTATGAACGCCCAACACCACCCCCCCCGCCTCACCGCCGCCGCCGGGCCCTTCTTCTTGGGCGGCGCCTCCGCCTTGGCGATGGCCTTCCGCAGCGAGGGGATGAGGTCCTCGACGTAGGCCGCCGCGCGCTGCAGGATGGTGTCCGGAGGGGCGCCCGTGGGGAAGCCCGCAGTCACCGCCGCGCCGTCGCGCTTCAGCAGGTTGCGCCTGCGTGCCAAGGGGGGGGGGAGGGGCAGGGGTGCGGAGGTCCAGGCGGTCAGGAGGCTGGGCTGGGCGGGATGGGACGGGGTATAAAGGAAATCGCAGCGGGGCGGGGCGGGCTTAGGCGGGCGGGTGGGGCGACGGATGTCTGTTTGCATCACTTCACTTCGTGGCGACGCGGACACAGCGCAGTTTCAAAGCTGCACGACAGGTACCGTGTGTGGCAGCGAGTCGCGCATCGTTCTTCTGCGGGCCCAAAAGTGGATCACGAGTGAATTCATGCAGCTCCAGCGTAGCTTCGCTGCGAAACCAAGCGAGCCTGCTCCAGCCGCCGAATCTTCTTTTTCTTCTTCTTGCAGCGCCCACACAGCTCCGGCGGTGCACGCCGTGCTCGATTTATCTCCACGTCACCCCATCCTGCCCTACCCACCAGATGTGCTCCGCCGTGTGCGGCGTGAAGGGCAGCAGCAGCAGCGTCGACACCTCAATGAACCGCATGATGAGGCCGCGGTGCATGCCGTCGGGGCCGCACATCAGCCTGCGGGAGGCGACCCACGCCCAACAGGGGCGCAGGCGGGAGCGGAGCGGGCAGGGATTCAGACACAGCAAGCAAAAGGCCTGCGTGTGCGAGGCGAGCCGGGCACGGCAAAGACGTCCGTGCGAGTGAGCGCTTTTGCGCGGCTTGCGGCGTCAGCTGAGCACAGCCCCCACCCCAACTTCCGTGGCCCCAGCTGCCTTCGCCACCTTTTACCACGCCGCAGCCACCCACCCACCTGTAAATGTCGCGCGCGTTGCCCAGGTCGTACGCTGCCGCCTTGAGCGCCTCGCGGAAGGCCATGCGCTCGTACGCGTCCCGCGTGGCGGCGATGGCCACATTGATGGCGTTGTCAAACACGCGATCCGCCAGCAGCGCGTCCGAGGGGCCCTCGCGCAGGCCTGGGGGGGGAGGGGGTTCGGGAGGCAGCAGCCCAAGCGGCCAAGCGGCCAAGGCAGGACGAGGAGGAGGAAGAGACGCGGGTGGTGTTCGTGAGGAACGCAGCGGCAAGAGGAAAACGGAACATGATTGCGCATCCACAAATCCGCAAATCCGCGTGAAAGTGAGGATTGGGGCTTTTGAGAAGCCACCCACCAAAAGGTTGGATACGACGCTGTACACTTCCCCCGGATCCACACCGCTCTCTCCGCACACCCCACCAGCCACCACCCCGCCCAGCCCCGACCCCCCCCCCAAGCCCGCCTCCAGCCCGCCGCCCCACCCGATGCTGGCGAGAGGCACTCCTCGATCCAGGTGAGCTCCCGGGTGATGCGCAGGATGGCGGCGTTGGCGGTGGTGGTCTCAAAGTTGGCGTCGTCCAGGCCGTCGCCCGCGTCGGCCAGCGCCCAGCGCATCGCGTCCGCAGAGTACTCCTGGATGGCCTGTGGAGCCGCGGCAGGGAGGGAGGGAGGCAGCGGGCAGGCGGCAGCGGGACGGGGACGGTTGCATGTGCAAACTGCGGAGGAAGAGCACCAGGCAGGTCTGGGAGCCACATCGCGCGTTCGTTCCCTCCCTTTCTCCCTCCCTCCCCAAGGCCCCCTCCCAGCGCTCTCACTCACGTCCTGCAGCGTCTTGAAGTTGCCGGTGCTCTTGCTCATCTTCTCGCTGTTGAGCAGCAGGTGGCCGTTGCAGCGGATGGCTCGCGGCCACTTGGACGGGTCCGAGGCCCAGATGGCGGTGTGGCTGTACAGCGCGAAGGTCAGGTGGTTCTGGATCAGGTCCTGTCAGGTCAGGGCGATGAGGTGGGAGGAAGCGGGAGCAAGCGGGTGCGAGCGAAAGGAGAGAGACTTGGGGTGAGGAAGGCAGAGGCCACATGGCGCCCCATGGAGAGGGCCCTGCCAGAGCGCAAAAGGGTCAAGACCGGTGACCCGGTGTTCCGGGGTTGAGAAAGACAGTCTGCAGAGGCAAAGCAACGGGGCCGGGGGTCATGAGGTCAGACAGCCACGTCCAGCCGAGAGGCAGGCTTTGAGAGGGCGATTTCCGGCACACTTGCCTCACACCCGCGATGAAGCGCCTTCACCCATGAACTCAGGCAAGTCGCGATACGGTAAATCGGTAATCCACGCACGCCCCTCACATACGCGCGCCGCCACGCAAACTGTCGGCGTGTGTCTGTCGCTTCCCCGCACCGCCACAGCCCCACCTTGCCGCTGACTCGCAGGTCGAAGGGGTACCAGTACTCGAACTCGCGCCGCATGGTGGCCAGCAGCTCCGGCGAGATGGCGCAGTCCTTGGGCGCGTCCTTGCCCAGGAAGATGTAGTCCCACACCTGCACGCACACAAACATACACACATACATACGGTACATATGTATGTAGACAATATGTAGACACAAGCATACACACACATATATGCGTATGCAGACAATCAAATGTAAACATACACATCTGTAGAGATATACAAATATACTTGCACACCCCGGCCCCCAGTCCGTGCCTCCCCGGCCCCACCCCTCCCGACTATCGGTACCGGTACCGCGGCCGTCGCACCTCGGGCGTGAGCTGCTCCGGCGCGATGCCGGTGCGATCCGTGCCGTACATGTCGCCCTTCTGCAGGATGTGTGCCACCGCGTAGTAGGCCATGTAAATGGTGGAGTCGGACAGCGACTCGATCAGGAACTGGGGGTCCCAGGGCAGCCGGGTGCCCAGACCGAACGAGCGGCTGCAGGCCCACTGCTGAAGCCAGCCTGGGGAGGGCGAGGAAGAGATCGGGCAAGGGAACATGGTTCTGTGAGTCAGAACAGGCAAGCTGATTGACTGGCTGACTGGATGGAAGCAGTCCAATAAGGAATACGGCGGCCCGAATAGGCAAGCGGATGAGGGGAGGAGGAGAAGGGGGAGAAAAGGGGTTGAAGGGCACCAGCAGGGGGCATGCGGGGCCGATGGGAGTGCTGCTCTGGGTCACCCACCCTCTCTGCCCACCCACCCACCGAGGCAGAACTGGAACTGCGAGCGGGTGTCGTCGTTGTACGTCTCGATCCGGGCCAGGGCCTCGCGGGTGGCGTTGGCCCACTCCTCCTCGCCGTAAATGACGTACCTGTACGGTCATCGGACACACAAGTGCACACAGCCAGGGGCCCCAACGCGCGTCAGCATAACCACCCACACCTGCTGGGGGCAGACAGACAGACAGACAGACAGACAGACAGACAGACAGACAGACAGACAGGCAGATGCCGGAGCCGCAAAACGCCTCTCGCGATGCTGGGCGAGCTGCCGTACCTACCCTCTCTTCTGGATCTGCAAGGGCCGTTCAGTCATTGAATCCCATCTCTCCGCGCCCCCCCACCCACCACTGGTCCGTCAGCGCCACCACACACTCGTCCCCGCTGCGGCTCATGACCTGACGCTCCGGCTCGCTGTACATCATGGCCCGCCCCGCCGCCACCATCTCCTCGCGGATGATGGGCTTCACCTCCGACACCTTGCGGCCCGAGTAGGGGCCCACGATCATCACGCCGTCCGTGAAGCCCTGCACGAGCACGGAAAACCACGGGGAACAGGCGGGAGCAAGGCGGAAGAACGCGAACGCGCCGCTCGCGTGTTGGCGCCCTGTCGTCGTGCCGCGGCTCACGGGTCACGGTCCGGGACCCAGCCGGCGCGTACCAACTTCCCTGGGCCCACTCCCGCAGTCCCGCTACTCTCAGGCCCAGCCGCTTCCCTGAGGGTTTTCGCCTTTGCCCCATGCAGGCCAAACCCATCCAAACTCCCGGGCCGGCCTCTGTTCCGACGGCATGGAGCGATGGAGGCAACGCCCGCATCCCCGCCTGCCTGCAGAGTCACAAACGAGACCGCCGCCCGCCCTGTCGCACCTTGAGGTAGACCTGCTGCTTGGCCTCCGCCAGCTTGGCGGTGTCGTTCTGGCTGCTGATCTTGAGGTCCTCGCACACCTGGCGCAGGGGGGCGAGTAGAAACGGGGTTACACGGCCAGCCGGAGGCATTGCCTGTCTGGTGGCACGCGGCAACGGCACAACCACCTCGCAGCAACGGCACGAATATGGTACGAGTGCGGCGGCGGTTACACCGTACCTTGACGGCGGCGGTGGTTCCAAAGCCGGGGATGTCGATGATGGGGATGACCTCGAACGGCAGCACCCACTCGTCCTTTACGCCGTACTTCTCACGCAGCTTGGGCTTCTTCTTGAGGTCCTGTGGGAGGCGCACGGCATCAGAGCACCACCACCGGTAAGAGGAGTCCGCCGGTAAAGAGGGAGGCGAGCCGGAATGGTCCTCTGTGCAAGCGGAGCAACGGGGCCGACCCAGGTGCTGGGCCGCCTGCGACCACACCCGCGCCGCTCCTTGCCCTTCACCCACGCTACAACCCCTATCCCCCGACCGTTCTTCCCTCACTGGCCCTGCCCGGCCCAGCTCCGTCCATGCCTGCCACCCCAGCCCCAGCCCCACCCATGTGCCACCCCAGCCCCAGCCCCAGCCCCGGCCCAGCTGTCGCTCCGCCCCACCATGAGCGCGGTGAAGTCGTCGGGCGAGTCCGAGGGCACCGACGTGACGACGCCGGTGCCCTTGTTGGTGAGGATGGTGAGCAGCGGCAGCACGTACACGTGGTCGTGGGGGCAGTGCGGCGAGGAGACGGGGGTGCCGATCAGGTCCTGGCCGCTCAGCTCCAGCAGCAGCTCGGGCTGGCCGCGGATAGGGGTGCGCTCCTGCGGGGGGGGGGGGCACGGGGCGGGGGCGGGGTGGGGCGGGGGCGGGGGGGGAGGGAGGAGCTGGGAGGGAGGGAGGAGCTGTACACATGGCATGACCACATCGTAACGGCGGCCGGTCAAGGCCGCAGAGCGCAGGGAAACTAACTAGCAGGCCGCTGGATCGGACGTAGGTGTCCTGGACATGGGCCCGACCCAGGGCGTCAAATCCTCCGCACCAGGGTATGGGTTCCAACCCCTGCCCCAGTGCGCACACGCACACGCAAGCGCCACGTACCTGGTACGACAAGTTGAGCGCAGCGCGCTGGGTACAGATCCAGACCTCGTCGTTGAGGCCGCGGAAGGCGCCGTACTTGCCCTCGGGCAGCACCCAGCAGTTGGTCTGGCCGTACATGGTTTCGGGGCGCAGCGTGGCAGCCAGCAGGTACACGCGGCCCTTGCCGGACAGCTCCGCCAGCTTGCCTGGGGGAGGACGCGGGGTAAGCGGGTGCGGATACCGTAGATGAAATGCGGGGTGAAGTGAGCACCTCCCAGGGCGGCGCAGTGCCATTGCAGGTTGCAGCGCTGCGCTGCGCTCTGAGCTGCCGGGAAGGATTGCGGGGCTGGGAACCGGCCACCCTTGGGAACGACCCTCGATAGAAGCAACCAACCAAACCAAACATGTCGTAACCCATGCCCGCACGAGACTCCTTCCCTCACGTAAAAAGTTTCCCTCGTTTATTCATTCATTCTGCCGTTTTGGGTCTCCCTCCGCCTCAACGGCGCCCCGCCGCCTCCCACCCGCCGCTTCGGCTAACTTCTTGGTTCTTGCCGAAGTACTTATTTCCCTTCCCCCTCACCATTGAGCTCCTTGGCCTCCATCTTGATGAGGGTGTACTCCTGCGGGCCAACACCCTCACCCGAGGCGCGGTCGTGGTCGGCGCAGGGCTGTCCGTCCAGGGGCGAGTACACCGCGTACCTGCGGCCGGTGGGGCGGGTTTTTAGGGTTTTTAGGGTTTAAGGGTCTGTACAAGTGCCATGGGGGACAGAGGTAACAAAGGCGAAACCGCAGCGATGGAGAGAGGGGATGTTCAGAGGAGGCACGGCCGCATGGGATGAGTGCCGACAGTCGAGGACAGTCCAGAGCACCCAGCAAGACAAGACGGGTTGGTACATGGTGGGACGGACAGCATGGCACAGTGCCCGTGGAGACACGCGCCTGGGCGTGTATTCCGGCGGGAAATGGCCTCGCACTCCCACAGGCCTGCCCGCCGCGTGCCGCCCCGCCCACTGCCCCAGGCGGGCCGCCCCCGTGCCGTCCCGGCGGAACGTCGAAGGCACCCCACCGCACCGCACCGCACCGCACCACACCACCGCACCCAACGCACCGCACCCAACGCACCGCACCCAACCCCACGCGCAGCGCGACGCACACCACTTGCGTGCGCGCGGTCCAGCGCGCCCCCTGCAGCCACCCACCTCTTGTCCTTGATGATCTTCCCGGACTTGTAGAGCGTCCAGAACTGCCAGGCCACGAACGAGTCGTAGTAGGGGTTGACGTCTGTGGTGATGAAGGAGCGGCGCCAGTCCACTCCGCAGCCCATGGCGGCGATATCGCGCTTGGCCAGCGGAGGGAAGAAGTTGAGCCAGTGGCCCGAGTCCCTGCGAGCCAGTCCCGGACACGGGCGCGCGACGGCCCGTATGCACCACGCCAGCGCCCGGGTGGGTCAAGCGCTCGAGCCTCCCAGGGCAATGTACCAGGACCCAGCGGCCCACCCATCCAGTGGCAGGCGGCCCCGACGGAACGCGTCGAGGGCAGTCATGCGCCCGGCCCAGCGCTGCTTGTCCCTCCAACCGTCGCCCGCTCGGCACCGTGGCGGTGGCGCATGAGCGCGTCCGGCCACCCAAGGACCCGACCCAAAGACCCGACCCAAAGACCCGACCCACGCGTCGCGCTGCACGCACCTGAACTCCGGGATCTGGTCCTCCGGAATGCCGCTGAGCTTCAGGATCTCGTACTGGTACGCGCCCGGACCCTTCTTGGCGGCCGCCTTGCTCTTCTTGCCGCTGAACTTGGTGGGGTCGGCCTTCACCTCGGCGCCGGCGGAGGCGGCGGCGGCGGCCGCGGCCGCCTCGGCGTCCTGCAGTCGGTGAACCGAAAACGCGGGGCAAGACCATGTCGAGGCACAAGGAGGCCGTGGCGGGACGGGACACCTAGCGCCACGGTACTATGAGGCCACGCGCGGGGGTCGATGTGGCGGGGAGTCAAGGTGCCGGAAGGGGTGGACCCGGGAGAACCCCGGGCCGCTGACAGCGACATGGAAAGGTGGCGCGCGGGCCTGGCCGCCCCGTAACTCGGCGAGGCCGGGAGACAGGTCGGTCCAGAACCCAAATCGCCAGTCGCTGCCCCTGACGAAGCCGGCAGCCCCGCCGGTTGTCCACCAGCCCCGTTTCGCGCGGCCTGGAAGGACGAATCTGCCGACCCATACAGCCATGGACAGCTATGCTACGCCTCCCGTTCAGTTTCCGTTGTTGTTTTCTCAGAGCTTCAACTGGACCGCGGGCCGCCCAGGCATCCACCCAGCCCCGATGCGCCTCCCAACCCGCTTGCCGACCGCCCCTCCACGGCCCAACCTCAACCACCTTCCCTGTAATCCCACTGCATATCATCCGTCCTTCCCGGCGACGGTCCGAACACTCTTTCCCCTCGCAGGCGTCCCAAACCGCCCGTTCTCCCCTTTAACCTTCCCTTTCCCGCAACTTGCCGCTCTGCTACGGTTGTCCCCTCCGCTCTCCCCCCGTCCATCGCGCCGGTCCCCCCTTCACCATCATGTTCATCACCCCCCTTTCGCCGCAACCTGTCCCACCTCCTCCATCGCATCCTCACGCGGGAAGACGGGCGGGCAGCCGTACGTGCGCAGCTCCCGGTCCAGCTTATCCGCGCAGGCCTGGCGGGGAGGAGAGCGCGCAACCGAGAGGAGGGCGACACCGGCGCACTGTCAGGGGCGACGTAGCCTGGAGCGGTACCGAAGGCCCAAGGCCCCCGGCAAATCGGCATGAGGGGGCAAGCATGGGCTGGTGGGCACCCAGAATGGCAGCCGGTCCGGAACCCACGGTGGAGGGAAGCGGCAGTGGATGTGGGTCGGTCACATCCCTGGCAAGCAGGCGCGGCCCGTGTACCCGTGCAGCTCCAGCCCTTCCTCAGGATTAAACGACCCCAAGCGCCCCGTGAGGCGACAGACTGCTTGCAGACTGCACGAGAGCTGAGGGCAGGGCAGGGCAGGCCATGTCGACAAACAACAACAATAGACTGTCGCCACAAGGGCACACCACGCAGCAGCCAGCTGCACCGGGCGGGCTCCGCGAAGCGCCCCCGTTTCCCAGCCCCAAGCGGCGCCACATCACCAGCGCGCGATGCGATGGTGGCACCAACCGCGAAGGGATACACCCCTCCCCGGTCACGTCGGTGCGCCCCTCCGCGGCCCCATCGGTGCCGTCGTTCATCTCCCAGCCCCTCCCGATGCCCCACCTTGATGGGCATACCGGTGCAGTGGAACGCCTGCGGGAACAGCACGTTCTTGCCGCACAGCCGCTCGTACGCCGCCTTGAACTCCAGCTGTGCGGACACCATACGGGAGGACGGGAGGACGGCGCGGTTCCGCCCAAGCCCAAGTCAGCGGGGACCACGTGGGAGGCAGCCGGGTCCGACGAGACACGGCAACCCGCCCGCCCAAGATGCGCGTGTGTGTGCGTGTGCATGTGTGCGTGGAATGCATGTGATGAGCCGCCGCCGGGATCCCATTCATCCCACCCATGCGCCCCATGTGTGCATGTGTGCTTCCCTGCTGCATCCCAACACACCATGTTGGGCGTATTCACGCCAACCAGCCCGAGCTTTGGCTCCCAAACGCCAGCGCCGCAAAGGGTCACTGCCGAGATTCGTCGCCGAAGCAGCCGGGCGGGCGGACCCGGACCCACATGGAGGTTTTGGAGGGATTGTTGGGCGTGTGCTGTAGTCTCCTCATCTGGGAGACCTGTCCGGGAAAAGCTGCCGGCGCCGCCCAATCGAGACAACCCGGCCCTCGTAGTCCAGTACCCTGCCCGACCCACATCGCCCAACCAAGGATGTGTTCCATACCCTTCCTGCCCTTCTTGTTCTTTGTACACTGGATCCTCACCCACTGCCCTGCCCTCCCCAGACTCCAACCCCTGCGTCCGCGCTTTCGCTCCAGCCCAGCCGTTAAAACAGCGTTCTGAGCCGCCCCCGCCCTTTTCCCGCTCCGGAAAGCAGAGGCCCCTGACCTTGGACAGCGAGAAGGCGTGTCCAAGATGGAGCAGACCGTTCATGTAAGGATACGGGAAGTTCCCAAAGAACTTGGGGCGCAGCTTCGCATCGCCATCTGAGGGGCGATGCGGCGGAGGCCAGGGCAATGTGGGGACAAAGGGGTTTATGACGACAGGGGACCGTGCAAGTCGGAAGCCAGCAGCTGGGGGGCGGGCGACCCAAATTGCCGCCTTGGCCAGCAAGCGGCAGCCCTTCATTTGGGGGGACCGTGGCCGCTTGAACCCGCCCGCAACAGCTAAGAAACCCACTCTCTCCTGCGGTTGGGCGTGCTGAGCCCTTCCTGCTGAGACAGCCATCCCGCCCAGCCATTTAACCTACCAAGAGGAGCATCGGCCTCAAAAACCTTTTCCTGCTCCCACAGCTTCTGGGCTTGGCCCTGGATGCTGAGCAGCAGGTCACGCCGTGCGCGATTCTCCTTTGCGCCCTGCAGGATTGCGATAACTACCGTCTCAGGTCTAGATTTACGTTGCGCTGATGAACCAGCCACTGGCAAGCTGGCGCACCTCGGGCGCGGCGGCGCTCGTTGATGTCATTCGCGCGGGCCGGATCACAAACTGGATCTTGCAAGGATGAGTGTCTACGGCCCTTTGACTATTGGAAAATCCCTGCTCCGTAACAAAATACAGCCAATCGATAAGGCGACGACCGCTCCGAAAACTACGCATAAGAGGAGCCAAACACTATTCCTCGCAGGTCAATAAAAGGAGGGGGCATGACTTATCATTGTGTCGCTCGCCTCTTGCCTGCCCAATGAGGCCGTCGTACGACAGCTTCCGTTTCCCAAAAACCGCTTCTATACAAAAATTAAGAAATTTGCAATCATGTGTAGCTACGCTTGCATTAGGATGTGTCAGCTTGCATATATAGTAAAATTGCAGCTTGATCGCTTTCCGCAGGCTTAGATCGACCTTTCGACATTGCTCTAATGGAAGGTGAATCTCCCAAGTCCCAACCTTTGCTCTCGCCGCGTCGCAGGGGCAACCGTTCAATGATATCATTTTGCAGCTTTTGGCAGCTTCGTAACCGGGCGGATGGCGACTGGTCGACTGCCGGTCAGTTAGTACGGCGGCTGTTGGGCGGTCTGCGCTCTGCGGAGGAGTTGCGGGCCTGCGCACCGAGCCACCGGCAGTTACTCATTGGATGTACCCGATGCCACATTAGCAGAAGACTCGCAATGTAACCAATTTTGAAGTTGTGTTACGCAATTATTTGCGACCGGGTTCCATGGCCAGAGACTCCATTACGACAGCTGACAATGCAACCAGGGTTGTGCTACCTCTTTACAAGGTCATGGCGGCTTAAGCAAACTGGAGACGTTGTGCCGTACGGTATCCGAGCTGGGCAGGACGGATCAAGCATCTGCCGCGGCTGTGAGGCCGCGAACAGCCGAGTTGAAGTGCCGTACAGAAAGGTAGCGTGAGCACAGCCCTGCTCCATGAACCCGTGCCGAGCCAACACAACGCAGCGCGCGAGGTACGGATTACAGCCACCGGCGTTTCAGGCCCACCGACCCACTCGTCTCATACCAACACTCAAGTTCGCGTCATTCCGACACACTACGTGCGTCCTCGCCGCTCCAACCGACCAACCCGCACAGCGCCATTTGCCGGCTCATGCCACCAGTGACAACGCGGCGTCCAGCAGCGACACGTACGTCGGCGCCAGATGCGTCCCATCAAAGGCCAAATCAGGCCGCAGCGCCCACCCCGCCGACCCTGCCGCTGGCCCATCTGCCGCAGCCCCGCCGTCGCCGCCGCCACCGCCCGCAACCTCCGCCGCCTTCCGCTGCGCTGAAACTGCCCCAGCGGCCGCTGACGGCACCGCCGGGGCGTCGGACACTGCTTCGACCGCTGCTGCGGCCGCGGCGCCGGAGGCGCCCGCGACGCTGCCGCCTGTCGGAGCCGCAGCGGCGGCGGCGGCGCCGGCGGCAGCAGCTGCGTCGCCGCTGCCGCTGCCGTGCTGTTGCTGCCGCGGCACCAGCAGCTGATCGAAGAAGTCCAGGTAGTGCAGGCGCCGCCGCAGCGCCGGATCGGCGGCGCGTGCGGTCGCCACGGCGGCACGCAGCGCGGCTGTGAAGGGCGCCACGACGCCGCGCGTCTCGTTGAGCACCGGCGGCACCGGGTGTACGAACACCTCCATGGAACGCTCCGAAACCAGGGCCCGAAGCACATCCATGTAGATGGCGACGGTGGCGTCGATGCCCTCGGCCACGGAATCGTACTAGGGTCGCATGGAGAGGGGAATGCCGGGATTGCCAGGTAAGGGGCGCGGGTGCAGGTGCAGGTGCGCTGGGTGATGAAAGAGCAAAGGTTTGCATTGTTGCTCGGGACGGGTTGAGAGGCCGGCGCGCCAGGCCCTTTCACGGGAGCACAACCACTGTGCGCCGTACCTTGCCCTTTTGGACCGCCAACAGCAGCCCCTCCCTGCAGTCAATCTCCCCCAGCACCAGCACCACCTGCAGTCGCACAGAGGGACCAGCAGCGGCAGCAGGGACATCATCAGCAGCACCAGAACACCGCCGTGCGGCGTGCGACCAATTATTGGTATCCCTTGCCGGCGGCTTCGCGGGGGCCGAGGGAACACAGCCATGACCCCCCAAATCGCTTGGTTGTCCGAGCACCCAACCATCCAACCAACCTCCGCAGGAACCGCAACCACCCAGGAACCGCAACCACCCAGCAACGACCCGCATGGACCAATTATTGGTATCCCTTGCCGGCGGCTTCGCGGGGGCCGAGGGAACACAGCCATGACCCCCCAAATCGCTTGGTTGTCCGAGCACCCAACCATCCAACCAACCTCCGCAGGAACCGCAACCACCCAGGAACCGCAACCACCCAGCAACGACCCGCATGGAGCTTCGCGCCGCTTTCATTCCCTGGCCCCACCTGGGTTGGGTTGGTCCGGCGGCGACGCCCCGTCCCGTCAGGTATCGGCGTATCAAAACGGTTACAGGTACCCCTCGCGCCGTCCGCCCCCGGTCGCGTCTGCTACTCTCTCCGGTTCAGTTTCGCTATACACCCCAGGCCTCGACGCCGCGCGTGCCGTACCTGCGCGCCGTCAGGCAGCAGGCGCATGGTGACCTCGAACTGCTTCTTGGGGTAGAACTCGCTCGCCGGCCGCAGGTGCCACACCTGCTCCAGGGAGGTTGAGGTTGCAGAAAACATATACCGCAGAGGAGGTGTGGTAAAAGGCAGCCAGCACGCAGTAGTGACAGTACAGCCATGCATATGTGCACACGCGCACGTGCTCTCTGCGCAGCGATCTCCGGCCCGGATCTGTCGGATTTGCACAATACGGTCAAGTACACTGCGTTCGGCCGCCAGGCCGCCAGGCCGACCGTCAGCGGCACCATGCGGCTTTGCAACACCAAGATCCTGCCGCAGATCCCGAGAGCGGTCCCTTCACCTTCCCTTCTCTGTCGTAATTATTCTCCCTTTATCGTGTCTTTATTTTCCCTTTCCACCTTGCATCCGGTCACCAACAACGGCCGCAGCAGCCGTTGCTCGCCGCGCAAGGTTACCAGGCGCCACGCGGCTGCGGCCGGGGAGCAAGGAGGCGCCGGGCGGCCGGGGGCGGGGGTGTCGGCGGCGTGGTGTCGGCGAGGGTGTCAGGGATGTCGGGCCAGAAGCGAGGATTGGGCAGGGTGCTGTGTTGTGTTGTGCAGGTAGTGGCGCCGCCGCTGCGCTCGCCTCCGCCCGGGTGCCGATGCCGCGAATGTGATGAGTAGCAGCAGCGGGGGAGGGCAACTCGCATGCCTCAATCGTCTTCGTCGCGCTTAGGTGCTCGCAACAAATTAAATAATAAATAAATAATAAATACTCCATAACAAATTATAATAACAAAATAAATAATAAATTAATAATAAATTAAATAATAAAAAATAAAGTAATACTTGCCCGCGGGCAATCACGGGGTGGGCACCGAAGGATGGGGTGCGCTGCTGTGGCGACATCCTTTTCCCACTTAGGCGGGACAGGCCCCCAGCACTGCAGCTACGATATCCCCCAACGAGCCAGCGTTAATCCGTTCAGGACAGCGGCCCGCTTTAACGCAGCTGGCTCCAGCTCAGACCAGCTCTGCTCAGATCAGCTCAGACCAGACCGACCCTGCGCATTGTCCCGAAGAGCAGAGCGAACCCAGCGCACCTGACAAGCATTGTCCCGAAGAGCAGAACGAACCCAGCGCACCTGACAGGCAGTGCGAGTCTCCCACCAGGTACAAAGGCGGCGCGCTACCGCTCGGGGAGGCCGCAGCGTGAGCGTCAGCGCCGGCAGCGGTGGACCCAGCGGCGCCGGGCGGCGCCGGCAGCCGGGCGGGCGGCGGCGGGTAGTCCCTCATCAGCTGCGCCACGCAGCCAAAGTAGGCGGCTTCGTTGCGGATGAGGGTGGTGTGCAGCTCCACGGCGGAGGCGCTGGCAGCGGACGGACACGGCGGGGCGGGGGAGAGAGTGTATATACCGGTATGCAATGCGAAGTGGGGGTGATACCAAGTTGGAACCGGACGGTCCGCGAGGCTCCCACCCTCAATCCGCCCCTCCACCCGCCTGTATCCATCCATCCCTCCATCCGTCGGCAATTCGTACTTCTACCCCTCCACCCGTCCTGGCGCCAATCCACCCCTCACCAGCGCAACGGCTCCACCAGCTCGCACAGCCTGGCCGCCGCCGTCAGCGCCCCGCCCACAAACAGCACCTTGGCGAGCGTGAAGAGGAGCGCCAGCTCGTCCAACTCGTCCGAGCTGTACGACACCTGGGGCCCGCAACACGGAGCACGGAGGTCGGAGAGGCAGGGAGTCGCGGCACAGGGGATGCGCCACAACGACAATATCTCTGTCTCGACTTTTATTTGTAGATGAACACAACAGCCGTGTGCCTTGTCGTTGCGTGGCAGCAAACACAACGGCGTCAACAACGGCGTCATGCTCGGCCGTGTCATGCTCTCGGCCCGCCCCACAAATTACACACCCAGGTGGCTGTGCAAGAGCGTCCCAGCGACTGCACACCCGATTGCCGGCCCCGGGAGTTCACACCCGCCGAAGCGCCGATGCATCCCTGCTACGCTACCTGCCTTGACCGGAGCAACCTGCGCCGACGCCGCCGCTGCACCCCGCTGGGTCCCAGCCTCCCCTTGCGCCTCCTTCCCCGCAGCCCCCTCACGCCGCTCCTGCTCCTGCTCCGGCGCCTGAGATGCCACCGACGGATGTTGGTGCTGCAGCTGCTGCTGCCGCTGCTGAGCGCCCCACAGCGGCTCCGACAGGTACCAGGTGAGCTCCAGCGGGTTTCGGAGCTCCGGAAGTCCGGACAGCAGCGCAGCAACGTCCTGGAGCGGTCAACGGGTGAGCGGGCGTGGCGGCAGCCAAGCTCAGGCGAGCGGACCGGGGAAACGGAACGGAGCGGGAGCCTGCTAAGGAGCCGACGCGGAACGGATTCCAGTGTACACGGCGTCGCAGTGCCACGGCCGCCCTGGCTCTTAAGAAGAGGACCCGGCAAAGACCCTACGACCCCACACCGAAGTCCCCGCCACAGCGCACGGCGGACCCGTCCCGACCCGCCCCGTCCGGAGCCCCGCCCTTCCTCCGCCCCTCCCTCCCACCCTCAGCTGCCGCCCCGCCAGCTGCGCTCCGCGGCTCCTGCAGTGGTCCCTCCCCGCCTCCACCGCCTGCTGCAGTCCCTGGCGCAGCTCCAGCGCGTGCACCAGGTTGAGCACGTAGCCGGGGCTGGCGGGGTCCAGACAGCAGGCGCGGCGCAGCAGCGAGATGCACGTGTCCACCTGGGGGGGGGGGGGCGACACGAGGCCAAAGGGGCGGAGGTGAGGGTCCCTTGGGCCGGATACCGATAGATACCGGTAGGCTGGCCATGCTTCAGGGCGGACGACTCCCAGGGGCAGCGCGACGACCGCGCGCTGCTCCGCCCTCCCTTGTCCCTTCCCTGTCCTTCGCATACTCCGAAGGCCACAAAACCCACCGACCCACCTTTCCATAGTCCTTGACGGCCGTGGCCACGAACGCCAGCGCGGCGGCCGTGCCACCGTCTTTGCTGCTGCTGCTGTTGCTGCTGCTGCTGCTGCTGCCGTTGTTACCGGTTGCCGCTGCCACGCCGGACGCTGCCGACTGGGCCTCCAAGTACGGCAGTCCGAGCTCGTCGTACAACTGGCGGCAGCCCGCCTCGTCCTGCGACACGACGAAGGCAACAACCAGGTCAGCCAGCCGGGGCGGATGACGATTTGCACACGGCAGTGGAGAATGCGGCGCGACCAGCGCACATCAAACGACAACGAGTCTTCACATGGCCGCACCACCGCAACAACCTGCCATCCACCATTGCTCCCGGCCACCGGCCCGGCCCGACCTGCCACAACCGTCACGCGCGCCCCTGCCGCCGGGCCCTCCGCCCCGCCCCGCTCCCGTCCCACTCGCCCTTGCCTCACGTCGCCCCGTCGCCACCACGCCTCGCGACCCCTCAAGGCCTGCTTCCTCTACCCCACCATCCGTCCTCCTCCCGCCCCGCCCCCGCGTCCCCGCCCCTTCCTTGACCCATTACGGTACCCCACCCCCTCCTGCACCAACCTCCCAAGAGTCACCTTTTCCCATTCCACCCTCCCTCCCCGTGGCCCCGCCCCCACCCCTTCCTGTACCAGGTACCACCCCACCTTGAGGCACTCTGCCAGCAGCGCCTTGCCGCCCGCGTGCTTGGGCCGCCCCACCACCAGCCTCAGCGCCACACGCAGCGCATCCTCCCGCAGTCCGCGCTCCAGTGCGATCCGCGCGTACAGCGCCAGCGCCTCCCAGTGGCCCGGCTCCGCCTCCAGCACCGCCATCACCAGCGACGCCGCCAGGTCCTGATTGTCATAGGGCGGGGAGATGCTGCCCGGGAGGGCCGCCAGGCAGGCGGCCAGGGAGAGGCGCAGGCGGAGCAGCGGCGGGGAGGAGGCGGCGGAGTCGGCGTCGGCGCGAGTGGAGGCCTGAGGGGGCGAGACGGGGGCGGGCGGCGTGATGCGAGGCTGTGCATCGCTTTGCACGGATGGGGTGGGTGGGTGGGTGGGTGGTGCAGGAGGGTGGGTGGGTGGTGCAGAAGGGTGGAGGGCCGCGATGCATCCCACGGGACGGGAGGGCGAGGTTGAGGTTGAGGGTGGCGGGAGAGGGGCAGGAGGTGTGGCGCGCGGCGGGCGACGCGCCCGTGGGTCAGACACCCTCGCATCGCAGTGCGCAGCGGTCCACTCACCCAGCCACCCAGCCACCCACCCACCCCCCACCCACCTGCTTCCCCAGCTCCTCCCCATCCCGTCCCTCCTGGAGCGCCTCCAGTGCGGACTGGTACTGCGCCGCCGCCTCGCGAGGTCGGCCGCCTTCCCTGAGACGACGGAGCGGCAGGGAGGAGCGGCAGGGAGGAGCGGCAGGGAGGAGCTTGTGCCAACTGAGTGGGCCGACTGAGTGGCCGGGGCCATGCTGTGCGGCTGAATGCTGCAGAGAGGCGCCCCTCACGGCAGTCCACACAACGGGGGCAGGCAGGCAGACAGGCTGGGTCCATATGCCCGGCCATGGTGACCCTCTCACCATCCCCCACCGCAACATCCCCCCTTGTCGCTCCCATCCCAGCGTACCTTCCCACTTTCCCGGCCTCACATGCCCGCCCAACGGCCTAACGACCCAAAGCTCCTCTGCGGGTAATCGTTCCGTCCTAGTGCCTCCTCAGCCATGCGCCCGGAGCCACCGAGGCACCTGACCCACCCACCCACCCACCCACCCTTTCCTTCTCTGCGGTTTCGTCCACACTACCCCTCGCGCACCTGAGGCAGTCCCCCGCCAGCTCCAGCACCCCCGGGTCCTGCGGCCGCTGCTGAGCCGCCCGCAGAGCCCAGGGCACCGCCGCCCCCGGGTTGCCGGCGGACAGCCACAGCCGCGCCAGCCGCATGAGCGTGGCGATGTGGGTCGGGGAGGAGGGCTCCGGAACCAAGTGCAGCGCCTGAGGTGGGAGCGTGGATCGGGACGAAGGCGTCAAGACGCGGTCAGCGGGGTGTCGGGGAATGGAAGAGCAAGGAGCAAGGCGCAAGGCGGATGGAGGCGCTAGGCCGTTGGGCTGTGAACAGGTGCGCGCAGGAGAAGGGAAGTGATGCAGCCCTTCCGAGTCCCTACCCAACCCAACTGTAACTCTCGCATTGTAACTCATCCTACCCAACCTGACCCGACCCGACCCCGTCCAACCCAGGCCAGGGTCAGCCCGTGGCTGAGCCGCCCCTACCCGCTCCCGGCCTCCAGCATAACGCTCATAATCGAGTCCATGCGGGAATCAGTCCCTACCTCATCTCACCTTACCGGTACCCAGTCCAACTCAGTCCAGGCCGGTCCAGCTCGACCCACCTCAGACCGGTCCATTTCAACCCCGTCCGAAAACGTTCTTCCCGCCATGGGACACCCATCCGAATCCGCTGCGGACCCAAATCCTCTCGCCATCCAGCCGCGGTCTTCTAAACCCATGACTCGAGCCCCAAAGGCCCTCCCACCGGCCCACCACAGTTCGACCCAGCTCAGGCCCCAACCCCCTTCCAAAAGCTGTCCAGATCACCCGTTTGCCCATTCCAACCCAAAGCCCCCTCGCCACCCAGCCCCCCCCTCGCCCTCACCCGCCCATCCTCCGACCTGCTGCAATATCTCCCCGGCTCCCCGGTAGTGCAGCTGCGCTGCCGCCTCCTCAGCCCGCAGCCACAGAGCGCGAACCACCGGCGCCAGCGCCTCTGCAGTCCCAGCGCTGCCGCTGCCGCTGGGGCTGGGGCTGGCGGGCCCCCCTGCGGTGGCTCCTGCGGGCTTGGCCCCGCCGGGCGCCGGAGCTGCTGGTTCCGGAGCTGTCAGCCGGCTGTCACCGCCGGTTTGACCATGCCCCGCCGCCTGCGGCGACGTGGCTGAGGCTTCGGCGGGCCGGCTGGGTTCCTGCCCCGCCGAGGGCACGGCATGGCCGTTCGAGGCAGCTAGGCCGGTGGGGGTCGCGCTGGGTGCCGTGCTGTGGTCAGCACCGACAGGTGAGCTTCGCTGTCCAAGGAGGGTGGAGTCCGGCGGTCCTCCGGACGGCTGGGCTGCTGGGGAGTTGAGCCGGTAGAATACATCGTCGCCGCTGGTGAGGACGTCCGCGATGCAAGAGCTTAGCGACAGAGGCCGGCGGTCTGCGCCCGTCAGCCGCAGCGCGCCGGGGCCGCTTGCGGCCAGGTCGGGGTGCCGAGCTGTGAGGACTTGCCAGCACGCAGCCCGCAAGTCTGCAACCGTGCCATGGTCGTCGAGCTTGATGACCTACCAGCGATGTAAGGCAGAACGGGGATTTGTCAACGAAGACGTGTCGTTTGGTTCAACTCCCGCGGGTCATGCGTTTCGTGTACCTTCGTGAACGGTTGATCGCCGTCCCAGTGCGCATAAAGTTTCATTTCTAATTAGTACTCGTCTGAAGATGCATTTTAAAATTACAACATCTTCCGGTAAGCATGTCTTGAAAGCGCTCGCCTTGGTACTCGTCAGTTTCACGAAGGCCTATAACACGAACATCGATATCGTGTAAGTTTGCATAGGTGCCTCATTTGAGGCTAAGCCAGTCACTTCAATTCACACCGCTGGATGCTGTCACGGCAAGGTACGGCACCGCTGACCGAGCTGGGACACAATGCTGCTGGACCTGGTGGTCCCCACCATACGCGTGAGAGCCCCGACGATACGAAGAGCGCTGCGGAAGCGGCCAAATACCGCCTCTGATCCCCTTTCACACAGCCAGTACGGGTAGAGGGGGGGGGTTTGGTCCCTCTTGCCGTAGCGTTACCTTCGAAGCCTCGCATCGTGCTCTTGGGCCGCAGCCTGAATTCTTCCTTCCCCCTTTGAGGGCGCTCCCTGCCGCGTTCGTGCCGTGCTGGGCTCCACACGCGAGCAACCCTAAGCAAGCCACAGGGGCCACATGGAGCCGTTTGGTACCCTGTACATACCGACCACACATTGAAGGTACGCCCCTTTGACCCTGGTTCATTCAACGACCTGTCGGCGGGTGGGCCTCCACAGCCCCGGCCTTAATCTTACTCAAGACCCGCTGGCTCTACCGCTCCTTCCGAGGGTCTGAACCCCACCGTAACGATAACATCAACGCAAGGCAACCCCGCGCCGGGGCGAGCCTCCGAGCGCCCAACAGCATACCCTAAAGCTCACGCGGTTCAAGGCGCTTAAAAGCCCCTCGGGCACACTGCCCTCGCAAACCGCCGCCTTCCGAGCCCGCCGGCAGCATTGGAGGCTGGTGAGTAGGGGTGTGAGCCCGGGCTGACGGCGCTGCTGCGGGGCCGGATGGCGCCAGGCGCTGGAGAGCTCATCACCGCCCAACCGCCAACCGCTTCCATCTCCGGCGCGCGCTCGTGGTACTCGCAGGAGCTTCACCGGTACGGTATCGTCCACATATATAAAGAAAACAGAACGGCGAACCCTAAGCCCGCAACGCCCGCGCAGGCATCGGTGGGGCATCGACGATTCACAGCTATGCACGGAGCGCTACGGGGCCCCATGCATACACGCATACACACATACACGTACACTAAATCACAATCCCCTTTGTTATCAACCCGGATGGTGCGTTATCCGCCTACACTAAAACCCTATCAGCGTCCGGCACGCAGCACTAAAAAGAGGCCCCTGAAAACAGCGGCGCGCAGATAGCTCGCCCGCGTTGCGCTGAAGCTCCGCCTAAACTGGACTGCCTAAGTCCTACCCGACATTGGGCTGGGGAGCGTACTTTCCGCACACTTCCCCAGAACGATGACACGATGACCGGCGCGGTCACTGAATACACGCAATATAATTGGCACTCATACACTATGGACAAAAAAAGGCAGGACGGCATGCTACCATGCGTCGTACCTGTGCATATATAACACAACACAACTCGTCGTAGCGCTGCGTCATCGCGGACGAGCGTACGAACGGGCTAACCGTCAATGCATCCCCGCAGGCCGACACTCCTCCACACAGATGCGGTCTTAGGGAGAAGTGTTGCACACACCACGAAACAAATCCAATTCGGCGCAAAACAATTCGGCGCAAGACAAGGGGTACGGTATGTACGCTATGCCAAAACAGGGGTATGTACGCTACGGCAAAAAGACAGGCTTCTTAGCTCTATCGCACGGTGTTTCAGCCTCCATGTGCGCCTGTGCACCGCTCTCGCGACGTGTCCGTCCATGATAACCTTGATAAGCGTCCAGCGCGCAGGGCCTCCGCCTCCGCTGCCGCAAGGCCTTGCTGGCCCTGGCCTGGCGAGCGAGCAGTCATCATTCCGCCTTACTCGCCGCCGCTCATGCGTATACCCCGCACCCCCGCCGGCAGTGGCCACACGATACCCGTGGATGCCCAGCTGGCGTTGGGGGGGAAGCGGGGCATGCCGAGCGTGAAGGTGCGCTCGTTGGCGGGAATGTAGCCGGGGTAGCAGCTGGCGAAGGAGAAGCGGGGCAGCGAGGCGTACAGCGCGTCATGGCGGGGAGCCATCGCCTGAAGGAGGGGCGGAAGGAGGGGAGGTCAGGGAGGAGGGAGGGCATGGTGGTGGTTCAACGTCGGTGCACGGCCCGATCGACGCGTGCGGGCAAGCGGGCGAAGGGGCGAGGAAGCGAGAGGGAAGGACAGCGACGACAGCGTGTGTTGTTGGCACAGCCCCCGAGGGTGGCGGGTCGGGTTCGGGAGGTGGCGTTGAGACGGTAGGGGTGGGTGGGTGGGCAGGGAGCATCTGCGGCAAGCCAGGTGCTCTGTTCGCCAAACGGACAGACGGACTCGCCCGCCCCCGGCCCCATCCCCCTCTCTTTCCTGGTCTGCCCCCCTCCCCCAGGGGAACCGCTAACCCCCATGTACCGCTGTCGCAAAACCCCTCCAACCCGGCCATCTCCCCCCAACCCCACCTGCGCGAACGAGAGCACATCCCCCGCTGGATGCAGTACGCCGTACGGGTGCGCGCAGTCAGCTCCGCGGCAGTGCACCAACACACTCAGCACCGCATCCAATCGCGCCACCAGCGCAGCAGAGGCGGAGCCCAGCACGTTGGTCGCCTCGTACGGATCGTACGACAAGTCGTACAGCTCCCGCTGGTTGCCCTTGCACCACACCACGTACTTGAGGCAGGCCAGTGGCGGCGCCCCGTCGGGGGACTGCGGCACCTGCGGCTCGAGAACGGGACGAGCGGAGAAAGAAAGAGGAGGCGGATTGGAGAAGTAAAGAAGAAGCCCACGCCCACGTCCACGCCCGCACCCACACCACCGCCACTGCACCCACCCACCATCAGCGCTGGCGGCCGGCTGGTCACCGCCTGCTGTTGCTGCGGTTGCTGCTGCGGTTGCTGTTGCTGGGGCGGCGGAGTTGCCGCGGCTTTGGATGTCGTTGCGGCGTTGGCGGGCGCCGTGAGGTTGGGCTGGTAGGTGCTGCACAGGCGCAGTCCCTTGAAGGTGATCCCGGGGAAGAAGCCGCTCTTGGCGTCACTGTCCCAGGCCTCCAGAATAGTACTGCGGGCGGAGGCGGGAGGGGTGAGAGTCAAAGGGCGGTGCTGGCACTAGTACTGGTACTGGGAGCATCAACAAGGGAGAAAGGTGAGAGGGAGAGGGAGGCCGGTGGGGAGGGAGGAGAGGAGAGGCGTGGGGCTGGCGGCAGCCGATGCGGACAGGGGCGGCGGCCCCTCCATTGAGTGTTGTCAGGGACTGCAAATCACGGCGGCGGGCGGGGGGGAGGGGCAAGGCACTGCAAGTACGTCTGCAGCTGCAGCCAGCAGGCCGGGAGGGCCCCACACTTACGCCTCTCGCAGCCACAGCGGCGCCGCTCGCGACGGTGGCGGAGTGGATGCCGGCGACGGAGGTGAGGCGGCGGCGGCCAGCGGCGGCGAGGAGACGGAGGAGTACGGCACGGGCGGCGGCGATCGCAGCGGCAGCGGCGGCTGGGCGGGAGATGGCGGGGCCGGGGTCGGTGACGGCGGCGGCGGCTGGGGCCTCACGGGCGGTTGGGGAGGCGCGGGCGCGGGCGCGGGTGACGGCGGCGGCGGCGAGGTCCACTGGGGGGGCTTTGCGGGGGATGGGAGCGGCGGCGGTGCGGGCGAGGGCGGCGTTCCGGCCGCGGCGGAAAGGGGTGGCGGCCTGGCGCTTTGCGGGTTGGTCGGGGGTGGGGGCGGTGAGGGCCGCCCGGAAGGTGAAGGCGGTGGGGAAGCGGGTGAGGGTGGTGTGGATGAGGGTTTGGGCGGTGGGGATGTGGGCGAGGGCGGCGGTGGCGTCGTAGAGCGAGGCTGTGGCGTGGCTTGCGGCGGCGCTGGAGAGCGAGTGGGAGAGGGAGTGGGGGAGGGAGTGGGAGAGGGAGTGGGAGAGGGAGTGGGAGAGGGAGGGGACGTCCACCAAAAGGGCACCGGGGGTGGTGGGAAAGGTGGTGGGGTCGGGGATGGAGGCGAGCGTGAGGGCGGCGGCCGAGGCGATGGCGATGGCGGCGAGGACCACCAGAACGGCACCGGCGGCGGAGGAAACGGCGGCGGGGCCGGGGAGGGAGGCGAAGGTGCCGTGATGTGCGAAGACCGGGTCGGCACAGGCGACGGCGGCCTCCCAGAGGGGGCTGGTGTCGGCTTGGCGGGTGGCGGCCGGTGTGACGGCGGATATCGAACCGCAGAGGGCGGCTGGGGTACCGGGGAAGGGGGTCGCACCACCGCGGGCGAGGGCGGCGACGGCCGAGCCAGAGGAAACGGTAAAGGCGAAGGCGACCGAGGCGAGGGCGAGGGCGAGGGCGGCGATCGAGATGGGGGCGGCGACGAGCCGGCCTGCAAGGAAGGTGGCGGGGGCGGTGACGGCGGCGGCTGCGCTTGCGCAT
Organism: Pleodorina starrii; assembly: GCA_030267565.1. NCBI lineage: Eukaryota > Viridiplantae > Chlorophyta > Chlorophyceae > Chlamydomonadales > Volvocaceae > Pleodorina > Pleodorina starrii. The sequence continues at coordinate 1,293,662 of BRXU01000015.1, forward strand.
TCACCGGCGTTGGCGGCCAGCAGGCCACTGGCGACGGCGGCGGTGGTCGCGAGTAAGGCGGCGGCGACGTCTTCGTCGGCGGCGGCAAGGGCGGCGGAGGCAGTCTGGAGGGCACCGCGCGTTTGGGAGACGGCGGAGGCTGCGGCAGCTTTGCTGTTGGCGGGGATGACGAGGACGGTGGCTGCGGTGACTTAGGCTTTGCAGGTGACGGCGGCCGCGCCGCGGCCGCTGGTGTGGGTGACGGCGCCTGCAGCTGACGGGGAGATGGGCGTAGCTGCGGCGACGGAGGCGAGACGGTCGTTGCTGGCGACGCCGACGGCGCCCGCGACGGTGACAATGTAGGCAACACCTGTGACGGCGCGCGAGCCGGCGGCGGCGGCGGCGACGTAACGCTTGGCGGCTGCGCGGCGGCCGCTTGCAGAACCCGCCCGCCGCGCGTGCGATTCCGCTCTGGCGCCGGCGGCGGGCTGGGTGCCGGTGGAGGCGACGGTGACGGCGAAGGCGCCGGTGGGGGCGACGGCGGAGGCAAGGGCGACGGCGGCTGGAGGCCCGCCCGTTGCGCAGCCGCCGCGGCCGCCAACTGCATGGTCCTGCGGTACGCTTCCATCGGAAGGCCCTCCAGGGGCAGCGGCAGCCCATCCAGATCGTACCGCTGCGGCAAACCTGCCGGTCCAGGGAGGGAGAGACGGGGAGCGGCGGGGCAGCGACCGAGGGGAGGGGGCTGGAGCGGGGGCCATCGGGTTGGGTCGTCGGGTTTGCGGTGGGAGTGGGCCGCGGCGGCAGCGGCAGGCCGCCCTGCCTCCCTTCCGCCCACAATGATGGCCCCTCAATGCGAGCCACACGCATCCCACCCTCCTCTGGCTCCACGGACAACCAAATCGATGTGTACCGTATTCATCCCACCCACTCACCCACCCACCCACCCACCCACCGGCCCACCCTACCCGCCAGCGCCAGGACGGTGGGGGCAAAGTCCACCAGGTTGGCCTGGTAGGGGCTGACCAGGCCGGGAGTGACCCCCGGGCCGGAGATGAAGAAAGGCACGCGGCTGTCCTCCTCAAGGGGGGTGGCCTGGGGGAGGTGGCGGCGGCGGTGGCGGTGGTGGCGGTGGCGGCGGTGGCGTCGGGGAGAGCAAAGACGATGCCGCAGCGAAGGAATGGAAGCGATGAGAGGGTTCAGAAGGGGTAGGAGTTGGAATGGCGGAGAGCGGTCGGGGGAGGGCACGTCGGGGCTGCATCGCCGCTCCCCTCGCAGCGGGCAGCGGGCTTCACATCACGGACGGTTCGTGTGCCGTCCGCCCCTTTCAGGTCGGTCGGTTGTTCGGTCGCCCGCCCCTTCCGCAGCCCGCCCCGACCCTCAACGGTGCCCTTCCCCACCTTTCCGTCGCTCAGCCCGTGTTGACCCATGTGCTGCGGAGGGAGGCAGGCAGGCAGGAAAGGAGGGGAAGAACGGAAAGGAAGTAATGAATCAGGGGCAGGTGTACTGTAATGTGATGGAAGGGCCAGCCACCCGGGCAGCCAGCCAGCCAGCCAGCCAGCCAGCCAGCCACCCAGCCAGCCAGCCAGCCAGCCAGCCAGCCAGCCAGCCAGCCAGCCAGCCAGTCAGCCACCCACCAGCCCGTTATCTGACATGTAGATGACGTAGGTGTTGTTGAGGAGGCCCAGGTACGACAGCTTGGCAACTGAGGTGGGGGCGGAGCGGAGCGGAGCGGGGTCGTTGGAAGCGAAACGACAAGAGAGGCGATACACACACACGCACACACACGCGCACCCCCCTCCCCAACACACCCAGCACATGCACCCCCCCCCCAAACACCCCCCCAGCACGCGCACAGCGGTGCACCCACCCACCCAGTGCAGCGAGCATCTCGTCCACCGCCCGGAGGGACCTCAGTCGCCCCACGTACAGGTCCGTCATCTCCTGTACATTGGCGCGGCTGCAGCGGGCACGAAGAGGGGGGGGCGGGGGACAGGGGAATGAACATGGAACATGGAACGGGTGAGGCGGGGTGAGGCGGGCGGGGTGAGGCGGGGAAGCGGATGCCCCCCATGCGGGTCGTCACCCAGGTCCTGGCACCTGGGGCCCCGGGACCTCATCCTAACAGCGACTCACGTTGCTCGCATTCTCCCGTTCGTCAACCTCGCCCTCCGGCCCTCCGCTGCGGTATCTCCTCTACTGCTCCCCATCCCGCATCCCGCCGGCCCCCCAAAGCCCTTCCCAGCCCGGCTCGGCGCCACCCGGCGCCCACCACCACCTACACGCTCATGTCCAGCTTCCGAAAGGGGTTGAGCGGGTTGGACTTGAGGAAGGTGGGGTTGTCGGGCAGCTGCACGGAGGGGTACAGACCCGCGTGCCGCGCAGCCGGAGGCGGCGGCCGCCAGCCCTCGCCGCCGCCGCCGTAGTTGTCCTTATGGGGAGCCGCCGGCGTCAGCTGCAGGTAGAAGGGCGCACCGGTGGAGGCCGCACCCCTGCAGCAGCAGGAGGAGGGGGAGGAGGAGGAGGAGAAGGAGGAGTAGGAGGAGGAGGAAGAGGCGGAGGAGACAGCGCGGCGGCGAGGAGCGGAGAGGACCGGAGCAGGTCCCGCAGGGTCGGGTTGGATCGGGTTGGATCGGGTTGGATCGGGTTGGATCGGGTTGGATCGGGCAGGGCAGGGCAGGGCAGGGCAGGGCAGGGCAGGGCAGGGCAGGGCAGGGCGGGGCGGGGCGCGTGTTCAATTACATAGACACTCGGCGGCCGCATCGACGAGCGGGGGGTGAATCGGAGGGATTTGAATGAACGAATGAGAGACGTTGAATCGAGTGAAGGAATGAGCCACACGAATGGGGCGGAGGGGGGAAGCGGAGAAGCGGGCGGACAAGAGGTTGATGGTGGCGGCAACAGCAGGACGCGAAGGCATCGTTGCCAGTGACTCACTCGATGTACGACAACGCCTTGGCTCGTATGACGTCCGTCTGGTACTGTCCCTCCGCGGCGGCGCTGGGTCCGCAGTTGAGCGAGAAGCTGGTGTTGTACAGGTCGTACGTGCCCGCCGTCGTGGCATCCAAATGGGAGAAACCCAGCGGGCAGCGCTCATCCGCGCCCAGCGGGGGCTGCACCGGGGGAGGGAGGAGGGCGGGGTGGGTGGGTGGGTGGGTATCCAGGGATAGGCCAGAGCCCGCGAAGGGTAAATGGGTTGGGGGAAGGGAGGGTGCCCGGAGGCGCGCGACACGCAGAGCGGAGAGGGGCGGGCGACGTCGCGGTGTGGCATTGCCAGTGGAGGCAGGAAGGAAGGGAGTACACGCGCCCCCCGGTCATCGCCCCTCCGTCGTTTCGTGCTTCCAGATCCGCAGATCTCAGATCTCTGGATCTCAGATCCCAGATCTCTCACCGCGAATCCGTTGAGCAGCTTCCCCACCAACGCCGTGCGGTATCCCGCCTCCTGCAGCCAGCCGGGCAGCCAGTCCGAGTCCAGGCGCAGGTGGCTGAACTTGGTCCAGGCGCCTGGGGAGGGGGAGCGAGGTAGGGTGGGAGGGTGGGAGGGTGGGAGGGAGGCGTTTGGAGGGAGGTGGGCAGGTCTGGGTTTGCGTTTTAGAGTGGGGCGGAGGCGTGTGCGGAAAGGGAAGGGGTTGGGCTTGGGTTGGGCGGGCTAAGGGCCGAAGGGTTGGGCAAAGAGGGTCGGGTCGTGGGTACGAAACACTGCACCGGTGGCACGCCCGGCTCAATGGACGAGGTTCTGGCTCGTGCGTACTTCCAGGCATCATACCAGCTTTGCCCTCACCCCCGCTTCCTCTCCACCTCATGTTTTCCTCTCTCCCAACCCCGAGCAGTGCAGTACAGTGCAGTACAGTGCAATGCAGGGCGCACACGTCCGTCCACGCGGCTCCTCCGTCAAACCGGATGTGGGTCGCACCCTCACCCCCCCCCGCAAGATCTGATCTGGGTCGCCTCCCCAAGTCGGTTACTTGGCTGCGGCTCGCCTTGCTTACCCTTCCCTTCCCCCAGCCACCCCTCCCCACCCACCTCCGACCTCTCCTGCCCCAACTGTTCTGCACAGTACGTGTACATGACAGATGCCAGCACCAGCCCACCCTCGCGTCCTCACAGACCCACTCACGCCCTCCTCCCCACCCTCCCTAAGCCCCCATCGCCCTCCCCCAAGGCCATCAGGAACCGGAACCCCGAGGTTGCGGTCGGGTCCCTTTCATTTTTCCCTCCATCCCTGCGACCCACGACCCTCGACCCACGACCCTCGACAGCTCTACTCGGCCCCGTCCCTGTCCCCGGCCCCGCCTCCGGCTCCGGCTGCGGTCTGTGTCTCACCCATGGGCGCCCAGTTGGCCGTGACGTTTGTGCAGTGCGCCAGGCGGCCCGTCAGCAGCGACACGCGCGCGGGGCAGCACACGGACGTGCTGACCAGCGTGTTGGCGAAGCGGGTGCCCCCGGCCCCCAGCAGGGAGTTGAGTGCCGGCATGTAGGCGGGGTGCGTGGAGTTGAGGACCTCGTCCTGAGGAGGGGGGAGAAGGAGCTCGGCGCGACACGGCACGGCACAGCACGTCACAGCATGCTGCGGCACGGCGCAGGGTCAACCCCCCCACTCCAGACCCCCATTCCCCTTTCGCCAACCCCCATGTACCGGCCGTTTCCGTTTCCATGCGTACCTGGTCGTCAGTCACAATGACCACGAAATTCGGGCGGCTGCGGGGGGGAGGCTGGGGTGGCTGGGCCGGCAGGCGAGGTGGAGGGCGGGAAGTCCGGGGACTGGAAGGGGGTCGGGGAGAGCGGGGAGCCCGGGGGCCACGCGGCGGTGAGGCGGCCTGCGAATGGGGCCAGGACCGCGGGGCGAGGGGCCGGTGCAGGAGCAGAGGGAAGCGGGGTTGGGCCCAAATGGCGGAGGCAGCGGGCGACTGCTTAGACCGCGGCCACCTTCGCGGTGGTGTTGATGGTGGCGGCGGTCCTTGGGCCCAGGGTGGTGGTGGCCAACACACCCGGTGCTGCCTTGGCACCGTAAGTAGACGCACCCGACCAAGCCCGGCCCTTTGCAGACCACCAGAGCCCCAATCCACACCTGTCCGGCCTGCCCGCCCGCCGCCTCCACAACCAGCGCGGCCGACGCCGCCAGCAACAGCAGCAGCAGAACCGGCAGCGGCAACCCTGCCACGCTGCCCCGGCCCTCGGCCACGCCCGAGCCGGCCCGGCGGCGGCAGCCCCCGGCCGTGCCGCTGCGTCTGCCGCATCGGCGGCGGCCGCCGCCGCCGCCGTCGCAGCAGCAGCTGGTGCTGCCCGCGGCAGCCATCCGCTGCGCTGTGGTTGCTGCCACGCCTGCTGCGGCTGTCGCCGCTGCCGTTGGTGCTGCCACGCGATGGCTGCCGGGTGTTTTTATTTTCCGCTGTCGCTCCTGTGGGCGGCGGCCGGCGCGGCGCCGGTGGTGGTGGGGCGGCAGGATCACCTGTTGGGTTATAATGAGGGGGAGGGCAGGGTGGGCCCGGCGGACGTCAGGCTTGGAGCCCCCAATTAAAGCTTTTCACGCGCGGCGTGGACCAGGGCTATTGGCGTGAGCTGCCATTCCCGTAAGTGCGCTGATGCGATCTGTGTGCGTGGTACCTACTGTCTCTGCCCGCCAGCCGTGGCGATGCATGGAAGGGGTGGCACTTGCGACCGTGGGTGGACAAGCTGAAGGGTGAGTCATGCCGGAGGGTAATGTGGGGCCGGGCGCCTCGCCGGAGAAGGCACAGGCTCGAAGTTGCTGTGGGCTTCGGGTGCAATTGTGGGGAATTATGGTGGGGCAATGGGCATGGAGGCGTGCTGCCGCTGCCGCTGCCGCAGTCGTTGGGTGTGCATTGCGGACTAAGGAACGGCAGCCGCACGGGCGCCTGCGGTGGTGGGGCCGCCACATAGGCCGTGTGGGGCTGTGGCGGCGGCGGCGATATCCCCAGCTACGCGTGGCAAGGCACTACCAGCAGCTGCGGAGAGACATTGCGCCTGAAACGTGATTTGCAGGCCGAGATGGTGGTCGGTGGCCGGCGAAATCAAGTCGATGGCGCCCGGGCTGGCGCATGGTGTGCGCTTTTTCAAGCTAGATGGGTTTTCCTCAACTTGGATGGCGGCACCATTAGGTAGTGCTAGTGAAGAACACAGACGGAAGGGAAAACGCGAAACTGAGTTCAGCCCACAATGCATCATTCTCCCAATTTGGGTTTACCTAAGTTTGAGACGACGATATGCCACGTTGCATTGTCTATCTAAAACGAAAAACAGTGGCGACCTTTATACGGTATGTGCGGGTACAGGCGATTAGCCTGGCAAGCGAACAGTTGGGCTAGCCCCGTTACAGTAAAAAAGAGCGCTGTGTTCGATTGTTCCGTCAAAATTCTGACACAAGGCGCAAGTTTGAGATGCCCGCTATCTCATGAAACGTGCGAATGTGGAGCAGTGGTTGGAAATCACGGATGCAAGCGCAATGGTTGTAGTGCGCCGCGCTACAGCGAGCGCCCACGTTGGGTTAGCCTGGAAGGGCAGAGGTAGCGTTTCCCGTTGGGAATGGGCGCCAGTGGCAGACTGACTTCGTTAACATGAAACGCACGATTCGCCTGCCATGAATCCACGAGGAGGCCCAAACTGTGAAAACTTCCGCCTAAGACGGAAGCATTGCGCAGACTTATGCTGCACCTCGAACCGGCTGGGCACCTGTTGATATATGCTTTCGTGCCTGAAGCTTTTGACGCACAACGCTGGCCGTAACGCTACGCAAGACCAAACGACCATTGGCAAAGGCGGACCATAACGCTCTTCGCTGCATGGGTCTTTCTCCTACCACGCATACGAAGATGTGCGTCTGGTTAGCATGGCCGCTTTGAAAATTTCCCCCCCAATGTACGGCATCGTACCTCAGTCAAGAATTGATAGTTGATTCACGAAATGCCCTGTCGCTTCTGCTGCCAAGTCTGGAGTTACTGATCCTCTTGCCCGCATTGCTTAGACAGTTTCTTGGCGTTAAACGGAACCTTTGCTTGCCTCAAATTCAAGCGTGAAACGGTAGACATGATGCCTCAGGCTTAGCGTCGGTTCGTGTGACAAGTACATTCATCTCTTTGTACTATATAATTTTACCCCTCACGGCAACGGGACTTCCGCCGCCGACTTCAACGGCTTAACATGGACACGCCGTTCAACCCCGCGCTGGTTCAGCTCACACAACGCCTCCAAGAGGTAGGCGAGACGGCCAGGCTGGTAATGGTGTGCGCAAGCGGTCAGGTGCCGTCGTTCTGTTGTCGCCGTTATTAGGGGAAGACTCCTTTTCGTCTCGGGGGAAGGGCAACTTCGCGCTAGGGCGTCTTGCACCCATTCACGCATGCGATACGAATTCAAGGATGTTATTTGCTTCAATATACTTAACGAAGAGCGGGGGGTTTTCCTGTTCGCGAGCACCCGCGCCTGGCGGAACGGAAAGTTTAAATGGTTAGACTCTAGACAGGCGCCAATTTCGGGTGGCCTTGAATTGTCTGCATGTAACAACCGCGTCCTTTTATTATTAAGGAATTGACTCCTGTCCTTGCAGGCGAGCTTGGGAGGCGGCCCCGTTGACCCGGCAGTTCTGCTGGGCAAGGCTGGTGACCTCCTCAGCTCCGCAGAGGCGACGACCCAATACAGCTCCTCAGAATCCAGCTCTGCAGCAGACAACTTGAACTGCCCAATCGACAGCAGTTCCTTGCTGGAATCCTATTCCGGGGCCAATGCCGCGCGTCCGAGCGAAGGCCCGCGCCAGGCAAGCGCCACATCGCAGGAGGGCAAGGCTCAGATCTGCTTTGACTTTACCAAAGGCGTCTGCTCACGCGGGGACAAGTGCAAGTACTCGCACGACCTTGCGACCATAGTGCACTTCAACAGCAAGGAGAAGGGAATATGTTTCGACTACCTGCGCAACCAGTGTCATCGCGGCCTCCTCTGCCGCTTCAGCCATGACCTTTCGAACATTGCGCAGCAGTGCCAGGTCAGTTGGCGGTTTGGGGTTCCGGCAGTGGTCAACGGTGCTACGTGCGTCTTTCCTTGAGGAGGCGCCTCTCTTTTGTTCTTTCTCGGACTTTTCTTGATTCCAACTGCGCCAATTGCGACCCATGCAGGTATACAACAACGGTGCGAAGGAGAACAAGGGCACGAAGCCCAATGCGATTTGCTACGACTTCGTTAAAGGCGTCTGCCAGCGCGGTTCGGAGTGCCGCTACAGCCACGACCTGAGCCTCATCGCCCGCATGGCGCGCGGTGGCAGCGCGCAGCCGAAGGCCGGCGAAGTCTGCTACGACTACCTCAGGTAGGCGTGAGCGCTCCAGCATTTGACCGTGAAAGACGGAAAGCTCCGAAAGGGAGAATTGTGAAGGGTTTGCAGCTGCACACAGCTCAGCTCGACGACGGCTGTCCCTGTGTCACATAAACAGACCAGGATTCCAGGGACATTCCTTAGGGTATGACTAATTACAGTTGCTAAGCTGGTTTACAGCCGTGCCGTGCATGGATTGAACTGTTGTACGCTTTTGTACGCTTCCGACAGGGGCCGCTGCAACCGTGGAGCCACGTGCAAGTACTCGCACAACATTGCCTTCCTGGCCGCACCAGGCTTTTTGGGCAGCGCTCTCTCTTCAGATGGGGCCCCCATGGCTGCCCAGGCGGCTGGTGCTGGGATGCCGGGCGCCGGGGCGCCGCTCGCGGGCTTACCGCTGGCCGGCGGGCCAGGCTTCGTGGGCATGGGCGGCCTTCCGGGCATGGGGCCCCGCCTTGCCACATCGCTGAGCGCCGATCAGGCGACGCTAAACCACGTCTTGGCAGCAGCAGGACCTGGCGCAATGAACCAGATGCTGGCAGCTCAGGCGGCCATGCATCAGTCGTCTGGACTGGCGGCCGCGGCGGCCGAGGCAGCAGCTGCTGCGGCGGCAGAAGGGTATGTTTGCAGAATAATTTCGCCGTTGCCAGCTGACTTTCCTGCCTTTGTTGGTCGAGGACGTTAGCAGCTGCTTTGTTGATGTTGCCGGCTCTAGCCCAAACCATTGCTTCTGCGCCTAGTTTGCTGCTGCCTTGAGTTTTTGCGTTGACCCACCGATTTTCTCTTACATTTCAGGCGGCGGCGCTCGGCTAGCATGAACGGCGAGGCTGGCAACGATACGCTGCTCGTCAATGACCAACCGGCTGGTCCGTGGACGGGCCTATCAACTGCACCAAAGGCGCTAGCCGCTGCCCAGCAGGCGGCCCTGATGACCAACTTTGCTGCGCACCACCAGCGCATGGCGCAGGCAGCGGCCGCGGCGAACATGCAGGCCTTCGGTCAGATAGCCCACATGGGCATGCAGGCAGCTTCGGCCGCAGCCGCTGCCAATGGGTCTACCGGCGGTGACGGCCTGCTAGGCCCAGCAGCTTCGGGCATGTTCGGCAAGGCGTCGGCTATGGGGCAATTTAACGGCGTACCGGACGCAGGTAAGAACGGCAATGTAGCCATGTATACGAAGCTCTGTAGACTTGCGCTTTTGTGTTGTGTGACTAAATGCAATGCTGTTGTTAACCTTCCAGGCAACCAAGGCATGAGGCGGCCGCCGCTGCCGCCGGGTCAAATGCCTGCCGAGCTTGCAGCACTCCTGGCCGGTGGCGTGCCCGAGAACCCCAGCCTCTTCGCCGAAACCTTGGCCGCAGCCGCCAAGGCACAGGCGCAGAGCCAGGTGTGCCATTTTTTGGATGACCTAGTGGTCATGGCTTGGCAATGTCCGCTACCATGTTGCAACGAGGGCATTTGCTTCCTGCAGTGCCCCTTGCACAGCCCGCGCGCGAGTCCTAATTTCAAAACATCTTTCTTACTGCAGAACGCCCGTATCATGGCCGCCGCAGCAGCCGTAGGGGCTTCCAACGGATCCATGGTGCAAACCTCGAGCGGGCTGCTTCCCAGCATGGGCAGCGGTGGCGTCATTTCCAGCCATGGGCCAGCTGTGCCTCAGCCGATTCCTGGACGAGAAAACATGATGGTTCCGCAAGCGTACGATGTGGGATCCAACAGTGCATACTCCGGCGGGTCCTTCCCGGTCAGCGGTAACTCCCAGTCCAGCGGCGGAGCGTCAGGGGAGAACGGTCACTTGTCCAGGAGCGCGCCCTCCAGCGGGCCCCTCAATCCCGTTACCGTTAACCCCGACCTGCTGCCAATGATAAAGGAGATCTGGAGCAAGCCCGGTGCCGCGTGACATGTGGGGCGCAATGAGACTGGCTGCGGTGTTTTGCCTGGGTGCTTTGCTGCTGAATTGACTTAGTAGGTTACGCAAGGCGCGTTCATTATGTAGGGGTGCATTATGCAGCAGGTAACTGCGGAGAATTTGTCATCACGACGTTAGCCCTATGGGGATCCACGGCTCTGTCTGCCTCGATTGCAAATATGTGCGCCACGTGGTTGCAATGTGGACATCAGGGACTTCAAGGAACCCGCGCACTTACGCGCAGTTTTGCTTTCGAGATTGCTTTTCGCCGTCGCCAATGTGTTGTTTACGCCGGCCGCATTCTTGGGCCGTCACTCACAGTTTGCGTACCCGGTTTCGGGGCGGGGATGACCCGAAACTGGATGCCTGCTTGCCTGCACCTTTTCCCGTGAAGCGTATTGGGGATCACGTGGTGTGTGCAGGGCCAAGAGTGAACGTTGGCCCCCCAGATTCACGCGCTTATTTGCGTGATGTGGCCGAGTTAGTTTGCCTTATCCCCTTCTTTGTTCAATGTGTTATCGCTGCTATCCCGTTGGCGCAGGCGTCGGCTTTGGTCCGCAAAGGTTGAACATGTAGCTGCGTGCCTGGCCGGAGGGTGCTGCGTTCGTTGCAGTTTTAGCCCACACTGTGGGGTTCGTCAGGTTCTTCATTCCGAGAGTGTGTGATGAATGCGGTTTGGGGTGGGTCGCTTGGGCGGGTTGCTGCGGGAGCCCGTGAGCTTGTGTCGCAGCTATGTACTGAGTGGTGATCACAAGCGTACGGTGCGCGCATGGTGCAGGTGGTGACCGTTTTTCACCGGGTGTTTGGACGAAGTTGGCGCCAGTGAGCCTCTTGACTTATTCCGACTCCGCGCTTCTGCGTCAATTGCGCACAAGACTTCGACAATGACGTTTGGCCGTTGTAGTGCGGCGGGATGGTGAGTCGGCGAGCGGCAGGTATGTGTTGTGTGTGGGGCGTATCGACGGAATAACGCCGGATGTATCTGTGATTTTGTGGGGTGGGGTCGGGAAAGTAAATCCTAATAGTTGCTCATTGTAATGCTATGGGTTTCATCTCCAAGGTCCTGAAAGATACTACCGGGGCCAATTCAATTTACATATGCGGCCACATGCCGCCGTACGGGAAAGCTGATTCTCCATTAATTCGCACGTATGACCCAACAAGCACGCCCGAGCAATACACTCAGAACCCGCTCCTATGAAAGGGAATGGCGACTCTGGCACGAGACGGCAACTGCATGTAGTGCAGCCCTCTTATACGCATTGACGTGCGTTGAAGACGGCGAATTTCCCGTATGTATGCACGGCATGAGTCCGCCGGTCCAGCAGTTGAAAGCCCGGTCGACAGCCCAGATTCGCCAGGGCACCATTGCTTATCAAGTACATCGTGCCCCAGCTTGACCTCACTCGACGGAGACTTTGCCGCCAGCTGCAGGTTGAAATCGGCAGCACAAAACAAGGATAAATGGTGAGACCATACAAACTTGCCATGTTCGCGTGCATTCGTGTACACAGGCATTCTTGGCCTCCCATACCGGACCTGGGGCTCCGTGCCCCAGATCCGTCGAACAAATATTACGCTCTTCAATCCTATCGAGTCGATTGCACCGTAACCAAGTGTATCGCGACTTGGGGGAATTTCAGTTTGGCAAGTACGACGCATTCTGTACGGCAAAACACCAAGCCAAACCACTACAAAGGAACGCGTGCGACGCAAAATAACCGATAGAACAACTCACCAGCCTCAATTTGCTTCTTCATGGCCTCCGCGTCGGCCTTTGAGACTGCTGCCTTTACCAGGATGGGCGCTTTCTCCACCTAAAGGTGCGGCGAGGGAAGTAAGACAGGGTCAGACCTTGCAGCTGTGGGCTCCCCCATCTCCCGTCTAGATCCCCCCGACCCTCCCTTTCCTCACTCCGCCCCACGAGCTGTGTGTACTCACCAGCTCCTTGGCCTCCTTCAAGCCAAGGTTGGTCAGTGCACGGATTTCCTTTATGACCTTAATTTTCCCTTCCGCTGAGAAGGACTCCAGCTTGACATCAAACTCCGTCTTCTCCTTCTTCGGCTCTTCCTTCTTCTCAGCTGGGGCGGAGGCAGCTGGCGCTGATGCCGTCGCTGGCCCGGCGGGCATTGCGAAAGGCATCGCCATGGCAGCCCCGAAAGCCGGCTGCGGAACCCCGAGCTTTTTCCGAAGGATCTCGGACAATAAGCTGCACTCAAGGACTGTCAATCCCATAATCTCGTCGGCAAGCTTCTGCACTCTCGTGTTGCCATCGCCAGCCTCCACTGTGATGCTGGAGGACGCGTTTGGTTGAGGCTGTGCCGATAGCAAACGCGATGAGGCAGGCCCTATCGTTCCGCCTGAGGCCTGACCGAGTAGTCGCTGGGCCCGCATCAGCAACGAAGCGCGTTGCGTCAGCATGCTTACACTCCAGACGCTAAATCAATTATTGTGATCTATATTGCGCAATAATTGTCGGGGCGAAATGGTCGTTTGTCTGGCCAGGCTGCCAGCGACCGTGAGTAAGGGGACGTTCAAGGGGCACTAAAAATGAATGAACTCTTCGCACAGTGATTAGTGAAAGGTCATAGGGGAATAACCTACTGTCAGGATTGATTCTTGCAAGGCAGCTCGCGATACGGCACGCATTTCGTAATACCGTACCCTGACTGGGGCGGTGGACCTCCGGGCAGAATGACCATCGCCCTTTAGTGGTGTATACGCGCTCTTTGCAAGAAGAAATCCATTGTACTGTCCCTTGCTGAACCTCTTGTGCCTTGTGTTCAAGCGTGCTTTCACACGGAACGTCGCCCTCCCCCCTCCATACTTCGTACGCAGCAGGGGCCTCACTGATACCTGTGACAGGACGGAGATATCCCGTTCGCCGTTGTACTGAGGAACATGGTACTCTCCACTTGGGTTGTCCCTTCCAAGCCCGGAGGCACCGATTGGCGTATTTTCCATGATGGTCTCTTGCTGTTGCTGTAGTTGTTGCACGGACGGTCACCTAAAAGAGTAACTTCAGGGCATTTCGTTGCCACATCGACACCCCGTGGAGGCGCGTATTACCCGTGTCATCAGCCTCTGCCCGGGCCCCCGGCGAACTGCCCGCGCCCATCAGGGGGTTGATGCGGGCGAAGTTTACCACATGTCCTGCTCCCTCGCTCTGTGACACCGTCACACCGCAACTCGCATCGAATTGACGCGCCCCGGTGTAACATGCATTCTCACGACCACCCATAGGGCGCCGCCATCGCAACTAGCACCCCTTGCGCCAGCAGCCTGACACAACAAACCGGCGATCTAAGCGCAGAGGTAAGGACAGTCTTCAACTGTAAACTTCTGATGGGTCTTTGCGCGTTTGTAGCGTTCATGCAATTTGCATGCAGTGCCAGCGTTGTGCGGTTAGGTCGTGATGCGATCATGGGATCAAACATGCTCTCGCCTGGCACGACAGACCGTGGCGTCGCACGAACGTTCATCAGTTACCCGAGTTCATGACGCTAAAAATAAAAAGTGTCTCTTGAAATTGTAATTGCCTACTGGATATCCATGGGACATCCGCCCCCCTTGCAGGTGAGCAATACAAGGCAGCACAAGACCAGTGCCCCTACCGCAGCCACCACATCCCACCTCCCGTGTAGCGGAAACAGCCCACGCCAAACCCGCCCAACAGTGTTAGTGAAAAAACAAATACAACAGACTAGGCAATCGCCGGTGTACGCGACGACTTACGTACCGGCAACAGCCCATCAACGCCAAGGCTGGAGCACAACCCCTGCTGCCTTCTCGACACGGCCTCCGCATTCTGGCTTGCAAGTTCCAACACAGGCCACGAACAGCTGCACCGCTACCCCCACCACCAATGCAATTCACCTCCATGCCCTAACCACCGCCTCCAACATCCCACCCCGGTCACGCCAAATTCTGTCGTCGAGGCCTTGGCAGCGTGCCGCTGCACGTCATGCTGTCGATCCGCCACCACCCAACCCTTTCTCCGGCCGCTGTCATCGCTGCTCACGCTTTAGCTCGACGCCGCGGGCGCCGCGGCGCTCGCCGGCACCGCGAAGCCGGGCATTTGGAACTGGCTGGCCCATGCCTCCACACGCGAGCGAATGTCCGCGATGCCGGCGTGGCCCTCCAGTCCTTTGACGAAGTCCTTAATGGCCTTGCCGGTGGTGCTCTGCACCTGCTTGCACACCTCCAGCACCTCGTGCAGGAAATCGGCCACCACCTCGAAGTCCGCCTCCTTCAGACCCCGAGACGTCATCGCGGGCGTGCCTGGGGAGGACAGGGCGCCGAAAGCAACGTCGCTTTGAATGCCGCATGCCAAAGTGTTGAGCGCAGCAAGCATGGATGGGTACGTGCGCATGACGCAATGCAACGACGTTGCCAAGGGAGGCGATGAGGTCCATCACCGCATAGAGCATAGAGCACCACAGCGCAAGGCGGTGCAGGTGGAGGGACAATTTGCAGATGCGGCCGAGACAGACAGGCGCGGAGTCCCCCAGCAACGACGCAATCAACAGGCGGAGAGGGCGGTAGGGCAGACAGCTGCCCGTTCCCGCACGGGCCCGTAGGTCTGGCTCACCGATTCGCACGCCGCCGGGATTCATAGCCGACAGGTCGCCCACGACGGCGTTCTTGTTGAGCGTAATGTGGCACAGGTCGCATGCCTTCTCCATCTTGGAGCCGGTCACGCCCTCGGGACGCAGGTCCCACAGAATCAGGTGGTTGTCCGTCCCGTCTGTCACCAGCTTGTAGCCGCGCTTCAGCAGCGCATTCGCCATCGCGCGGCAGTTCGCGACCACCTAGATGAAGGGCGACATCAAGAACAGCAACGGCAACAGCAGCGGCAGCAGCAGTGTCTCAGCCGGGAGAGTCAAGCCGGAAGCGTCAGCGCACATAAATTGAATCTGTCTTCAGTGAAGCAGGATACGGGTGACTTAACTAGCTAGCTCGGATCGCCGGCTGGTGTGCCTGGATAGCTAAGGGTAGCGCGAGCCGCCACGTGCCGCGCGACCCACCTGGTTCGAGTACTGCTTGAACTCCGGCGTGGCCACGTGCTTGAGGGCGACGGCCAGGGCGCCAATCTGGTGGTTATGGGGGCCGCCCTGGAGCGACGGGAAGACCGCAAAGTTAATGCGGTCCTCGAAGTCGTACGCGGCACCCTCCACCTCGCCCTTCAGCAGCCGGGCAGCGGGCTTGGGCCCCTGTGGGAGGGCAAGAAACGCGGGGCGCATAAAATTCAGCAAACAAACTCATAGGGTAAACGCGGTATAACGTCACCGTCGTAACAACAGGATCACAACGCTGCGAACACGCCCCGCAGCGGCACGCAAACGCGCCCTAGGCTTCAACCGCGGCGCCGCCCATTGACCTTCACTCCTCGCTGAATCTGCCCGGCTCTCACCCGGCGGAAAAAGATCATGCCCGCGCGGGGCCCACGCAGCGACTTGTGCGTCGTCGTAGTCACGATGTCCGCGTACTCAAACGGCGAGGTCAGGGTGCCCGCCGCCACCAGGCCGCTGCGAAAACGTGACAACACCGGGGGCGCCCATCAGCACAGTGAACATCAAACAGTTGTTTACCCTTTCGTTACGCTAGCAATTGCGGCGCCCGCAAAGCCGCATCATGACAGCACCGATGGCGCACTTGGAGCCGGACTGTACATCCGTAATTACCCTTCGTTTCCTGAAGTTCAACATCCTCCTGACGTGCGCCCCATGGCCCACCAAAAATTAGTCGCGCCACAGTGAGCCCAACCCTCACCCTTTTCCAGCCGCTCGAGCTCAACCCGTTCGCACTTTGAAAAAGGACGTATCGCATTAGACCAAGCACACACCATCAACCAAGCCATCAACCCAATCCGCGCCTCTCAGCCTCAACCTTGACCCGTGACGCTGCCCCTCAACCTTAAACGACCCCACAACCTCTGCATTCCCTCCAGCCCTCACCATTCATCCCCTACACTGTCACCTCAACCTTTGTACCTCCACCCCATAATCAGCCCTCACCTGATGTGCGCCATGTCCACCATCAGCAGGGCGCCCACCTTGTCGGCAATCTCCCGGAAGCGCTGGTAGTCCCAGTCGCGGGGGTACGCCGACGCGCCGCAGATGATCATCTTCGGCCGATACTCCATGGCCTTCTCCTCCAGCTTGTCCATGTCCACCAACCCGGTCTGGGACGACATCGGAAACCAAAGGAAGAGGGGTGAGGGGTGAGGGCGGGAGGAAGGGGCCGACAGGCGTCCGTGCATAGTTCCTGAGCCAGCGCAAACACCCAGATGCAGGGTTTGGTGCATGCGTGGATGATGTGGGTTCTACCTGCGGGTTCAGCTTGTAAGGCAGAGACTCGAAGAAGATGGAGGTCGCGCTAATCTTCTTCCCCTGGGTGTAGTACCCGTGGGTCAGGTGCCCGCCGCTGGGCAGGTCCAGGCCCATGATCCGGTCATGGGGTTGGAGAAGCGCCGTGTAGACCGCGAAGTTTGCGGGACTGCGGCAGGGCAGACGGGGTGTGAGGTGTGGTAACACGGGGGCACTCCACTGGAGTCCAGGAGAACCGGTGCGGCAGGAACACTGCTCACTTGCCAGTTGCGGGGACGGGCCAAGGAGGTCATGTCCTTAATTGAGCCGAATTAATTTTTTTTACCGGAACCCAAACGAAGCTCATGCCAAAGCGCGACGTGTTTCACATCTAGAGACCGCCTCACCTGCCGGAATAAGGCTGCACGTTGACGCCCCACTCGTCGGGCGACAAACCAAAGGCGTCCAGAGCACGCCGCTTGCACAGCAATTCAATTTTATCAATATTCTCGTTTCCGCCATAGTAGCGCGCACCCGGCTGCCCCTCCGAGTACTTGTTCGTCAGGCAAGAGCCGAGCGCCTCCATCACAGGCAGCGAAGTGAAATTCTCAGAAGCGATGAGCTCGATGCCCTTCCTGCAGCGCAAAAAAGGGGGACAAGGTTGGTTAGGGCGAAGAGCATGACGTGCGTAACCCCACGAGCACACCGCGCGCATCCGAGCGCCGACGCGCGATTTTGTGAACGGCCGCGTTTCGCTCAAATGTCGTTTGACAATATCGCTTCTAAACCATCCCCGTTGCAGATCCCGGGCGACTCAGCGTACCACTGGCGGACTTTCTCATCCTCGATCAACGCAAACAACTCCGGATCGGCAGCAGACAGCGCCGTGTGAGCCTCAGGAAACACTGCCGCCATGTTTGTGGGAGCTTGCTGGCCGTTCGCGTGGCCGTTCTGAGCGCCAGTCATTTTTCAATTTGGGCACTGCGCACAACAATTCTGTTATATGTTTTAAAGGGTCAGACACGACAGCGAATTTATGCACACTACAGTCTAGTCGATACAATTTCTCGTCACCTCCGGACCGATTGTGGGCCTGGCGATGACCCAAAATTATGTACAGCAGCCGTACACGTGGCCATTCGGTTAGTGTGTTGCGGGCAACTCGAGTGGAAGCGCGTAGCAGGAAGCTCAGAGCGAGTGAAAGCTAGGTTTTGCGAAATTTTTACACTGCTGCACCAAGGACGTCGATGCTTATGCCATTGCGAGGGTTAAGTCATACCCGCATAAACATCGCTGGCATCGTCCAAGGCTTTAAGATGAAACTACAGACCGCATTTGGTTAGGGTTTCATTGCAGACAACGTCAGCAACGTCGCGGACGCCATGCTATGGCTGAGCAACTTTATCGAAAACGCATTTCACCTTCCACTGGGACCAACGTTGACGACCTAGTATCTAAGAATGTGCTTGCACAGCTGCGCCGGGACCCACCGCCGCGGCCCCCGGCCCATGGCCAAGGCGACCATCACTCGAAACCGGGTACAGCCGCTGGAGGGAGCGGTAGCGGAGGCGCCGCAGGCAGTGGCGGTGGCAGCAGCGGCAGCACTGGGGCGGTCCCGGCCAAAAGCGGGGGCGTCGAGGCCGCGGACCTCATTGCTACGATGGCGAAGCGGTTGGGGGCCTTGGAGCGGGAGATGAAGGAACGCCAGAGCCTCCTGCAGCAGGTGCAAGCCGATAATGCCATGCTGAAGAATAAGCTCAAGGTGGCGGAGGAGGAGATCGCCAAGCGCGCGCTGGCGGCCATTGAGCCGCGTGACGACTCCCCGGCGGTCATGCACCTGCGGGCGGAGAACTCGCGACTGCGCGCGCAGCTCAAGTACGCCTGGAAACAGGTGGCAGAGGTGAGAGACGTAGGGTTTTCAGCCGCCACGGTGGACGCATGGTGTGTCGCTGTGGGTTCGTCCCTGGTCACGGGCCCTCCCCTCGCCTTTCCAGTCGCTGGTGCATGGGTTTAGGGTTCAGTACGGCGGGGACGGCCCTTCAACCCGTCCTCGGTAGCGAGCTCTCTGCAACCACGGCGCGTTGGTCTGCACAACGGCCTGGGAAGGCCCTATGCCGCGGGCCCCTGCTTCGACAGCCCCTTCCAGCCCGTTTCAGCCCGTTCGTGCATGTCCCGCCACTGGCTTCCACGCAGATGAAGGACTTCCTCAACGACTACGGTATGGTGTGGATGGGGGAGCCGGAGGCGGAGGCGGAGCTGGTTGCCCACGGATTTGGCCCCGCGGGTGCAGACGGCGCGCCCAGGCGACCCGGCACAGGGGGCTCCCTGCAGGCCCTGTCACCGGAGCCCTCCGACCCGCTTGGCCCCCGGCGAAGTAGCCACTCGGGCGCGGCGCCAGGGCCTTCCTCGGCATCGGCCGCGGCGGCGGCAGCGGCGATGGGGCGCGCCAACGGCGGCAGCATTCTCGATGGCGGGGCATCCCGAGTAGGTTCTGCCTCGCCGGCAGCGCCGCAGCGCAGCAGCAGCTTCACATCAGCAGCGGCCGCGGCCGCCGCGGGCAGGTCGGCGGTACTACCACCAGCAGGGGGACCAGAGGCCGGCACCGCCTCCTCGCCCTCGAGCGCGGCGACTTCGCGGCCGCCGTCCTCGCTGCAGTCACCGCGTGCGAGCTCGACCGTGGGCCCGGCGATGTCGGTGCCGCTGACCGGCGCGGCGTATTCGCCACAACGCGGCGGCGGCGGCCCGCCGGTGGAAATGGCGGCACTGGCCGCGAAGGTGGAGGAGCTCAACGACTTGGCGGGCGACGGCTGTGGGCAGATCATCCGGGATGCGGCGGGCGCACACGTGCTGGCGATGCAGGACCCCGTCTGCCTGGTCATGTACCGGGATGGGCTGCAGATCCACACGTTGGCGCCCAAGCCCTTCTCCGACCCCGCCAGCGCCGCCGTGCTGCGCGACATAATGGACGGCTACTTTCCCTACGTCCTCAAGCGGGACTTTCCCGACGGCGTGCCGCTGCGGGTAGTGGACCGCACGTCGGAGAGCTACGTTGGCGCCATCACGCCGTCGCGTCGCAGCGGCGCCGCCGCCGCTGGCGGCGGTGGCCGCGGCGGTAACATCCGTACCTTTAACGACATTGACCTGCAAGGCGCCGGCGGCGGAGGCGAGCCCATGTCACGCGACAAGTTCCTGAGCCGGCTGCCCCAGGCGGTGATTAAGAACGGCAAGGTTATTGAGATCCGGTCGGACATTTCAAAGATGCTTGGCGGCGGTGGCGGCGGCGCTGTCGACGCGGCCAAGGCCGATGTGGCGCTGATTGCGACGCCGGTCGATGCGCTGCTGTCGACGACGCAGCGAAACCACACGGGGCCGTCGCTGCCGCCGCCGTCGCGCGAGGGGCAGCCGCCGGCGACGGAGGTGACGACGCTGCAGGTCAAGAGCATCGACGGCAAGCAGACCTATATTCTGAAGTTCCAGTACGACGACACGATAGGCAGCCTGCGCGCGTGCATCAACGCGCACCACGCAAAAGCTGGCGTGTCGGGCATGTCGTACGAGATCCGCAGCGCATTCCCCGCAAGGGCTTACACGGACGAGGCAGAGACGCTACGCGCGGCGGGCCTCGTGCCCAACGCGACCCTCTTCCTGCGGGCCGCGGTGTGAGGGGCGCGCGGACCGCACGTGCACACCCTATCACCGCGTTGGGTTGTTGTCGTATACGTGACGTCATGCACAGCCAGATGCGATACGGTACCCAAATGGATCCGCGACACTCAATGGTGTCCCTCGTCGATGTGCCGCACGCGCACGTGCGCCGATGTCCATGCGGATCGGAACGGTGGCGATTTCTGAACTAAGGAATTCCACACGCAAAAAATAGCATGTAAGCCGCCCAAATGAAACCTTCCTCGACTACTCATCTTTCAGCACCCAGGACTACCATCATGCCGAGCGAACGATCGGCACTTCCCACATCACTGTTCGTAGCCCCCAGTACAGATCATGTGATTAAGCCAATTACCCAACACCACTGCGACACGGTGGAAGCATGCACGTCGTCTTCGGGCACGGGCCGCACGAAAAAAAGAGCCGCACGCGCATTCACGCATAACCTTCAAACCGTGCGCGTCAATCCACGAAACGCACTGCAGAACCTGACCTTACAGCTGGCTTACAGCCCCGTGCCCCTGCCTCAATACTCCAACCGGGCGCAGCGAGCACCATGCGGCGATAAAGCCTGCGCTAGTGACTTCCCTTCCGCACGTTGCTGCGCTAACCAGCGGCAGGGCCTGGTGCAAGTCAGCGTCCAACCGTGGAAAGCTCCGCACCCGCCGGTCAGACCACGCAGTGGGCCGCCGCCAGCCAGCCATCAGCGTGCATCCCGAATTTCAGGCCGTGTCCCTAGCGTTCGCCCTGCCGCCCGGGGAGACAAGCTGCCGCCATGGCTGATCGGCAACTGCTCAGCTGGCGAGCTTCTCCATGGCCGCCGCCTCGTGCTGCAGGCGCATCAGGTACTTCTGCTCCCGGAAGTTGATCCACTGGTATTCGCCGTGGTCCACCAGCTTCTGCCGCCAGGCCTCCACGTCGCGCCAGGCGGTGCCGTGATCGAACGTCTCCCGGCGGAACATCGCCGCCAGGTTGTGATAGTGGTTCGCCACATCGTCAAGCACGCGGTCGCGCTGCCGGGGGAAGGAGATAGGGAGGCCGAGAGTCCAGGGGCCGGTCAGCTAGTCGACCACGTGTGCCCGTGCGCTGGGGTGGCAGCGAAGGACTTGGCTAGCCCTCGGGAGGTCCCCGGCCTAACCTGGGAGCTGCAAGAAAATCCTTGCGTTCGGGATTCTTTGCGGAAGGAATCCCGCAAGTGCCAGATCCAGATGGACAGAAGGGAGGCGGGTAGTCCGTCCTCACCGGCCAGACATTATACGTGACCTGGGCGCCGAAAACCCACCCAAACCCCCTGTCCCCCTGCCCAAGCACCCGAGCACCCTTTGTTCCCCCCAGCAGCCCACCTCGTGCGCTGTAAGTTTGCGGATGAACTTGGCGGGGTTGCCACCCCAGAGCTCGCCTGACGGAATGCGCCGGGCCGGCGGCACGACCGAGTTAGGCGCGACGATGGACTCGGACTCCACCACAGAGCCCTCGCATAGGACCGACCGGGCCCCGATAATGCTCTTTGACTCAACGCGGCATGAGCGCAGTACCGCGTAGGGCTCGATGGTCACCTTGTCGCCAATCAGCGTCGCCGCGTTCAGCCCCGTCGGCACGGCCCTGCTCACGGGGCCGATTTCAGCTCATAGCGAGCCCTCCAAGCAAGACCATTGTCAATTACTGGCTACTTACCGTGCAGCGTGGATAACTGCGCGGTCCAGCACTGTAGACCGGTTGCCCAGGCGGATTTTGTTCAGGTCGCCCCGGAGCACAGCGCCGAAGAAAACGGAAGCCTAAAGGACATCACGATAGCACACGATAAGATGCTGCTTCCGTCCACTGAAAACAACCCGGCAGTGCCGCCTCCGGGACCTCGCTTACCCCTCCGTAGATGTCCACATCGCCGCACACGACCGCGTTCGGCGCAACAAAAATATCCACAGGGTAGTAGGGCTGCTTCTCAAGGAGCTGAAAGATGTTTCGTTGCCGGTTGTACCACTCGTCCTCAATGTTCACTTGCTTCACCGATGGTCCGTTTGGGGCACTGAAAAAGTTGATGCCGCGAACAGAAATAAGCTTAACCTCGGCCTGCTCGCAGAGCTGCGCCCGAGCAAGGGGCAGGAGCTTGGCCGCGTGCTTCAGCATCGTGCCAAGCGTGCCCAAAATGCCCAGTGCTACAAGAAACGTAGTTATGCCCTGACCTACACGTAAGGCTATGCAACAGAAATCTGGAGTCTACCGGACCAAACGTGTCCTGCATTGCCGTGCAACCTCCGTGCACACCGATGGGCGATGGCACCGACAAGCTCGCATGGGACTTTCCATGCATGTTTCTTTGTCAAGGCGCAAGGTATGCATGTTAACGCGCTTTCCCGCGTCGCAACAAAGACGACGCGACACGGCGACCCTCGGCGACCTACCCTACCTACACGACGGGGTGTGCGGAATGCCAAGCCATTCCGGGACAAGGGAGAAGGAGGTGTGCAGCATCATGAGTGGCTGCCTCAAGCGGTAGGCCCGCCTGATCGGGCTGCTTCTTGGCATGCAACGCGGCACGCGCTTTTCCGGATCTGCTGGGGCGTGTCAGGGCTTTGCCACTTCGCGACAAATTAAGCACGGCAGTTTCTGCTCCTTGCCCTGAGCATCAAGGCTTCATACAGAAAGGAAAAAAACCGCAGCCCCAGTTCACTGCCCGCCATGTTGCAAGGGAAAGACCCGCCGGGCCAGTGTCCAGCGTTGCGCTCATGACCCCCCGCCAACGCTTTGTCCCCCGCTTCGCAGGGCTTCGCTGGGCCGCAGTCGTTCATGCGGTATGGGGATACACGTTCGCCCGTTTAACAATTGCTGGGTCACGACCACTCCAGGGCTTCCATTGAACGCTGCACGCGCAAAACTTGAAAGCAAACTGGGTGTGCCCTTGCGGGATAAAGGGTTGTGCCCTTATGGAGTCGCCTTGCAGCCGTCCCGGTTCCCACACTAAGAAGCAGATCCCCAGTTGGCAACATTGCCATAACACACCGTAAAATAAATTTTGCAGTATCAGGACAGGCCAGCAATCACATCCTTTCTCCGCCGAACATTAGTTCACGCAATTCATTTAAATCACGTCAGGCTTTCATCAATGCGGAACCGACGCGCGCTGGTACGATAACACTTTTGAAAGACGGTCACCCGGCACACGCACGGCCCTCCACGCGCACGCCACTGCATCATAATGTACCGCGCACACTGTCAGGTCTGGGGTCTCTCACGCCAGTTGGTCCTCGATCCGGCGGGAGTCTTACGCCAGCTGCTTCTTGAAGAATTCAACCACCCGCTTATGCGCCAGTGACACCTCCTCAGGGGCGGGGTGCGGGTAGCCGTACTCTGCAAACGCAAGACAAAGCCCGGCAGGGAGCGGGCGTGGGCTGCATCGATGCCATTGGACGTGACATCGCTGCAACAAGCATGGCCCGTTCAGTCTACCCTACGAACGACCGTTTCAACTCAGTACAGAACATCTCCTCGCGCGCCTCCCTCGTAGCCGCATTAAATCCCAGGGCCGGCGCATGCCAGCATGCGGCGGGCCCATTACGATGACCACAACCCTCTCTGCAGCAGTAGCAGCAGCAGCAGCTGCTGCTACGTACTCACTCTCGAAGTAGGCGAGGTTCTGCGACGTAAGCGAGTTGAAAAACGAGTGCCCGCACTTCTCTGCGGGGACATTGGGAAGCGCAAACGGGGCGGGAGGAGCCCGGTTAGTCCCACGACCGCAGCCGCGGCAGCAGCAAGAGCGGCCGTTTCCGATACTCGTTGCACGCGTCGGCCCCTTCAGCTCACATACCATCTTGCCGCTGCGCACTTCCGCCACTGCTGCTGCCATTGGTGGTGCCGCTGTCATCAGATCGGGGCCGCCCCACACAACGACCAACTCGAACACGCACTCGCTGTAAACGCCCTGTAATCTCGTCTTGGGGCGTCACAGTAAACATGGGGCGGCCCTGGCGTCTCAGTGAACATGTCCCCCCATCCAGCATACATCCCCACCGCGGCTTGGTGCGCATGGCGGGCTGCCGGAGGGACAGCCGGGTTGCTGCTGCGTACCGTAATAGTTGAAGGTCGCCGGGGCGCCGGCGTCCTTCATCTTCTGCTCCAGCGCCTTCGCCGTTGCCACGTCCGAAAAGCCCTGCGCCGCAGCATCACGGCAGCGTCGCTAAGGAGCGAGCCCGGAGCTCTCGCATGCAGTGCACGAGTACAGCGCAAACTCCGCAGGCTCACGACACCTTCAGACCCAGCGGACCCGGCAGCAGGGATTTTCCCCAACGAGCGGCCTTCGCTAGCACAGGCCCCCTCCGGCTGCGAGTCTCAGCCCTCCCTCAATCTCCAAATCGCTCCCTTACCGAGATGGTATCCAGGACACCAAAGTGCGCCTCCACGGGCACTGCAATCTTATCCGCCTGCATAATCGTGACCCCAGCCGGGCCAGGAGCGAACCGCGTTAGCGCGGACCCAAAATGATGGACGCTGCATACCTACCGCTACCGCACCGTACACTGGTCCCCAAGAACCGCTTTCGCCCCGGCTTTCCATGAGGAGGTCGCGCGTTCCTGCATGCCGCTGAGGGCCTCACACATGCCCTCGACTGCCCTTCACTTCAGTTCAGGATCAGCCGGGAGTCCCCGGCTGGCCCCCCGGACGCACCTCACAAATGGCGGGGTGAGGAGTGCCGTAGAAGGGCGCGGCCGCGGCGACGCCGCAGTGCTGCGCCGCGCAAAACGACAGCGCGCCGCCCATGCAGAAGCCCACGGCTCCGACCTGCGCATGAAGCAGTGACGGCGTCTCATGCTCTCGCGCTGCTTGCCCTCCGTGTCCTTTTGTCAGGGAAAGCGTGTGCAGTCGCCTGATTGCGGCTGCGTGTGTGAGGGGCGTGACGACGACCAATGCACCTCCCAGCTACAAACATCCCCCCGATCCAGGGCGATGGGATATTGGAGACCCGCCGCTGTACCCCAGGAGAGCAAGCCCTCTGCGGGGATGGAAAACCCCGCCAGCTCGGGGCAGACAGCGGGCCCCCATGCCGCAACCGGCCCTTGCGCAGCTACGCCACGAGTTCGCCTCCCGTGGCGGAACAGGCTGGCCGGTCCGCAACGCTCTCGGGTCTTCCCTGGCGTCCCTTTCCGGCTGGGGCGGCGCCCATTCAAGCAACTGTGACGGCAGGGCGCCCCAGTGGCAGTGGATTGCTGCCTGGCCAGATCCAAATCCAGATCTAGATCCAGGTCCAGGCCGAACACAACCCATCTTACCTTGGGCGAGCCGGTGGACTTGAGGTAGTCCACCGCCTGCTTGAGCTCCTCGACAGCGACCTTGAAATCCAGGGCGTTCAACAGCTGGGAAGAGCGGGGGCGGGGTAGGAAAGGAAAGAAGAGGGCAGTGAGGGTAGGAAAGGAAAGCAGAGGGCAGTGAGGGGCCCCGATGCCGGGATCACCGCGCGGTGTACCGCGCGGACGACAGGGTTGGCCCCAGCGCGGCGCGTGTGCAACGCGCACCGCAGGCAGGTCCTGGATGCGCGCAGTGAAGGGTGAGGTGCTGGCTGCATGGGTACGGTAGTCACGTGCACATGCACGGTGCACAGAGCGCGCGGAGGCTGCCTGCAGGGGCAGCTGCAGCGGAGGTCAGTGCGCGTGTGGCGGACGTACGTGGGAAGCCTCCTCTGCGTCCAGGGTGCTCTTGCCCTTGTACAGGTCGGGAATGAGGCAGCGGAAGCCGTCCTTGCTCAGAAGCGTGGCCACCTCCTGGATCATGTCGTTCTGGGCGGCAGGAGCAGGGACATGACAGTCGCGGATTCTGAAAGAGCAGAAGCTGTGTGAGTGTGCGCGCGCGAGGGCGTTGGGAGCGCGCGCAGCAGGGCCAGCCGCACAGGGCACGGGGTGTCGTACAAAACGGGCCACCCCTGGTTTGAAGGAAGTATTGCAATTTTGCAGGTCCGGCGGTAAAACGATCACGTGCAAATGCATGCGTGAGGGCGGTGGCGGCGGCCAGGATTGCTTGGTGCATCGGGCTGGTTGGGGCGAGGCAAACGACCCTACTCTTCGCACCACATCTCGGCATGTGCAGCCCAAAGGGCCTGTCCCGTCCATCCCGCGTGTGCGCGTTTCATCCAGCATTCTCCCGCAAATGTGATGTTCTTTCAGCCCTCGGCACTGTACATTGCTGATCCCTGTCGCTCGCCACACGGCGTCCCCACGTGATGTCCGCAAGGCAGGCCCACAACTGCCTACCGTCCGCCATGACCTACCACGCCCCAATACTCCTGCAAACAGGGAAAAACATAAGTAAAGTAGTCAAGGGTTGCAGCAGGGTTGCAGTAGTAAAGGGGTGCGCTTGAGTTGCCGCAAGATAATTGCAGTACCGTACCGGATATAACCCTGGGCAGCGTGGTGCTGCCACGCACCTGGATGACGATAAGTCCTGGTGCTGATTTATCTCCGATCTCGTATCCCGGCAGCCCGTTGCCAAAGGTTATCTTCTCCATTTTGGACGTCGTCACGAGCTGGTGAGCGACTGCTCGACCAGGTGAGAGGGTCACCGAGACTGCTGGGCGCAGACGTTTTGAGCAGTCAGCGGCATCGGTAACGCCCTGCAATGCAACTATACCGGAAACTGCGTCGAGTACGAACGTACAACATCGGTTTCTGAATCCAGCATCGCAGCAGGCATGGCACTCGCTCGCTCGCTCGCCCGCTCGCCAAGCACGCAGTCTGTGTCTGCGAATTAGACTCTTTGACGTCAACACACAAATTCTGATTTAATTTTAGCGCGCCATTGATGATATGCATATAGCTGCCGTTTGCTGACAAGAGTTTGGTGCACAATTAACCACAAACGACGATGTTACCAAGATTCACTAAGGTATAGGTTTCAAATCATAAATGAGAAGTGCTCCGCAATTGAAACGAAGGACAGCCACGAAGGAGCTGAGCTTCCTGTAAGGCGAGGATAGTCTAGACTGGAGCCAGCATGAACTCAGAATCAGGTATGCAACCGGTCTTGAGTTTCTGGTGGTTCACCGAAACGACTCGCGCGATGCTGAAAATTCAGGCCATTTTGGCCGTTCCCTCACGTCTCTCTACGCGCCCTCCTGCATCGTACAGAATGCATTGCAGTTTTATTCAGGGATGGCCTTGGGATGAGGCGCCAGGCGAGGGTGCCGCTGCCCCTGGCCGACCTTAGTTCCCTGTTGTTGGACGTGCGGCAGGCTTTCCAGCCTGAACTTGATGAGCAGGTTTGTGCCGGCGCGAGGGGGCGGGCGGGACCTTAAGGCGCCACGGGTGGGTGCCAAAACCCGAGACGCTCCCTTCGACGCATGGTTACCCGCTTACCCCAGGCCATAATGCAACCCCACCGTGCCCCAACCAGTCCTAGCTCCCCTGATAGCTACCCCCCAACGCTGAACCTTGCTTGGGAAGCCATCACCTTTGACGGCGAGCGTGCCTGTCCATAAATATTGAAGTCGGGGCGTAACGTATTCGGAAGACGCTGCCACGCGTTCATGGCACCCTGCAGGAGTTCTTCCTCGCGCACGGCAGCGCGCGCGTGGTGGACACCGATGCTGCGGTTCGGAAACTGCGGCCGGGCGACCAGCTGCAGGTCTGCCTCGGGAACCCAGGCAGCGCGGTGCACCCCAGCACGCTTCCCACCGGCGCCCGGGGCAAGCCTCCCCTGGGGACTTCACGGCTGACCGGCAGCACGCCAGCCGCCCAGAACAGCAGCCGCAAGAATCTGTCCCTGGGAAGCGGCTTTAAGCCGCCCGCCAAGGTGCGCGATAAAGCCATCTGCGGCCTTCTTTCCCGTTCGTGGCTTTGACCAGTTCCACAGATTGCGCCGCTTGCGCCCTTGCGCACGTGTGCCATGACGAGTCGAATGTGGGCGCACCGGCGCATTTGCTCAACTGCTCGAAGTGACTTGCGCGCGCGCGGCTCGTCGCTCCATCCGCTCCCAGTTCTTGGCGAAAAAAGCAGCGGCGTTGAGAGCGCGCCTGACCTATTGAACCGTTGCGGTCTGGGCGGCCGAACAGGAGCGCATCAGCTTCGTGCCGCACCCCAAGACGCTCACCATGGCGGGCGACTACGAGTACTTCTCCGCCCGCGGCCACCACCCCTTCGCGTTCGCCCTGGCCGAGCTGGTCGACAACTCGCTGCGGGCCACCAAAGCCCGGCCGCCGACGGACGCCGGGGCGGCCAGCGCCGACAAGCCGCGCGTCATCACCGTCAGCTTGATCGTCAACGAGCGCGGCACGGCCGGGCTCATTCGCGTGCAGGTAAAAGTGGGGGGGGTCCTTTTCTGCTGGCCGTGGAGGCGCCCCTGGGACGCGGGCTCTGGGTGGAGCTGGTGGGGCATTTCCCCACATGCCCGTGGACTGGGCGCCGCCATACGGTGATCCCCGGCGCTGGTCGCAACCCGTTGCACTGGCCTGCTCCTGACCTTGCGTCTCCGATGCGCGCAGGACAACGGGCGCGGCATGACGCCCAAGGAGCTGGGCGAGTGGGCGGTCATGAACCTGTCCATGGAGGACCGCGGGCTGCTGCCCAGCGCGGGGCAGCGCGCGTCGGAGCAGGCAGGTGCGCGTGACGGGCGTGACGGGCGCGTGCGCGCGTGCGTGCGTGCGCTGCCATGCCCCTCCATCCGCCAGGCCCACCCCGGGGCACGCAGCTGCCTCGGCGTTACCGGGATGGGGAGCATCCTTCCCAAGGCTTGAGCACGCATCGACAAGCAGGCCGCCGCGGCACTCCCAAAGGCCGCGTCCGCCGCCTCTCCGATGGCGCTCACTGACCGTTTGTTTTGATGCGGAAACATCTTCATGCGTCTGTGTGTATGTGCGTGTTGCGGCGTCTGTCCTGCCGGGCGGCAGGTGGCGGCCGGTACCTCAGCGGCGACCTGTCCTTCTTCGGCGTGGGCTCCAAGAACGCGGCCTTCTTCATGGGCAGCACCGTCAAGCTGGCGACCCGCCAGGCGGGCAGCGAGTACGTGCACGAGCTGCACATCGCGGGGGCGGAGCTGGAGCGCAGGTACAGGGACGGCGAGAACGTGTACGAGGAGGACTTGGTGCACCGGGAGCCGGGCGACGAGTCGACCCTGTCGCAGGAGGTGAGGTGACGTGGTCCCGATCAAGCGCGGGAGCTTCCGCTGCGGCGAGAGACGAGCATGCTGTGCTCGCCCGCGCCTACACACGAGGACTGCCCGCTTGTCCACTATAAGGCTCGCCGCTGGGGCGATCCATCGTTGCCGCCCCGCGCTCCTGTTGGATTTCGTTGTTTCCTATATGGGCAAGGGCTTGGCTGGAGCCGGCGGTTTTGCGTTGTCGCACAGCAGCACTGGGCCCCAAACCTGAACGTTCGTGGCGCTGTTTGTGTGTTGGCGGCGCACGCGCCGCGCAGGAGTCCGCTTTCGGCGTCCCGCGCGCGTGGCTTGCGGAGGAGGCGTCCGCCGGCTCCTTCACGCGCGTGACCATCGCCGACCTGCGGCCCGACGTGCTCAGCCTGGTGCGCGACAGCGACAGCGGCGCCATGGTGTGTCGCGACCTGGCGCACCTCTACCACTACTACCTGCATGGACCGGCGGGGAACGTGGGCGGCGCTGCCGGCGCGGCGAGCGGCAGGGGAGACGACGGCGCCCCAGGTGCGGCGAAAGGCTGAAGCTCTCGTGGGGCGGGACCACGGCGAAGCGCACGTAGGCAAATGTGGCGGGCAACGGGTGGAATGAAGGGCGGGGCCCCGCCCTGGGGAGCTCCTAGAGGCGCAGCGTTTCGGGACCCTGGCCCCTGTGGCCTGGAGGCACGCTGAGGGGCGGCTCTGCTGCTGCGGGCTCCGGCTTGCCGGTTCGCGCTTGCGACAGGGCGGGTGGTGAGGGAAGGGCCATGCCCAGGCTGCGGCTGTGCCCATCAAGCACTGTAACGCTGAGGTTGCAGTGTGCCGCGCCGCCGCCGCCGCCGCGCGGGGCCCGGTCCTCCCTCACAGGCGCCCTTCCTGGCGGCGAGGTGAAGCCCGAAATCTGCGTGGAGTACCTGGTGGGCTCTCGGCAGGTGTGGCGGCGGCAGCTGGCCGAGGTGGATGACGACCTGGAGAGCAGATACGTGCGCGCCGCACAGGCCAAGCTGGAATTTGAGCTGGAGGTGCCGGGAAAAGGTGCGGGAACTGATCTGGACGGTCCGCAAAGTGATCCGGACGGTCAAGCCCTGAGTGTTTCAAGTTTGAGCTGGAAGTGCCGCGAAGAGGCAGCATGGCAGTCCGTGCCAGGCTGTAGCGCCGCTGCTCGTTACGCTCGCCTTGCGCCCGCGTTGGTGACAGGGACCGTGGAGGGCGTGCTCTGGTACTTTCCCTTCACGGACGGCGCGGAGACCGTCCCGCGGGAGCTCGGCGCGGCCGCGTACGGCGGCGGGGGCCCTGGCGGCGGCGCCGCCAGCATGCTCCTGCAGGAGCTGCCGACGCAGACGCTACATGGCGCCGCGGCCCTAGCCACGCAGGTACGACACACGCACGCGCGCCGCTTCCTCAAACACTCCGACGGAGGACGTGCCCTTGCAGCTCGACACGGAGTCGCCGTGTCCGCCTTGGGACGGTCTGGGAGCCTTGCCCACACGCCCTCTGGGCGTCCCAGACCGTTGCGCTTGCGCCATTTCACCCGAAACGCGTAGCTGGTGACACCTGGCGGCCCTTGGCAATGACCCGCGCTCGGCGGCCCTCCCTCTGCACGCCCCCAGCTTGCGCGCGCGGGGCGAGGGGCGGCCGGTTCCACGCAGGCGGGCAACCTGCCGGAGCAGATGCAGCGGGCGCTCGCGGACATGCTGCTGGAGGAAGACGACCTGGGAGGAGGTGAGGGTGAGGGGGTCGTGGGCTGCAGGCTCGGGCCTTGGGGGTGAAGGCGGGGCATCCAGGCTCGGCATAGGACGTGTGAGAGTTGTGGGCTTATAGCTGCGGACCGGGCCATGGCGTGAGGCCGGCAGATGCGGCACTGCTTTTGACGGTGCCGGTGCCTCCCGTGCAAAGATCTCTTGAGCGCAGTGGCTTTGCCAATTGCTAGGCACGGCTCCTTGCGACCTGCGTCTTGCGCGAATGAGGAGACAGCGTGTGCGTCAGCAGTGGCGCAGTGCACCCAGTCCTTTTGACACCTGCTTCACGCCTGCGTGCTTGGCTTGGTGCGTTCCTGCAATTTCCACAGAAGGCCACGCCCGCGCCCAAGGCCACGTGCCCATGTTCGAGACGTTCTGGCAGGGCCGCCTGATCCCCGGAAGCGGCCTGGACAGCCTGCCCTTCATAGAGGCGCTGCGGACCAAGTTGCGCGGCAGCTCCTCCGGCAAGGACTACCTGCCGGACGATGTGTTTGGGCGAATACGGTGCGTGCGTGGCCAAACACGGTGCAGCCCCCCACACGCACGCGGCGCCTTGCGTCCCGCATGTGACCCGGAGGACATTGCCCTGTGCACGACGCCGCCGCATGAGGCAGAGCCGCAGCGCGCGCAAGAGGCAAGGCAGCAATTCACTGCCGCGAGACCAGGCGCCGACGCTTCGGCCGTATCTGTTCCAACCCTCGCCGCTGGCAGCGTGACCAGTACGCTGGCGTTTAGGACCATGTAGTAGTAGTTGCTGTGCCGTTTGTTCTGTTCCGTTTGTTGGTGATCGCTAACGTGTAAACGCGGTGGGGCCCCACAGCGGCGCGCTGTTCTTCGGGCCGGCCTGGCGCGTGACGCGCAACAAGCTGACCTTCCGGGACCCGCTGCCGGAGCTCCTCGCGACGGCGACCCCCGCCGACCGCGGCATCGACAAGCGCCTGCGCGAGTGGCTGCGCGACTGCCACACCCGCCTGGACCGCATTCTGCAGTTCCAGGGGCCAGCCGACGTCGAGCTCAAGGTGAGGACCGTGTCGCGGGCAGGGCAGGGCAGGACAGGGCACTGTGTCGCAGCTGCATTGCGCTGCAGCTACTGCAGCGGCTGGTGCTCTTGCCCGCCGCTCACTGTTCGCGCTCACTTTTTGCGCAGCCAGCCTTACCCCGGTCGCTGGTAAACAAAGGCGCAACTGCGCACCCCGTGTGCCGCATGTGGCCACCTGACGATGTCGCAGGCGCTGGTGCGTAAGGAGCTTGGGGAGGCCATGTCCGGCTTCACGCGGGTGTCCGACGGCACCCGCACCTTCAGCGCGGGCGACATTGTGCGCCTGTCCACCAAGCCGGCAGCCCTCGGCCGCGTCAAGTACTTCGCAGTGCCGCAGGTGCGCTGCCCGGGGGCGCTGCGGGACAAGAAGTTACGAATCCACTCAGGAAACAGCAGTGCCACTATTGGCATTGTTCGCTGTAAAGTAGCCAGTGCACCTACCCAGCGCTGCTGCGAACTCCACAGTGTTGCAAGGCGGTCCTGGTGTTACGCAGGGTTGCATTGCGGTGGGTCCCACATTAAGTCAAGGTGCAACGTTCCACGGACTTGATGCTGTTACGGGTCAACACGGCGAACCCCACCATGTGCTGAAGATGTTACTGATACGGAAGCGAGGAGCGAGCCCCGCATGCTGTGCTGTGCTGTGCTGCTGTCGCTGCTGTCACTCCCGCCGGCAGGCCGGCGCCACTGAAGGCGTCTACGCCACCGGCTTTGTGACGTTCAGCGGCCTGCCGGCGTTCCTCCACGGGCCGCGCCACACCGCGACACTCAACCTGCGCCGGGTGGAGGAGGTGGTGTCGCAGGCTGTCGTGGAGGACTTCACCGCGCGGGAGCGCGCAAAGGTAGGAGCTGAGCGGGAGCCCTGCAGGGGAGTATCGCAAACGGGTCGTTGTACGGGGTGTGTATGCGGCCCCGGCGTTGCGCGACAGCCCCTTACCCAGCCGTCACACGCGCACGTGCTCGCCGGTTCCCCTGACCGCGCGCTGCTTCGATGAGGCCCGTTAGGAGATCCAACGACGACGACCGGATTCGAATCCATACCCCTTTGGCGCCCGCCCCGTTCGCAGTTGCCCTCCTCTCTGCGACTGGAGCCCCTCCGATTCGCGTCGGGCCGGCGGGTTGACGTGGCGGTGGGCGAGGTGCTTCCGGAGACGTCCGTGGCCATTTGCAACGCCGCGGGGCAGCGCCTCACGCGGGCCTTCCTGCAGGTGCGAGAGGAGAGCGTCCGTTGGGGCCCAGCAGGGTGGAAGCGCGATGGGCAGTGAAAGGGGCCCAAGAGGGGAGGTCGGGATCCGCGTGGGGTTCCAACGGCGATGGCGGTGGCGCTGATGCAGCAGGGCTTAGGCCCTGTGGCCGGTGAGGGATGAGAGATTGCCCGAGGGCCGTCACTTCGCTGGCCTCCCGTGCGTGGTAAGTGTCCCTCGGAAAAGGCGACCGACTTTTGCGCCCGTTTGCAGTGTGCGACCGCAACCAAGCTGCAGGCAACGGGGTGTCCCTGTGGGTGGCCGCGTGCCCCCTTGTGCGGTGTGGTGCGGTGCAGGGCCAGAAGGTGGCTCTGCGCGTGCGCCAGCGCCTGGTGTACCTGGGCCCGCGCCGTCCGTCGGCCTACTGTAGCGACCTAGCGGCATCTGGCGCAGGCGACGAGGAGCAGGAGGCCGGACGCGCGGAGCAGGTTGGTGCCGGTGTAAATCAAGCTACCAGAAAATAGTCCTTCGCGATAACATTCATGTTATGAGCGCTGGGCATTTGCCTATGGGTGCACAGATAAGCCATGTAAGAAAGAGGTCGGCACGTCATGACGTCACCCCCCTGCTCCCACGGGTATGGGAAACGGTGCATCGCTGACGCGCTGCCCCACACCCGGCCCCCTCTAGCTGGAGATGCTGGCGGGCGTTGCTGCCGGGGAGGCTGGTAACGCCGCGGCGGCGGAAGCTGCCGCGGAGCAGCCTGCGGCCGAGCCGGCCGCACCAGCCGCCGCGGCGGCAGCCGACGCCCCCGAGGCGGGCGGCAAGCGGAACACCCGCAAGCGCCGCAAGAAGAACGGGCCCGCAGCGGAGAGCGCGGAGGGCGGGCAGGGGGCAGGCGCCGGCGCTGGTGGTGGTGGTGGTGCTGGAGGTGGGAAGGAGAACCAGGCGCCGCAGCCTCAGACGGGCGCAGCGAAGAGGCAGCGCCGGGAGTCCGCTGGCGGCAGCGCCGGCAAGGGGCCGTCCCAGGCGGCGGCCGCTGTGGCGGCAGCGGCGGCGGCCGTCAACCGCACAGGAGCTGGCGGACCTCTCGCGGAGGGCGTGGGAGAGGTCGTCCTCTTGGTGGAGAACAAAACCCCGGTCGATAACGTCTTCCAGTTCAGCAGGATAACCGGTGAGGTGTCGTAAACTGGCACCGTCCCCCGTTCACTGAGATAACGAACCGGACACTAACCAGGATTAAGCGGCTAAAGGCGTTGGCCGGCGGGTGATGAGGTGGGCCCTCTAGCATCGATCTCGCCGTATGGGAGGTACCATCCCCTGCTGCAATGGATCGCGGCGCTTTGCCGTGCCTGCACGCGCGTCGGCGAAGGAGGAACAGGCCATGCGCGCGTGTCCGGGGACTTGACACCCGGGCTTGCGCACCCCTGCTGCTGCTGCTGCCCTTGCCATTGTAGGCGGCCTGACCCGCTCCGGAACCTACTTCCTCGAGTACGTCATGCTGCCCGAACTGCCGCCCGGCTGCGACGCCAGCGGGAGCGCGGCGCCCGGGACCATCTGGTCGCGCACCGTCTTCTACGCCGCCTCAGGGCCGCCCGTCCGCTTCGAGTTGCGGGTGAGAGCGGCGCCGAGCAGCGGCCGCCTGTGACCTCACCTCACCCCCACCTCACCTCGCCTCTCTGGCGCACGTCTTCCCTGCCGGTTACCTGTCCGTTCGCGAGTGTCTGGAAACGAGGTTGGTGGTGTTTACGCGGTCGCGGCCTGATGCCCGAGCCCCAGCCCTGCCCCTGCCCTGCACGCCCCCGATGTGTGGCTTGCTTTCACCTGGTAGGGGGAGGGGCGCGCTGCGCTCTCAGCCAAGACCATCGCGCTCGGCGAGGTGCTGCCGCAGATGCAGCTCGTGTGCTACGACGCTCAAGACAACGAGGTCACGCCCGCCGCAGGGTCGTGGACAGGTGCGTGGCGCCGACGACGCGGCCAGAAGGCAAGCCGCAGCCCGCTGGAAAAAGAACCAGCTTTCGGCGGAAGCTCTCGTCGCGCTTGGGCTCTGGGGCTGTCCAGAATTGGCGGCGCGCCCCAGATGTTCACGGCGCCTACACTTTGGGGTACTGCTCGGGAGACTGCTCACCCCCTACACCATTGGTTTCGGAGCCCAGTGCACCATATGCCCATTCCATCGCGACCCGCGCCTCTGCAGGGCCTTCCGGCGTTGTGGTTGAGGTGGAGCGGGCAAACGGGCCGGACGGCGGCGGCGCTGGCGAGGCCGGGACGCCCCAGTCCCTCGAAGAAGTCCACCTCGATTGGCAGGCGGTGAGGAGGACAGGCGTATCGGGCCCCGTAGCGACCAGCCGAGCCCCTGCAGCACAGCTGTCCTGCTAGGGCTCCAAAAGACGCGCCCGCCCATGGCTCTTTCTTGACGAGGTTCGCCGCCCTTTGCTTGGCCCGCCAGGTTACAACGACGGGGGCGCTTGTTCTTCAGGACTTGCGGTTGGCCGGGCGCCGGCCCGGCAGCCACGGCATGCGGCTGTTCGGCGGCGCGGGGGGCGCGCAGGCCTCCCTGCAGAGCTTCGACCGCACGCCCAACGGCGCCCAGGCGGCCGCCCAGCCGGCGGTACCTGAAGTCGACTTGCAGCTGCGCGTCTCGATGCCGGACATGCCCAGCCAGGTGCGACAAGGACTCGGAGGAACTCCGGGATTCCAACCTGGCATCGGCCTCGTGTGGCCTGGCGGATGGCGCCAACTCGCCACGCGGCCGTGATGTGCTTTACCTTGCTGGTACCCCTCCGCTGCCCTCCTCGCCGACCAGGTCCTTCAGTTCAAGCTGCGTCCCGGCCCTCCCGCGGCGCTGCGGCTGCTCCCCGGCAACCCCTTCTCCGCGGATGCTGCAGGCGGGCCAGCCGATGCCGCCAACCCCCATAGCCTGCAGCCCGCCTGCGTCATGAATGGCGAAGCCCTTCCCGAGTTCCAGGTACGGTTCGCCGCTTGAGTCCAGTCCAGCAAGCCCTTGCGCCTCGGCCTGCTTTGTCGCGTTTTTGGGTGACCAGCTTGCTGAGGGCCTTGTGGTAGCATGGCCACCCCGTTTTGACACCTGTGCCTTTGTGGGACGACGTGCTTTGGGCACGACGATCTGCACGCCGTGCCGATTCCAGCGCCGTCCTGACGCCGTCCTGACGTCAAAAAGAGCCCCGCAAAATCATGTTTCAAGTGGACCGGTGGCGCCTTGCAATCTCCAAACGCGTGTCAGTTTCCACACGATGAGATGCAGGCGCGCGCCCCTGCGCCACCTAGCAACCCTTCGCGTTCCCCACGCCCTCTCGCCCGACGCCCGCCCGCCCAGTTACCCTCTCCTGCCCCCATGTCCCCCCGTATAGCCGGGTCGGTCCGCCAACGTCGTCTCGGTTACTGTAACTTCACTACGGGTCTCCTTTCTTGCCCCCACGCCCCACCCTCCAGGTGTTGGCACTGGATGCCTGGGGCAACGGCGCGGGGCCCTCGCCGGACTTGCAGGCCAGTCTGCAGCTGGAAGGACCCATGCTGCAGCCCAGCCCGGCGCAGTTCGACATCGACGCGCAGGGCTTGGCGACGGTGCAGGGCGTGCGCGTGCTCGCACCCGACGCCTCGCACATCGGCGTGCCCCAGGTGCGTCGCCCGCAGGGCCGCGGGTGCCCTTGCCTTCACACGCTTAACATCGCGCAGACGCCGCCTCTTTGTACAAGAGCACACGCTGAGCTGGCGTGATGTTTCATCCTCGGCAGTGCTGCTCTTGCGCGCATCTGCAGGAGTTGCGGCTGGCCATCCGCTGCACGGCCCGGGGGCCGGGCCCGCGGGCGGCCCTGGAACTGGCGCTGGCGCAGGCCGGCGTTGCAGCGGCCGAGGCGGGGCCGGCCGGCGCGTCCGGCGGCGTCGTCGGCTGGTCGTACCTGACGCTGCCCGTTGTGGTGCAGCCCTGCACGCTGCCCGCCGGACTGCAGCTCTTGTACCACGGAGAGGTGCGGTGGGGTGCGGGTGTGGACTCGGTCGCCGACGGTGGGTTTCCGGGGTGTGATCGAGGGACCTTGCGCCGCGCCCTACCGCAGCTTGCCGTGCCGTGCCAGGAGCAGTGGATGCAGCAGCAGCATCCTGGCTAGAGCGGGCCTCAAGCCCCGGAACCGTCTCAATCCCGGGCCGCGAATCCGGTTCATTCCATCCGCCTTCGTTGGGCTGCAAATGCGTCATGGAAGCCCGCTGCTGCATCCCCTTCCGCCGTCCTTTCGGTGACCGACCACCGCCTTTGCGCCCCGCCTTGCCGCCTCTTCCGCAACCCGCAGCCTTGCGAGGTGGGCCCCAGCGCCTCCGGAGACGGCCTCGTGGCGCTGCTGCGGGACGTCCCCGCCGGCACCCAGCTGTGCGGCCTGTCACTGGCGCTGCTGGACGAAGGCGGGCGGCCCGCGGAGCCGGGCTTCAAGGGTGAGCGCCCCCCTGCGCACCTCCGACGTGTCCGACGTGTCTGCGCCCCGCGGCAAATGACCCGCGCGGCAGCTGTCCCTCCCGCCGAGGATGCAGCACGGCAAGGAGCTGCTAGGACGGCCCATGCGCGTCCCCTTTGCGCTGCCTTCCTGCACAGCAGTGTCGGCATGCGCACCTGTCAGCAGGCGCATGGCTTTGGGGTTTGGGTTTTAGGGTTGGTTTTAGGGTTTTAACGTGATGCGTTGGTCGAAGCAACAGGGCTCCCGTCCAAGCGGCCTTCTCCGCCTCCTGCGCTGCGTCCCTTTTTCACATGCGCGCGCAGGCAAACTGCAGGTGTCGTGGAGCAAGGGCAGCAAGAAGGTCAAGGTGACGGAGGAGGGCTCCAGGCTGGACCTGCCGCCGCTGGCCGTGCGCGAGCAGGTGCGGGGCGCGGGCATAACGCTACGTGCTACGGGGTAGGGAAGGCGATGCCCACCAGGTTTGGCCACCCGCTGCGCCGACCAGGCGGTTCCAGACAACAGCCAGCCACACCCCTGACCGGTCGTCATCGCGAGCCGGCGGCGGCGGCGCCTGGCCGTGAATCCAACCACGCGCAGCGAAGCCCGCGCTTTTCCTCGCACGGCAGCCTTCTTTTGACACATCTCTCTGATCTTCTTCCATCGCCTTCACATACACACACCAGACCTCGACGAGCGGTGCCCCTCGCCGTCGCCCCATCCGCTCCGTCGGCGTCTTAACCGCCCGTCACGTCCCCCGTCACGTCCCTCCCAGGCGGGCACTGAGCCGCAGGGCGCCTGGATCCGGTTCGTGGGGGACGGGCCACTGCTGTCCGGCGTGACGCTGGAGACCTCCGTGGAACTGATGGTGGTGGCGGGCCCGCCGACCTCCTGGGGGGTCAGCCTGGTGGAAAGCGGCGCCGGAGCCCACGGTGGCGGCGCCGGGGCCACCACCAGCCAGGCCACCGAGAACCTGGGCTTCGTGGCGTGTGGGGCAGTGCTGTGCCTGGAGGTGGAGGCGCACGACGCGCACGGCAACAGGTGGGGCCGGGAGGAGGCGGCAGGCGTCAGAGATCGGGTCCCTGTGCTACTTGGCGGTTGGCTTCGTCTCCCGGTCGTGGGAGCGGTCGTCTAAGACAATTAGGCAAGACACTGCAATGTTCGCGCCCGATCCCGTCAAGCGCCTCTGGGCCGCCTCCGCTGCCGCTGCCGCCGCCGCCGCCGGCGCAGGTGCACCACGTGGACGGGGCCGGGGCAGCGCCCCACGCCGGTGGTGGTGCCCAGCCGGGACCAGGGCGACGCGCCGCTGCTGTTCGACACGGCGGACTGGGTGTGCGCCTGGGACCTGTCGCAGGTGGGCACCGCACCGCACCGCACCGCACCGCCTCCCACTGCCCTCCAGGAGCTAACCCGGGTCCATTCGCCCACATCGCCTCTCGTTCCATCGCTGCGGCTCGTGTTGTTTACTTGTTTACTTCCCGGAGGTACACACGGCATCACGGACCACCTGTTCCGCTCCTTACATGCGTGCCACCTCTGCCTGCTGGCCTAGCCCTCATAGAGTCGAACTCAAGGGCCTGCTGCCGTCCGCCCATGCACCGCTGGAGGTAGCCTTGGCACCGGCTAGCTCCTTATAAGGCTCCGGCGCGTGTTCAGTCGCTGCCACCGCCGCGCCTGCCGCCGCTCCCATCTGCCCCGCGAAGCGAGGGGAGGCGCACGCTTGCTGGTTGCCGACCTTCGGGCCGGGTTGCAACGAAGGGGCCTCATCACCTCCGCGCCTGGCTGCCACAGCCTGCCCTACCTCCCACCCCCTTTCTCTCCTGCCCATCTTTCCGCCACCTGCGCGCGTTTCTGCTCCATCTCGGCTGTCTCGGCTGTGTGGCCGCTGCCGCAGTCGGGCTGCGAGGTGTACCGGGTGCGGCTGGCGCTCGGGGGCACCGTAGGGCCCGTGAAGCTGGTGGCGCGGGACACGCAGGGCCCGGGCGGCGAGTCGCTGCTGCAGCCCGACGAGCTGCCCGTGGAGCTGCACGCGGGTGAGCGGGACCAAGGAAGGGTGCCGGATGGTGCACCGGGGATAGGGAGGAGGAGCTTGGACGCAGATGGCAGCGAGGGGATGGAGCGATAGTGGTCGTGTGTGCGCACGCGTGCGCCTCGGAATGGCGCGTTCGACAGGCCGTGCCGCGTGTACGTGTACCACCAGGCTGCCGACCAGCACAGCCAGCCGCAAACGCTGGAACTACCGTTTGCTTAAGACGTTGAGAGTGCCTATTGTGACAAGCATCGTTGTCCGGCGTATCCTACGCTGCAGTCTCTCGCTGTGTGTATGTGTGTGTGTTCCGCCCCAACGGCAGCTCAGCTGGCGCTGGGGCCTTGTCGCGCCCAACCGTGCTCACGTCCCCATCCTCCGTATGTGCTACGCCCCCGTTTCCGCCACGGATTCACGGCCGCTGATTACCCCTTCCAACGCCGCCACAGGCCAGCCGACGACCCTCGCCTTTGACGGGCCGCAGCAGCTGCAGTGCGGCACTCGGGGCTGCCTGGGTGAGCTGCGGGTCCGTGTCACGGACGACTGGGGCAACCTGGTGGAGAGCATCGCCCTGGGGGCCCGGGGCAACAAGGACAACGGCGGCGGCGGACTGGAGCTGACGCTGGCGAGCAGCGCCATCGCCACGGACGGCTCCGGGAACGCCGCCAAGGTCACGGTGGCCGGGAGCAACAAAGCCAAGGTGAGGCGCGGCGAGCATGCGGCGAGACGTGGAGCGGGGCGGGGGTGCCGCCGCGTCCAAGTGGCCAGCGCCTTTGCAGCGCACGTTCGACGTTTTGCGACCCGTGATCCTGCGCCCGTAGCTGGTTCCGGCCTCTAGCCACAGGGCGAGTGTGCTCTCAGAACGCAAGGGTGTTGCGTTTCGGCTGGGTTTCAGGCCAAACAGGCTGTCGCCGGTTCCTCGACGCCCTTGGCGGCCCCGATGATGCGGCCATGCCGTCGGCGGGCGCGGTCTGTGGTGCACGCAGGCGACGAAGGGCTGCGCCTGCTTCCGCGATGTCAAGCTGGAGGGCAACCCGGGCACCTACGCCCTCCGCGTGGGGTCGGCTTCGCGCAAGGTGGCGCTGCGGGAGGCAGTGCTGGCGGTGGAGGTGAGATCTGCCGCGGACCGGGGGGAAGGCCGGCCGGCTGATTGCGCGAACTCGACGTGCGCGACTCCCGCCGCGAGTTTTCGCCGCCCAGGTTCAGGTGCCGTACCGGTGTCCTCTTTTCTGCGCTTCTGCGTTCGAAGCCTTGTGACCGCGTCTCCCCGTCGCCCCACCCCCCTTGGCGCCTCCCAGAGGCTCCCGCGCCTTGACCCGCTTCACCTCCACGGCACCCATGGCTGCTCCCTCAGCCCAGTCACAAGCCCCGTCGGCCCTTCCCCAGCCGCCGCACACAGGCCATCCAACCCAGCCTCCACCCGCAGCACCAGCGTCAGCGCCCTCCGACCTGCCTGGCGGCTCCCTTGCTCTGTCCCCCCCCGGCTCCACTTCTCCGCCTCCGATCACTCACCCACTCACCCTCCATGGCCCCTGGGGTACCTTCTTTTTTACCCTCCCTGGCCCCACACAACCCCGCACAACCCCTCCCACCCCTCAGGTGGTCGCTCAGAACGTGGTGCGCCACGTGGCCATCGCGCCGTGCAGCCTCCCCGAGGAGCCCCTGGAGCCGGGTTCCCACCTGGACCTGCAGGTCAGCGGGGAGCAGACACACAGGGGGGGGGCCCGCGGCGAACCGAGCGACCGCACATTTACCGAACTTGTACCTGTCTACCCGTGACTTTGACTAGTGACCTGACCTGACTAGCGTCCTGACTAGTGGCCTGAGTTGCGGTGGATCTCGTGTTGCGGCTTGTGGCCTGGCAGGTGGAGGTGACCACGGAGGATGGGAGGCCTCTGCCCTTCGAAGCGGCCACCGCCGGTCTGTCGCTGCGCGTCAAGGCGCCCTCGGCCGAGGCGGCCGCGGCCGCCAGGGGCGACGCCGAGGCCGCCGCGGCGGCGGCCGCCGCCGCCGGAGGCGGCGGCGGCGGCAGCAGCGCCGCGGCGTGCACGTTGGTTCTGACGCCGCAGCCGCCCGAGGAGGGGGCGTCTGCGGGCAGCCGGCTGCTGTGGACGTTTGTGTCGCCGGGGGCGCTGCTGGTGGCGGGAGAGTACTCGGTGACGGCGGAGTATGTGGAGCTGCGGCCGGAGCTGGCGAGGTGCGGGAGGGCGGGAGGGCGGGAGCCAGACAGGAACCAAGTAGGGGGGCGGCGCCACTGGTACTAAGCTACTAACAGTGACGGAGCGCAGAAGCAACCCGAAGTAATACGGTACCCTCTCCACAGCCTGTCGGCTGCCCCGCCCTGCCCTTTCATTCGCGGTCCTCCGGTTGGTCTCCGCTTCGCCCCTCCGAAACCTTCGCCCTCCGAAACCTTCGCTCTCCGAAACCTTCGCCCTCCGAAACCCTGCAGGGCCCTCCCGAAGTCCGAGCAGAGCGTCCGCAGCGTCAGCCACACCCTCGAGCTGCTGCCCGGGCCCCCCGTGAGAGCCAATTTGGAGCAGGACCCGCGAGCCGCCGGGCCCATCACCATCACCAACGGCGCCGACGGCCGCGGCCGCACGCTGCTGTCGGCCGTCGCCGTGCAGCTGCGAGACGAGTACGGCAATGCGGTGGCCCTGGATGGGGTGTCGGTGCGCTGGGTGCTGGGCTGGCCCAGCGGCGCCGGCGAGGAGGAGGCGGCGGAGGGCGGCGGCGGCGGCGGATGCGATGGAGAGCCGGGGCCTGCGCCCCGGTCGGCGCTGGCGGCGGGGGCGGCACTGCCTGCGCTGCAGGTATCGGTAGGGGCAGACAGACTCCTGGGGGCATGGCGTATGTGCACATACATACACTGAGGGGGCATAAAAGGATGGATCTTGGA
This sequence comes from Pleodorina starrii, assembly GCA_030267565.1. Lineage (NCBI taxonomy): Eukaryota > Viridiplantae > Chlorophyta > Chlorophyceae > Chlamydomonadales > Volvocaceae > Pleodorina > Pleodorina starrii. The sequence continues at coordinate 1,336,268 of BRXU01000015.1, forward strand.
GGTGGGACAGGGGTTTACATTCAAGTGTGTGTGCCCGTGTGCAAGCGCGAATGTGGAGGGCCCGGGTCGGTGATGCCCGAGTGGATCATTGAGGCACGGGGTGCTTGCAAAGGCGGGGTTTGGGGACAGGAAGCGGAACGGGGGAAGGGCGGCCAGCAGACCGCCAGTGCTGAGCGGAGCTGCCCACACGTGGGGGGGGGGGAAGCTGCCCGGACTGGGTCGTTGATCCTTGGGGGCATCGTATCTGTCCCGCTGTTGGGAGGGCAAGCGCTCGGCACCGCGCATGCACCACCGCAGGGGCCCCAGCACGCCCAGCGCCCCTTCTCCCGTGTTGCATCCGCCCGCGCCTGCTTTCGCCTGCTCTGTGGCCACACCTCCGTGGCCGTGGCCGTGGCCGTCGCAGGGCGCCAGCGGCGACGCGCCGTGTGTGGTGGAGGCGATGACTGACGCCCGCGGCCGCGCCTTTTTCAAGGAGCTGTCAGTGGTGGAGGGCACCGGCCGGGTGGGCTCCGCCCGACGCGGCAGCGGTGGCGACGACGACGCCGGCCTGGTGAGAGCCTTCATAAGGGAGCCAGCGGGCGGTGCGGGCAGGAGCCAGAGAACTGCAGGACGGCATGGATACTCAGTGCCCCAGGGAACCCAATCCTTCCTCCTGCCGCCTGCCTCTGCCTCGACGCCCTTCACTTCCCCTTAGTTCGCCTTAGTTCACTTCGCCTTAGTTCCACAACCCCAGCCCCCTGCTCCGGCGTTTACGGTACACTGTTTCTTACTGTGGGTGTTCTGGCTCGCGATCGCCAATGCCACCGCCACCGACCCGCCCACCGCCCAGGCGCTCCATTTGGAGTTGCGGCTGCTGGCCGCGCTCAACGCCGGCGGCGGCCTGTCCGAGGGCGGCAGCGGCGGGTGGTTGTGCTGCTGGGCGGCGCCGGTGGTGTTTTCGGACGACGCTGCGCGCGCCGCGACGCTGCAGCGCCTGTGCGCGCGGCGGGACGAGCTGGCGGCGGCTGTGGCGCGGGAGGAGGAGGTCAAGGGCGATGCGGACAGGTGGGGTGACCGCATCATGCGCCAGCACCGGAGCTGACTCTCTGCGCGCGCCAAGAGTACTGTTGTGTACCTCCTTACCGTGCATCTGTTGGTTAGCGTACTGCGAGGGGAGGGGTCCTCCAAAGGGGGGAGGGGCTTTGCGCTGGCCCCAGGTGATGTCTTGATGGAGCTCCTGTTCTGACGCACGTCTCTGCGCGGCGCCCCCCGCAGGGCTCTTGGCGCTGCGCAACAGGCCGTGCGCCAGGCGCGCAAGGAGGTGGAGCACATTGTGCGGCGAGCAGGTAAAACACCCGCTAGCCACCCTTTCTGTAACATTTAGTGCCCGTGCCGCAGCGTCGAACGGCATCCATGTACGGTATTGGCGGCAGCGCCGTCGCCGTCTCCTCATCCCCCCTCCCTCCATGCGGCTGCGTCCTTCCTTTCTGGCTGCCGCAGGTCCGGGCCTGCCGGCCGCCCCGCAGAGCTGCGCGGACGCACACGAGCTGCTGCAGCGCCTCCGGGAGCAGCACCAGCGCGCCACGTCCGCCTCGCAGCAGCAGAAGAACGCCCTGGCCGCCAGGTGGGCCCCGTGTGCGCCTGCGGGGCCCCCATCGCCCGCAGAGTTGTCTTTACGTCTGCCTGCCTGCCGACTTGGACCCCCACCGGTGCATATCCTGTCGCACAACGCCACAATCCGTGCCCCGCCCTTCCCTGTCCCCGGTTTGGTGCGGAATATTGGACGGATGGGAACCTGAACGCAACACAACACAACGCACCGAAACGTAACCGGCGGCAGGTACGGCCCCAGCACCAGCGGCGTGGTGATGGCGCTGAACCGCTGCCTGGCTGCGCCGGAGGGCCGCGGCGAGGTGATTGGCGTGGTGGCGCAGCTTGCCACCGTGGACAATCCGCACCTGGCGGCGCTGCTCTCGGCGGCCTTCTCGTCCACGCTGCAAGTGCGGGCCGCCGGGTCGGGGCTGGCCTAGACCTCGGACTGTGGCCCTGGGCTGTGGCCCTGGGCTGTGGATGTGCGGTGCCATGTGTGTGTGTGTGTGTGTGTGTGTGTGTGTGTGTGTGTGTGCGGCGCCGTGTGCTCTCGATTGCGCGACAGTTTGCCCGTGGCGTCTCGGCCGATGACATGCCCTCGACGGCCATACCGGCCCATGGGTCGGACAGGGTGGCGTGCTCAGCGGCATGGCAGTGTGAAGGCAATGGGGGCCGCCCCAAGCGTCGCAACCGTAGGGTTGCTTTGGCTTGTACCAGTTGCTGCACCGCCTGCTGTCCTCTCGTGTGCATGTACGTCGGATGCTGCGCACACACCGAATGGTTCTGTGTATCTGTGTGTGCCTGTGTCTGTGTATCTCTGTCTGTGCGCATCTGTGTGCAGATCCTGGTGGTCCGCACGTACGAGTGCATCAAGCGGCTGCGGGACATGCTGACCGCCAACCGCAACCAGCTGCCCTCCATGCTGGCAATCAACATGGTGCAGGTGGGTGGGGGCGGAGGGGGTGGGGGTTAGGAGGGTGAGGGTGAGCGACTGGGTGGGTGGGGGCGCGCAGGTCGACTGCCTCTACCCCATCAGCGGCCCTGTGACCTTACGGTTTGCGTCAAGGTGCACCACAACGCCGTCTCTGCGCACTTCTCACTGGGCGGCTGACCGACTGCACCCCCGTGTGATGGTGTTGTGCGGGCGCTGCTGTGGGGCGGTGCAGGGCTTCACGGGCGACGGCGGCAGGCAGGCGGCGGAGATGGCGGCCGCCATGCGCAACGTGAGCCAGGAGGCACGTGACCTGCAGGCGGCGGCTTGCGAGGGGGCGGACCCGGCGCTGCCCATGCTGCTGCCGCACACGCGCATGCTGATGGGCGCCAACCCAGGTGGGTGGGTGCAGACTGTAGGGGCAGCGGCGCTGCACCGGGGGACAAGCCCCACCACCGGCCAGCCCAACCTCTGTGCTTTTCCGGGCACCAGTCCCACGTCCCCCGGTAGGTCATCTCAGCCAGCACCTCAGCACCATCCTTCTGGTTGAGCAAGGATGCGCCGTGTTCTCGTGTTCGCGTCGTTGCGTTGCCTCCGCGTTGCCTCGATGCGGTGGTTTTCCTGTGCTGCCTTCCCTGAAGTGTTTCCCCCGCTGCGCTTGGCTGTGCTGCGTTGCGTTGCGACGCAGAGCGTGTCCGATCGGCCGCCGGCGCCGGTCCGGCCGCCGACGAGTGGCCTCACGGCTGCCTGGGCTACGCCGTCAACCTGGTGCGGCCGGCCATCGGGGGGCAGCGGGCCACCATCTTCTACAGCCAGTTGGGCCGCACGCTGGTGTTTGAGACGCTGGACCAGGCGGCCGCCTACCGCACATACGTGGTCCAGGTGAGGAGGCGGTCAGGAGCAGGAGGAGGAGGACATGGTGATGGGGGTGGGGGTGGGGGGGGTATTGAGCGGGTGGCGGCGAATGGAGGGCAGCTGTGACCGAGGGGCCAACGTCCTGCCACTGCGCCACCACCGCGCTCCGCAGCCCGGCTTCCCGGGCGCTGTTGACAAAGCACGGAACTGCACACGTCTGCACCACCGTGACGCCCCCTCCCCCCGCCATTACCGCGCGTCTGTGCCGTCCTCTTGCCACTTGCAGGCGCTGGGCTGCGCCGGTCTGGGTGACATTTACACGCTGGACGGCGGCAAGCTCAGCGGTCGCGGTGTGGTGGTGGGCAGCGGCTTCCGGGTGGTGGCGCTGGAGGACGCAGTGGTCCGCTTTGGGGCGGCGCAGAACAGCCAGGTGAGGTGGGGTGGGGTGAGGGCGCACCAGGCGGGCACGCATGGGGCAGGCCAGCCTGCCGGCTGCGGCTGATAAGCGCGCAGCAGCTGCTGCTGCTGCTGCTGCAGCTGGCGGCCCTTTACTTGGTTCCTGCATGTATTTACCGGTCACGGGCTTCGGGCCTATCCGTGAATACCCCCCCTGCCCCGCTGGTCCGCTGCTTTCTCTCAGGCGGCGCTGGCGAAGCAGTTGTCGCAGCAGGTGTCGGACCTGGAGGCACTCGCGGCGGCGTTGGAGGCGGCGGAGGGGGCGGAGGGCGCGGAGGCGGAGGCGGAGGCGCAGGTGGAGGGCGCGGCGCAGCAGCTGGAGGCGGCCCGCGCGGGAGCGGCGGAGGAGCTGCAGCAGCTGGAGCGGGAGATTGCGGCGCTGGCGGGGGATCAGCCCAACGCGGGCGGCGGGGGCGGAGGCCGGGGCAGGGCCGGCGGCCGGGGGTCTAAGCGGTGAGTGGGATGTGGATGGGGTGGCGTGTGTCTGCCTGTCTTTTAGTCGAGGGGCGCACACGGCTGAGGCACCGCGCACTGTAGTCGGAAGGCGCTGGACGGCGCCTTTACCAGCATTGCGCCCTTCCCGCGTGTTGATGCACCACGGAAAGGCCCGCTACACCTTATCGATTGCCGAACGTTCTGCAGGTCTCGAAACGCGGCTGCTGCTGCTGCAGCTGCAGCTGGCGCAGCGGCGGGCGGTGAGGCGGATGAGCCGCCGCCTTCGGATGCGGCTACCGGCAACGCAGCGGAGCAGGGCGGTGGTGGCGAGACGCAGGTGGGCGCACGGGGTCAGCGGAGCAAGCGGGCCCGAGGCCAGGGGCGCATGGCCGCGATGCAGTGACACGGAGCCGCCACCTCATCAGGGGGTCATCAGAGGGTCATCAGAGGACAGACTCGGGGACTGCTGGGTCCGAGTCGGTCCACGGACGGACGGACGCATCGCTGCACTGCACTGCGGCCGGCCTTCAGATGACGGGATGCGGCTCCCAGGAACAACGGCACGCCGCGCGTCGGCTGAGACCGTCGGTGCGCGACGTGGCGTTGCGGGGCTTGGACTGAGCCCCATGACGTGACTTGATGCGACATGACGTGACGTGAAGGGACGTGACGTGAGCCAACGTACCGTATGCAGTCACGGTGGCCGCTACTACCGGTACGTGGCATGACCCGGGCATGCTGAGCTGCGATAAGCCAGCATGCTCTCGACGACGACTGTGGTGGTTGGCTCCTGGAGTCCTAGTTGGCTGACACATTGGGCCCGGGGGCGTGCGTGTGACTGGCGCGTCCATGGGGCTGCTGTGGTAGCGACCAGGCCCATGAGGCTGTTGTTGCCTTGACCGTTTGTACGGTGTCGTAACTGACCGCACAGCCCCTTGTGCCACGGTAAATATTTAAAAAATTGTGGATTGAATGTTTGATGATGATATGCAAATCGGCCCCTCGTCAAGTGCAATCATGGCCACAGGACGCTGAGGGCTTGGCTGAAACCCTCGTGCAGACAAGCAGAGCAGTACTGTATGCCTGGTGGGTGGGTGGGGGGTCGAAAGCTGAGCGCCCGGGTGGGTGGGGGTTTTGATCCGGAAAGCTATAACCGCTTTTGCGAACCGCAAACTGCAGCGCAGGGCGACGCCACAGTGCCACGGCCATGGGAATCCGACGCACGCAAAATGCGATGCTGGCTTTCCGTACATGTCTCTATCTCTGTGTCTGTAGCTGTGTTCGCGCCAAGACACCCCCCGTCAGTCTTAGCCCCTGCTTAAGCACGGTAGAATGCCATGCCAAACGTAGAAAGGACATTTTCAAGTGTAGTTGCAGACGATTTTTATGCGGCTTGCGCGTTCAGCGCCCTTGTACTGTTGCAACATAAAACTGCGCGTACCTTGCTGGATGGCGGCCATCGGCCATCACTACGTCACAGAATTAAACTCTCCTCATAAAAGTTATCCTGTTATCCGAAGCGGGCCAAGGGTTGCACTCTCTTGACTTCGTGACGTCGGTCCGAAGCTCTTATCCAAAGTTTTCATCCTAGAAGGCATAGTGGACAAGCAAGGTGACTTGATTGTCGTCAGTACTTTTGCGCCGGGTCTTCGGAAGGGCTTTTGCGGACCGAGTCGTACGCCCGTCTCCCGAGAAGGCCGCGAGCATCCGTCGACCCGGACTAACTGCCGAGCAACCTTAACCGCGCCTTCTTGGTGCTGATTACAGCCAAGGTTAATTATCTAGTACTGCAATAAAAATGCAAATCTTTGGATGTATAATCGTTCACAGAATACACGCAAAACCGGGTCGAGACGCGTCCACTCGCAGGCAGGCCGTCCTTGGACTTACTTTCGTCCACGGGCGTTCCCACGTACATTCCGCCCGTTGAAAATCAATAGTCATTGAGGGATACTTGCACTTTCTGAAGCTTTTGTATGCTCAGAAACGCTGCGTTCACGTCGGGACCGCCGGTTTGCCTTGCGAACGCCTTCCAGCCAAGGCAATCAGTGAATTTGACGAGGCCGCCAGCTGTTTTCGAGGGTCGTGCGCGAGTGACGCAGCCGGCGAACAGCCCACTTTCGAGCGACCGGCTTACTCGAGAGCTTTACTGGCCAGCGCGGGGACAGCAGCCGAGGTTATAAAAGCGCTTTGGAAAAGCCACATATCGTGATGTATAGTGCGTTCGTGAATAGCGCCGGCAACCTTAGCGACGACTCAAATGGCGATGACGAACGTCACAACGCATGCGCCTCAGCAAAGGCGACGACACGCCAACAGCAACAGCCCCAACAACAAATTCAGCCGCTTTTCGATCGCAGCAGTATGCAGGATCTGTTAGGCCTCCTGATGGCGCCAAGCGGGAGCCAGCTGTCGCTGCAACCTTCTGCAGTGTGCAACGCCTTTGCCGATGCCGGCAGCCGTGACGCGAGCGGCGACCCGGCCGGCCCCTCAACAACTCAACAGCAACAGCAACAACGTCTTCAGATGACGGACCCGCCTCCACTTCGCAACATCGACTCCAACCTCCTGCCCGATGTGCCGAGCCTCCTACAGACCCTTGGGTCACGCTCGCGGCCGTACGGTGTGGGACTCGTTCCTCCCGAAGTCATCCGCGCACAGCTGGTCTTTTCCGCGCTAGCAACCACATCGCAAACATCAGCCGGTGGAAGCAACGGCCAGGTCGAGGGCGGCGCAGGCAACCGCTCGGCCGGCGCTCCCGCTACTTCAGATCCCGCGGCGACAGCACCGGCCATGACGGCGGCGGCGGCCGCGGCCGCGGTCGGCGCCACGTTCGGCGGCACCTCTCCGCCGCCGGCCGAGCAGCCGCAGGCGGCACTGCCGTGCGCCGGATCGTCGCCGCCGCGTCAGTCCCCGCCGTCGGCCCGTGTCTCGGCGCAGCCGGCCGGTCGACACTGCCCGGCGCAGCCGTGGCTGGAGCCCCCGGCAGCATCCCCTCAACAGCAGCAGCAGCCGCAACAACAGCAAGTGGCGGCTGGTCCCGACTCCGCCAGCCCGCTGCAAGTGCTCCCGCTGGGCGCCACCCCACCACCGCCGTCAGTGCCGTCGCCGTCACTGTCGCCGCCGCCGCCGCCGCAGCAGCAGCAACAGCAGCTGGCCGGCGCCTCGCTGGGGCCTGCTGCCGCCGCCGGCTCGGAGGGCGGCGGTGGCGCTCTGGGCAGTCGGCCGAGCTACACCGGCAACAACGATGAGCTCATCGCCGCGCTGGCGGCGGCGGGGCTAGGACCGGCGGCGGCAGCGATGGCGGCGGCGGGCCCAGCCACCGCCGCCGCCGACAGGGCACAGGCCCCGGCCACCGCCGCTGCGGCTGCCGCCAGAGCCGGCGCGCATGCTCCCGCTGGCACTGCTGCCGCGGGGCTGTGCACCGACCTCGATGTCTGCGGTAGCGGCGACGGCGCCGCTGCCGTACGGCCACAGGAGGTGGGTTTCGGAGCGGCGGCTGGCTTCCGTGCCCGGCCGCAGCTGACGCTGCAGCCGCCGCCGTGGGCCGGCGCGCAGCCGGGACCCAGGCAGCCGCAGTACGACGCGTACGGCGCCCGGGGCAGCAGCAGCGGAATGGCAGAGTTTCCGGATGAAGCGGCGCTGGCGGCCGTCGTCGCTGGCAGCGGTGCCGGTGTCGCCGCCGCCGCGTCGATGGCGGATTCGGTGTCTGGGTCGGCGCCGGGCACTCCACCGGTGTCACCCCAAGGCGTCGCCGCCCGGCCGCCTCCCCCCTGGTCGACGTCGTCATCAACGCGGTCGCTTCTGTCGCACATTGCGGCTCCACCGCCAACCCAGCAGCAACAGCAACAGCAGCAACAACAGCTGCAGCAGCTTATGAATTCGTGGGGGGCACCGGCGGCGCCGCCGCCATCGTCGCTGTACGGCTATGCGCCGCCGCCTTCTCCCGAGCTCACCTCGTCGCAGCTGCGGAAGCCACGGGCGCCATCCGGTTGCGACTCGATGGAGTTCACCCTCAGCGGCGGTGGCGGCGCGGGCGCAGCATCCACCGGCGCGGCCGCGGCTTCCGCCTCCGCCTCCGCCCCGGCAATCTCCGTCGGTGACGGCATCGCCGGCGCCTCACCGCCGCCCGCACTCCAGCTCGGCCGCACGCCGTTTTCGGAGCCTCCCGCCCTCAGCCCCTTTGCCCGCGTGTCGCCCAACCAGAGCCCCGCAATCGGTGGGCTTTCTTCCGCCGCCGGCGACCGCCGCTCCTCCGCCGAGTACTACCGCCGTACCGACAACCGCAACCACAACCAAAACATCAACACCATCACCATCACCACAGCCGGCGCTGCCACCACCAACCACAACAACCACAACAATCCCAACCCGAACATCCGCAGCCACCCGCTCACGAGCTTCTACAGCCGCGATACCAGCCATGTCAGCGGCGGCGCCACCCTCAGCGGCGCCGAGTGCTCCTCCGGCGGCATGGACCGCACCACCCTCGGCGCCGCCGCTCTCAGCCGCGGCTTCTCTGCTAGCGGCGGCGACGGCAGCATCAGCGGTTGCGGCCTCAGCGGCCTCACTCTGGCCAGCGGCCGCGCTGCAAGCGTCGGCGGCGGCGGCGGCGGCGCCGCCCCCAAGCGCTCGCGGGCGCCGCCCTCGTCCGCCGCGACCCTTTTGGAGTCCAGCTGCGTCGCCGTCGACGAGGACGGCGGCGGCAGCAGCGGCGGCGAGGGCGACGACGGCGGCAGCGGCGCTGTGGGCGGCAGGACATGGCGCGCGGAGGACCTGCCGGCGCCGGTGGCGGTGACGGTGACGGGGCTGAGTCGGGAGGTGGGGGAGGACGGTCGCCGCCGCCGGGTGACGGTCCACGGTGTCTTCGACCCGGACCGTTATATGGCCAACCAGGTGGGGCCGCCGTTGTGCATTACATCCAGTTCGTTGGGGCGGTGAGGTCGTTGAGGGAGTTCCAAGCCGCTGGGCGCAGGTTATTGGGGTTTGGGGAGTAACATGTTTGTAAGTGCCGGCACTTCAGCCCCGGAGGGAGCAGTGGGGGGAAGGGCAGTGCGGCTGCGAGCCAGCGGCAGCGGCTAGAGCAGGGAGGACGGGTTGGGTCGGAAAACACAAAAAGGTTGGCCCGGTTGTGGCCGACCGAACATGATTTCCCCGGCCCCGACATCTTGTCCTGCCAGGCAGGCTGCTGACTGCTAAAAACTGCATATCCTGCCCATTGATCCCCACCGTTGCCTCGACCCATGGGACGCTTGTGCTGCTGCTGCCTGCCGCCGCCGCCTCTGCCGCAACCCACAGGATTGTGTCTTTTATGAGAACAAGTTCATCAGCCGGTCAGCCTTTGAGAAGGCGGGCGGATCCACCACCGCCAAATGGCACTGCTCCATCAAGGTTGGCGGCGGGGCGGGGCGGTGCCGTGCGGGGCGGGGATGCGACCGCAAGTTTACGGGCGGGTGGGCGGATGGGTGCTGCGTGTGGGGTCGGCTGTGACTGCAGGCCCCACCACAGCTCTCAACGGCGGGGGACACCTTCAAAACATAGCAGCAGTGCGCAAACCTGATCCTTCCGCACCCTTCTGCCGCAGCCCTATTTCAACACTTCATGCGTGGTCGTGTGCGTGTGTATGCGTGTTTTCTTGGCTCTCCGCCGCCCTGCAGATTGCGGGCGCCCAGTCCGTCACGCTGGGCAACTGGCTCAACTCCAAGGGCCTGCCGGTGCTCAAGGTGGGGCCAGGGGGGCCGGGGCTCGGGGCTCGGGGCGAGGTGAGGCGGGGCGGGGCGGGGCAGCGCTGCTTGGCCCCGTGGGACCCCTGCGCCATCCTATTCACTAGGCTGACAGTCTCGCCCCCAAAAATCCGAAGCCCGACCCATGTGCCGAAAAAGCGCGCGCGTGTGTGTCTGTACCGTATCTGTTGTGTGAGAGAGAAAGAGAACTGGGAAAGGGCAGAGGCCCAATGGCTTTTGTGTGCTCGCCAACGCGGCTGTGGCGCCTTCATTTCACCATGCGAACCCGCCCCCGGCTCCCCGCCCCGCCCCGCCCCGCCCCGCCCTGCTCCGCCCACACAGGGTGGTGCCCGGCGCAGCAAGCGACAGCGCGCAGTGGAGCAGTCCCAGGGGCCCACCAGCCCCACCCTGCAGCTGCAGCCGCAGCCGCAGCTGCTGCAGCCCAACACCCAACAGCCGCATCATCAGCAGCAGCAGCAGCAGCAGCAACCGCCCCGGCCCCGCCTGTCCAGCGGTGGCGACTCGCTGTCGGGCTTGTTGGCCGCGTCCCTCTCCCTCCCGGTAGCTATGGCCAGCCCTCCACCCCCGCCCAGGCGCTCCGGCGACGGAACGGCCGGCGGCGGCGGCGCGGGCAGCGCCGGCGGTGGCGGCATGATCAGTCCCAGCGGCGTGCCGCTCGCCTCCTGGTCGCAGTCCCAGCACCAGCACCAGCAGCAGATGCAGCAGCAGCAGCAGGCGCTGCACGCTCCGCCGCCGTCGCCGCTGTCGTCGCCGCGCCAGCTACTGCCGCCGCCACAGCAGCAGCAGCAGCCGGTTTCGTACCTCCACCACCATCAGCCACCGCACCCTCTCACGCACTCGCATCTCCAACCGCACCGGTCGCAGCAGCAGCAGCACTACCACCACCACCATCAGCACTACCACCAGCAGCAGCAGCACGCGGCCGCGGCAGCGCTGCGCGGCGGTACTGGCGGCGGCGCCGGCGGCAGTTCCCTGGGGCCGCGGCTGCCCACCTGCCCGCCGGTCAACATCCCGCCGTTGCAGTCGTTGCAGTTGCCGGGCGGCGGCAGCGGCGTGCCGCCGCTGTCACCGCTCCCTTCGCCGACGCCGTCACCCCAGCAATCGGTCGGCCGTCACCTGCCTTCGGCATGTCAGCCAGCGCAGCTATCGCAGCCGTCGTCGCACATGGCAGCGGCGGCGGCGGCGCATCCGGCTGGCGGCAGCGGCGGCGCCGTTCGATCGTCGAGAGGCTTCGAGACGGACCCCCGGGGCCTCTTTTCATCGTCGGCCCCAGGAGGTGAGCGTTACGGCTGAGTGTGCGACTGGCGTGCTGTTCGTGGGGGCAATGCCGCTGCGTCGTTAGCAGTTGGTGGGTGCGACATGTGTACCGATGAAATACGTGTACAGACAGCTTCGTGTGGAATGGTTTCGTGTCTTGATGTACCCGCCTGCCTGCCTGCCTGCCTGGTGCGGTTTCGGTCGGTGGTGGCGGCGCATCGGAACCCGTGAATTTAAAGAACCAGCCTAATTGGAGGGGGGCACGAAGAAGAGAAGCCGACGGAAAGCACACACGCCCCCAAATCTCCTTTTCCCGCTCACTCGCTCCCTCGTCCCCCTCCTGCCCCTCCCCTCCGGGTAGGATCGCTGCGGCTCGATCTGCCGCCCGGCCCCATGACCTCCCCGTCACAGGGCGGCCCCAGCGCCTTCCACCACCCCACCACCATCACCACCTCGCCCTTCTCAACCGCCTTCGGCAGCAACGGCGGCGGCGGCGGCGGCGGTGGCGGCAGCGAGCGCCTGCAGGCGCTGTACGGCGCGGCCGCCCTGGGGATTTACGACGGCCAGCCGCGCAAGAGCAGCGACGGCGGCGACGGCGGCGTTGCGGACATGTCGGATGACGGGTGCGGCAGTGGCGGTGGCGGTGGCAGCCGTCTGCCGCTATTCCCGCCTCAGGGGCGGTAGTGGGGCGGCGACCCGGCCAGATCCCAATCGCGGTGCGGGTTGCGCACTGCGCCGCAGGTGCGCTCCCACACACCTGAATGGGCCGTCGCGTCGCGTTGCGTCGCATTCCTCGCCCCTTAGGTCCCTTGCCCTCTCTCTTTGGTCTCATGGAGAGCAGCGGGGCGAGGCAGGGCGGGGGCGGGGCGGGGCGGGGGCGCAGTCAGCTGCCCGTCCCGCAGGTGCGCTGCGATGCGGTGGAGCGGTATACAGCATAGGGCCCCGCTGCGATGAGATAAGGGTGGCCAGCCCGGTATGCAGACGGGCCCCCGTGTGCCCTAAGCTCAGCCGGTGGGTGGCGTAGGGCAGCGAGAAAACACGGATGCCCTGGAGTGGGGGGTTTGGATTGGGAGGGGGCGTGCATATGCTGGGAACAACGCACTGGCTGTCAGGCTGTTGGTTTTGCGCATTGCGGACGCCGTTTGCTTGAAGAGGGGGCGGGCGGGGACCTTTCCTTGACTGTTGTTCTTGTCGTTGCTGCGATGTGAGACCCGGGGGAGGGTAGGGGAGGGGACGGAAGGGGGAGGGGAGGGGCACGGCTGCTGGCGCCCCGTGTCGGCCCCGGCCCCGGCCTGGCCCGGCGGCACGCACGAGGGGTAATGCAGCGGAGGGGTACGGCGGCAGCGGCGGCTATCCTGTCAAAAGGTCATGGCGAGTGCGATGACGTGCTGTGCTGTGTTGTGCTGTGCATTGCTGTGCGTGCTGCGGTTTCTGTGGAAGCACCGCCGACAGTCCCGTGGGTCGCTGCTGTCGGGCCGTGGCGTTGGGCCGCGCAGCGGCTCACGGCGGGCCTGCCTTGCCTCGGACAAATTAATGTCCCATGGAAGAAATGAAAATTGAATGGTATTTGTGCAGACAGAAATGTGTACACTGCTGAGGAAGGGGAATGCGATGCGCGGCGCAGGAGGATGTCCCGCCACAGACCCGTGGGTCGCTCCGGGGCGCGGCGCCGCGAACCCATCAATTCATGGGACGAAAGGCGGTGGCTTAACGTAGGCTTATGGATGGTGGCGCACTTGTTGTGTATAGGCGGTGGGATGGGTCGGTTGTTGGGGTGGTGTGTTGATGGGGGCTGATGGCGGACGGCGGATGGATTGGGGAAGGTTGGCGGCGGGACCGGTAGGGCCTCCGACCAACGGCAGGCACCAACGCCCCCGCGTTCCAAATCAGTTAACTTTTGACGGTTGCCGCATAAGAACCAACCATTTCAACCAACCCAACGCTCAGCCGGATGGCCGGATGGCCGCCCGGACACGCGTTGTTCCCCCACATCGCGCCCGGGGGTGTTGGCGGTGACGTCACCCGCTGGAACGGAACCGGGAAGGCGGTACGGCTGCACGATGTGTGACGTGGTTTTGGATCCAATGACCGAACGTGGGCGGGTAATGGCGTGTGTGTGTACAGCATGTGTTGGTGTGGGTGTGGGTGCTGGGTGCTGAGAGGCGCAAGGCGCATACTCGTGGGGGTGCAGCAGAGGGGCTTACCACGCTTTCGTACGGCGTGCGTGTCGCTAGCTCGCATGTTTGGGCTTGAACGTTCGTTCGGAAGTTTTATTCTTAAGATGATGATAAAATGGCGTTACGCACCGCACCGCGGGTCCGCATTGCCCTGCCGGGCCACAGACGGGGGGAGGGCCGGGGCAGGGCCACCCGCAACCAACCCACAACCAACCACCCCGTTGTGGCGCCCGTCTCTGCGTGCGTCTCGCTGACTGTCGGCCAGGCGCGCAGAGAGTGACTCGGAAGCACCGTCTTCATGACGAATCGTAGAAGGGAGATTTACGATTTAAGACACAGCGCAGGGCGCCGTTTGATTGTGTAGGCGTGTAGAACTTGAGGAGGTGTGTGTGCTCATGAAGGCGCCTCCTCCGCTTCGATGGCTGACGATGGGGAATATGAACCGCGGTGGAGGGGAACCGAAGTGGGGCGCACCTTTGGTAGCTACCGTATTTTTAGTTCTGTGTTTTTGTTGTGCTGTTGTGCTTGTGTGCATGTGCGTTTTGTGTGTGTTTGTATGTGTATGTGTATGTGTATGTGTGTGGTGGTGAGGCCGGCGACCATGTCGGCTTTCTCCTCTTCCAAGTGTCCGTTGTGACCTGCTGGCCGCACTTCACTGCGTCCGTGTGATGTCACATCTTGTGTTGTGATTGTTGCAGACTTGCAGTGGCAGGGCGCCAGACCCCACCACCCCCGGGAAGGCTAGAGCCAGCAGCAGCAGCAGCAACAACAGTACGGTCAGCGGGTCGCATTGCGTGATTGTGTCCATTCATCCGTCCGTCTGTCCGTTCGTCCGTCTGTCCGTGCCCTTTTTGTGTGTGTGTAGCGCAGGCGCAGGATGTGGGCGCAGCTTTTGCAGCTCATGGCCGCGAGGCCGGGGCTTTGGGAGGTGGCAGGTGGCAGGTTGGGGGGGAGGGGCGTAGCTTGGCTCGCTTGGCGGCTGGGGGCCGCGCCGCGTCGGGTGATGCGATGATCCGAAGCAGGAGACGCGCTCCCGCGCTTCACTGTTTGCAATGTATACCCAACATCCATTCAGTTGGTTGCACTCGGTATCGATATCGACATCAATATCGATATCGGGCGGGGGACAACCTTTTTCGGTTCGGTGGGGGTGCGGAGACGCGGCACTGCGGAGGGCGTTGTGCACTGCGAAGTGGCCAACCAGGAAACCGGGGGCCCGTTTTGTGGGGTAGGCTACTTCTGGGGTGGGGCGGGCTGGGGTGGGGAGTGCGGGCTGGCGTTGCTGGAGGCCTTTGCGGCTTCCCCGCGGCATATAAACTGTACATAGGGCGCGTCATGTGGGTTTCCTACAAGTGCCTTCCAAAGCCGCGCAGGCGGCAAAGCCCCGCGGCGTGGAATACCGTACGCCGTGTGCATGGCCTGACTTGACATGACCCAAATCGTCGTCCTATCTCTGTTCATTGCCTCATGGCTGGCGACCCATGGGTCTCAGGTCTCAGGCGCTGCCCATTCCCGGCGGAAATCGCAGCGCTCCAGCAGGGCGGCGCGTCTTCCTGGGTAGGGTGGGTTAGGGCTGATTCATCATTGTGTAGATGCAGCGGTAGCTCTGGGACTGGCCACGGTGCGCGAGTTGGTGGATGGCCAAGCCCGTCCGTGATGTTGTCGCCGGGTGTGTGGAGGGCAGGAAGAAGGGCCGCACGTGTTGAAAGGTCACCCGGTCCCAACCCTCCCTCTCGAGTGTTGTTGGGAGTTGTTGACCCGAGTGGGGAGCTGCAGAGCGCTCCCAACCCCCCAGACCCAACCCCCCAGTCACGTGCAGGCGGACGGGGCGGCTGGTCTGCCTGTCCGTGTTCCCTTGTGTAACAGGCCGCTCACTCTTGCGCTCCCTGGGACGGTCCCATGCCTACGAAGTGCCGTGCACCCGGTGAGGGAAACGAGTGCGTATGCCCGTGCCCGCACCCGTGCGCGTGTCCTTAGGTTGTTTTCTGGCGAGCCGTAATATATCGCACGCACGGCGTACGAGCAGCGAGTACATTTAAGACAGCTATGCAAGCCGAATTCGCCGGCTTCGCGGCCGCATCGGGTTCCGACCGGTCTGGCCCGACCGGAGCCAATTCCTGTGCGCCTCTGGTGCTGTTATGCTCCCATGTAAGCCAGCCAGTGATCCGCGAGTGCTCGCCTATCTCTAAACCCTTTCGGGCTGCGCAGAAGCGGCGGGCGGGCTCTCCCCAGCTCCGCTTGATCTCTCAGCGGCCCGCCAGTTTTCCCGCGGCGACCTTCAGCCCCACCTTGGACCTCTCCGCGCCCCCACCTGCTTCCTCTTCCCCCATCCCGGTACCGTCCACGGTGCGTCTTGCCGCCTGGAACTCGTCTCCCAACCCTTCGGGCCTCACTCCGCCGGGCTCGCAGGTGACTCCTCTCATTGCGTTTGTGGACCCGAGGCTGCGGTCTACCCTTCCTGCGTCGCCGGTCCCCCGCCCAGCCTTTCCCTTCCCTTCTCCGACCGCCTTGCCCGCCGATGGGCCAAGCTTCGCGGCTCTACAGGTGCGAGCCCCGCCCTAACCGTCCTGATTCCCGGCCTCTTACTACGCCTTTGCTCTTCGCCGCCCCTCGGTACTCTCTGCCCTTAACTCGCTACTCCGCCCCTGCCTGTTCCCTGCCTACCAGGCCCCCTTCGTCCCGCTGCCCGCCTTCGGCGTACCCGCCCTCCTCCCCAGTTTTCCCCCCGGGCCGGCCGCTGCCACCGCGCCTCCGAACTGCGTGCCCAACCCCCTTCTGGGGCACCCTACCGCCGACCTCAGCCGTACGCTGGTACGTATACCTCGATTCCCATCCTGCCCCACTTGGGTTTGCCCGTGGCCAGCGCTTGTCCATCACGTCCTCCTCTACTCACCTGCGTCCGGCGGCGTCCCCTTCCCTCCCGTTCACCCACAGGGCCCCAGCGAACCGACCCTGTACGGGCACTGCCTGGCTCGCCTGAGCGCACCCGTCGTCCCGGCGGCTGTGCACGACCCCGTAACCAGCCGGCAGATATACGAGGAGGGTCTAGCCGCAGCCGCCAAGGTCTGCGACCAGGCCCTGAAACCCGACACCGTCCAGAAGCAGGAGGTGGCTGGGCTCGAGTTGGCGGCTTGGCTCGCCACCCAGCCCCACGGCCGCGATCTACGGACCTGCACCGACAGCGACCTGCTCGTAAACGTGCAAACCTGCTGGCTGCCCGGCCGCTCCGTGGAGTAACCCAGCCCCAACACCGTCAGTACACACCTGGGCTTGCTATCAGGACTGTTCAAGCGTCTGGACCGTGGCAATTACTACGACAGCGATACCGGCCAGGGCAACCCTTGCGCCTCCGCGGCGCTCTCCAGCTACCGGGAAGGTTATGCCCGAGGCGCCTTCGAACAGGGCTTCGAGGCGACCGCGGCAGTGGCAGTGGCAGTGGCAGTAGCAGGGGCGGAAGCCCGCACCCGTACATGCCCCCGGCGCCGCGCCGCCGAGTCCCAGCCCGCCCCCGCTGTTGGCCCCCGACAGCACGCACTAAGCCCGTCGGGCCATGTCCCGCTGCAATGTCTCGATCTGGGACTTGAGCTCCTGCTTGAGCTCCTGCTTGAGCTCGTTGAGGTCCGTCTTGAGGGGCTGAGCGAGCAGCAATGTCTCCATCTGCGACTCCAGCTCCCGCTTGAGCTCGCGGAAGTCCGTGTTGAGGGGCTGAGTGAGCAGCAGCGTCTCGATGTGGGACTTGAGCTCCTGCTTGAGCTCCTTGAGGTCCGTGTCGAGGGCCTGAGAAAGGGCAGAGAGGGAGGTCAGGAAGGTTAACGAGATGGAAGGGGGAGCGGGAAGGGCAGGGTGTGCTCAGGAGGCGGGCCGAGTCAAGAAGCAGGTCAGAGTAGACCAGGGGCTCATGCGCGACTGCGATGACTTCCATCTGATCTGATGGTCCAAGCGGGTGTGCGCCCGCCGCGACGTGGACCAGCGTCCTTCTAATGTGCCTTGCTGTCCTTGCCAGTATTTGTGTCGCCGCAGTGCCATTCGAAGCTGTCGAGGCCCGGGCTCCACTGGTGGCAATCCACTACGGCTTGTACCACCACCGGCAAGACCGGCACCGCTCACCTTCCGTAACCCGCTGCCCCGTTTGGTGTCCAGCAGCGACCCGTGCTTCGGACTGGAGGTTCGCTTTAAGTTGAGCACGTGCACCCAGCGGGGGTTGAACCTGCACCGGAGGACCGCAGAGAGGGAGGCAGCACACGATGAGCGCGAGAGTCAGAGAGAGGACCTTCCGCCGGGCGAATGGCTCTGCGAGGGCGCACGCATAGTTGACGTCCAAGGGTGGTGTGCAGGCGGGCCGCCGGCGCCTCGTCAAGGTGCGCGGCGCATCCTCCCCGCATGAGTCCCTGACTTCACAAGAGGGGGGGTGCCGTGAGTCGCCGGTATCACGTCCGCCTTCGTGCGCCCAAAAGCACCTGTCCCGATTCATGAACCAGCCGTGCATGTTGGAGTCGATCTCCACCACCTGTCGCGCCTTGAGCATCATCCATTCGCTCTCGGCGTCCTTTTTTACATCCGCTGACACACCGTGCGGCACGTGGGTGAGGATGAAGGGGTGTGTGTGTGGGGGGGGGGGAAGGGGGGGTCGGATGCGGACAGGGCGGCGACCAGCAGTAAAACGCAAGCAAGGAAAGTCACCACAGGGGTCTGCCGGAGTTAGCGGGTAAAGACAACCGGTCCAAAGTCGAAATCGTGACGGCCCTTGCAAGTCAAACTTCGCAGGCTAGGTCATTGGAGACTGACGGAAAAGTCGATGGAGCTGCATCAGGTTGTAGCCTTTCAGTGTGGAGTAAGAAGAGGCGCAAGTGGCAAGAGCGAGAGTGGACCGGGCCAGCGAGCGAGCGAGCCCCGAGGACGATCACCGGTAGCTTACCGTACGTATCCGACATGATCGCAATCAGCAGGTTGAGCAGGATGATGGACACCACGAAGGTAAAGCTCATCAGGATCATATAAAGGGGAGAAGGCAGGGACAGTCAGCAAAAGGCAGGGGCAGCAGGCAGGAGCATTCCTGGAACGGGGCCGGGAGCGGGGAGAGCGAGACCTGCGTACAATGGCCAGTGATGATGAGCAGCAGGGCCTGAATGGACGGACACCGCGCAACGCCCGAAAGGGATAGCGCAGGTGCCAGCGCATGCTCTCCCCCGTTTGCTGCAACTGCGGGCTACTCCTGCCCTGTCCAGGCATGGAACGGAAAGCCATCCCAAGCTTACGTGTAGGTACCACACGTATCGGGCTTTGCCGCCCAAATCCGTAGTGAAGCCGCCCACGGTCTGCATAGCGGCGGGAACGGAAGGAAGGCAGACACGGCCAGTGTTTAGTGAACATGGTTCGGGTTCAGGGGATTGATTTGCGACCCGTTCCGTTCCTCCTGGTCAAAAGCACGTGCGGGCCAGCCACCGACACACGCAGTGGACTCGCTCAAAGCCTCCAAAGCTGCGACGTTGGACGCTCGCAATGTCATGTTTTCTTATACGCGTCGACCGGCTGCGCCATAGAAGATGGAAACATTACAAAGCCAAGACGACGCACACATCGGCATCGAAGTTTGTACGGCCCAGCAAGGTTGCTGTTGTAGGGCTCAGCTGCCGCATACGACAGGCTGGACACTTGCTTCTTGTGAGCATCGTCATGTCGATGTAGCCTCACATCAGGGGTACGAAACGGCACGCTCTGCGTCGAGGAGGTAGTGGACCCTTACCGACGCCCCTCTCCCAGTACAGGGAGAGAGCGTCCGCGCGCGGTCCTCCCGTTGGGTCTGGGTAGCAGCCCCTGGCCAGCGTCAGGGCCTGATCAGATACATGTAACGATACACAACAACACAAGGCAGCGGCGCGCAGCGGAGACACGGTGTCTTTGTTCGCCCGCTCAGCCATGCGTCGCCACGTGGGCTGCAGGTGGCGGTGCAGGTGGAGGTGGCACAGAGCAACGTGCCACTGTATGTAGGTCTCCCGCCAGCTCGCCCATGCACCTGTCCCCGCCCCCAGGCTCACCATGAAGTAGTACACAGACAGCAGGCTGTCCGGGAAGGTGTCAAAGTTGTGTGTGAACTCGCCCGAGATGCCACCATTGTCCACCAACTGCGAGTGTGCAGCGACGCGGCATGAGAGGTTCGGTCAGCCTAGGCGGATGGTTGCTTGACCTGATGCGGTTGATGAAGAGGCGGCAGGCACACAACCATTCACCACCCTCGTTACCCAGTGAACATCTCTATCTGGCGGGCCGATGCGGCCGCTCCGTTCACAAGCTAAGGACCTTGGCGGCCCTGAAGGCGCCGGCCGCATGCGCGCTGAGCGACGCGCTTGCTCCCCTACCCTATCAAGTACGGAACAACGCACAAAGCGCTCAGTGCGCTGCCGGGCGGCACACACACGCACACACCCACCAGCGGCACGGCACCCGCTGTACGGTGTCCCTCTCCCACCTGTTCGTAGTAGACAGTGATCTGCCTGAACGCCAGCGCGTACGTGAGCAGTACGACCGCAGGTAGTAGCGCAGGTTGATGATGATGCGAATGATAATCTGCACGAAGATGCCCGTGTCCTTGGAGACTGGTGGGCGATGGCAGGAGGGGAGGTCAGAGCGGGCGGGTCAGGCAGCGAGCGAGGTGCCACCAGCTGTACTGCTGGCGGTCTTGTCCTGATTGGGCAAATGCAGCTGAGAGACGTGGATGAGATGTAGCATTGCGATACGGGTGCCACGCGAGGCGAGGAGGAGCACCGCCGCGTGCACACAGAGCGTACAGGCGCACAGAGGAGGTAACCAGCCGGCAGACGGAGGGCACCCAGGCAGCAGCGGCGGTAGCCTCTCATACAGCACATACGGCGGAGGCTGCCTGCACCCATCTGCCTCCCTTCCCTCCCAGTCATAATCAGCAGTAAACTTGCTAAGGCTCCACCCCACACGACTTCCACCTACCCTCCCGCCATCCAGCAACCCGCCTCACCCACCCGACAACACCCTGAGCAGCCGTATGCCTAGCAGGATGGTGCAGCACGACATCACCCACCGAGCCTCCTCCAGCTCAAGAACCTGGAAAACAGAGAGACACAGACGGAGGGACAGTTAGGAAGTCGTACGGCAGGATACGTCACCGATAGAAACCATAGTTGGGGGGAGGGGACGGCAAAGGTGCACAGCCTTGAACTTGGTGGCACAACCCTGGCGGAAGTGCCGTCACTCCCCGCCTCTATCTGTCGTCCCACCTCCCTTATTCCCGTTTACCCCAACCCCACCTGCAGCAGCACCACCAGGTTGACCATGATGCAAGATAATAGCTCCACCCAGTTCCAGGACGAGTTGTGGCCTGCACACGAGTGCACGGACAGCAGCGTCAGCACATACACGAGACGCGTTGTGGTGGTGACCGCCCAGCGAACTGTCTTGGAGCACGTTTCGTGTGTTTTCGTGCCCAGGAGAGCGCCGCCAGTCGCTTCAGGCCTGGTCGGACACCCAGGTGCTGCAAGGGCTTCAGGGCGGGCACATCAGAGCAGGTGCAATGATTTGTTTTGAGCGGCCAGCCTTTAGACGGTCGTCTTTAGATTAACGCAAAGACGATTACTAGACGATCGTGTAGACATGTTCTGTAGACGACCGACCCTACAGACAATCAATAAACGACCTAGAGACGATCATCTATATATCGTCTCTCATCTGATGGCTTGTTTTTGGGGAGTTTTGCCGTTGCCGTACGCCCTTACGGTTACGAGGGACCTAGCTCTGTGATGCGAAGGAGGGGGTATTGGCCCCTTTCGCCCCTCTCCAGGCACCGGGAGAGCGAGCTTGGGCGGTCTTTCAATCGAGGCAAGCCCCTGGCCAGCATCAGGGCCCAGTCAGATACTTGTAACGTTACACATACAGTGCTTCGGCGTTCTCACGCATGGAGGGCCAGTGAGATATGTGACAAAACACGTATACTCGTCAGATACTCGTGACGATAAAACACAAACACGCACGCATGCCGCTACATGAGTGCGACACGGACACCCACCGCGGACAGACATGTAGGCAGCAGGGTTCGAGCAGCACCGTGCGAGCCAAGCCTGCGTATAACCCATCCACCCGTACCCACCCGTAAAGTACTGACGTCCATGCCTCATGAGCTCTCGCACCTCCTCCACCAGGTACCACGCGTTGATCAGCAGCAGAGCCGCCTCGCACACGATGCGGGCCACGGCGCGGCCCCGCTGCGCCATGTTGCCGTACATGGCCTCCCGGTCCACGTGCGCGTTCCAGGATAGCCCCAGCGTGGTGGTCACGATGTAGAGCACCATGAAGACGGCGTACAGCCAACACTGATTCCTGACCCTGGAGCCTGAGGGCGGGGCGCACGGGGGGCTTAGTGCGTGAGACGCATGTGGTAGGGAAGGGATACTTCAGAGAGCACGGAAGGGTGTGCGTGTTGCAGAAGTGGCTGGGCGAGATGACACTACCGGTACGGGTGCATGGACCCTTGGACCGGAAATGGAAAACACACGGTATTGCGAGAGCGGGACCGATGGATGTCCTCCTCGTCCTCGTCCACCTCCTTAGGCGCCGCGCCGCACCGCACCGCTCGGCTCAGTGACGGAGCACACCCGCCCTGCAGTCCGATGCACGCGCCCGCCCACCTGCGTACGCGTTCCACTTGTAAGTGACCACCGCAACGACGATGTCGGTGCTGAAGGCGTCTCTGACGTTATTGCGCACCAGCGCACCCAGGAAAGAGTCGGCCATGGAGCGAGTCCTCAGAGCCACGTACGGAAGTCCGCACACACCGGGTACGGCTTGTACGGTCAGAGACCTATTGTTGCGGGGCGAGGGGGGTTGGACGGAGGGGGGTACCGTCGGGTATTGCTATGTACCGAATGCACACCGGGACGGCAGGGTCAGTAAGCGGGGAAGAGCGTCACGCAGTGGCCATCACCTGACGTACGGCACTGCGGTGACCCAGGACCGACACCAGCGCCAGCACGAAGCCAGGGGCCGGCGATATCCTTCACGCTGCCACAGGGCAAGCTCCCACAACCCCTCGTCTATATTGAACTCCTGAGGTTGGCGCGGGGAGAGTGGGGGCGAGCGGGCGGGTTGGGCTTGAGGTAGGATGGGGAGGGCGGGGCGGCTGAGCAGTCATGTTTTGCGTGGGAAAGCGCAGCCAGTTTTGCAATGAGCGGGCAGATGGCGGTAGTGAGATGCGCCACGAGGGCTGGCGGCGGGCTGCGTCGCGGTGAGCCAGGAGTGGTCCGCGGCATTGTTGCCCACCTGGCTGGCTCGTGGGGGGACCTGGGGCGTACCACAAATAGGTGAGCGCAACGTCGTGCGGGTCGGTCGGTGGAAATGCCCCAAGCGCTCTCCGCAGCACCTCCCTTACCTGCACAAGAGGTCGAAGACTACCCCCCCAAACCCGAACTGGGCCGATATTTGCCTGCCCACTCGGTGCGGCCCTCCTCCCTCACTCCAACGAACCCGCCTTGTCAAGGGTAAGGGTCGAGCCCCCACGCCAACCGCGCCCGGGCTTCCGGGTTCCTGCCCCGGAGCCACTACCCACCTGCGATCCGTGCGTGATGAGGTGTATGCCCTCCCTCACCGGCACCGTCATCACCTCCGCATCCGTGGGCTCCTCGATGCCCACCGCGTTCAGGAACTTGACCAACACAGCGGGCGTGTGGGCGGCCAGACCGGACCAGGCCTGAGGGCAGGGAGGAAGGGCGGCCGGCTAGTTCACGGGGTGTTTATTGCTCGGAGCTGGCTTCTCCCTGTAGTGCCGCCTCGATGCCTCGCCAGAGGCCACGAACCAGTCCAGGGAACGTGCGGGGCGTCCCGGCGGGCTGTACTGGTTCGTACGATACCGGCAACGCCCGGTAAGCGTCTGCCGCTTTCGCCCCATAATAAATCAACTCTCCACCCCAACCCACAAAATCCGAGCAAGCGCCGCGTTCGCACTTGCCCTCCGGCCTCGCCGACCTCCCTGCCACCCATGCTCCCATCGCATCAGAGGCTCGTGCAGCGGCGCCGACTCCACCCACCCACCCGCCGTACCACACACCATATCCCAGTACCCACCCACCCGCCCCCATCCCACCCCCACCACACCTTCATCGCCGCCAGCCTCAGGTGCGGCGGTCGCTTCACCTCGTCCGCTAGCAGCAGCTCCACGCACTGCAGGCTGCGCAAGCACGGCGCCAGGTCCAGCGGCGTCTTGCCCTTGTCGTTGGCGGGCAGGGGGGCGGAGGAGACGGCGGCGCAGTGGCTGAGCAGCACACGCAGGCAGTCCACCTTATCGAACACCACAGCCCTGCATGAGCGGCCACCGGCAGATGAGGGCGCATGCGCGTGTCAGTAGTCGCGGCCACGCAGAGAGCGGCGTGGCAGCTAGAAGGCGCTCTCGTATGCTGCTGCGCTCCTGTAATGCGGGGCTACGTCCCATGCGCCGGGCTACAGTCGGCTGCGGGGAGCTCATCCATGTTTGGGTGCGACGCAGTGTCGCATCCGCCTGCTGCCCTGCCGCTCTTGCGGCTGTGGCACCAGCGACTGCTGCATCGGTGCGCGAAGCTCACTCGTGCAGCAGCGTGTTTCCGTGCAGACCACTCGGCACCACCGCCAGGCCCGGGAAGGTGTCGGCCAGCTTCTTGACGTGGTCCAGGTCCCACATCCCCCATCTCACCCTGTCCAGCACCTGTTGAGGCAAAAGGACAAAGGATGGAAAGAGCACAGTGGGCACCTACGCACTGCCGGCAACGATTAGAAGCAACGCCCAGATCGTGACGTCAGCGGTCGGTCGTAGTAGTTATGCACCTGAAAGCACGTCATGTCCACGCAGCACAGGCTCGCCCGGCTCACCGGCCAGGGGTGACGGCTCGGGATACCCGCCCGACCTGGGTAAGCAGCGCCGTGAAGCCCAACACTCGGCGCGACTCCATCCAACCAATCCCTCTCGTACAAACACGCCGTGCCCTCGCCCACACCCTCCGTCGCACCTGTTTGGGCATCGGCTGTCGTACGGAGAGGCGCAGTTCAGCCACCCTGCCATCGACCCATATCGCCAGCAAAGGTGGGAACGTGGGTCCCGCCACAACGGCGGACAGCGGCATGGGTTTTAAGGCAGAAAGCTGGAATTCATCATAGCGAAGGGTAGGCCCCTGCAGCAGCACCGGCGTGCCCGACTGCGGGGCGTGCGGGGGACACCGGGTGGGCAACAAGTGCAGTGGATCGGGAGGAGCCGCGAGGCCGGGCGAGTGGGTGCAGACAACAAGGAGGGGCCGGCACACCGCCATGTGGGGCCGCCACCAGCAGCAGGGCATCAGTCATGCCCATAAACTGAAGGGTGTCAAGCGGGGTGCTGGCATGACGTGCGTGGCGCCAGCAGTTGAAGCACACCGGCGGCAAGACGGAGCTGGCCAGCGAGCAAACCACATGTCGAGCGCCAAGGTCCAGCCCAGTCCACCCCACCGCTTCCTAGCCACCCACCTTGAGGTGGAAGCCCATGATGACTCCGTATCGGGTGGATGTCACGATCCAGTTGGAGTGCGCAAAGGTGATCGAGAACACCGTGTCTCGGTGGTCCCCGATGACGTGCAGCACGTTGCCCGTGCCCACGTCCCAGATGCGCACAGTTTTGTCGTGGGAGCCGGTGGCCAGCACCTCCTCGTCCGGGGATAGCGCGGCGCAGCGGACTGAGTCCTCGTGGCCCACGAAGCGCCGCAGGACGTCACCTGGGGGCGGCAACGGGGGAGCGCGCAATCTAGCAACTTGTTGGCAGAGAGAGGGCCAGGGTGCGCAGGCGCGCAACCTACAACCAAGCTCGTTGAGATTACATCGAAAATGTATACCTAGGAAGGGGTAAGGGAAAACTGCTTGATTGGTTTGGTAACTGTGTCCGCGACTTGCGTATCTCTTAACCCCTCTTGCGAGGCTGAACATGGCAGCTCGGCAGGGTGTACAGCGCCGTAGGTCCGCGAGGCCGCCGTGCCGCCCCAGGAACCTAGCCACCGCCCGCCCAAGCCCCCGCCCCGCCGGACATGTAGAACCACGTACCGGAAGCGACCCGCACATGCAGACACACCCACCTGATGCGAGGTCAAATAGGGCGGCCGTCTTGTCGCGTGACACCGACACGCAGCGCCGGCCGTCGGGCGTAAACCAGGCACCGTACACGCCCGCTTTGTGCACATTGTCGTACTTGCGCAGCATCCGTCCCACAGGCACGTCCACGCGTCGCAGCCGTCGGCGGTCAACATCTGGTCAAACGCCCGATTGATCTGCGGACGCACAATGTCCTGCGCCGTGACGATTGTCTGCATGCAGGAGAAAACGAGCAGGCATGCATGGGCGGGCACGCAATTGTGAAATCGCGCCTGGCGTCAGCAGATTCATTGGGTCATGGTTCGATGGCCAGGTCAGGTCAGGCCGGGTCCATGCCAACCACATGGCACGCGAGTCACATGGGGCCCAGCAGGCCACACCCGGCTGGCGGCATCGGCAGGCAGGGGCAGGCCCACCACCGCCCCCATGAACCCAACGAGACCTGCTCCGCTGCTCAAGCCAACAGTGCCCGCACTCTATCTCGCTTGCCAGCAGCTCACCCAAGCGATCCGGCCCAAACGCTGGCAGGTCACGTACCCGCGTCAGCTGCCGCTTCGCCAGGTCAAAGACGCGGACTTTGCGGTCCCCGCCCGTCGTCACCAGCTTGCCCCGCAGCGGGCGCGTCTCCCCGGTGCCGCCCCCGTCCGCCACCAGCCCCGAGTCACCACTGGCCACCAGGTACAGCCCATAGGTGCCTTCGTGCGCGTTGGGGTAGTCCCACACCGGCTCGCCGGTCAGGAAGTCGTACAGGTGGAGCCCCTCTGCCGTACACAGGCGGTGGAGGGACACTCAGGGGGGGGAGGTGATTGGAGAGGTGGGGTGAGGTGGACCCTCGGTGCTTGGATGACGTTGAGCGGCCAACGTACGTCGCATGCTGTGCGCGAGCGTGCGCTGCGACAGGGCTGTGCCGCCTGACAAGAGGCGACGCAACGCGCCGACGCTTCACAGGCGCTGTAACTGACGCTACTTGTAATCAACAATTGCTCCTTGCACTCCGTCACGGGCAGCGAAGACACAATGCGCGTATCAAGGATCTAGGCGGCCGCGCGCGAAAATTGCTAGTGCTCCCACCTTGCCGGCTGCCGGCCCGGTAGATCACAAACATGAGCGTGCCGTCCCGTGACATGTCCACGTCCTTCACGCCCTCCAGCCGCTCGTCCCGCCAAATCGCGTCGTAGAAGCTGTCGACCTTCAGGTTAAACACCCGGATGCTGCCGTCCGTGCACACGCAGGCGAAGCGGGTGGGGAAGCTGGCCCTGTCCGCCGAGGACATCGCTCGGGGATTGCGCAGCTCCGAGGCCTTCTTCTCCCATGGGTCGATGCAGTAGTAGCGCAGGCGAAAGCCCTCGTGTGGGCCGCCGCAGCCACCGGTGGCGCTGCCTCTGGGATTGGCATAGGCGGCACCGCCGCCGACGGCAGACGAGCCATTGCCGCCGCTGTTGCCTCCAGTGAAGGGCACCCTTGGGGGTGTTTCCGACAGAAAGAAGCAGTCGGTCAGTGTGTTCAAGGTGCCCGGCTCCATGCTGGTGTGCATCCGCACCAGCTCCTGGCCGTACCGCGACTCCAGCAGCACCAGCTCGCCCAGCTCGTGCCCGCCAACCTGGGAGGGAGGAGGAGGGGGCGAGGAGCGGGGAAGGCCAAGGCCCGTGACACGTGACGGGAGGAGGTGGTGAGAGGCAGCAGTTGACTACAGGGCGTGCTAGGGAGGTGGGAAGGGATAGAGGGGAGGCAGCTGTGGGGACGAACGGCAGGTGTAAACCTACAACCGGGTGGAAAGGTTACGTTCCTTAGGATTTGGGGTAAGGGCTATTCCCCTTTCATGAATATTATTATAGGGGAAATAATGTCGTCTTCGGTCAGACGGTCAGGTGCAGGTGCAGGTAGTGCGGCAAAGCGCAAGCCCTGCCAGTTGATAAGCTGCCTACGCCGCGCACCATCCCTGGCGGGACGGCAACAAGTCGGTTCCCCGGTAGCCCCGGCGGCCCAAACCAACAGAGCAATCAGGTAAACACGAGCACATGCCTACGAATGTGTACGATGGGTGTTGCGGTCATCTTCCCCTGCCCCCCTCCTACACACGCACTCCCTGCCCCCCTCCCCCCCCCACCCACCCACCCACCAAAATGAAGAGGCCGCAGGGACTGAACCGGCAGCAGCTCCGCGGGCCGTGGAACTCGGTCCGATAGCGCTGCTCGCCGCTCCAAGTGTCCCACACGAAGAGGATGCCCTTCACGCCAGTCACTGCCGCCAGGCCCCCGGGTCCGCTGATGGCGCACACGTCCAGCCTCCCGCTGTGGTCTTTTGGGTTGTGAAGCACCTTGCCGCTGTTCGGGTGCCAAATCAGGACACTAGAGCTCTCCGGCCCCAGCTGGCCCAAGGTGATGGCCCAGCTGCCGTCCACGCTCACCGCGGAGCCGTACACCTGCGGGGCGGGGCGGGGGGGGAGGGATCAGCTGGACTGGGGTGGGGATGAAGCTGCGGCTACGGTAGCAGCAGTGCCTGTGTCAACCTCCGAAGCGAGCAAGGGTCCCAACGCAGCAGGCAACTGGGCCCAGAGACCACGTTTTTCTCTTTACTGAAACAGCCGTGCGATCAGGAGTCCCTGCGCCGATGCCCCGCATGCTCCAGAGCCTGCACGGCCCGGACTTGCCAGCGCCCCACCGCCAGTCCCAGGGCTCCCATGTTGGCTCAGCTGCCCTCCGCGGGGCGTAACGCCACACACCCGCGGCCCACCTCGCAATGATGGTCGCCGAACGTCCGGACGAGTGTCATATTGCCCGTGTCCCAAATCCGCACGGTTGCGTCCTTGGAGGTGGTCATGATGCGGCTCCCGTTCAGGAACACGGACATGCTGGTCACCTCGGCAGTGTGCCCGGCTATCTGCCGCACGCATTTTGCGTTCCACGCCCCCTGCTCTCCCGGCTCCTGCATGCACACCCCGAGCCGTATGGGTTGGAATGGACGTCACACCAGGCAACATGTAAGGGAACAACTGTCAACCGCCTAAGTCGTAAACCGCGGAGTTTGCACACTTATAGTACAACATGAAACTAACGAGCTCCAATACCGACGACACCTAAGCACGCGAGTTGCGTGTGCTCCGGCGACCGTGTCTGACTAAATCACCGGCTGGGAGTTCGATAAACCTAAACGCCCCTACCTTGGCAAGAATCCACCGTTGTACACACCCATCAACGATAGTCGTCCAGAATGCATCTGAGCCAATGACTTTGCAGGCCGTGATGGCCGATAGCCTCAACTGCTGCAACGACGACTCCTGCCCCTGTTTGAGCTCACCAGCAGAGTACCTCCATAATAATCTACCATCTGCAATACTCCAGAGAGATATTTGGTTTTCATTTCCGGCGACAAGCAGCGCCTCGCCCCATGTTGGCAGGTTCACCAAATCGCAGGACGTCAGCTTTGTTTCGCTGACAGGGATCCATCTCTCATACTCGATGTTCTGTGGTTTTCCCTTCCAAGCGTAACAGCTTTCTGTTGCTAGGGAGGGTCTGACAGCGGCTAGGGTGGCCGACGACCTGACGCTCATTCACGCGATGATAAGGGCTTGCAGCTGTAAGCTGCTAGCGGCCTGGATGCATTATGGAATAGCTCATAACTTCGAGACTTCTTACGACCCACAAACGGTTTGGCGGCTCGAAATAATTGGAGTGCGGAGGGCCTTGCCTGTACGATGGCCCGTGTTCGCCGTGAGCGAGCCCGCCTGGCCTAAATCGCGCAGAAACTCAGCATAGGGCTCCGCCAGCACCAACCACCTCTCACGCAATCTTTGTTCAAACGCTCTTTTTTACAGCATTATTTATAGTTCTGAAAAGGTGCTGAGGTCTGCAGGTCAAAAAGTCTGATTCTACGGGAATCGCGACGCTGCGCCAGCGCGGAACCCTACTCCTACTCCCACTTTGCACTTCCTGTTTCGTACCTTCGACCGGCAAAAAATTTGACATTCGAACTGATAACCGCAGCATCGAGAGACCCAGCACCGAGCGCCTAACTAGGCATGTGTGTGCCCGAAATGGCGGCTTCCAACACCGCTGTGCGCCCGCCTTGTAGAACTTCCTTGTTTATGATCCTATTGTAAATCTAATGAAGGCCATATCAATATTGTACGAAGCCGGAAAAGCGCATGTTTGCCACAGTTCGACTTGCTTTGGTTAAGGTTGGCATGAGGCGTATAGTAGGCAACACGATCCGCTTTGAGGAGATGGAGTGGGCGCGTCGCGCTAGGTACCTAGGGTTACATTACGGTCCGGAGGCACCTTTCGAGGCATGCACAGACGAGCTATTCGGTGCGGGACAACGTGCGGTTTTTGCTCTCGTTAACAAGCTTCGTAGACGTGGTTTGTTCGTTCCTAGGGTCGCCCTCAAGTGCTTCGACGTGCAGATCTGCGCCATCCTTTCCTATGGGGTACAGGTCTGGGGCCCGTCGTACATTCTGCAAGTGGTCGAACGTGATCGCGATCCCCAAGGCCGGTACTGCTATTTTGAAAAGGCGCTAGAGAATCGGATGGTTGGGCTGCAACGCATGTACTTGAAGATGCTCGCGGGTCTGCGCAAGATTCCGGATAACAAAATCCTGTTCAGGGAATTCGGGCAGCGCCCGTTGCATGTTCACTGGGCTTCCCTCATCTACCGTTTCTGGAACAAGCTGGTTGATGCGAAGGGTTCGGTATTCCATAGAGTGTTTCGTGAGGAAATTCGGCTTGCCCTTCAATCAGACCTGTCAGGTCATGGGTGGGGAGCCTTGGTTTTACGAGGACTCAGGTGTTTGGGACAGGACCACTGGCCGGAGCCCCCGCCGGGTCTTGATTTGGAGGGCCAAGTCGACTTTGTTGCGTCGCGTTCGCTTAATATTGGGAACTTGATTTGGACGTTGGAGCAGAGGTTTGATGAAGACTGGCTTAACAGCAGGCTTCTCACGCCCCCGCGTGAGTTCGTTTCTGATAACCACAAGCCCGGTGTGAAGATGTGTCGGCAGCTCGGCACACGCACTGGATGGGGATGCCGAAACATACGGCTGGTTATCGAAAGGGGTGAGACCCCCTGAGACCCCTTCGCGGTCTCAGCCACCACTAGTCAGTCTATTGCTGTGTGTTCTATGCAAAAAATTGTACTGATTAGTGGCGGGCGAGACACGTACACGTGCTAAGATGCGGTGGATCCATTTTCCCATGACCATGGAGGCACAAAGCGGCCTTACAATGAGTACGAAGGATACAACCAAGTATACAACTTATTATCATCCAAAGTGGAGACCGTTCTTCCGTTCATCGCGGATTTGATGACCTGCTGACCGCCCTCAAACTAACGCATATTTGATCAGGCAGTCGAAGCACTAAAAATGCTGATTAGTTCATTCCTCTGAGACTCGCGCATTGAAGACTTTTGAAGGGCGCGCTACGGTATCAGGGCCTGAGACCCCCGATGAGCCCGATGGCCGTCCGATCGGAGTCTCAGGAGACCCGTACAGCGGGGTGGCCAGGGGTCTCACCCCTTTACGTATTATATTGGTATATCCCCCCCAAACCCTATGCTTCTCTTTTGCGTTTTCGTCTAGGAGCCTGGCCTATTGAGAATAATCGGCCTGCTGGACGGCAGAGGTCTGAGCGTACTTGTAGGGTCTGTGATAGTGGTACTGAAGACGAATATCATGTGCTGATGGAGTGTTCGGCGTACGACGATATACGTCAGGGTTTTAGCACCCTAGGTGTCATTTTAGGCGACTACGTTTCTCCGCCTATGCTTGCTGTTACGGGCGCGGACAATCAACGCGGCTTAGCTGAATTAGTTCACAACATCTGGGTTCGGCGGTCTTCTATGCTAGTTTGAATGTTTGTTCATTTTACCTGTTTTCGTTGTGATCCTGCATTAGTTTTCTGCTTGGCGACATAGTTCTTAGTCCCTTTTTGACCTGCCTATTCTCGCGGTCCATGAGCCTCCTGGCTCGTCTGGGCCTTATGAGCTCTCGAGCTTGTAATACATACATAATACATACTTGCTTTGCATTTGCACTTCACTGGCGGGAAGGGCAGGCGAAGTACCAACCTTTGAATACTTTGCATTTAATAATTGCTTGGAAGTGCTATACCATTGTAGTACTAAAATGGAGACATCACCGGGGCGACAGGGCAAGATCAGGGGAATATCGCTTGTATACTATTATCGAAAGGGGTGAGACCCCCTGAGACCCCTTCGCGGTCTCAGCCACCACTAGTCAGTCTATTGCTGTGTGTTCTATGCAAAAAATTGTACTGATTAGTGGCGGGCGAGACACGTACACATGCTAAGATGCGGTGGATCCATTTTCCCATGACCATGGAGGCTCAAAGCGGCCTTACAATGAGTACGAAGGATACAACCAAGTATACAACTTATTATTATCCAAAGTGCGGAGACCGTTCTTCCGTTCATCGCGGATTTGATGACCTGCTGACCGCCCTCAAACTAACGCATATTTGATCAGGCAGTCAAAGCACTAAAAATGCTGTTAAGTTCATTCCTCTGAGACTCGCGCATTGAAGACTTTTGAAGGGCGCGCTACGGTATCAGTATAATACGTTGGAGGGCAGGGCCAGGAGGACATGGGGCTGTACACAACATGACAGGACGAGTGTAGGACAAGACAGGGCAGTGTGAAGCGCCTGAGATTGTAGGGTATTGCGGAGCACGGCAGGGTGCTGCGGTACAACTGCATGGCCATATGGGAGGGGGAGCGTGCCGCAAATCACGGCGGGATGTGGCATGGCAAGGTGCGGTAGGCCTTAGGACTTCTGGATGCCCTGATACTGGGCCCCTTCCCAAAGAGGCCTGCGCAAGGTTCTTTCATGTCAGGGTGCTTGGATAACGTTCTGGTTATGCTACCTGCTAGCGGTTTGGAACGTTCGATGCGACACTGGAAACTAATTGACTGTCATTCACTGTTTGCCGAGTTCCCATACGGTAGATGCCTTCCAGGGGGCCCACGGGCAAGTCTGCCGAGAGCAGAGGCAGTTAGGCCAACCTGCACTGATTGCCGTAAATAAGATTCTAAAGCATATTGGAACCATAGGGCCCAGCCCATATTCAAAAAAACTGTGGAAAAAGCGTGCGACTTCAGTTCTTGTCGGCAGGGGAGTTAGGTTACGGCCCCGGATCGTGGCTCAGGACATGTCCCGAACAATGACAGACCCCTCTGGCTCAGGACATGTCCCGAGTCGGGACATGTCCTGAGCTACGATCCGGGGCCGCCCCAGCGCAAGCCCATATCTCAATGCATGATGATTGTTTTATAACTTTGTAATGTTGGATCGTTTTGACGACTCGCCATTCAGGGGCACACCGTGGGACCGGGTCCCATGCTCCGACCCAATATCCCAACGGAAATGTAATATTTAATAAATTATTAAATGCCCGATGGGTTTGGCTACTCGCCACGAAGCGGTACACTGCGGGAGCGGGAGCCACGATTCGTGGCTCGGGACATGTACCGACTCGGGACATGTCCTGAGCCACGATCCGGGGCCGCTGCCTTACTGCAACCCTGCCCGAGAGGCCTGCCAAACACACCCCCTGTCGAACCGACCTCCGCCGATCACCAAAAATTGGAGGGCACCGTGGAAACACATAAACTAGCCCATACACAAAAAAGCAGTGAAAACGCGCGACTTCAGAATTGTCGGTATCAGCCCGGCGGGCCCTTGGTTTCAGCCCTCCATCAATGCACACATTCGGTTAGACGGATGTGCGCCGATTACCCTCAAATTTGTAGAGCACTATGGGGTAGGGCGGGGCGGGGTGGGGTGGGGTGGGTCGGGTCGGGTCGAGGCAGGGCGGGGCGAGGTGAGGAGGGTACGAACGGGGCGGGGTGGGGCAGGGCGGGGCCGGGGCAGCGCAGGGCGGAGCATGGCGGGCCGGGTATGAGCAGGGAAGGGCAGTAGGGACGGGTAAGGATGGGGCAGGGCGGGTTGGGGCGAGGCAGGGAGGGGCGATAGGGGCAGGGAAGGGCGGGTAGCGACGGGGAGGGGTACACGGAGGTGGGGCGGGGAAGACGGTGAGGGACAGGACGAGGCAGGGCGGGGCACGGCGGGGCGGGGGCATGGCAGGGCGTTGCGGGGCGGGGCGATGCGGGACAGGACGGAACGGGACGGACCGGGGCGGGATGGGACGGAGCGGGGCGGGGGGGGAGGAGGGACGGGGCGGGGTGAGGCGGGGCCGGGGTAGGGCCGGGGCCGGGGCCGGGGCCGGGGCCGGGGCCGGGGCCGGGGCCGGGGCCGGGGCCGGGGCCGGGGCCGGGGCCGGGGCCGGGGCCGGGGCCGGGGCCGGGGCCGGGGCCGGGGCCGGGGCGGGGGCCGGGGCCGGGGCGGGGGCGGGGGCGGGGGCCGGGGCCGGGGCCGGGGCCGGGGCCGGGGCCGGGGCCGGGGCCGGGGCCGGGGCCGGGGCCGGGGCCGGGGCCGGGGCCGGGGCCGGGGCCGGGGCCGGGGCCGGGGCCGGGGCCGGGGCCGGGGCCGGGGCCGGGGCCGGGGCCGGGGCCGGGGCCGGGGCCGGGGCCGGGGCCGGGGCCGGGGCCGGGGCCGAGACCGGGGCGGGGCGGGGCGGGGCTTCGTCAAGCGGGTCATACATCAGAGGATCGTATATTCGTATTCCTCATCAGCGAAGTGGAACTGGAGGCCATCGCCTGCTCCGTCCGCCTCGCTGCCGCTGCCACCGTATGAACAGAATTTCTCCTCCATGCCATTGGAGTCATCAACACGCTTTACAACGCTTGACGGCTGATAACCATTATACTTTACATGGTTGCGGCCTGCCTGGCCTAAGTTAAGCGATCCGCCTACCCTTATGCATTCCGTGGATAATAGTAAATATACAATAAATAGACAACAGCGATGTTAAGTGATAAAGCGTACACCTGAAGCTAGGCCAGTGTACGCGCCAGTTTTGAATGATTTCCGCATAGGTACCCGGCCAGAAAGAAATTATCAGAATATCCATTGCAAAAATTTGCGTGGGGTCTCGGGCGGGTTCTCAGGGGTTCTCACCCCTTTCACAACAGGTCCGTATTATCATTACGCATCACGGGGGGGCTCGGGCGCATGAATCCGGGCAAAGGCCGCGGAGCTATTGAGAGTCAAGTGGCGATCGCGTACCTGCCCACGGTGTCACCAGGGGGGGGGAGTACCATGGATACCCACGCGTCGCAATGGCTGTGTGAACTGTGGCTGCACATCGGGCTGATGTGGGATTTGTGCATCGTGCTGATGCGGGGTTTGTGCCAATTTACATACGGAATGGGGGGTTCGAGTTGATTCAATAACAGGGGGGACAGAGGTATGGGAGAGGTTCATGAAGGAGCGTGCTTGCGTCAGGGCGGGGCATGCACCTGCAAGCGCGCAAGAGTCGATGCCTGATTGGGATAATTGCAAGGGACCTGCAAGAACCTCACATAATGTGGGTACGGAGGCGGGTCGACTGGCCTGCCGGTCCGTGTTCCCTTGTGTAAGAGGCCCACATCACCCCGCTGGCGCCTTGCCGCTAGCCCTTGCGCTCCCTGGAGTGCGAACAGCGGGGCGGTCCCACTCCCACCAAGGCCCCGTGCACTCGGGGAGGTAAACTTAGGGTACCGCTATGTGGGTGGGCTGCATCCCCCTGTGGAGCCATCAACGGCACCGGGCGTCCGCCGTCTCGATACGACGGCCTTTCCCAGATACCCAGGCACCCAGACAGCCCAGCTCGAATCGGAGACATTCGGAACACCTCCCTCCCCCTCCCTTGCACCGCCAAGCACCGGTAGAATCAAGCTGCTGCTCTGCTGCTGTTGTAGCAGTGGGGGTTCTGGGGGGCCAACTTGCATTGAAGGAGGGGGTGGAGCCAGCTGTCGCGCTGCTGGCCGAGCACTGCACCGGAAGTGACCAGAGACAAGTCCTGGTGAGCCATCCAAATGATGAGACGATCCAGATCCAGATCCAGGGCGCCCCATGCAGCAGTCGTTGGGGGTGTGGGGCAGCAGGCCAAACCTTAGCTGCATGTTTGGCAGTGCGCACACCCATGAAAAGCAGCTCTAGTTACCGGTACGTGGCTGTCACCTATGTGTGTGTATGGTGGGGGGGGGGACCGGGGGCACTGCCTCAGGGGGGGAGGGTACGGACTACGGAGGCCCGTCACTGTGTAGGGAGGTCTTGCGTAGCGTCCGTGTGCGAGGTGGGTCTTGTGCGTTCTCCCCTCCCCACGCGTTCGGCTGTTCCGGGTCGAGCTCCTGATCAGGAACATCGCGGTGTTGGACTCTTTCGACCGCATCAGCAATGTCAGCTGCGGTTTGCACCAACCAGGCATCCTTCCCCTTGGCTCCACCCTCCACCGTCAAACGCTTCATCTGAGCACCACCACCCGCCCGCCCGGGAACCGCAGCTAGCAGTCCAACGGGCAAGCCTCCGCAGCTGACTGCTGGGGCCACGTGGGGCCGCAGGGTGAAGCTGTGAAAAGGGCAACGTAGACGAGCACGTCGATATGCCGTCACCGTTATGGACCACCCGACTGCGGAAAGAGCTGACTGACGCCGCCTCGCCGACCAGACCCGGATACGGTAGTCGGTCAGACATCCGCTGTCCGCGCAGATGTCGGGCCGTAGCTGGCAGCCGCGGCAGCCTGCCAGCGGCCACCCACCCACCCGGGCAAATGCGGCCCAAGCTGGCGGCCTCCATCGGTGAAATAATGGCCCAGGGTGTCCAAATGCCCCAAGGGGGAAAGACTCCCGGGGTTGCGGTGTCCCTCTGTCCAACTTCAAACGACAGCGCCCCGCCCCGCCCCGCCCCGCCCGCTCGTTCCAGCCGCGCCGCTGCCAGCACCAGCCGCACCAGAGCGACCGACTCCCGCCCACAGCAGACCCCCCAGCCGCCATGAAGCCGTCACTACACACACGCACACACACTGGGCCTGCGGAAAGCCAGCGCCCTGGCTGCTGGCCCCTCCACGATTCCAGCAACCGGCAACCGGCAACCCTGCGGGCAGTGTGGTGAAGCACTCCGCGGGTCTCGCTCAAGCACCTCCTGCATTCCAAACAGCCAGAGCTGCTACGATGGCCCCCAAAGGCGCGCCCCGGATGAGCCGCCCTCACCCTCACCCCCCGTGCACGCAATTTGTAACGCCGCAATGCCCCGCTGCTCATCCTGCAGTGCCACCGTCCCAACCGCCCCAACCACCCCATCAACTGAAACATACGAGCTGGAGTCCCGGGGCGACCTGGACCGAACCGCTGCCCCCCTGCTACCGCAACCCCTCAAACCGCGATCCCCAAACCCTAAGACCCTTTCCCCATCACTCCCCTCCCGCTCCTGCTGCTGCAGGTGCTGCTGCTGCTCCTGCCTCCCTGCTGCTGTGCCCCCTAGGCCCCTACGAACGCTCCTTAGCCCGTGGCCCCCTGCTGCAGAAACCCCTCCTGCCCCTCCTGCCACCTGCCACCTCCCCATCGACCGCTGTGCTGCTAGGTGAGCAGTATGATGAGCAGCACCGACACGACGACGGCCGCCAGCAGCCACAGCCACAGACACCTGTTGCGCACCGCCCGGCTGCTGCGGGAGGCCGCCACCAGCTCCTGCTGACCCTCCTTCACCCGCTCAGCCACCGAGGTGATGTGCGTGTCCACAGTCTGGAGCTGCTCACCCTGGGGGGGAGGGAGGGGAGGGGAGGGGGTTGGGCGGGGAGGGAGGGGCATTAAGATGACGTCATCGGTCATCGGGGCGATGGGACGGAGGCGACGTTAGCGGACATAGACTCGTCAGGCCTCCTCACCCCAGCCCTTCACCAGCTTTCTTTCCCCACCCCCATACCACCCTCCGCTGCGGTATGTCGTTCTCACTATCCCCCTGCCGCCGCCTCCCCCTCCCGGCCGCCTCCGCCTCCCCCTCCCTCCCCCACCTGGTCCGCAATGAGCACCGCCAGGTCCTGGAACATCTCATTGACCTCCCCGATCTGCCGCTGGATCTCAGCAATACCCGCATCCCGCTCCTCAATAAGGGCCTCGTGGTAGCGAACACTGTCCTCCAGGGAAGCCACCTGGGGGGGATGGGGGCCGGGGCGGGGGGGCGGGTCGGGCAGGGTAGGGTAGCACGGGGTGGCCCTGGCGGTTCGTTAGGGATTGTTGGGAGGTTTGACGCCGAGACCGCTTTCGGCTGGTTGACGACACACACACCCGCAGAAAGTCTGGTCTGGTCTGGCCTGGTCTGGTTGGGTCCCGCTGCTTCCCTCCACGCCTCCCCCGCCATGTAGGCGCCGTCCGCCTCCGCAGTCGGCACTGCCACCACCTCATACGCCCCTCCCCATTCTTCCCTCTTCCCTTTCGTCAGCTGCTATGGGCGCTACAAGACCCCCACCTCACGGCCTGACTCCCTTCCGCTTCTTCCCCGCCACAACGCGGCCGTTCCCTCCCTCCCTCCCTCTTCCTCTTCCTCTCCCCCCTCCAGCCGCCCTCCACCCACCTCCGCCTGCTGCTGCGCCTGCTTGCGCACCGCCGCCTCGATGTCGTCCTCGCGGGGGGCGGAGGCGGACGGCCCCGCAGCCACGCCGCCGTCCGCGCCCAGCAGCGGCGTCCGCGCGGATGGCTCGCCCCACCCTGCTGGGGCAGAGCCGCACCAGTGCAGCCGCACCAGTGCAGCCGCACCAGTGCAGTGCGGGTCGGGCTCACAACTTTGGGATTGCGGCAGCGGCAGAGGTAGTCGCCCCGCTAGCGCCAGCCAAAGGCTCGAGCGGATACCGGTAAGTAAGCAGGAACGAGCCCCTAACTAGCTACCCAGCTACCTAGCTACCTAGCAACCTAAGGAGGGCGGGAGGCTGGGTTCCACCGCACCGCTGCCCCACCCTCGACCCTGGCCCTCCTCTCCCCTCCCCAGCCCCAGCCCCAGCCTCAGCCGGCCGCCCTACCGCCCCACCTCCTGCGGGCCCTCTCCGGGAGCTGGGCGGTTGGCGGGGCAGTGACGCCGCCTCCCGCTCCGCCGCAATCCGCTGTACGGACTTGTAGTCCTGCACGTACGGCAAACGGAGGAACGGCAAGCGGAGGTGCGCGAATGTGTGTGTGTGTGTGTGAGTGTGTGTGATGGGGGCCTGGGGGGAGGGGGGATACGGCAAACGGGCGTCCACATCCCAAGCCAAGACCGCATCCACGGGCGGGCGTCAGCACTGGGACTGCGAGAGCCCGCCAAGAGGAGGCGCAGGAGCCCTGTCCCGGCGACCAGGTCAGCTCGGCGCTACCCGGGACACCGCCCGACGGCTTCGCCGCTCCGAAACCCACCCCCACCCCGCCAATCCGCTCCCGCTAGGCATCT
Source organism: Pleodorina starrii (assembly GCA_030267565.1). Lineage (NCBI taxonomy): Eukaryota > Viridiplantae > Chlorophyta > Chlorophyceae > Chlamydomonadales > Volvocaceae > Pleodorina > Pleodorina starrii. The sequence goes on from BRXU01000015.1 coordinate 1,375,101, forward strand.
ATAGCCCCCGGCACTTGCCTGCAGGATGTTGGCAAAGTCCTGCAGCAGCCGTTTGGTCTTCAGCTGCTGCTCGGGCGGGGGAGATCCCGCACCGAGGCCCGCAGCGCCGGCCGACCCGCCGGGTCGGCCTGGAGCCGCGGGCGCGCCGTCATGCAGCGCCGTGAGCTTTTCCTTGATGGTCTTTGCAAGCTGTGGACGGAGGAGCAGTAGGGGAGGGCCGGGACAGGGTTGGGCGCGTTTGTGACTCTCGAGGGCGCCTACTTTCCGGGGGCGGATGCGTGCGGGGGATTCGGGGAGCTCGGGTGTGCAAAGGCAGGCAAGCGGCCGCGGCGTGCGCGCACGTGGGATTCAGGAAACATCACGCGGAGTATGGGGCGGCTCAGCGCACTGCTAAGCGGGGGCTAACCGGGCTGCGTGGGTGCCGCGCGGGTGCGGCAGTTCATAGCATGGCGAGCTGGCTGAGTGCTTCCGGTGAGTCCCATGGGGCAGGTGGGGGTGGCCGGTAGACGGGCCCTCTACAACGCGCATGCAGCAAGGTTGCAGCGCCACTCCCGCCACCACCACAGCCCTAACCGTTATGCTTGCTTACCTCTTGGATGGTGACGTTCACATCGGCAATGGCGTGCCGGTGCTCGAGCGTGTCCTTTGCTGTACCGAGCTTATCGACCATTTTGCGGAGTTGTGTTACATTGCTTACTAGCTTGAACACCAGCCCCTCAACCTCACGCGTGGCCTGCGTCGAACGATGTCGATTAGGGTCACGAGAATCACCAACGCTTCTCGAGACATTCCCTGAGCCGCTCCAACCTGGTTCTCATAGCTAAAGAGTTCACGGCCCCCATTTCGGACGAGGTCCTGCGTGGTGCGCGTGAAATGCGAACGTTTCTGCACGTGCCAGCTCCACCAAGGCCTCCTACGCTGTGTTCAGTTTCGCAAATAGTACCTGAAAACTCATACTGAAAGCGCAGTCCTTCTGTTAGCCCGCGTAAGGAAGTTGCTCTGGCAAGAGGCACCGGAAGTTGTTGGCAAAAAGGCAAAATCAAAGCAAACGCGGTGCTCTAAGGTCAAAGTCACTTTCAGACGGCATGTGGCCAAATGCTGGGAAGTTCAGTGAGCAAGTATTCTTTCGTCGATTCGCGTAGTGTCAAAAGCACCTCGGCGTGAACCTGTGCACACGAGCGCTAAGCGGTGTCGAAGCTTTACTACAGTTATGACCTCCACATTTCAGCTTGCTGAGCACGTGCCGTATTGCTGCGGTCGTGGCATTCGCTCGCTAACCGTACAAACCTTTCCGACACAGGCAGTTGGGACCTTTTTCAAAACGCAACCTTTCAAAACGTCCCCGCCCCAAAAGATCACGCCTCCGCCGCGTCCACCACACCCGCCAGAGTCCGCCAGCTCAGCGCCGCGTGCAGCTGGTCATACGTATACGCGGGCAGCGCATCCCGCAGTGCCCACAGGCACGCAAGCACGACACGCAGCGCCGACGCGTCCCCATCCCGCCGCTCCGCCAAACCCTTCGCCGCCCCCGCGCCCGCAACCGCCCCCACCCAGGCCCCCACCGCCGCCACCGCCGCCGGCCCCGGCCCCGCCGCCTCCCGCCGCAGCCCTTCCCGCGCCACCGCCAGCAGCGCCTGCGCCACCGCCTCACAGGACGAGCTCCAGGGGGGGCGCGACAGCAGCCGGGGCAGAGTGTACGGCAGGCACTCCAGGGCGGCGCGCCGCGACGCTAGCGCCACGCACAGCTCCGGGGCGGCGGAGGGCACAGCGCCGGCGGCGTGGCCCACGCAGGCGGCGACCAGGGCGGCCGCCAGCTCCAGGGGCGGTCCCGGCTGCGGCGCCACGCGGGCCGCATCCAGCGTCTGCAACAGCACTTGCACCTTCGAGAGGCTCAGTGGGAGGGAGGGAGGGAGGGAGGGAGGCAGGGAGGGAGGAAGGCAGGGAGGGAGGGGCATTGATTGGGAGGGGTGCGTGGTTTCCCTCCGCACTCCTGGTTCGCAGTCCTCGCTTCCAATCCACACACCCATTAGCAGGGGCTGGACAGGCCTCCACCAAGGTCGGGCCCTGGACGGGGCTGCTCGAAGGCTGAGCAGAGCTTCGCAGTGCTAATGGCTGGGCGGTAATGGCCGGGCCGGGCCGGGCAGGGCGAGAGAGAGAGAGTTCACCAATCCTCGCGGCTCGCCTCACCTGGAAGGCCTGCGGCGTACCCGCCAGCGCCAGACTCAGAGGCACCAGCAGCGGGTCGCCGCCGACGTAGCCATCACCCGCCACCAGAGCCGCTGTCGCTGCTGCCGTACGCACGGGCATCAGCTCCCGGTAGCTGACGTGGCCCGACGCCACCAGCACGCACCGCAGCTGCAGCGCCGCCAGGGCCCGCCCCGACGGCGGCGCGCCCTCCGGCCCCGACGTCGACGCCGACGGCTCCGTCAGCACCTGCGCCGTCAGGAAGTCCGGCCGCAGACAACGCATGCAGCACGCCGCCAGCGACCAGAGTGTCACGGCGCCCCGCGCCGCGTCAGCGGCGGCGCCGCCGCCATCCGCTGCCGCCAGGAGCCGCAGCGGTGGCGGCTCCGCCGCCGCCGCTGCCAATGGCCGCCCGGCCGGCCCGTACGACTCCCAGTCGTCGCTGCCGCCGCCGCTGACGGCGGCGGCGCCGCCGCCGCCGGCGGCCGCTCCGCTCAGCGGCGCCGCTGCCCAGGCCATCAGCTGCGCGGCCTCTCCGGGCTGCAGCGGCGGCAGGGGGGCCAGCTGCGACGCCAGCGCGGCGATTGCCGTGTGGGTAGCCTGGGTGATATCCCTGTGGGGCGGTTGCAGGTTTACAGAGCTCGCTGGGTTTTCCCTTGAACCTTGGGAAGTTGGGATACAACGGCAACGGTGACGCGAATGAGGCCTCAATTTCTCACGTATCAGTTATTCAGTATCAGTAGCAGTATCGCCCCCATCAGTATCCGTGCAAGACCCCGATCGTCACGTACCTGTGCGTGAGGGCCGTGTCCTTGGCCTGCCAGCCCCGGCACACGCCCAGCAGCCCCAACCAGCAGTGCGCGGCCAGCCACGATACCGCTCCGAAACCACCACCACCGCCACCGCCGCCGCCACCACCACCACCGCCGGCAGCTCCTGTAGTTCCTGCGGCCGACAACGACTGCCGTACTCGTCGCAGCCAGAGAAGCTGCAGCGGCGGGTCATCCAGACCAGCTGCGCAGCTCCAGGGAACCGAGTCAGCGGCGGTGGCGGCGGCGGAGCCGCCGCCGCCCGCGTCCACGGCGGCCGCCGCCGCCGCCAGCAGCCCCGGCAGCCCCTGCACGACAGCCGCGGCACGCTTCGCCGCCAGGCTGCGCAGCAGCGCCGTCAGGCGTGCCAGTACGAGCGCCTGTACGGCCGGCGGCAGCGCCGCGAAGCGCGCCGGCGCGACCAGCTCCTCCAGCAGGGCGCCCAGGCCCAGCGACGGCACCGACCCGTGGGTCAGTGTCATCAGCAGCGTCGCCGCCAGCAGCCGCTCGCCGGCGGCAGCCGTCTGGCTCTCCGGGCCGGCCGCTGCGGCGGTGGCTCGGGCCAGCAGCGCGCGGCAGGCGGTCGGCCAGTCGGCTGCTGGCAGTGCGGGCGCGGCAGCTAGCGCCAGGAGGGTATCGGAGAGGCAGCCCAGCGGGAGGGCGCCCAGTCGGGACCTGGAGCGGGGGGCCGGGGGCCGAAGGGCCGAGGGGACAGGGGGGTTAGGGTGTTCAGGAAGGCAAGCTTTCAGGCTGACAGACGAAAGCAGAGGAAACGCGGTCCCTCTCGGATCCGGATCCGGATCCGGATCCTGCGCTGCCTGCCGGTGCGGTCACGTGTGCTGCCGGCCGGGAAGGGACGGGACGGGACCAGGGACTGCGCGGGCAAGAGGCGCGGGCCGAGGAGAGGGAAGGGAAGCGGGACGGCTGCCTCTTTGCGTCGGGCGATAAACGAGGGGCGGGATCGGGACAGGCCTACGGTTACCCCTCCGGCTGCGGTAAACCCCTCTGGTGGCTGTGGTTACCTGTCCATCAGGGCCGCGACAAGCGGCCGCACGGCGCCGTCAGGCGGGTACAAGCTCAGCGGCTTGGGACCCCCGGCTCCCGCCGCGCCTCCGCCGCCGCCACCACCCGCCGCCGCCGCTGCCGCGGCGGCCCCTGACCGGCCGTCGGCCCCGGAACCGCCGGCCGTCGCCGCCGCCGCTGCGCCGCCGCCACCGCCTGACGGCCCCACGCCGTCGTCGCCGCCGTCCTCCGCCGCGTCGACGGCGGCGGAGACGGCGGCCAGGTGGAAGGCCGCCGCTGCACTGACCCACGGGTCGGTGTCCTCCGTCGCCAGGCGCTCCAGCGCGCGCACGGCGGCCTTTGCGGGCACCAGGTGCTCCGGCTGCGACAAAAGACCTTCAGAATGGAGGAAATGGAGAGGGGGACAACAAAGAGTGAGTGCAACGCGACATGGGTGTTGGCTGCTGCAACCGGTGCCAGGTTGCTGCACCAAGATGACCGAAGATGGCCGAACGAGAAAGGGGGAAAGACAAACAACAGCCCTCGCAGTTTGGCCGCCGCTGTGTGTCTGAGTGTGTTGTTTTTTGCGTTGAGAGGAGGCACTCCTGTCTCCTAACTGCTAACTGCTAACTGCCAAGTGCTCACCCGAGCCGATAGCTCCCGGCGGAATGGGCGCCAGTGCATCCACTTGGCTGGCCGGCGGCGGCAGCAACACCGCCGTCAGGCCCGCCACCGCACCCATCCGCGCCGCTGCCGTGTGCGGGCCCTTTACGCCCGCCATCACCGCTGCTGCGCCGGCGTCAGCGCCGGCGTCAGCGGCGGCGGCGGTGCCGCCAGCCTGCTGCGCCAACTCCGAGACCAGCGCCGCCAGCGCAGCAACCGCCTCGCCGCCGCCGCCGCCGCCGCCGCCGTCATCAGCGGCGCCCGGCCGCGGCTTCGTCGTCGACGCCGCCGACACCAGGAGACCGAGCTCCGAGACCAGGTCGGATGTCAGCAATCCCTGCCGCAGCGCCGCCACAGCCACGCAGCCCAGGCAGTAGGCGGCGGCGCCACGGACGCGGCCGTCGACAGCAGCGGCGGCGGCGACGCCGCCGCCGCCACCGCCGGCCCCGCACAGCGCCATCGCGGTTCTCAAGAGGGACGTCAGCTCCAGTGGCGCCATCTGCTGATACCGCATCACCTCAGGCGCCAGCGCCGCCGCCGCCTCCAGCGCCGCCACCGCCGCCGCCGCCGCGGCGGCGCCATCCTCTGCGCCGTCGCCGCCGCCGCCGCCGCCGGCGGCGGCGGCTGTCCCCACCAGCGCCGCCAGCAGGCCAGGCAGCGCGCCCGCCGGCAGGCCGTGCGCGCGGTTGATGTCGCACAACAGGCTGACCAGCGCCACTGCCGTACCGGGCAGTACCTCCTGCTCGTCCACCTCGTCCTTGAGCGGTCGCGGCGCCCTGCCGTACGACGACGTCGAGGCCTCGTCCTGCGGCGGCCAGCCCGGCGGCATGCCGTCGGCGGCCAGCGCCGCCAGCGGTGCCGCCAGCTCCGGGCACAGCGCCCCCAGGTTGGCGGCGAGGCAGGACACCGCCTCAGCCACCGCCAGGAGCTCCCTGGAGTGATGGCCGCCGTCGTCACCGCCACCTGCGGCGCAGCGTCGTAGTCCGATACGGCCAGGACCCCTCAGTCGTGATGTGATGTGATGCGGCCCCCTCCCAGCTCTCCCATACCGGGGGATAGCAATGACCGAGAACTGCAGAGCCAAGTGACCAAATGGAGACGGATCCACACACGGGGGCGAGGAGGTCCCCAGGAGCGGCCGCGGCACGTACGAATCACCGACCAAACTGACCGACGAAGGGCACAGCACAGCTCAGCACAGGATAGCACAGCACAGCACAGCCACGTCAGACAGCTGCGGCACCCCCCCGCCCTCCCTCCAGCTCAGAGCTCACCTGTGCGGATGTAGATGGCCGGGTCAGCCGCCAGACTGCCCGCCAGCACCGCCAGACCCGTCGCGGCGGCGGAGCGCACCACCGCACTCGACCCCGCCAGCAGCTGAGCCCGCAGCTCGCCGAGCACCTGAGGAGGGAGGAAGGGAGGGAGGGATACGGGGAGAGAGGGTGAGGTAGGTAGAGAGGGAGGGAGATTGTGTCTCTTGAATGTGTGTGTGCAATGAGGTGGAAAGGGCGGGAGGGCGGGAGGGCGGCTGAGTTGAAGGGAGGGCGGGCGGCTGAGTTGAAGGGAGGGCGGGAGGGTGAGTTGAAGGGAGGGTGAAGGGAGGGAGGCCGCTGGCCTCGGCCGGCAGCTGTGGTGTCGGGGGGATGAAAGGCGTGTCGTGTCCAGTGCAGCAGTTTTCTCCTTCCGGGCCAAACATCCTTCCAAAAGGCCAAAGGGGGAACGGACCTTACGAAGCCCTCTCTCTCGCCCTCTCTAGGCTCCTCGGGTGGGAGGGTGACCGGGTGGATACCGAGTCACCCTCCCACGGCCACTGCTGGTGCCCCAGGGCCCCGGACACCCAACCGCAACAGTAGTCCCGGCCAAACGTCGCCCTGAAACTCTAAAACATTAATACCGCAAAACCCTACCCCCCGCCTCACCTGCTGCCTCGCCCCCCAGTCGGTGGGGTGCAGTCTGCTAGCCGCCAGAGCCGACCCCACCAGCGCACTGCGGGAGATGCCCGAGGAGCGGCCGGACTGGGCCTGAAAACGGTTGGCGGTTGGTACGGGGCAGTTGGAAGGAGTTATTCGATGGACGGATGGAAGGGGGCTGTGTGTGGTGGGGGCGGGCACCAGCAGAGAAACGACGGTGTGTGACGGCTTGAGCTGGCGCCCTTTTAGTGACACGGCACAACGAAAGCAGTCACGGCAAAGCGGGTGGCAGCGCGTGTGGAAGAAGCGCGACCCACGGGTCATGTCATGTGCCGCCGCGCCTTTTCAACCTCCCCTCCCTCGACCTGACGTACCTGTAGCAGCAACTTGGATGTCAAGGAGCTGACGTCAGCCTCAGGCAGTCCCTCCGCCGTCAGGCACAACGCACCCGTCGCCAGGCCGACGCCCTCCAGCACCGCCGCCGGCGCGGCGGCGGCGGCGGCGGCGGCGCCGCTGGCTCCCGTCCCGCCGGTGCCGTCCCACTCGCTCAGCATCGCCGCCGCCACCTCCGTCGCCGTCAGGCCCGTGTCGTACATCCAGTGCCGTACGAAAGCCGTCCACGCCTGCACCGCCAGCCTGGCATGCCAGTGCCCCCGCCAGGAGAGCCGCCGCAGCCCGTCGCGCAGCCGCGCACCGTACGCGTCGCGCGCCTCGGCGGCGGCGCGCTTGGCGCTGGCGGCGACCGCCGCCGCACTGGCGCCCGGCGGCAGAGGCGGCGGCGGCGGACGGCTGTAGCAAAAAAGTGTCGCGCCGGGGTGGAAGCTGCCGGCAGCGGCCGCGCCGCCGCCGCCGTGTGCGCGGCCGGCGCGGCCGCCGCCGCCGCCACCTCCGCCGTCGGCGCCGCCAGCCAGCAGCAGCTTGGGGATGCGACCCAGGAGGCGGCCGCGCAGCGCCCGGGCCTCGCGGGCGGTGGCGGCGGCGGCGAATGCCGTACCTTTGCCGCCGCCGCCGCCGCCGGGCACGTCGACGGCGCCAGCTGCGCCCGCGGGTCCCGCGTCGGGCTGCTGCTGTACGGCATCCGACGTGGGCTGCGTCAGCAGGAGCCTGATCAGGATAGGAAGAGGTTGGATGAAATACGGCATCAACAGTTTGGAGTGCGGTTGCGACGGCTGCAGGGCCATAACCGATGTCCTCATTAGGCAACAGTCAGCGGCGCCCGCAGTCGCGATCAGGCGCGCCTGGAAGCTCGCGCCGCTTTGGCCGCCACAGTCCAACAGAGCTCCTCGATGTAGCCGCCCCCGGACCGATCTGTGTTACCCCGCTCATGCAAGAAAACCACCAACCTACAAAACCTCCACGTCAGCGGACCTGAAGAGCGCGGCCTCGCGCCCCCCTTCCCCACCGCGGCGCACGGCCCACGTGCCTGCGGCGGTTGGCGTGCTCGAAGCGCAGCGCCACGGCGGCCATGCCGCGAGCCGCCTCACTGACCCGTGGGTCGGTCTCACTCAGCAGGGGCGCCGTGTACTGGCTCAACGGCCGCAGGACCTGGGTCCAAGGGGGGTCAAAAGGTCCAATGGGGTTGGAACGGGTTGAAAGTGAAACACGTCATCAGGAGAGGGAGGGAGGGTCGACATTTTGCCCTTTGTAGTGTGGTGTGGTGTGCTGGACCGCAGAGCTTAGCTAGCTTTGAATGTCCCGTTGGTCCACCCGTCATTCCTCCAAGTCCTCTTCCTCCTCGCTCTTCACCGCCCACTTCCGCCACTCCCCCCGGCCCTCTCCCACACACACCGCCCCCGCACCGCCCCCTCACAGGCTCCGGCCTATCCGTGGATACCCTCCCCCCCTCCCCCGCCCAACACACCCCACACACACATCCCGCCCCTCGCCGCCCTCACCTGCAGCTTCTCGAGCAGATCGGGCGGGTAGCGGCTGATGGCCCCGTAGGCAGCAACCCGGACCTGCACCCACAACAAAGACCACACAGAACACATAACACGGCAATCGCCGCTGTCATGACCCCAAACAGCACTGCAGCAGCTATGCAGGCGCCGCGGCCGAGATTGGGTGTCGGGTGACCGGATGCGAACGCCGCGGTCGTGGCCGCAGACACGCACACACACCCACACGCACGCGCCCTCACGCACACACACCCCCACGCGCGTACGTGTGCGCCCACCTCAGCCTCCGGGTGCCTCGCCGCCGCCCAGAGCACGTCCGCAATGGCCGCCGCCTTGTCCGGGTAGGCCTCCGCATCGAGTGACCCGTGGGTCAGCAGCGCCACCCAGCGACTCGCCACCAGCGGACTGGGGGGCAGCCCGGGGTGCCACCTGCCAGGGGCAGCCCAACCAATGATACGGATTAGCCACCCATCCATCCTGCCGTTCATTCGTGGGTCACCACCTCCCGCCCGCCCACCCGCCAGTACCAACTTCGCAACGCACGCACATGCACCACCTCCACCTCCCCTCCCTCCCTCCCCTCCCTCCCGCTACTGCCCACCTGTGCACCACGCCGTACGCCTTGTAGAAGTCCATCACGTCCTCCTCCGCCAGCACCGCCAGCGCCTCCAGACCCAGTGCGGCGGCGGGAGGGCAGTCGGGGTCGCGGATGGACTGCTGCAGCGCAGACACAAGCTCCAGGCCCCTGGTGAGGTGAGGTGAGGTGAGGTCAGGGGGAGAGGGGAGAGGGAGATGGGGCGGAGGGCGGAAAGGGGACGGACAGAGGGCCGCGGCCAGCGCGCAGGCGCCTGATGCGGTGGTCAGATCAGGTCAGGTGAAGGTCGGGTGAAAGTCAGGTGAAGGTCGGGTCGGATGAAGGTCAGGTCGGGTGCAAGAGCGCCCGGTCGCGGCGCCAGGCACACAGGCAAGCACGCTCGGCCGCCCGCACGCTCCGTTGCGAGTAGCCAAGCTCACTCGCCGAGTCTAATCCCCTCCCCCTCTCCAGGCTCCTGCGTGTCTGTCGGCCTGCCAGCAGCCACCCGACCACCCACCCTCCCACCCGCCCACCCACCCGACCACCCACCCTCCCACCCAGCCACCCACCCACCCACCCACCCACCCACCCACCCTCCCACCCGCCCACCCACCCGCCCACCCACCCTCCCACCCAGCCACCCACCCACCCACTCACCCTCCCACCCGCCCACCCGCCCACCCACCCGCCCACCCAGCCACCCACCCACCCACCCACCCACCCACTCACCCTCCTATCCTTTTCTACCACCCACTCACCCACCCCCCCGCCCACCCGCCCACCCACCCGACCACCCACCCTCCCACCCACCCACCCACCCCCCCACTCACCCTCCCACCCGCCCACCCAGCCCCCCACCCCACCTGGTCGGGTCCCGGTCGCACACGGCCCTCAGCAGCGCGGCCCGGGTGACCCTCAGACCGGGTGGTGGCTCCCGGGCCCCCGGGGCGGTGAGGCCGTTGAGGGCCGCCTCCACCTGGGGCCAACACCGGCCTGGAGGGGAGGGGAGGGGTGGGGGGCGGGGGGCGGGGCGGGCGGGGGGCGGGGGGCGGGTGGGGTGGGGGCAGCTGGGGAGGTGGACGGAGGGACCGCAGCGAAGTCTGTGTTTCACCCTCCGGGATGTGGGCTCAGCCGGTTGGTGGTGGTGATGGTGATGGTGATGGTGGTGGTTGCTGTGGGCTCCCGACCCTCAGATGGAAGGGTAAAAGAGCCAGCAGGCCAGCTGGCCCTTAGTGCACCGCACCGGAGACGACCTCAAGGAAGGGCAAAGACCAGACAGCCCAACAGTCACCCAGACACGGGAAGAACTGGCGAACCCAGGGGGGCCAGTCAGGGGGTCCACGTCACCCACTTCACCCACCCGGGAGCTGCCCGCGCAGCCGCCCTCTCAACCGGTCCATAACTGCTGAACTGCATATGAGCATACCGTAACCCACCCACCCATCAACCCACCAACCACCCAGCCACCCACCGCTGATCAGCCAGGTATCGCACAGCAGTTTGAGCGCCAGACATCGCAGCACCTCAGGACTCTCCGGCTGCAGCATCGGCTGCAGCACCCGCAGCGAGTACGGCGCTACTGCCGGGTCCGCAGCCATAACCGGCAGTAGCTGCAGCAGCGCCAGCTGCGCGCTACTGCTGCTGCTGTTGCCGCTACAACCGCTACTGCTACTGCTACTGCTACTGCTGCCGCGCTGCAGCCGATACATCACCAGCGGCAGCAGGGGCAGCGCCGACGCCGGCAGGAGCTGCACCAGCGGCCGCGCCGCCGCCGCGGCGGCGGCAGTGACCCGCGGGTCGGGGTGCGCGAGCAGCGCCGCCAGCAGGCACGTCAGCGCCGGGTGCGCGTCGGCGGCGCCCAGCGCCGCCTCCGAAACCACGTCGGCGATCCGGGTGGCGAAGGGCAGCTGCTCCGAAGCCGCCTTGGTGGCCGCCGCCGTGCGCCGCCGCTGCCGCAGCGCCAGCTCCAGGGAGCGCAGCCAACGTAGCAGGTCGCATGGCGGAGGCGGCGGAGCCGCCGCCGCCACCGCCCCGCCGCCGCCGTCATTACCACCGCCACCGGCGGCGGCTGCTTCCGTTGACGCCCACAAGGAGAGCAGCAGCCGCCGACACTGCTGCTGAAGGCACAAGTCCCCGTGGACCCGTCCGAGGTTTGCCCCGCTGCCAGCTTCGGTGGCAGCGGCGGCGCCGCCGCCGCCGCCAGCTGTAGAACTGTCGTCCATGAGTCGCTGCAGCGCCGCCGCCAGGTGCGCGGGCCAGGCCGCCGCCGGTGCGGCGGAACTGCCGTCGCCGGGCGCCGACGTGCCGAAGGCGACCGCCGCCAGCAGCGGCTGCAGAGAGAGCGCCGCGTCGGCGGCGGCGGCGGCGCCGCTGCCGCCGACACCGCAGTGTCGTACGGTTTGCAGCTGATGGCCAGGGGTGGGTTCCTGCTGGCGGCGCTGGTGCTGGTGCGGCTGTTGCTGAAGGGCCTTATGCAGCAGCAGGTGCAGCCCCTGGAGCTCCTGCACAGCCGGAATCCAGATCCAAACACACATGTGTACGATATAGGGGGAGGGGCCTTATGCGGCCTCAGGTCGAGTGCGCCAACGCAGGGCCAACGTTTCTTTCCTCGAAGGGTACCGTTTTGCGGGGAGGGCCGAGGGGAGGTACGACATACGAAGTACGACGATACGGATAAGCAAAGCCCACAGGCTGCCGTAAAGTAATGCGACAGCGAGGGACTGAGGGAAGGAGAAGGGTGGGCGAGAGGCCGCTCGGCTGATGACAGTCTCGGGAGCAGAGACGTGAGGAAGTGGGGACTGGGGGAGGGAAGGCAAGGAGGCCACAAGCCAGCCAGACCCGTACCCCGCACCCCGCACAACGCACCCCGCACAACGCACCCCGCACAACGCGCGTATGCTTTGCTACACCGACGTGACATCAAGCACGACGCGGTACGTTCCGTACCTTGCCGTACGCATTCAGCGTCAGCAACGACAACGCCGCCAGGTGCCCCTGGAGCGCCGCCGGCGCCAGGCCCTGCAGTCGCACCAGCGCCGCCACCACCTCCTGCGCCCCGCCACCGCCACCGCCGCCGCCGTAAGGCCCCAACATAACCTCAAACGCCAGCTGCAGAAGCGCCTGGGCGACAGGCTCCGCCGCCCCCGCCGCCGCGACCTCGCCGAGGCTGCCGCTGCCGCCGCCAGCCAGTCGCTCGCCCACATGCTCCTCGATGTCGTAAATTACAGCCTCCAGCACATCCAAAAGGTCCGTGGTTGACTGTACGGCGTGCATCCTGTGACGAGTACGGTTCGGACGCAGGGTCCGAGGTGCGACGTCCCGCTTGGGCTGCTCAGGACCCAACCCTGCTCTGTATGGTATGTATGGTATGTGTGGTATGTGTGGTATGTGTGGTGTGTGTGTGGGGTACAACACAGGCCCTGCCGCCCAGTAGCCCTTCCCTGCCGCATCCTTGGCTTGATTCATCCCTGCTGCATGCCCCGCTTGCTATGAAAGACGAGACGCGACATTCGCCCAACCCCAACCCCAACCCCAGCCAGGCCACCAGACGCTATCCTGGGACCTCGCCGTATCCCAGGCAATGTGCTGCTGCCAACACCCTACCCTCCCCACGTATCCCCCCGTTGGATAACCCCCCTTCCGACCCAGTGCCACCCCTCCCCACCACCACCTGCCCCCGCACCTGTCCACCTCAGCGCCCCGCGGACCCAGCGCCAGATGCCGCGTCAGGAAAACCAACAGACGCCACCGCAGCGACGGCGGTACGCCGTACGGCCCGCCACATGCTAGCCGTACCAAATTGCCGTACAGCCAGGAGGACAGCGCAACTGAGGCGACCAGGGCGGGCCCTCCGCCACCGCCACCGCCACCGGGGCCCCCCGAGGCGGCGGCGGTGGCGGCGCCGGCCGCTCTGTCTGCGGAGCTCGACGCGTGGCGCTGCACGGCACCGGGTTTGTTGCGGCGCGACATCAATGGGCGGGCGGGCGGGCTTATTACGTTTTACAAACGTAATAAAGCGAAGCGAAGCAGAGCGACGCAAAACAAAAGCAAAGCAAAGTAAAAGCAGAAGAAAAAGCAGAGCGATAATTCCCTCCCTCCTCCTGTTTCTCCAACCTCCAGCCTTCACGTGCCCAGCAGCTGACCTGCAATAGCACGAAACTGAAAAAGGGCTCCAGGGAAGTCCAAGTACGGTCCAGGGAGGCCGCCGCAGCGGGTGCGGAGGCGGCGGAGGCGGCGGAGCCGCCCCCGGGTGGCCCCGCTGCAGCTGCCGCTGCCGCCGCCGCCGCCGCCGCCCCTGCCAGTGCCGTCATGGCGCCGCTGAGCAGCTGCGTTGCGGCGGAGGGGCAGGACAGCAGTGCGGCGACCAGCGGGTGGGTGGTCCACCGGGCGGGGCGGAGCAGCGGCGGGGAGGCACCGGCGGGGGGGCCTGCGGCGGGAGGTGGGGTAGTTGGACACAGGAGGACACGTGGTGGGATGGATGGCGAGGGTGGGGGTGTGGGGTAGGGGGTGGGGCATGTTGATTTGGGCGCAGGTGGGGAGTTGCCGAGCGAGTCGCCGAGCGAGCAAGCGCAGCGCCGTAAGGAGTCAGCGTGACGGACACACGCACGTCGTAACCGCAGCAGCGGCCCCTAACTGCACTACGCTACGCTGCACTGCGCCGGGAGGGGGGCGCCAGCTGGGGGGCGCCAACAGGGGCAGCTGGGGGCCTGGCGGCAGAGGTGGAGGAGATGGGTGAGGTGGCGGTGGGCGGCAGCGCAGTGCCCTATCGCCTCGTGGGGTGGAGTGCGGTGGAGTGGGGTGAGCTCGCCTCATGGGGGTGCCCGGCCCACCTGCAGAGCCGCCTCCGCCGCCACCGACGCCGCCGCCGCCACCGACCCGCGGGTCGGTGACCCCACCAATGGCGGGCGCCACCACCAGCCGACACAGCGCATCGGCAAGGGGCGCCGCCGTCGCAGGACCTGAGGCGGATCGCATTCGGGGGCGGGGGCGGTGGTGTGGGGTGGGGAATGGGGAAGGACGGGAGATGTGGGACGCGGGAATGAATTCAACGTGAGCGGGCAGAGCGCAGCACATTTTCGCCACCGACCTAAGGTCAGTTCGCTAACGCCATCTTCGTTCCTTTGCTGCGGTGTCTTCTTTCATCCCACCACTGGTGCCGGTGGCGTGGCCGCGCCGCCCCAGGGCGTCCCTTCCGAGCCCTCCAATCCTCGGTCACTTCGCTACGGGTCGTGTCCATGTAAGCCCCACAACCCTACTTTCCGCACCCGCAGTGGTGACTGCGCTCAGGAGGAACTCCGCCGCCTCGGCCGCCGGCAGGCCTGGAAGAGCGGGAGGGCAAATCGGTGCCGCCGACGTGTAATCGTGTTTGGTAAGCTTCCGCCAAAACGGCCACTGACACTACATTCAGGATAGCTGTCTTGTTCGGGTTGGGGAAAATGGCCGGAGGAATGCATTTGGTGTGTTTGGATGCCGAAATCCGATGCGCGGGAATCACGGGAACCGCCGTACAGGGGGGAGCCATCGTACAGGGGCAAAGCGCGGGAGGAACCGCGACTATGCGGCGACTCACCGCCGGTCAATGTTAGCGCGAGGAGCTGATCAGATGCCTCCTGTACAATGACCTGCATGCGGTGAAGCCGCCAAGGAGGAGGGTTGTTGGGTGGCCGCATGGCAATGGCACGACCCGACGGAGCGAAGACCGCGTGCCCTGGCCATGGCCGCGCACCCTGTAGGGTCTGGAAAGGCACAGGGATATGGCTGCTGAGCGAGCATCCACGCTGACGCCAGCCCTCCGCAGTGTCGCAAAGATGCCCGCCACCGCGTGCCTCGCAACGATCGGTGAATTTGCAGCCTGCAGCTTTCGCTGCAAGCTTTCTAAAATGTCGGCCACAGACATTTTATCTAGATTTTATACAGGCACTATAAGTATGGGTTGCTGATGCTACATTTCCGGCGTTAAATAGCTGTCCTGGGCCTGCACCGACCGGCTAAGCTGTAAACCTAGGCGCGTATTAGCTGTATGGATTTGGGGCTCGCCTGAGGACGCACAGCACCCAGCCGAGCAAACCGACGCTAACCGACAACGGCCTTGGCAACGACCTGAGTTGCGAACTTGCGATCTTGCGATCCAGCCATTTAGCCTTTCAGTTTTTGAGCAATTTTAAATGTGGCTGGCAGCTTGAATAATTTCAAAAGGAGTGTTTGTAGTGGACTTGTGGTTCCATTGCGTCTGAGTCCTGAGCATCCTCCAACCAGCGAAGCCCTACCCCGCTACCCGGCTTCGCTTACTGCAAGTCCTCTGCCACTGAATAACAAACCGTTGTTACTGCCTGCCCTCAATTCACTGCATCCCTTCTCCCTTCACGTCACAGCGCCAGGACCAATGCGTCGCCAGGCCGTCCTCAGATCGCGGCCCCTCAGCACGAGAGCTTCGCACGAGTGGGCCACACTGCGCATACCGTACCGTTGTCCCCTCCATCCTATTGCGCTGCGCGCTCACCAAACCGCTGCTGCCCTTTAGAGCCCCATTTGACCTTGGCTACATGTCATTTCCAGATACCGGTACGCATATGCATGTCCAAGATGAGTCAGGGCATAAGTGGCCCTGCCCTGAGGCTGCCGTCACCCCACATGCCCGCTCAGCTCCTCTCCCCCTGGCCCTGCTGCGCCAGGGGGTTGTCCGCCAGCCAATCGGCCAGCACGCGGCGCAGCTCCTCCGGCTGGTCGGATTGGATCCAGTGGGAGCAGTTGGACAGAATGTGGATCTCGGATTTTGGGGCCACCTGCACGGCGGTACGGCATCCGTACACACACAGCCTTTGTAAATGAACGCCAACGCGTATGCATGAGGCATATGCATGGCATAACTTTGGCGTTCGTTGCAGGCACCTTGCAGCAATGCAGCGCGGAGGGACAGCGTCTCAAGCTCTCAACAGCAACAGCAACAACCCCCATTACGTAAGCGCCCCCAACACGGGCTTGTGCACTCGCTCCAGCCAGCCCGTGCCGCGCCGTACATTTACAGTATTGTACGACATCGTACCTCCGCCAAGCCGATGAGGTTCGAGGTCAACAGCGCGTTGTCCTTTTCGCCCCACACCACCAGCACTGGCATATCCAGCTGCCGTCGAAGCGCCCGATCAACCTGCGGCCCGGAGGCGGCGGCGGCGGCAACACCGGTGGCACTCACAGACCTTAATAGTACGCACACTCGCAACAGACCCCGCCCATGTTGATGACATGAGCTCGCTCCGAGACCAGAAACCGCATGTGTGCCAGCCCCAAACCCCCTTCCCCCTTCCCCCAAACACACTCACAACATCCCAGCCTCAGATCTCTAGCCCCCGAGCCCCCCAGTCCCCCAGCCTCAGCACGCTATCCCCCGCTGTTCGCCCCCACGCACCTCCCGGTGGAAGGGCAGCAACCCCAGGTCACCCGCCAGCAGCGCACGGTAGTAGTTGAGCGAGGCGGTGGGCGTCCCCGGCTGCAGCAGCGCCGCCTTGTACACCTCCACATCCCCCGCCGTCAGGGCGCCGGGCCGGCGGGGCGCGCCAGGTCCGGGTCGCAGCCAGATGTCGGACAGCAGCTTGGCGTCGTGGTGGGTGAAGGCCAGCTCGGGCAGGATGGGCATCTGCCGAGCGCCGACCCACGGGTCGGATTGGTGGGAAGAAAAGCCCCAGGAAGCAGGAAACGCGGCGAAGAAACGGTAAAGACTGGATGAGGGCTGGACTGGACGGGGTGCAGCGGGGGTGTGGAGGTGCACGCGTGTGGCGATGGTGGAGATGGTTCACCGAACCTACCCGCCGCTCTCGAACGGCGCCACACCCCACTCCCCCACCCCGCTGCGGTCTCATCTTCCTGACCTCACCCACCTGGAACGTGAGGAAGTAGCTGGAGGCGGCCATCTGGCGGCCCGTCAGGTTGCGCTTGTACAGCAGCCAGTGCGGCGCCGCCAGCACCACCAGCCGCTCCACCAGCCCCGGGTAGCGGCCCGCAGCCACCCACGCCACCGCGCCGCCCCAGTCGTGCCCCACCAGCGTGCACCTGGTGCGTCCCAGCGCCGAAACCACAGCCGCCACGTCGGCCGACAGGCGCTCCGGCGTGTAGGAGGAGATGCCCTGGTGTGGAGATTGTAGGACAGAAGAACCGCGGTTGGATAACCAATTGGGGACCCAAGTGAACGGACCCAGCTGGATTGGGCGGGGTGTGGGGCCGCAAGCCACGATTCCGTGTGGGGCGACGGATGGCGAGGAGGGAACGGAGCACGACCAAGGCGGCGCAGGGTTTCGGCGTAACCACTGGGAGTTCTCCGCATAAGGTGGAGTTTGGGAAGCCAACCGCCGCCGGCCGTGGCATCGAGCCCCCACCCTAACCCGCGGCGAAGTGCCGCTGCAGTGACCAGTCTCGCGCCTCGCGCTGTGCTTTGCCTCACTCTATGGCCCCCGGGGGTTTATCCACGGGGGGGCATCTCTCCCCAGACGCCTGGCCCCGCCCGGTTGCACCTCTGGCCTGCTGTGGGCGGCCGCATGTGCCTTTGCCTCACCCCCCAACCCCAAACCTCCAGCCTCGGTTCCACCGCTGCGGCTCACATTTATCCACCCCTTATCTGAAGACTGACGATTATAACAACCGGGAAGCCAACCAGAAGCAAGCGACCTCCCCCACCTCTGGTTTGTCGGACCATCCGCAGCCCCTCGTATCCAGCGCCACCACCTCGAAGTCATTCCGGAAGTCCGCCATCACGCGCCGCCAGCTGTACCAGCACTCGGGGAAGCCGTGAAGCAGCAGCAGCAGCGGCTTGTCGGGCTGGCGGCCGAAGCTGGCAGCATGGAGCCTAGGGAGGGGAGGGACATGGGGCCCGGTGGAGCCCAGGCGGGGGCGGGGGCGGGGGTGGCGTTGGGGAGCCGGAGTACCTCGGCTGTCGGTGGGCGACGGGTTGGGTTTGGAAACCGAAGCACGAGCGATAACAGCGCTGACAGCGAAGGGTTTGGGGGCAACGATGTGCAGCGGGTGTCCAATGCAGCGACTCAGTGCAGCGACTCACTTCACTCCGCCTCCCACGTCCAACTGCTCGTGCATCAGCCCCGCCAGCCCGGCGGCGCTCTCAGCTGGCAGGGGGACATCCTCGGGGCGGCGCGGGCGGGGCTTGCGGCTCAGGAAGGCGGACGGACTGCGGGAGCGAGCGACCCGCGGGTCGGTACGTCAGCCGTGCAGGTGCCAGCAGCTGTCTGCAGGTGTCTGCGGAGCATAAGCGGCTCGGCGCTGCCCGTATGACGGCATTAGGATGGGCATGGCAAGTCGGCAATCTGCGTTTGAAGCGCTGCGTCTTCACGATTCTCACTCGGGGAAAGGCTCAGTCATAAATCCATTCATATAGTGACCTGCGGTAGGCAGCGCACCCCGGGACCAGCGCATCGTGCTCCGGGACCGCAGACACGGGATGGCAGGGCGCCAGCTACCAAGCAACACGTGCCTTAGTATGAACTCCCGCAGCAGCGTCGCGAGCAGCAGCCCCCACATCCCGGGCAGGAAGACCAGGTAGCGCAGCGCCCTCAGCAGTCCGCTGACGGAGCGGACGCCCTGCCAGACAGGGAGGGAGGGCGGGTCGGGGCCACGGAAGGGCGGGGGAGGGCAGGGCGGAGAGGAGATCCCGGGCTAGGGCACACCCTCCCGGGGGCCGGGCTGGGCCGTACTGACGCAGCCGCCGTTGGAGCTGCCGCAGTCACCTGCTGCCGCAGATGAGCGCCGTCAACGGACCTATGCTGCAAGACTCCTTGAGGTCCTCCTTTTGGCTGCTTTCGTCACAGCAGATAGAGGTGCCTTTTTCCCGCTGGTCGGCTTTCTCGATTGGGGCCAAAAGCCTGATGAATGGCTTGAGGGAGCCAAGCCAGGCGGCCGCATCGCGAGCCAACGGTATGTGCCCGCCTGCCTGCGGTGACCCAACTGTAACGCTTGCGGGTCGGCATTGCACCAACGCCACGCCAAGGGAACGGGCGTTTCGAGAGCCTGAAGGATAGCTATGCGAATCGCCACTGTGGGGCACTGTATCACTGTAGTAGACATCAGAGTCACTGGAGTCTCTGGGTAGGTCACGGGCGAAGCCTCAACAGTGTCCCGCGGACCAAACACGAGGTATTCCCCACCTCAACGATCGTCGCGCGCTTGTATGGCACTGGGGCGATGCCCGCAGCGGTGCGCTCGGACGGGGACCAAGGCGGCGGCGAGGCCACAGTGCCTGTCATCCTCTTCAGCTGTCAGGCGTCTAATCACCCTCCTTTCCCGCGAGTGAGCTGCGTGAGTGGCCTGCTCAATACAAAGGACAGGGAAAATGTGCGGCACTTGACGCGAAACAGTGCCCAATACAGCGCGACGCTCGCGGGCAAGTATCCAGGAGCGGGTTTGCCGCTCCGCCACTCGGCGTTGGACGAGCGTGACCCTCGTGACGTTGGACGATCGAGTTCCCAATTAATAAAGGGTAAGGGCCGACACCGCCTACAATAGTATCAGTAAAATTCGTAGTAGTTACACGCTATAGCATAATACTGCTGAGATCGTCCGCCCGCGTAGGAAGTCACGGAGTGTTGCACGTCGAAAGACGCTCCAAAGCAGCGAAACAATCTGTTGGCTTTGATTAAATATTAACATCCGCACTCTTAGAGTCGTGCATTTTAGGGCGACTGCTACGCTTTGCTAGTAATCTGTCTGCGGCACCGACTCTTGGGACATCATCAGCAGTCCGCGCGGCCGCCATGTCGGACAATCAATGCCTCAAGCAGATTGCTATGAACTTTGGTGTAGGAGCGACTCTTGGCGCCTCCGTTGGTGGGTGTGCCGCCGAGGTCTTGGCTCCTTTCGCGTAGTGCCGGACTTGCCGTCGTAAGTCGCTCGCTTTTATGGCCACACAGGCGCGGTTTATGGAACATTTGATGCATTTCGATTTAAGGTACGTTCGCGCTGCATGGGACTCCGTCCCTGACTGGTGCAGTCCCAATCCTCTGGAAGCCCTCACCGAAACTGATCACCCCGCAGATCCCTGGCCTGTACAAGATTCGCCACATTGGGAAGACGACCATCAGCACCGGAGCGGTGAGTCGGCGGGCGGCTGCCTGGGAACCTGTGGTACGCGATTGGGTGGGGCAGGGGCGTGGGCCGGGGACGGAGGGGCGGGCGGGGTATTCTTCAGTGTTTCGCCCCCCAATGCGTTGCCCTGCGCCTGTGCCCTACCTGCGGGCTTCTCCCTCGCAGGTATTTGGGACGTTCCTTGCAGCCGGCGCTCTCCTACATTGTGGGAGAAACTGAGCCGCGTGTTGCGGTGCATGCGATGCGATGCTCCCACGAGAGGGAGCTGTAGTACACATCCTTGAATGAATGGCGCGTGCGCTTAAGCTGTTATGTGGGCTACAGGAGCGTCTGTGCGTGTCTACGCATCAGAATGAAGGGTAGGAGGCACTTTCGGGAGGGGCGGGATGACTAGTCAAGGGCGCTGGCCGGATGGGTTGGTTGGTTTCGTTCAGAGAGTTCGCTTGGGCTGACGCGAGGGTGGTGCGGTAGGTGTGTGACGGTGAGCATGCAGGATAGACACACAACCGTGGTGTTGTTTTTATCCCATGTCACTCGGAGGGATCATTTCGCCACCACGTTTGGCAAGGCCGCGCAAAGTCGTGTGGGCATCAGTGCACGCACGGGACCGGAATCATCTGCGGAAGCTGGACATGACCGTTCTACTTGGCAGGGCGAGTTGGCTCGGGGTTGGTTGGAACAGAAGTCCAAGCGACACGACTTCGGGCGTGGTTCCTGGGGGGACGGCCGACCAGCGCCCCGTCCTCCCCATCGTGTTTAACGGCAACCTATATCGGCCTGCTTTGCAATGGCCACAACGTCCAGATCAATGGCATGGCGCGCAAGCCCGGAATTTATAGGCAGGCTGGAGCGGCTGCTCGTGATGGCGACTGTAACCTGACATGGCCGCACCTGTCGCACTCCCCAAGTTGTCAAGACCCAGTTGCTAAATTGTAATACGTAAATGTTTGTGTGGTGTGGATGTGTTTTGGTCAGGGCAGTGTGACCATGCTGCAACATCGCGATCAGACAGGTTTTTTTTGCAGCTGTACGACTTGGGCGATAAGGAAAGCCAACCAGCGCCAACCGTTCTCCCAAATGTTTGTCGTGAGCCCTTCTAATCCCAATTGACAAATTAATAATCGTAGCCGCCTCCAGGCCCTTCTGCTTCTAGAAGAATGCGACCGAAAACGTCCTCAGTTGTCCTCGTTGTGCTGCTGCTTGCCAGTGGCGCACTCTTAGCTTCAGCGGCGAAGAAGCCGGCATCCGCAAATGGAAAGCCAAAGCCGGTGTAGGTCCGCCTGCCGCGCAATCGCTGTAGCGCTGCTTGGATTATGGCTCATAAGCATTCGCTCTCATGACAGATCTATCTTTATGCACGAGGGCAAGAAATGGACAATTTTCAAGAATGCGGAGGGGGTAGGTACCGGTCAACCCGGTCGCCATCAGTTCTGGAGCGCGCGTCGGCAATTAACTGGGCCGCGCGATTGTGGACGTGCCTTCGCAGAGGGCCTTTTTCCATGACTCGGAGACCGGAAAGACGCAGTGGACTGATCCGCGCCAAACGCCCCTGACGGCAAACCAGCGGATGTTGGCGTTCCTGGTGTTCATCATCCCGGTTGTGCTGATGGTCGCCGGCGCCGGGGGTTACATCTATTGGGTCAGGGTAAGCCAGGACATGCGGCTTGCTGCGGCAGTGCCCGAAGGTGTGCGGGTGTCCGCCTGCGCCCAGTCCTGGCCGTGTCTTGACTAGGCCGCCGCTCGGCACCCTCCTTGCCCCTCCCTCAGAAAACGCGCCCCGAACTTTTCAAGGGCCCCAAGAAGGTCAAGGGGCTGAAGAACTGGTACGTTTGCGGCAGGGGCCGATGCACAGAGCGAGTGCCGTGGCCGCTGCACCCTGAGCCGCGCTGCCTGGATTCCGCAACTGACGATGTCGGGTTGCCGTCTGCTGTCGCCGCAGGGAGCGCGCGCTCCTGCCGCCAAAGGTGAACAAGCCAAAGGATCGGGCTCGGAGCGCGTCCCCGACTCCGGAGGACGCCAAGAAGAGCCAGTGATTCCGTGACTGGATGTCCTGAGAGCAGCACCGGCCGCCTGGTGTTGCCGTTGCAGACGTTGTCATTTGGCTCGCTGCCTCTCTCAGACAGCGCGCAGGGAGTGTGACCTCTTTTTATCAGCGTGATCATGCGGGATTCCAAGATCCTTGGTGCGTGAGCACACATGACTTCTAAGCGTGCGTGCCCGATATGGAAGGCGGATGGCCCGCTGCTGAAGTGCACGTGCAGGGGTTTGGCGGGGGCGTGTTGGAGGGCTGGCAGCACTGCTGCTTCAGGACAGCGCGATCAAGTGCTTGAACTTGCTTGTGCGGGATTGTGCGGGATGGTGGCAGCAAGCTTTGGTTTGGGCTGCGGTTACTGCGATGCAGCGTTCGAGGCTGCCGCTTGGCCGATGTGGCATTTTGGCCGAACTTTACCGTCTCTTTGGCGACAAAGCACACGGCGGTTGGTGGAAATGGCAACCATACCTGCAACAGGGATGTGATGCCATCAGTGTTAGGTGCGGCATGCGGCGACATCTGGATACACTGTAAATCGTTTCGTTTGGGGAATGTGATGGTACTGTCGTGCACCGTTGGTGTCGGTACATTTCCGGGACAAATGCCCGGTGAGGGCGCGGAGAGACGCTAGGAAGGACCCTCGAGCGTATCTGGACGTATCTCCATCTTATGGGAGATATTAC
The DNA here is from genome assembly GCA_030267565.1 of Pleodorina starrii. Classification (NCBI taxonomy): domain Eukaryota; kingdom Viridiplantae; phylum Chlorophyta; class Chlorophyceae; order Chlamydomonadales; family Volvocaceae; genus Pleodorina; species Pleodorina starrii. The sequence goes on from BRXU01000015.1 coordinate 1,397,935, forward strand.
GGTCGTACTGCTCGTCCAAACGAGCTCCTACCTAGGCGCGAGCGCTTCCTGCTGGAAGCGCTTCGCTTGGTCATTACGATGCCGAAGGATATATGATATTGTAACACACAATCAGATCCCCAGCAGCGACTCTCGCTGTGGCGTTAGCCCAAGCCGCCACAATGGTGTCTCACATGCACTAGCGTGGCGCCGGCCGGGCCTGATCAACCTGGCTGGCTGCCTTATCGCTTGTGCATTATAGTAGTCAGCTCAGCAGCACTGTTGCTCGCGCGCACGTAGGCGCCGAGCTCGGACCTCACGCTAGGAAGAAGGAGCGCGGCCTCGCCCCAGCGGTCAGGCCTCGGGGCCAGTACTGGATGCAGTGAGCCCGGCTGCAGTCCAGCTGCTGTCGCGCACGCCCCGCGCGAGCCCACACCAAGCGAAGCCAAGCCATTGCGGACGTCCGCGAGCGGCTTTCGGGCTTCGGCACCTAGCTGAGGTCTGCAGACCACGGTTAGGTGTTAATTTCCAACGGCACGCACGCCGTTTGGAGGGTAGCCGCGAGCGCTGCCACATCGCTGCCACGGAGCAGCTCAGGACCTAGGCCAGGTCCTCGCGCCACGAGGCGCCCAACACGCTGGAGGCTTTAGAGGACGCAATGTCAGCCTTCCAGCTCGCCGACGACTTTGACGTGGGCGACGAGTATGACGCCCCGCGCGAGACGGGGCTCCTACCTCGCGTGCCTGCGTCGCCAGCCGACCGGCGACATCTTAGCGCGCTTAACAGGGTCGGGCCACAAGACGCCCGGGCCACACAGGCCCGCCTGGCGGGCGGCCTCAGCCCTCGCGAGTCGCCGGCCTCTCTAGTGACGGCCAACCCGAGCTCGTCACTCAGCCTCCGCCACCTGCCTGAACCAACCAACGGCGGCACCCCCATTCGTCAGCAGTCGCCTCCTTCTGGCGCCGGCTCCCGCCTCTTTCTCCACAGCCTCCGGAGCATCCACGGCGCCCAACCACCTCGCCCACGTTCTCCCCCGTCACCCCTGCCCTTCCCGGGGCCTCTGGAGGGCGGCTGGCCGCTCATGGCGGCCGCTGCCGCTCTTAACCCCTATGGTGGCGGCTTTGAGGCTCTGACGGCCTTGGAGGTGCCCGCCGCCGCCGCCGAGGCGGCAGGCGGGCGCCCCCGGGCAGTGGGAGCTGCGGAGCCGGAGATAGCAGCGGAGACGGGGGAGCGCGACGCTGCAACCATGCGAGCCGCGGCGGCGGTGGCAGCGGCGATGGACGCCGCGGCCACCGACGCGGCGGCGCGCGCGGCTGCGGAACGGACCGCGGCGGATACGGCCACCGCACGCGTGCCGGGCGTCACCGCCTTGGCGGACGGGCTTGCTATGGGCGCCGCGGCGGCGCTGGGCGCTCCAGCAGCGCCGGGCGCCGCGGCGGTACCGGCCGCCCACGCTGGCGTCCCCGGTTGTGATCCGGACCGGCTGCCCGCCCGCCGCCACGCCCTCGCTGGAGGGGCCCGTCGCGTGCTGGTGCCGGACCACACGCTCGAGGACACGCCGACCACCGCGGTGCCGCCCTACACGCCCCTGTCCGTCTACCACACGGCGGATGAAGATGGTCGCACAGGGTGGAGGTTTGAGGGCTCGAGCCCCTTGGGGACCGAGCCCGGGCTGCGGGGGAACGGCGGTGTAGGACGGGGGAACCTCCTGCAAGGGGACAGCCCGGGGTTTGTTTTTGACGCCCCGCGCGTGCAGTTGCCTGCGGGGGGCCCGGCGGAGGGCATAGTTAGGACTGTGCTGGGTTACCGAGAGGTGGCGCAGGGGGGCGCGCGCCTGCATGCGAGCGTGCAGGAGGATCAGGATCAGGAGGGGGCAGATCGGGATTATGTAGAGAGGCTCATGGCCCGACTGCACCCTGGTGGCGCGATTGGCACCAGGCCGGCGACGCGCGGAACGGGTCCTCCGGTGGGCCCGCCTGCGCGGGATGCCGATGAGCTGCAGGCCGTGCTGCACGCCCTGCGGTCCATTGGGTACATTCCCCACGCAACCCAGCGCCCCCGCGACGGCGCGGGAGGGGGGCAAGAGCGCCGGGAGTCGCACGGCGACAACACTGCCACCGCCCGTGATAGGGCAGGCTCCAACGGGGTTGGGGGCCGGCCGTGGTGGCAAGATTTACAAATGGAGGCCGCCAGCTTCGGACCCGGCCCTGAGACGCCCCCCGACCTGCTCTGGACTGTTGGGCAGGTGGACACCATCCTCTCTTACCACCAGCAGCGGGGCGCAAGGGGGGGCCGTGTCGCGCAGCTGTATGCCCTGGCGAGCCTGCGCACTCTGCCCGACACGCCCACAGCCAATCACCTAGTCGGGCTCCCGCTGCCCACACAGGCGGATCCGGCTATCTGGACAATTTCCCTAATGTTGTCCTACGTCCCCCATGCCTCCTCCCAGCAGGGTTGCACGGAGGCCGAGCTCTACTGGGTGGAGCTCCGTCATTACCTGAACAGGACCTACCCGCCGGTACCCCGCCGCGCCACGCTGCCCGCGGGTGCGGCGGGGCTGGGGCCCCCACTTGCGGCACCGCCACCGCAAGCGGCCAATGCCACCTCGCCACCAGGGGCCCCCTCAACCGGCGGTGCGCCGCCGACGCCGCCCACGCCGCCGCCTGGCCCCAATCCCCCACCACCTCCCTCGCCTTTGCCGTCCCCCTCTGGCGCCTCGCCGTCGGTGACACCAGCCGTGACGACGACGCCGTCGGACACGTCGGCCGGCGTGCAACGCCGGCCGGGCGAGATTGTCGCTCTCCCCCAGGACGACTGGGAGCCCGCCAAACCCGTCCAGGGCCAGGGCTACGAGTTCGACGGGAAGCCCCAAAACTATACAGCCTTCAAGAGCAAGGTGGAGAACTACCTGGTGACGGCGCTGGGGCCACGGTCTAGTGCCCGCTACAAGCACGCTGATTACAAGCACGTCGTCACCGTGCTGGTCAGCATGTTCCTAAAAGCGGACAGCCCGCCCCGGCGGACGTACACGCAGCAGCGAATCGGCGAGCTGCTCGATGATCATTTCGCCGAGTACACGGCCGCTGGCGGGGACGCGGCGCTCTACCGCGGTCAGGCAGCGCCGCGGGAGGGCGCGCGCAACTTCGTCGACTTCTGGCTCGCCAACGTGCTACAGATCACGGCTGGCAACGGCGCCGTTATCGAGCAGGAGTACGACGCGTACGTGTACCCGGTCGGAGTGGACCCAAACACCGCCGTCACCGAGTTCACCAGCCGGTTTTCGCTGCTGCCCGCTGAGACGTACGCCGAGCCAAGGAAGGCGCAATGGTTCCTGCGTGCCGCCATCCGCGCTCTCGCCGGCTACAAGCAGCTGAAGGAAGCGGTCCTGCGCCTCCGGACCGAAGACAAGTTCCACCTGCTCACGCTCCGGCAGGCGGCCAATATCATCGGCGCCATGGTGGGGGGATCGGGGCTTTCCGGCCTGCAGCAGCGGCCTCCACACACGCTAAAGGAAGAGGACGACGGCGTCGGCGGCGGCAGCGGCGGGGGCACAGGTGGCGGCGGCAGTGCCACAGTCGGCGGTGGCTCTGGCAACAACAGTAGCGGCGGCGGCGGCGGCGGCAATGGGACAGGCGGCGGAGGCGGCCGCAAGAACCACACGGTCAATGCGTTGGCGCCGTCCGGCAACAGATCCAAGGGCAACGCCCCCCGCGCCGAGCACGACCAGGTCACAATGGCGGCGGCCGCGGCGGCAGACCGGATCTGCCCCGAAGGACGCTGGGTAGCCCACCAGGACAAGACCTGCCGCCTGCACCCCTTCCTGGGCAGCAACCACAAGCAGCGGCACTGCAGGGGGTCCAAGCAGCGCATAGCGACGGATCCGGCGGGGCTGCTGGCGGAGATGCAGGCGAAGGTTCACGAGGCGCGGCAAGGGCGGGGGCTGCCGGCGGATTTGACGGACAAGTCTGTGCCAGCGTTGGCTTTGGCGCCTAGCGCTTCGCAACGCCAGGTCGACCGCATGGACGCGCAGCTTCAGCAGCTCCATCAGCTGCTGGCGGCGCAGCGCATCCCGTCGTCAGCTGTATCGGAGGCAGCGGCCCCGCTGCCGGTACAGATGCTCGCATGGCGGCAGCAAGCAGCGCAGGCGCCACCGCCCCCACCACAGTCGGTGGCCCCCTCGGCAGTATCCTACCACCGGCACCCGGCAACGCCCCAGCTGCAGCACCCGCCTGCGTCGTACGCGGCCCCCTCCACGCCACCGCCACCGCCACCCTGGCCGGCAGCGGTGGCGATGCCCGCCGCCATGCCGGGCCCATACGATGCAGCGCCCCACTCATCCATAGCGCTGCCCTTCGGAACCTACGCCGTCTGCCCGGTCGGCGCGACGGTGGCAGAGCGCATGCCGCCGGGCTTCCAGCAGCATAACAGCCATGCACCTGCCAAGGCTCCGGAGAAAGGCCCGGCAGCCGCGCCCGGCTCTTACGACCACACCGCCGTCGCCGTGTTGCCTGGCCCGCTGACCCAGGCCATACAGCTACTGGACAATGCACGAAATTGCCTCGTCCAAATGCAGTCGTCGGCCCTGGCCGCGGTAAAGCCAGCGCCGCCGCCACTGGCGGCAGCGCAGGCAGCACCGCCGGCCGCCGCGCTGGCGTCGCCTGCAGCCGCCCTGCCGCCGTCGCCATCGGCGTCGGCGCTGGTGGCGCTCGCGACGCCGGCAGCCGCACTGGCGATGACGGACGCCTCGCTCCACCCAGCCAATATGGCCCTGTCGGACCACGACGACCTGGCGCGGCCGCTGCCGTACCTGCAGCAAACCTGGCCGGCAGAGAGCCTGCTGGTGGGCGGCGAGCTGGTGCGCGACGTGCTGGTCGACACCGGCAGCGCCATCATCATAGTCGCGCAGCGCTTGGCGGATCGGCTGCAGCTGCGGTGCCAGCCACGGCCCGAGTACACCGTCACCACCGCGGCAGGCCGCTCAACGCTGCTTGGCGAGGTGTGCGGGGGCCTGACGCTCACGTTCGGTGCCGGTGCTGGTCAGGGCCACACCATCTGGCTGCCGGCCATGCTGGCAGCGGACTCCGGCGCCGAGGCCTATGAGTTGTTGCTGGGCATGCGCGCACTGCAGCCGCTTCAGTCCCGACTCGACCTGCGTGAGGGCCGGGAGAAACTTGAGATGTGGCCGCCGGGACACGGGTACCTTGGCATTCCCATCATCATCCGCTGGCCGTCCCTGGGCGGCGGTGTCGCACCACTAGCCGCGAGCACAGCGGCGCCCACACTTCCACAGCCGCCCCCTCTCGCGGGGGGCGGCGGCTCCTTATGAGCGCCGCCGAAGCGGCGGGGATGCGGGACCCCGCCGCCTGGATGCCGGGGCTGTTGGACAGCGACAGCGACAGCGAGTATGACGACGGGCTGCTACAGCCGGCAGACTTCACGCCGGAGGGGAAGCGCATGCTCCCACCCGAGGCGAAATACGAGGTCACGCCAGGCAAGTGGCTGCTGTGCCAGCGCAGCGAGATGACTCCGGAGCTGAAGCGGCGGTTCCTGGACCTGGTGGGTCGCAACGACGACATCTTCGCGCGCAGCATGCGGGATCTGGGCGAGTACCGCGGCGACGTAGGGCCTGCCCGCATCGAGCTGGCGCATCAGCGGCCGATCTATCAGCGCCCGCGCTCCCACAGCGCGGAGGAGTACGCCGCCATGGACGCAGCCTGCCAGGAGCTGCTGGAAGCCGGGATCATCGAGGAGAGCCGCTCAAGCTCCTTCGCCATGAACTCCACCCTGCCGCCCAAGCGAGCGGCGGACGGCACCTGGACGCAGCGGCGGTTTTGCCAGGACGCGCGCGAGCTCAACGCCGCCACGCTGCCTGACCTGCACCTATCGCCGCTGCCAGAGCAGCTTTTCCAGCAAGTGGGCGATGCTACGTGGCTGACCAAGATGGACTGCCGGGCCGCCTTCCTGCAGATCCCGCTGGCGCCCGAGCACCGGGAGCGCACTAGCTTCTGGTGGCGCCGGCGGCTGATGCAGTACAAGCGCCTGGTGTACGGCCTGCGGAATGCCACCGCCCACTTTCAGCGCGTCATGGACCACGCCATCCGCAAGCACGGCCTGGAGGAGTTCGTCGTCTGCTATGTGGACGACTTGCTTATCTACAGCCAAACGGCGGAGCAGCACCTTGAGCACCTGGCTCGGGTGTTCGCCATGCTGCGGGAGATTGGCATCCGGCTCCACCCGGAGAAGACGCTGGTGGGCGGTGACGCGGTGGAGTTCCTGGGCTTCATGGTGTCGGCGCAGGGCCTGTCGCCGACACGCGCCAAGGTGGAGGCGCTGCTGGCGCTGGAGCCGCCGAACTCGTCGGCGGCTGTACGGCGGCTGCTGGGCATGTTCTCGTATTACCGGGGGCTTGTTCCGCACTTCGCTGACATCACCGCGCCACTCAACCCGTTGACTAGCACCAAGTACGTGTGGCAGCCCAGCTCGTGGGGGCCGGAGCAACAGGCAGCGCTGGACGAACTCAAGCGGATCTACACCCAGATGGACGGGCCGGTGTTGCGGCGGGTCCAGCCGGACCGGCCGCTTATCCTGCATACGGACTTCTCGGGCGTGGGCATCAGCGGCATCCTCGGGCAGTTGGACGACAGTGGGCAGGAGTACCTGTGCGCGGCAGTCTCAAGATCGCTCAACGTGCACGAACGTAGGTACGACAGCTACAAGGGCGAGCTGCTGGCGGTGGTGTGGGCGTGCAAGATGTTCTACCCTTACCTAGCGGCCCGCCACTTCACCGTCGTCACGGACCACGCGCCGCTGCTGTGGCTCATGTCGCAGCAAGACGGCCTGCCGGCGCAGTATGCCCGGTGGGCCTTGCAGCTGCAGGCGTTTGCCTTCGACGTGGCGCACCGGCCCGGCAAGCTGCACCAAAACGCCGACGCCCTCAGCCGCCACCCGCTCACGTCTGCACACGACGGCACAGGCGCACGCGTCGACGAGGAGGGCGACCCGCTGCGCCCGCCACCCGTGCTCGTTCAGTACCCGGGCGCGAGCTGGCCGCTGTACGCATACTCGCGTGCGCCGGAAGGCGCGCAGGCGCCGGCAGCGGTCGTCACGCACTTGGCAGCCGTAGCCAGGTGCTCAGCGGCCCTAGCCCGGCGTTTCTCAGTGCAGCATGACCTGGAGGACCCGGCCACCAGCCTGGCCGCCGCCCCCGAGGCAGTCGGGCCGCTCGCTGGTCTGACACACCTCGCTGGCCCAGTGCCCGCTGCACGCGCCGCATATCTTTGCGTGCACGCGGTGTGTGCTGTGGTCAGTGTGGGGCTGCCGGTCATGGCGGCATCGGAGCTGGAGATCGACGACGAGCTGGAGGCCTTGGCGGCGGGACAGCCCGCCGCCGGGGATACGGAGGCCTTGGCGGCGGGGCAACCTGCCGCTGGGGAGCTGGAGGCCTTGGCGGCGGGGCAACCTGCCGCCGGGGTGTCGGCGCCTGGCAGCCCCTCTAGGCCGCCGGTCGCCGGCGATACTACATTGCACATTGCCGTTGCGCTCGTTCGCGACGAAGCCGCTGCACTACGGCGGCTGCGCGCGGTTTCGGCGCTTGCGCTGCGCCTCCGCGCTGGAACAGGGGAGATTCTCGGAGTCAACACAGCACTTGTTCAACACGTCCTCTTTCCGGCAGCAGTAGGGGGCACTGGGGTTACGATTCTGGAGCTGCCGGGCGGCCTCGCTTCTGGCCTGCTCGCGTGCCTGGGTTTGGGTTTTCAGATACAGCGCTACGTGCACCTCTCATGCGACGCCCGCGAGCGGCGTGCGGTGGCACAACTTGTGCCTGTTTGGGGGATGCATTACGATGGGCAGCTTTCAGCAGGGGCTTGGGATTCGGGGCTAGTACCGGAGTTTAGCACACCCACGGAGCTTCTTCACTGGGGAGCGTCAGCAGCAGCCGTCGAGGCAATGGGCTTGGGGGACACGTCTGTGTGTTTAGTAGTAGGCAGCTGGGGGGGATCCACGTCCTGGGACACGCAGCACGTAGTTAGTTTCTTGGGGGGATTGCAGCAATATCGCAGAGAGCGGCGTCTACCGCCGCCGGCCTTCCTTCTTGAGGGCCCTCACATCAGCATCGACGCGGCGCCGGAGGCGGGTTGGCCCCTGGGCTTGCCATCGCCTCTCGACGCCGCCGTCACTGGCGCGGCAGTTCACCGCTTGAGCTGCCTTTACACTAACCTCGCCAACGCGGTGCACTTGCAGCACTGCCTCGCTCAGCTGCGGCCACCAGAGGGCCGCAGCCTGGCCGCGCTGCTGCCGCCTGGGCATAGCCCGGCGGCGGCGTGCACGGTCATGGCCCCGCCTTACGCGGCGCTCGACATTCCGGGCCGGCCATGGGTGGCGTTACCGCCGCCCTCGGTCTCGGACGCGCCGCTACGGGCGGGGCCCAACCGCACTCCCAGCCGGGTCACTGCGGCCGCCTACTCGGCGGCGGCTGGCTTTTGGCTGCGGACGTCGCGGCACACAAAGCTGGAGCTGGAGCTGGAGCTGCTGGAGACGTCATCCCCGCCGCCGGTCTTCCAGTTCGCTCTCTCCTTCTGCATGGCGCTGCATCGCGCGTTCGTCACGCCGCACGACATGCAGTATCCTGCGGCACGGCACCTCGTGACCTCACCGCAGGGGGGGGGAAGCGAGCTGGCGCCGCCGATTTCTACTGGGGCCGCGGCAGCGGTCTCGGGGTCGGTGGCAGGATTGGCGGGAGGGGCAGCGCCGCCGCTGCCGGCCTTAGCGGTTTCCGCTGTGGCGGTCCGCTGGTCGGCGGCGGCGGCCTGGGATGAGGAGCTGACGCCGCTGGCCTGCGCCTTGCTGACACAGCGGGCGCCTGGGCTGGCGGTGGTCATGGCCACGGCTGGGCTTGCCTCGGCTGTGGATGCGCAGGAGAGCGCATTGGCGGAAGGGACCGACCCTGACGTGTGGCTTGACGCGTCAACGTTGGCGCACCTCCAGGGCGCGCCGGCGGGGGTCGGGACCGACGGGCGGCCGGAACGGCGCGTGCTCCGACGGGCCGCGCTGTACCGGTGGACGGGGGATCAATTGCTTAGGGCCTGCAGCGACGGCTCGACGCGGGTCTGCCCACCGCCCGACGCTCGGGAGGCCATCGTGCGGCAAGTGCACGCGGTGGCCCACCTGGGCATACGTCGGACCTTGGCGCTGGTGCAGCTGGGTCACTGGTGGCACGGGATGCGAAAAACCGTCCAGCGGGTCGTGCGCAGCTGCAAGCTGTGCGACATGACCAACAGCGGCGGCGTCGCGCGCCCGATCCAGCTGCAGCCGTTGGCCATACGGGGCATGTTCTACCGCTGGGGCGTTGACCTGGCGGGACCTCTGCCCCCGACTGCGCCGTTCGGCTACACTTATGTCATGGTATGCATTGAACATTTCACCAAGCATGCGGAGTTTGTGGCCCTGCGGAGCAAGCAGCCTGACGAGACGTCCCGCGGCCTGCTGGAGCTGGTGGCCCGGTTCTCGGCCCCAGCCGAAGTGGTGACCGACCGCGGCGGTGAGTTCCAAGGGGCTTTCGCGGCGCTGCTTCGGCAATGCTTCGTCGACCATCGGCTGACCTCGGCGGGCCATCCCCAAGCAGACGGGGCCGCCGAGCGGCTGGTTCAGGTCGTCAAGGCGGCGCTGCGTAAGCACTGCAAGGACACGGGAAGGACGGACGATTGGGATCTGCAACTGCCTTGGCTGGCGCTCGCCTACCGCTGCTCGCCTCAGGCGTCGACCCGGTACTCGCCATACGAACTCATGTTCGGCGTGCCGCCGGTCGTACCGCCTGCTGTGCGGGAGCGCATGGCGGAGCCGCTGGGGCTGGCCGGCCCGGTGGGAGCTTACGCGGCGGCGCTCCAAGAGCGCGCCGCACTTCTGCAGCGGCATGCTCCCATCGCTGCGGCAAATCTGCTCATCGCCCAGCACCGAGACACGCGCCGGTACGCGCACGTGCGCTCAGGCAAGTACCGGCCGCCGGCTATGGAGTTCGCCCCAGGCGACTACGTGTATGTGCGCCGGTCAGCGGTGCACAACACTCTGCAGATGCCGGTGTACGACGAGGTGCTGCGCGTAGAACGGGTCGGGGCCATGGGAGTAGCAGTGTTGTTAGGGCGTGATGGGGGACGAATTAGACGTAGGATAGAGCAGCTGGTGCCGTGCCACCTGCCCGATCTTGATCCGATCGTCGATGTACGGCTGCAACGGCCAACCACCGACCTCGCCTGCGAGGTCTGTGAGTCGCCCGAAGATGAGGCGCGCATGCTGCTGTGCGATGCGTGCGGGACAGGCTGGCACCTGCAGTGCCTGTCCCCGCCGCTGAGCGCGGTGCCGCCGGGACAGTGGGTCTGCCCTGAGTGTGTCAAGCTCAGGCGCGAGGCCCCGGTGGGGCCAGAGATGGCCTTGCCCAAGGCGGCGCCGGTCCTGTTCCCCAACGCCGCCACGCGGCGGCGGGACGAGCAAGCGGCAGCACTCGACGGTGTCCGGGTCAAGCGTGTCGTGTACACGGGGCAAGGAAGGCAGCGGGCGAGGTCAGTGGTTTGGGGTACGGTGCGGTATCGCGGAGCATTGGCTAGGCCCCACTACTTTCTCGTCGAGTGGGACGAGGGGTCAGCTGAGCCGATGGGCATCACCGCGGTCAACCGCCTGTTGGTGACTGGATGATTGGGGGGCTTAGTGCAGTGGTTTACTGGGTTGCCTCACGGCCGGGTACTCAGCGGAGGTTGGAAGACCGCTTGTGCGCGGCAACGGACCTTTGACCTGGTGGTGATCCGCGAAGGGTCGCTTGGGCCTGAACAGGCCGTCAGACTGCGCGCGCGCGCGACTAGAGGAACTGAACCTTCCGGGGCTGCGCCGCGTGGCGCGTTGTGTGACTGTTTCGCCCCGGCAGATCGCCGCCTTGCGGCTGGGGGGGGAGACAGGGCTCCGGGCTTAGACCCGGCGGGAAGGCGGCTAACCGCCTTGCCTAACGCAGGTTGCAGGGGTGTTCCTTCGGGGGGGCTCTCGCGTGAGTGTCCTCGACGTTGGGACGTAGACGCCCACGGTGGCGCAGTTTGGCCGCAATGGCCGCGCTTGGAAAAGGCGCACTCGAGTGTTTCTTCGGTGCTATTGCCTTGGGGAGAGTGAAGTATAGCGCGCACGTGCTCGGGCTGGGCGCCACTGGCGCAGGACGGCACGACGTTGTGCGAACGCAGACCTCGGATTCCAGAGCAGCAGACTCCGGGCAACCCGCGTAATCGGATTTGGATCTTGGCGACCTCCGCGAGACGGGCGCGAAGCTCTTATTGCCGGACGATAGCGCGCCTTGACTTGTGCATGCTAGGCCGCGAGCGCCTCGCTAGATAGACGAATAGCCGTTTAGCGGCGCCGTACACCCTCGTTTATGTGGTGGGCGGAAACCCGTAGTAGTTGCATTGCGACCGGCGTCAGGCTTCCGTGCCGGCCGGATAGTCGCAGGACAGTTGCAGGTCTAGCCTCGCTGTCCTTCAGGATCGGTAGCTGTTTACTCGCGCCGCGCGTCATAGCCAGCACCTCCCTCGCTTAGCTTCGCTGCTACGTTCGGGGGGGGGAGTCCGCGTACCCAGTGTCGCGGGCACATGCCTTCCAGCGTTGGGGCATGACAGCTGTCGTGCACCGTTGGTGTCGGTACATTTCCGGGACAAATGCCCGGTGAGGGCGCGGAGAGACGCTAGGAAGGACCCTCGAGCGTATCTGGACGTATCTCCATCTTATGGGAGATATTACGGTCGTACTGCTCGTCCAAACGAGCTCCTACCTAGGCGCGAGCGCTTCCTGCTGGAAGCGCTTCGCTTGGTCATTACGATGCCGAAGGATATATGATATTGTAACACACAATCAGATCCCCAGCAGCGACTCTCGCTGTGGCGTTAGCCCAAGCCGCCACAATGGTGTCTCACATGCACTAGCGTGGCGCCGGCCGGGCCTGATCAACCTGGCTGGCTGCCTTATCGCTTGTGCATTATAGTAGTCAGCTCAGCAGCACTGTTGCTCGCGCGCACGTAGGCGCCGAGCTCGGACCTCACGCTAGGAAGAAGGAGCGCGGCCTCGCCCCAGCGGTCAGGCCTCGGGGCCAGTACTGGATGCAGTGAGCCCGGCTGCAGTCCAGCTGCTGTCGCGCACGCCCCGCGCGAGCCCACAGTGTCGCGGGCACATGCCTTCCAGCGTTGGGGCATGACAGTACTTGAACAGCTCCCTCTGCCGCGTGCCCACATACCATTCGCCGACAATGCAACGATGACTCTAGAGGGCAAGGAGTTCAGAGGGCGTGCTCACGGCCCGCAGTTCCTGACAAAGAACGGGGTCCAGGAAACTATCCGTCTATCCCGCCTACGATGTGGCCGGACGAAGCACAACCCTGAAGCTGGCAAGGATATATGTGTGTGTGGACGCAATGGTAGGATGCTGAGGTAGTTGTAGTGATTCACGAGACTTCATACGCCGGAAACTGTGACAGCTGTCGGCCACGTCTCCAAGGCCAAGACAGCGGGCCACTTCGGGTTGGTGTACCATGGGTCGTGGGCAACCCCTCCCAACCGCATGTCAATAAGCACCAGGTCACGCACTAGTTGCGATTAAGTTTTATCGTTACATCAAAATTCTGTGTTCCCTACTGCAAAAACAGGGCAACCGGCCAACCGCTGACACGCACAAGGAGTACGAACCCTAAAACAGCAAATATCTGAGCATGCGAGGAGAGGCGCAAGTTTTACCTTGTTTTATTAGCGTGCAAAGCTTCCGAAATCTTACATTTTAGCTTAAGTGTAGCCAGCAATGCGCTGAAATGGATAATGTAGACGAATTCCGAAGCGACGATACAAAACAATGCTAATTGCAATGTAAAGCTTTTTGTTGGCTAGTTGTGTCCATGAAGAATGACAGCAAGCGTGGAGAGGAGAGCACGTTCACAAGATGGGGAAAGTCGATTGCCAGCGCTTTCAAAACAACGAAGGTGATTTGCCCTGACGAAGCGACAGTGGTCAATATCGAAGTATAAGGGCGCGCTAATTAGCATGCAGACGAGTAGTACGCTTAGAACCCCTCTCCCCCGCGCAGAAAGAGGTGGAGAAGCACGAGCCGTCAGGCCCCAGCATCAACCCGGAGGCGCTAACCGCGCAAAAGCGCGAATGGATAGACTCGCAGGCGGCACAGGTCCAGCAGACCCTGGCCACGTGGCCCGAACACTTGTTCGAGCACTTCTTCGTCATAGTGAGTGACGCTGCGTCCCCTCGCCCCTGCGGGCAGGTCGGGCCGTTGCCCAATCCGAAAGTCTTGGCACTGCCAGCGCCCTGGCATCCCCTTCCTACCCCGGCCTCCGCTTCCCGGGATGCTGGAGAGAGGGGACGGAGGGCTCAAAAGCGGCGAATGCCTTCCAGGAAGCCGCGCCAACCCACGCCAGCAGCCCCCTGGGGGTTGCGCGCGTGCCGCTGCCACCGAAAGGGTGGCAAGGGCCCACGCTGCCTCGCCCCTCACCCCATCACGCCCGCCAGTCAGACACGGCCCTGAACCGGCCCCCAGGGCCCGCAGCCCCGCGGGTTGTGGGCTGCCTCCCTGAACCGGCCTCTCTGCACCGGTGCGGCGGCGGCGGCGGTGGCGGCCCACCCCTGCTGCTGCTGCTGGCCGCTGCCCCCCGCTGCTGTCTGATGCGTGACGCTGCCGTGCCCCCCCCCCCCCGCAGGGCCTCCCTCCGGACATTGAGGTGACCCAGATCGCACAGGACCTATGGGGTGAGCACCCATGGGGTGACCCGTGACCCGCTTGAGTGGGGTGGGGGATGGGGGTGAGGGGGGCAGCAGGGACTTGCGGTGTTTGAGGGCGGCTGCGCAGGGGCGGACCCCTGCTGGCAGCGGCTCTGCTTGGGGGGGGGGCGGATGCGATGGGATGGCTTTTGACGGGACGGGATGGGATGGTATTGGATGGGACGGCAGTGTACGGTGCTTGCGGTTGCGGGGGACCGTGGCTGCTGCTGCGACGCGGCCTGTGGCTGTGGGCGGTGTCCGGGCCTCGACCGTCGTCGAGCGGGAGGCTGTGGGAATCGTTGCCGGGGCCGAGGCCAGGGCAGTGCAGTGGGGTGGAGTGGAGGGTTTCCCGCCCAGCCTTGGCTCTGCCTTGGGGCGCTTTCACATCCTCTTTCTTCCCTAAAGTGGGGGGTAGCGGTTGAACACCCCTTGGCCCCTCCCCCCTTGGCCTCCCTCCTCCGGAAACGATCCGACGACTAACGCAGCGCAAGAGGTTCGGCAGCGGCAGGACGGCGGGGGCGAGCCGGGCGCCTCCGGCAGCACAGCGGCGTCGACGTCCACCAGCGGCGCCGCCGGCAGCATGGCGGGGGCCGGCGGTGGCGGCGGCGGGCGAGCAGGGTCCAAACCACAGCAGTACGACAAGGCCCCGCGGCCAGCGTACGACGCGCAGGTGCTGTTCCGCCACCCGGTCGCAAAGGCGGCACCGCTGAATGATCAGGAGCTCGTGGACCTGTGCTTCCCGCACAAGTGCGTGTGGGGGCTGGGCTGGGCAGGGGTGGGGTGGCTGACAGAGGGCTGGGATGGTTGGCGGAGGGAGAGGAGCTGGGGGCTGTCGGTTGGGGGCTGGGCTGCGGGAGCTGGCAGATGCGGGCCGCGGGTTTCTGGCTTCGGGTTGCGGACGGGGGCCCCCACACACCGCCCCGGCGGCTACTAGCCCCTCCCCTTGCTCCCTGGGCCCTCCCCGTCCGTCAGGGGGTCGCCTGATTGGTCACCTGGCTGCGGTTCTTCTTTGCTACCCCTTGTCCCCCCAGTCAGCTTGCCTCTTGCCCCTTGTATCCCTCCCTTTTCCGCCTTCCCTCTTTCCCTCCCTCCGATCCTCCCCCCCCCCTGATCTCTCCCCCCCCATCCCGCCGCCCTCTCTCGGCTCCAGGGTGGCCCCCGTGAAGCTGCGCCGCTCGCCCTCCCTCAGCAGCCTGCACGAGGTGGTGTACGGCAGACACGCGGCGGCGCGGGACGACCAGTGCTTCATCTTCCTGCTCAAGGTGGATCCGGGGGCTCCGAAGGGGGGGGCCGGAAGGAGGGAGGGGAAAGGAGGGAGTGTGCGCGTGTGTGTATGCGTGTGCGTGCGTCTGTGCGTGTGTCAACGTTGTGTGGAGGTGCGAGGTCTGCGGCCAAGTGTGGGATGTGGCAAGCGACCAAGTCCCGGCTCTGGGTAGCGCCCCTGCCCCTCGCCCCCGGGTCCCGACGCGCGTGTTCCTCCTCGCTCCTCCCCCGCAACCCACCCTCCCCCTCCTCTCCCTTCCCTTCCTCTCCCGCCCCGCTCCGCCCCGCGCTCCAGGTCGGCACCAGCCTGCCTCTGTACGGCGTCTGTTGCGCCGTACCCGAGGTCCTGCACCGCCCGCCGCACCTGGCCCGCCACCTGTTCCCCGCCTGTCGGATGCCCTTCCGCAGCGTCATGATCTCCGCGCCCCGGGTCTACTGCCTGCTGTCCCACTACCCCTTCTTCGACCTGCACTTCCAGGTACCGGCAGGCAGTGGAGGTCGGGCTGAGTGCAGTGCAGTGCAGTGTGGTGCAGTGTGGTGCAGTTGCGGTGCAGTGCGGTGCAGTTGCGGGGTGTGGGGGAGCAGCGAGCAGCGGTCAGCGAGCGGGGCGGTGGGAGGCGGGACGTGGGCGGCGAGCGGAGGGAGGGCGACGACTAGGTAACTGCTGGAGGGCCGCGGCCCCCGGGGCGGGGCTACCGTGTGTGTGTGTGTGGGCAGATACGGATGCGGTGACCCGGAACTGCTCCCCGCAGGTGCTCAACGTTATCCTGGGAATGGAGAGACTGCACCGCACCATCGACTTCAATGCCGAGATGGACAGCTACACCGCCTCCTCGGCATACGGCGCCGCCACTTCCGCCGCCACCGCCGCCGGCGCCACTTCTGGCTGCGGAGGCGGGGGTGGCAGGGGCGTGGTTGCGGGCGTGGTGGGGAAGGGCTCTCAGCAGCAGCAGCAGCAGCAGCAGTCGCAGGGACAGGCGCACCAAAGCCACAACGGCAGTGGCAACCAGACGCAGCAGCATCGGCACCTGCAGCAGCAGCAGCAGCAGCAGCGCGACGCGGTGGGGTTGAGCAGTCGATGCTACTGCGCCGATTGCGCGGTCGCAATCGCGGACATGTACCCCGGGCTGATGCAGCCGCCGCGGGAGGTGGACCCGCTGCAGCGGCGGCACTCGCGCTCGGGCCGGCCGGCCGCGGTGGCGGCGGCGGCGGCGGGGCGGAGCCCGCTGGATGACTCACGGGAGGTCGGTCCGACCCACGGGTCGGCGGCCGCGCCGCCGCAGCAGGCCGCCTCGACGGCGATTCGGACCCATGGGTCTGTTCGGCTCCTGAGCGAACCCGGGTCGGCGGGGCTTCCGAGCAGCCCCTTGGCGGCTCCTTCGCCTGCGGGTCCGGGGGGGAGCTCGCCGGATGCGGCAGGAGAGGGCGGCTGTCCGGCAGTGCAGGTCTGCTGCCAGGTGAGAGGCGGCGAAAACACACACACACCGCAATCCCCCCCCCCCGAGCAAACCAAACGTGCTTGACCAACGGCTGATATGTCCCACGCTCCCGGGCCCCCGTAAGCCAAGGCAATCGCCCCTGCTGCAGCCCTAATCCGCCATGTCTTCACCACCACCTCTCTAATGTGGTGTTGTATGGTCTGTGCGGAACGTAGGGGGGTACAGACCAGAGACTAACATCGGGGTTGCTAATGGCGCGAAGGGTCCGACCCCACGGGAGCCCCAGGTGCCGCCTGTACTGTCGAATGCGCCCTTCACCGTTCACTCAGCCACATTGAGCTGCCTGGCCGATGCCCCGGTGCCCCGGTGTCCTCATGCCCCCATGCCCCTGTGTCCTCATGCCTGGCACGCAGGCGTGCGGTCGGCCGCTGGGTGTGGCCCCGGGGGCCCACTGGGGACCCACGGGGGAGGTGCGGACCGCACATGAGCAGGGGCTTTTGGAGGTACGGGCGGAGTACGGCATTCGTACTGCACGGCTTTAACGCTTCAACGCTGCGGCCGTGTGTGTCGCGCGCGCAGCTGCGCCGCCGCTGCTGCTGGCTTGCTGTCTGCAACGGTTGCAGCGCTGGTTTCGATGTGTGATGGCGTGGCGTGGGGTGTGGTCTGGCAATGACGGGCAGGGCCTTACGGGATCTGCGAGTGTGGAGGGACGGAGCGCAACCCCGCCCTTGCCCTTTCCGCATCCCCCACCTCCACCCCACTCGGGACCTTCTCTCTGCTACTTGTCGCCTTGTTCGTAATGTCAGCAGGCCAGCTTGGCTGTTCGGACGGGTCTACTGGACCCCTCCCCGCTCACCTGAATCCCCTCCCCCGAGTCTTCATCTCCGCAAGCTACCCGGCTGGTACAGGGGCCGACAGGAGGGAACGCCTGTCGCCCCCTCGACCAGCTTCACTGCTGCCGGGTCCTCTGCTTCCATCCATTCTCGTCACCGCGCCCCATTCAGGAAGCGACCGAGGCGCTGGAGAACGCGCTGGACAAGCTGGCGTTGCTGCCCCGGGCCGTCGCCGCCGGCGTGACGGAGGCGGCCGCCGCCGCCGCCGCCGTACTGCGCCGCGCCAGCCCCGGCGCCGCCTCCATCTACGGCCCCGCCGCCGCCGGGCCGCGGCCCGGCGCGCCCGAGCCGCTGAGCTTCGCCGTCTCTGCCGTCGGCGGCGCCGCCACCGGCGACGACGACGACGACGGCGACGGCGGGACGCCGCGCCCGCGTCACACCGATTCGTACCTCAGCTCAGACATGGGTACGCCCCACGCGGCGCTCGCATCCAGCGTCACCTCGCTAGCGGCGGCGCGCGCGCTGGTGGCGGCGCCGGCAGAGGCGGCCTCCAACCTGGCTCACAAGGTCATACGGGATACGCTCAAGGCCTTCGAAAGCGGCGGCGACGGCGGCGGCGGCGGCGGCCCGCTGCGAGACACGGCGGCGCCGCCGCTGCCCGACGGCCTGCACATCCATCGCGTAGGACCGGAGCACGGCGCCTTCATCGCCGTCAATGGCGGTGTGCCCTCCGTCTCGCCGTTGACGGCGCGGAGGTCGGCGCTGCCGCCGCTGGAAGAAGGCGGCAGCGGCGACGCCGCCGTTGCGCCGCCGCTGGCGGCGGCGCGTTCGGTGATGCCGCCGCCGCCGCCGCCGCTGGCGGCGTGGCACAGCAGCGTTGCGGCTCTGGGCGGGGTGGGGGGCGGGGGCGGGGGCGGTCTGGACACTGCGTCGCTGAGTTTGGGGGGCGACCCCCGCGCGCCGAGCCTGGTGCAGCAGCTGATGCGCTCCGTTATGGTGCCCCCGCTGTCTCCAGTGACGGGTGAGGCGGGGCGGGGCGAGGTCCTCTTCCCTCGTCCCTCGTCGGGGGGGGGAGGGTCATCCCTCGGGAAGAGGGAAGAGGGGAGAGGGAAGAGGGACAAAGCAACCAAAAGTTAAGGGTCCAACCCCCATTGTCAGGTTCCCAACTTGCATCATTGCATCTCCATACGAGTGCCAAGGTGTTTGGCACGCATCTCACCTCGGTACGACCATCACCCCTCCCGTCCCTCAACTGCGATGCTGCCGTACGACGCAGCCACCACCGCCGCCGCCCTGGCGGCCTCCGAGCCGTACGCCGCCGGCGGCCGGGGTCGGTCCTGCTCCTCCGCCTCCTGCGGTGCCCACTCCGCCATTCAGAGTCCCCAGCTGCCGTCCAGCCCCCGCCAGGACATGGCGGCGCAGCAGCAGCAGCAGCAGCAGCAACCACCGCAGCAACCACCGCAGCATCATCATCCGCTGGTGAGCCGCCAGCAGCGGTTTGTTGGGGCACATGCGTCTTTGGGTCATAGGCGGAAGTGGGGCCGGGAGGCGGGCCATCAAGTGGGGAAAGGGGCCGAAAGAAGGCGTGGTGTGTGTGTGTATGTGTGTGTTAGTGTGGTGGGGCAAAGGCACGCGCGTGTGTGTGAGTGGGGGTGGGTTAATGGGGCAGAGAGAAAGACGTGTGTTGGGTGCGGTCCCAGGGCGCGGGGCTGCAAATGGAGTGTGAGCGGAGGCGGGCTGCCCGCAGCCCCTGCCCTTCACCCTTGTAATGCACACACAGCCTACACATGCACACGCAGCCTACCGGTACACCAGCCGCCGGGAGCGCTGAGCCGCCGGCCCCCGCCCCACCCAGACGAGACGGCCTTTTTCTGTTACTTCAGGGGTTCCGGCCTCCGTGGATAAGCCCCGCTCCTGCCCCTCTGTTCCGCCCGTTGCCTGGCCCCACAGGCCGGCAATGCGTCGCCGCGCCAGGTGGCCCCTCCGCCCGCTGGCGCAGCAGCAGCGGCGGCAGCGGCAGGCGAGAAGCGTTCGCGTGGGGGGAGGGAATCAGGGAAGGAGGGGGGAAAGGGAAGTACAGGGAAGGACATGTGGAGGGACGTTGCCCCTTGCATCAACATGGAATGACACCGGCTCCCAGCGCGGCGCCCACACTGTTGCTCGGCCCGTGACGTACCGACGTCGTTACGTCCAAATCCTGACACGCACCCCCTGCCGAGTCCCGAACCCCTTCTCGCCCTCACCCGCCCTCACTTCGCCCCTCCTCCCCTCTCCGCTCTCTCATCGGGCCGCGAACCGCGAAAGCCCCACTTGCTGCTCCATCCCACGCCCTCCGTCCGCACCCCTGCGCCACCCATCGGGCCTTTTCCGCCGCCCCACCTTCCGCCTCCCCACCTCACGAGCAGAGCCGTGCAGTCCCACCGCCGCCGCGGCGGCCGACGGACAAACCCACAACTGGAGCTTCTTGCAGCGCCTGGGCCGTCTGGGTTCACTGCCCCGCTCGCCGGGCGCGGAGCCGCCGTCGGGGCGGGAAAAAGGCCGGTCGGAGGGCGGTGCACGCGCGAGCCCGCCCGCCAACGCCGCCGCCGGCGGCGGTCGCGCCAGCGCCAGCGGCGGCGGCGGGCACGGCATGGCGTCGGCGTTCGCCGTCGCTATTGACCTGGCGGCGGCGGTCGAGCAGCAGATCGCGTCGCCGCCGACGCCGCTGGTGTACGACGCCGTGGCGGCGGCGGCGGCCCAGTCGTCCGACGACTGGCGCCTGGCGGCGCAGCCGCCGCCGGCACGGTGCGACCCCGCCGCCGCCCGTGATGGAGCCGCGTTTCCGCCGCGGCCGCCGCCATTGCCGCCGCTGCCTCTGCCGTGCAGTACGGGGGCTTCCGGCGGCGGCGGCGGACACGCGGTCGACGACACAGCATCACACTACGCGTCGCTCCCGCACTCGGGCCCCACGTCGCGACACGTAACGGCGCCCGGGGACGCGACCCAGGGGCCGGGTGACGGCGACGAACGCCGCGCCGGCGAGGACAGCGGCACGGCGGAGGCGGTGGCGGCGGCGGCGCCGCCGCCTAGTCGGCAGCATCTGCCGCCGCTGGCCACGGCGGCATCTCGGCTCATGGCCGAATACTCGGGCGTCAGCGTCAACCCCTCAGAAACCAGCTTTTACTCGGCGGAAGGCGCTGAGGAGGACTGCACGCCGCGCGAGGACGCCGACGGCGCCGATGAAGCGCCCTCCGCCGCTTCGCCGTCGCCCGCGCCAGCGGGCGAGGCGGCGGCGCCGGCGCCGGCGGCGGTGACGGCCGCAGTGCCAGCGTCCGCGGCGCACGCGGCGGCGGCGCAGCCCTCGAGCCGCCGCTCCTCCGCCGGCAGCGGACGCCCGGCGGAGTCGCGCCTCAGCGTCGAGCTGCCGCCGCCGCAGTTTAACGGCGGCGTAGGGACTGTCGTACCGGTCGTACAGCGGACACGCGGCACACCGCCGCTGGCTCCGCAATTCTCCGTAGCCGCCGCCGCCGCCACCGCCACAAATCACGGCGGCACCGGCGGTACGACAGGCATCGCGCTGGACTCCCGGCCTGCCCCCGCCACAGTGTCGCTGACGGCACTGCCCAGCCGTCTGTCTCGCACGAGTGCCACATTCGCGCTGGGGCTCGGAGCGAGTGCCGACGCCGCCGCCTTCTCACCGCCGCAGCCGCCAGCGGCGGCAGCGGCGGCTCCGCCGCCGCTGCCGCCGGCCGTGAGCTCTCGGCGGAGCGGCGCCGCCGTCTCGTCACAGCAGCTGCAGCTCCCGGCGGTGGCGGCGGCGCCGCCGCCGCCGCCGCTGGTAGCGACGGTGTCGACGGCGCAGCTGCCGGCATCGCCGCCGCCGGCGGGTGTGGTCGTCACCTCCGCCGACATGACGCACCACTTCTCGCCCCGCCGCGCGCTGGACCAGTTGTACGACCACCCGCTCGTACACCCGGGCGAGCAGTTGACGCTGCGCTTTGGCGGCGTCGCCACGCTGAGCTTCACTCGGCCGGTGCTGGGGCGGCGGTTCACGGTTGTGGGCCACCCTCGCGCCATCCAGGCGTATGCGGAGGCGGAGCTGGCGGAGGGGCTGCAGCACTGGACGACGGCGGTGCTGTGCAGGTGCGAACTCAGCCAACTGACTCAGCTCCTGGCCCCGCCCCGCTCATAGGGCCCTCTTGGCTCATCGGGCCCTCTCGGTTCCTGCCCCACGTTTTCTTTACTATCAAAAAACCCCACTCCGTCATCACCGCCCTCAACCCGCTCCAAAACCCCTCAACACCGCCACCTCGCCCCGCTGCCTCCAACCCGGTCCCAACGGGAGCGTCCCTTCGCTGCGGTATCTTCTTTTTGAACCCCTCCCCAACACGTCCCCCCCTCTTCCGCAGGTCCCTCTCTCTCGACAACCTGCTGCTGGTGCTGACCGCCGCACTGCTGGAGCGCCAGGTGGTGGTGTTCTGCCCCGCCATCTCGGTGCTGTCGTGCTGCGTGCTGGGCCTGCTGCCGCTGCTGCGACCCTTCGGCTGGCAGAGCCTGTTGCTGCCCGTCACCCCCGCGTCCATGATGGGCTTCCTGGAGGCGCCGGTGCCCTTCGTGCTGGGGGTGCAGTACAAGACCAGTGACGTCATGGCGCGGTGAGGGGGCGAGGAGGTGGGGAGAAGGGTGAGGGGAGAGGGGAAAGGGAGGGGTGAGGAGAGAGGGGAAGGCGCCTCGAGGGCGAGGGGCGGGAGGAGGACGGGGAAGGGGCGATGGATTGAATGGAGGGGGCGCCGAGCGCGCGAAATGGCGAGAGCGCGAGGGAGGGGGGGACGGTGTGCAGTGGTGCGCCGGCGGGAGCATCCGGCGCGCGGTACGGCAAAGCCGGGCCGCCAAATCCAGGTTATGCACCTCGCCCACGTGGCTACCCGCGTGACAGTCACGGCCACTGACCCGACCCATGGGTCTGCCACTAATCCACCGGGGCTGCACTGACCCATGGGTCTGCCACTAATCCACTGGGTCTTCCACTGACCCATGGGTCTGCCACTAATCCACCGGGTCTGCCACTGACCCATGGGTCTGTCAACCTTTTTCCCCCTTCTTGCTCTTTCTCCTTTCGCCGACACGTGTCCGCCGTCGCCGCTCAACGCAGGTGCTCCCACCTCATCCGGGTCAACGTGTACAAGGACCAGGTCAAGAACGCGGGGGCACCTCTGCCGCAGCTGCCGGGACTGAAGCGACTGGCGGCGGCGCTGGCGCCACACCACTCGCTGCTGCGCCGCCGGCTGGCGCACCAGGCGGCAGGGGGCGCCGCAGGAGGGGCGGGGGGCGGAGAAGGTGCTGGACGCGGCGGCGCGACCGGCTCGACAGCCGCCGCCAAGGGCCTGGGGGCGCTGCTGGCGGGCGGGGGCGTCCCGGACGTGCCGGCAGACGGCGGCCGGTGAGGAGGGCGGCAGGGGGCTGGGTTGGGCTGGGTCAGGTTGGGTACGGATGTAGGTTAAGTTGGGCTGGGTTGGGCTGGGCTAGGTTTGCGGGTGCCATCCATTCCACCGCTGCGGCTCCATCTTTATTACTGCCCGCCCCGCCCCGCCTATACGTGGATACCCCCCCTCCCCTTCCCGCCCCTTCCCCGCCCCACCCGAAGGTCCCTCCGCTCTCTGAGCCCCGCGGAGCAGTCCGCCACCTCCAGCTTCCTGTCCGTACTGGCTCAGCACCTGGGCTCCATCTGCGGGGACCTGAGGCCGCACGTCATCACAAATGTGGGCCTGGCCAAGCGGACAGGTGGGCGGGGGCTGGGTTGCGCTGGGCGGTTGGGCGGGCAGTGGGGTAGAGTGGGGCGCCGGTGGCGGTGGTGCGGATGTGGGTAATCTGGGTGTGGTGGTGTGGGGTGGTGTGGTGGTTGCGCCTTGCTTGGGGAGAGGTGGTTGTAAGTACCGGTACCTTCCCGCCACCTTGCCGCGCCGATGCCGCGCCGTGCTCCTCTGCGGCCGCGCGCTCTTTGTCGGAATGCAAGTGGGGCCTCTCCCTTCTGAGCCGTTGTTGAGGCGTGGCGTACTTTCTGTACGTATTATTGTACCGGTAGTCTACAGGGTTTACGTACGGTACCATACGTATTCCGTACGTGCTTTTTACCATCATGCCGTATGTATTCCGGCGTCATGCGCTCTTCTCCTCTGCGCTCTTCTCCTCTGCGCTCCTCTGCGCTGCAGGCGTGCTGATGAAGGAGAGCCTGATGGAAGTCATCCCGCCCAAGGACAAGCCCTTTGTACGGCAGTTCATAGAGACGCAGATGTTCAGCGTGTGGAGTGATGCGCTCATCTCGGCCAACTTTGAGGGCTCCTTCGCGGCCACATGACCCACCGACACGACGAGTCCCCGATTGAGGGCTGACCGACGAGATTGGGGGGGAGCGCGGGTTTCACAGCACTGATTGCAGAAAGTGCCACGGTAGACCTGAAGACTTGGGGAGAGAGAGAGAGAGTTGGTGACTATGTGTGTGTGACTATGTGTGACTATGTGTGACTATGTGTGACAGTGTGTGACTACGTGTGTGTGTGAGAGAGAGAGGGGGAGGGACCTGGAGCGGGCGGAGAGTTCAGGAAGGCGAGGGGCCGGTCCCCGTCGTGAGTGCACGCGGAGGCGCCCGACGAAGCAGCGACGACGGCGGCGGCGGTGGCGGCGGTGGCGGCGGCGGCGGCGGCGGCTGTCAGGAGGGGGCAATGCGGCATCTTGGGTGGAAGCGGCGCGCAGGGCGGCAGTCCTGTCAGTACTAGAACACATATCTACAGGACTACAAAGCAATTGGAAGGATGGAATAGTTGCTCCCAGGGCTGCCCAGGGGGGACCCGTGTTGAGTTGAGCTGGGGGTGAAGGTATATAGCTAGAGGCGGGGAGGGGCTCCGTAGGAACACAAGATGACACCTGTGTTTAGGTTTTCGGGGGAGGGATGTAAAGTTGGCGTGGGGTGGGGTGGGCGCGGCAGTTGAGGGGGGAAGGGACGCGATGGGAAGGGAGGGGATGGGAAGGTACGGGACCTTGCTCTTGCCTTGCCTGTCAATACAAATGAGGTTCCTCAGCGGCGCCGGTTGGGCGGGTGTGCAGGGGTGTGTGCTACTTTGGGTATGGTTTCGGAGCGAACGGCGCAGTGGTGTGTCCCGATGGCGCGCGCTCGCGGAGACGAATGGCAGGCGACGCCGCTGCTGGAAAGGAAAGACTGTGTGTGTTTTGGGTTGGCTTACATTGGGGGGGGGGTATTTTGTTCATGACAGGGGCACGCACCCCCAACCCAACACACACACACACAATGCAACGGCTGCGCCAGTCCCCCCTGCTTCTTTACTTTTACAACACGCTGAAGGGCGTGTTAAGTGTTGTACTTCATGACAGGGAGACCAGCGTTGGCGCTGGCCATGCGTCTGGCCTGGACTGTGGGACTGAGTATCCGGCTTGCGAGAGGGTTGTAAATGGCAGCATGAACAACCGGCACCGGGCTTGCAGGAATGCACCCAGGAGCTGCCGTAGCTGGGTCAAGGTTGGCTCGGCTAACGTTGTCGCATCGCGCTCCTGGGCGGCCGTGGAGTCCGACCGGGGGCGTCATCAGGGCCTGTGGCACGTTGCCAGCTTCACGTGTCTGCCCTTCAATGCACCTCAGGCTGGCCTACAACATGCCAAACGGCGCTGGCGGAGTACCTCTGTCTGTCTTCAATGCGGCACGGTTTTCTAGCAGGTCCAGCCTGCCTACAGCCTACGGGAGAGGACAGGAGAGGGATGGGAGCGGGAAGGGCGGCGCCTCGGGGGGCTTTGACCGCGTTCTGCCCGTGGAGATGGGAGCCATGGGTTCCTGCGTTACTACTAATCTTTTTCCTGTGTAAATATGGAGCTAGCCACTTGTTTAGGCGTAGAATCCCGAGGATTTCAGCTGTAGTGTCACAGCATGTCGACCTGACTACAGAAAGTTTGGGCTTTTCCAAATTAGAAGCTGGAATCGTCAATTATGTTATTTTGATATTTATTATTTTTGTGGCTTTTATCAGGAACGCCACGTGAGATTGACGGGGGTTTTCCCGCAAAGCCACACTTTGGTTACGTTATGAGCTCTATGACGCCGAGAGCGTGATCGGTGCCGTTCCCCTGATGAAAAGTAAATAATGCGCAAGGGTTAATTATAATATTCCATTCGTAAGGGTCGTTTAGAGGCGGAAGTAACTGTACCTCGCGCTGTCCGGCCGCGTGTACCGCAACCGTCGCTGGTTGAACCAGTTCAAAAGTAATGGCTTACGGGGCCACAGGATACATGAACTATTATCTGAGCTTCGCTCTCTAACGTTGCGTTCGTAGCGCTTACAGTGCTCCGCCATTCGCGCTGTTTGATACAAGTCATACAAGAACAATGTCGACCCTGGCGAACCTGGAAGTGGAAGTCAAGGAAGGCCTCACCAAACTCGCCTATCCCGCCAGGCCGTGGGTGAAAAGCGTGGCCGCGCCGGACGGAAACCACTGCTATGACGTTGTTATCGTTGGTGGTGGCCAGTGCGGGCTCACGGCGGCGTTCGGACTGATGCGGGAGCAAGTAACGAACATTTTGGTAAGGCATATAATGTTGAGCTTGATTCGTATGGGGTCTGGTAGTCACATGGCCGGCAACCGGTTTGGTTGTGCCATCAGGTCCTGGACGAGAACGAGCCAGGAAAGGAAGGCCCCTGGGTCACGTACGCTCGCATGGTCACCCTGCGCACAAACAAGGCCCTTACAGGTAGGCTGTGCAACGCGGGCATCGCGACAATGTTTAGTAGTATTTTACTGGCGCGATGACAAACAGACAACCCTCGGCTGCGCAGGGCCTGACCTCGGCATTCCAGCGCTCACCTTTCAGGCAAGCGTTGTCAGGCTATCTGTCACTGAAGTGGATTGGGTGCCGTTGGGTGGTGTGCGGCTTTACATGGAAAGCTAGGTCTTTGCAACGACTCGATTGTGGCGGCTGATGTCCCAATTACTGTTGGAGGCTGTTGGTTGGTGATCGGGGGCAACATTATTGCTGGCATCATGCTGTCCAATGTGCAAGAATTCCCAGGCTTGCGCCCATCCACGTGCTACCAGACAGTCGGTTGGTTTACTGTCGCGATTTGTCAAGGCGTCCGACCCTGCCCTCCTTGTCTTCCAACTGCAGTCCTTCTATGAGGCGAAGTACGGTGTTGAGGCCTGGCAAAAGCTGGACAAGATTCCGCGCGGCGAATGTGGGTTTATGCATTCGCCGCGCGAGCCGTCCATCCCGCCTTCAGAAACGTTACTCCACTGCTGCCCCGAGGCACTCGACCCCTTGGCCCCTCCTTGGCGCCGCAAATCGAGCTGCCCAACTCCTTTGATGTTACCACTCTCCCGAAAGCATAAACCTACCGTATACCAAACGCAACCGCCGCCGCTGCCACCTGCCGCTGCCGCCGCCGCCGCCGCCGCCACCACAGGGATGGAGTACCTGGTTTGGTACCGCCGCGTGCTCAACATCCCCGTGCGCAACGCTTGCAAGGTGGACCTGATCAAGCCTCTGCCCCTGGTGCGTGACACATCGCGACAGCCTCCTCACGTTGGCCTTGGCTTGGCTTGGCTTGCCTTGGCTTGGCTTGGCTTTGCTTGGCTTGTCTTTCCTACCCCGTGTCCGGCTGGGCCCCCGACAGTGTGCACAGTTGTTGGTTGCAGCAGCACGTACGGCACGGTGGCATGCTTTTTCGGGGCCGCCCTTTCAGAGTGGACGGCAAAGGGCCAAGCGCGTCGGAAGGATGCGTCCTGCCACCGTCATAAGAGCATGACAGGAGCTGCCTTCACTGGCGCTGCCGCGCCGCCTTCCCCCTCTCTCTCTCTCTCGCCACGGCGCCCCCTGCCTGTCCCGCCCCTTCCCCCCACTCCTCAAACCCGTCCCCAGGAGTCCCGCGGCACCATGTTCGAGGTGTGCGTCAACACCCCGGAGGGGACGGACAAGGTCTATGCGCGCAAGGTGCGACCTTCATATGTTTATTCCTTTTATCCGAGTTGACCTGAAGGCACCCGTCTCTCGGCCCATTTCGGCGTCTCTTGGGGGTCCGGTTCCGCGCACCCCACGGTCAATTGCGAGCGGCCGACCCTGGGGCTGCCCCAGGCACCCGACCCGACCCTGCAAGCCCTCTACGCCCAAGAAGCCACACGATTTTACACACACACATATCGGTACATACAAACAAATACAAACAGTCAAATCACATAAACACGCAAGCGCATGCACACACCCAAACATACGGCCATGTCCACTGCACACGCAGGTCGTGCTGGCCACTGGTATCCAGGGCGGCGGCGAGTGGCACGTGCCGTCGTTCATCCGCAACTCGGTGCCGCGCCACAAGTTCGCGCACACCAGCGAGTATGTGGACTTTGAGGCGCTCAAGGGCCGCAAGGTGGCCATTCTGGGAGGCGGCGCGTCGGCCTTTGACAATGCGCAGTATGGCCTGGAGCGCGGCGTGGGCGAGGTGCGTGTAGTACGGCAATAGTACGGTGCAGTCGCTGCCCGGGGTGGAGCCCGCTGCCGCGTTGCGGGGTCGACGCTGTCCATCCACATGTGGTAGGTACATGGTAGGCTACGACGCCGGCCTCTGCGTGCCCCTGCCCGAGCCGCCACTTTGTGTCGTACATTATACCCTCTCACCCTGCCGTACATGCGTTTCCCCCTGCCTGGTCCCTGGCAGGTGCACGTGTTCATTCGGCGCCCGGAGCTGCCCCGCATCAACCCCATCCGCCACATGGAGTTTGCGGGGTAAGCGCGTTGGCGGGCGGGAGGCAAAGAAAGGAGATAGAATCGTCTGTGGGTGCGATGCAAAGAACGAAGGATCGCTTGTGGGTGGGGAGAGAGACGTTCGGATGGCGGGGACGGGAGCCGGGCTGGGCCTGGGCTGATGTTGGGATCCGCTTGTGTATTTTCGCCTCGAACCAATCCTTGTGGTCGCATGGAACATGTGCCCCAGCTGCCCCCGCTGCGGCGGCTGCCGCATCGGACCCAACATCGATGCAGCGACCAACGCACATCTGGCATTGTAAATTTATTTTGCACGTGTGTACGACACGATGTACGGCCCCTTGTACTGCCCTCCGCAGCTTCCTGCGCCACTTTGCCGACCTGGACGACGCCACCAAGTATGCGGGCATCAACTTTTTCCTGCAGGTGCGAACAATGAACTGTACGGCACTAGCCCAACGACTGTACGAACGCAGCAACGCACGCCATCGTGGTCACGGGTTACAGAGCCTTTCCCCCAGGCTTGCTCGTTCCTGTCGGGGTGACTTGTGCTGTCTGGTCTAGGTGTGCGTCTCGGCTGCCTTGGTCGCCTCCGGCGCAGTGCACGAACGGCCAGCAGCTGACCCGTTGGCTCCTCTCTTTTTACGAGTCTAAAGCCCACTGTAACAACCCTACTCACACACCAATGCGCGTTCCCTCTGCAGTACAACCAACCGCCAACCAACGATACGTTCAACCGCGCCACCCGCTTCTCCAACTTCCACCTGCACGTCGGGGCACCCTGGGAGAGCCTGGAGATGGTCGGGGACCAGGTGGGTGTGTTTAGGTTAGGTGACCAGGGGTGTATGTGTGTATGTGTGTATCGCAGCGAGGGGGGACGGAGGCGATGGGTGGGTCGGTCGGCCAACCTGTATCCATTCAGTCCGCCGAATGTGGCTCTCGGCGGACTGAACGAATCTCCCGAGTCCCGACGGAAAAGTCCTTTTATTGTCATTTGTCAACTGGGACGCTGACTAATGCCGACTGCCGACTCGCTCGCAGGTCCGTGTCACCACTCCCAAGGGCTCTGAGCTGTTCGACTTCCTGATCGTCTCCACCGGCCTGCTGACCGACACCCGGCTGCGACCGGAGCTGCGGGAGGTTTCGGAGGCCATTGCGGTGTGGTCGGACCGCTACGTGCCGGCCGACCCGGCGCAGCGCAATCCGCTCATCGACGTGCATCCCTACCTGGGGCCATCGTTCGAGTACCAGCCAAAGGTGCGGATTTGTGTGTGTGTATGTGTGTGTTTGCGGCCGCGCGTGCATGTGTTCCTGTGCATGTGGGGGGTAGAATGGGCACAGGCTGTCGCGGTGGTGGTAAGAAAAAAGATAGCGCAGCCAAGGAACGACGGTGGTGGTGGTGGTGGTGGTGACGACACATACAAGGGGAAGGGGTGTGCCGCGCCTCGCCCTCACCCTCACCCCGTATGTCGTCAAGTTCTGACGGCGACTTTGGTCCCTTGCCTCCCTCCTCTCAGGTTCCGGGTACGGCGCCGTACCTGTCCGGCATCTTCGCGTACAACTACTCGGCGCTCGTCAGCTTGGGCCTCAGCGCCTCGGGTGGGTTGGGTACCAGTATGAGCAGGACTGAGATGTGCGAGGAAAGGGCACTGGCGCTGGAAACTCCCGAATCGTTTGGCGACGGCGGTTGAAGTCCAGACAAGACGTCTTGAAACGCCTCCAACCCCAGCGCCCCCTCGCAAAGTTCCAGTCACACTCTCACAGACACATGCGCGCGCGAACTCGTTGGGGTCCCCGGTTTCGACCTCCCTGCCTCGGCAGCGCAACCCGTACCCAGTCAGGCACCTGGTGGTTGGCTCCCTCGGCGAAGAGCCGGGGGCAGGGGCAGGGCCAGGGGCAATACAACGTAACGACTGAAATGTGGGCTTTTAACCTCCGCTGCGCTCCGCTCCGATCAACACCAGATGTCCACCCTTTTGACAACCAACCTTTTGGGCCCACGTCCCGCTTTTGTATTCGCGCAGCGCTGTCCGGAATGAAGTACGCCATCAACAAGCTGATCACCGGTGAGTAAAGCAGCAGAAGCAGCTCTTGTGCGGGATGAAGGAAGCAAAGCAGCTCCTGTGCAGATTGTTCCCCCCGCCTCGTACCCTTGGGAGCAACGATCCGCACATGGTAACTTGCGTGCTGGTTCGCCAAAAAGTCGAATTCCGTACATGCTCGTATTCACCCGTACATTCGGGAGAATCTCCTGGATGCACCTGCCTGTTGCGTTGGCAGTCATTTACCGTACATTGCCGTACACACGCTCCGCAGGCATCACTCGGCAGCTCTTCCTGGACGATCAGGAGCTGTTTATTGGGGAGTATCTGTCGTACAGTGTGGAGGAGTTTGTGGGCCAGTGGCCCCTCGCGGTGCCGCCGGCGGAGGCCGCCGGCGCCGCCGCGCCCCCGGCGGCGGAGGCGACGGCGGTCACTGCCCAATAGAGGTGGAATGAGGAGCGGCGAGGGAGGCCGCGGCGCTGCCGTTATCGCATGTGAGTTTGCAGCGATGGCGAGAATGGCGCGAGCGGGGGCTGGTCGAGCTTATGAGCTGTTTGTTTCGACCTCGAAACTTTGCTGTGGAGTTTGAGACACCCAATTTGTGTCTCGTGTCGCAGAACTTGGACATGTGCTCTTCGTGTTGCTTGTTTAGGAAATGAGCGAACAAGGTGGCCTGGGAACAAGGGGTTGGTGTCGGCTTCCTTGAAGCCGGAAAAAGGGCGGGGCCCCGTTCAATCCGTACGGGTTAAGTTCAGTGCTAGGGCAGCGAGGGCGTCAAATGTGAGAGTGTCGGCATTCCTGCTGATAGACAGCCAGAGCTTTATATCTGAAATGCCTGCGGCTTTAGCAATCCGCCCCATATTTAGCATCGCGCGCCGTCTCGGCACTGTGCAACTCTTCCCGCGAGCGCATTGCTTGGCTTAAGTAGCTTGACAATAGACATGGAGTGTATCATTTACACATCACGCAGGCTGACTTGCAAATGGAACTGTTAGTTTGCGAGGGTCGCGACGACGTGCACTTGCCGCCGACGAGAGTGCACAGGCTTCGCTGCCGAGGTATTCGCCGTAGAGGAGGCTTGACAACTTTAACATTAGGACAGGGAATGTAGAAGTCCCCTAGGTTGCCGACTGCATCGTGCGTGCATCGGCGGCTTGGCGTCCAACAACCAGCATTTTGCCCCTCATGGTTTGCACCTTGCAACCTTTGTAATAGCAATATGCGTCAAGACGATCGGACCGGCAAGCAGAGCTGCTGTGGTGTGGTCGCGGGAAGAATGTTCGCAATGCAAACATAGTTGGTTGCTTGCCGAAACGAAGATTCATTTCACGCCGTCATGTCAGAATCCTACCTTAAGGAACGATGAATCTTCTGGAAGTAATTATAGGCCGAGAGGTGTTGGTTTGACCTCGGCCTCGGTCCATGGAGACTGCCAAACTGGTTTTTACGCATACGAGGTTGGGTTCCTATAATAAATTTACCGTGCAATAAAGAATGTAATCTTTTACTTCTGCAGCCTTTCCGATGGCCGAAAGTCTGCACTTGTCCAATTACTTCCACCGTCCCACGGGCACACGGGCACACGGACATGGGCAATCCTACAGGGCGGGGCCTCTTAATAAGTGAGGGTAATTGGATATTCCATGGGCATGTACGGAAGGATATGCGCTCGGAAAGGATATGTGTTGGGAAGGGCTCGTTTTTTGGGCAAACTGAAAGATGTGTTTGGTTTGTCGCGCGTCCGGTTGTAAGTGTGAAGCTTCGTGAGCCTGCAACGGCGAGGCCATGCACTTTGCCGTCTGTTTGTTGTCGCGCAGGTCTTGCAGTATTATGTGTTTTTGGGCGGGCTTTGCATATTGGTTATATAGACATGATGGAGTTAATGAAGTGTTAGGCCGGGAGGCGACATGGATGTTAAAGTGGGGACGGCTGTGGGGCATGGATGTGGTGAGCTGTAGCTGGCTAATATTGATCACAGTTGAACATTTTATGATGTACTTTTATTCGGTAAGGTTGGGCGGGGCTATGTTGGTTGGTGTTCGTGCATGGTCACAGCTTTGGCTTGTGAGTTGTGCATTTTGGAAATGACACGTGTGGTTCGCGCTGGGGCCCCGCCCAAAAACTAATGCAGGATCACAACGAAAACAGGTAAAATGAACAAACATTCAAACTAGCATAGAAGACCGCCGAACCCAGATGTTGTGAACTAATTCAGCTAAGCCGCGTTGATTGTCCGCGCCCGTAACAGCAAGCATAGGCGGAGAAACGTAGTCGCCTAAAATGACACCTAGGGTGCTAAAACCCTGACGTATATCGTCGTACGCCGAACACTCCATCAGCACATGATATTCGTCTTCAGTACCACTATCACAGACCCTACAAGTACGCTCAGACCTCTGCCGTCCAGCAGGCCGATTATTCTCAATAGGCCAGGCTCCTAGACGAAAACGCAAAAGAGAAGCATAGGGTTTGGGGGGGATATACCCAGCCGTATGTTTCGGCATCCCCATCCAGTGCGTGTGCCGAGCTGCCGACACATCTTCACACCGGGCTTGTGGTTATCAGAAACGAACTCACGCGGGGGCGTGAGGGCGCTTCGCGCTGGGGCCCCGCCCAAAAAAACGAATGCCATCCGCCGCAGCACATTAGCGAGAGCGCTTCGGCCGCAGCAGTGTCAGGTGCTGTATGCGCGCCGGTGGTTCTATTGAGTCCACTGCAAAACGATTCATTCTTTAGCGAGGAGGTTCTTGGCGAGAGAGCGAGCGGAGCGAGTGCAGAGGGGGGAGAGAGAGAGCAGGCGCGCCGGGGCGCCCGGGCGATGGGGATGCGACGGCGATGCCCTTGGCGGATGGCGCCCGGTTGCGTGTCCCCGAAGGCTCGACAAATCGCGTGGTTGAGCCCGAGACGGCCAGAGCGAACATGGAAGCACCCATCGATTCTTGGAACAGGCATCTGAGGATTGGCGGATTCGTGGGTTGGTGGACAAGCGGAGCTCGTGGAGTTCAGGAATGCTGTTGCCGTAGCCGGCCGATGAATCGCATCAACTTGCGTGTTGTCTTGGTGCTGACTCTGTGCGTCGGAAACGCCTGTTTAGTAGACCACAACCAAAAATGAGCGTGCGTGCTGAGGATGGGAGTGGAAGGTGTGAGCCCTCCGTCGCTCCGTGCTTAATTGTTGGCAGCGTTGGGCGGGATTGTCGTCGTGCAGCGTTGTTCTGTGTCGTAACAAATACCGCGGTTGTCGAGCTGTCTCCGTTTAGTTGGCAGCTGATCTGCGACAACTCAGATAATTCATTTCAAAATATTTGCGGCGGTGGCGGCAGCGGTGGGGAGGGTAGGCACCTGCTGTGTATTGGTACGGATCCCAACCAATTATGATTCACCTTGTGCCCATGGTGGTGGCAATCCGCCTGCGCTGCGCTGTGGTTTATTTCATGTATCGATCGGTCGCTAGCATTTTGCTTGCCGAGTACGCTTAACGCCTGGACGACTATGCAGTTACTAGTACCCGTCGAGCGGTGTCGGCGCAGAGAACCTGTGTGGCAATATGGGGGTTGATGGGGCCCTGTGTGCAGACGACTGGACCCCCGGCCACCGCTTGTTACCGCTTCAATTCGGACGGCGCAGGCGGCAAAGTGTCGTGGGGGCGGAGACGGGCGCTTCTTTGCACACGTTGCGTCCGCGCCGATTATATCGCGTTCACTACCCCGCCTGCCGGGTCTCGTTTAAAGGTGCTGGTTATTGTGTGTTTGCGTGTATGTAACACACTTGCGCGTCTCTTGTCGCGATGTTTCGGGACCCCGAGCTTCCGTGCCGCAGCAGCGGCAGTATCCTCCTGGCGGCCACAAACGGTGAGACTTGAAGAGGCCTCTGCTGGTGGGCCGCCCTTGAAGGCCGGCTTGCCAGTGCGCGCTGCGTTTTGGGGGCCGTTGTGCGGACGAGGCGGCGCGGAAACCACAGGTCTGTTCACCGGAGTCCAGACCGCATCCCCCCCCTCAGGGGCCAGCGCGCGCGTTTGCGAAACCACACACACACACACACACACACACACACACACACACACGCACAGGGCAGCCCCGCCCCTGGACTGTACGTGCACGACACGCGCAATACCCGAGGCCACAGACCCAGCACTGGCCGGGGTGAGGGTCGAAACAAGCGCCGCTTGACACTGATGCTGGCCTGGTTTACAAAGTTCGGTTGCCCACCGAACTGGGGCCACGAAGGGCTGCCAGGCGCTGCCGCCTCTGGGCCAGGCCTGCACGAGTACGTCAGCGAGGCGACAGCGATTCACCCCGGACAGCGCTAGACATGTGTCCGTTGTAACAACCGTCATTGCCGGACCCACCCTAAGCCCAGTCCGCCCCGCCTCACTTGCCTACCTGAAGCCCCCTGCCAGGAGCCTCGAGGGGGGGTCCGCGGTGTGGTCCCAACGACGTGTGGTGGCCCTCATCTCATCCTGCAGCCGCGGCGCAAACCTGCCCCCTGACTTGATCGCTCCCGCCACGTCTTCCTCCCCCCATCCGGAGGGACGTGCGAGACCGCACACACGCGAACATGCACGTCCTCGCCCGAAACACCACCACCATCGAACCTTCAGCTCCTCTGCCCCAACACGCTGGCCCCGGGCCCCTTTCACCCGCCACCCGCCACCCGCTCGCACTGCCGCAAGAGGGGCTATGCACCTGCCATGCAATGCACCTAAATGTCAGGTGAGGTCTTGGCAACCCTCAGCTCACAGCCGCAGCCGCCTGTATCCAAACCCAACTCAACCGGGGCCCAGCCCACCGCAACGCCCCAACACACACACGCCGCTGCAGCGCCTCCTGCACACTGGCACGTCGTCACACCGGGTGCCGTTGTCCGGGTGCCATTGTCCGGGTGCCGTTGTCCGGATGCCGGTCACAAGGCCGGTTCAATGAGCCATTAAAACAATGCCCCGATGCCCAGGACCCCACGCCCAGCCACACTGCTACACCACGCGCAGCAGCGGCCGACCCGGCCCGGCCCCGCCCGCCACGGCGTGAACTTGGGCGTGACTTCTGACGTGGGTTGTCGCGCGGCGGCGGGTCAGGCCCAGTCCTCCCCCGTCTCGGCAAAGCCCATGCCCCCGCCCCCGAACTCCCCTCCCAACGAGTCATCGAAGCCCAGACCCAGACCCAGACCCATGTCCGCCCCACCGAAGCCGCCGCCGCTGAGCCCCGGCCCCAGCGGACTCATCCCCACCGGCTGCGAGGCGTCCTGCGGATCAGTCTCCATCGCCGCAGCAGTGGCCTCTGCCCCGAGTACTGGCTGCCCTCCTCCGCCTTCTCCTTCTCCTCCTTGTCCTCCTCCTTGGCCGCCTCCTTGCACGAGACCCATCGGACCCGGCTGCTGCGCTTGCTGCTGCGCCTGTGCCCCGTCCAAATGCTGCTGCTGCTGCTGCTGCTGCTGCTGCTGTTGCTGCTGCTGCTGTTGCTGCTGCTGCTGCTGCTCCGCCGCCGGTTCGGAGTGCTGTGGCGGCGGCGGCGCAGCTTCCGCCGCGTGCCTTCGGACGCCAAGCGACAGTCGCGAGGGCGGTCGAGCTGCGCCTGACTGCTGCTGCTGCTGCTGAGGCGTTTGCTGCTGTGCCCGGGCCGCCTGCGGTGTGGCCGTCGCCGCCGCCCCAGCCGCCACTGCATCTGACACTTCCGGCGGCCGGGGCGGCAGCTCAGCGACCCCGCCCCCTCCTCCGGCTGCAGCTCCACCCCCGGCCACCTGCCCTTGCCCAGGCGCCCTCGGGGCCCCTGGTCGTCCGGATGCTACAGCCGGCGATGCCGCCCGCGCCGCCGGTGACGCTGCCCGCGGGCCCCTCGCCTGCGCCGCACCTGGGCCGCTCGTCGTCCCGGCTGTCCGCGCCGATCCCGCGCCGCCGCCGGCGCTGCCGCTGCTGGCTGCCCGCCCGCTGGGTCCCGCCGCACCGCCGGCATCGGCCGCTACGGCGCCGCTGCCGCCGCTGGCGGCGCGGCTGCCGCCCCCACCTCCGCCTCCTCCTCCTCCTCCGCCAGTCTTGCCGTACACCGCTCCAGGGATGCAGTTGAGCTCCTTCAGTGCGCGCATGTCCTCCTCGGGCAGACCCGTGCCCGTGACCTCATTGCCGATGGACACCCAGTAGTCACGAAGGTTGTTCTTGCGGGCAAATATCTCCAGATAGCGACCTGGACAGGCAGGCGGGTCGGGCGGGCCGGCCGGGGGGCGGGGGGACGCAAGGACGAGGTAAGGAAGAAGGGGAAGGCGGGGCAGTGCGGCAACTCGCAGGGCCGCAGGGTCCCTCTCCCTCTTCACACCCCTCCATCGGACTGCTTCTTGAGGTCTCCCCGATGGGGCTTATGGGCGCGCTAACCCAGCCGGCCAGCGTAAGGCCCGGCGGGGCATGTAAATACACACACAGATACACACACAGTTACACCTCACACACACTTGTGCGCACCGTTGGGCACCAGCTGCTCAATCAGCTCGTAGATCTCCTCGGGCTTCTGGCTCTGGCCGCGGCGCTCGCTGAAGATGATGTCGGAGCCCACGCCGCCGCCCGCCGGGCTGCCCGGCGGGTTGCCGCACTTGGCCACCAGACACACCTGCGCAGCCGCAGACGCCGCAGACGCACCACCGCAGTACCGGTTGCAGCGCGCGTGTTCTTTTCTTTTTGATGCGGTGGGTTTCAATGTGTGCGCACACGGAACAGGACGTGTGACACACCATTTTGATTAGGACTGCGTCTCAGTCGTCAGATCATAACAACGGCAATAATCAAGGTGCGGTGTCAGTAGTCAGTCAGTAGAGTCAGTCAGCGGCCGGTGGCCTGCTGTCCCTGCTCGACCCCGCCCCGAATGCCCCCCTCCTCTCAGCGCCCGCGCCCGCCACACACCTCCTTAGCGTGCTGCAGGTAGTAGCCGTGGCTCTTGGCGAGCCGGCGGTTGACCGTCATCTTGACCCAAACCACCTCGTCAACCAACCTGTTGGCGGTTGGGCGGTTAGGAGGTTGGGCGGAGCGCGGGCGGAAGGGCGAGGTTAGTCGGGCAGCGGGCCAGGTGCGTGCGACCACTTGCGCGCTGCGGTCTGGTCAGTACCGGTTCCTGAGCTCCTTGCGGCTCCTTGCGGCGTGCGCTGGCGCTTGTGCTGCGACGTGCGCTGCGACCCGGGCAAGACGCGGGTTGCCGCCCCGCGCCCCCCGACCCCACCCCTATCGCCCCAGGCCTCGCCCCACCCCTATGAAACGTGCCACCCCAACCCGCAACCCCCACGACGCGAATCAACCGGATGTCCCACCCCAGGACCCCACACCACCCCACCCCTCCGCTGCGGATTTCTCTTTATACCCACCTGTATCCCCACTTGTCAAACAGGTCCAACGTCCACTTATACTTTGCATTGATGACCCACACAAACAGGAAGCCGCCGTTGCGCTGCAGCTGCGGCACCGGAAGTCCCGAGATGTGGTCGTCGTTGAGCTGGGAGTAGCCCAGCGCCACACCGCGCGTGGGGTTGGCGGTGGCCAGCTGCCAGGGCGGGTCCATCATGACCACGTCAAACTGGGCGTGCTGGTACAGGCTGGGCCAGTCAAACGTCGTAACGTTGGCGTGAATAGGCACGCAGTGGGGCGGGACCTGCCATTCGGAGGGGTCAACGTCGTCGACGTTGCCCAGGGTGTAATCCAGGCCCTCGTCACCCAGCTGCTGAAGGTCGGCGTCGTCGTCGGGGTCGAGGGTTTCGGCGGCGTCGGGAGGCTGGCCGGCGGCGGCGGAGCCGCCGCCGGCGGCGGCGGTGGCTGCGCCGGCTCCGCCGGCGGGCGCGGCGGCGGCGGCTTGGCTGCCCTGGAGCAGCAGCAGCGGCTCTTCAAGGTCGGGGGGCGGGAGGCTGGTGGTGTCGCCGAGGGCGCGCAGGCGGCCTGCGACGTCGCGGATGGAGTCGCGGTATTTGGAGACCTCCGCGAGGAGCGCCTCGCGGGAGAGCTGCTGCCACGCGAGCTCGGCGTCGGGCTCGGGCAGCGCTAGCAGGGCGGCCTCCGCCACGCCCGCGGCGCGCTGCTGCGCGTCCGCGCCAGGCGGAGGCTGCGGCGCGGCCTCCGCTTCCATGGTATGAGAAAGTGAAGCGTGAAACTTGAGTGTTAGTGTGGCCACCTGAGGCCGTGGGAAACGCGCGCAGTGCGCGGCATGACGAAGAGTGCTGGTTTCGCTTCGAGGCGAGGCTCTGTGCCGCTGCTATGAGTAAATGCAGAATAAATGCGCTCAAACAGGGCAGTCAGCGGTCTCTGAGCAAAACTCAAGTTACTTGAGGTCTTGAGCGCGCCAAAACTGTACGGCAGTCTGTCCTGTTCTTGCTTCTAGACCGGCACCGG
This sequence comes from Pleodorina starrii, assembly GCA_030267565.1. Lineage (NCBI taxonomy): Eukaryota > Viridiplantae > Chlorophyta > Chlorophyceae > Chlamydomonadales > Volvocaceae > Pleodorina > Pleodorina starrii. The sequence goes on from BRXU01000015.1 coordinate 1,436,356, forward strand.
TCCGCATGTCTCCATCATCTAATCAGAGTTCTACACCTGCGGCTAGGCCGAACAGCACTTGCAAAATTGTGACACTCTGCCTTTGTGCTTTGCCACATTGCCAGTTACTCTATCAGGGCAGTTTGCGTATGTTGTGCATAATACGCGCTTCAAGCTTTCTTCAAAAATATATTTGTGATTACCAATTAGTTGTCGCCATATAACCTGCAGAGCCAGAGGAGAGGTCGGGTTTATGCTGACAGTTGCTGTAGATAGGGGCATTTGAAGGCTTGAACGTTAGACTCTCAGCGTACCTATCATCGTCTACTTATTATAGCACTGTTCCGTCCGGATGGTGGTCGGAACGTTCCGAGTGGAGAAGGACCGGTCCGGAAAGGGGCCAGACCGGGATGACAGGGATGAACGAGGCCATTTGCTGGAGGGCGCTCGTGCGGAGGTTAGAGTAGATTCGGTCGACGATTATAGGTAAGGGTAAGACTTCTGCGGTTGATGATCGAAGGATGGCAAGGGTCCTTTCTGTGCAACAGCTTATCATTCGGCTTTGACCAAACGCTTCTTTGCAAGGCAACATTTGCATTAAGTTAGCACTTGCATCTGCTTGGTTACGCAGCTAAACAGGCTGTCGTCGCATGTCATCAGAAGCCGGGATGTGACGGTCGGTGTGGGAAGCTGCCGAAGCAAGGGTGGCCTAGTGCACGGGCCAGCTCTTCCGCATTTTTCGTTTTATCGCGCGAAACGCTGTAGTAAGTCAACCTGCAACTTGCACGTCCCCCCCGCCCCCCGCCGTGCTCCGTTACGCCTCTCCTGATGCAGCCGCCACAGCGTCTTTGACATCACGCGGACACGATGCGGCTGGCTCATAACCTTTTGCCTAGGCCTGCTGCTATCTGCTCTCATCGTACAGCGCTTCGAGGACCTCCTCGAGCACCACGTGCAGCTGAGGTGGGAGTGTCAAGCCGGGAGGGAAAATGGGACTTTCCGTACAGGCGGGGCTATCGGCGCCCGGAAGCAGTTCCAGCCACCGCAGCCAACGCCAGCATGACGACGCCGGTCGCGCTGCTTGAGAGTCCGTATCGCACCTGCTTGACAGCACCCATCCAGAGCACGCGCCGCACCCCCATCAACAACGGCGGAGGCAGGAGCCCATGCCGGGACGCCCACGAGTCGAATCCGCGTAGCGCGCACACACACACACACACACACACACACACACACTATCTCGCAAGCACCGCTCTACGCGCCCTGGCACCAGCGCCTGGAGGGGCTGAGCCCAACCTGCTGTCCGCTACGCCCGAGGGCAGGAAAAGCTGACCCGACCCGAGTCACTCCCGCCCATCCCTGACCATTGGTCCCCGGCCTATGCCCCCCCTCCCCGGGCCCCTGTACGGCAGTTTCTTCGTGCCCCTCATCATGGGTCATGGCGGCAACACGGGCAGTCAGACGGTGTCCACAATCATCAGGTGGGTGGGTGTTGGTGCGGCATTTGGGTCCGGACCTCCTTTTAGATGGGTTCGCTTGCCGGCCGCCGCGGCGGCCATCACCAACCCAGTCGGTGATGGCGGCGGAAGGCCCCAATGCAGCCCCTGATAGCGGGCCGTGCGTCCTGGGGGCTGTACCTGTGGACCGGGCCTCAAGCGCACTTTCAGGGGGGTGCAATGCTCTGCCCAGTCGGGGTCGGTGGATGTGACGCGCGCCATTTGTCGCGGCAGCTTGCGGCTGGTGTTCGCGGGAGCTGGTGTTGCAGTGCACCCTGAGGTCCTAAGCCGTCTGTGCGGTTTCCATGCTGCCGCCCACGGCCAGGGCGCGTCGCCTCCCTCCTAGCCAGCCGCGAGAGCCTAGACTCCCTTGCAGGCTCGTCATCGCGATTCGCTTGCTCTCTCGATCTCTCTCGATCTTACCTGATTTAGGTCTCGATCTCTAAACCCTGTCCCGTCATGTCCGCGCGCTGCCGCGTCTGGCTGTGTGGGGTATGGCTCGTGTGTTCCACAGGTCGCTGGCGCTGCGGCAGATCGGGCAACGGGACATGCTGCGGACTGTTGGGAAGGAGGCGCTGGCGGGAGCCCTCATGGGTGGGTGGGTGGGTGCTGGCCACGTGGCGCCGCGTGTGTGTGTATGTGTGGAGTGGAATAGGGTAGTAAGAGGAAACGGGCCCGAGGCAGGGGGCAGGGGGCACGGAAAGTATTGGGTGCATGGGGGGGGTGAATGGATGCCGCGGAAGATTGGGAGAGGGACAGGACATTGAGGGGGCATTGAGCCCATGGGTCGGGCTTTGACTGTCTGGGAACGAACCGCACGCCAGTTGCCAGTTGCCGCCGCCAACCCGCCATGTGGGTCGGGGCCGGGTCCCGGTGGCCGTGGGCCCCGGTGGCACAGAGCAGGGCCTGGTGGGGTTCTTCGCTGGACGAACCCGGTGAGGCTCTGTGCTCTGTGACGGCTCGAGGCCCGGCCCCGCCACCCCGACCTGCCAGCCGGGTCTGTGCTCCTCGTGCCCTCCCGACCTCTGGGCTAGCGTTCCCGCCCATGCTGCGTGTCCAGGTTTCATGCCATGCGCTCCTTGTCTTGTCCGGCAAGGATCCACAAACCGAATCACGTCCGGTTGGCCGCTGTACACGCAGGCGGGCTGCTGGGCGCCCTCATTCTGTTGCTGTCGCTGATGTGGCCGCACCTGGGGGTGAGGGTGGGCCTCACGGTGTGCGTGGCGTTGCCGGTGAGTGGAGTGACTCCGGCGGAGCGGGAGGGGGGGCCACCTAAACATGACGACCATGCCGCGTTCGTCCAGGTCGGCATTTGTTTCTTAAACCTCAACTCTAGCGCATGGAGTTGCCAATGTCGGTCGGCAAAACCCGCAAAGCTCGCGGCCCCCCTTCTCTTCCCTTCCTCCCTGAACCTCCCCTTCCCAACCCCCAGCTCATCTCCATGTGGGCCAACGCTGTGGGGGCGCTCCTGACGCTGCTGGCGGACCGATTCAAGTGAGTGGTGGCCGGGTCCGGCAAGAGGTCCAAGGGAGGCAGTTAGGAAGAGACAGCCTCTGCAGGGACCCCCGGCTCCCTGAGATCCTGGGAAGCTTGATGAAGCGGCAAACGGCGACCATTCTCTTCCCGCTTTCCCGGCCCCGATTCCTCTGCTATCGCTTCTTAACTGTGTCGTCTGTGTCGTCTCGCCCCCACCCCTCCCTCCCCCCAGGATGGACCCCGCGGTGACCAGTGTCCCGCTGATGACCACCATTGTGGACGCCACCGGCCTCATTGTCTACTTTTACATTGCGGAGCTGTTCCTGGACGTCAGGTGGGTGCAGTCGGTCGGATGGGGGCTTTATTAGAGGTCGCATCCGAGGTCGTCATCATCATCGGGGGAGCATCGTCCGGCGCTAGCGGATGCGTTTTGAGTGTGCTTCGGCGGTGAACCACACCGGTACCTGGAACCACACTCCGGGTCCCTAGGGTGCATCCCCCATACAGTGGAGGCTGTGTGCCGGGACTGGGAAAGGGCGTGTACGATAATGTACTGCGCGTCTCGGCGGGGGCCGGGTCGTATAGGAAGGGGAGGGAAGGGTCTTAGGGCTGGGGCTCGAGGTCGCCGTCATGCACACGTCGCTGGGGCGGATACACGCGCGCGCACGCTCGTGTACTTCCGGCAGGCTGTCTTGCACACGTCATCTCTGGTGGGTCTCGGCATTTCGTCATCGGGCCCTCCTTGACCGCAGGTTCATCCTTCTCCCTTTCCCCGTTTGGCCCGCACCGTTCCCTATACGTCCCGCATCTCCCCCGCCCCCGCCCTCGCCCCTTGTGCGGCCCCCCCCATACAGCACCCACGCGTCCATAGCGCACGCGGCGGCGGCGACGGTCGTTAACGCCTCGCCGTCGCCCGCCAAGGTGACGGCGGCGGTGGCGGCCGCGACTGCGGCGGCCAACGCCGGCGCTGCGAAGGAGGTCGGCAGGGCGGTCAGCGAGGCGGTGCGGAAGATGCTGTCGCCGCCGCCCGCGCCCGCCAAGTCGGGGCGTGGCAAGGGCCGGCGGCTGCTGGCCGGGGCCTTGAGCTGGCCGGTGGGCACGCCGGTGCGGCCGTAGTGCAATGACAGGACGAGGCGCTAGCGCCGCGGGGGATTCGTTGTGTGCTGTGGCTTGAGGTTTGGGTGATGTGTGTTTGTGAAGAGAGAGAGACAGAGAGAGAGGCGCGGGAGTGGAGGTTATGGCAGAGGCCACCGCCTGCGGGTGCCTTGGCAATGTGATTAGCAGGCTGGCTCGCGGGCGAGGCGGAGTACTGTGAGCAGAACGGGGGGAGCACAGAGCGCCTCCTTGTTTCTTGGGGATTGGGACACGTCTTGTCGATGTGGTGGTGTGCTTTACATGCCACCGCGCCACTCGGAGGTGCACTCGGGCATAACCTACCGTGTGACTTACCGTATGGCCTACCGTTATGACCTACGGTACCGTTATGACCTACCGTAATGACCTACCGGTATTCGGCGGTTCCGGCGTTGCGTGTCCTTGCAGCGAAGAAGAGGACGGGATGCGGGTCTGTGCATTGCCGTGCATGGTCGATGTGATGTTCGACAGGTTTGCGGGGAAGGAGGCCAGGAAGCGGGGAAGCGCGTCGTGCTGAAGCTGCTGGGCAGCTGCGCGCTGGGTGCAAGTATGAGTTCACGGTATGATGGGGGCAGCTGCACTGTCGGTTAGATGTACCGTATGCACCGGTAGGTAGGTATTGCAGCTGCAGGATCCCTGGGGCCTGCCGGGGCTGTGATACTGTGGCTGCTATGTCTAGGAAATCGGGCGGCCTCCTGGCCCGCTAACGGGAAGCTCCCTCCATGCGTGGTGATGGGGGCGGGAGCCGCTGCCGGACACGGCGGGAGGTGCGTCGCGGATGCCGGTAGCTGGCTGGCTGGCTGGCACTTCTGGTCCCAACTGTCCAGACGGTCCGTTGCTGTTTGAGCCTCTGATGACCATCGCGACTCGGCTGGGCTGGCGCCGGTCCGGCTTTCGCCGCCTTTGCAAAGCTTCTTGTCCTGTTTGTAATGTCATCATGGAAGACGTTGTTTGGGGGCGGTCCGCGGACCGCGGCTGCATCGCGCCTGTTTTGTGGAGTCTCTGTATCCATTCTCAGCAGGCTTCGGGGGCAGGCAGGTGGACTTGTGGGGCACCGCAAATCTTCATCTTCCAACTTCTTCGGACCGCTGTCGCACTTCGGATCCACATGATCCGCCCGCACCGCCAAGCCTACCGGACCATGCACTTCGTGTAGTGGCCGTCGCTCGTCTGTCGCGATCCCTCCATAAATCCCCTGGGTTGAAGCATCTCAATTGTAACTGTTGCGCGAGGCGCTGTGTTCAAGATTGGAATAGGAAGACATGCCAGAAAAAGAGCGCCTGGAGGCCAATATTGGCACTTTAATGGTATACGTATCGTTCGGCGAACGTGGCGCGCGAACCTATCCGCGCCATGCGGTCCTGTGACCAGGCACAATGAGCACCATGCCGAGCGCTAGGATGTAAAATTGTGAATAGCATGGACAGCGCAGGCATCGCGCGCAATTTCTGGCGGGTGCGGGCGCGCTAGCTAGCTTCGACGCTTTCGGCGCGGCGTGTCCCGGTATATCCAGAACAGGCGTTCAATCTTTCGAGCGGCGAACCACTACCCAAGAGCATGAGATCCGAGAAACGAGGCTAGAACATTATCCGAATTTCGTTCTTATGAATTGGCATTTTGGCAACTCAGTAAGGCCTCTATCCAGGTAACGGCCAGCACGTGACCAGCTTTGCGGCCGGCTCAAGACGGTTCAATCTCCAGTGAAAGCGGCTCTGGCGCTTCAGGCGCTGCTTCGCGCCAGCCTGTTAGCCGTTAGCCTCACACTTGCCCAGAATCAACATGGAATCCAACTGTTTCAGCCACCTGATTGACTACAACACTACAACATCATCCGTCTTTCCCTTCGAATTTCGGGCCCAGAGTCGTGGAGTTTCGCGCACAGATGATGTTTCCAGATCCTCTTGTGACACGCGAATGGAAAGATTTAAATTCTGCGTGAAGAATAAGCCTTCGATAGCTTAATCTATGATGCGATTGTTACGTACCGTAGTGCTTACCGCGTAGTGCTTAACGCGCGTGTTCTTGACCTCCTCCAGGCTCCTCCCACCTCGGTGCCTTGCCAGCAGGCGGGCCATAGAGATGTCGCATCCGGGCCGTTGGCCGGGAACCTCGCACTGACAGACGCGCCGACTGCCAGTGCGCGGCCACCACCGGGACGCCAGCATACTCGAAACCAATCCCCCCAAACCTGTTTGAAAGCTGGTTAAGATATTCCTGTTGGATTTGAAAGGGCTGTGCGTTAAAGCTTTGCCATTACCAAAGAGCTCGGTCATGGGGTGGCATCTCGGGGACGGTTTGGGGCCGCATGCAGTTTCCCTGGTCCCTGCTCTGCCCGTGTGCCCTGCCCTCGTGCCATGCTGCCCTGCCCTGCTTGTTCGGGCTGCACGCCCTGCAGACTGTCGCACCAAGGTTTAGATATACGACGGGGTATCTAATACTCTCTTTGTTTGTGTGTTGCAATCTACAGTCATGCTGAATCCCCGAGGGCGGGCAGCCTTTGCCATCGCCAACGGCCAGCCAGGCATCGCGGCCGCAGGGGGTTGCTGCGACAAAAAGTAGACCAGATAAGCGGGGACGGTGTTCTTTCGGGTCCATAAGTAACACTTGGCAGCATACGTCCGTCCGCGAGGTGGAAGCCAAGACTGGGAGGGATTGTGGGTGGCAGGGGAGCTGGTTGCAGCAGCATCCCGAACTCCGATGGAAGAACGGGCCAGGTCTCCGGATTCATTCACTCGGGGTGGTTGTCTCCTCCGGGGGATATTCCAATGGGGGACAATGTCGCTGAGGAGGGTAAAGTCCACAAGTCCGCAAGTCATCAAGAGTTTGGGGGCCCTCCCGTGCTGCCTGCATCGGTCGGTGCCGCTTCCACCAGCAGCCGCACAGCACCTGCCCGGGCCCCCCCGGTCTGCCCGGCGGGGGTTTGCCAGTCGCAAGGCGCACCCCGAATCCGCGGCTTCCATCCTTCATCTCTGGAGCGACCTCTTGGAGATGAAGATGAAGCGTTAAGTTCCAGCGGCGTTGCGGATGCCGGCGGACTTCGACTGCCACTTGAGTGATCATGTTTTATGTGCGCGGGCGGGGGGTAGGGAACGCTAAGCGATTTGGGCTGGAAGCGTGGTCGCGAAGATGACGCTTCACAGGTTTCATGACAAGCGTTTCAGGGCGCGTCTTTTTGCCATTCAGTTCTGACTGATGAGTCGGTTATGTGATTTATGTGAAGTTAACCGCATTTACCCCTTCATCGAAACCGGGCTGAGTATCTCCCTCATCAAATGGTCTGATGAAGACTTGTTAAAATAATAATGGATTAGCATAGGGTCATCGGCTTGTTTTACGGCCAGAACGTTTTATGTCGCCCTGGCGTCGCCTGAAACCGTCGTCTCGAAAACTCCTCGTTTATGTTGAATCCGTAAATGTAACCCATATATTTTATAAAGTAGCACGCAGTGAATGCGCACACGACTAGGGGTTCAAGTGTGTCTTCGTAAATCTGACGTAGCGTTTCGTGACAGGCAGACGGCGGCAGCATTGCTCCTACTTTTTCCTGTAAAACAGGCAACTTAGTCTTCATTTCAGTACCGGACGCTTACACGGATGGTGGAGTTTGCAGGAATGATTTGACTGACGCGAATCCGTACGTTATACGTACGGGTTAGGGGGGAGGTTTCCCTGTCGCAAAAATACCCCTAGATTCTCGGTAATAAAACTGCACACTTAATTAAAGCGGAAGATATCAAACTGCTTAGATCCAAGGCTCCTCTGTGCGCCTCGTTGTTAGTTCGACGCCCGAAACTAATTCGTCACCTTGCAAGGTTCACGCAAGGAACCCCGCGCTTGACGCAACCTCTGACAACCCCGACATTTCTCTGACTTAGGACGTTTGGAGGTCCGCGCGTGGGGATCAGTAGTCAGGTTCTAACCGTGTGAGCCTTTCAACCGACCGATGTACACCATCTGAGGCTTTCCAGTAAGTTTATGCACAAATTTGCTGCACATAAATGCATAATTCGAACCCCATTGCACGAGGCACAACAAAACCGCAGCGCCTAGCCGCTCCAGCCACCTCTGCCAACTCGTGACTTGATGCGCCAATTGGCATTTGCTCTCGCGCTCGTTGGTACACCTACCATTGGCTTCGTCCTGACGCACCCCCTCGTATTTTGAAGGAAGTTGCTTAGTTGCGGGTCCCAACCGCCAGCCACATGCAAACGTTCCAGCTTCTACCAAATGGATATGCTTCGCGCCGCAATATCACGCAGGTCTGCAATACAGTTTGGATTGCTTGAAGAAATTACGGACCGACGTGTTCAGCTTCCGGCCGATTCGTCCCGAGCTCTCACCTCTCAGTCATGCTCATTCCGCCGACGGCAGCATTTTCGCCTGTCTCTTGCTATGATACGCCATGTTCTCCGTTTTTATGCGGATCTTCGGTCCCTTCTACGCCTGTACTTCCGCCCGGGCAACTGTATGTGCACTCGCGGGCGGAGATTAAGCTGCTCAATTGCCGCGCCTGGCCAAGCATGGCTGCCATTGAAGAGGACGATGGCCCCGCTTTCAAGCGTCATCGTATTCATAGCAGCTGCTGCCATGCACCTGTGGCTGCGTCTGCTACAGCTGCAACGGTCGTTGCCGCCGTCCCGCAGTCGTCATTCGTCCCCGGCGCGGTCTCCGCCTTCGGTCCTCGGGGCTATCCATATACGTCCCTGGGATTTTTCGCAGACCCTAGCCCTCCACACCTGAATGTCAATGCGCCTTGCCTCGCGCGGCAGTCGATGTGCCAGCTGTCGCACGCACAACTGCAACAGCAGCAGCGGCCGCAACAGCAGCAGCGGCCGCAGCAGCACACCGACCTCCAAGAACGCAATGCGGCAGAGTTCTGGCCCAGGGGCGAATGGCCACCGGAGGCGGCATCTGGCGGCCATGCTCCTGAGCGCGCTGCGCTCGGGTGCTCCGCCTATCCCGCCACGGCCGCCCTGCTGAATGGAGCACGCGTAGACGCAATGTCCTGGACCTGCCGCCCCTGGAGCAACCGCGCCCCGCTGCCCCCAAAACCACCACCGCCGCCGCAGCAGCAGCAGCAGCAGGTTTCGCTGTTGGGACACTTCAACCAACACCAGCGAGAGGGCGCACAGTCGCAGCAACTGCAGTTGCGGGTTCTGCTGACGGTTCAAGCCGCCAACCCCAAGCACCACGGGATGGAGCCGCGTCTCGGCCTGGCGGCTGGCAGCTGGACGTACCCGGCTGCCCGCATCCCGGGCTGCGGCGCAACACAGCCGCAGTTGGCAGTCGCCCATCAGCCGCAGCGACAGTACCAGCCGCACCAACAGCCGCCCCCAGCACCTCATTATCAACAGCAGCAGCAGGTGCGGCCCCATCTGCACCTGACTCTGCGGCCGCTCAACTGCCAGCCGTTCATCACGCCGTCCTGCTCCACCAGGCTCGCTGATGCGGCCGCCGCCGCCCCGGTCGCCCCCTTGCAGCGCTTGGAGCACCACCTGCAGCCGTGCCATCAGCAACAGCCGCCACAGCAGCAGCAACAGCCGCCGCCGCACCAGCGGCCGCAATGGCCTCACCCAACAATGCCACCGCCACCGATCCCGCAGCTGCAGCAGCAGCAGCCGCAGCAGCGGCGGCCCTGCATTCCCTTCTTTGCGCCGACTACGCCGCCTCTGGATGCCGACGCGCCCAGCGAGCGCATCCTGCTGCTCTGCAAGGCGCTCAGCATGTCTGAGGGAACCACGGGTCGGCTGGCGCTGCACATCTGGAACCGGATTCGCGGCATGGTGCACCTGCTGGTTTCCATGCGACCGCAGGCGTACAGCAGCCACCGCCACACAGCGGCGGCGACGGCGGCGGCGGGGGCGGCGCCCACCGCCGCCGTCGCGACCTTGGCTGCGGAGCGGGTGTACTCGGTCGCTTCAGTGTGGCTAGCGGCGAAGCTCGAGGAGACCCGGCGCGAGGTGCCGACTGTGAACACGCTGGCGGCGGCGGCGCGGACGCTGCCGTCAGTGCTTGTCGCGGCTGAGTTGCAAGTACTGCAGTGGTGCCAGTGGGCGCCGTACTTGGGGTTCGTGCCCGACGATTCGCACCTGCTGATTGACCTGTAGGCCAGGCGTGGCACGGCACGGTACGGCACGGTACGACACAGTACGGCACGCGCGCCGGCAGCCCCCGGCTGGGATGGTCGGGGCGGGGTCGGGGCGGGAAGAGTATTGCGTTCCGGAGACACAGAGGCGTGAAAAGGGGGGTTGCGTAGGGTTGTGTGCGGATCTCGGCCGGAGGTCTGCGACCACGCATTACAACCGCCGCGAGTGGGGCCGCAAGAGGGGACTGGTCGGCGTGCCGGAGGATCGAGGCGAGGTAGTCGCCGAGCGTGCGGCAATGGTGTCACGTCGCCCGAGCGTGCGGTGATGCGGGTTTGAGGTGGCCTGGCGGTGCGGTTCTGGCGGTTGAGTGCGCCGGTTGATGTCGGTTGTTGGTTGATGTCGGTTGCTGGTTGGATGGAGCCGTGCATGGAGAGGCGTGTGGGGCAGCGTCAACGAAGAGTGCGCAGGCGGCAGTTTTGTGTGAGGTTTAGGGTTGTTTAAGGGTTTTAGGATTTGGTGGTGGCGCGGGAAAGCAAGAGGCAGGGACGCATCGCGCTTGCAATCTTTTATTTCTCCTTCGTGTGATTCCCGGAGTACCAGTGAGACTACAAATGGCTCCGATCCCTCTGAACGTTTGTTTGGAGGGTCAGGACCAGCAGGCCAGCGGGCATTTGATGCTTTGTGCGGCGTGACGCGGTGTGGTGTTGATATGTTTTGCTGTGATGTGAATTCTGATACAGTGTTGACTTAACTCGGCGGGGCGAGCGCTGGTGGTGCGCTGGGCCGAAGAAAACACGCGGTCTGCGCGACAGGAGTATATAGGGCAGGTTAGGCAGGAGGCGCGGGTGGGTGGGTGGGTGTTCAGGGCGGCAACAGGGCGCAGGGCATGGGCGATGCTCCGCATGTGTGCAGAGGCTCCGGCGCTGCATCATCGGCGGCGACAGGGCGCAGGCCCCCGAGAGGGATGATGGGTTGGATGCCCAACCAGCATTCGGGCCACCAGCAGAACTAGACGCAATGCAACACATGCATGGGGGGGGCCTGAGGTGTGAGATCCCGGGGGGCTCTTGCACCGCCACATCAACCCGACTTGACGTGCAAGAGGCGAGGGACTTGGGACACAGGTAGCCGCGGCTGTGACGGGAGGGGCTGAGCCTCCCCGTTGCCACCGGCAGTTCGGTTTTTGCGAGAGACTGGGAGCCGCTTATAATATCTAGTTTGGAGCACCATGAATGCATGTGCATGGCAGCTTTTTGGGGCCCCGTGGGCCGCCGTCAATATTTTCCGTTTTTCTGCCTGAATTGGTGTGACACTGCTGAACGCGATCATTGCTGCAATAGTGAGTTACCGTACGACGTTGGCGCCCACCTCAGAGTTGGTAAAGCGCACCCTCGTACGAATAACTGATACTTTTGCTTTTGTTAATTGCAAACTATTTGAACTGATTATTGTTCTTTGGGTCGCGGAGTTTGAGCTTGGCTGGTTGGTTGCCAGAGGCGGGGCCCCGGTCCCGCGCGCCCGCGCCTGGGGAGGACTTCCTGGGCGTGTGGTTTGCGGGTGGTGCCACCCGGCGGTGACTAGCGGGTGGCTAGCAGTTCCCTTTCCTGCGGAAGTGGTTGACACGGGGGAAGGAGAAATCAGCCGGCGCCGTCCCCAGCGCGGCGGGGCCAGACTGGTATGCGACCTGGTAACACGACAATGGCATTTTGCGGCAGAGAAACCCAAAAAACAACAAACCTATGCGACGGTGCAAGCTGCCTGTGCGTGTCCTGGAGGCGCCCCTCAGCGCCGGCCCGACCGCGCGCTATCGAGCTGCGTGCAGCCTTTTGCGGGAGAACGAGTCGGTATTCTGCTGGCGAGTAGAAGTAGTGTTCAGGCCGGGGGAAGTCCCGGGTGTTTCCGGACCCGGAATTCATACCATATACGGTAGGCTGGATGGACTGGGCTCTTTGCACGATAAACTGTTGTTGAATGGCTGAATGAGAAAATGGATTCTGCTGGTGGAGTTTTATCACCAGAGGTTGTTTGCGCTTGCGCGGAATTACGCCGGTGCGAATGTGCATGCGCTGGCTGTTTGGGGGCCCGCCTTCGAGCCCTCAAACGCGGCGGTAAACGAGGTCCGCTGCGGCGGATCAAGGGCGGCCGCCCTGTGGCGTTGCCGCGGGACTGTGACGGCCGCAGCCGTGTCGCGTGTCCGCGTCCTTGGCTAGCGGCGGGTCGTACATGTGGCAGTACGGCAGTGAAATGTTTTGTTGCTCCCGAGCGGTACTGGACAGGGCTCCTGCCGTTCGTTTGGGTCATTGGGCGGCAGGCTTCCGGCGTCCCGTTTGCCGTTACGGGTGTGCGGTATCGCGTCGGATGTGTCGTACTTTGATTGTAATTTATATTTTTCAACTGGGATTCATGAGAAAAGTGGATGCTCCGCGGGCGCCTGTTGGCCCTGGGGGTGCCGCCGTGCTCAGGGCTGGCTTCGTTCCATGTCCGCGTGTACAGAGCGCGGGCGCCATGCATATCACAGCATTCATGTGCGACCGAGCACCGCACTGGGCTTTCCATCAGTTTGATGTGGTTTGAGCGGGGTTTGATGCGGGAAGCGGGATGCGGTCAACGCCACCGCCGGGCGCCTTGGTGGCCGCGGACTCTGGGGACCGACACGCTTAAGCCCAATTGTAATTCGTATGCGGACCGGTGGCAACATGCCCGCACCGCCCCACACAGCACCGTCTCCCGCACATGTCGCGCAGCTCGCATCAGCCGCAGGGCCTACTCAATAGCACAAACGAATGGCGAGGTGCAAAAACGGGGAGTTGGGCGAGGTCGTGGCGCGTTTGGCCCACGCGCACCGCACCGCACACACATCTCAAGCGCACGCGTGAACGTGGTTTTCGTGGTTATGCCGCGCCTTGTCGCGTGCGCGGGCGCAGGAGCACATTCACAACGCAGCTCCACGCACAGCAATCCATCCAGGGACCTGGGAGCGAAAAATCCATAGAGTGCGGCCCTTCTGCACCTGTCCGCACGCCGGAAGGGGGGAGGGGCGGCGTTTTCCTTCGCAGCGTTTCGCTGTAACCTGCCTCGTTGGACGATTATCTGTCGCGCGGCGTATGAAGGCTTTGGGCTGCTTCCTACTTGCAGGAGGGTTAGAAACCGCTGCAGCGCAGCACTTCACGGGATCGAACGATAATTTTCGTGAAACGCTGTACGAACGTCGAAGATTTCAAACGCCACTTGCGAATTCCACAACGCCAGTTTTTCGGCTGGAGGTTCCACGCTATAACGCTGTTGGGTGCCATGGGCTCGCTGCGGGCTCGCGGTTGGGTGCGTCGCCGTTCTTGGGCCCTGGGCCCATGAACACGGACAGCTCACCCTGTTGTGCCCCATCGACGTATCGAGCTCGCACCTCCTGATAAAAATGTAATTGCTAAATGCCGCTATTGCCCTGCTGTGCCCACGGCCCACAATTCTAGTTCCTACTGTTGGCATTCGCGTGCAGTACGGTGCTTAGGCTTGTACCGTATCAAGCTGCAGAGCTTTGCCCCCACAGGGTAAAACATCAATGACAGTACACGGGAATTTTGTTAAAGCACAAACATGCCCGATATTTAGCGCCCATGGCCGCCCTGAATTGGAAATGCCGTTTTTACCTTATTCCGCCTCTCAACTAGCACCATTCAAGCTGCATGTATAATAAAAAAGATTGACACTCCTACCCAATTTTTTCAAGTGTAAAATCTAGCAAGATGCGCCAATTGTACGGCCGACTGGGAAGGGCCCTGAGGTCAGCCTCCGTGCCTGCTCCCGAACTGGTGACCCTCAACAATCCCGGGCCGTTGGCGGGAGCAGGCCAGCCATGGCTGAAGCACGCGGCGTTAGAGAACGTGCGCTGCCAGCAGGGGGAGGCGCAGGGCAGCGGGACGCTGCAACAGCCAGGGACGGCGGCGAGCGCGGGGAAAAGGGCGCTATGGGCAGACCCACAGCCAATGCTCGCTCGGATCCAACCCAGGCCAGCGTCCCCCTCCGCCCCTCCTCCTCCTCTTCCGCCGCCGCCCGCCGCCCGTCCCGCCACCTTCTCTTCCTCCTCCTCCTCCTCCTCCGCTTCCACCTCGACCCCCACCTTCTGCCCCAACGCATTTGCTAGCCGGGCCCCCATCCCCGCATCCTCCCAGTGGGTGGCTCCTTGCTGGTGGCAGCTGCAGCGGCAGCGGCAGCGGTGGGACCAACCGGGTGCGTGACACCACACGGGGGCAGCTCGAGGGGGGTATGTGTGTCGAAGGCGCGGGCGGGGGGTGAGGGAAGATGTGGGACGCTCGGGGGAACTTTCAAGACGTGTGTATGAACGAGTACGATAGGGTATGGTATGGCAGGCCGCGTCTCCTCACATGTCCCCCCGGGGAGGAGGAGAAGGAGGAGGCACCGACAGAGACAGAGACAGCCGCAGCAGCGTGGGAGGGAAAACATGAGCGCTTCACGCCGACATTGCAACACTGCAGGACAGGGGGCAGGGGGCAGGGGCAAGGTACCAGGGGGCGGGAGCGGGGCCTCTGCCCTCGAGGCTCGTCGCCTGCTTGCAACCCACACCTCCACGTATTGCTCACTCCTCCAACCCGCCCCACACCCCCTCCACCCCTCTCGCCCACATGTGCTATGCCCCCTCCCCTCCCCTTCCCTCTCCCTGCCACCCGCGGCAGCAGAGGCCCGCCCTGCTGCTGCTGCTGCTGGCGCCGAGTCCGAGGCCGAGTCCGAGGCCGAGTCCGAGTCCGAGGCCGAGGCTGGCGCTTCGCGGGGCGGTCACTGGCTCCTCTGTTCACCTATGCCTTCAAGGGCCAGCCAGGCCAGCGGCAGCTTTGCTGCGCGCCGCGGCGTTTGCAGCAGTGGCAGCAACGGGGGCAGCGGAGGCAGCAGCATCAACGTCGAAACCAGCACGATTATTAACTACTTGGGCCACATCAGATGCATCAGCAGCAGCACCACCACCAATAGCAGCAGCAGCAGCAGTACGAGCAGTGGCGGCGGCAGTAGCAGTAGCAGCAGCAGCAGCCCGGAGGACACGGATGCTCCGCTGTTGTCTCCGGCGCTGGAAGCCCGGCTGCAACAGCTCCACAGCCGCTGCGGACAGCTTGAGGCGCTGCTAACAGGTACGGCAGTACGGCGGCGCCGCACATGGCCTGCGGTACATGGCGTACAGGGTTGACGGTTATGGCGCTGGTTGGACTTGGAAGACGGTGCCTGCGGGGCGAGTCAACCAAAGCCAACCCGTGAATTACAAAAACGCATCCCCGCGTGCCTTTTCTCTGATCGCCCTAAAACAAACCTAAAACCCTAAAACCCTAAAACAACCCTGAGGCCTTCCCTGGACCTGGCCTTTTCGCGCAGGCTCGGTGTCCGACGGCGGCGGCGGCGGTGGCGGGGCGGCGAGGCGCGACGCCGGGCGCGAGTACACGCGGTTGAAGCCGCTGGCGGCGGCGTACGAGCGGCTTCTTCAAGTACGGCAGGAGGTACGGCCAGCAGCGGGCATGCGGGCGGGCAGCTCGGAAGCGAAGCCCGGCTAAGACACACTCCTCTTAACCGGGGGCTCGTCGTTCGTCGCGGGGGGCCGGGGCCGGGGCGGAGCCGTTCGTTTCAGCGTTCGTGACCGTTCGTTGCTCTCTTGCTCGAAGTAGTGAGTAAACCTGCCTGCGCGATGTGACATATGAGATGCGGCAACCTAGCAGCCGGCCAACCAACCCGCTGTGGGCCCCCCACCACAGCCACATCAGCGGCTGACCGACCCGCACATGCTGCTGCCCGCATCGCCTCCACTGCCCCCATTGCCCGCCCCACTGCCCGCCCTCCCTCCCTCCCTGGTGTTACGGCAGTTAGGTGATCTGGCAGCGCTACTCAGCGACAGCGACCCGCGGGTCCGAGCGATGGCGGAGGAGGAGGGCCGGGAGCTGCGGCAGCAGGTGGGGCGGGGCAGCTGGAGGGGTGGCGGGTGGCGGGTCGGCGGTCAGCGACGCGGGGCCCACCCGCCCACCCACCCTTCCCCAGTGCCCCCACTCAGTCCGTTCGCCCCTTCCACCTACCGTATTCCGCTGGGCCCTCCTGGCGCCCGCTCGCCCGCCCACCCACACACCGCCGACCTTCGAAGAGGATCCGCCGTTTACCTCCCTGCTCGTCCCAACGACCCCAACGACCTCAACGACCCGCTCAGGCCTCCGCGCTGACTCGCCGGCTGCTGCTGGCACTGCTGCCTCGCGACCCACGGGACGGCCGGGCCGCACTGCTGGAGGTCCGCGCGGGAGCCGGCGGTCAGGAGGCGGCGCTCTTCTGTGGCGACATGCTGGAAATGTACCGCAAGTTCTCGCAGGTACGGCGGTACGACATTCTCGTTCTCGCCCCTTCTCCTCCCTCCCTCGCCCTTTCCATCCACCCGCCGCATGCGGTGACTTCATTGCTACTATCCCTCGCTGGACCCTTCTTGGCCCCCCCCCGCCCATTATTTAGTTTATTACATATTATTACATCCCTCCGCCTCCCCCTCCCCCTCCCCTCCCTTCCCTCGACCCCTTTCGGTACCCCGCCATCAATGTGCTGTACACCACGGCTCAGTCCCGGGGGTGGAGCTGGCAGGTGATGGAGCAGACCGCGAGTGAGGTGGGCGGCGTCAAACACGCGGTGGTGGCGGTATCGGACGGAAGGTCCGCGGGCCAAGGGGGCGACGGCAGCGGCGACGGCGACGGCGACGGCGGCGAGAGCGTCGGCGTGTACGGCACACTGCTGCCGGAGAGCGGTGTCCACCGGGTGCAGCGCGTGCCGGCGACGGAGGCGCAGGGCCGCGTGCACACCAGTACGGCAGCTGTGGTCGTACTGCCGCAGGCGGACGAGGTACGGTGCGTCGCCGGCGCACGTGTGCGCGTGCGCGCGTGTGCGCGCGGGAGGCAACGTCTTCCGTGCGCGATCTGCGGGCGCTCTCGGGGCGATGCACCGCCTCTCACACATCACGCGGCCCACCCACCCACCCACCCACGCCCCCACGCCCCAAAGTGCCTCTGCCCCGCGCTGAGTTGTCTCGGTGCCTGGGCTCCGTTGCGGCCCCGAAACCGCTGCAGGCTGACCGACGGCGCCCCCGAACCGCCATCAGCCCTGAGACAGCATCTGCCCCCACTACATCGGTGCCCCACCTGCCCCACCCTTTGGGTTCGACTGCGTCGCCTCCATCCCTTTCGCTGCGGTGCCTTCCTTATAACCCCGCCTCCTCCCCAGCCTCCTCCGCCTCCACCTCCTCCCTTTCCTGCCCCCCCCCCGCCCCTCTTTCAGGTGGATGTGCGGCTTCGCGACGAGGAGCTGCGCATTGAGACGATGCGGGCCAGCGGGGCGGGGGGCCAGCACGTCAACGTGACAGACAGCGCGGTTCGCATCACGCACCTGCCCACCGGACTGGTGGTCAGCTGCCAGAACGAGCGCTCGCAGCACCAGAACAGGGCAGCGGCGCTCAAGGCGAGTGGCGCAGGAGGGGGAGGTTGGGGGACTGGGGTTTGGGGGGAGGGCGCGGGCGAGGGGGATTTGGGGGGTGTGGGGTGAGGTGCTGGGATGGCCTCCGGCTTCGCATAGCTGGGAATGGGAAGCGCTGGGCGTAACGGTGGTTTCGGAGTGAAAGTGAGAGCTCTCGGGGGGCGCGGGCGGAAGAAGGACCTCCAGATCTCTTTCCGGAAGAAAAAAGGGCCGCCGATGGCGTCTTCAGTGCTTTCCGTCGTACGTGTACGTGGTGTCGTGTGCAGGTGCTGCGCGCACGGCTGTACGACTTGGAGGCTCAGAAACGCGCTCGTCAGGTGGACGAGCAGCGGTCGGCTCTGGTGGCCTCGGCGGACCGCAGTGAACGCATTCGGACGTACAACTTCCCGCAGGTGACCTGGGCATCTGGGTTGGGATGGGCTGCAGAAAGTACGGATGCGTGGGTGTTTGTGGGTGTGTGTGGGCGTGTGTGTGTGTGTGTGGGGGGGGGGTGTACATCAACCCGCCTTTTCGGTGCTTTGCCTCTTTGCCCCCATCCCACCACCACCCCACCGCCACCCCTCCCTTCCCCTCCTCTTCTCCTCCCTCCCGAAGGGCCGCGTCACCGACCACCGCATCCACCTCACAGTACACGACCTGGAGTCGGTCCTGGAGGGCGGGGAGGGACTGGAGCGGCTGGTGGGGGCACTGAGGGCCGCCAGGGAGGAGGAGGCGCTGCGGAGCTTGGCGGAGCGGGGGCGGGAGCAGGAGCGGGTGGGGTAGTAGCCAGCACGCTGGTTTGCGTCGAGAGGGGCTTTTAAGAGATGCCAAAGCGGGCCCTGAGCCAGCGAAGCGAAGCGAGGCGAAGCAAACTGAATGGAGGCGGTGGACCTGCCTGGAACAGGGCGTGGGGAAGGGGCGGCGGTTGGCGGGAGCGGCGAGATGCGTTGGCTCTCGGCTGCCTGTGGAAGCTCGGGGCTGGCTGCGTAGGTGGGTGCGGCCGCTGGCGGCGTCCGCGGCGTGCAGGCGATGTCCCGCCCAGGATGTTCCCCATCCCGGGGCGTTGCGCCCCGTCAGTCAGTCAGTCAGTCGCTGGCTGTGTGGAAGCTTGGGGCTTGTGGGTCTTGTCTCGCCCGTCCCGCATTGTTTCCCCCCATTTGTATCCGGCGCACTCTGTGAACAGACGGTACGGTACCGTACCTCCAGAGCGGCAAAGCGGGAGAGCGGCAAAGGTTTCTTCAACATCGGGGCAGCGAAGAAAGAAACAGAAAGAAGAAGAAGAAATAGAGGGCGAGACGAAGGAGAGCAATGAGGCGGCAGCCGCCACAAGCGCGTCCACCCCGGGGAGAGCGCGCGAGGTTGCCCTCCCCCCCATATACGGACCCTCTCGCCCCGTCGGCCCCTCCAACTCCTTCCCCACTCCCCGCCGATCAGTTCTCACACCACCTCGAATGCCGAGACCGGCCACCGACGGCGGCGACCGACGACTCCTCCGGGCTTTGGGGACCGCCGCGGCGCGGCGCGGGAGCGCCGGGGCCCCCTCCTAGCGGCCCTTTCCCTCTCCGCCCTGCACACACACACAAACGCAGATACACATACACACACACGCAGGCCACAGCCATTTGCTGCTCGCCGAGGGTGACAGCAGTCGTCCCGGCCTCGCTGCCTCCGCTGCCTCCGCTGCCCCAGCTGCCTCAGCTGCCCTAGTCCTTCCGCAGCTGCAACATCAGCTGCCCCGCCTCATTCTTGCTGGACTTGCAGAGGGACACGGTGAGGCTCTTGAGCCCCGCCCGCAGCTCAGGAGTGGTGATGCGTTTGGAGAAGTGGCGGGTGAAGGACTGGAAGGGCATGATGCCGGCGGGCTGACGGCGGAGCAGATCAATCACCTCCTCGGCGGTGATGGGCGGACCGGCGCCGGCGCCGCCGGCGCCGGCGGCGGGGGCGCCGCCGCCTGCGAGAGCGAGGAGGGGGCGTTTGGGGTCAAAGGGTGATGGGGTGATGGGTTGACCGCGCAAAGCCGCGAAGCCCGTACCGGTACGGCGTGCAAAGTCCTTAACCCCGGAGCTCCCCAGGCACCCCACGCAACACATACACACACACGCAGGCATACACACACACTGGGGTCGGGAGCGTCCCCTTCGAAGTCGCTAGCCACCTGTCCGTCGCCCAGGTCCGGAAGATACGCAATCCCACGCAGCAACATGCATGCACACATACGCGACCGCACCAATCCAGGCGCCGTATTGGTTTGGGTTGGTCTCCGAAACCAATGGAAGCGTACCTGCTGCCCCTGCCGCTGCCGCTGCCGCACCCCCCGCGGGCCGTTGCTGCTGCTGCGCGGCGGCCCCCGCCCCTGCCCCCACCGCCGGGGCCGCCCCAGCAGCAGCAGCGGGTGTGACCGGCCGGGCAGCGGCTCCAGGGGCGCCCGCTCCAGCTGCCACCGGCGGCGGCGGCGTGGCGGTTCGCGCGCGTTTCGCCCCCTGACAGGAGGCGACGAGGCCGGGACAGGTTCAGTTCAGTCACAATCTTCTTCTGCTCCGCTCCGCTGATGACAAACAAGGACACTGTCAGATTTCTTGGGGCTCAGCAGTCCAGCCCGTTGGGCTCAGCAGCCCAGCACGGCCTTCCCTTCCCTTCCCCCCTTCGCGGTTCTTATCTGATACCCCTTCCCCTCCCTTCCCCTCCCTTCCCCTCCCTTCCCCTCCCCACCCCTCCCTTCCCCTCCCCTCCCCGGGGAGCCGCGCCCTCACCCCTCACCCCCCCAACCCTCACCTCGGTAGTGGGTCGCGACTCCTCAGCTACCCGGCGCTTCGTTCCGGCGGCGGCGGCGGCGGCAGCCCCGGGAGCCGGCGGCGGTCTGGCGGCCGCTGGTGGCACCGACGCCGGACGCGGCGGCGGCTTGGGAGAATCTTCTTCCTGTGGGTGTGTGTGTGTGGGGGGGGGGCGGTCAGGGAGTGACATGCTCCTTTGTATAACAATGAGACACTGTGGGGTGTGTGGAGGGAGGTGGCAGAACTGGCGGTGTCACGAGAGGCCACGAGAGATGACAGGTGCGCCAAGCGGGGGCGCAGAAAGCACCACAACGCACCGCACCTGCCATAACGGACATTCAGTGTGCTTGCGTGTGTGTGTGTGTGTGGGGGGGGTGTATCCAGGTATAGGCCGGAGCCGGAGCCTGGGGGAGGAGGCCGGAGGCCCCCGGCAGCGGCCCTGGAGCCCTCATCCCCCTCCCGGAAGGCCGGAAGCGCAGTGCGCAGGCAGCCCCCCCCCCCAACCAGCCGGCCCGGCCCCCCCCTCCGCTGCGTTACGTTGCACCCACCATCTCGTCCAACTCCTCCAGTTCGTCCTCGTCCTCCTCGCCCTGATCGTCCTCATCGCCGCCCGCCGCGGCGCCCTGCGCCGCCGCCGCGGCCGCCGCCTGCTGCCGCCTGGCCTCCTCCTCCTCCTCCTTCTTCTTCTGTGACCCAGCCGGCAGTCGACCCCGGGGCGGGAGGGGATGGGTTTGAAGAGTGAAGAGGGGAGGAGGGGACAAGCACCGTTCACGCCATCACCGCCATCACCGCACCCACCGGGCCACTGGAAGACGCCCAGTGGCGTGTTGCGCTGCTTGTGTGGTGGGACGACCTCTCCCCCTCCCCCTCAGCATAACCACCCTCCTCCCCGGGGGGGGGGGGGTTGCACCATCATCCACTCGTCTCAGGGTCTGCCAAAGGCCCACAGCAGCGCCACCCCCTCCACCCCGGCTTCTCTTGCCGCGTGCACCTTCCCCCTCCCGCCTCCCCACCCAACGCACCCAGCCAGCCCTCCTCCCCGCTGGTACCCGCCCCGGCCCCGCCCCCGTCCCCCCAATCTCACAACCCACCCCACAAACCACACCAAGCATCGGGCAGCGCGCACCCCTCACGCCCCCCCAACACACACACCTGCTCTTCCTCCTCCTCGTCCGAGTCGTCCGGGTCCCCCAGCTTCTTCAGCTTTCGAGCCTGCTCGTCCGCCTCCTCGCCCTCGTCCTCGTCGTCCGCCTCGATTCCCAGCTTCTTACGCATGCCTAGGAAGGCGCGACACGCGGCGCGGCGCGACATGGAGGGACCGCGCAGGCGGGCAGTCGAGGCGGGTTCGTGAGGAGTGAGCTGGATGGGATGGGATGGGATATCCCGCGCGCACAGGAAGGACTTCGTGTGGATGCGATGCGTGTTTCAAAAGTACGACAACGAGGCATCTCCCATCCGGTGGAGTACGACAGACGTACCTGGATCGTCCTCGTACACCTCGTCGTGGCCCTGATCCTGGTCGTCATCGTCGGGCGCGAACTCGTGCTCCCAGTCCTCGGCCTGCGCAGTACAATGCAGCAAAGTGTAGTACAGTACAGTGCAGTACGGCACCGCCCTGTAAAGTCATGCCACCGCCGCCGCCGCCGCATGGCCAACAAACCGTGCGACACAACGGCAGCGCAAAAGGTCCAGCAGTGCGTGTGAGGTTACAGGAAGGAGAAGGTTGCCCGCACGGGGACGCGCCGCTTGCCGCCCGTCATCGTGCTCGAGCACTTTTGAGTGCTTTGAAGTGCGGGGGGCCGCACAGCCCCCCAACCCAACCCAACCCAACCCAACCCAACCCAACCCAACCCAACCCAACCCAACCCAACCCAACCCAACCCGTCCCCAACCCAGCCCCAACCCAGCCCAGCGCGCTCCTACGCTCAGCACGGGCAGCAGCCCTGAGAGGGGCGGCAGCCCAGACCAGCCCGGTTGGAGATGATGATGATCCAAACAGCCCAAAGGCCCACTATCTACACCCACAGCCCGCTCCAGCTCACACAGGCTCTCGCCCGCCATCCACCCGCCCACCCGCCCCCACACCTCCGGCCCACCCAACTCCGACATCATCCAAACAAAACCAAACCAAACATAACCGAACTAAGCACAACCGAACCAGACATGTCCAAAATGCACCCATCCAGTCCAGCCGGGCGCCAAGGCAGCCAGCCAGTCAACAAGGCAAGGGTGCACAGCCCCCACCTCCCCTCTGTTCCAACGCTCAACGGTTTCGCCTTAAGAGCCCGGCATCCCCTCCTGCTCACCTCCTCGGGCTTCTCCGGCCGCAGGTCCTCATCCACAGCCGGCCCCGCGTACAGGTCCTCCGGCATCTCGTCCTCCCCTAGCTCCTCGCCGTCCGCAGTCTTGAGACCCCGACCGCGACCTCCTGAGGGAAAGGAAGGAAGGAGGGGGGAAACACAATGGTGGTGGCGGCGCTGGCGGGCGTGTGGCGGCGGTGGCCAAGGGGGTGGTGCTGGCGATGGCGGCGGTGGCGGCCGTGACGATGATGGCGGTGGCCGTGGCGGTATTGGTGGCGAGGAGAACTGGATAAGGTGGCGGTGGGCTACTAAGGATCTCCGGCGGCAGGGCACAGCAGCGATTGCAGAGTGGGTGCGGCCGCTGCGGGCGCCAGGTGCGCGGCGGCCGCGGCCGTTGGGCGCGCGACATTCGGTTGGGCCTTATGTCTGGCCGTTGCCACCCGGGCGGCGGCGGCGGCGGCGGCGCGCTGGTGTGCTGGCGGCGCCGCGGCGGTCCCCAGCAAGCGCCGGCGCCTGCGGGGCCCCACACGGCCCCGCGCCCCCCCTTGCAGCGCGCCGGGCTACCAACCTTTCTTCGCGCCTTTGCCTCCTTTGCCGCCGAACCGCGGGGCCTCGTCCTCCTCGTCGTTGCCAAACAGCTCCTCCTGTTGAGCGGGCAGGGGGCGGGGCGGGGCGGGGCGCATGCCGGGGTTGTAGTTTGTCGAGGGAAGCGTCCACCCTCGCCGGGGCGCGGGAGATAGCGTGCTGTCGCGCGGGATAGCGCGGCCACACCCGTGGCGCCGCCGGTGACGGATGCGGTGCCCGCTCCTTGCAAGCACACACTTACCCCTCCTGTGATGTCGCAGCGCCGCATCCCGCGCTGCGACACCGCCCGCCGGGCCCCCGCCGCTGACCCAAGTCCCCACAGCCATCCGCCAGCCCGCCACCAGCGGGCCCCCCCAGCCCCCCGGGTCCCCAGGTCCCCGGTCCACACACCTCCAGCTCATCCTCATCCACGAAGCGCTTCAGGCGGCCTCCGCGCCCCAACTCATCCGCCACCGCGCCTGCCAGCGGCAGCAGCCGCCCCGCCGCCACCTGCTCCTGCCGCTCCCGGGCCTCCTCCTCCTGGGGGGTTGGGGGGGGGGGCACAACACAGCACGATAAACCAGGAGGGCGGAGCGGTGATGGCACCATCAACCGTAAGAGGGGGTTTGGCGGGTGACGCGGGGGTTTGAAAGGGGCGTGGCGCGACCCCAGAGGATGTGGAATGCGTACTGTGGCGAGCGTGCGTGCGTACGCGCGTGCGTGTGTGCATGCTAACCAGCGGGTGGGTGCGGATGAGGCGGACGCTGCTGCCCAGTGCAGCGCCGCATATACTCGCCATCCAACACCGGGAAGACCTCAATCCCCTCCCCCTCCAGTTGCGTGTGGAAGGAGGGGTACCGGCGCCTTTCGCCAACCCTTTAGGCGTCCGAGGTCCCACCCATCGACCTCCGGCGATGCACTGACCCACGGGTCCACCGACCCATCGACCCGCTGAACCACAGACCCACGGGTCGGCCGACCCACCTGTCTCTGCTTCTCCAGGCGCTGCGACTTGGGCACCAGCCGCAGCGCAAACGGGTCCAACGGCGCCTTGAGCTCCTTGACGCCGCCGACGCCGCCGCCGGAGGCGGGCTTGGCGGCGTTGGCGGCGGCCACCGAGTCGAGCAGTCCCCGCCTGAAGCGGAGGTGGGGATGTGGAGGTGTGAGAGGTGTGGAGGGGAGCACAGCAGCAGCACCCACCCGTCGACAACCTCCCAGTCCCACCTGTCGACGTGGGGTTTGAATGCAAACCACTGCTCCGCGGGGAAGGCCGTCACCCGGTTGCCGCTGCGGAACAGGATGTAGTGCAGCGGCGGGCCGTCCACATTGGCGCCGCCGCCGGCCTCGGGCACGCCCTTGAACACGGCGGCGGGCGGACCGGAGCCACCGGCGGCGGCGTCGCGCTGCTCCAGCAGCAGAGGTACCTTGACGCTGGGGGCGGGGCCACGTGGCCATCCAGGGAGGGGGGGCAGGGTCGGTGGGGCCTTTGGAGTCCGGGATCTGGACCCGTTGGGCCCGGGATCTGGGACCCAGAGCGTTCCCTCGCTTCACGGCTACGGCCGACCCGACCCGACCCAACCCAACCCCAACGGAACCAACCCTGGGTTTGCCCTTCCGGCACAAACCCAGCCCAGCCGCTTGGCCGGCACTCACTCGGGCCCTGCCCGCTGCTGCTGCTGCTGCTGCCGCAGCCGGCTGACCGTGTCCTCCTTCTTCTTGGCCACAGCGTCCACCAGGGCGCCGGCCCGTGGGTCGGGCACCAGGCTGAATGTGCAGCCAGGGTCCCGGAAGTTCGGGATGCGCTGCCGGGGGAGAGATTGAGAGAGAGGAGGAGGAGGAGGAGGAGGAGAAGGGGAGCGGAAAGGAGAGGCAAGGAGAGGCGAGGCGGGGGTTCACGGGGGTCGATGAGCCGTTGCGGGTTCGGGTGAGTATTGAGCAAGTGAGTCGGGTGAGGGTTGGTGCATGCGGGAGCGGCGACGAAGATGGGTCAGTCCGCTATCGGGGCTGCCAAACGTATCAATCTATCGGGAGGCAATTCAAGGCATCCCCGTCTGGGCGCGGACGGACGATGTACCTCAAATTCCTTGCCGCGTTTTGGTGCTGCGCCCAGGGTTCGGGCCGTGTGTATGTGGGCCAATCCAGCAAACCTCGGCGTGGTTTCAATGGTAGCGCTCGCTTCGCCCTGTATCTCCCCCCCCCCTTGCCCAATGACTGGTGTGGGGCGCTTACATGTGAAAACTTGGCCACGGCGCTGCGACGGTTCCGATGTATCGGACCCGGGGGAACCACATCCAATACCTGCCATGAAGTCCGTATTCATCATCGTTCATTCAATTACGTCTCGCAAAAATTGCAACGCGGGCCCGAACAAAGACGAATTACAAAACTACCTGTGCTCGCAGACCAAGCTCTTGCGGTTGCGACATTTTTTCAATCTTGAAATGTTCGATCTATCCTCGATCTAACAATGTATGAACAGCTGTGATTGCTTGGCAGTGGGCCTTTCCAAAGTGTTTCGGCGCGCTATTAACTCGTAGGTTACGTAGGTAACAGCAGACAAGAGCGCAATAACGGCTCGGCCTCCGCAAAAAGCATCAGTAAAATTCGCATATAGCACACTCCTGCCATCAAGACACGCAACCTATGCAGCTCCAGCTCCGTCCGTACGAGCCGTACTTCCGTGGCACAGCCCCGATTGCACAGGACACTGACCAGAAGCCGCTGCATCTCCCTAGCGCCCACCTGCAGGATTCACGCATTACGCATTTAGCAACAAGCTGGCGCCCACCAAGGCCCCCTGGGGTCATCCATCCGCGCCCAGCACCACGCCCATACAAGGACGGGCGTGCCCCGTCACCGCATCAAGAGTGCACCCAGATCCACGAGCGCACCAAGAGTTCCTCGGGAAAATCATCCAAGAACGGATCCATCGTCCCCTTCACCAGGTCTATAGGTGGTTGCAGCCGTCGGATAGCGCTTGGAAGATGATCAGTAGGCGCCGAACTACCACAGGGACAGCACCTCATCAGCCCTCATCAACACACCGCCCAAAACATGGCGCCCCTCCCCCCCTTCTCCTCGATGGCAACTCTAAACATGCATTCCCGCGACGCCCTCACACGCGACGCCGCTTCGGCGGCCGGCAGCCGTTGTACGGAATGGGTGTCACATCTGCGAGGCTCTTAATCTGTAGCCCCGCCGCCGCGAGGGACTGCACCGCGTACTGCTTGGTGTTGCCCGGCCCCTTGAGACGAATCGAAACCGTGGAGTAGCCCAGCTTGAGCGCCCGCCGGGCAAGCTCCTCCGCCGCACGCTCCGCCGCCACGGGCTGCGATCTTCGCGAACCCCGGAAGCCCACGATGCCCGCCGAAGTGTACGTTTTGATGAAGCCCTGGTGATCCGTGAGCGTCAGGATGATGTTGTTGAAGGTGTTTTGGATGTGGATGATGCCTTCCAGCGCACCCAGATCGCCCGTCCGCCGTTCCGACACGACGCGCCGGAAGTGGACGTTGAAGCCGGCCGCGTCGCTGCTGCTGTCGCTCGGCCCCTCTTCTCCGGCGCTACTGCTGGGGGCAGCTGCGCTGCTGGGGCCAGCGCCGCCGCCTCCGGAGCTGCGGTCGGCGGCAACCGCTGTCGACGCTGCACGTTCCTGTCGCTCAGCAGGCGCCGCAGCCTCCGCGCCCCGCACCGCCGCCGCAGACGCTAATAGACGCAGTCCTTGCGTTTGGAGGTTCGCGGTCACTGCAGGTGCAGCGCAGTGCAGGACACAGTTGGACCTTGCCAACCAGCACGCCCCACCAGGGTGGCAACTGATGTACATACCCGGCGAACAGCGTCCGAACGCCAGTACTCCGCTTAAAGCTGACCCCAGAGCGTGAAGCAAGCCGGTGGACCCAACCATGATGGTAACGACGGTGTGTCAGCCGGGTCTAGTTGCTAAAAATAACTATAAGGTGATACATATGCAACGGTAGCGTTGAGAATATTTTTATCGATTCTGGAAATGGACCACCGCAATGCAAGCCTTTGCAAAAATTACGTCCCGTACAGTGCTAGCAAAACGTCTTTATTGCAAAGCAGCGTGTATACCCACAAGAGCTTGGCTTCATTTTTTTTACCGAAAACGACAGCTATGGATGCCATTAGCGAGAATTTGCGTCGCGCACAAGAAGCGATTGCGAGAGCGCGCGAGTTATCGAGCCAGTTATCGAGTTTTTGCTTACACCCAGGCAACAGGCCAGACTCACCGACAGTACCGGACAGGTTAGATGAGGCTGGGCCCTCAACCGCAGAGGCAGCATTTACCGCCGGGGAGTCCGAGGAGTCCGAGGAGCCCGTGCAGCCCACGGAGCCCGCAGATCGCAGCAGTGCCCAGGGAATTGGCGACGCTGAGGATGAGAAGGAGGAGACGAGCGTGTCGGGACGGGACGTCGACACGGCGGTGGCAACCCTGAGCGGCCTCGTGGGCCCCGTGCGGGTCGTCGCCCAACAGCTGGCGTCGCTGCAGCGGAAGCAGAACGAGACCCTTCAGCAGCTGCTCGTGCTTCGTATGCAGCAGCTTAAGTAAGTCCGCTCGCCGGCGGCCTGCCCTACCCATGTAGCCGGCGTCCGTAAAGCAGGGGGTGGGGCCATGGACTGTTGGTTGTCGGTTTCAGGCGTGATACCGGGCGGGCACATTTTCACCGGTTGGGAGCGATACGCGTTAGTGCCGCGGGCATCCTGGATATAACCCTGGCTACTGCCAGCGGAGGTGCCTCGCACGCAATGGTGCGTACTGCCGTGCCTCGGGAAGTCAACCACGTCCTCGACCTTCCGAAAACCACAAGCTGTCATGGGCAGGGCGGGCCCGGAAACGCGCAATTAGCCCTCATTCGCGCCGCACCAAGCGAAGTGGCAGGTGCACTCGCGGCCGTTGAGCCTGGTGGCTTCCCGTTCCCTCTAGCCTGACCGGAATCGCATCAGCACCTGGCACAAGCCCTGGGACAGAACGGCGTGGGTGTACGGTATGTGCGGTGGGCAAGTCAGCGTCCCCTTTCTCCGCACAGCATCAGGGCCCTTGGGGACACCATTTTCATGCATGCGCCCTGACCCATCCGTCATACAGGCCAGCACAAACCCCGTTCGCTTCGAGCTTCACGCGCCATGCCCATACCCCGCAGACTGCGACAGCAGCAGCTGACAGCCTTGCAAGAGCTGCTGACAGCGGAGATGGCGGTGATCGAGGGCACGCCGCTGCAGGTACGGCATGTCGCGTGCCCCTCCTCAACCCGTGACGGCGGAGCCAAGGCAGCTGCAGTAGACCGGCTGGTGCTCTTGACAGGGCTCCCTTGTTGGTCCGCCGTACATTCCCGAGAGCCACACCAGACCCGATGTTTGCGCGCTCCCGCCGGCGCTGTGGTCCTGTGGCAGTGCGCCATGGGGTCTCGGGCCTGAACCCGCAGCTGTCGCGGCTCTGGACCTCACGCAACAACAACACGGGCGCGACACATGCCCATGTGTGGTTGCTGGTTGCATCACTCTCCGTCTCTTACGGAAATAGAGGACCTCCTAATGCTTCCCGCTCGTTGAACCTCGGCTTCCCCGCAGGTCTCCGCGGTGGAGCAGGCGGTGGGATTGCTGTCGCAGTCGCTGCACGACATGAAGGCGGCCTCCCGGGCGATGCTGTTTAGCCGGCCGGAGGACGTGCAGTCCATCTCCGCGGCGGTGTCGGCGACGGACTCGCGGGCGGATGAGGTGTCGCGCATGGCCAGGTGGGGGCGGGAGGCACGAGGCAGTGCACCAGGCAGTGCGAGCAGGGATAAGGGTGTGTGGGAGGCCGCCAGGGAGCCTGCCAGGCCGCCCGTGCTCAATGAACGGAGGGAACAAATGTTCCGCGATGCGCAGCAGCTACAGTGGGTGTTGTGCATTGCGCCGGTCGAGTTGCAACAGAATGGCGCTCGACCCGTGGCTGTTAAAGCCTGTGGAGCTGGCAAGGGCGCTGCCTTCACAACCCAACCCTAAAATGGGTAACTCATCCTCCCCTACCCTCCACGACACCAAGCCGCGCTGCGGTGCCAACAAATGCGACCCCTGCTATCGCAGGCAGCTGCTCGGTGTGCTGCGGGCGTTCCCGCGGCGGGGTAGCCTGGGCCAGGAGCAGGACACTGTGCCCGGTACGTGCGGCCTGCTTAACATTATTCCCTTGGGGCTGATCCGCGGGGGCCCAATCCGGCGAGGGGGGCCCAGCACCACGCGCCACGCAAACCATTGTACGACAAGCTACGCACCGAATACTTTGCTCTGCACTTGCGCGCACGCTTCAGCCTTGCATGCCCCAGTACGGAAAGCCCCACACGTGCACACTCGTGTAAAGCCCCCCAGTCTACAACCCGACAGCATTTACCATGCCGTCACCCCTTTCCACGGTTACAGGGGCATCCGCAAGCAGGATTGCAAGCCTTCCAACCCACACGTGCACCGAGCCCTCGCCCTTGCTGGGGCAGACCTGCTGCATCTGCCTGGGCAACTTCTCAACAGGCGACCAGCTCAAGAGCATCCAGTGCGTCCACTACCACCACGCCGCGTGCCTCGATGAGTGGCTCCGGATCAAAGCCTGCTGCCCTCTTTGCAAGGCGGTTCTGCCCGAGAGCTAGACGGGTTGCTGTCGCGTCCCACCGACAGCATGTGTAAGCCAGCACAGTCCAGTTTCCGGCTGTCGCCAAGGGGCGCGTGTATAGTTTTCAGGCCCAAAGCCTCCCGACCCTACGCATCAGGCCAGATATTTGTCCCCTCACACCACCGCGCCGGGAGCACTAAGCATTACATAAGCATCACGCCTCACCGCGTGTGTACACTATCGACGGAACATCCTATCCGGAGAGTCGCGCATCGTAATGTAGTCCAGGATTGGACGGGATCGCTCGCACACCTGTAGATCGCATCTAGATCAGTCCGAGCTTAGCGCAGCGCATTTCTCAGGTCACGACTATCGAACTAGGTTACCGGGTGCCGGCCTCGCTGCCACCCGGGAACGGATCAAGCGCGTGCTCGTTGCCGCCAGCATAGTATTGAATAACGGCCTTGAGCCGCTCATGCTTGTCGGGGTGGTAGTTGATGTGCACCATGACCGGCAACGGAGGCCGCTGCTCTTTGGGGCGGTGACGGATATCCTTGAAGAGGCGCTTGGAGTTCATGAACTTGTCAATCTCCATAACGCGCACGCTGACCTGGGGGCTCTTGTAGCTGCCATGAGAGAGGAAGAAGATCTCCTCATTGTAAGCTGTCTGGTCCCAGTACTTCTCCTTGCTGAGCCGGGTCTCCAGGCGGGTGAGCAGATCCAGGGTGCGATTGTTGGCCTGAATGTAGAAGAGACCAGAGTTCAGGTTGAAGTGCTTGTAGTACTGGGCGTACCGGCCCCAGCCCATGGAAGGGTCGTCAAAGCCCTCAATCGAGCCGTACGCCAGGTGCTCGTCGAATCCGTCCGTCATGCCCTCCACGTCAGAGTCGCGGTACAGGTGCTCAAAGGGGTTCTGGAAGATGGCAATATCCACATCCGACAGCAAGACCGCCCAGCCCAGCTCCACGAACTTCCGCAGGATGCCGAATTTGAGCGCTGAAACCGCATGATTGTCCCCAGTGCCCTTCTGCGACGCCGCAATGCTGACGTTCATCATGAAGGCGTTGATGCCGTTCTGCTGGCACCACGACAGCGTCTCCTGGTCCAGCGCCAGCACCATGTGGTTAGGCACCTTGGCTCGTTTGAACCCCTGGGTGAAAGTGTCCAGCATGCCGTCCCACATGGTGTTTTTGTTCGCCACAGCGAGCAAGACCTCCTTCTGCGGGGCTATTTTCATCAGGAACGCCTCCAGCTCATTGCGCGGCTCCGCAACAGCCGCGTGATGGCCAACGTGCATGCTGTTCGCTATCCGGCTGACCAGCTGACGAGGCTTGGGGATCATTGCCCGCTTCTGGACATATACACGCTCTGATAGCACGATCCCCAGGCAAAGCCCGATGGCGAAGAAAGTGGCCAAGGCCGTGTAACGGGTCTTGGCCTCCGTAATCTTAGACTTCCCCGTTGAGTCATCGTAGCTGGGCATGGTGGCTCAGCTTCCACCGATACCACCAGTGTCCGGATCACTCGCTGCGGGGCCGCACAGCGTGGCAAGGCAAGCGGGGTCGCAGTTAGACGAACGCCAGGTCAAACAGAGGAAGGAACACAATCATACGACCATGCAAAGTAGACGCTGATCAATTCTAAGCCGTGCGTCCAAAAGCCCGAACCAGCATTCCTTTATTCACCTGCAACTGTTCCCAGCTACCCAGCAGTTCCGCCCTCCGGATTATCACAACCCAGATGTCTAGGAGTGTGATCTCTCCCTTTCTATAATAGTAGTATGATGGGCAAGTAAGCGGCGCTCGCGCGACTCTATAGGCAACGATGATCTTTAGGTACACCCTTAAACAGCAGCAACTCTATAGGCTTTTGCAAGCCGTCGGGGTAAGACGATAACCTTGCAAGCATACAATGCATTGTGCGACAACTAATTCAACCACTCGAGTACGTCAATGCTGTACTACACGGCATGTAGCAGCAGACTTCTCAGGCTAGGGCGCGTGTGGACAGAACTCTCAAGGTCTGATACTCGGTGTGCAGACGTTTCGGCATTGAGCTGGGGTGTTCGTGCCAGGGGCGAATGCGGTTCGCTGCTTCCAGGTGGATTTGGACCCCTGGGTCTTTACGACATCTCAAGCAGTCCTCGGTTTCTAGCACTATGCTGGGCGGTGGCCGTTCCCTTCTAGACGAGCCATATTTCAGCAACTTTGGGAGCCATTGCACGCAAGAGGCGCAACTGCCGTACGGCAAGCAGGTAGTCCACTTCCAAACGGTTCGGGGTTCTTACATTCGGTTTCTCATGTTGGAAAACGGATAGGGTTCAATTGGCCGCATGTGCGGCACCGTGCTATCCACATAAGCAACAGGCAAGCCCTATGCACACATTGGGTTTCCGCCCAGCCGAACGGAAGCTCCCAGCTAAGACCCGGCCCACAACCCGCAAGCCGCGGCGTCTTACGCCTCAGGCAATGCCTCAGGCAAGCAATACGTCAAGAACCAAATGACGGCATCGTCCTACAGGCAATTTCGTACTTGCCGTGGGGATTGCAAGCCGCCTCTATAGGCCTCTCTCTCGCAGCAGCGTGCTGCTTCCCAGCAGGGCCCAGCCCCAACTGCGATGCGCCAACGCATTCTTCACGAAACGCACCCTTCACCTCGACGCAGTACACTAGCTATAAGAGACGCACATCGGCGCCCGAAAGCACACGTTGCACAAGCCCGGCGGGGGGCGGGGCGCATCGCGCTAACTAGGAGGCGTATCTGGTCCGTGTCGTTCACAGCAGCGGCTCTCCGGACACGTAAGAGAGCCTGGCAGCGCGGCGTGCGCCGGCGTGGGAGAGAAGGGTCCATGCGTCCACCCAGCAGATCTGGCACGCGCCATGCGAGTCCCCCCACCATAAGCGGAGCACCGCCACCGCCACCAGCACCTCCATCGGCATCCAGCAAAACGAAAGAAGCTAATAGTGCACCGCGTGCGGAGGTGTGAAGCGCGAAGCGGTAAATTCATCATCCTACGGGTCCTGGCCCAGCGCGACACACAGGGGCTACTAAATGCGACGGGGACCGGGCGCCCAGATCGCAAGGGTGGAGCCAAGTGGCCTAGTGCACAATGCATAACACATCATCTAGAAAATCGGGCCGCGCAAATACGGCACAGGGTGCGTGAGGGGGGAAGAATAACGCCCGCACGCAATGACCCGTCACGGGGCATAGTGGGAGTGAATCGCTCTACTGCAACAATCTTAGATTGATATGGAAAGAAGTGGAATTTGAAATCAAGAGAGTTGGTCACAGCTACCGTGACGCGGACGCGCGCAGGGCCATCACATCCCTACCGTCCAACCACCAGCTAACACGGACCGCAGCGCAAAACCTGCAACCGCATTTCCGCAATGCGCACAGCCCGCGATATGCTCGCAAACTTGCAACAACTCTCTGCTACATGTGAGAATGTGCGCGCTTGGCGCAATCGACACATAATTATAGCTGCGACAGCCAACAGACGGCCTCCGCAGCAGCTGTTGAAAGCATGAGGGTGCTCATTCGCCCCCCGGTCTATGCTCCGTGCCTTATCACCTCATCACATATCAAGCCTGCGACATCTCAGCGGCGGCGAATCCCGAGAGACCGTGTCCGCCCTCACAGCAACACACAAAAACACACCAGCCAGCTCGCTGCCTCAGAATTGCCCACGGTACGCCGCCCCGGTGTTGTGCTCGTCCGCAGGGACGTAACCCCCACCTCCACCTCCGGCTCCCATCAGCGCCATGCCGCCCTGCATGCCCCGCATGTCCAGCCCGGCGGCAGCACCTGCGCCGCCGGTGTCCGGCCCCATGCCCGCGCCGCCACCCAATTCGCCGCCGCCGCCATACACCGACGGCATCGCGTCATCATCCGCCATGCATATCCCCCACAGACCATCGAAAATACCGTCGGCGCCGCCCGGTTCTAGGGCGGCCGCACCCGGCGGCGGCGCCCAGGCGCCCATCTCCGCCGGCGGCGGCCGCAGGCCGTACCCGCCGCCACTCGCGCCGGCCATGTACATCTCACCGATGCCTGAGCCGTCGGGCAGCGGCCGGTAGCCGCCGCCCAAATGCGGCACCGGCGCGCTGCCGGTCGACGTCAGCATGAGCGACCGGGCGTCCTCGTAGCAGCCGGCAGCAATGACCCATGGGTCGGCGCTCATCGAGGTGAACGACGGCGCACGGCCGCCGTGCGCGGCCGACCCGTGCCGGCCGCCGCCGGGCCACGCCGCATCCAGCATGGGGGAGTCCTGCTGCTGCTGCTGATTATGATGATGATTATGAGGGAGGTATTGCGGCAGCGGCTGGTGCAGTTGCTGCTGTGGCAGTTGCTGCTGCTGCTGCTGCTGCTGTGCCAAGTGAGCGACCGGCGGCAGCTGCTGCAGCTGGTGTGGCAGCGTCGGCAGCGGTGGGGCGTTCGAGGGCGCCGACATGTAGCGACGGCGGACGAGGGGGCGCCCATACGCCATGTACTGCGCCGGGAAACCCGGGGCCCGAGGGCTTGGAACGGGGTGGCCTGGGGGAACGGCCGGGTACGAGTATGGATACCAAGACGGCGGGGGCCCCGACCGCTGGAGCAGTACCGGCGGGTACGGCAACCAACGAACCCGGCCGCTGGGGGAGCTCGAGGACATGCCTGGCGGAAGGCCAACGCTGTTAGCTTGAGGCAGAGGCGAGGCCGCGGCGGCGACAGCGGCGGTGGCAGGAGACGCCTGGGGGAAAGGCCCGGGGAAGGGCATACCGGGCGACGGCACCTGGGCCCGGTGCGGGTGCGGCGACCAGGCGCCCGAAGACGGCCCCGGTGACATCTCCCCGGGCCAGGAGCCCCCGCCCCCGGGATAGCCGGCGCCGACACGCGGCCCGGGAGTTGGCGCCGGCACCGATCGGGCGGTGGCATGGGCGCTGCCCGCTGCCGTCTCCGGCATCACCATCGCCGCCGCCGTCGGCGCCGCCGCCGCGGAAGGCGTCGCCGCCGCCACCGCTCCGCCGGGGCTGGGAGCGTCGAGAGAGGTAGTCGGGTGAGCTGAGCCGGAGCCCGCTCCCGTCAGCACGACGTGGCCCGCCAGCGGCTGCCCCGACCCGGGCGAGCCGGCCTGCAGCGCTGCGGCGCCAGCGGTGCCGCCGCTGACCGATGCGCAGCTCGAGATGGCGGCGCCGCGCGCGGCCCCCTTACAGGGCGCAAACCCCGTCGTGACAGGCGGCGGACCGGCCGAGAGCTGCTGCTGCTGCTGCTGCGGTTGGTGCTGCGGTTGGTGAAGGATTGCAACGTCATTGGCGCCGGCGCATTGCTGGAATCCGCCGCCACCAGGAGCGACCCGTGGGTCTGCGCCGGGCAGCAAGCTCCCCGGCAGGGACATCTGGCGCCCCGGGACAAGGCCGCTCCCGGACGCCACGGACAGCGGCGACGGGCCCGCTGAGCCGCCGTGCAGGTGCCCACCGCCGCCGCCGCCGCCCTGCTCCATCCCGTCCGTGCCGCGGCCGCCGCCATGCCACCCGCCCGGGCCCGTCAAGTAGGTTTGGTTCCGCTGCAGCCACGAGGCCCGCCGCTGCAGGCCGGCTGACACGTCACCGGCAACGGGTGCGGAGCCGGGCGCGCTGCGGAGCAGTCCCTGGCCACCGCCGCCGCCCGCCGCACCGTCGAGGGACATGGCCATAGCACTCCCTCGCTCGTCCAGATGGTGCCGCAGCGCAAACGGCGACAGGGGCGGCTGCAGCTCCTGGCCGCCGCCGCCGCCGCCGCCGCCGCCGCCGTCACCCGGGAAGGCCGGCCCCATGATGCCGGCCATCGAGGCCTGCTGCCGCGCCTCGCCGCCGACCGGCTCAGTCGGAGTCGTCATGGGGATAGCGAACGGCGTCCAGGGCTGCGCTAGGCTGCCACCCGCCGAGACCGATGGGGGGCGCAGGGACATGCCGTAAGGCCCACCTCCGCCGTCGCGATCCACCAGCCCATCGGAGCCATGCAGGCCAACGTACAGCTCCTCACTCTTCATCATCGCCCTGGGCACGTCGGCCGCCGCCGCTGGCCCGGCTGCGGCGGCGGCGGCGTGGCCGCCACCGGCGCCGCCGCTGCAGCCCGCCTCCAGAGCCAGGCCGCCGGTGGCTGATGGGTCGGCAGCTGGCCTAGCGGCGTCGCGGTGCACCTCCGTGGATGCCGTACTGGCGGCGTCAGCGGACAGCACGGGCTGAGAAGATATTGGGCTGAGGTGGGCCACCGGGGGGACACCCGCCGCGTGGGCCGCCGCGGCCCCGGCCGCGGTGCTGCCACGCAGCGGCGGGAACGACTGCAGCTCGCCGGGCCGCTGCTGCTGCTGCTGCGCGCCCCCAGCCGCCGCCGCTGCCGCTGACGTGCGCTCGCCGGGCCTGAACAGTGCCGAGTAGGCGGCATGCGCATCGTGATGGGTCGCGGACCCCGGCAACTGGCCTCCAGGGTTGTACTGTTGCTGATTCGGCGGCTGTTGCTGCAGGTGCTGCTGCTGGCGGTGTTGCTGCTGCTGCTGCGCCTGGTTTGAGTCGGTCCCGCCGCCGGCAGGCAGGAGTGCGCAGCCGAACCGCCCCGCGGCCGCCGGCTCGCCGCCGGACCCGGACCCGGCCTGCTGAACCGTCAACTGCGTGTGGGCGCTCCGCCAGCCGGAGCCCCAGAGCTGCGCCTGGCTGGCGTTCTGGGGGCCCTGCGAGACCGGCACATGCGCTGCGGCGTGCGCTGCGCCGGACAGCTGCGCGGTCGCCAGTCCGCAGCCCTGTTCATGCTGCGCCTGCGGCTGCCGCGGCTGGTTTTCCTGCTGCTGTTGCTGCGGCAGCAGGGGCCCGGTGCTGGGAGGGTGCTGGTGTTGTGAGTGCGGCTGCTGCTGCGGCGGCGACGAGCGGGAGCCGCCGGGCGAGGCAGCGGACGACAGCGGCGTCTCGAGCCGCGGGCCGCCGCTGCATCTCCCCGCTCCGCGCTTAGAGTGCGTCACAGTGACGGTGACGGTCAGGTCTCCCTGGTCCTCGAGCGCCACCGAATCGGCGTCCTGCCGTGTTGCAGCGGCCCCGCAGGGCGGCTGCTGGGAGTGCTGCAAACCGGCGCCGGCAGGCCCTGGGCCTTGCTGCTGCTTGCTGTCTGGCTGGGACCGTTTCCTTCGGCGCTCGCGGTTCTGGCGCCGCTTTTGGGAGCCGCCCTGCCAGTCCTCATCGGAGGTGCACGCGTCGTCGCTGGGGCTGCCGGCGCCGCCGCTGTTGTCCTCCTCCTCTTCGGGCTCAGACTTTGGCGAAGGTCCGCCGGCCAGGTCTGCGACGGCCTGCGAAGCGCATGCGGAAGGAATTCATTTTGTTGCGCAGCGAGAAGACGACCAACGCCGCAGGATCATTAGAATTCATGAGAATTGAAGACGGATGCCTCCATTCTGGTCTTCTGCCATGGCTGCTTGGCTAGCAGCCTCGCCTTGAAGGCTAGGCTACCAACAATTCCGAACTCACCCTCCGCTTGCGAGCCCGGTAGTCCCGGAAGTAGTGTTTGACCGAGGCGATGTCCCGCAGGCCCTTCGCATGGTTACGGATCATTGTGTACGTGGGCGGCTCATGCGGAAAAGCATTCTTCGACTCGTCACGGAACCATCTGCGGGATGAGGCCAATTCAACATCATGCGAACCCATTGATAATCTGTACAATAAATATGGTTGTTTCTATGGCCCTTACAACTCGCGGTAACAAAGTTACAACCGCTGCCAGACGGTAGTCTCACAAGGTGCACACAGGGACCGAAGCTGACACAATAAAGAAAGCATGAGATAACTAGAAGCGTAAATTGGACTGGCTGCGGGCTTGAGAGTCCACTGGAGCACGACATTTTTGCGAATTGTTGTTCGGTGACCGTACGAAACTATCACTCCTCGTGCCCCTGGCAGAGATCTCACGGCAGTGCTGACGGCCTTATGGATGGCAGTAACTAGATGTGCGAACAGGGATGCTTGCAAGAGGGGCCTGGCATTCGGCATTAGGCATTACGTATTAACAAGCTGTACAGGCTGTACGCCAATAACATGTGCCCCCCGGCGGACTTCCGCCGAGGTGCACATATAACTCAAAATTTCATATGTCCACCAAGAGGTGGGATTACACCCGAGGTATTTCCCTTCGGGCCCCCTGAATCTGAAGGGCCTGCACCGGGAAGTCCACGATTTCCGTACCGTGTGCGTTAGTAGCATGCCTCACCTCTTGAGGTCCTCCGCTTTTGGGCGCTCCCCATGCTTTTCCAAGTGCGCCCGCCACCATTGGTTAAAGGGGGCCCAATATCCAGCGTTACGCCTGCGGAAAAGCAAGCAAGTCGTTGTAAGGCGGGCATGTATGACCTTACGACACTACACGCGAAATGCTCAATACTTGAGCCTATCCTAAGCGCCTATTTAAATTCCTGGGAATGCACTGCTTCCTGAGCGGCCGGAATGAGCCGCCGACACTCACCGGCCCCTCTCGGCCATCTCCGTGTCGGACAAAACTTCGGTGTTAGGCTCGCTGTATAGCCTTGCTGCTAAGCGCAGCAGACGATGTGGCCACGTTCGCCAATTCGATTTTCCCCTTTGCGACTGAGCTGTTAGGCGGAAGCCACACCAGTGTGAGACTATTTTTTGTCATTTGAGGGCACGAGGCAATTAAATGTAAAATATCATTTGGTTTCTACAATTTAATTGCTATTATTCCAGCTTGCTCGTCGGCATTGATTGGGCGTTAGTGAGCAATACGTTGACGGTCAAGCATCGATAGAGACCGACGTCGAATGTGACGGCCGCATGCGTACGAGAGAAATTTTTTCGTTGCTATTGTGGACTCATTGTGTCATGGCGACAAGTGGAGCGGAGTGGAGTGTTGTCGCAGTGGCTTCCTCACAACTGCTTCAGTACGGCGGCCCAGTTGCATCACCCCGGGCTACCCGGAAGTTTAGCCGCTGCGTGCGCTACATACCTGGCAGTCGGTGACGACCTTAGTACCGGGCCAGAGAAACATTCCTATCCCTTCATGGATTTCCCATAGGCTCCCATTAAAGCTCCGTAGGCTCCGTGCGCTCTCCGCGACGTGATCGGTTTACTTCCAGCGCGCTGCACGGTCATTACCTTGGCTCGGCCGTAGCTTCATGCAAAAGAGGCAAGCCTGTTCAAGCATCAATTTCACTCGCGATTTGCATATTTCAATTCATCTGTCGACCGGGTCCCGGAACAAGTCGCATCATGGGGTTCACGACGAACCGACAAAACACACGTCAAGATGCAGGCAACACTCCAAGACCTACATTTTCGGTCCATTTGCATCTACAAAAAAACGCAATGCAGTATGCGAGATCACATCTTTGCTTTGTAGTCCACTAACTTCTAGTTGTTTGGGCCCCTGTAATTTGCAACTGAGGAAAATCCTTCATCATCGCGTTTTGATCAGTTACAATTGATACCTAAATTTCTTGAGCTAGAATCTGCGGGCTCGCACAGCCGGACTGATAGGCTACAAAGCGAATCGGGACGTCCACGTATCTTTTTGTAGTGTAAATTGCAACGTGGACCGGCTGCACTTAATTGATCCAACCGATTTGGCAAAAGGGAAGCTTCCGGGCTTGCGGGCGGCGGCCGAGAGGGTGAGGCAGACGCAGCATAGCCTGGAGATATGTACTTCAAAGTCACCCATTACAATGTTTTACTGAGTATCTGTAGTAACCTGTTACTTCGGCCCTCGCCGGAGGCTGACCTGGGTGGCGTTGTCATCATGAGTGCACATCGCGTGCAGGGTGGAGCCGCTTAGGATACACCATGGGGCTGGCATCTCAAGCGCCATCCACCTGCTCATGCCCTGCTGCCACCGGCGGCACAGCCTGCCCCGCTCTGCGGCCAAGCCGGCTGGGAGCGCCCAGCACCGCATCGTGGCAGCAGCGGCTCGCACCAGCCTCCGGCTGGCTGCTGCGGCGGGGTGCTCGTCGGCCCGGCAACCAGCCGGCCTTCGCGCCGAACGCCTTTAGCGGCGGTGCTTCCTCCATCGCACCAACCCCGC
The DNA here is from genome assembly GCA_030267565.1 of Pleodorina starrii. Taxonomy (NCBI): domain Eukaryota; kingdom Viridiplantae; phylum Chlorophyta; class Chlorophyceae; order Chlamydomonadales; family Volvocaceae; genus Pleodorina; species Pleodorina starrii. The sequence continues at coordinate 1,476,256 of BRXU01000015.1, forward strand.
CCGCCTCCACGCACGGACAAAGCAGGCATGCAGCTCTCTGCCATCCGCCACCGGATCGCCGCCTCGCCGCCGCCGCCGCCACCGTCCGCAGCCCCCGCTGGGGCTTCCTGCCCGCGACGCAACCGTGCCGCGCCGTGGGCTCATCGGCGGCCGCGGACATGGGCCTGTCAGGCGCCGGACCTCCGCCGGAGGCCTCCGCCGCCTCCGTCGCCGCCAGCTCGCCGCCCTTCCCCCATGCCCCTCAAGCCGACGACGCGCTGACCTCGGGCAACGGCCACCCGCCATCAGCATCACCGGCGGCGGCAGCGGCGTCCGCCGCCGCCGCCACCGCTGCCGATGACCCCGGGGCCACCGGAGTCGACGGCCTGGACGACACGCGCAAGTTCGTCTTCGCCGATGAGTGGGGCTTCAGCCGCGTGGGTGGCGATCTGCCGGAGGGCACCAGCCCCGCGACCTTCTCCGACATGTTCCCGCCGCGCCTCTTCGCCTTCGACGCGCGCCGCGCCGCTGCCGCCGTCGCGCTGCCGCTCGCCGCCATGGCCGCTGGCTACGCCTGGCTCTGGTACATGCACTCCATCTGCCCCGCCTGGCAGACCGCCGCCGCGGCCTTCCTCATCGGCACCGCCTACACGGGCCTGTTCAAGGTCGCGCACGAGTGCGCGCGCTTCGCCTTCCTGCCCCAGTCGCCGGGCCTCCAGGACGCCCTGGGCCTGCTGCTGATGCTGCCCTCCCTCTACCCCTACACCTCCTGGCGCCTGCGCTACATGCACCACCTGGCCCACCTGAATGAGCTGTGGGAGGACACCTTTGGCTGGCACCCCTACACCAAGCTGCAGCTAGCCACGGAAGTCCTAGCGGAGCAGCGCTGGCTGGTGCGCCTGCGGGCCCTGGCGCTGTGCACCCCTCTGAAGCTGCTGGGCTCCATCGGGCACTGGCTCAAGTGCTTCGACGGGCTGGACCTGAAGCGTTTCCACCCGGAGACCCACGGGTCGGTGCTGGCGGGCTGGGCGGGGCCCGTCTGCTTCCTGGGGGTTGCCGTGCCGGCCATTGTGGCGACGGCGGGGTGGTCAGGTGAGGGGCGGGGCGGGCGGGCGGCGTGGGCCGGGGAGGGTGGTGCGAGGGGGATGGGGAGGGAGTTGGGGTGAGGGTTGCGGGGTGGGGGGAGAGAGCGGGGATATGGGTATGGGGAGCAGGTGGGCTGGGAAGGAGGAAGGGGTAGAGTGCAACAGTTTCAAGCGGCAAGCTGACAGGCTGGGAGGGAGGAGGAGGACTGGAAGGTGTGGCGTGAGGTGGGCTTGGCGGGAGCGCGCGCGGAAGGAGGGGTGGGGTGGGGATTGGCGGGAGGCAGGGCGGGGCGCGTGTGCGTAGAGGGTGGACGGGGTCGGCGTGGGAAGGCTGGGGTGGGATAGGGGGCGGCGGAAATGCGCGTAAGGTGAGAGAGCGGTGGTGATGCGTCGAGCTCCGATCCGAGCTCTGGGCCCCACTCGTGAGGCGCGAGTGGGGATGAGGGGGGATGAGGGGCGGATGTGATGCAGCGGGTTGCCGGCTGAAGGCGGTGACCCTCCAGTGAGGGCGGACAGCGGGCTGCGGACAGCGATCTCGGGGCTCTTCCTAACAACCTGGCCCCCTACCCCCCCCCCGCACACGCACACAAACGCAGGCTTCTTCGTCTTGTACCTGCTGCCCTGGCTCGTCTTCCACTTTTGGCTGTCCACGCTGTCGCTCGTCCAGCACACCGCCCCGCACATCCCCTGGCGCGCCGAGGGCGAGGGCTACGATCCGGGCCGCGCGGCCGTGTGCGGCAGCGTGACGCTGCGCCTGCCTCGGCCGCTGGAGCTGCTGCTCAACGACGCAAACTACTCGCTGCCGCAGCTGCTGGCGCCCGGCCTGCCGGTGTGGCGCGCGCGGGAGGCGTACGAGTACGCACGTGAGCGGCTGCTGCCGTACATCACGGAGGCCCCCTTCAGCATCAAGTTGCTGACCAACCACATCACCAAGTGGCAGGTGGGGGCCTCGGGCGTGGCGGGGGAGGGAAGGGAAGGGGAGGGGAGGGGCCAGGCGGCGCAGTGCGCCTTGCGCCTGGTTCTGTGCCGCGGTATGGGATCTGGTGTGCACACGTGGGGTGTTTGTTGCTGCGCCATGCGTGTGCTGTGTGGGGGGCAAGCCCGCTGTCGCGCTGTGGCGCTGACCGTGCGCTCCTGTCGGCCGCGTCCTCCTCATGCCTCACCCGCAGCCCGCGCCTTTGCCGCCCTCGTGAGCACCTGCACTCACTCACTTGGGGCGCACTGCGGCGGCGCGCTCTTGACGCGGCCCGCTGGCAGTCCGGCGGGCCGCACCTGAGATCTGACCCCCCAACGAAGTGCAGCGCGCAACGTGGGGGCGGTGCGAAAGCACAGCTTCAGGCATTGCGCGGTTGTGCGCCCCGCCATGCGCGGCTGCGTTCTTTCGTGCTACCTGCCCTCACAGTCCTCACATCGTGTACCGCCCCGAACTGTTGCAACTGTGCAACCCCCCAATCCCCAGGTGTACGACGAGGCAAAACAGACGTACGAGCCGCTGGAGGAGGTGCTTCGCAGCGTCGAGTCGGACATTGAGACTGTCATGCAGGAGGCGGAGAAGTGGCAGGCGGAGAACCCCGCGGAGGCAGCTGCGGCGGTGGCGGCGCTGGCGGCCGGGGCGGAACCGGAGGAGGCGGCGGCGGCCGCAGCGGCAGTGACGGCGGGCGGAGCCGCTTAGAGGGCCCTCTGCCCTACACCGCGCAGGGGGGGGATCGGGAAGAACAATCGGACACGCACGGGCAGGCCCGCGTGGTTAGGATTCCAGGGGGTGGGCGGCCACGGGGGGACACGCACACTTTTGGGGTGCTGGGGGGCCCGGGGGACCATTTTATGGCACGCGCTGCTGGTCCGCCCCTGGGCTTTCCCTGCCCTTTGCCTTGAGGCGTCAATAGGAAACTGACAGATTCTCTCGGATTTTTCGTGTTAGAAGCTGTGCGGTGTTTCAATTTTGCGGGAAAGGGGTATCATTGTTTCTGGCGTTTGCTTGCGAATGCGGTAGGAGGGGCGGCTGCAAGCTGGGCTGGGCCCGGCGGGTCTCTGAGATTTACAGGCGCGGAAGTGGGTGCAGGGAGTATAAGGGAGTATAAGGCAGCAATAACGGAGCTAGATATGTGGGGCGGGATGGGGCTGAGCTGGGCGAGGCAGCTGCCAGCATGGATGGCTCCACCTGTGGCTGGGCCTGGGGTGCCTTTCCGGGTCGTCCGCGGTACGTCGCTGTGTGAAATGCGTGCGGCGGTTTGCTGGTCGCGGGGGATACTGGGGTGGCTAGGGTGGCTGGCTTTTTGTCCCCTGAACTGTTGTTAGGGAATGACAGGATGTGTGCCGTTGTGGTCTTTTGATATCGTTTGGCAGGAAAGAGGGTTGGAGCTCGGGAGGCCTCTTCACGGATCAGGAGGCCGGGACGGAGTGGCGTGCGGGTGGTCGTGCTGCGCTGGCGGGTTACCTGGGGAGGACAGGGCTCGTGGAGGCGTCGTCTCTGGTTTTCCTGCCACCTGAGGCAAGGCGAGGCCGGAACGTTTGCTAGGAAGGTTGGTTGCATGAAATTTGCAAGAGTTATGTGATGTACGCAAGAGTAATGCGATGTACAAAGGAGAAAAGTGACTCGCACGAGGTGGCCCTCGTGACGACGGTTGGCGTTGCGTTCAGCTAACCTGCAGCGTGCTAAATTGCGATGGTCACTCGACACTCGGGAAAGAGCGCGTAACGTCAGCCCATTTGCAGGCAGAACAGCTGCCCAAGGGCACTGAATCTGCGGAACCGACGCTGAACACTTGAACTCATAGCGAGCGGTTGAGGCGGCACAAATTTTGTAAGTTGTCCAGGTATCCTACTTGCGCTCTTGAGAGACAATTTAACAGACTTTGATACCATCTTGACATCGTCATGCGCAACCACTCGTCTCGATTACGGTACAAGTGCTAAAGTTTGCCCAAGACCAGCGTCATTACGCCTAACGGATTCATCACATATTTGACGTTGGTTAAATATTGGTGTTCGGTCCGGTTTGCGGTATGGAGTCCAAAACTACGTGGTAGGTTGCCGTACTGACTCAACGACGTGGAATGCTATTTTCCAATCGACGACCCCTCACGCGAAGTATGCCTGGTCGCCTGTCTGTGTGCCACTGTGTGTAGACAGAGCGGCCACCCAAAACACACGGAACTTGTCTTTAGGCAGTGCGTAAAATGGCACCCGGTGGCCAGGGCAAGCGCCTGGCGCAGCTGCTGGGCGCGCAGCTCAAGCAATACGTTTCGGAAGTTCGTGGCATCAGCAGCTCAAATGCTCCTAGCCGCGGAGTCCTCGGCAGCGGACGCACGTCTACGACGACGCAGGTCGTTGCTCAGCAGACGCGGTCCAACGCCCAGGTTGCAGTCCAGCAGGCGACGCAGCAGCACCTGAAGGTCGTGGTGCCAGCTATCAAGACCGATCTGGTTGGGGCGGTGTCCATGGTGTCCGAGGGCGAAAAGGTGGAGCCGGGCGTGTTCAAGAACGTTGACGGGCACCGTTTCGATGACGGCCGCTATCAGGCTTTCATCGAGGAGATCACGAAATTTATTCCGAAGGAGCGTCAGTACACCGACCCAGTGCGCACGTTCGCATATGGCATCGACGCGAGCTTCTACCGCCTGAACCCAAAGCTGGTCGTCAAGGTCCACAACGAGGAGGAGGTCCGCAAAATTTTGCCGATCGCGGAGCGTCTCAAGGTGCCGATCACCTTCCGCGCCGCTGGCACCTCGCTGTCCGGCCAGGCTATCACCGACTCGGTCCTCATCAAGCTCAGCCACACCGGCAAGAACTTCCGCAACTACACCGTGCACGTAAGTCTGGAGTCACGCTGCCCCCCTCCCCGCGCCTGCAACTGCACACACCAGAACAGAGGCACATTTGGCGGGAGGAGTCGTACAATCACCGTACAGCTCGCATCCCCCCTCCGCAGCGCGCATCCGTCCTCCCCGCACTGTGACCAACGGTCCCCCGCACTACACCCAGGCACCCATACCTCACGGCCTATCACTTCGACCCACATTCGCGACCCACATTTGACATTCATTGAACAAATGGATAAACCCTTCTGCAGTGGACCCAACAGCATCACCGCTGCTTACACGGCACCCGACACCGCTGCGACCGGAGCCCCAACCGCACTTGCTGTCCTGCCCACCTTGCTCCCGGCCACAGGGCGACGGCAGCAGCATCACCGTTGAGCCGGGTCTGATCGGCGGCGAGGTGAACCGCATCCTGGCGGCCTACCAGAAGAAGCACAAGCTGCCCATCCAGTACAAGATCGGCCCCGACCCCTCCTCCATCGATTCGTGCATGATTGGCGGCATTGTGGCTAACAACAGCAGCGGCATGTGCTGCGGCGTCAGCCAAAACACCTACCACACGCTCAAGGACATGCGCGTGATGTTTGTGGACGGGACCGTGCTGGACACCGCCGACCCCGCCAGCTGCGCGGCGTTCCTCAAGGTCGGGGGTGCCCAGGGGACGGGCCGGGCGGGGAGGGAGCGTGTATGTGCGTGTGTAGGGGAGTAGGGGTGCCGGGATGGGGCTGGGTTGTGTTCGGCTGTGGGGTGTTGGGGCTACGTGGGTTGCGGACGAATGGGCGGGGAAAGGGTGGGCGGGATGTGGGGAACGGCGGGTTAAGGGCGCGTGGCAGTTGACGGGGTGTTTCCTGCGTCGCCACTCGCGCGGGCCGGGTTGGGGGGGATGTCAACGGGCAGGCTGAAAGGCGGGGACCGACTCCCGGGTAAAACACATAGCACCATGGCCGCGGACAATAACGACGACGCGCAATGAGGTTAGTACGAGAGTTGGTGGCTTCGAGAGGCGGCGTAGAGGGCGTCAGTGCTCGTGCCGCCGCCTCGCACGTCGGGAGTCGCGGTGTTGCATCGGGCAGCCTGCGAACACACGGAGGCGGCCGCGCAGGATGAAGCCGCTTACTTTACCGTCACCCTCACCCTCTGTTCGGATTCTCATACTAAACCCTTATCGCCGGCCGTCCGCTGCTGTTGGTTCTCTGTCCACAGAGCCACAAGGCCCTGGTGGACGGTGTCATCGACCTGGCGCGCCGCGTGCAGGTGGGGAAGCAGGGGGGGCCGGGGTGGGCGGGTCGCCGCGGGGCGAATCACGGACGGCCCGGGCTGTGTGTGTGTGTCGGGGTGGCTCCCAAGAAGACCAGAGGCTGGCCTGGAAAACATGTGTGAGGTGGTGTGTGGTGGTGTCGTCGGTGTCGTCCCCGACCGGCCCCGGCCCGGCTCGAGGGTGCTGCGGCGGGGTCTTGGGTCCGGCTCGCAGCCCCTCCGCCCTTCCGCCCCGCGCCGGGAGCCCCACACGGAGTCGCCGCACCACCGGATGTGGCAGTCGCTCTCTGGCGCGAATGAGCCCTGCAAGGGTGGCGGCGGCCGCGCGGATATAGCAGCAGCAGCAGCAACAGCAGCGCCGCTTTACCGCCTGGTCGCGGCCGCCGGCTGATGCTGCTGGCGTGGCGGTCGAGCAGCGGCCACAGCCATATCGCCAGGAGCCGGAGGCGGCGGGCGGAGGTGGCAGCACAGCCAGCAGCTGCTCGCAAACTGGGAAGAGGGAAGGGCGCGGACCGAGGTGTGCAGGCCGGTGGTGGCTATATGGCGGAGGGAAGCGGAGCGGAGCGGGGCAAGCGCCCCTTCGGTGCGCTGGGGCGGCCAGGCCATGCCAGGCCAGCACACATGGACTTGGTGGCAAGCCCGCTGGCAGCGGGATTCACCAATCGGACGGCATCCAGCGATGGCTGCATGGCAGCAGAGAGACCGGCGCTGGCGTCAAAAGGAGGAGGGGCTGGAGAAGGGGAGACTTGATGCGAGGAATGTGCATTGCATCGCGTCGCGTGGGGGCACCGGGGACCCGGTAAACGGCAGCAGCGCGCCACCCCGCTGCGCGTGCGCATCGAAAGGGACTAGGGATGGCCACCACACCGCACATCGCGCTGCCGGTGGCCCCCCCTGCAGTGGACCTCATGGTGATCCCCTGGCCATTGACGCATGCCCATGTGCCCTCTCGCCCGCAGGCCGATCGGGAGCTGACGGCGCTCATTCGCCGCAAGTTCGCCATCAAGTGCACCACGGGTGGGTGGGTGGGTGGGTGGGTCAGGATGGGGGGTTGAAGGTGGGCAAGGGACAGGGTGGATGCGTGGGCGGGCCTGGGCTCACGAGCCATGCGACGCGGTGGACCGGCCCGCTATTTGGGAAAGGTGAGGGGGCTAGGCATACACTTGGGGCGGGGCTACGGGCGGGTTGGGATGGGGCCTGGGGCGCTGTGCGTGGGCAGGTATACGTACAAGGGAAAACCGCCGCCGCTGCCCCACCGCCAGCTCCGTTGCTGCTGCGGACCTGCTGCCGCTGCTACTCGCCGCGGCTGCGACTGCACTCGCGGCTGTGCGCTTGCCACACCCGCCCACGGCGCGCTACTGTCGTGCCTCTTTGTCCAACTTCCCCTCGCTTCCCCGCGTCCGCCTCTCTCCTACCCTCCCTGCGCGCCTCCCTCTCTCCGTCCGCAGGCTACTCTCTGAATGCGCTGGTTGACTTTCCGCTGGACAACCCGATTGAGATCATCAAGCACCTGATCATCGGCAGCGAGGGCACGCTGGGCTTCGTGTCGCGCGCCACGTACAACACGGTGCCCGAGTGGCCCAACAAGGCCTCGGCCTTCATCGTCTTCCCGGACGTGCGGGCGGCGTGCATGTGGGTGGGGTCGACTGGGCCCGGCGCAGGGGCAGCGGGGAGGCGGGGAAGGGAGGGGCAGCGAGGAGAGGGTGGGCGGGGAGAGGGTGATGGTGTGGGCGTGCTGGGGGATGCCGGGAGCGTACCTCTGCCAGCGGCGACAAGGGGAGGGGAGGTGTGTGGATCTCTTGCCGCACCCTTGCACGCAGTTCTGCGCTCCATCCGCCCCTCCCCTCCGCGCCAGCTACGCTCTTTCCTCTCGCCTGGCCGCGGCCGCTTTGCTTCCGTCATGCGCCGCCATTCGCTGCGCCACCCCTCACGGCCGGGCCAGCACAGCCCCCTTCAGCCGAACACGTGGAGGACCTCCCCCGCTCATTCTCCGTTCTTCGCCCATCCGTATCCAGGCGGATCCCCGTGGCCGCCGCCTCTGCAGCCTCTGCAGCTGCCGTTGCCTCTGGCGCCGCCTCTGCCGTCTCTGTCTCTTGACGTTTCTCTGGCTCCGCGTCTTTGTCCGCAGGGGCGCCAACGTTCTGCGCAATGAGACTGCGGTGGACGCGGTGGAGCTGTTCGACCGGGCCTCCCTGCGCGAGTGCGAGAACAACGAGGACATGATGCGCCTGGTGCCGGACATCAAGGTGCGGACCGGGGGCCGGGGGGCGAGCGAGAGAGGGGTCTTGAGGTGCTTGTGAGCGTGCTGGGGGGGTGGAATGGTGGGGTCGGGTGGGGGTGCTGCGAGCGGACGAAAAGGATTCTGAGGAGGTCTGGCTGGAAGGGACGATGAAGCCCGTCACCCTTGCAAACTGTTTGTTCTCGGCGCGCGAGAGGCTGCTTGCGGCATATCAGTCGTGGACAATTCTTCAGCAGCCGGCGGTTTTGCTCCCCCGCGTCCCCGGCCTTGAGACAAATCCCCTGCATCCTTCCATCACATCCACAACATGTACACACCTGTACCGCTCTGCCGAACTCCCTTGCCGGCCCCAGGGCTGCGACCCGATGGCCGCCGCGCTGCTGATTGAGTGCCGCGGCCAAGACGAGGCGGCGCTGCAGGTACGTGGGTCGGGTCTGTGCGGTGATAGTCGGGCTGCGGCTGCGGGGATGGGGCATCAGTTGGGCATCGGGACACCGGTTGGAGACCCTGCGGGGGTGCGGTGTCTGTCAGTCTCAATGGTATGCGGCACCGAACGCTGTCAGCGTGACGACAGTCATGAGAAACACCCTTCGCCCCCAGTGCAGCCCATGGTGTGCCTGGGTAAGGCTTTGAGACCAAGTAGGGAGCAGCAGTGACTGATAGACTGAATGACCGACTGAGCGAGTCCGACCCATGGGTCGTTGATTCTCGCAGGAGCGCATCGACGAGGTGGTCCGCGCGATCACCACGGCGGGCCTGCCGCTGGGCGCCCGGGCCGCGGAGCCGCGCCCCATCACCGCCTACCCCTTCCACCACGACGCCAAGAACTCCAAGGTCCTCTGGGACGTGCGCAGGGTGAGTGGGTCGAGTGGAGTGGAATGGAGACCAGAGGTTTCCAGAAGGGCCCGAGGTGGGGCCCAGGGGGGCCGGGGCGAATCATCAGCCAGTTTCGACAGGAAACCGAGAGGGGTTGTGCGTTGCGGTGCGCCTACGGTGGTGGACGCAGAGCACCAGTTGGCGTGGCGTACTAAAGGGTTGGACGGGTCGGGTCGGGCGGCGGGAGGCCGGGACGGAACGGGGCGGGGCGTAGCGGACGTGTCGTGTCCGCCGCCGCGAGCTGACTCCAGGCGTCGCAAGACGTCTCTGTTCCCACATACAAGACCGTGCCTCGCTGTTACCACCACCATCCAACCGCCCATCGTCATCATTCGCAATCATGGACGCGTCACTCCGTCATCGGACGTCATCACCCGACGCACCGCCCCCTGTCGTCAGCCCCTGTTTTTATGCCCCAAACCCACCCATCCCAACCCAACCCACCACAGGGCCTGATCCCCATCGTCGGCGCCGCCCGCGAGCCCGGCACCTCGATGCTCATCGAGGACGTGGCCTGCCCCGTGGACAAGCTGGCGGATATGATGATCGACCTCATCGACATGTTCCAGCGCTACGGCTACAACGACGCGTCGTGCTTCGGCCACGCGCTGGAGGGCAACCTGCATCTGGTGTTCTCGCAGGTGGGGCGTGGGTGGGCGGCGGAGGGGGGGCCGAGAGCGGGTGGGCGGGACGGCGTGGGTGGGCGGTAAGAGCGGGCGCAGTTGGTTGAGCAGAGCAGGATGAAGCCCATCGGTGCGCTGGCAGTTGCCGAGTGCTGCGCTACCTGCCGGGAATGCGGCATCGCTCCATTCGGTGGCGTCGCACAGGGCTCATACAGTCATACTTGAGGGTCGGGTAAGCTGTGCTGCGCCTGTGCCTGACCCGTGTCGCCTGGCGGCCCCGTTCCGGTGTCGACCGGGCGGCCATGCCGGTGGCGGCCTCTTGACACGCTGTGCTCGTTCTGTTGTGCGCAGGGCTTCCGCACCAAGGAGGAGGTGCAGCGGTTTGCGGACATGATGGAGGAGATGTGCCACATCGTGGCCACCAAGCACAGCGGCAGCCTCAAGGGCGAGCACGGCACGGGTGGGTGCCGCGGGGGGGGGGGGCTACCGTAGATGGGTGGGTTGGAACGGGGTTGAGCGAATGGGTGGGGTACCGGCAGGGTGGTGGTGTGGCCCGTCCATTACGCCGTGCAGCACAACAATGCCACCTGTCGTCACCAGGTTGCCTCGGCCCGCCCCGCCCCACCCCGCTCCACCCCGCCCCTCGGCCACTGTTCTGCCCTCGCCCTGGCCGCTGGCGTTCGTCCTCATCCCGGGTCCGCTTCTGCACGCATCCCCCTCTTGCGCCCCTCCGCCTCCCCCCCGTGCGCCCCTCCTCTTCCTGCCCCCGTCCTCCGCCCCGCGGCACCCGCACCCGCACACTCTCGCTCACCTTGCCCGCGCCTGCAGGCCGCAACGTGGCGCCGTTCGTGGAGATGGAGTGGGGCAGCAAGGCTTACGATCTAATGTGGGAGCTCAAGGCCCTGTTCGACCCCTCCTACACGCTCAACCCGGGCGTCATCCTCAACCGCGACCCCGACGCGCACATCAAGTTCCTCAAGCCCTCGCCCGCCGCCTCGCCCATCGTCAACCGGTGCATCGAGTGCGGCTTCTGCGAGTCCAACTGCCCCTCGCGCGACATCACGCTGACGCCGCGCCAGCGCATCTCCGTGTACCGGGAGATGTACCGGCTGAAGCAGCTGGGGCCGGCGGCGGGCGAAGAGGAGAAGAAGCAGCTGGCGGCCATGACGAGCTCGTACGCGTACGACGGCGAGCAGACTTGCGCCGCCGACGGCATGTGCCAGGAGAAGTGCCCCGTCAAGATCAACACGGGGGACATGATCAAGGTACGTCTGTACGTGGACTACGGCTGTTGCCGCACTCCAGCGGCGTGGCGTGGCGTGGCGGGCCATAGGCGTGCGCTTACACCTGGGCGTGTGCCCACGCACCGATCTGGGGGTGTGCGCTTGGCGCCTGACACGTGGCTGCTGTGACCCCGAGCCCAGGGCCGCCACGGTGCCCCTCCGCCCCTCCTCCTCCTCCTCCTCCTCCTCCTCTGGCGCAACCCAGACCCCCTGCGTGCGCTCGTCGCTTAGTGGAGGGGAAGTTTGCAACGAGGATCAAAGTCAAGCGCCTTTCCTCGGCCGTCAGCAATGCCAATACCACCCGTGTTTTCCCCCTTCCCTCATGCGACCTCCCGTATACACCTGCTGCTGTTTCCGCGTCACCCCCAGGCCATGCGCGCTGAGCAGATGGAGGAGGCCAAGACCGCCAGCGGGAGCGCCATGTGGCTGGCCAAGAACTTTGGAATGATCAACGCCACCGTGCCGCGCTTCCTCAACATGGTCAACATTGCGCACAGGTAGAATGAATGGCGACGTGCCGAGTAGTGCGTGGCCGCGCGTGTGTGTGAGCGTTCGTGCATGGGGCAAGGGCGCAAGAACAACAGCCTGAGCGGGCGCGGAGTGAGTGCGGAAGGTTCTGGAGGGCGTTGCCGTAGCCTTCTTCCCACCTCTCCCCACCCTGCCCTCCTACTCCGTCCCTCCTCGCCCCACCCTTTCCCTGTCCGCAGCATCCTGGGCCCCAAGCCGCTGGAGTCCATCTCCCGGGCGCTCAACGCCGCCACCAACCACTTCGTGCCCGTGTGGAACCCCTACATGCCCAAGGGCGCAGCGCCGCTCAAGGGTAGGTACCCGTACCCGTAACGGCTCAGGTACAGGTAACGGGGGGCAACACTGCGAGTGGCACGTCGTGCACACGAGCCAAGCCCGCCCGGCAGCCCCCCGGGGAGATGTCCCGAGAGGGTTGGCGGCCTCACAGTAAGTCCTAGGCTCCAGCGTGCACCCCTCTGCTCGCGCGCCCGTTCTCACATGGACTGCCGCCTCCTCGCCTCCTCCACGTCTCCTTTGTACCCATGCCTGCAGTGCCCGCTCCGGCGCCCGCCGCCGCCGTGTCGGGCGGCATCCCCCGCCGCGTGGTGTACATGCCCAGCTGCGTGACCCGCATGATGGGCCCCGCGGCTGGCGACAAGGAGACGGCGTCCGTGCACGAGAAGATCATGAGCCTCTTCGCCAAGGCTGGCTACGAGGTACGGCGGCGGTAGGGCGGTGGTACGGCATCTTGGCTGTTGTCTTGGAGGTCTGGTCTTCTTCGCTTCGCGGTGTCGTGATGTGTAGCAACCTAGCCCTTCGTCGCGCGACAGCGGCGGTCCTGAGCCCTGCTGTATGAGTGTACTTGGTTTGGTCTGCCGGCGCAGGTGATCATTCCGGAGGGTGTCAACAGCCAATGCTGCGGCATGATGTTCAACAGGTGAGATCTGCGGCTGGGCAGCTCCAGGCTTGGGCGCTGGAGCGGGGGATGGGGAGAGAGGAGGACAAAAGGGAGTGACCCGGAGCAACGGCCCGGGGGGCGATGTGGGGATGGCCGGGTCGCGGCTCGGCTGTGGACCCGAGATGGCGTGGACGGAGCGCGCCACCTAAGCTTCCGTGGGGCTGTGGTGGCGGAGCTGTCGCGACACGCGAGACTCGAGCCCGGCACCGAACAGAGGTCTGCGTGTATTAGGCCCCTCAAATATCAGAGCCCGCTCCCTGCTGTCGATTGGCGGCTCAGGTGTTATTGGCCTGGCCCTGTCGCTCGCGCCCACTTTGACTCGCCCGGCCCGATGTCCTCCATTGTCCTGCTTAACATGGGGGGCCCGCCCTTGCTCCCTGCTCTGCAGCCGCGGTTTCAAGGACGCCGCCGCTGCCAAGGGCGCCGACCTGGAGGCCGCGTTGCTGAAGGCTTCGGACAACGGCAAGATCCCCATCGTGCTGGACACCTCGCCGTGCCTGGCGCAGGTCAAGAGCCAGATCTCGGAGCCGTCGCTGCGCTTCGCGCTGTACGAGCCGGTGGAGTTCATCAGGTGGGGCGAAAGGGGGCAGGAAAGGGCGGGGCGGGAAGGGAGCAGCCAAGAAGACGGGGCGGGAGGGAGGGAGGGAGGGCGCTGCCGGCCGGGACGAACACTTGGCCCTTCTTGGTCCTTCCTCGCCGGCGCTTTTCCTTCCTCGCCGGGCCGCCCGGCGGGACATGTCGGCATCTTCCATTCGATCCCGGCGGTGCCTCCTCTCCCCACGTCTCCTCTCCCCACCGCCTTCATTCCGCTTCCCGTTGCACGCTGTGAACCCCAACCCGCCGGTCTTTGAGTGTGTCTCGCCCACTTCCCCGTGGTTCTCATGCCCACCATGCGCCACTCCTCCGCCGACCGGACTCACTCAGCCCTCCTGCCCCGCCCCGCCCCTCGGCTCTGCCCTCAGGCACTTCCTGGTTGACAAGCTCGAGTGGCGCAAGGTCCGCGATCAGGTGGCTATCCACGTGCCCTGCTCCTCCAAGAAGATGGGCATCGAGGAGTCGTTCGCCAAGCTGGCGGGCCTGTGCGCGCAAGAGGTGGTGCCCAGCGGCGTGCCCTGCTGCGGCATGGCGGGCGACCGCGGCATGCGCTACCCCGAGCTGACCGGCTCCTCGCTGCAGCACCTCAACCTGCCCAAGAGCTGCACCGACGGCTACTCCACCAGCAGGACGTGCGAGATGTCGCTGTCCAACCACTCGGGCATTAACTTCAGGTACGCAGGAGGGTGTGTGTTAGTGTGTGGTATACGGGACGGTGTATGGCATCCAGCGATCCGGGCGGGCGTGAATCTAAGTGTTTCCTGTCACGCGTTTCCTGTTTGCTGCGATTGTGTTGCGTTTTGTGTGTTGTGCGTTGGGTTGATGGGACAGGCCCCGGTGTCACTCGTAACGTCGCTGACGCCGCGACGAGGCCGCCGGTGAGAACCCTGCCGGTGGCTTGTGCTGATCGGTTGTTCGACCCCCATCGCGCCCTCGTTCTTGCCGTATACTGCCGTACAGGGGCCTGGTCTACCTGGTCGATGAGGCAACGAGCCCCAAGAAGGCGGCCAGCGCATGAGGAGTAGGACCGGGGCGGCAGCAGAGGGCCGACCGCGCGTCCCTATTTTGAGCCAGCGACCGGGGCATAGCTAGTCGTGGGGGACATGTGCGGGTGGGCGCTGCGCGAGTCGCGAGATAGCTTATATGTTTCTTTGCTTGAACGCGTTTTTTGTATTACTTGGTTCTGGCTCCTCTGCTTTACTTTTTGGGCCGTACGCGCCGGCGATTTTGGCACTCGTTGCTTGTGGGGACGAGCTGCGTACCAGCGCTTGTTTGCGGAAGCGAGCGCAGGACGGTCGTCGCAAAGAGGGCCTCGTCCAAGCAGTGCTTGAGGGCCGGGGAACATGCTCCTAGCGTTCCAGCGCCCCACCGAAGGCTTCGCGTGTGCAGGCGGGGGTCGGTGCCGAAGCCGCAGTCAGTCTGTTGTTTGGGTCTCACGGCGGCGTGAAACGCTGGGCGGAAGATATAGGTGGAAAACAACCGGCTGAGACCCTGAGTCTTCCTCTGCTTGGAGGCTGTCTTTCGGCGGCACCGTGACGGCAGCAGGCGACCGAACAAAAATCTATTTGAGTGGCAGCAGATGCAGCAGTGTCCGTTGTGTGTGTATGTGTGTGGTTTCAGAGCTTCGGCGTTTCAGAACGACAGTACGGCGTCTAGGTCAGTGAGCAAGGGTTTGCTCGTTAAAAGGGGCGGAGCTTCCTTTTACACGGCTCCCCGGGGCTGTATGGCGCACGCTGTGCGAGAAATCGTGCATCAAGCACTTCGGGGGGCTGCCCGCTCAATTATCCGGGCGTTGGAAACCTCCTAATCAGTTTTATCCGTTTGGACTGTGGGTAGTGGGGCGCTGCTGCTACTCGCGGTCGGGTTGCGGGGCGCCCAACAGGGCCCGCACACGGGCTCTGGTCCGTAGGGCCCTCGGGTCCCCGGGCCGACCCGCTTGCGATTTTGGCTGTCTGTTCGTGTTGCAATGTCCCCACGGTTTGTGGTGTGTGTAACGCGAATGTCTGGTTTGCGAGCAGTGGCGGGAGAGGTGATTGTTGCTTATGCGTCCTTTCATTGCTTTTGTGCGGCGTTTGTGTGACGTTTGGAATGCTCCGCAGTGTCAAAACAGTCGCTCGCCCTGGGTGTTGCGGGGACACAAAGGGGCAGGGCGGCTGGAGAGGAGTTGCAGGCGACGCGACCCCTGTAGTGGGTCGGCAACGCTGGGCGAGGTGGCGATGGTGGGAGCAGCGACTGACTACAGGTACCATCTACCGAGGCAAGCAAGGATTCGGGCAGGGTCCTTTCGCGCGTGGTGCTGTTTGCGAAGGTGGAGGCGACAGCGGCGCTGGGGCTCGGTCTGTTGCGAGCCTTTGGGGGCGTGGTGCAAGTGTTCTACTTGTTCCGCCGGGCATCGAGCTGAACTAATGAGCTGGACTGAGATATCCGGGGCCCGGGTTGTCCCAACGGATTGCTTACAGTCGGCGGCGGTAGCGTGTTTGCCACATTGCCCCCGCCTCTGGGTTGATAGACCAGGCCTGGTCAGTGTTTTTGGAAGGACCACCTGTGTTTTTAGGAATTGGCTGGATCCTTAGCGGCGAATTTCCGTCGGTCCACATGATCTCGCAACAACGTCTGGCGGCGTGAGCTTCAACCGCAGATGCCGTGGATGCGGACACAGCAGAACACGTCGAGCTCCAGCCTACTGAGTCCGTGGTAAACCTGTTCATACTAACCTTCTACTTCAGAACGGTCTTGCATGGGAAACTTCACGGGGTTTCGCTTACAGCATGGTACTTGAACGGACGTCTGCACCAGGCTCGAGGGGGCCTCGGCAGACCGAAAGTGAACTTTTGGTTGGAACCGAAGGTTCTAACCGCCCATGCTGTCCGAGCGTTGCATACTAGTGCGCTGGCGGGGTTCGAGAGCTACAAGTGGAGGACGTGCAGGATCAGACTTGCCAGGACCAAAACACCTTGAATCATGGCGTCTGACAGTTAAGCTGATCGTACGTGGCGGCGGTTGGTACGATGTTTCGGGGTTTTCCGGAAGCATTACTGCATGCGTTACACATGCGAAGCTCCCACTGTAGCACACACATAGTAGCAATTATTGAAACTTCTTGCCGTCTACATTTGAAGCAGATCAAACTTGTCGTGGTGGTACACAAATTTACAAGCGATTGCGATAGACAACACGCACTGCTTATTGTTGTTTTGTGCTTATCAAAAGTTTGCCTTTGCGTTCTGTGATGCGCGATCCGTAGTCAACTTCCGGCGCTGACCATGGCAGCCACGACCCTAGTTGCTGTTGGCGGCAAGGGAACAAATCCCAAAACTACGTTGTACGTCGGCGGCTTGGAGGAAAGCGTGAACGAAGCAACACTGCACGCAGCCTTTCTGCCGTTTGGTGAAATTAAGGAAGTTAATATTCCCCTAGATCATGCGACTGGAACTCATCGAGGCTTTGGTTTTGTGGAGTATGAGGAGAAGGAAGACGCTGCTGCCGCGATCGACAACATGCACAACGCGGAACTCTTTGGGCGCGTGCTGAAGGTCAATTATGCCCAGCCTATGAAGATCAAGGGTGGAGACAAGGGGTGGAGTCACCTGCCGGTCTGGGCAGACACGGATCGCTATATCGAGGAGCTGGACGCGGAGGTGGGAACGCTCCGGGGTTACCCGTATGGCTCGTGCGGCCGGGGCGGGTGCGGCATCCTAAACGACAACTGCTACTCGGGATTAGCCGCTCCAAGTGGTTGTTCGGAGCCTCATTAATCAAGGCGGAGATGACTTTGCGAAGAGCCCTTGGTCCGGGGCCGGCGGCACGTCCCGGAGCAAGGGAAGCTCCGCGGGCCGGGGCATAGCCTGGGTTTGCTTGCAGGTGACATCCCACGTCCATGGTTCCCATAGCAGAACGCAGCACCCGCTCTTACAGTCACACCCTGTGCGCCAACACGATTTGCAGAATGAGCTCGACGAGTACGAAAAGGAGCAGCGGAAGCAGCAGGCGAAGGAGGGCGCCGCCAATGCCGCCGCCGACGGTGCGGAGCAACCGGCGGCACCGGCGTCGTCCTAGGAGACGGCGGGGACGGGAGCCTGGGCAGTGGGGCGCCCGTGCGCTGCTCTACAGTCGGGGCTTGAGCGGACCGCACAGCCGGCGTGTGTGCAAGCTGGGGTGAAGGGTGGAGGCGGCAGTTCCTGCCTCCTTGGTTTCGCATATGTGTTATCAGCTTGCTGTTCAGAGCTTCAGCTGGTGAGAAGGGCTCCCATGCGACAGTCCATGCCATGCTCGAGCACAGGCAGCGGCACCATCACGGAGTAGGGCCGCGGCTGGCAGGATGGGGACGGGCGCGGCTGGGGGCTTGGCCGTATCGACACGCGTTCAAATTGTTGCCGGGGACACCTGAGCTTTTGGCACGCAGGCAGGCGGCAGCGGGCTGGGGGTGTTGAGAGGGGAACTTCCAAGAGTGTTGTCCCGTTACATGGCTCAAGAGCTCCCCCTTACAATGAAAGGACCCCTCCCGCACCCCGTGGCGCCCTTCCATGGCTGTCAGCCGACGGTGTGGCCCCCCAAAGCCGCCTCATTTGGCCGCCGGCCCAAATGCATGTGTGGGCCTCCTGCGCGATTTACTGCTTTCTGGCCCGGCTGAACCGGTGGCGTTCGCGCGCTCTGCATTTGTCCTCCGCTGCGGGCGCTGCGGGGCCCAAAGGTGGTCCTGTTGCTCCAGGTGGAGGTGAGGAGCCGATGAGTGTGTTGAAAGCCCGCAGTGACCCGCGGGACGGCTCGGGAACAACATCGCGAGGGTTTCCTGGAGCGGAACCGCCATTGCCGGAAGCCCTCCACGCTGTCTGCGCCTTTGTGCTGGGGCGGATCTCCCGCCGTAACGCTTGTAGACGTGGTGGTTGGTCGGGCGACGCCGGTTGGCCACAGGCAGGGGCAGCGCAGGCCTGTCCGGCCGACAGAGGTGATGGACTTGGGTAGTTGCAGTCTCAGCGAGACGTGGTGGATGGCAGCGTGGCGCAGCCCCTGCGCTGCTTTGTGCGCGGCAATGCTTTGTATGTTCAGTGCTGCGCGCCCCACAGCACGCACCCATCGGCGGAAACCCGTCGATGACGCGGCGATTATTCGACCCTGTTCCAATTACATTGGCCGACTCTTCGGCCGGGGCAGCTTGCGATTCTTACGTGGACCCCGCACGAGTCGAGTGCTTCAGCATAACACGGTGGACCCTATTGCTCCCACTGAATGCCCAGCTGTTCGGGCCGCACGACCACGCCTCACCCAACGCCAAAATGAAATGCATAAAATGAGGACCTCGTCGCAGCACACTGAAGGGTTTACCATTACCGTAAAACACCGACCGCCCCCAACTTGCTTCAGGATGTGCGCGCATGAACGCTGGGCGACACCGGCGGTCGTAAGCGCGGGACGTGGCGGCAGAACGTGTCTTGGAAGCGCCAAGACCCGGTGGGGTCACAACAAGGCCGCAGCCGCGATGGGCGTCATTCGCATGGGAGCCCGCCACGAGCACCCTTCCGCCGCCCAAACCCACATGCGCGGGTGCGTGTCGCTTCAGGCCCCAGGCCGCCGTCATAGCCCCACACCCTCGCCACACCCATCTGGACCCAACACAATGGCAGCCCGTGTCTGCCACCGCCCCTCCGCCACCCGGCAACACCCGGGATCACCCAAAGCTCCGAAGTCTCCCCCGGGGTATCACCAATTCACCATGTTCAAGGCTTAGGGTATGCATGCCGTGTATTCAGGCCTTGACATAAAACCGCTCTGCCGAATTCCTATCGGTTTGTACTGTTGTGCACACTCACATTTTGCTTTTGCACGGAGCGTGGTACGAAACAAGCAGTCGAACGCGCCCACTGTCGCCTTGGATCGCCAGCTGCAGCCAGATCAACCCCCGCGCCTCAAACCCGCACTTGGGTCTCTCCGGCCGCGTCCTCCCGAGCTGTATGCATTCGCCCCGCACCGTTCCTACCACCCCACCCCGCAGCCGCGGATCCCCTGCCTGCGGACTACGGTACTTGCCCAAAGGCGACCATGGGAACAACCGTGGGCTCCAAGCCGATGGGAACAACCGTGCCGCGACGCATTGCGCTCTTCCCCCTCGACCGGCACCAGTACCCGTACTGCCGTACAAGTTGGGGCTCCAGCCGGGCCTCCCGTCTGCACCACAGGCCCTCGGCCCAACGCAGCCAGCCAGCATTCCAAGGAACCGCTGACTGCAGCACCCTCAGGGACAGGCGCTGCCACGCAGGCTTGAGCTGGCCGTCTACTGCTTGCCGCTGCCGCTACCGTTACCGTTGGCCAGCAGGGCCTTCAACCGCGACCAGGTGGCCAGACCGGGGCCGAATCCGTCGAACTTGACGCGAGCCGCCGGGAAGGTCCCCTGCGACCAGATGATGGGTATAAAAGCACCGAGTCACCGGGAATCCGGCACAGCACAGGAATAACGGAGACCACCTCGGCACGGCACGGCGCCGTGACGTGACGTGACGAAGGCAAAGGAAAGGGCAAAACGGGTTCGCGACGGAAAGACGACCTCGGCGACGCAGGGGGCCGGCAGCCACTCTTTCAGTCTCCCCACTTACCTGTGTGGCAAATTTGCGGGGCACAGCCACGGGGTACAGCCCGGCACCGGCAGCAGCCTGCAGCGTCCAGGGAGGGGTACAGGAGAACGGTCCCGGGAGGCGCTTTGTTGAGTTAGGCGAGCGGAGCGAAGCCATGACGGGCGACGGGCAGAGGGTTGGGGAGGGGGGCTGTGTCAGCGCCCCGCTCCTCAGCCCGCATAGGCTGCCACGGCCTCGGCTCCCCACAGCAGCAGCAGGCGCACGCCATCCGCCATGTCGAGTGTGGACGCGTGTGCCGCTTCGGCCAGTTGGACCTCGAGCCAAATCTAAAATGGCGCACAGGCGACCGCGCTTCAGTACACAGCAACAGCTAGCCAGCCAGCCGTGAGCTCGCAAACGCTTCCCTCACAAACCCGCGTCACGCGGCCCCTCGCGCCCCATGCCCGTCAGCCGGCTCTCGGAATCTTGGCCCCGGCCTTCAATCCCCCCGCCCGCCTTTTCTGCGGCTCTCCGTGTCTACCCCGCCCACCAGCCGCCCACCCACCAGCCGCCCGCGGCCCGCCTGACCTGCAGCGCTGAGTTGCTGGCCGCCACCGCAATCGTGTTGGCCGCTGGAGTGCCGGTCGTGGCCACCAGTGCCCCCACGAACTCCGGACTGATCCGCTGCTGCGCCCCTCCCGCCGCCATGAGGGAGGGGTCCAGACCCAGGCCCAGCCGCTGCCCTCCCTGGCTCCCACCACCGCCACCGCCCTCCTTGCCCTTGTCCTTGCCATGAGCCTCGCCCTCTTGGTTCTGGTCCTGTCGCCCAACGGAGCGCCGAGAGGTCAGTCAGCGCGGGCGACATGCGGGGACCGCACACGGGGTCACCCCCACACCAACCCGGGATCCAGGATCCGCCGCTGAGGTACGGAGCTCCCGGAAAGGGCGAGGTGGAGAAAGTGGTGTTGGGACTTGGGAGGAAGTCTAGGTCCAGGTGCCGGTGTACAGGGGCCGTGGCCCAGGCAGTGAGATGCAATCTTTACACTTTGTTCGCGCTCCCGGCTGTAGCTCACCTCCCACCAGGTGCAAGCGTACCTAGCTCCTCACGGGCTCCCGGTCACACACCCAGCTCTTCGGCGATTCGACATGTCCCGATCATGCCCCCGCCCTGCCCAATTACCCAGCCACCCGGCGCCTACCTTCCATCGGCATATGAGCTGCATGGCTGCCCGCTGCTTCAGGTCTCCCGCCGCCGCCGAAAGCATCTGGGACAGCATGGGAGTGGGCGCATCGTCCCCTGCACCAAAGGGGGAGCAAGCCCTCCGTGATCGCATCCCCCTCGCTCTGTGACGGACCGGCTGCTGCTGCTGCTGCTGCTGCTGCTGCTCGCTGCCCCCTCCTCCCCGGCCCCTGCCGGCTCGTCGCATAACCCTTTCTTTTTAACTGTCTTACCGTCTCTCTCCCTCCTCTCAGAATATTCTTTATAATTACTCATGCATTTAGGCGGAAAACGTCCCCTGGATTTACCACACAGCTTACTGGGTGTTGTATTGCTTTTGCATGCGGTACAGAATTGGGAAAAGCCTTCCCTCCCTGCCGCCCTGCCACCAGCACTGCTGCACTCAACCCCACCCCTCCCCTCATCGGTCACCGCCCCGCCTTCCCCACCCCCCCCCAGCCCCACCGCCGCTGTCCGGCTCCGGCGGCGCCAGCGCAAACGTGAATAGCCGCACCGCCCCCCCCAGGTCCTGCCCCAGCAGCCGCCTGCAGGAGGCGCCCAGCTCCTCCGGCAGCGTGCACTGAGTGCCGCACAGCAGCGACACAGCGGCCCCTCCGGACACGGCATCCGAGATCACCTGAGAGGCGGCGACAGCAGCAGCAGCAGCGCGGATAGCGACAGTGACGGCAGTAGCAGGCAACGGATGTGGCCGCGACAGCAGCAGCAGCAGCGCGGATAGCGACAGTGACGGCAGTAGCAGGAAACGAATGTGGCCGCAGCAGCAGCAGCAGCAGCGGCAGGGCGATACGGCAACGGGGCCATCGACGGCACAGCAGGGCGGCCGCATCAGCAGGGTGGCACTGCAACTGCACCCACGTACCGGTACGCACTCACGCACCTGCTTGACATCCTGCCTCAGCGGCACTCCATCCCTGGCCAGCAGCTTGCCCAGCTCCCGGTCCTTGAGCTCGTGCACCTTGCGAACGAAGGCGGGGCGCTCCGCGGTGGCCACCATCATGGGCCAACCAACTGGGTGGTTGGGGTGGTTGAGGTGGTTGGGGTGGTTGGAACGAGGCGGGACGCGGGGGGCGGGGCGGGTGTCGCAAGCAGGGAAGGAAGCGAGGGAAGAAAGAGAGGGAAGGGTTGAGCTTCTGGGCAGCGACAATCACCAGAAACACGTCGCGCCCGGCCCCGCGGCAACACCTGTGGGACGGGTAAGGCCAAGCCCGGGCAGGTGGGGGTGGGCAACACAGATGAGACCGCAGCGGTGGACCGGAGGCGACCCAACAGGACCCAGCAACACCTATCAGGCATACCGGGCAGGTGGGGGGCCACTGCGGGGTGCAGTGAGGGTGCCGCTCACGTCTCAAACCCAAACTCGTGCTGTACGGTGCCGTACCTTGCCGTAATCCCGTGCCTACCTGTGGTGTAGTACGCGGTGATGAGTCCCTCCCCGGTTCCGTCGCTGCAGCCCAGCAGGTCATTGTACACCGGGGGGGACCACTGCACGCAGTCCATGCCGATGGAGTGGAAGGCGGCGTTGAAGGCCTGGGTGGAACGGCAAGGGGGGGAAGGGAGGAGGGCGGTCATGCGTCGTTGGTGTGGGTTGGGGGCAGAGAGGGGCGATGGGAGGGCCGACCAAAGCGGCAGCGACGGCGGCTTTGCAAGCGGTGCGATATCGTTGTAAGGAGCGGGAAGAAGACGTGTCCAAAAGCAGCAAGATCGCTGATTCGGGCGCATCCTTTCCTCCTGCACGGGTGCAGAGTTAGGAAGGCAGGCGGTGGTTTACATGGGCAGGCGAGGGGCCGGCCCGGGGTGGCTGCTGGGCGCTGCTGACGATGACACCCCGGGCGCCTGCGCGGCTCGTCCAGCCAGCGATCGCTGCACATTTGGGCGCGGATGAGCCCCGAAGCTGAAGGATGTGCGAGATGCGGCCCCTGCAGAAATGGCCCACGCAGGCCCCTCGGCAGGACCGAGCGCACCGCGGTTTTTTGGGCTTGGCGGGTGTACCCGGTGGCCGGCTGGCTTGGACCACTTTACCGTACCGTCGTAGTCGGTCGGCTCAAAGCCCTAGCGTGTGCCCTAGCGGTTCTTTTCTCACCACGCGATGGCCGTCAAGGTGAATGTCCATGACGGCTCCATCCACTTCCAGCAGAAGCCCCGCAGCGCTCGACTCCGATGGCAACGATGCCGACACCAAGCGCGAAGCCGGGACAGGCGACTGGCCACATCTCCAGTAAATACGCTGTGTGTGAACGACAGTTGCATAAACGGAGTACATAGAGACCTTGAGACGCAAAACTTTCGGCAGATGTTGCGAGACCGACTCGGAACCGGGCAGCCTCACCTGCGTTCTCCTATTTAATGGAACATTGCAGTGTGTTGCGCTGTTGCGCTTGCAGTAAGCTGTCGAGCGCGCTCTCATTCTTGGCTGGATACGATTTAGGTTCAAACTTAGTTTCGCACCGCAAGTGGCAACACAGGTTGGAGTATGCAACCAACAAGACTGCTAAACATCACACTCGCTCGAGGACAGTGGCTGCTCAGGCACAGAGCACAGACGATGGCACGACGCTTGGCCGCTGACGTTCTAAATTCGGTTGGAGGTTGCCGAGTGCCGTAATTTCAAGACCGTGCCTTCCAAAACGCCTCAAACCATTCGCTTATACACCCTTGCACATGCTGACATGCATAGCTCTGTTAGCTTTGGTTGTATGGTGTAGACGGAAATTGCTGGTGCGTCAAGTGGGCCAGGCAAGGAAAGACAGCTTGCACCGTCGAGGCACGACACCTGATGAACCGTCGGAGTGTGCACTTCTAATGTGCTGGGCGCGCGCGACAAGGTTCCACCGGTTCCACGACTTGTGCGCTATACAAGCGCTACCCGCAGCTCATGGTCCATTGCGTGAATTGGCGCGTCTGTGCAACTTGGAACTGCACAACCGCCGCGAAGTCAGCCGAAAGAACCCAGGGCTGCGAGCGCAACCCCGAGCTTCAGGCGCCTCGGATAATGAACAGGCATTGTTTATCCCCGCAGTGTGTGAATAATTCAAAGTAGGAGAGAGGTTAGAGGCTAGTGTCCTGGCTTGCCGTGTCGCTTGCCGTGCTTTGTGGACGGGGGTCGGGAGCTCGGGACCAGTCGAGACTGACTCCACCCGGGCTTGGCTCTCTGGGCACACCCCTCCGGCCTCAGTCAAGCCTCCTCCACACTCTTCCTCTGACATTCCGTTTGCAAGGATAAGCCTGAAAGATGTGGCAATCTTCCCATCTGCACACAGTCAGCGCACAGTACTAGCAGGCGCGGCAGCGGCATCTCACGGGCGCCGTCAGGGCGGCCCTCAGGGTGCAGGCGTTGCTTCAGGCCCGCGCTTCCAGCGGCGTCGTGCAAATGCAACCGACCGGCGGTAGCGAGCTGCTGGGCCCAGTGGCGGCGAGCTCGCTACCTCCGGTCGGTTGCATTTGCACGACTCCGCCGGAAGCGCGGGCCTGAAGCAACGCCTGCGCCCTGAGGGCCGCCGCGTGTTGCACCACGCAATGCAGGCTTTGGGGCCGGTCGGGCAGCGACTTGTCAGGGATAGCAGCCACAGGCTCGGCACATGCGGCCGGTATGGAGCTGATGCGGGTGTGGCGGGGGCGGGGACTGCAGTTGCGACGGTTGCGGGAGGCACGAAGGGTGCGAGCACGCGGCGGAGCGGTGGCGGGCCGGCAGGTCGGCTTGGCGTTACTGGGGCGGGGCGGCTCGTGCGGGTGGCGTGTACTGTCGGGAGGGGGTACAGCGGCACAGCCGATTGAGACGCATTGACTGGCAGTGCGACCGAAATGATGCGGGGCCGCATACGATCTATGGCCGACCGCCACGCCCCACGCCTGTCCCGTCACTTCCGTCAAACGCTTTTTTAGTCAGTAAAATTATTCGTTGCCGGTTGGGAATCGTGCGTAAAGTCGGACATGTCTCTAAGTGGGCGAGCAGTTCGAATCTGTTCGAACGTTCGCCTACCTGTCATCGACTGGCGGGAATGACGGGATCCGATATTCGCAGAATGGTTGGCCATACAATGCACGCCCCAATTTTAATTTATAAACGCAATAGGATAGCTGAACTTAATATATTAATTGGTGTTACTAAATGTAAAACCGCCTGCAGCACGATGTTGAACAGGATCCACTCGAGGGCGTTACCTGTGTGAACGTCGCGCAGGGACGTTTGATTGCCGCCTTGCTTGCTGAAGTATTATCTTTGTTTTTCCAACCACAGTCCCGACACAGCGCCCGGGCCTGATGGTGTGTGCATAAGAGAGTGGTGCGCCACTGTGCGCCCACCTTCCAGTTGCTTTCGTGTCGTCATCGGCCATCAGGCATAATATGTACTTCCAAATAACGTGTACTTCCAAATCATGTATCTTCAACATTCCGATGATTTTGCGGGTGCAATAGCCGAAAGCGCTGTGTTGCTTTGGGGGTCCGGGCCGCGGTTTCACCAGGTTTCACGAAGGTCTTGAGCTTGGCAAATAGTCCATCTTCTTCTCCGCACTTAGCAAGGTATCAGCAATTGCCGTGATCAACAAAAGTCAGCCTGCGGTGACAAGCGCGGACAGGCAGCGGCGAGGCGGAAGCTGTGCTGCCGCCTACGATCTTTCGTACGTAGCGGTATGCACGACCACCGGGTGAAAGTGCACAGGCGCCGCAGAAAGTTTTAAAACTAAGGAATGCAGTTGTGTATTATCGCTGTACACCGTTTGATGTAGCGGGCCGTGTCGGTGCTGGGAGGCGCTGCGCGCGCCAGTTAAGAAATAACCCGGTCAGCCTGATTGCAGCAAAGTCTAGCGACACGGAAAACTTAAATCTTAAAGCACAAAATATTTTGTCACCCGTTCAAGCTATTTCAAGACAGGACTTGGCCATGGCAGAGCTGCCGGACCAACCGCCAGTCCCGCCTGTCTGTCAATGTGTAGCACGACGAAGTGCATATATAGAAGAAAACTCTTAAACTTCGGCGTGTGTGTTTCCTGCTTTCATTCCTACAGATCGGCCCCGCTCACAGTCATGTTGCACGCGCAGGGCTGCACGCACTACCGCGCACACAACGACATTGCCGGGCGTACGCCTCGGCATAATACGCGCATTTGTGCAGCCGCCCAAGGCAGCGCAGTGCAGCGGCTGCCACGGGAGTCCATCGGCGCAGCTGCTGCCTACGAACGTGACCCCGAGCTCCAGGTACTCTGATGAGGACTCTCGAGTAGGCGCGACATAAAATATCAAGCTTGATTGCGCAAGAGTGCAAATATTTGCGAGCTGGACCGCGCTTTTCAGTTCGCTTGGCTGTTTCAAAAGCTCCTTTCGCCGACCCCAATTAGATTTGATGTCACAATGTCCTTGCGCGGTAATCGCTCCGGTTAATAACATACCGCGACTTTACAAAAGGTACAATGAGGGTGGCCCGGCCTGCCGTCGCAGGCGGCTTTGGATGGCCTCCTCGCCGACCTCAAAGGGCGAAGGTACGCTGCGGCAACTGGAACTAGGCGGGATAGCTTGGGGACGGCTGCAAGCTGCGTTGGCGGCGTAGTGTGCATCGTCCTTGAACGCTCCTTCCGCGAACCTCCGCGACCTGTACAGCGAGCCTCCGCCGCCCCGCGACCTCCGGCCTGCGGGCCCCCCGCCACATCCAGCCCACCATTACCCGGGGTTGTGACCCGGACACACGCAAGCGAACACGTCTATCCAGCGGCGTATTCAGATCGGGGTCAGATTTCAACCTGGCAGCACCTCTTTCTCCTTGGGCTCGCAGGCGCGTGCCCAAGGATGTGACCGCCAAGCACGTGGAGCGGATCGAGCGGCTGGGCTGCCAGCTGGGACTCAACCGGATCGTCCCCGCGTGGAACGACGGTGCGACGGTGGGGGGTAGATCCGCTGCGTGGTGCCCCCCGCCCGCACTTACCTGCTGGCTCCCACCTCCCAACCCCGCACGCGCTCCACCCCTGCCGCCCCCTTCCGCCAGCCGCCGCCCCAAGAGCCTCAAAACGCACCTTTTGAAGTTGAAATTCAACAGAGTTCGATCTGGCGCGCCGACCCCGTGTGCGCCCGCGCAGGCGCCTTCCGCAGCCTTGTGATCAACACAGCCGACGGCGTCACCGACGACGACAGATGCAGCCTGGCCCGCCTCACGTTCGGCCAGGTGGGCCCCGCGGACCTGATGGTGCAGCTCATCCAGGACGAGGCGGCCGGGCTAGTCGGCGCGGCAGAGCAGGTAGGGTCCCGCTATTGGGAGGGCCGCTGGACTCCCCGCGGGGCCTATCTGGCGCCGGCAGGGCGGACGGTGCATTGCGGATGATGCACCCCGTCATGTTATGTGCCCCTACAGCTGTCTTCGGTGTAAAAGCTCAAAACCGGCGCTGCCTGAGCACCCGCCTGCTCCCGGCCCCCTGGTTATCGTCGTCTTCCCCCGTGTACAGCTCAAGGGGCCGCTCGCTAACGACGCGGAGGACCCCGCGCGCGGTTACGCGATCGTGAGCTACTTCCGGGTCCTCAGCAACGGCGTCGTGGGCAAGAACACCGTCAAGGCGGTGTATGAGCTGGACGAGCAAGATCCCTCCAAGTGCGAGCGCCGTGCCGTACCTGCCGTGCTTTGCAATGCTGCCAATGCACTGCCAGTGGGTCGTTCAGCGGCCCGACAGCCTCCAGAGGGAGCCTCCAGGGAGGGGAGGGGAGCACAGCGGCCGACCGCTGCGGCCCGTAACTGACGCCTTGTGCCTACCTGAGTGAAGAGTACGTGCATTCAATTCGTAGGCGTTTCCACAGTGGGCCGCTGCTACCACCGATTGATTTCACTTTGCTCCGTTGTCGCGCAGCCACGGTTTGCTTCAGTGCACGCAACCCCGCCGCCGCCGCCGACTTCCCTCAGGCTGCACTTCACCTGCTACGGCATACAAGTGCAGCCCGCCTCCCCCGACCCCGAGTCCCTGGCGCTGTGGCGGGAGGCGCTGGGGGGGAACAACCCGGGCATGGTAAGGAGGGTCAGGCAGGCAGAGGCTCTGGCAGGAGGAAGCACGACCCACGGGTCACTGGAGTGCTTGCGATCCTGTTGCCCCGAAACCCATCAGGCAATTTCTTGATGGATCACTGTACGAATCCCCGTTCCGAAACCCTTCTGGTGCACGCGAAAGGCAGCATTAAAATCTCAGAAGCGATTATGCTGTCCCATCGTCGTCGTTTGCGTTGCGTTACTGAGGAAGAGTGCATTTACGTTTGGATTGCGCCCTGGGTGCGCCCTGGGTGCGTCACACCCGGGGTGCGTCCGCCTTTCACGCCTCACCGCACTGTGCTCGGCCGGACCGTGGCGGCATTGCTCGCTTAGCGCTGCCCCGGTGCTGAAGTGCAATAGCGAGAATTCACCCGTCGCTCACGTTGGGCGCAACAACGCCGCCTAGCCCACCTAACCCGCAATCGCGGCCAGAACGGAGTGGCTATGTACCCATGTGGCTTTGCCGCTTCTGCGTTGGGCTCGCAGGGCCCAGATGGCGCCATTTTCGCGCCGATCGAGTTCCGCCCCCGGGCCACCATTCGTTACATCCTCATGGAGCCCAACCTCAACCTGGCCGTCTCACAAATGGTGGGCGGCCTGTACGCCATGCAGCGGGTGCCAGTCCACGTGTGAGCTGTGAGGCACGCGCGGAGGGAGCTGCTGGCGGGGAGGGGTAATTTTGCGTGATGGTGGGCGTCAGCGGAAGAGCGGACCTGAAGCGGAGCAAGCGAGCGCGGCCGCGGCGGTCGCCATTGATTGAAGGCCGCATGTGGTATATGCGTTTGGAGGTCGCATGTCGTATGTGTGATAACAGCTGGAGTTAGTGAGTGAGTGTGCAACAGCCGCGAGTGGAGGATGTGACCATGGTAATGGAGGGAAAGGCGAACTGCCCGGAGACGCCCGGATTTCACGTCCGGCTAGGCCGGACTACGACAACCGTGACCAACCTGATCGTGTACAATGGAAGGGTCAACTGCGAATAGGAGACTGTGGAAGTGTTAGTTTGTTCGAAAAGGCACAGCAGCAGAGACGTCGGTGCAACGCTATCGGAAAGTGGGCACCGAGTGGTCAGGAAGATTGGGGGCAGATGCAGAATTGCAACGGAGTTCATATTGTATTTGCGTATTGTCGTTGATGTTGTTACTACAGCGCGTTCCAGATCCTGTGAAGGCTCGTTCGGAGGTTGTACCTGATGGCGAGCCGGGAAATTTGTTCGCTGCGTGCGTGTGCGCGACTGGCGCCTCTTGTGCATCTGTACGCCCCAGGCTGTCCTTCCGACACGTGCATGCCGTGTGGCGAAGTAACTTAATGTCAAAGTGACCCATGGGTCCCCAAAACCTCTTACCATCAAGCGACGCCAGTAGCGCTGCAAATGGTTGGCCCGTCACATATATCGACTTATCGAGAGTATGTTTTCCGTAATAGTAGAGCTAGTATAGACGGTGTAGTGTAGACGGTGCACCGCGAGATTGGCAGCTTTCCACCACTACTGAATCGATTCCAGCGGGATCCGAGGGATGCGTGGATCCCTTTATGCGTGTGATATTGCCGCCGTGTAATCACATATCTAATTTCAGGGTATTGTCAGGTGGTAAGTTACATAACATTCGTTAGGGAAACAGGCTTTTGTCCTGCGGCATGGTTTCCTTGGTGGACTTCGCGGCGCGGCCCGCCCGGTACCGGCCCGGGCCTCAGCGCCACAGCAACGGTGACCGGAGGGTTCTAGTTGCCCCGAGGCTTCGCTGCGTGCGCGTCAGCGTCGCGGCCGAGGCGCAAACCTACGTGCGAGATCCAGAGCTTCAGGTACGCTTGCGACATGTCAACGCCAACACGCAGCGCCTCTGCGCCCGCTCCTCAGCGTCACGACTTTTCTGTCGCGGAATGCCAATTTCAAGGGTTCCTTTGCGGAAATGATCAAACGGGTTGCTGCGTGTTTTCGTTGGGCGACAGGCTGCGCTGGATGATCTTTTCGCGGACACTGTCAAGCAGGGTCGCAAGTAAGGCTCTGGGGTCGAGATCGGCCGGGTCGCCCACGCAAGGAGTAAAGAGGCCCTGGAAATGCCGTCCAGGGCGAGCAATGGCACCAGCACACATACCGTATTGATTGATGCTACGGCCAGTGGCGCTGCAAGCGGCCCGTCTCCATTCGTCCGCCCAAGGGCGGTAACGAGCCGTGCTCCTCGTACTCCACCCCACCCGCCAGGCGGGTGCCCCGCGAGGCAATCCAGGGCCACATCGACCGCATTGCGGAGCTAGGCCGCCGTCTGGACCTCAACCGGGTGCACCCAGCATGGAATGACGGTGAGCAACCCCCCCCCCCGCAGCCGCGGCTGACCGGCGCGGCTTCGTTGCCCCGGACGCGGCGTGGGGTCGGGTTGCGCACTTCCGATGGGTGCCCGCTTAGTTCCGGGAGTTGCCGTCCGTGCAGCAGCGGGCAGCAGGGGGCTCCCACCCACACACATCCACGCACACAGAGACACACTCCGGCGTTGTGTACGGCTTTCTGCCCACTCCCTGCCACCACCGCCGCCGCCACCCTGGCCGCCGCTGCCTCTGTGGCCGCCGCCCCCGCGGCCGCCGGCTCAGGGAAGTTCCAGGAGCTGATAACGACCAACACCACCGGGGTTTCGGAGGACAGCGTTTGCAGCCTTCAGCGCCTGACCTTCGGTCTGGTGCGACCCGGGGACCTCCCGGTGCAGCTGCTGGCGGGCAATCAGGTGGGACGTGGGGCGCAGCGGGTGGGTGGGTGGGTGCTGGGCCGCGGCAGGCTCGAGCTCGGACGCACGAAGCAGAAATGCGCGTGCGGTGTGTTTGCGTATGCGTGCGTGTGTTCGCGTGCGGCTGCGTGCGAGTGAGTATCCAGACACCGCCGACGCGCAGCAGGGAGGGCCGCGACGTCCGCGTGTGAACAGTGCCTAAGACGCATTCTTAGGCCTAGGAATGAGTGTGTTTGCGTGCGTATGTTTCCGTGCCTCGCTCATGGCCCGCCTTGATGTAGAGACGACTATTGGCCTCTTGGACGGCCTCTCGCTGGCTTCTAGAGGGAATGTGTGATATGGTGTGCGGATGGGGCATTCCGAGTGGGAATCGGAGTTGCGGGACAATAGCCAGCCCGGACAGTCGATGTGGCCCCTGCAGCGCAAACCTTCCCGCGGCCCCGTGGCGCAGATCAAGGGCCCGCTGTCGGGGCTGGGCGGCAGCTCGGCAAACGGGTACGCCCTGCGCAACCAGTTCAGGATCCTGAAGAACGGCGTCCTGGGCCTTATGACCGTGGAGGCATCGTACGACACTGACGGGAATGAGCCCTCCAGGTACCGGAATGTCGTTCCCTCCCAACCCAGCGTACGCTCCCAACACAACTTTCCCCGCCTGCACCCGCGCAGCTCAACGGCTCAATGAGCGTCGGCTTTCCATCAGGCCCTGAAGCTGTGCACGGTCTTGTGTGTTGATTGGTAATGTTGCCGTACCGGTAAACGGGGCGTGCGCTCACCTACCATGCAGCAATGCCCTGCGCACGCTTACCGGTGCGGCGCGCCCACTCGCCTCGCAATAAACGAGACTCCCTGTGCACGGGCGCTGGTGTGGCACGTGCACGCTCGCAGGTTGGGCGTTACCTTCAACGCCTTCAATATCTCGCCCGCCTCCCCTGACCCCGAGTCCCTTGCGTTGTGGCGGGAGGCGCTGGGCGAGGCCAACCCGGGCATGGTGCGATTACCGTATCCACGGGGCACAACGGGAGGAAGGAGGAGAAGCACTTCTCGGGGGCTCCGAGTGATGGGGGCAGGGAAAGAGTGGTCTTGCGACAAGATGCTTGCGTAGCCTGCGTGTGACGTTGCTGCTGTGTCCGTGGCCAGACTGGCTCGGTGATGAGGTGACGAAAGAAAGCGTTCTTATTCTGGTGGCCCATGCCACGTGCACCCTGTCACCATCCTCCCGCAGGACGAGCAGGGCGTGATCGCCATCGCGTTCCCGAAGCCGCCCCGCGCGGCTCTGAACTACATTTTGATGGAGCCTGACTTGCAGCTGTCGTTAGGCGGCTCGGGTGACTTCCTGGCGGTGCAGCGGCTGCAGGAGTGAGAATGGCATTAGTAGCAAAAGTGGGCGCTAGGCCCGAAGGTGGAGGGAGGGTTGCTGGCCGAATGAGGCGTTGGGGCGGATGAGACCTGGGTGGACGTGTAGGGACAATCCAGTCTTAAAACCGCTGTAACCACTGTTGCTGGTTCCGGAGCGCGCTGCCGTTGTGGAGGAGTAGCTCCAGGTGCGCGTCTCTACATGATGCATCTCACTCGCGAATCGTGACCTCAGCCACAGGACATCGATCCGAGCAGGGCATCCCTCTCTCTCCCAGGAGGTGATTTACAACATCACACGTGCCATGACAGGTGTCTGTATCTTTGCTGTGCCAATACCGGCACCCGAACGCTTACGAGCGAGAGTATGCTATGGAACACTATCTCAACATATGTCAGGTGGGACGAGGATGTCACACACACTACACAAACACGTCAGATTTGACCGAAAGCGCAGTATTTCAAGCAGCACGACCTCAGGACAGTCAATCATCACCCCCGCCACACCTTGCTGGCGCGTGTAAATGGCAGAGACTTCGTGTCCGGGGCCCCCGCAAAGTGTTAACGTTGCTTCGGAAGATGCCGAAAAGGGGACTGACCGCCTTAGGGTCGTCGTGCTAAGCAGGTGTGCAGCCGACGCCGGTCGTCGGGCACTAATAGCCCATACATCGCACGTTCTTTGTTCACCGAATTCTTCGCCGACAAACGCCCCAACCGCGAGCCGACCCGAGCAGGCCCGCTCGGACGCAAACCTGTGTCTGTGCACTAGGCACATGATGTGTCTTGATGTGTGTACGCGCGGCCGCCTGCGCGGGTCAGACAATCACACACGACGCCCGGCGTGCCTCCTACACCGCAGCAGTCCCCAGATCTTTATACAACATGTCGCACGCGCAGTGCAGTCCGGGCTTGCTACTAGCCAGACAGACAGCCGGCACTACACAAGCTTTCCGGTGCCCAGCAGTCGCTGCAGGCGATCCTGCAGATTGGAGGAGGCGTTGGAGGCGGACTCGGACAGCACCGGCGACAGCGGCGTCATGGCGCCATAGGAGCTGGCCGCGCCGCCGCGCGCGTAGCCGTACCCCGACGCCGGCTGCGGCTGCGGTGGCGGGGCCATGGAGGAGAGGCCGTACGCTGCCCGGTAGGGTTGCCGCTGTTGCTGCAACTGCGCGTGGTGCTGCGAGTGGGAGTAGGTGGAGACGCTGGTGGAGGGGCTGGGGCGCGGCGACGCGATGGCCGTGAGGGGCGGCATCCCGCGGTGGTGGTGCGTTACGGGCGCGTGCTGCGGCGTCGCGGAGACATGCGAGTGGGAGTGAGAGTAGCTGCTGGCGCCGCCGCTTTGCTGTTCCACGGGCGTGATGAACTGCGTTTGTGGCGGGGAAGGACAGGAACCGTGTGGCGTGGGGCTTGGGAGGCTTCAGATGCAGCAGGCGATGCGGCCAAGTAATCCATCCGTCGTGACAAGGTGGCAACCAGCGTCTTAACTGCCGCGCAAAGTGCCTCCGGTGCGGTCAGGGTTTGGATGGTAGACCAAGTGCCCAGACGTGGATTGCGATGGGACAGGAGGCGTGGCCGCGGGACGTACAAGCCCCCAAACCCGAACTCACCGCGGTGTAGGCTGCCGCCGCAATCGCCGCCGCGCCCCCGGCGGAGATTCCCGCCGAAGCGCCCGACGACGCAGGCGCCGCTGCTGTGTACGGGGTGGCTGGGGGCGGTCTGTAGGGCTGCGGCTGCGGCACCAGAGCAGCGCCAGCCGCCAGCTGCTGGGGACTGCTGCCAACCTCCGCCGCCATGTCTGCGCCGTGCTTCGGGCTAATGGTCACATCGTACGTTCGGACGATGCCGCCGACACCACCGCCGCCGACTGCCGCCGCATCCACTACGAGGGGCTCCAGCTCCAGCTGCGGCGCGTCGGCCCGCCCGCGGGAGTTGGCGCCGCCGCCGCCGGCGCGGTTGCCTCCGGCCTCCCTGGACCCCCCGGGCCGCTCCCGTGGGCGCCTCCGCTCATCATCCAACGACCTGAACCAGCTCTCTGCCTCCTCCTGCGGCGGAGCGTTGCGGAAAGGCGAGCCCGTCTGAACTAGTCGTCAGTGGAGTTCGGGAAGGGGGAAGTCCGCCGTTGCCTAACGATTCCCTTCAATACATGGCCGCATCGGGTGCCGACGACGCGAGGCACGCGATGTGGCAGGTGAAGGTACCAGCCGGCTCGAGACACAATGACCATAGCACCGATAAGATCGGACTCAAGGCGAGTTTGCCTCCTGGCAGCCAGCGGGGTTTCCTCCCCCAGCCTTGTGGCATGCGCGGCCATGACTGCAGCCCTGAGCCCTTACCTCCAGCGAAACAACGTCGTACTCGTGCCTGCCGCCTCCCGGCCGGCTCGCATACTGCTGCCTCATCCTGTCCAGGTCCGCCTCCTCCTCCATGTCGAACGGCTCCGGCAGCTGCCGCGCACCGCCCTTGCCAGCACCGCCATCCCGCAGCGAGTGGGCCCACGCGTCTGCCGACCGCCGCAGGTTGGCGGCCGCATTCGCGCCGCCGCGCGCGGATGCTGCGTCCGCGACGGCGCGCGCGCGGCCGACCTCCCGCGTCAGCAGCGCCACCTTCTCCCTGAGGCTGTCCGCTTGGGCCTGCGCGATGGCTCGGGCCCTCTCTGCCTCGTGCAGCTGGTCGGTCAGGTCGTCCAGGGCGCGGCGCTTGGCGTCCAGCTCCTGAGTGAATCGGTGGAGCGGTTGAGTGAGTGGTTGGTGGTTGGTTAGGTCGGTTGGTGGGTCGGTGGGTGGGTGAGTCAGTGGCCGGAGAGTGGGCCTCAGCGAGGAGCAGTATGAATGCGAGGAACGGGGGAAGGAGAGGCTTGGAACCAAGTGCAGCGTTACACGGGAGGGCGAGCAAGGAGGAAAGAGAGGACGGTATATTGCGCGTGGATGGCGCGACCGACGCGTCGCTTTCTTGGGTGATGTTCAGGCTTCCTCAGATTACCGTATCTACCCGAGCCAATACACAGTGGGCAAGTGAGAAAGGCCTCACTGGATGTCCCCAAAGACCCTTGACTGTAGACGCACGGGGCACTCCCAACCTGCCTTGGCGTGCTGCGACACAGCCGCAGCCAGCTCATGACGAAGCTGCGCCGCCCGGGCCGCCTCTTCGTTCAGGCTCTGGTTCAGCTTGTTCAGCTGCAGGCAGTCACGGGGTAGCAGGACGGGCCTTCGTGGGCAAAGGTCAAATAAAAACAGCGCACGGTGCGCTGCCATCCTGATTGCCGTAACGAGGGCTGTGTGCGCGCGTTCGCCAAAGCCGTGACTATGCTCCGGGCCCGCGGCCCGTGGCCCTTGCCTGTCCTCACCTGAAGGTCTCTCAGCTGCAGGTCCTGCTGCACCGTCTCCACATGGCGGGAGGCGCTCTGGTGCGAGACGAGCACGTCCGAGAGCTGCGCCCTGCGACAGCATCAGGGTTGGTTGGGGTTGCTTCTTGCTTGGCATCGTGTTTTACGGCTACACGGCTACACGCCGCCGATCCAGCGCTTTTTATTACCGGGCCCGCTACACAAACCGGCGGTTGCGCACCTGTAGGAGATGGACTCTTGGCTGGCAAGGTTCAACTTGGACTCAACGCCGGCGAGCGCCTCCTGCAAGCGCGCGGATGGTTTGCAGATAGTTCGAGGGCTAAGCGCACACAGCCAACCGACCAGCAAAACGGCTACCTTACGCAGGGTGCTGCGCGCCGGCGCGCATATGGTGCACGGCTCTCCCCAGCCACTCAGATGTGCCCACGCGCTCCCCACGCGCTTCAAAGCAGCAAAGCAGCGTTGGCAGCCTGCCCCGCCCCTCTACCCTTGCAGACGCCCACCAATCCTGCACACGGGCTCCCGTCCCCTTCACACGCCGGTGCCCAGCCCCTGATCTTCCGCGTTCCGTTCCATTCCCTTTCCTAGCGCTCGACTGACCTGCAGCTTCATGCGCTCCGCCTCCGAGGCGGTCAGCTTGGTGGCCAGAGTCCGCAGCTCCTGCTCCGCTGTATCGGTCTCGGACTCCCTGGCATCCAACTGCGCACAGCAGCAACAGCGACATCATCCCACTGGTGCTTTGTGCGGTGCGCAGACGCGATTCCTTTGGGGGTTTGGGTCCACTCCACCATGTAAGCGCCATGCATCGTCCTTCCGGCATTTAGTGCGGTATGCGGTATGCGTTCCTCTCAGATGGACGTAACTGTGGCACAACGCAGCCACCTGGCCGCCGCCCCGGTTCCGGCGCATTGCCTTCATCCAGTGGGTTCAGCAACACAGCCTGTCCGCGCCTGACTGCGTGTGCAAGGTGGACGTGGGCGCGACTGGCGGCTAGGCGCAGCTGGCAAGGCCGTGCGCTGCCCTAGCGGACACACGGGGCATGCACGCACAAGACCCGGCGCGCGGGGCGCGCAACCGCATATCACGCCATCCTATTTCATGATTCGCACGTTGACGCAGCATGTCTGGAGCCCTTGCGCGCCCACCTGCGCCTGCAGCGCCGTGCAGCGCTGCTTCCACTTGGACGCCGCCTGCGCGACCTCATTCGCCTCCGCCTTCCACAGCTCCAGCTGCGCCGCGTGGGAGGCCGCCGCCTCCGCCAGCGAGGCGTCGCGCGCGGTGATGGTCTCCTGCAACAGCCCGCCGGCCCGGGAACCCGCGCTCTGTACAAGACTTCAGATTCCCGTTGCCCCGGCTGTTGGCTGCCTGTCCTGGCTATGTATCCATACATCCCCGCTAGATGCAGCAGCCCGGCGACGTCAAAATCCCGCGCACCGGCGCCACTGGCCGCCCGACCTCCCTCGAAGTCCACGCCCGCCAGCTGCCAACGTGACAGCGGGGCCCCCGGAACACAACCACGGACGCCAAACGTTTCCCGCGGCATATACAGCACTAACATGAATTCATCACCAGCAGCAGGATCGCACCGTTATTGCCGGCCGCACCCACCCACTAGGCCAGCAAAAGTACCGGTACTACACTTGTGTTATTACACCAATCACCGCCCAGCCCGCAAACGGGCAAGCCGGCCGGGAACCCAGCCAGCCGACTGCGGTACAGTAACTACTCACGTCCGCCTTGGCCAGGCGCTGCTTGAGCTCCTCGTTCTCCCGAAACACTTCCGCGTAGCGCTCCCCCTGGAACTTGAACGTCGCCACCTCGGCAGCCAGCTCCGCCACACTGGACTGCGCCTCACGCATGCGCTCGCGCACCTCCAACAGCTCCATGTCCTTGCGGGCTGTGACGTTCATCGGCACAGGTGGGAGGTGGTGGGCCGGACGACAGACAAGGCGCCGGGATTAGGCGAGGGCGGCCAGGGGCGTGAGGGGGACAAGAGTATCTTCACCGCAGCGGGAAACGATTCAGTAGCACAGGGCATTGTAACGGGCCAGCCGTCTGGTACCGCACCGCGTGCTCAGGCGGGGCAGTGCAACCGCGCGAACCAACAGCCCATGGCGCAAGGCGCAATCGCGGATGCCGTCACATCTACAGTGATTTCCGTCCCAGTCGTTTCCGTCCCGTTGGGTTCCACCGCGTAAGCCATGCCCCGGGTTCAACCGCCGCAAAAGCCCCAGCACCAGCCCTAACCCGCCGGCGCTTTCGCCCCTGGACCCGGCCCGACGCACATAGCTCCTCCTCGTGTGCGCGCTGCGTCGCCGTGCGGTCCTCCTCCCACGCCTTCTCCCGCGCTTTGAGCCTGGCCGCCAGCTCCTCCGCGTGGGCCCGGTGCCGCGCCGCGGCCTCCTCCTGCGCCGCCCGCGCCCGCGCCGCGGCCTGCTCCCGGAGGTCCCTCTCCAGCCGCTCCATGGACTCCTGTGTGCTAGACAGCTGCTGCTGCAGCTCGTCGCGCTGTTGCTGCAGGTTCTGGGAGCCGGCCTGCGGGAGGGGGGGATTAGGGCGGGCCGGACGCGTGGGAGGAGAGGAAGAGCGCGCTGCGCGTTGCACGAACATTTCCTGCCCGAACTGTACGCGTGCGGGGCAGCAGCAGCAGCAGCAGCAGCCAGCGCTGCAACAGCCGACAACCAGTAAGCTGACACACCGCCGCACGTCTGCGCTCCGGCCAGCTGGCCACGACGCGCAACGAACCGCCGCCCGCCCGCCTCCTAAATCACTGCCCTGGAATTTCCCGTCGCCATTGCACGTGTTGTCCGTACGCTCTCACGCTGCTGCCGCCTGACAACCGCCTGTCTGTGAGGGCATGCGCATCCCACTGCAACGCCCCCCCTACAACACCCACCTGCGTCGCCACGCCCTGCGCGGTAAGGTGCAGCACCTCCTCCCTCAGCCGCGCCACCTCGCCCCGCAGCCCCTCGTTCGCGGACGCCAGCTGCTCCGACTGGCCGCGGAGCCGCTCCAGCTCCGTCGTGTCCGCCGCCGCCGCGGCCGCTGCCATCTGGGTGCTGGTCTGCAGCGCCGTCAGGTCGGACTGCAGCGAAATGGCACGTTCACGCTCGGCGGCGAAGGCCGCCTTCTCGGCCTGGATGGGGCGTAGGGCCGGGTTGGGTTCAGCGGGCGGGCGGCCGAATGGCACACGGTCAGGTGGGTTGCGCGCCGCCGCGGCCGGCAGGCACAGGGTCGCACGGGGAGTCTTCACAGCGCTCCTGTTTCACTCCGCGTCGGATGGGCACCTGCAGTCGCGTAGCCCTTACAACGGATGATCGGAAACGGGCCTGGCGCCGAGAGAGTAAACCGTGATTGACTGTCTGGCGCCCAAAGCGCCGCCGCAGACTGGACTGGCGCGTTCTACCCTGCCCCCACACAGCCCCTCCCCGAGCCCCGCGCCGCAGCTGCCCCCAGCTCGCGACGCGGTGCGTTGGCGCCTGCGGGTCCCCACCTGCAGCGCCTTCTTGACCGCCCCCAGCTCGTCCTCCAGCAGCTGCGACTTGGACACCGCCGCGCGCACCCGTCCCTCCGCGTCCGAGCTGCTGACCGCCAGGGCGCTGTGCCGCTCGGTGGCCAGCTTCAGGTCCGCCTCCAGCGCCTTGTGGCGGCCGAACAGCTCCTGCCGCGCCGCCACCTCGTCGTCCAGGCGCGACTCCGCGGACTGCACGCGCGAGCGCAGCTCAGCGATGGTGGCTGCGTCGGCTGCGATGGTGGCCTGCGCGTGCGGGCGGTGTGTGTTATGCATTAGGCCTATATGGTGGCCTTAGCGTGCTTGGCGCGCTTGCGCGCTGGCAAGGGCCCTCTGGCATGGCTCAATTCACCCGTCCCGCAGCGTCGCAGCGTACCACAGCCGAGGCGCACACCCCTCCCCCGCCACGGCTCCCGCCCGGCGCTCCGGGGGTCCGAGCCACCCCAACGCACCTCCAGCCGGCTGCCGTTGCTCCGTTGGGCGTTGAGCAGGTCCATCAGCTGTGCCCGCTCCTCCTGGATAGAGTCCATCTGCGCAGCCCCCGGGCCGGGCCAAGTTGTTGGTGTGCGCATCTAACAGCTAATGGACTCGGACGCAATGACTCGGGAGCAATGAGCGGTATTCGCCTCCAATAGAACCCATTGGTGTCAAGTGGAACGCTGGAGCGGTGCTCCTATGCCGCAGACGGACCCACAAGAGGGACCGCCGGTGCGCCAGCAA
This sequence comes from Pleodorina starrii, assembly GCA_030267565.1. Classification (NCBI taxonomy): domain Eukaryota; kingdom Viridiplantae; phylum Chlorophyta; class Chlorophyceae; order Chlamydomonadales; family Volvocaceae; genus Pleodorina; species Pleodorina starrii. The sequence continues at coordinate 1,515,904 of BRXU01000015.1, forward strand.
ACCGCACGGCACCGCACTTTGCTTCAGTCGCGGCAACGTCGCGGTCGAGGAGACCTGACATTCATCCGGAGAGCTCCTGTAGTATTGTGCAGCGGTAATCGCTGGGGGACCGCTCAGCTTTTGGCGCAGCTGCACTTTGCACTGCTTTGCCGCCCCGGCCGTGTCTGACTGGAGGGGCCCCAACACCGCGGGACAATGGGCACCGACCCACCTGCTGGACAAGGACATCCTTGCCGGCCCGCAGGTGCGCGCATTCCGACTCCCGGGCCAGTCGCTGCGCCTGCTCCTCCTTGTATCTGCGGCGGGACATAAGGAGCCCCTCTCTCCGGTGGCATTACACACACAAGGCGCGGTGCGCCCCGCCCGCCTGTGGCTTTCCGCGCCTTTGGACACGCGCGGTGTGGACTCGTTCCATGCGCCGCCACCGACTTTCTTTTCATGCGCCGGGTCTGCGGATAGCTTGCGCCCGCTCCCCTCTCTCCCCGTGCTTTCACTCCATTTGCTAGGCTCGCCCTTGTTATGTCGCAAACTCGGGTCCCTCCTTGTTGAGCCCCCCCCCCCAACGAACCGCCTGTTGAGCTCCTTGAGCTGGAGCAGGTGCTTCTTGTCCACGAGCCTCCGCGCCTTCTCCAGCCGGTCGATTGTGGCCTGCAGGGCCTCGATGCTGGACTCCTTTTCACGCAGCTGATCTCTGACCTGTGGATGCCGGGTGATCAATGACGGGGGAGGTGCGGGAAGGGCGTCTGAGTGGCAGCTGCGAAAGAGGGAGCCAATGACTTCGCTCCCGTCCGCTGAGGCAATGTCGTACATCCCAACGGGGTGGCCGTACTCATGCGTTGTTGAGCGCGGAATTGAGGGGGAGCACTGGAATTGAGGGGGGGCATTTGACAACAAAGCTGCTAGGCCTGTGTACCTGGTCGGAGCCTGACCGCGCCTTCACAAGCTCGTCCGCCAGCACGGCGTTTGCGGTTCGCAGCTCCTGTAGAGAGCCAAACACGCAAGGACCCGTTACACTGCAATCGAAGAAAGCACGCACGGCGTACTTGCGTGAACGCACCTGAAGAGAACTCTTGCTTATGCTCATCATCCGCTGATCGAACGCTCTGTGCCCTCCGCGCACAAGAAAGTTCCGTGGGTCGTTAAAAGACACATCGTCCGTCCCAGGTGTGCCGCATGCAGCAGCATTTTTCCTTGGTGTCTTGGGCTTTTTGCCAATGCTACTGCCGTTATCGTAGCTGCTGGCAGGAACAATAAGGATGGATTGCGCCATTGGAGTTGTCGCTGTCCCAGCAACCAGCCAAGGCCGACGTAAATGAATCAACCAGGTTCCATCGAAGCTATCGCTGCTTGCAATGGGCGTGTCGCTCTCGAAATGCAGCGGCGTCGGCAGCTGTTGGCGAAAGTCAAAAAGGGTCAAGCAACTGTCAGCCAAGTGCTATGCAAATCGTAAAACTTCACACGGCCGCAGTTTGCACCCTGGTAAGCTTACACATCGCTATAGAAGGCGGAAGGCACCAATTAACAATATTGAAGCAGAAAGACGCGCAGGAGAGTTCCTAACATGCATGGCTAAACGCATCCATGCGCTTATTCCTTACTTCATAGGTTTCTGCTACAGGGTAGCATCTACATGACGCACCCTAGCACTCGTCCAGCCGTACCATGTATTACCAACGCACCAACGGCATGCCCAACCCCTTTACCGTACGTTCCAGCTTCTTTGACACAGATGAGCCAGAGCTTTTGCTGCAAGTTAGGCTGACACCTCCTTCAGACCTTCACGAGTTAGAAGACTACTAGGGAAGAGCGAACTACTGCGACCCGTACCGTACCAACAGAACGGCTACGTCCGCGCTCCTTTAAGTCGGTGACCAGGCGCCGACCATGATGCTAGAGTGCACGCAAGGCAAGGGGGTGGACGTGCGCATGCACTGAAAGGATAGGATATGGTTGGCAGGGGCGTGCAGGGCGTAAAAGAGGTTCCCGTCAATTTGGACATATCTGTCTTGAAAAATCCGCAACTTCAGCAATATTCCCATCCGGGATTGAACCGGAGACCTTCAGAGAATCCATGTACGACGTACGACGTACGACAGTATCATGTAAATCTGACGCGATAACCACTACGCCATGGGAACGGGGATGAATGACGGGGATTCTTGTGGATGCATACACCGGTGTCATCTCTGGTTGCATGATACCGCAAGGCATGAGGAGCACCTTGACATAATAGTAGTGTGACTCCCTCTTGTGAGTGCTCATACCCGAGCGGGTGTCCTTGAGGGTCCTTCCAGGCCGCCGTCCTTTGGTTCATGGTGATCGGGGGCCGCTTGCAACAGACCAGGCGCCCTGGTGGGAACCCTTGCAGGTGTTCCGTGTATGCCTTCCTCCAACTTTTTACGGCATTGGAATTTCTATGTTGGATGCCTCGGAACATCTATGCAAGGCACTGGATGTTTGGAAGGCGTCCTGGGGAGGCGTCCTGTCCTCTACCGGTATCCGGTGTCTCAGCCAGGCATGCGTGACGGGCTTTTGCCTTGCTCTACAAGTGATTGGCACCACCACCTGCGATCGTCATTGCTGTTGGTGCTGACACTTGCTGCTGAAGGAGTTGCTGCAGATGCTGGGACATATGGTGGGGACGGGGGCCATTGTCGGGCGGCACCGGCGCTGACGGCGGTCCATGGACGCAATCATAAAGGCAGATTTCGCCATATCTCCTAAACGCAGTGGTCCACCAATCTCACGGTGGTTGTATTGTGGGGTCGGAAGGGGTTGGCGTTGGGGTTTCGGTGCCCTGAGGCGCCCCTGGAAAGGGTGGGTTTCGGTGATCACCCGTTCTTCAGACGAGCTGGTGCGTTCGTGGACGGAAGGGCCGGCGGCGGAGGGCTACCTTTTGCGCTGGCCGCTTGTGCAGGTCTTGGGGTAATTCCTTGGGCCTTCTAGGGGGCTCCTCTACATGCAGCCCGCTGTCAAGTCTCTCGGTGTGCCTTCCAATGGGTGGTCCGTGGCTGGGGCCCATCGTGGCCTGTCGCCAATGGGGGAGCCTGGTAGCTAATCTACATGCGGCCGGGAATCTCTATGCTCCTCCTCCCGCTTTCGCTCGCTCCTGCTCTATGTGGCTTGTGCTGTTGGGCGTTCCTTCGCCCTGTTCGTTTCCGCTGCAGTGCGCGGCCAGCTAGCCCGCAGTCTGTACCCTCCGGACGACCCTTCGCAGGCTTCGGAGCCCTCCTTAATTGCGCCTACTACTTGACTCATTGCTGGCAGTGATCGCTCGGACGTCACCGCAGCGCAGTGCAGCGCCATATCGCCGAGCGCCGACGGTCTCTGCCACACACCGTTCGCAACACCGCATCTGCTGTACTGATGAACGCTGAAATTCAGTGGATGGTCCGGCCAATGTTGAAAGCTTCCGGTATGATGTAACGGACTCGCTTTTCCGTCCAGCAGGCATGTCCAGCCATGTCCAGTCCCTCTGCAGAACCTGGCGCCAACGGCGCTCCTGGCACCAAGCACACATCCCACGGGATGAAATATGACGCGTGCCTGTGGACATTATTGCGCCAGTTGAAGGTACCTGATGAACTCCACACGACGTGAGCTTTCCGTTGGGCGGGAAAGGCCACGGGTAGGGCGGGGCCTGCCAGGCCATGCGCAAGGAGAACGTGATGAGGGTAATGACCCGCTCAGACGTACGTTCTGTCTTTTGTTGCATGGTGACACCAGGAAAGACCTAAGGCAGGGCTCTATGTGCGGAGTGGCCAGCGGCTGCTAACCGCTGCATCGTATTCGTTCCGAGAATCCGATTTTGCGCGCAAGCTTGAGCGCAACCTAGACAAGAGTAATGCACGTTACGATAACTCATAAATACTGCTGTACCGTATGACACTTCGAATAGGTTTCGCGCTGGAGTTTCTGCAAACGCCTGTTGCAGCTGAGTGAGCCGCTGACCCATGGATTGGTTTAAAAGCGGCCTTCAGGCTGCACAAAAGCAAGCACAAGAAGCTGCGGAGAAAGCACGGGCACTTGCGCAGCAAGCCTCAGTGCAAGCCAGGGCAATTGCCGAACAAGCTTCTGAACAGGCGAAAGTGCTGGCAGAGCAGGCATCTGAACAAGCAAAAGTTTTCGCAGAGCAAGCAACTGAGAAGGCTAAGCAGGCCTCGGAGAGAGCGAAGGTGCGAAGGGAAAAGCGTCATCCTTTTGAGCGCATACCTGAACCCCGCAGAGCGTGGCAACTTGTAGGTGTTGGCGAGCGCTGCTGCGGAAGAAGCGCAAGCAAAATTACAGCAGCTTGCAGCGCAGGTACGACACCGCTCCTCTCCAGGTTTGGCATGGTCTGGGAGTTGCCATGGCATGTGCGGCGCTCGACACCGGGTGTGCCTTGGGTTTTGTTATACAAGTCGCAACAATTCCCAGGGGGCCTTCCAAAGCGGTTCATTGGGCATGTCGCTCACCCCTTCCGGGTGGCAATGCCCTCCTGGCGGGCCACTGCACGTAACATCCGTGCACGAGTTGCGTGACACATGCGTGCGCCTAAACCCCTCCCTACCATGTCAATGTTCTTCCTCTTTGGTAGAATGCCGCCTGCTTTAGCCACCACATAACTTGACTGCTGCCGCCGTCACCGCGCCTTCCCACCAGACAACCGCCACCAGCAGCGGCGGATCTGCACATGACGTGGATCACGCTGAGCTCGCCAAGTACGGCGTAACCCCTGGGCTGCTGGAGACGGTGTCCGGAATGACGTACAGCACCTTCAGGTACGGACATAACGCCGCACCTCCTGACCTGCCGTACCACCGCTCTCCCTTGGGCAACCCTTCATCCCGCGGCGTGCGCCCATCCTCTGCCTGCCGTCACCTCCCCGCAGCGACTATCCCGTGGAGCTGCTCCCCACCACCAACCCCATGGGTCTCGCGCCGCCCATCCCGCCGCCGGGATTCCGGCTCAGCCCCTGGCAGGAGCGGCATGCGCTGCTGGTGCTGACGCGGGGCGACCAGCTGCAGGGGTTGCGCTTTGCGCTATGCCCCAAGTAAGTGCGTGCAGCAAGGTGCGACAAGTCGCGCCGCCATCGCCGCAGCTGTAGATGCATACGAAGGAGCAGGAGCGGAGCACCGGCATGTTGGCGGGCATGGATAAGAGTGCTGTGGGTGTGGTTGGCAGTTCAACGGCAGTTACGCGCCCGTGCCGAAACATGGGTCGAACGGGCGGCGGACTGGCTGCCGTGGGCTGGCAGCCCGGGACGAGCCCCGTGCCTCCGATGCCGGGAGTTATTGTTTGAATGGACCCTCGGAAAGGTTATCAAACGGGAGTGGGCCCCGTGCGTGCGTGCGTGCGTGTGCCGTACGCAGGCGCATGAGCGAGGAGATGTTCTGGGTTATCTACTTTACGTTGGTCAAGACGCTGCTGCCGCCGGAGGCGTTCGCTGCGGCGGACGCCCCCGCGGGCGCCGTCAGCGGCCTGGCCAAGGGCCTCGGCACCCCATCCAGCAGCGCCAAGAGCTTGCGGGTGGGTCTGCCGGGCGGATGCTGCTGCTGTCGTTGGCTCCCATCTGTCCCTTTATGCGACCCGGGGCTCCGCCGTTGCCTCCCACATGCCAATCGCAGGGCTCCACGGCCGTCCCCAGCTCGCCAACCATGCCGGTCTCCACACACAGCAGCACCGCCCGCTTGATGGAGGACTCTACTTCGGCCGCCGCCACCACCACAGGCGCAGCCACGCCAGCTAGGGCGGGTGCCGCGTCGGCGGCTGCGGCGAGCTCCGCCGGCGCGGCGTCTCACGCGCCCGGGTTGGGCGGCGAGGCGGTGCTGGTCGACGTGGGCAGCTCGAACGCGGGGGAGGAAGAGGATGACGACGACGACGAGGAGGAAGAGGATGACGAGGAGGACGGCGCCGAAGGCGGGGAGGCTGACCTTGACGCGCTGGAGGACGACCCCGAGCTGGCGGCGTACCTTGAGGTGAGTGCACTCAAGGGCCTTCTTTGCGTGGCTGATGCCTACGGTGCCACGCCCGGACCTGGGCGGCGCCTCTGGCTGCGTGTCTCAACGGCGACCATGCTGCCCTGCCTGGCTGAGAACGTGGAACCTCCTGTGTCGCTGGCTGCAGGAGGCGCTGGATGTGGGCGAGGGCGGCGAGGCCGAGGGATTATCGGACCTGGGCTCAGCCACCGACGACCTGGACGACTACATCAACCAGCTGGACGCGGAGTTGGGGGCCGAGGGTGGCAGCGGCAGCGGGGAGGCGGAGGCGTCGCCGGCCAGGCCGGTGCAGGAGGCCGCGTGAAGGGGCGAGCGCAGCGCAGCGGGGGGGTGCACGCGTCTGGCTTGCTTTTGGGGGATCGCGGAGTCGAGAGGGGTATGGAGGGAACCTGGCGCTTTGCCAGGCGGCGGTTTGTACAGACAGAGGATGGCCGGGACTGGAGGAGGCGTATTGATGTACCATAACCGTAATATTTGATCAAGGCTACGGAGGCGGAGCTGATTGCGTTCGCCTTGCCCATAGGATGGCAGGGGCGAGCGGAAGCTGTTGGGCTAGGTAGTGGCCTGCCAGTCCGCCTGCCAGTGAGCTGCGAATGGTGCATGAGCGTGTTGGGTAGTATGTTAATGGCACCGTCACTGTGCATGTTGGCACCGTCCTATGGCGTGTGGGGGACTGGAGAGGCCGTCGCCATGGCAAAGGCCGAATCCCAGGGATGAGGGCGTCCCTTCGGGCTAGTTGGTTGTGCATCCAAAGCAAGCATGCGACGGCGTCAGGGCTTTGCCAACACGGGGAGCCGTGTCGTTGGATGGAACCTTGCACAAGGGCCTTGGGTTAGCAGTGACCTCCTGCAGACCTCCTTACACTCTAGTCTGTGACATGACGTGAAGACCATGTGATAGAGCGCAAGCACGTACACTTAATTGCTGAATAGCGAACCGCGAACTTGAAGCTGGGCCGTGCGGCCGGGGTGCGGCCCTTTGCACTGACCCCCGTGTAACTAAGCACTGACGGCGTCTTCACTAGTCACCCCCTCTCAGCGCAGCTGCTGCTGCGTGGACATACCACAATGCACAAGGGCCGCTTTCGTCCGACTACTCTTTCTCTCGACCGATCCGCTCAATGCATCAAATGAAGCTCGGCAGGCCGAAATTTGGACAGGATTTCGCAAATGCACGCCACGTATCCCATCCCGCCTGGGGTCCATCCGAAGCCTCTCTTGCTTATGTAATGCACCTATGTGTCGACGCTCCTACTCCTATGTACACCTATCGTAGCAGAGCCGAAGACCACATAACTAAACGACCTGCTGCTTGGCGCAATCTAGTTTGCGCATACGACAGCCATGAGAGCCGTGTCGTCTTGGATCGCCATCCAACCCGACGTGTCGGTGCCGCAGCACTACCGCTTGCCCTTCTGGGCGTAGCCCTTTTGCGCATACTGCAAGCACGTAGCAGTGTTGACGGGTTAACAAGGGGGCATACTTAATCAATTGCAGGCGGGACTTGGCCAGCGTGCCGCTGGGCCCATCCCGTCAGCTCGAAAGGCAGCAACCACCTCATACACACCTTCTTTCCGTAGATAAGCGGCGTCATGGAGTCGAGCACCTCCAAAGACGACTGCTCCATCTCACGAGTCTGTGCGGGGAGGAGGGATCAATTATGAGCGTCTGCCGCCCGGGCTAAGGCTAGAACCCGGGGGCACGTGGAGACACAAACACCCACCACCGGGGACGACTTGGACGACAAGCTGAACAGCCTGTCCTCCGGCTTAAATGTGCGCGACTTTTTCCGCAGGATATCCTTCGAGTTTAAGAAGCCCTCGAAGCCCTGCAGAGGAAGAAACTTGTTGGCATCTGGTATGCGTCTTTCGGTGAGGTACGCGAATTACCTTTAAGACAGTGCCGCATTGGCTGTATTCTGCTGTGAGGTAGCTGTGCTCCATCTCGGCAATCTGCGATATGGGTAACGGTCGTTCCGCAACGTAGCCATGGACTTCCCAGAGAGCGCCCTTTCCTCACCAAGCGCTCTATCTTGCTTAGGTCGCCCTCTAATGATTGCTTCAAGGCCTGCATGCTCTCCTCCAGACTCATTTTGCCTAGACAGTTTTTACATAAGGCACTAATAGCTGTCAAACTTGGAGATCTGCTAATTACTGTGAAGCAGAATAACAGATATGGTTTTTGTTACGATGTGTAGGAACCAGTAGATTTGGACAGGTAGAAGAAGGGTCTGAAACAACACAACAGCGCTTCAAACAGTCTTCCCACACGCCCAGTCTTCTTGGCTTTTGTCACCCAAGGTGCCTGTACAATTGCCTGCGTTTCACACAATAAAATTCATACATGAAATGTTGAGGTTGACATGAAATCCACGACATACACGTAGCACCCCCCCCCCCCGCACACACAGTTGTAAAAACCCGACACCCGGCACATTCCCCCCACAGCACCGGCCACGCTGCCAACCGGCCTACAAACAAGCGAACATACGAGCCGCGTTACGGTAGAGTCCATTCAAAGCCAAGCAAGAACATCCAGGGCATCCAACTCTCGCAGAAATGCGCACAGTGACGTAATATCCCACGAACGCTCACACAGTCATCAGTGCGGGTCATGCGCATCAGCAGATGCCCTTCTGCTTCCCTCGCGACCACGACCTGCATCCCCTACCAACTGCCCAGGGTCCCAGCTGTTCACCACTCTCACCACCGGTCATATTCCCCCACCCTCACCAGTCTGCCGAGCCCCCCGCGCGGCTCCTGTCCCCCGCCCTCCAGCCGTCCGCATGATGCCGCCGACGGCCCCCATGTTCCCCCTCCCCCTCCTCCCTCGCCTCCCTGTCTCCGCCCCCGTTCCGCTCCCTCTCCCCATCCCACTCCCTGTCCCGGAAGCCCCGCCCGCCATCGGACCTTTCCTCCCGCCACCGCCCCGAGCCGCCGCCGCCGCCGCCGCTGCCGCCGCCGCGCCCGCGCTGTCCCCCCCAGCCCGAGCCGCCGCCACCGCCGCCGCCACGGCCACCGCCGAACCGCTGCCGCTGGCCCGTGTATCCCCCCCTGGAGCGCGAGCGGTCCGCCAGGCGCCGCAGCTCCTGCGGCACCTCCTGCCCCGCGCCCTCCAGCACCTCCACCAGCGACCTCGCCACACCGGCGTCACGCGAACGGTTGACCAGCGCCAGAGAGTGGCCCCGCGCGCCCGCGCGACCCGTGCGGCCGATCCTGCGAGCGATGTTGGCAACAGCGGTAGCCAGTCACTGATGTCAGTTCGGCCTCGCTGTCGTTACCACGCGCGCGTGCCCATCGTGACGTACTGCCGTACTGCCATGCTGGGGCGTCGTGCCGTACCTGTGGACATACATCTCGATGTCCTTGGGCATCTCGTAGTTGACCACGCAGGTGATGTTGGGTATGTCCAGCCCGCGCGCCGCCACATCGGTGGCCACCAGTACCGGCACGCGGCCCGCCTTGAACTTGGCAAGTGCGTAGTCGCGGGCGCTCTGCGACTTGTCGCCGTGCAGGCTGGCGGCCTGGAAGGGCATGGTGCTGCGGAGTGCGGAGCGGAAGCGGCGAGGCAGGGCGAGGCAAGGCAAGGAGGAGGTGGGCAAGGAAATCCGACTTGGCAAGCGGACAGGCTGACATACGCGCAGATGAACAAGGTTGGGAGAGGGGGGGAAAAGAGGTCACGGGCTTAGGGAGCAGGGGCAACGGAACGGAGCGTATCCATGTACTCATCCCAACCGGAGCACCCCTGTCGTACTGCAGTACTTACCTGTTGATGTTGTGCGTCAGGTGGTCGCAGCCCGCCTTGGTCTCACAAAACACAATGGCGCGCCGAGCCCGCCGCTGCCACTCGCCGCCGCCGCGGCCGCCGCCGCCGCGCCGGCCCTCCGATCGCTCCCACCCCTCTTCCTCCTCCTCCCCCTCCCCCTCCTCCGGCCCCTGCAACTGCTCCTTCAGGTAGGCCTCCAGTGCATCGAGCTTGTCCGCGCCATCAACCACCGCCACCCGCTGGGTGATGGTGGTGGCGGCCACCGGCTTGGACTGCGCGACACGAGGGCAGCATGGCAGCATGGCAGGGGGCGGGCGACAGAGAGTAGGGAGCGGAGACGGTGCTATCAGGTAACGGCGACACGTCGGAGGGAGGGGGCCGCGTGTGAAGTTGGGTGGGGGCTGCTTTGGCTGTGGCATGTGTGTCGGGCTTGTGTATCGGGTTTTGCCCAGGAGCAGGAGGTGCATGGGCGCGTGCGCGGCACGGCACCGCAGCCGTACCGCCACGGCAGCGCAAGCGTCCCCCGCGACCCGCGACGCAGCCTACCCCACACCCACACCCACACCGCCACCGCCACCGCCACCCACCTGCACGTCGCCGATGAAAAGCCGCACGGCACGCCGCCGTGCGAATGCCGCCGCCGCCTCGCGCACGTCGTCCGGCCAGGTCGCCGAGAAGAACAGCGTCTGGCGATCGGCGGGCATGCTTCGCGCGATTGCCGCAATCTGCTCCTCGAAGCCCATGTCCAGCATGCGATCCGCCTCGTCCAGTACGAGGTACGACACCTGCTTCATCCGTACATCCCCCGCCTCGATAAAATCCAGAAGCCGGCCCGGGGTGGCGATCACCAGATGGGGCTGCCGCGCCAGCTCCTCCAGCTGCCACCTGCGCATCGCGCCGCCGTACAGGCAGGCAGTTCGCAGCCCACCCGCCACGCCCTGCGCCGCACCCCGCCGGCCCCTCGGCTGCGGCGGGCGGTGGTGCCAGTGGTGGTGCTGCTGTTCCGCAGCCCCCGCTCCGGAACCCGACACGACCAAGTGCGCGAACCGGCGGGCCTCCACCTCGATTTGGCGGGCCAGCTCGCGGGTGGGCGCCAGCACGACGGCGGTGGGGCCCAGGGCGGGGTCGCCGCCGCGGGACTGGAGGACCCGAATAGAGCGCGGGGAAGGGAACGAGGGGAGGTGAGTGAAATGCAGCCATTGGTCCTGCTTGAAGCTGAGGGAGGCCGGACGGCGCGGCAAGTCGCGACGTTTCGTTTCGGCGGTTTCGGCGCCGTGGGGGTCGTGGCGCTAGGCGGCAGCGGCGGCAGGAGCAGAGCCCCGGGGATTAGTGGTTGCGTGTGGTGCGCGGCGCGCGGTGTGCGGCGCGTCGGCCGGTGCCGTACCGCTGTCCGCGCGCCAGCTGCTGGTTGATAACCATTAACCGTAACCGCCAACTTCCGCAACCAACATCCAACCGACAACGACCAGTTGCGCGTGCTGCTGCCACAACGGATTCGATCGGTGGCGGTCAGCCCCGCCGTCGTCCACCAGTCCTCAAGTCCGGAGCCCCGTCATGAGACTCTATCCGGTTCTTTGCTTACCGTCGCGCCTCGGGGTTTCTTGGCTTCCGCGCCCATGTCCTTTGCCCACGCCCATGCCCACCTCACCGCCCACCTCCCACCCGCCCAGCCCGCGCTCCGCGCGCCCTCCGTAACCCCCTCCGAACACACACACACGCACACATACCCACACACGTTGGCACCCAGTCACCTGAATGTGCAGCAGCGCCGGCAGCAGGAAGCCCAACGTCTTGCCCGAGCCGGTGGAGGCGATGGCCACCAGGTCCCGACCCGCCAGGGCGAGGGGCCACGCCTGGGCCTGGATGGGACTGGGGGCGCCGTAGCGGGCGGAGCGAAGCTGCGAGGAAGGGATCGCGGGACGGGGGTGCGCGGCGGGGGAAGAGGGGGGAGGGCCGGGAGCAGGCGACGTGCGATGTGAGGCGGGAGAAAGAGGGAGGGGAGGGGTCACAGGACAGGACAGGCAGTCGTTGGAGGAGAGCCGCGGAGCGGCCGCAGAAGCGCGGCTGCAGCCGCTGTGCGCGGAAATCCGCGTCGTGTTGGAATCCCTAAAGTGCCAATTAATCCGCCCTTCCAATCCACTGACCCTGACCGCCGTTGCCGTCGCCACAGCCAAGGCTCACCCTCCGAAACCACACCGCCCACACGTCACATCTCCCTAAACACGTCATCTCTTCCCGAACCCCCGGACTCACCACGTCCATCACGGCCGGCGGAAACGGCGCATCGCCAAACTCCTGAAATGGCTCCGGAATGGTCTGTGCCGTACTGCCGCTGTACTGCTCCGGATCGTCCACGACGATGGCGTGCCGCTCCCGGTACTCCGCTGCGCTCAGCCGCTGGGGGTCACCATCTCCGGAGAATGCCGCTGCCGCCGCCGCCGCTGGCGCCGCATGCGGCAACGGTGTGGCGTGACGCGGCCGGCTGGGGTGCGCGACACCGCGCGACACGGAGATCTCCTCCTCAATGTCATGTTCGTCATCGGCCGCGCGCTTGAAGGCCTGCCGGCCGTACATTCTGCTGCCGTGCGGCGCTGCAAGCGGCAGCTGTACACCCGTGCAGCATGTGCGCGGCGCCAGGGGCAGCTGCTGTGGCTTATGGTACAGCAGCTGCTGCTGGTTGTCGTACCACGACGACGACGACGAGGCCGGAGAGGCGGGCCAGGGCCAAGGCGGGCCTCCTAAGGGAGTTGGTATCCTATGAGGTATTACCCCTTCCGAGTCTCCGCTTGTTAGGCACTCTGCGCTTTCGTCGCTGCCGCATGTTGCGGGCGTGCTGCCGCTGTCAGAGGAGCCCTGCCGGGGTTAGGGTGTAATTCGGCTGGGATTGAAAGGGGGCAGCGTAGGCGGACGAGGAAGCGGACAGGCAGAAAAGATGGCCCCTAGCAAGGTTATGGCGTCGGTATGTGCGTGTGATGTGCGTGGGTGAAGCGTTGGAAAGACGGGAAGGCGCCGAAGCTGCATGGGACCAAGAGAAGGCCGGAAAGCAGGCCGTTGGGGTAGAGATTTATACGTTAAAGTGCATTAGTGGACGCGACAGGTTAAGGCCCGCATTCCGATGGTGTCGGGTTGTTCCGTGGTCGGTTTGTGCCGGTCGAACGAGCGACGTGGCGACCAGCACTGACTCCGGCAAGCCCACATCTCCCCGAACGCTCACCGCGCAGATCGAGCCATCGCCGGCATCCGCCGTCGCGTGGATTGCCTGCGCGGCGAACCCATACATTGGCTGCGTGCGCTGAAAAGTGAGCTGCTGCATCTGCGCAGCCGGAGCCATCCAAGCCGACGGATTCATCACGCCTGCGGTATTATCAAGACGCGTGTCGCAGCAATAGCAACGGTTAAGGCGTTGCACAGGCCGACACGCAGTTGCTTCATCATCATCACCGATGTTGCGGACCTGGTCCCGTTACGAAGCGATATTTCATAAAGATACATCGCATCTGCGTACCTGTAGCGCGTACGCAGCTGCTGGCGATACGACCACACGCGCTGTATCCTCCCGAATTACCGGCCGCCCGGAAGAGCCGCGCCGCTGCATGAAAGGCCCGTCCTGAGGACATTTGTGCCACTGCTGGTATCGATCCTGCTGTAAAATGCTTGTAGGAAACGTCGCGGCCGCCCCTAAACGAGCCCGCAAGGTTCAATCACAGTTGCGAAACTCGCATAACAGTCCAGCCGTTATGAAGGGTCTTCAGTACTAGCGATTGCCGCTCTGCGTCGCGCACAGGGACTCGTTCACGCCTCAAATTAAAGTTCTCCGGTCGCAAGTAATCGGCCGTCATTACGTAGTACTGCCGTACAGCCCTTACAGCACTGCACCGAGCTTCCCTGCTCCCCTTCAACCTCATCACGTCCCTCGAATCATCCTGCGCTATTTTACATTCCTTTGTGGACAGCCTTTATAATTGCCGTAGCAACGCTGGCCCCGTGATAAGCCTTCTCCGTGCGCCCGCCCGCCCCTCAGGCACAGCCCTCCTCAGGTCGTGGCCGTGAGGTATGGATCTGATCGGCGGTACGGCGAGATCTTGTGGCCGCCGCCAAAGTAAGCGCCACCGACTAACGAACTGATGCACGCTAGGATAGCCTGCGAGCGAGTGCCAAGGAAGGGGAGGCAGGGTAAGAGCTCGAGGTATGGCCCCAACGAGTTTGACCCAACCACACTCTCAGCCCTATTATAGATGCTGCGCGCCAGAATGCGTGGAGGAATCCAGCGACACTAATCCACAGCTGCATCATGTTGATGTCGCCGAATATCTGAATGTCGGGCTGGCCCCGGGTGGGCCCATACACCGGCATGTCTCTCCCGGTGGCCAATGGTCTGCACTTTCCCTGCTGCTCCCAGGCCCCAGTACGGCACGTACCATAACAATCATAATCGTGAAAGAGCGGCCGTACACTATCCTGCACTTGCACGTGTCATTGTCCGGCACGTATCGCAGCGGGCCTTTGTAGCAACAACACGTGCAGGTCCTGCGGGCGAGGGCGTGGAAGCGGTGTGAAGTCTTGCGGGCAGAGGGAGGGCGGGGGAGCGTTTCCGGCAACGAGCTGTGTGCAGCTGTGCAGGAGCAGGAGCAAGCGGTGCAAAGGGGGCCGGGTTTGCAGGGACAGATAAGAGCGCCCGAGCAGGATCGGCCGCCCAGGCGACTGTGGGGGATCTTGCCTCCCGTAAAGGGTAGAGCCGGGATTGGGGAACCAAGCGTGGGTGGGCGAGGAAGGACTGCTGATTTTATTGCATCATCCGTGCGACGACTGGTATTCACGGGCACTACTGTACTGCTGCATGTGCCTATTGTGCATGGATGGCAGCCAAGGGTGTAATGCGTTTTATAAGTCGAGGTGGCGCTTCCTGGCCTGCCTAGGACAAGGAGTGTGTGCCATGGGGGGAGGGAAAGAGGAGGGTACGCCGCCAGTTGGCGGGTTTAACGACCTATGGCTGTGCCTCCGCCACGGCTAACCATCAATTTGACCTCATCGTAACATACGCGTACGGAGAGATGCCCAAACGTGACGACGTGCAACGCTAACGTGCTCACCCACGGGCGGATGTGAGCGTATCCGGCACTCGCACTTACCCGCACTCTCCTTTCATGCCTCGGTCCGCGCACTCCGGATCCTGTGCTATGGACACTTGGAACAGGAGTGCTAGGCAGGCACAGAGCAACAGCCAGCTAGTCTTGCGCATTTTGAAGTTTCCTCCTTATCACTACGACTTGTCAGGAACAGAGCAGGCCTCAGAACTGATGCTGAGCTTAGAATGCGAAACTCCGGCTCTTGCATCACAACTGCGTAGGCATTCCTCAACATACAGGAAGTCCAAGCTGCACAAACTGCAACGCATTGTACGACGCATCACTTTTCGGGTTTCCCGACAGCCACCTTTGCTCGCTACGTTGGCCGTAAGGGAATAACTGCACACGTCGGTATTGTGAATTATTACTGCACTCCGCACATTTTCTCGGCGTAGTCCATTACTTTCCTTGCCACCCTTCTTTCTCTTTACTACGGACAATGGAGGCGGACAGCCAAAGTTTCTTGGTATAATTAGATCATGAATTGTACTCTAGGTTGTGCTGAGGGAATCCGCAGAGTGAGACAGTGTTGCTGAGCGATGCTCGAAACAACGCACGGTCCTGTGGGCGAATGCGAATGAGATGCTCCCTGAGTAATATGATATTATGAGGCCTCGTGGGTTATTAACGCTGGTTGAGGAGAGCACACCAAGCTCGGGCACCTCTCCCGTGGTTCGCGAGGCCTCATCCAGCTACCCACCTCTCAATAGCATGCAGCAGTCTGCTAATTCTAGCACGCTGCAGATGCAACTTCAGGCGATGCAGATGCAGCTTCAATTGCAATCAGCGAACAATCCGTCATTACAGCAACCGCGGACCTCAGGCTTTGGAAATGCGCCATCTATGACCATGGTGCAAACTAGGAGTTCAGACCAACCACCTGGAGGTGCGCGGGCGACTTTTGTTTCGTAACGTTACGCTTGCTGGATGATGGGTTACACGACGGCGAAGCTCCAAACGTTGCTGGCCGCCACCTTGCAGGCCCAATGCCCACGCATGTGTTGCTTGTTTGCGCCGAGCCGACCCTAGGAGCAATTTTTCGCCAGGCGTTGTCCCAGGCCCCAGTTTTGAGCGTGCTGCACCTAGCAACCACGCTCGACTTGTGGGCAGTCGTTGAGCAGATAAAAAAGGTGAGCGACAGCAGAGGCTCCGTCCCGCCCAGGCTGCTGCTCCTGGCATGGCGTTAAGGCGCTAACAAGGCCTATAACGCCTTACTCATCGCCCGCCGTAGAAGCACGCCGCCACATGGGCCTCTCCGCTGCCTGCCGCGCCCCCTTTCCTCGCATGCTACCCGCCAGCCAGCCAGGCCTCCCTCACCGCCGAGCGCCAACCCCGACCCAAATGTTTTCCGCACATGCAGGCAACAGGCCGGCTCTCGGGGCCGGATATTGTGTTCTTCCAGCCCGACATGTTAATGGCCAACCCGGGGACGGTGCTGCGGCTGAAGCAGATGTGCGGCGCCGCATGCCCTGCGGTGGTCCTGCAGGGCAGCGAGCCCATCGCCCGGGCGCTGCAAGCGGACGACTTCCTTGTAAGTACACGGTGACCCCCGGTAGAGCCGAGGCCTGAGGGCTGCCGAAGGTTGCGTCTCGTCTGCCAATCTGCCAAGGGCTTTGCAGCTGCCCAACGGGTGCACGCTGGGCCCGAACCCGAGGCGGTTCATCCGTCACTCAACTGGTCTGTGGACGTGTCGCTCGGTGCAAAGCAAAGCTCCTGGGCCCACAAATACCAGTGACGGCCCAAATATTAATCAATACGCCTCGATGGATTGATGAATCGAGACGTTCCCATGATTGAATCGAGACGTTCCCATGGAAATTTCCAGGTCCTCCAGTGGCCTGTGCCACCTCCTGCCTAAAGCCCAAGCGTTGAGAGCGGGTTTGCCTGCCGTCCCGCGTCTGACCCGTCAGATGCTGAGCGAGCATGCCGTTCCCCCACGCTTCGTCCGGCGTTTCTCTCCCGCCTCACGCGCCGATATCCCCACTCGCTCCCGTGTCGCCCCCTCGCGCCTCTTCCGCCGTCCCCACAGCCGGGCCCCACGCCTGTGGCCCCGCTCCGAAAGGAAGACCTGTCGCTGATGATCCTCAAGTGGCGCAGCCGCCAGCAGGCGAGTGTCAGCGGCTCCATTCTGTCGGGCGGCGGCGCCTCCCTCGGCAGTGGCTCCGGGGGCCTAGCGGCGGCGGCAGCAGCCGCAACGGCGCAGCCGCAGCCGACCCTGGCCGCGACGCCGGTTTGGGCCGGCAGCGCGTCCTCACCCCCGAAAGTCCCGCAGATGTCACAGCTTCAGGCGCTGCAGGCGCAGCTGCAGGCGTTGCAACAGGCCAAGCAGGAGCAGGAGCAGCAGCAGCAGCTGCAGAAGGCCCGCGGGAGCAGCGCCGGCAACGAGATCCAGCCCGTGGGCACGGGCTTGGGCGTTCGGGCATCGCCGCCGCGGCGGCCGCCGCCGCTGCGCCTGGCTAGCGCCGGCGTGCCGTCGAGCGACACGTACCCCGAGGCGGATCGCGCACTGGCGCGCTCCAGCACGCCGGTCTCCGGCGTGGGCGGGATGATGGCCCACGGCACCCGCGGCAGCGGAAGCGGCGTCGTCGCCGCGGACGTCAGCGAGCTGGTCGCGCAGGTGGCGGAGCTGCGGCGGAAACTCGGCGATAAGTCGCGGACGGCGTCCATGCGCTCGCCGACGGGTTCGTTGAGTGGCAGCGTCGGCGGCGGTGCGGGCTTTGCGCCGACTGGCGGCATGGGAGTCGTCGGTGCAGGCTCGAACGGCGGGCTGGCGGCGGCGTCGCTGGCCGGCGGCGGCGCAGGCATGACGGCGGCTGTGCCGCCACTCAGACAGCAGCTGCCGCTGCCGCCCCTCCCGTCCCCAGAGGTGCAGCTGCAGCTGCAGCTACAGAGCCTGCAACAGAGGCAGCAGGCGCTTTTGCAAAAGATGGCAGCTAATGGCGGCGGGGCCGGCACCGACGGCATCGCGCCGGGCGTCGGCTCGGCGCCGGCCGCTGCCTTGGCCGCCGACAGCGCCACGAATCGCACTCGGCGGGTAGGTATGCCAACAATGCAAAGCTTCGGCAGCATGGCGCGGCCGGCCGGGCAGCTCGCGGCGGCCGCAGCTGCCTCTCCGCCGCCCGCCGCCGCGGCCCCGCCTTCCCCAACCGCCACGACCCCTGCCTCCCAGCTGGCGAACCTGCAGCTGCAGCAACAGCTCATGCAGCTGCAACAGCTCCAGCTGCAGCTGCAGCAGCAGCAGCAGCGCCTCGCGGCGACCACGATGGGAGGCCTGGGCGCGGCCGCGGCCACCTCACCGGCGTCCGCCTTGGGCCTGGACTCGTTGCCTGGAGGGCGACAGTCCAATACCAGCCCCACGGGCAGCCTGGGCAGCGGAAGTCCACTTCCCAGCCCCGCGGGAGCCGCCGCCTCGGCAACCGGCAGCGACGGCGTGGTCTCTCGCTCGAACTCCTTCGTGGCCGCAGGCGGATCCCGGTACCGCCCGCCGCGGCAGCGCTCGCCGTCCCCGCTTGGCGGAGCCGCCGCCGGACACATCAGTGACACGTACCCCGGGCCCGGAACCTCCCGCTTCGCGTCGCCGCAGTTTCGGAGCGGCAGCGGCAGCGGCTCCGGCCCCGCCGCCGCCGCCGGCAGCGGCAGCGGCGCCGGCGCCGGCAGCCGCCGCGGCCCCGGCAGCGGCCACACCAGCGACAGCGGCGCCAGCCCGGATTTGGGCGCCAGTATACGTGACAGCATGCGCAGCAGCAGTACGGCAGTGGCACGCAAGTCGGGCGACGACGCCATAGCAGCGGCGCTGAGCGCCGCCTCTGGCGAAGCCGCCGACGCGGGGGCGGGCTCGGTCTCTGCGCCGCGCGACGGTGCAGCCGCCCCCACCGGAGCCCCCGGCGTGCTGGCGGATGCGCTACGGAGCCTGGAGGCGGCGGGCGACGGCGGTGGCAGCAGCACTGACGGGCGTAGCCTCATGGACGCGTCCTTCGCACTGGAGGACTCGGGTGGCGGCGGCCGCGGCAGCATCAGCGGCGGCGCCGCCTCCTCCATTGACCTCCAGCCCAACCCCGCAAAAAATGCCGTCGGTGGCGCCGCCACTGCTGGCCCGCCGAGGCCGCCGGCGTCGTCGTCGTCAGAGAGGCAGCAACGGCCGCAACAGCAGCAGCAGCAGCAACAGCAGCAGCACTCAAACCTTGGTGGCACGGCGCTGGGGTCCCACCGCGTGTCGGCCTCCACAGTTCAAACCGACCCGACGGATGAGGACGACCAGCCGCTGAAGGTCAGCGCCGCGCGGCAGCCCGGTCCCGCCGCAGCGAGCCCGGAGCCGGCGGCGGCGCCAGCAGCGGCGGCGGCAGCAGCGCCGGGCTCGCTGACCAATAGCCCTCGCAAAGAAACCCGACCCGCCGCTGTCGCCGCGGCAACGCAAGCCGGCAGTCCTGGCAAGGCAGTGCGTGCGGCTTTGGATAAGGCCGTGCAGGTGCAGCCGCCACCTCCGCCGGAGGCGCCGACGCCGCAGAAGCCGGCGGCGCCTTCTTCGCCGCCGCCGCCACCGCAGCAGCAGCAGCAGCCACAGCAGGAGCTGCCGGCAGCGGCCGCCATAGGGCCCAAGGTGGCTGGCAGTGGCTCGGGCTCGCGCACCCAGGGCTTCCCGCCCGCCAGGGACACCCGATTCACGTCGGAGGACGGTGTCGTGCGCATGGGTTCCCCGGACAGGATCGCCCACATGCCGCCGCCGCAGCAGCAGCCGCAGCCGCAGCGGAGGGGCAGCAATGGGGGCGGCAGAGGAAGCGATGGCGGCGCCGCCGCCGCTGCCGCGGCGGAGCCGACGGGCGCACCACCGCCTCGGCCCGTGCAGTCGGACAGCCAGCGCCGCGAGCGATTGCCGTCCGTTGACGGTACCCAGTCGCCCACCGCCGCCGTGACGCGCGACGGCGGCGCCGCCGCCGGTAGCAGCCTCCGCCGTCAGGTCAGCAGCGCTCGCCAGGCGGCCAGCGACGACCGCCGCGCCGGTAGCGGCGGCGGTGCCGCGCCGGCATCTTCGCTCGATGGCAGCAAGGCCGTCTCCGCCGACGCCACCTTTGGCGGCGAGTTGAGCAACAGCAGCAGCCCCTCGACCGACGCGAGCAGCAAGTCCGTGTCTGGGGCCGCCTACGCCGTCGCGGCCTCGGCCGACTCGAAGTACCAACGAACCGCCAGCGGCGGTACAGCAGGCACACCCGCCGTACACCACCCAAACGACGGCGGCGGAAGCCTGGTGGCCAGCATCGAAGGCTCCATCACTGCGGGCCTGCCGCGCATTGCCAGCCGCGGCGCAACGGGGGGACGGAGCCCAGGCGGCGCCACCGGAGGTGGCCCGGGGATTCCAGAGCCGCAGCAGCAGCAGCAGCAGATGCAGCAGCAGGTGCAGCAGCAGGTGCAGCAGATGCAGCAGCAGGTGCAGCAGATGCAGCATCAGATGCAGCAGCAGATGCAGCAGCAGATGCAGGCGCAGATGCAGGCGCAGATGCAGACGCAGCAGCAGCAGATGCAGACGTCGTCGAGCCGGGGCTGGGCCGGCGCTGCCGTGGCCGGGGCCGGCCCGGCACCATACGACTTCGGCCCGCCGGTGCCGGGGTCGGCTAGCGCCGGCGGCGGTTACAGTGAAGACATTTTCGCGGCGCTGCAGGGGAGCGGGCGGGAGGTGTCCAGCCCGGCGCCGCTGCAGCTGCCGCGGGCTTCCACGCCGCCGCGGTCCTCCACACCGCCGGCGCGGCGCGCGGCTCGCATCCTGATGTGCTCCCACCCCATTGTCATCACGCGCGAGGACTTCCTGCCCTTCTGACACCGCGCGGTGCAGGGCGCTGCCAATATGGGTGGGAAGTAAGGGCGTAACAAGGAGCCCGCGTGCAAGGGATAAAGGGGC
Organism: Pleodorina starrii; assembly: GCA_030267565.1. Lineage (NCBI taxonomy): Eukaryota > Viridiplantae > Chlorophyta > Chlorophyceae > Chlamydomonadales > Volvocaceae > Pleodorina > Pleodorina starrii. The sequence goes on from BRXU01000015.1 coordinate 1,536,662, forward strand.
GTGCGGGCGAGCTGGCCCTGCCCAGGGCCGACGCGGACTCCCCGGCCTGGCTGGTGCCTTGATGCGGAGAGTTCGGAAATGCAGCCGCCATCCCTGCCTGTGGCGGCGGGGCCTCGCGAGCGGGGCTTGCTGCAGATTGGGGGCGGAAGCGGCCGGGGCTTGTGGGGCGCGGCAGCTGTCATGTTGGGTCGACTTGGACTATGCACGAGTCGGAGCGGCGCTTCGACGGCTTCTCGAACGACCGCCCCGGCTGTTCGTGTGAGGAGAGCGTGGTGTGCTGCCTATCCGTGTGAGGCACGGCTGGATGCGGTTATGGGCCAAGTGAAGAGGAACCGAATGCGTGCGAGGCATTTCTGGAGGAAGGTAGCTGCGGCAGCATGATAAAGCCGTATCGTCGAGGGGGGCTGAGTGAGTTAATGGCGGTTTGAAGGTCGTCGCGGTATATTAGCCCGCCCAGTCGGCGAGCGAGGCAGTCCGGGCAGACCACAGGTTGTATCGTATCGCACCAGTAAATCGTGCGGGGCGGGCGGCGGGTATTTGGAATGCGAAGTGTGGAGGACCTAGGGTTTGGGAACAGCGAGGAAGCACGAGTGTGAGCGGGTTTGAGCTTTCGGGTGTACGTGCGCTCAGTGTTTGGTCTGGCGTGCAGAGAACGAAGGCCGTGGGATCCTCGTGCGGCCGAGGCCTTCCCTGGTTCACACTGTTGTGTCATGATACCACGAACTGTTCGCGCTGTCATGGGCTCGTGGGTCGCTGTCGGCACGATCGGCTGTCGACACGCTGTATGGGACATCGGAGTATTAAAGCGTTGCGGGGGGCGAGAGGCCTCAATCGCGTTCCACCGTAAAGGTGTCTTACGCGGCACAAGTTTCACCACTGCGGGGGAGAAGGTTCGAGAGGCATCGTGGGCTGTGAAGGTCAGGGTGCCCCGTGGCACGTGTTCCTGGGATATTGCGTTTTGGCCAGACGGGAGCACGGGACATCGTGGCGTGGTGCCGCTTTGTGTGCTTTGGTGAGTTCCCCTGAAAAACATTTCCGCCGCGTCTGCCAAGGGCAACGGTATACTCCCGAGCCAGATTGTGAGGATCAGAGCAAGCTGCGATGAGGCGCTAATCAAGCAGTGAGCATTACCGTATCGGAACTGACTATACGTTTTCGCTTCCTCACTTGTCGCGTGCATGATGCTTTGCGCCCATGAAATGCCGGTAAACTGAAGGCGATGCGGCGTCAACTGTCTCCCGAAGTACAACCCATATGTTAACAGCTGAGTGCACCGAATTGATGCACTGATCCTGTAGCACCGAGCAAGTACTTGCGCATGGGAAGCATGGGCTCGAGGACAAATGGCGACGTTGGGTTTTACAGCAGCGCGCCCCTGGCCACGCCGTGACAACAGCCCACAAACACTGTGCTGCGTCTGCTCCCTCCCTGCGGCTGCGAATGCTTTAGCGGTTGGCCTTGGCCACGCGCTCAATCTCGTCCTTCTTCTTGATGGCGTAGCTGCGGGGGGTTGAAGGCATCATATGCAGGGAAGTTAGGCCATTGGCAAGACACAGCAACAGGTCGGGACCCTAGCCGGACGGTAGTAAAATCACGTCATGACGACCTCCCAAGCTCGTCACCCAGCACGTTCAAAGCGGAGCTGGAACTTTGGATGGCATCGGCGGGCTGAAGTACGGAGGAGCGGCACATTGCGAAACCTGCTGATGTAGACCGCGTGCATGGCACGGGGAATCCCTCATACTAGGCATGCAGCGACAACAGGGCCAACCGCATCACGCGACCGACCAGCCATTACTGTCCCCAAGTTTCGGCGCTTATTCCGCACCTGTTGGACGAGCCCTTGGCGGCGTTGACCAGCTCGTCGGCCAGGCACTCCGCAATCGTCTTGATGTTGCGGAACGCGGCCTCGCGGGCGCCGGTCGTGAGCAGGTAGATGGCCTGAAGCCGACGGGGCACGGAAAGGCGGCCGTGTTCAGTATCCAAAGCCGCGGTCTACATACGGGCTAGCTGTACTTCGCACATCAAGCCCAGACCCGGGACGAGAGGGCGATACCGAACAGGAAACTCCATGGACCAGCATTACCCCGGTGATCGTCAATCGCGCAGCGGAGCTGTAAAGTGAAGTGGCAGCTGTAATCCAAACGAAAAGCTGACGGGCGGGGAGCCCTCACCGCACTTGCCCCAGATAACGCCCCCGCGACAACCAACTTCTGACGACAGCACGAACAGGAGGAATGCCAACGGGAAGATATTTCACCGTTGTCCACATCCATCCAAATAAGCCCGTTCAAAATCGCCGCTGCTGCTGGCGACCCTTTTCCACTCATCAGGGTCCACATTCCTTCGTTCCAGCCGCAGCCGACCCCGAGGGTTACGGTAGTAGGGCACATACCTGGTTCACGCGGCGCAGGGGCGAGATATCGACGGCCTGGCGGCGGACAACGCCAGCCGAGCCAATGCGCGTCGCGTCCTCACGCGGGCCGCTGCGGTCAGGGGACAGGGGCAACGGCAGGGCGCCCGCAAGGCAAAACTCAATCGGAGACACGAGAAAGGGTTGCAACATGCACCCATGGCAGCGCTCCCAGCGAGGCCCCACGTCCCAGCGGCGCCAACTCCATGATACGTAGGACCAGCCCCGAAGTCCACAGCGCAAAAACCGGAACTGCAACAACCGCAGCTGCGGTTTTTCTGCCACGGGGTGCAGGATACCAAGAGCTGTGGAACGAATATCTCGCCTCGGTTATCAGATGTACCGTTCAGCTGTGCGCCCAGTCAGCTGTGCGCCCAGTCTGGCGGCCGCCACGACAGGCAGTCACAGTCTACTATCCAGCCGTGACATAAGAGTGTGCTGCCCGGTGTTGCCCACAATAGCTATCCACGAAGCCCTCGGAATACGCGGGTGCTGGCGCCACGCCAAAAGCTGCTGCCAAACTAGCATCACCACTGATGATGTTGTCTTTTCAGGAACTGCGTTGCCGGCGCAAATAATGCGCTGTACGCGGCTGTAGGCGAAACCACCATCGCCGTGGCCGAATAACCTTTCGATGGTTGCACATTGCTGCTTTTCTGGCGGATATGCGTAGGCGGTGGCTTGGACAGCCCACGCTGCGTCAGGTAGGGCTAATCCAAAGCCGTCCCGTCCTTGCTTCTGGCGCGGCCGTGCCACTGCCTCCCATGACTGAATGGGCCCGCGGGAATGGACAGATCAAGAGCCGGCCCGATAGCTTGGACTAGCGTGCCCCACCCGACAGCAGCCGCCAGAGCACGCCATCTTCGAAAGAGCACGCCCTCTTCAAAGTGCCCCCCGACCTGCACGCCCCTTGCTGCAGAGCACACACCTGTTGATGATGGCGTCCACCAGCACCTGAATCGGGTTCTGATCCGTCAGCAGGTGGATGATGTCGAAGGCGTGCTTCACAATGCGGACCTGTTAGGTAATCGAGGCGTGTGGCCGTCAGCAAGCGATATGGCACCCTAGTGTTTGCGGTATCGACGGGGCAACCAACAACCTGCAACATCCGTGCGCAACAGCACACTCCAGATGCAGCAGGATGCTTGGGAGGCAAATGCGGAAAAGCAGTGTCAGGGGGGGACTCAATGTTCTGACCAGACAGGTCGCTAGCGACGTGTCGTGCCTTACCGCCATCATCTTCTTGCCGTTGTTGCGGCCGTGCATCATGAGGGAGTTGCACAGCCTGCGCGCACGTGCGGGGAAGCACGTGAGCGGTCATGCGTAACAATTTGCACCCTTCCCCAGCCCATGTGTCGCGGATTGCCTCCTTGAACAGCTACACATCCATCGGGGTGTGCGTCGGAGTATATTGGCACACGTAAAACCCTTAGCTGAGCGCTGTCTTTTGCGCTGTTCGAGCGCTCAGCCCGTGACACCTGGGGGCCGTCCCCGGGGACGGCCAAGGTCGCCACGATCGTTGATGCATATGCAGCGTTTCACTGGAGCTTGCTAGTACGCCTGGCATGGTACAATTCACGCAGCTAATACAGTATAACCCGAAAAGCGCGCTGAAATGTACTGCGACCATGCGGCTTCTGCAGTAGGCTGAGCGTGCCCCAGTCCAACGCCGAAAGCTGAGCATAAGGCCGCCAGGAGGAAGGCTGCTGCCACCTCCGCGCTGAGCAGATTGCGAGCAATCGGCCGGCATGCCGGCGGCGCCTGACCAGAGCCGTCCGGGGCTCCGCTGCTGCTCGCACCTCTCAACAATCGGGCAAAGCGCCTTGCGGAAGCGCCTCTTCTGGTAGCGCCCAGCAGTGTGCGGCACGTAGACCGCATACTTGGTCTTCACGGCGATGTAGTCCTCCAGGGAAATGTCCTGGACCTGCACAGGCCCGTAGATTCCATATCACAAAATATGATGTGGCACATCATTTAACTAAGTTCCCGTTCCCCGTGTAAAGTCCAGCCGCCCCACCTCAATGTCCTCAAACGACCATTTCCCGAACAGCTTAACATCAGGGGTCGCCATGGTGACGAGCTCTAGGGTGGAAAAGGCCCAGAGGAGAAAGAGACAGAGCAAGTGTGTGTGCAAGCAAAGACCCTGGGCCAGCGCTCCAGGGTGGCTCGCCATTGCGCCCCTCAATACTTGTCCCACCCGCTATCCAAGTCATTCTTACTATTCGCAATACTTAGGCTACATAACAGCTATGCCGAATACTAACCAAACGGGCCAACCAAAGTTAACGTGTGGTCGATGTCTTCTATGGAACGTGTACTGTGGGGGGCATGAGCAGTTATTTGGCAGTCCTAGCAAGGATGGCATAATGTGGACACCTTCATGCAGCCATGGCGACGGGGGGGTTTGTTCCGTGGCAGGCCTTGACCTGTTAGCGTGACCCGTGGGGTATTCACAGGCTATTGACGGGGAAGAATGCACCAGCTGAGCACTGGCTTTGCCCATAGTGATCGTGGACGTAGTCCTTGGGAGCATGCCTCATCGGCTTGCCTCTGTTTACTGTGAAAGAGCTGGCCGTACAGTCCGACTGCTGGCCTAGGCACGCTGGATTTGGGTTGACGGCACAAAGGCGGCTCGAGGGGATTACGGGCGGCTCCCAGAATGTGTATTTGAGGGCAGAGCTCGAAACCATGGATTATCCTGGGCTGCAAGCGTGGTCGCACGACGGCGCGTGCTGCTCGTTGGTGTCGAGCCACTGGAAAAACATCGCCGGCGCTGACCCAGGGATAAGGCAGGACCTGCAGGAATAACCGCCAACCTCGCATCCCCTGTCCCTGCCGCCTGTCCAAAGCGTGCCATCAGCAAAGCGACCGTGCAATCCAACCCCATTCCATTCACACACCGTTCATCCCCTTGTACACCTATCACAACATGGCTATACAGTTCCGATCCGGAGCTCACTGGTAATCGTCTAATTACGCCATCACCAGAGCTCCAAGCAATGCGCGCGGGTAGCCCCAGGTACCTTCAATTATCAGATGCATGGCATGGGATCACCCGCCAGAGGATGCAATGCCCCACGACGGCGCAAAATATATATAGTCGCGATTCGCGCACGCTCGGCAGCCAGTGAGCATGACAGACCAGTGCGTTTAGGGCGGAATCGACCCCGCCGCAATGACGGCGCCGAGCCGTGCACAGCGTTGGCTCCGCACGAACGACCCGTACACAAAAAAGTCGTTGTTTCCGTAACACTACCCAATTATATACCAGTACGCTCGCGACAGTCGTTGGGAAGCTGCACCTGGGGCCGCTTGCAAACGGAACGTCATCCGCCCAAACTTCCATGAAGCGCAGTACAGCGACCCACAAACACCTGCTCGGTCCCAGCCCCTCTCCATCCCATTTCCGACGGGTCGTCTGGGGTTCACTACCTGCCCCAGACGCCGTGGCCAGAGGACGGACAAGCACTCCGCCGCTGTCATCACGCTAGAGACCCTTCCGTCACTTGCAGTCGCTTCATGAGAGTCTGGATTTTGGCGTCTTTGAGGCGCACCAGCTGCTCCAGCTTCCGAACCTTCGTCTCCAGAATCTGCGGCGCATGTCGTCCGTTGCTGAGAAGGGTCCCACGCTGACAATAGACGAGACTGGCCTGGCCAGCCTAGTCGCCGCAGGAGCAAAGCTCACATTGGCCGCCGTCCAGGGCAGGGCTGCACAGCCAGCTGGAGGCAGCGTCCACTGCCGCTCGCAGCGAACTACTTCCACATGACATGACATCACGACCGCCATACCTGGTTGGTCTCCCGCAGCTCCGCAATCACCGCGTCCTTCTCCGCGAGAATCTCCGGCGCCATGGCCGCGTTCATCTTCGCCGACAGCGGCGCCATCACGCCCATGTGCATCGGCGCGCCGGATAGCCCCGGCCCCTGGCAGCGCAGAGCAGCATGCGAACGACATCCGCGCCCGTGTTCAGTACGCAAAAGTACATCCGACCCTATTATGGAAAGGAAGCTTTATCATAACTGAAACCGAAATCCTCAGGGGACGCCCGGTGCCTGACCGCCGCGGCCATTTCAGCGCCAGCGGCAGTGATGTAAACCCGGAGCTTTCAAAAAGGCGAAGCTGCCGAAGGCGGCCCCGCCAGGTGCGGCGACGAACGCCGGACTGCGCGCTGTTGCAAACTACCGGTAACTCACCGGACTGCGTGCCATCATCATGGCCGCGGCTTGTTGCTGGTGGTGTGGATGGTACATGAGCATCGGCTCAGGCGCCTACGCCCACCATTGGGTTCAGCACGGTGTATATACCCAAATGCCCCAAACCCGAGGGCGCTTCCATTACGCTGCCAGTTACCCTTTTTTTGCATATGACAGCAAGACCGAACTGTGCGAAATCACCGACCCCGGGCAATGGAAGAAAACCAGCAAATGATGACCAGCGTGTAGGTGTACTCTGTTGCCCCCCGGGCCCCAGCTGTACGCCGGGCCCCTGGTAGCCCCCCTGCCCCAGCGTCGCCAGAATTTGCCAAAAAGAAAGCCGCTCGCGTGCGAGCGGGACCACGCGGCTGGGTGGTCCTTCTCTCGCGTGAGGGACACCCCGTCGCGACACTCAGATCGCCTGCGGCACACTGACAGCACATCTATAACCCGCCTTTGGCTGCAGCGTCCTCAGGACAGGCCTTTCGACCTGACGGACCAGTATCTTCCATGTAACGCACTCATTGATTGGAAGTAACGCGCTTCTCGCTGTCCCACAAAGCAGCCATGCCAGGGCCATCCGTGACCCGTACCGTACCTGCATCATGCCGGGAACAGCGCCGGGCACAGCGTCCCTGCGCGGAGTTGCAGCAAGCAAAGCAAATGTCAGCAGCGGCCTGCGCTACATTCACACCAGGCGGAGCGTTTCTTTGGAAGTACGATGGTCGCGCTCTCGGCCGGCATGCCTCATTCTTGTTACCCCCTGCCCACGCCAAACGAAACCCCTTACCCTTCATCCCGAAACCCCCTTCCCCCTGGACCCCTTGACCACCCACCCGTTCTCCTCCTTGAACTTGGCGATCTTAACCTTGATGAGCTTCAGCACACGCTCTACGGCGCCCGGCTTGCAGTTGCAACAGGCCTCGCAGTCTTGCTTTAAAACAACAAAGCCTAACCGCTTGAACACTTTCGCGTTCAGGGTGTTCCAGTTGTACATTTTCTGCTGCAGCCCGTTGGCCGAGCTGAGCAAGGGGGTAACACGTTTGCGTGTGACCGGGGCTGTGAACGCAGCGGCGGGTTCGTACGCCCATTCCCACCCCAACTGACCTGTAGTTATGCAGTTCGACAATTTTGGGGTAGAAGTGGTGGATCACCTCCGCCATAAGCACTGCTCAGGCAACGTTCAGAAGATGCACCACGGTTGGTCAAGGTTTCGCAGCCATTTTTCATTGCATGTGGCTCACCGCCATCGCTGAAATCCCGTGCTATATTTCGTTTGGGCCGGGAAAGCGGGATTTCATCCACCCAGGTGTAAAGCCCCTGCAGCTCGGACTCATGGACATCCATTTCGCCAGGTCCTAAATGCTTCTATGCTGCCGTGGTTAAACTATCGTATCTAATTTAATAAGCAGGCCACCGGGGCGGGAAGCGTGTCAGTTAGATGAGAGAAAAAAATTGAATTTCGCCGTAGCGTGCACTTCGCGTGCGAAGCAGTTAAATATGTTATACCGTTGAATAAAATCTTCACATGTGTAGACAATATGGCCATACTTCTGAGCACGGTCAAGGACTTCGTTGACTGTCGTGAAATGTCCATGAACCCCCGCACGACGCCACCATTAACGGGACGTCGGGACTCGTGCACCATCTTGGAAAGCCTTGGCCTCTATCACACGTGCGTGGCGGCAATAATCTACGGCGAAACCGATGCACACTTATTGGACGAACCTGGACGAGCCCACCGCCTGCTTTTGCCGCCGCGCAACCGCAGCCCCCGTATCATTTTGAGCCTTCTGCCGGACGAGACCCGGCAATGAATGACCATGTATGTCACCCGCGGGACTCAACATAAGCACACGGAGTAGTGCCAGTACGGCAATGGTACCAAACAGGGCAGCGCACCCATCCAAGCAGCTTGCGGACGGGGGTGGTTCAGCTCCGAGCAGCTGCTTCAAATTGCGCAACCCATCTAGAGGTTGATCACGCTCGTGAGGATGCATGCTCGTCCCCCATACGGTACATACCATCAAGCGTACGAACTCCCCGCAAGCGCCCCTGTCGGATTACCGTTGTGGGGGGACACAAGTTACCAGCCATTTACGGCTCGTACACCTGTCATGCCTCATGCCTCAGTGCCCACCTTCCGCAGACGTGGCAGCCACCCCACCACTACTTCTCGGCTTTCCCGCGCCCTGGTTGCTCCGCTGCAATGGACGGCCCCCCCTGGCTATCATCTCCCTTGTTCACAAGCCTGACTGTGATCTCCCAACTACTTCCTCCCGGTAGTATCACAAGCCTGCATCACGGCAAACAACCCGACACCAGCGGCTGGTCATCGTGCCCCACGGGCCTCAGGCCCAGCCGTGCCCATCCTGGCAGGCATCCCCCAAGCCAGGCACCTCCGCCCTACCCCTCGCACAGCTGCTGTTCCGGTGCCAAGACCAGGTGCCACGCCCCCCGCCCCACAAGGCTCCGTTTTTCACACCGTCGTCGCCGTCATCCTTGCATACAGGGCCGCGCCGATCCCGGCCAGCGCCAGCACGCCGCCTATCGCAATCGGCCAGATGGGCGTCATGGCGTGCGCGGAGACGTCGAATATTCCCTTGACGCACACGAGGTCGCCCTGCTTCAAGTTCATCCCAATGCCAGGGTTGAGCTGGTAGAACTGCAGCGGAGCGGAGCGCAGGGAGGTGCAAGGCGCCGTCAGGGCAACCAGAAGAGCACCAGTGCCGTAGTAGTACCGTAGTGGTGCCGTAGCTGGTTTACAGCGGGTTCCAGGACAAAAGGTAGTATCAACAAACCACCTCCGGGCTTCCGGGCCTCGCTCCAAGGGAGTTCATGCACACAGGCCGCGAGGCGTGAAGCCCTGACTTTCACAGATAAGTGTGTGGAGGCAGCCCCGGAGGGTCTGACGTCCCAACTGCGGGATTGTGTGGATGACCGGGTCTGAGCGGCCTACCCGCCCTCCCGCCGGACTGTCTACGGGGTACCCCTGCCCCTGCGTCACCTGCTGGCGGGACTCGCCCCCGAGTAACAGCTGGGCAGCACAACCCACAACGTCGGGCAACGAAAGCCACGGCAAGCACGGCGGCAAACCCCTTACATTCACATGCCATTTCCGGTTGCGGGTCCGCACCGCAGCGGGAAGCCCAAAAAAAACCCCGTTGCGCAGCGGCGCAGTAACCCACCTGGTGCTGCGTGATTGTGAACATCTTGAACAGCGACTCGGGGGATTCATAGCCCTGCACCTCGTACACTTCCTGGCAGTCGATGCCTTGTGCCCAGAACTTCTTCTTGGTCTCCATGCTCATGGACCCTGCGTGGCGGGTCGCATGCGCACATCTACCGTTTGGGCTGCGCTTCACCCCGGGGACCGTACTGTCGCGCGTTTCTGCGTTCTGCCCATGGCACCGGAGACGAGACTTGATGGGCCAACACCGCGCGCTGACGAGAGCCTTCGGCAGCAGACGGGTCTCATTCATATGGCGACGTGCCCAGGGCGATAAAGCACGGTGTCAAGCAAAGCCAGCAACACCCCGCGCCCAATTGGGAGGGGGTGCAACATGTCCGAGATCCGGGCGTGGCGGGAGGGCCAGCTGTCGAAGTACACAGCTGTTTGGGGAGTTGCGTCCAGGTCCCCTGCTGCCGTGCCCCGCGTGAAGTCAATAACCCACCTCCAGCTACCGATAAAAGGTGCTGCTGGTGGAATTGGAAGTACATGACAGCCGCAACGACCGACGCAATGAGCGTGCCGAAGACTGCAACGGTCCGCTTCTTCATTTTTGCCGCTGTTTTGCCCCCTGCCCGGATCCGATAATAAATTCAGCTTATCGGCGCATGAAGCTGTGGTCCGTCAACCCAGAATGGGCTCCCTTGTTACGAGGCACTGTTAACAGGTGTTGCCCTCAGGTCTTGCCCTCGTAACTCGACGGCGTTTAAGTTATGTCGTCGTTACAACCATAAAACTAAGCCTTCGCGGGGGTTGGACGCTGAGGGGGCATAACGCACTTGCAACTACGGTACAGCAGTGCCGTATAGCTCCTTACGGGCCAAACAACTTGAAAATACTTGGTGGGAGCGGGTGCCGCACTGACATACATTACACGTTTTGTGACGGGGTCGTCAGGGGATGGCGAGACAAAGCCTGGTAGAAAAATGGAGCAGCGCTCAGGAGGTGCAATTGAGCACGGCGCTGGACCTCGACCTTTCGGACACGACTATATATCGGCTTGGCCGGCTGGTGATAACATCTGTGCGCTTGCATGATGTAGGACTGGTTGGGTGAGTGCCTGGTCAGCTGAACTCGCCGACAGTCCTCTCGAGAGCGCGCGCTCCTGAACCGGCAGCTCTATTTCTTTCGGCTGCATGCATGCTCTTTTCGGTTACGTTTTATATGCTGATCCGTTGGCTTTGATACACTGTACAGGGGGTTGGAGTCGGTTTCCGCGTTCTCCGATGTCCTCAGCGAGACAGAAGGCTCCTCGCTCTCAGCTGAGCTCGTGAGCTTTGGGTTGCCAACTTCATTCGGCAAGAAGGTACGTTCCGTTTCGCTTGAAGCGCCGAACTAGGCGGCAACACCTGCAGTAACCCTTCGTCCTCCCCCTTGCTGCGAAAGGGGAGTGGTGCTTCGCAACACCGTCATGAAGGCAGGCGGGCGTCTGCTGCCACGGTGCAAAGCAACCGCCCCGCGGGCCGAGGTATGAGGCCGATCCGGGGGGAAGGGAAAGGGGTGATGGCGGCGCCTCAGGCTTTGCCAGGTTCCGAAAGCCGCCCCCCGTGCTTGAGAGCCAGCCACGCAACCGTTCTTCCAGATTGGCCGCTGTGAACCAGTTGCCCCTGTGTCGTCATATCTTGCGCGTCCGTGTAAGAATTTAAGGCCGTCGCCCACGGTCGGTACCGTATAGGAATTGAAGTCTGCCGTGGAGGCCGCTCGCCATAATACCCCCCTTCCCTCCCTTGGCGCGAACAGGGGAGCGCCGGCCGCGGTCCCGCAAGGATACGGCCAGCGGCGATGCGGGGGCGGCGGCTGCCGCGAACGGCAGCCGCGACACGCCCTGGCTTCGGGGCTTCGACGAGCGGTGGGGCTGCCACTACTACTACAACACCCTGACGCAGGTGCGCGGCATGCGGCCCCTCCGCATGTCGCCACGCGTCGGTCTGCTTGGCGCAGGCATATGAGAGCGATCGCTGGGTGGTTCGAGGCTCCTCAACCGCGGTCTACTTGCCTTCCGGCGCGCCGGGCTCATTTACGGGGAACGAAGGGACCTCTCCCGTGGCTCTGCTTCCCTCTGCGCTGTCTGCCCGCCCAGTGCCCCGATTGGGTGTTATCTGCCCAGCAGGGTGCTGTGCGCTACTCGCACTGCCCCGTCTCGTGCCTTCCCCTCACCGCTCTGCTCTGCGCCGTGCTGGGCGGATGTGGGTGCGGCGCGGTTGCCGTGTCCGCCTGGCATCTACGCTGCGGGTGGCAGCTGGCCGGGGCGGGATGGGTCCCTTTCCGTTCAGTTTAATACTTTAGATTTCCTTGCCAATATGCATTTCTCCACTCTATCGTCCCACTGATGATATTGATGCTGCTTCAGGAGTCGGTTTGGGAGGCTCCCGCAGAGGGCTATGTGCCCTGGGAGGAAGCGGCTGGGGCGGCGACTACGGTGCCAGACGAGACCCAGCAGCAGCAGCAGGCCGCAGCAGCGGAGCCCAGCGCGGCAGCTGTCCAGCAGCAGCAGCAGGTGTCGGAGGACGGCGTGGAGGCTGCCGCTGCTGGCGGGGTTCCTGCGCTCATGGGAGCGCGTAGCGGCGGCGACAGGGCGCCCGCGGCGGTGACGACGCCGCCCCCGGGCACGGGTATGGGTGCTGCTGCGGGCGACCCCGGCGCGGTGCCTCCGCTGAGGACCACGCCGCTCCGGATGCTGACGGAGGAAGACCTGCTGCGGGCGATGGGGCTGTGGCAGGATAGCGGCGGGAGCGGAGCCGAAGGCGGGCAAGAGGGGGCAGGAGACGGCGGTGGGGGCACGCAAAGCCAACCCGGCGCCGTGGCAGTCGCAGTCGCAGAGCCCCCAACGCCGGGGCCAGCTGCCAGCGGCGGCGGTGGCGGCGCTGCGGCCGTCGCCGCAGCAGCAGAACCAGCGGCCGCCGGTCTCGGTGCTGGCGGCGGCGGCAGCCTGTTGCGAGACCTGCTGCTGCGGTCCCCGCCCCCGCTGCCGCAGCCACAGCCACTGACGTCAAAGCCGCCGCCACAGCAGCAGCAGCAGCGAGCGGTGCCTCCGACGGCGATGTCCGAGGAACAGCTCATGGCGCGTCTGTCCCTGGCTGCCGCCTCGCCCTCACCACAGCGGCCGATGCCGCCGCCACCTCCACCGGCTCCCGCGCCACCGGCGCCCAGCCCGCCGCCGCCGCCGGCTGCGTCGCCGGGCCCGGCCGACGGCGCTGCTGCTTCCGCTGCCGGCCCCAAGCCCGCCACGCCCCGCATGTTGACGGAAGAGGACATCCTCCGCAGCATGGGGCTCCTGCCTCCGGAGCCGGCGGCGACGGAGCCTCAGGCCGACACCCGCAGCTGCTCGTCCAATGAGCCGTCGCTGCCACCACTGCCCCCTCCCGGCTTCGGGCTCAGGCAGCGCCTGCCGGCGCCGCAAGGGCCCCCCGGAGAAAGCCCTGTGGGTCAGGGCCCGGGCACTGGCCAGGCCGATGGTTCGCCGCCATCGCCTCCACCGCCCCAGCAGCAGCAGCAGCAGCCCTCAGCGCCATCGCATACCGGCGGACGCGGCGCGCCCCACCCGCCGCACTCGCCCGCCCATCAGCACCAGCCGCCGCCACCGCCGTACCAGCCGCAGGGTTTCGGCGCCGCCGCCGGCCCCCGACCGGCGCCGCCGCCTGGGTTCCTGCCGCCGCACCCGCAGCCGCCGCTCCCAACCCACCATCACCATCACGCCCACCACGCCGATCACCACCAACACCCCCACGGCGCGCCGCCGCACTTCCGCGGCGGCCGGGAGTATCCGCCGTTGCCGCCGCTTTCGGCCCCCCCGCCGCCGGGATTCGGCCTGCCGCCGCCGCCGGGGCCACTCTTCCCGCAGCACCCCCCGGTCGACATGTGGCCGCCGCCGCCGGGTGCGCCCTTCGGCGCCGCGCAGGGCCCACCCATGCCAATGCTGCCGCCGCCACCGCCGGGCTTCGAGCCAGGACACGGCATGCCGTACGGCATGCCGCCGCCGTACCTTTACGACGGCCACCCGTATCCGCCGTATGGCATGCCGCCGCCCTATGGTATGCCGCCGCTGCCGCCCCCGGGCTTTCCTCACCCCGGCGGCCCAGGGTTGCCGCCGCCGCCACCCTTCTTCCCGGCGGATGGCTTTCCGCCTGTCCCGGCGGGTCTCGAAGGTCCAGGGCCTCCGCTGCATCCCCACCACCACCACAACCACCACCACCACTCCCATCAGCCAGGCGGGCCCACCGGTGGCGGCGGCAGTCCGCACCACCACGCCCACAGCCACCACCACCAACACTCACATCCTGCCAGTATCGAGCGCCATCAGCAGCAGCCGGTGGCGGCGCCGCCGCCGCCGCCGGCCGGCGGCGAAGCGGCGCCGGCGGCGCCGGGTCCGAAGCAGCTGCCGGGTGCCGTGAAGCAAGCGGCGGCGGCAGCTGCCGGGCACGCGGCTGGCGGCGGCGGCGGTGCTGAGTCCAACCGTCGGGCAGTTACCTGGACGTTGGAGGAGTTGGAGCGGCAGTTTGAGATCATGGCGGCAGCGGCGACGGCTGATGAGGACGAGGGGGAGGCATCAGAGAAGCCGCGGGAGGCGGGTGGGCAGCGCGGCGCGGGACCGGCGGAGGGCCGCCGCGGCGGCGGCGGCGGCAGCGGCAGCGGGCCGCCGGGGTTCTTTCCGGACGCGAGCCAGCGGCGGTCCAAGGCCGGCAAGGATACGACGGTGGCGGCGCGGAGGGGAGATCGTGCCGCTGCCGCCTCCTCCTCCTCGGCCACCGCCGCCGCCGGGGCTGCTGCGGATAACGGTGACGACGACGACGCGGCGTTCTATGATGCCTTTGCCGGAGCCGGGGGAGGAGCCGCGGCTGCCGCCGCCGCGGCGGTGGAGGCGGTGGCGCAGCACCAGCAGCGGCTCAGCGGCTCTACGGCCAAGTCGTGGATGGGCGAGGACGACGGGTGGGTGGGCGGCGTTGGTGCGGTGGCCGGGTGTGGCGCGTTGGGGAACACGTGGTGAGGCGGCGTGGGCGGGAAGGGTGTTCTGGGCCGTGCGGGCGTGCAACCCGGAGCCGCGGCTGGCGTGGCCGACCTCGCCGCCCGCGTCCCTCGTCCCCGCCGCGCTGCTGCTCCTTACGCCGTCTCCGCAGCTGTATCTTGGGCCCTTCCGCGCCCCAGCCCACTGCCCTGCCCTGCTTCTGTTCCTTCGCTGCGGACCCTGCCCTGCCCTGCTGGCCCCGCCCCCACCTCTACCTGACCTGTTAACAGCCCACCCCCATCTCCGCCTGCCCCGCCCTGCACCGCACCCCACCGCGCCTCCTCGCGCTGCCACCCCACAGCACCCGCCGCGTGCTGCTCGACTCGGCCACTGCGGCCTACGTTCGCAAGCTGCTGCCCCGCTCCGCCGCCAAGTACTGGATGCAGCGCTACAGCCTGTTCAGCCGCTTCGACTCGCAGGTGCAACTGGACACGGAGGGCTGGTGGTCGGTCACGCCGGAGGTGAGGCTGAGGGCGGGAGAGGGTGCGGCAGTGATGCCGCTGCAGGGGGGAAGGATGGGCGGGTGGCTGGGGGTAGGGTTGTGGGAGTGAGAGGGGGGCGCCATGGGGGAGTGAGCCCTTTGTCGTCTGGCTGGGGCTGCTTGGGGCTGCTGCGGATTTCGGTTTCGGCTTTGGTCTGCTTTTGTTGTGACCTAGGTGTGTTTGTGTGAGTGTGGTGTCTAGGTAAATGTCGCTTCAAGGGCGGCGGAGTATGGGGAGCGGTGTCGGTTCTGAGGACAGAGGCAGCGGCAACCAAGGCGGGCCATGTGTGCGCTCCCGTATGTTACACATAATGATGTGCTCGGGGGTGTATTCTTTTCCGCGGCCGCAGGTGCTGGCTGCCCACCAGGCGGAGCGCTCTCGGGAGCTGTGTTCGCGGCCGCTGGTGGCACTGGACGCCTGCTGCGGCTGCGGCGGCAACGTCATTCAGATGGCGGGGGTGTTTCCCGTGGTGATGGGAGTGGAGATATCGCCCAAGCGCGTGGAGATGGCGAGGCACAACGCGGGTGGGTGGGTGGGTGGGGCCTCAGGCCTCACGGCGGTGCCGCGCTGAAGGGCGGCCGCGCGAGGTGGTTTGGGAGGGCGCGGGGGCTGGGGAAGGGGCACGCGAAAACCAGCCGGAATGGCGCGAGTCACGGAGTGCCGCCAAACGTGTTGGTCCGCTTTGTACCGTGGAAAGCTTAGCGCACGGCTTTGCCGCCATACCATGACTGGCGATCCGGGACTTGTGGCCTTTTCACTCGACTCGACGAGACCTTACGTGGCCTGGCCTGGCTTCATGACCCGACCCGATCCGGTGCTGCTCGACTGTAACAACAGCAACTGCCGATGCGCTCCCTCTCCCCCCAGGTGTGTACGAGGTGGGCCACAAATGTCAGTTCCTGTGCGCCGACTTTTTCCGCGTGGCGCCCGGCCTCAAGGTGCGTGCGTTGTGTGCGTGTGTGCTTTCGTGTGGGAGCGGAGCGGAGGCGAGGAGAGGACTTGTTCTGGTTGTTGTTGTTGCCGTGGGGACCACCGTGCTTTGTACAGGCCGTTTTGGATCAGTTCGCAACTGCAAGCCTACCGATACCGCTCTCGGCTTCTCGCCCCTTCCACTGCCGCCAACCTGCACTCCACCCCACCCAGGGTGCCGTCGCTAACGCCGTCTCCGTTCCTTCGCTGCGGTGTTTTCTTTCTTACCATCCCACCTCATCCCCGTCTGGTCAGCTCGCCTCTTCGGACTGATATACCCCAACCCCTCCCCCAACCCCCTTCCCTGTGTTATGCACGTATTTACCGTTCACGTGCTCCGGCCTAATCGCCTAAACGTGGATACCCCCCCTACGTGGATACCCCCCAACACACATACACACCCCTCCAGGTCGATGCGCTGTTCATGTCTCCCCCCTGGGGCGGCCCCAAGTACCAGCACGTCAACACCTTCGACGTGTTCTTTCCGCTGGTGGGCTTCAACCAGTCGCTGCTGCGGCTGCTGGACGTGACCCTGCAGTGCGTGAGGGGGCAGGTGAGGGGGCAGGCCGTGCAGGGCACCGCCGAACGGTTGGGCGGGTGGAAGGGAGCCTGGCGGGGCCTGCGGCAGCGCCAGCGCCAGTGGCTGACTGGCTTTGTAGCCTGGGGGGCTGTGTGCATGGATAAGAGCTCTGGTTTGCTGCTCGGGGACGGGATGTGGGCTAAGAGCTGGGTTGGTGTTACTGGAGGCAGGTGCCCGGTGAGAGGGGTGCTGGTGTGGCGGGGAGCGTGGTCGTGCGCGGGCGCTTCAGCCCCCCAGCGCCAGTCCTTCCAGCGCTCCATTTGCGCCCCTGTGTGGTGCAAAGCTCGGCTCCAACAGCGCCCAAAGCCACACAGTGCTTCTCCTATACCGCTCTGAGGACCGCCCTGAAGACAACCCCCCTTTGCTGTCCCTGCTGGGCGGCGGCTGTGGCGGCGTCGCCGGCGGCGGCTGCGTCCGCGTTTGGGTGGGTGGCTCCTCTCCGTCTCCGCTCGACAGGATGGCGTGGTCGCCGCCTTCCTGCCGCGGAACACTGACCTGGTTCAGCTGGCGGCGGTGGTTCCGGAGCAGGCGGTGTGGGAGGTGGAGCGCGCCTACGTGAACAACAAGCTCAAGGGCATCACGCTGTACTGCCACCCGGGTGAGCGACCCGACCAGCCCAACGTGCGCTGGCAGGCGGAGGCGGAGTTTGCGACGGCGGTGGCGGCCGCGGCGGCGGCGGCGGCGTTGAGGCCGGAGCCTGCGGCGGCGGGGTGAAGGAAGGCTGCGGGATAACTGATCGGTGCTGAGAATTGCGAGCCGCAGCGAATGACACTGAGGCAACGGACGGGGGTAATAAAGTAGATGAGTTGTGAATTGTGGTGCGGCCAATCGGGTGCTTTAGGTGGGTTGGGAGCTGTAGGTTCGATCTGAAAACCGAATGGCACGCGCGCGCGAACGGGGCGAGGGTCCGCGAAGGAGGGTACCGGTTGGAGTAGGCACTGAGGCATGACTCCCGGGACGGTCTTGCACCGGGTGTCCTGTGCGCCGGAGGGAGAGGAACCCATCGGCGCGTTTGTGTGTTGACCGTGTGTCTGGGGAGGACTGCTGAGTGCACGCGTGTGTGTGTGTGTGAGGTTTTATTGCTTTCGGCGTGCTGCCAGGATGCTGTGCGTTCATTGCTTACGCGGTGGGACCCGGCAGTGGACCCGCTAGAGGGTGGCTTTGCCAAGGGCAGAGCATAGAAGACCGATGGACGTGAAGAGGGGGCCGGGGCGGTTTTGGAGACTTCGCGGCGGAAAGGCGCTGGGCAGGCCGCCGTCCGTGAGGGGCGCGCTGCGCACGTGCGTGTCGCAATGGAGCGTTTTGACGTTCAAGGTGCCGCGTCTTCCCCGTCATCTGTGCTAGCGTAGGCGCTGCCCCTTGCGGTGCTGGCTGCAGGTCGGGGGCTGCAAGTTGGGAGGTGAACATACGAAGTTTGGAGGGAAGGGCGTCAACCCCGGTCAGTTTATCCGCATTGTTGGACTGGCGGGTACTTACCAACGCGACGGGACGGTGCTGCTGCTGCTGTACAGCTTTTTGAAGTGTACGTTACAACCGATATTTATTGCTTCTACGATTCCGTATTGCTTGCCGATGGAGGTGATTTGCAACATGGACAGTGAACGACAACGTAGCAGACTGGTACGGCAAGAGATATAGCCGTATGGAGCCCTTCCGCTTACCACCATTGCGGCATCCTTCCCGCCCTGGAACACCCTGCTGTGGCTCTGCGTCGTACTGCATACCCATATCGGCGGTTGAGGGTTACCTAATTCAGCGGTTTCTTGGTCTGTTTGTTTGCTTCGGTACCTTCTTTAGAGCATAGGGCGCGCGGCTGGCGCTGGGAGCAGCCCTTGCAGGCGATTCAGCCTCGGGTCGCGCGCGAGTGTTGCAGTTCGGGTATTGTTTTCTGTGGTGGTCCTCTTCTCCGGTAGCTCCTCCGTTTAGCGAGGCTCAGAGCGAGACAGGCGGTGGAGCGTTTTGGGTCCAATGTACAACAGTGGACGTACCGGTAACCGGTTTCTGTAGGCGAGGGGAGGTTGTGAGTGCAGGATAGTGGCAGGCAGCCCCGGGTGCGTCTTTGGCGTGATGCGCCCGGACGCTGCGCAGGCGGCATACCATACATACGCGAATAACCATACAAAGGGCGTGGCGCGCGAGGGGCGAGAGGCAAGCGGCGAGAGTTGCCGGTGATTGGCAGAAAGGTGCGGTGCTGCGAGAGCGGGCGGGTCAGGGCGTTACTGCGCCAGTGCAGCCGTGCCCCCCAGCCCGCCCCGCCGGGGGTGTCGATGGGAAGGTCTCCTCTTTGCAGGTGGGAAGGATTCAACCTGATACGTTACCGTTCACGGGCTCCGGCTTATACCCCCGTGGATAACCCCCGGAGGTGTCGTCACCGTGCGCCCGCAGCCCGCATGTACCGGTGTGAGCTGCGCTGTCTGTGGAGTTGAAGTCGTCACACAAATATTAACCACAGCGATGGTACGGAGGCGACGATGAGGGGGTCGTCGCTTCCTTTTCCGAATTATGTAGCAGAGCTCGCATGGAATCCATGCCAGGGTTGCTTGCCGCCGTCGCCGCGTTGCCTGGGAGGGGGCTGGCGTGACGGAGAACGTTGGCGCTTCCGGTGCTTCCCTCACCCGCACCTCGCACCTCGCCTCTCTGGAATGGCGCCCGGAACTGAGCGCGTTGGCGCCGCATTACGGAGCGGCTGCTGGGCATGGGGCGACGTGGTGGTGCTGGCGCGTCAGGAGCTCAGGAACCAATGCGTCTCAACGCGGCGCGGCTGACCCACGGCGGCCCGCGCTCCCTTCCTTGGAGGTGTGTGTGAACACTGTGGGGTGTGTGTGCTTGCGTGTGTTTGTGTGTATGATAGGCATCTTACTTCTCGGTCCTCGCGCTGCGGCGTTCCTTGGCACGTGGATTCTGGATTCCGATTCCGGGCAAGCATTTACCGGCATGCACGTGTTGTGCACGACATGGTGGCACCGTATTGTTGTCAGTATCGCAGAGGCTTCGGCCGTTCGGAGCCAGCGCCTGGCCATTTCGGGAATTGTGCAACTCGGGCGCAGCTGCAAACCAGACTTGTGGATGGTTTACGAACAGCGGGGTTCCTCGACAAGAATGCAAGCTACTCCCTGTCGAACGGATGATGATGCCTACCGGTTGCCCTTCTAAATGCCCCCGCCTCGAGGGCGCGGCACACAGCGTCCCATCGCTCTCGCGGGTGTGTCACTACGCACCGGTGCTCGCAGGTCCATTCCCGCGCGAACCGACCGATGGCCTGCGGCGGCGCGGTCCCAGCATCACAGCAGGATGCGACGAGGCACGCTTCACCACCTATCCGAGGCGTTTCCAAGCTTGGCAATCCGCTCCGCTGTGCATGAGGGGCAGCGGGGCGGTGAAGACTACGGTATCCGCAGCAGCCGCCCGTGAACATCAGCGTGCCGCGCAAGGACACTGTCGCCCAAACACACTTGCAAGTCTTAGGTAGCAACCCAAACAGATAAACATAAGCAAAGGCTCTCAGCACGGCGCCCCTCCTACGAACTACGAACCACCGCGGGGCTGCCACTGACGGGCCCTTCAGGGGATACCGGTTCCTCCAATGAAGGGAAGGGAACCGTGGACGACGCATGGGCGGCCTTAGGCGACAAGGCGCCGCGACTGCGCTGTCGGCGTCCCGGGGCGGGACACACGCGCCCGGCGACGGGGTGACGCGTCCCGGGGCCTACCCGGCCTGCCACGGTCTGCGCGCCTCCCTATCACCGTATATGTCGTGCCCACGCCGGCTCGCGCCGCCCCCACCGACGCAAGCACGCACGCATGCGCAAAATCGCCGGTCGGGGGCCCGTCGCGTCCCGGATCGCAGGACATCGCGCGCCTTGCTTCTTATCTCACATATGTACAGTCGCGGGCAGCGGCGACGGCGGCAGCAAGTTCACAGCCATCTCGAAACCTCTGGCTGAGCCACGCGGTCACAGGTAATTGGGCACTGCCACTCGGCCGCCACCACGCAATAGAGGCCGCGCCTTCGCGTGTACGCCGGATACGGTCGGACCCAAACCTTAAGAGGCGGAAAGCCAGCCGGGTCCGATCACGTCAGGTGCGGTCACGTCAGGTTGGGAGGCGGGAGCCCTGGCCGGCCAGCTGGCTCGTGTACAGGCGGCCAGGTCCGTCCATGTGTCGTCATCGAGTTGCAACCCAGTAGCACCGCAGCACCAGCGGCGGGGGAGGGGAGGGGGCGGCACTGCCCACCTGTCCTGGCTGTTGTTGTTGTTGTTGTTGTTGCTGTTGTTACATGAGTGGAGTCCCTCCACACCCTCAAACGGTCAGGAAGGAAGGTAGAGCTCATTTATTGAGGAAGAGGGCCACTTTTCGTGCGTAGTCGATGTAGCCCTCCTGGTTGATCTCCAGCGAGTTGACCTGCGGGCGGAGGCGGGGGAGTGGGGTGGCTGGGTGATAAAAAATGATACCGCAGCGGAGACGAAGACGGCGTGGCTGGGTGAGTGGGGGGGGGGGGTTGGTGGCTGGAGAAAAAGATATAGACAAGGCACCCTCACACCCAGTCCCGATGGTGGCTGCCTTCCATGCGATCTGGCGCGCAGCCTTCAGCCCTCCAACCCCTTGCTCCGCCCGATCGAGTCTTGTTGTGATGTAACCCCGTAAGCCCCACCCGCAGCGCGGATAGGTCCTACAGTGCAGCGGAAATACATTCCGGCACCCCGCCCCCGGCTCCGCCCCCGCGCCCGTCGGGCACCTCACCAGCCGCATGATCTCCTCCTCCGGCATCCTTCCGTTGCAGTACTGGATCTGTACGACAGGATGCCAAACGCAAACACACACGTGACCGGTAAGCCACATAGAAACACGTTGGGTTGGGGATGGGAAACAGCTTGGAGTGCTGGCCATGCACGGCGCAAGTCGACAAGTGCCCCGATGCATTTTCCGCACCGAGCGGCCGGCCGCGCAGGAAAGCGGGCTGCAGGCGGGCGGGCGGCCGACTTCGCGGTCTCGTCTTTCTTAACCCCCCAACTTCGTCCCGCTGGGCGGCTGGTTTCCTGGCAGCGTACATTGTACACAGTATGTGTGTGTGTGTGTGTGTGTGTGAGAGCGAGATAGTTGTTACCGATTTACCGTTCGAATGCCTCCATGCGCCACAGGTCCCAGGCCTCCCCCTCACCAATCTCTACCATCGTGCGGCTCCTCCCACAGCCCCCCTCCTGCCACCAACACCCTGTTACCGTATCCGCACCCCGCGCCCCTCCCCTCCCCTCCACCGACACCCCCCCACCACCCAGCGCCCACCAGCGCCCGCTCCAGTGCCTCCGGGGAGATGCAGCCCGGCGGCGCATCGCGGTCGGCGAACAGCCGGAACGCGCGCATGACATCGGCCCTCTTGTACGGCAGGTCCTGCGGCTTTGCCATGACCTGGCGGAGGCGCGGCGGGAGGGGGTAAGTGGGGGCGGTCGCGGTGCCCCGTCCCGTCCCTTCCTCAGCGAGGGAGGGCCGTCTGCAAAGGCTGCATATCATCCAGGTACCCGTTTGCATAGCGGCCCTCGGAGTAGCTGTGGACCGTTAGCGGCTCCCCTCGGCGGCTCTCATCCGGCCAAGAGAGCCAACCCCAGCCCCAGCCGCGCCCGGCGGCGGCTGATTCAGGTCGCAATGCCGGGGTTGGGGGGAGGCTGCGCCTCCCCCACACAGCCCCGCCCGTCGTCCATGGCTCCCTAACTTTAAAGGGCCCTATGAGGGCGGGCACCTACCCCCTCCCCCACCCCTTCTCTGCCCTGCCCCACCCTGCCCCACCTGCAGGAACTCCTGGAAGTCGATGTGTCCGTCGCCGGTTCGGTCGATCTCCGAAATCATGGCGTCCAGGTCCTCCTGCTTCACCTTCATGCCCAACATTTCCATCAGGTTCTTGACCTGGGGGGGGGATGGGGGTTTGGGGGCGCATGCCGGTATGCCGGTATTTGAAGCACAGAGCACTACCGCTGTTGAAGCACGCAAGCGTGCCGTGGTAGTGAAAGCGGGAGGGGTGCGTGGGGGCATGCGGGTAGCCTGGCAAGGGGCGGGTAACGGGCGGTATCTGGGTCGTGGGTTACTGGAACCTGGAAGCGACAGGAGGCCTTATGGCGGTAAGCAGGGTGGTGGTGTACGTGCGGTGTTGCGTGTGCGATCCAGCAGCGGTGGCTGCCGACTTGAGAGGGGCCGTGATTCGCAGCTGCGGGTGAAACGAGCGGCGCGCCAATGCGGCAGACGAGGGGCGCGCCCCACTGAGGCGCACGGTGACTGTGCCGGGGCGGCCGTTGGGGCCATGAGCCCCGCCTGTGACACTGCGTGCCCGCAACTTGCTACATGGCGCCATATGTAGACGAACGCATCCTGCGCCCCCCCCTTTGCCCCGCACCTCTTCAATGCTCAAGCTGCCCCCTTTATCCTTGTCCATCAAATCGAAGACCTGCGTAGGTGGGGAAAAAAAGGACGTCTGACCCGCTCGTGTACTGGCCCCACCAACGGACAACAACGGCGTCAACGGCAGTGCCGCTTGCCTCTTTGAGGTCTGCTATCTCCTGAGCTGACAGCTCCACTTGTGTTCCCTCCTGGAAGACGAAAACAAAAGTCGCGGGTTTGCGGTGCCCGAACGAACTTTCGGTGCCCAAATGCGTCATGTTCGACTACAACAGGCAGCAGCGCTGCGGAAGAGGCGAACTAACCCGTGGCGGCATCTTGTCCGAGTTGTGAAAGGAGATTCTGTAAGAGTTACAAGCAGCGAAGCTTATCAATAAGACGCGTGTTTGTGCAGTTTCCCCAAGAAGAAGGTGCTTCAACGAGTGGATAAGACTACTGCCTAAATCTGTTCGGGCACACCTTCCAGCGGATAAGCCGTTGCCGCAATTCCACAAGTACACAACTGTTCTTAGTCAAAATTCGTACGTCCGTACTGCATTGTCAAGACTGAAGCCACCGCTCTGGTTGAAGCGCTCGGTTGACTGCACAATGCAGATCTGCACAGAATACCATAGAAAATGCATCGATACCAACATACCTCCCACAACACTCAGAACAAGACACTGCAGGCAGCTTCCGCCCTTCGTCGAAGGTAGGGTAGCGTAGAGACGCGTAGAGTCAGCCATCACGAGATGGCTTCCCACCCGGAACAGCACAGCATCAAACCATAGTCCTTTCATGGGACTCCCATCAACGCGCATGCGCCCCACGGAAGCCACGCCGGACGACAGCCAACTTGCTCCCCGAGACTGTGCTTTGCTCGACCGACCCCTGAACCCTTTCCACTGCGCCTCACAAACCCCATTCACGCCCCCAACGCTTCCTCCGCCCGCCGCCCAGATGCGGCGGCCAGGAGGATATGACTCTGGCCAAGCTGGTTGAGATCTGCAAGGAATCTGGCCACCCCGTGTCGCCCCTGGCGGTAACCCGTCTGGAGCTCAACTGCCAGCTCTTCAGCCGCATTGGCGAATGCATCGCAGAGTACAGGCAGGTACCCCGGGCAGCCAGGCCGCTGCCTGCTGCATGGCGGCCTGGCTGGATGACTGCTAGGGGCCTGGCTGGATTGCTGGCTGCCTGGCTGACTGGCTGGCTGCGCGGCTGCTGCGGCGTCTGCCTGCCCACATCTCCCTGCCTCCATCTCCCTGCCCGCCAATGCACCAGCTGCATTGCCCACCCCGAAAGCCCTCCTTTGCCTTTGACCACCCCTCCCCCGCCTGGCCCCGCTTCACTCTCGCTTCCCACCCTCTCCCTCCCTCCCTGCCCCCCTTCCCTCCCCGCCTCCCCCCCTTCCCCCTGCAGGGACGTGCAGCAGCTCCATTTGGACCGCAACCGCATCAGCCGCATTGAGAACCTGGCCTCACTGCGCCACCTGACCTGCCTGTACCTGCAGGTGGGGTGGGGTGGGGGGGCGGGTGGGAGGGCGGGTGGGAGGGCGGGTGGGAGGGCGGGTGGGAGGGCGGGAGGGAGGGCGGGAGGGAGGGCGGGTGGGAGGGCGGGTGGGGTGGGAGGGCGGGAGGGGTGGGGTGGGAGGGCGGGAGGGGTGGGGTGGGAGGGCGCCTGCCCCGCTGGCTACCCTGCTCGGCTCGCCGGGCGGAGCGGCCGCCTAGAGGGCTGGCAGCCTGGCTGGCTGGCTGGCTGGCTGGCTGGCTGGCTGGCTGGCTGGCTGGCTGCCTAGCTGGCTGCCTGGATGAGTGGGTGGGCAGCTCAGCGGGTGGCTGGCTGGTAAGCGGAAACTGACGAGGTTTCGTGTTCCTGAGCTCTGTCGTCAACACGGGCCGCAGACCCGACCCGACTGCCCCATTGACGGCCCCACTGATCCTGATTGCCTCAGGGCAACGCCCTTCGCGCCATTGAGGGCCTGGAGGAGCTGTCCCAGCTGCGGCTGCTCAATGTGTCGGGTAACGCCATCAGCCGCATCAGCGGACTCGACCGACTGCCGCGGCTGGAGGCGCTGCTGGTGCGACCCGTGGGTCGGTGGGGACGTGGGCGGAAGGGGGGCGGAAGGGGGAGGGGGGGAGGAGGGGGAGGCGAGGGGGAGGGGTGGGGTGATAAAGACGAAACCGCAGCAAAGGATTGGAGGCGGGAAAGGAGGTTGCTGTGACAGAGCGAAAGGAGGTTGCAGGAGGGGAGGTGTGCCCCGGGGGTGGGTGGCAGGGATGTGCCCACGGGCCAGCGGCTGCATGGTGGCCCGGCTGGCGGTGAGATCTCCCCTTCCCTGCCCCCTGCCCTCTGCCCACTTGTCGCCCCTCCCCCTCTCACGCCCCCGCGCTTCGCCTGCGCTTCTCACTTGTCCCCCCTCCCCTTGCCCATGCTCCCGCCTCTGCCCCCCTCCCTCGGCCCCCCCGGCCCCCCGCCCCCCCGCCCCCCGGTCGGTACGCAGGTTTCTGACAACCAGCTGTCCGATGGGCCCAGCATTCAGCACCTGACGGGATGTACCGCCGTGTGCGAGGTGGGCGGGGCGGGGCGGGGGTTGGGAGTCGGCGGCAGCGGCAGCGGGGGCCCTACCGATCCGATCTGATCGAATCGGATCCGATGAGTGCACTGTCACTGCCCAATGAGCCCAATCCGCCTCCACCGCCTCCACCACTCATTGCTATCCCTCCAACTACCACCATTCGCTGTGTAACGCTTCCTCCTGACAGCGGCAGTGGCAGTCCACCTGCCGCCTCTGGGTCCTAACACTCACTCGGGCGGTGTTTCGTCGTACACCCCCCTCCACCCCACCCCGACCCCCCTCGCAGCTGGATTTGGGTCACAACCAGCTGGGGGACGCGGAGGCTGTACTGCAGGTGGGGAGGGGTGGGGTGAGCGGAGGGTGGGGCTGTGTGAGGTGATGTGAGGTGGGGTGAAGTGATTCAGGGGTTACCGGGGCGAGGGAGGCGAGCGTGAGGGGTGTGTTTGAGAGAAAGAGCGGCGTGTTTTGTCATGTTGCTTTCCCCCACTCCCCCTCCCACTCCCAAGTCCCAGCCCCACTCCCAGCCCCGCCGGGTCGCTGCCCCCCCCCCCCCCCAGGTTCTGGAGTCCATGCGCAGCCTGCAGACCCTCACACTGGCTAACAACCCACTGGCAACCACCGCAACCACCGCAACCACCGCAACCACCGCTCAGCAGCCGCAGCAGCCTCCCGGCCCTGCCGCCTCCGCCTCTGCCTCCGCCTCTGGCCAGTCAGGCAGCTGCAGCAGTGGTGGTCCGTCGACCGCCGCGGCCGCACCCCTGATCTTTTACCGGTGAGCGAAGCTGGCACCAGCACCCCCAGCATACCCCTTAGAACCAGCAGCTGGCAGCGGCAGCTGCTGCCTGCCTCTCCTTCTCCCCCTCGTCCATTAGGCGAGTCGTGACGTCTCGCCCCCCACCCCTCGGGGGCCCCCGCCCGTTTCGCCGTTGTCCGTTGTCCGGTGCGGTGCTGAGGGGGCCAGAGCCGATGTGGGGGGCCAGCGACCCGATCTGTCCCAACCCTGCCGTCTGCCGCTGTCTCTCTCTCCCCCGGCCCCCAACCCCCACCCCGGCCCTCCCCCTCCCCCTCCCCCCTTCAGGCGCACGGTGGTGGCTCGCTGCCCGCAGCTGACGGCGCTCGATCACCGGGCGGTGTTCCCCCAGGAGCGGAGGTATACGTGTGTGTGTGTGTATTTGCGTGTGTGTGTGGTTGCGTGTGTGTGTATGCGTGTAAAGGAGAGTGGTGGTGGTTGTGGGGTTGATGAGGGCGAGGTTGGCAGGGGTCATGGTGGTGTTGTTATTGGCGGCGGTGGCGGTGGCGGTGGGGGCCCCACCAAATCCGGCGGTGAGGGGACAGCGAGTCGGCCAGTGAGGGACCCAGGGGCGTTGCGTTGCGCTGTGCTGTGTGGAGTGAGGCCAGGCGCTTGCTGCCGTGCCGGCCTGTCCGTTGCGCCAACCCGCCAACCCATCAGCACTGCAGCAGTACTGACCACCCCCGGCAATGACCGCTGCCACTCGCCTCGCATACACACACACACACGCACACGCACATACACACACAGGTACGCGGAGGCTTGGTGGCAGGATCAGCAGCGGCAGATGTGTCAGGCGGCGGGACGGCCGCCGGGGGCCGGGACCGCCGCCGACGGAGACCCGCCGGACCCGGCCGGTACGGCGACGGGTACGGAGAGTACGGCAGTCGGTCCTCCCGACGGCTCCAAGCTGCCGACGGACGTCCTCTACCCGGTGAGAGGGAGGGAGGGGGGGGAGGGGGGTTAGGGCAGGCGAGGGGGGAGGGGCTCCAGGGGGGGCTTCGCCCACCGCGCACCGCCCTCGCGCCACTTTGTCCACCGCCGGGCTCGGCTCGCGCACTCCACCGCCCACTCCCACGACGTGCCGCGCATCCTCTGCACACCCGCAGACCCCCTCCTCCTCCCACACGCTACACGCCACACGCCACATGCAGGTGTTGACTGGTCTGGATGCCCGGACGCTGGTGATGGCGGCACTGAGCTGCAGGGGCTGGGCGGGGGTGGCGGCGTTCCCGTTGGCGAGGCAGCGGCTGACCCGTGCGCAGGTGGGGGCGGGGGGAGGGGGTGGGAGGGGGCAGGGAAGGAGGGCATGGGGGGCATGGGGGGCGGCTCCTTCCCCCGTGTGTGTAGGTGTGTGGCGCGGACGTGAGCAAAGACGGCACCTTGTCACATTACTTCCGTTATTTAGCGCATTCCGTCGTTTGAATTGCCCGATTGCAGCCGGAATCAACGACCGCTGTCTTTCCCACCGACCTACCGACCTACCGACCCGCCGACCCACCGACCCACCGACCCGCCCTGCCACCCGCCCTGCCACCGACCCAGTCGGCGCTCTGCGACGCGGCGGCTGCCGTACCCCGCCTGGCGGCCGCCATCACCGATGTACGACGGGACGAGCTGGACGAGCTTCTGGCGTCGGGCCCGTGAGTACGGGTCGCCGTCGTCGTTTCCCCGGCACGGATACACGGCTCTCTGCCGGGCGGTTGGCTGCCTGGGGCGCATCGCAGCCAAGGGCAGTACAGGGGGGGGGGCGCACCTGCTGCAGACCGCGCAGGCTCCAGCCCGCCCCGCGCCCCTCCTGCCCTCCTGCCCTCCTGCCCTCCTGCCCTCCTGCCCTCCTGCCCTCCTGCCCTCCTGCCCTCCTGCCCTCCTGCCCTCCTGCCCTCCTGCCCTCCTGCCCTCCTGCCCTCCTGCCCTCCTGCCCTCCTGCGTCGCTCTTCTTTTGAGGCACCACACACGCACACCACACACCCTCACCCTCACCTCGCTCCCCTCTCACCACCGCCGGACGTCCACCCCACGAGGTGCCCCCGAGCTTGACACCGCCTGGGGCCAGGTTGGGCGCATTGATTGACTGACTGGCTGGCGGGTCCGCCTCAACCTGCGTCCGCCCCCTCCGCCCCCTCGTCTGTCGCAGCCCCGCGCGGCCGCTGGTGCAGCTGTTCTTCTCACTGGCGGTTCTGTGGAGGGTCCACCGGCGGAGGCAGGCGAGGCGACAAGCGCGGAGGGCGGCGGAGGCGGACGCAGCGGCGGGGCGGCAGCGGCGGGGGCAGGGGGGGCAGCAGCCACTCGGGGGCTTCTGTGAGCCGGGAGGCTCCGTTCAGCGTCAATGGCATGTCGGTGGTGGGGCGGGCTTGCAGTGGGGCAGGTGCGTTGCAGGTGGGGCGGATGAGGGGGGAGGTGCGTGCGGCGGGGACTCAGCGGTGACGGCGGCGGCGGCAGCAGAGCGTCAGGAGGTCCCCGCCGGGTCGTTGACGGCGCCGCTGCTGGCGACGATGGCGGCAGCGGCTGCGGAGGAGGCGGCGGCAGCGATAGCGATATCGGCCCCCTCCGCAGCATTTTCCGATCCGGCGTTCGGGTCGGGACGCGCACGTGGGCACCACTCGTCGCCCGAGTCTGGATCGGCGGGGAGGGCGCTGGACGCATGCCCAGATCCAGCGGCGCTATCGGACTTGGATCCGGATTCTGACGAGGAATCTGACGAGGAGTCGGAGATGTCGGATCTGGATCCGGAGCCAGTGGATCTGGACAGCCAGACGTGGCGTATGGCCAGCTGGGAGGCGGCGCTGGAGATGCTGCGGGTGGGTGGCTGGGTGGCTGGGTGGCGCAAGCCGGGAGGCTGGGAGGTGACTGCAAACCCTCGAAGAGCAGCGGCGGGGACGGAGCGACTCCGGCCAACTGCCACCTCCGTCGCAGCGATGGGGCTTCACCGGCCGGCAGCGGAACTCCCCACCATCTAACCCTCCCCCCCCGCGTTTATCTGCGCACGTAATGTGCATTGCTGTTCCTGTTCACGTTCCTATTACTGTCACCGCCACCATCCCGCTGACCCCACCGCCGCTCCCGCCCTCGCCCTCGCCGCCGCCGCCGCCCCACTGATCCGCGCCGGCTGTCTGCCGCAGTGCCGCGACTCCTTTCCGTTGCCCTCACTGCCCGAGGCGCTGCCGCTGGGCCCCCGCTCACTAGCGGCGCTGCGGTGCCGCACCGGCAGCGCTGACGACCTGGACTTCTACACGCCGCAGCTGAGGCCGCAGGACGTGGCCCGACACAACGCCAGCGCAGGAAGGTGGGCGGCCCCCGGGGGTGATGGAGATGGCCGCAGCGGTGGTGAATTGCCATGATGTGATCTATTTTGGGAGTTCTCCTTTGGGTTTTAGGGTTTGTTTGGGTTTTTGGGCGGGGCCCCAGCGCGAAGCGCCCAGGGGGGCCCCGCCCTGTAGGATTGCCCATGTCCGTGCGTGTGTGGGACGTGGGACGTGGGATATGGGAAGTAATTGGACAAGTGTAGACTTTCGGCCAACGGAAAGTCTGCATAAGTAAAAGATTACATTCTTTATTGCACGGTAAATTTATTATTGGAACCCAACATCGCATGAGTAAAAACCAGTTTGGCAGTCTCCATGGACCGAGGCCGAGGTCAAACCAACACCTCTCGGCCTATAATTAATTCCAGAAGATTCATCGTTCCTCAAAGTGGATTTCTGACACGACGGCGTGAAATGAATCTTCGTTTCGGCGACCAACTAAGTTTGCATTGCGAACATTCTTCCCGCGACCACACCACAGCAGCTCTGCTAGCCGGTCCGACCGACTTGACGCACACTTATATTACAAAGGTCGCAAGGGACAAACCACGAGGGGCAAACTGCTGGTTGTTGGACGCCAAGCCGCAAATTGCACGCACGATGCGGCGGTCTTCTGCTGCGGGCCGCCCAACATACAAGTCAAGTTGGCAACCTAGGGGACTGCTACATTCCCTGTCCTAATGTTAAAGTTGTCAAGCCTCCTCTATGGCTAATACCTCGGTAGTGAAGCCTGTGTACTTCTGTCGGCGGCAACTGCACGTCGTCGCAACCCTCGCAAACAGTTCCGCTGTCCTTCTATTGGCAAGTCAGCATGCGTGATGTGTAAATGTCTACTGTCAAGTAACTTCAGCCAATGCGCTGGCCGGAAGAGTTGCACAGTGCCGAGACGGCGCGCGATGCTAAACATGGGTCGGATTGCTGAAGCCGCAGGCATTTCAGATATAAAGCTCTGGCTGTCTATCAGCAGGAATGTCGACACTCTCACAGTTCACGCCCTCGCCGCTCGCTTTGGAAATGCCGTATTTCGGTCGATGCGCACATGCGCTCATGCACCCGGCGGGATGACACGCTTCGCGCGGCGCCGGCAGGCCTTGCTAACGACTCGGCTAGCAGGCATTTCGGGAAAAAGCTCTGGCTGTCTATCAGCAGGAATGTCGACACTCTCACACTTCACGCCCTCGCCGCCCTAGCACTCAACTCCACCCGTACGGATTTAGTGGGGCCCCGCCCTTTTTCCGGCTTCAAGGAAGCCGACACCAACCCCTTGTCGCTGGGAGTTTTAGGTTTTGTGTGTCTTTGGGGTTTTGGGTTGATTTGTTTTGGTGGTGGTGGGGGAGAGGATGGCGAGTGTCCGTGCATGCAAAGCGTGTGTGTTTGTGAACGCGTTGCGCTATGTTGCGATAATGAACACGGTCGGGTCCACTGCTGTACTGTACTGTACTGCGTTGTATTATATTGTGCCGTACTGTCCAGTACTGTGCTGGGCTGCACTGCATATCGTGTCGTAGCCAGGTGGCAGATGTGCGAACGGGGCGGAAGCGAGCCGGAAGGGACGCCGGTCGCACACACACACACGGCGCTGGTCCCTCCGCCCCTCTTCCTTCCTCGTGTCTCTATCCCTCGCCAGACCGTCCTTCTCCACCCCTTGACGTTCCTTCCCCGCCCCGGGCCTCCCCACTACCCGGCCCCCCCAGGCTGGCCGAGTGGCTGCTGGGTGTCGAGGCGCACTGCCGGGCAGCGCACGAGGTGGACTCAGCCGCCGCCTGGACCTGGCCGGGCCGTGTGACGGCTGCCCTGCAGGCGCAGCAAGCAGCCACCGCCGCCGCAGCCGCCGCAGCCGAAGAAACCACAGGCGCCGCAGGAGCCGGGGGCGCTGCTGCCGCAGCCGCCGAAGCTGCTGCTGCTGCAAGCGCAGCTGGCGTTGATGGCGGCGGCGTTGGTTTCGGAGCCGCTGCACACGCTGGCCGCACCGCGCCGGCCTCCGTGATCGGTGGTGGCGATGGTGTTATAGTTGGCGGCGGCCAAGGCGGCTCGGGAGCCGCTGCCGCGTGCGCGGGTTCCGGAGCCGTCGCCGGGCGCGACGACCCTGTCGGCTCCAGAACCAGCAGCAACAGCGGCGACACTCCAAGACAGGCGGCTGGCGCTGGCGCCGCCAGGGCGCTGGCAGCTCGTGGCGGCGGCGAGGAGGGATCCGAGGCGACGTTGGCGAACGGACCCAGCAATACTGGGGGAGGGGGAGGGGGAGGGGGGTCGCGGGCGGCTAGGTGGCCCTCCGCCGCCACGGCTGCACGGCAGATGCGCGAGTGTGTGGAGCGCAACCTGGCGGACAGGAGGGCGGCAGCAGCGGCAGCTGTGGCGGCGGCGGAGGCGCGCGCGCAGGCCGCCGCCGCCGCCGCCGCCGCGGCGGCGGCGGCGGCTGTAGCAGCAGCGGCGGTGGTGGAGCCGATGGGGCCCGTGTCAGCGGGGGCTGCGAGGTTGGTGGCGGCAACAGCGGCGGCGGCGGGGGCGGCGGCGGCGGCTGGGGCGGGGGAGCAGGGCGGTCCGGGGCGGGGCTGGGAGGCGTTGGCGGGGGAGTGGTCTTCGGGTGCTGATGAATCGGATGGGGATTGGGGGGAGGATGAAGAGGAGGACGCAGGGGAGGGGGAGGAGGTGCAGGAGGAAGGGGAGGGAGGGATTGGAGGAGCGCGGTCCGGGGGTGCTTGACGGTTTGTGCGGTGGTGGGGAGGGGAAAGGGGGACTTTGGGTGGCTGTGGGGAGGTGGCACGGGCGGGCGGGCGGGCGGGCGGCAGTTTGTCTTTATTAATTTGCCTAAAGGGGCGAGATGGATCTCGAGCGGGCCCTACCGGGCAACCAGGGCATCGGGTGGAGCGACCGTGCACGATTAGACTTGCTGAACAAGCGATCGGGATGCGAGGCACTGGAATTCGCACCGTCGACATGTCTTTCTTTGCCTCGTTTCAACTCACCTGCTTACTTGAACTTCACTGTGCGAATTTCGTATTCGGTACGAAAAAACAAAGTGGCAAGTGGCCGGGTGGCGGGAGATTGCCCGCCGAGCCCGCCTTGTAACGTTCATGTGATCATGTCTGTGGCAAGCGCGCCCTTACTTAGTTGAACCGCTCCCAGCGTGAATTTTTTTATAAAATTCTGCAAGACGACCTCCCAGGTCCTGAGCATTGCACCACGAGCAAGGCCCGCGCGTCGCTGTCGTCGGTTGGCTGCTTTTGGCGGTCTTGCGAAAGTCTCACAGGCATGTCGTGATGTCGAGCTTGTCGAAAAACGCGCCTCCATTGCCTGACTGATCCTGTATCCAAGCTCGATTTCTAATCTTCTTTGCTTACGATCAACGTGCATTCGTAGCCCTGACAACGCTCTTCTTGTTTAAATCATCGCAATGCACGAGGTTCAAAGGCGCGAATGTAAAATTGAAACGTTCGCGGGCTCCGGACAGTTCCAAAAATGGAAGCCGGCCAAAACCATCGGTGGTTGCACCGGCAGCCACGTTGTTACGGTTCGCGGCGAGCCTTCAAGGACCTTCACCTTCTCAACCCAACTGAACCCCAATTGAGAAGGAACCTACAGGGCATTCTCTTCGACCAACCCCGGACAGCGATGCACCGCCTGGTTACCGCCGAACACGTGTTGCACCGCTCCTTACACAACAGTGACATTGGCGCCTGACCGCACCAGCAGCGGCTGGCGACGTGGCGAGTGGGGGGCTGCCGACTCACCGCAAAGCGAGCCCCGAGGGGTGCGCGCGCTGGCGAGGAGGGAACGAGGGATGGAACCCCCTTCCGCCAAAGCCGCGAGCTTGCCCGTTGCCCCCCGCACCGCCGCCGGAATGCACGGGCGGAAGGAAGCTCGGTGCCTGCTTGGTGCACCGGCCAAGGGCGCTCGAAGCAGTGTTGTTATGAGAGTGAGAAAAATGCGGCGCCAAACGCCGATGCCGGAATCGCGAGGTCAAATGCCAGCAGCCGGCTCAATGCCGCCGAAAGGCAAAAAACTCCATCATCATCGTCATCGTCGTCATCGTCGTTGGTCGCTCCATAAGCATGCGGCTGCGGCAACGTCATCGCCGTCCTGACTCGCCCATAAGTATTCCACACCTCCTCAGCATTGCCGCAGCGCGCCTGCCCATGTGCTCGCCCACCTCCCCACATGCACGACAAAGAAGATCTCAAGATCAAGGCAGATGCTCCAAGTCGTACGGTTGCAAGCGGCTGCGGCCCAGCAAGCCGCAGGTCGGGAGCCCCCGAGCTGACTCCAAAAGAGAGAGACCCTGTCTCAGGTCGCAAGCGTGTTACGCAGCGCCCGGCTGTGACCGGGCCAACGATGCACAGGCGGTGCCCTGACGCCCACACACGCAAACGCTTAACACACGCAGAACACACGCAGCCACGCGCAAGAATGGTAACCGCGAAGCCCCCCCCGCCATCGTGAGCAGACCCACCAAACCTGCCAAGACAGGGCGGGGCCTCGGGCCTTATTTGTATGCACACAGACCCGGACATTTCTCCGGTGGTCAGCCGATCCGTACAGATATGGATCGTGCGGCGGATGGCCGGTTCGTCCAACCGTCGCGCCGTGTGGGCAAACGCAAGCCCACCTCCCCAACAGCAAACCGAGCCAGAAACGGGAAAAAAGAGGAGATATCCGAGAGAGAGAGAAAAACACCCTCGCCACGACGCCCCAGCCAGCCAGCCAGCCAGCCAGCCACGAGCGCCCACTTCCAAATGTCGACGCATCATGTCGAGCGAATGGGGACTGGGACATGACTCAATTAGCGGCCAATCCACCGTTTGAGACACAGGCTTCTCTCCAGCCAACGCCCGCACGGCCGCGCAACCCAACCCCACAACGCGCTCTTTCAACGCGCTGCATGTACGACGAAACACATCACCCCTGCGTGCGCTGTACACTCTCCTGCCGTATAATTTTCAGCATTCCGTACAGCCTGCAGCATCCTCCTGCGGCAACAGCCGGCGCAGCAGCAGCCGGCGCACAGTGCACTGCAGCCATGCCGCCATGCCGCATCGCAGCAGCAGCCAAAATCCAATGAGTCAGGTAAAATTCCGTGCAGCAGCGCCCGCTTGCGGGGGGCGCGAAGGGGTTTGCTCGCTTGCTGATAAAATGGGGTTTTAGGGTTTAAGGACTTCGTGTGCGTGCGCGCAGCCTAAGGGCCTGTCGCAACCCGCGGGCGCGCAGCCTGCCCTCGAAATCCTCGGCCATCTTCCCCATTTAGCAAGGCGCGCAACCCTCCAACGCCCTCGCCGCAATACACGATCCTCATTTGCACATCTTCGCGTGAGTCAAAAGTAATTGTTCACGCACGCACGCACGCACGCACCCACACAAAACCTGGCACTCATCATCTGATGCCTCCCGTCAAACCCAACAAACACGTCCACATCCTTCTGCCTCCATGCCCATCACTTCATCACAAATATCCTCCTCCTGTTTCCAGTTCGTATCCCCGAATGGTTCCCAGTTCGAATCCCCGAATGGTTCCCAGTACGAATCCCCGAATGGTTCCCAGTTCGAATCATCGGGCTCACCGCTTCTTCGCGATCATGCCCATCCTCGAGTAATACCCCACAGACGACGGGTACAGCACCCGGCCGCTAAAGCGCACCCACTCAATGGACGGCCCGAAGTTGTTGCTGGCGGTGGCGGGCTTGGGGATGACCGTGATGAGCACGCCGCCCGTGGTGGTGTCCCGCAGCGACTCGGGCAGATCCAGCGCGGAGCCGCCGGAGGGCACCGGCTGGTTGATGCCGCTGGCGTTGGAGGCCACCCGAATGGACAACACGGTGGAGCACTGGTCGGCGGGGGAGGTCACGTTCCAAACGGTGCGCAGCAGGTTGCCCTCGATGATGCCCTGGAGCGGGTACACCCACTTGATGAACTGGACCTGCGGTGGGGGAGGGGAGGGCGGCGGCGAAGGCGGAAGAGGGAGGGGGAGGGAGGCGGAAGAGGGACGGGGAGGGAGGGGGAGGGAGGGGGGCCGTAAGAGCAGGAGCGGGAAAGGAGGGTGGGTGCATAAGAGGGAGGGAGGGAGGGATCCGAGGGAAGAGGGAAGGGAAGGGCGAGGAAGGGAAGGCAGCAGGCGGTTGCCGGGGGAGGTTGCGACAGTTCGCGCGGTTCCAGATGCGCGCCGCTGTGTGTGTGTATGCGTGCATGTGTGTGGTGTGTTATCCACGCGCGTGGTGTGAGAGCCCCGCCCTCCTTCGCCGTGTCCTTTTAAAAGACTCGTCGCCAGCTAAATGAAACGGCGGGATGCTGGCAACCGGAGCGGCTCTGCGGCCCCCGGACCGATGGGCTCCAGAACCCCAACCCGCGCCGCTTCGCAACCTATCCACAACGAACCGCGCGCCCCCCGCCCCGCC
The DNA here is from genome assembly GCA_030267565.1 of Pleodorina starrii. Classification (NCBI taxonomy): domain Eukaryota; kingdom Viridiplantae; phylum Chlorophyta; class Chlorophyceae; order Chlamydomonadales; family Volvocaceae; genus Pleodorina; species Pleodorina starrii. The sequence continues at coordinate 1,572,950 of BRXU01000015.1, forward strand.
CCGCCTCGCCACGTCTCGCCCCTCATTCCATATCGCATCTCAATAACGCATCTGGATCTGGATCTGGATCTGGATCTGTTCTTCCTCGATCTGCACTCCCTCGGGTTCCCGCATGCCCCGTTATGTCCGTATGTCCGCACCGTGATAACGCCCGGGTTCCTGATCTGGCGGATGTTGATGCGCGAGATCTGGGTGGGGTCCTTGAAGAACACGGCCACGCTGCGGGCGTTGTCGGTGGCCCTCCAGGCGAAGCGGCACTGCCCGCAGCCGTTGGAGGTCGTGACGCAGGGCTGCTTGTCGAGGTCAACCTGAACGTCGGAGGTCATCCACGTATAGGCCGGAGCCCGGGAACGTCGGGGGGAGGCGAAGAAAGGAGCGAGGGTCTGAGAATGACGGGGCGGAGAACAAAGACGGCACGGAGAATGACGGGAAGGAGAAGTGTGGCCGCACGCGCGGCCAGGCCACGGCGGGTGGCGGGCGGCACGAGACGTAGACGGAGGGCGGGGAGGGGGGCCATCGGGTGGCTTGCGGCGCCGGCAGCGGCAGCTCGCGAGCCGGCTCAAGGGCATGTCCCCCCCCGCGCAACACCCAGGGGCTCACACAAACACGAGCAACAGCAACAGCAACAGTAACCCAGGAAGACGGAAAACACGGGCACGGGTACGCACCAGCTGCAGCGCAGATCGGGGCTTGAGCTCCTGCTTGAAGTTGTAGGTGCCGTACCAGACCAGATCCCTGCAGGAGGAAATGCAGGGAGGAGCAGGGCGGGGTAGGAGGCAGGACAGGGCGGGGTAAGAGACAGGGGGGTCCGTGCCGTGCCGTGGGTGGAAGTATAGCGCCAGGCAGGGATAGCGCCAGGCAGGGAAGGGCAGGGCCGGCCCGGGCAGGGCTTCGTCGGACAGGGCCAGGCCTGGTGTGGGTGGGGTTCAATCAAGGCAGAAACGTCCGCGCCATTGAAGTGCAGTGCCGGGAGCAGATGCCGGTGCCTCCACGGCACAAGCGCGGGTTGCACGACACGGGCACGTACCCGCTGGAGCCCAGAGCCCCCCCGGCGGTGAGATTCGTGACCACGACGTAGTCATCCCCGGCGGGCGGCGGCGGCGAAGCCGGCGGCGGCGACGGCGGCGGCGAGCTCGCCGCCGGGTTGAGCGGCGGGGACGGGCTGTGCGGCGGCGGGCTGTGCGGCGGCGGCGAGCTGCGAGGCGGCGGTGGGCTCGGCGGCGGCGGCGGCAAGCTGCGCGGCGGCGGGGGGCTGGGCGGCGGCGGCGGGCTGTGAGGCGGTGGTGGGCTGGGCGGCGGCGGCGGGCTGCGCGGCGGCGGCGGGCTGGAAGGCGGCGGGCTGGGGGGCGGCGGGCTGCGAGGCAGCGACGGAGGCGATGGGGGCATCCGCAGGCCCCTGGGCGGCGGCCGTGGGCTTGGCGGCGGCGGGCTGGGCGGCATTGGGCTGGGCGGCGGCGGGCTGGGCGGCATTGGGCTGGGCGGTGGTGGGCTGGGCGGCATTGGGCTGGGCGGTGGCGGGCTGGGTGGGATCGGGCTGGGCGGCGGCGGGCTTGGCGGCGGGCTTGGTGGCGGCGAGCGCACAGTGCCCGGAGGCGCCGGTGGCGGAGGAGGAGGCGACGGCGGCGGCGGCGGCGGCGGGGGAAGCGATGGCGGCGGAGGGGAGGGAGGCGAAGGGGATGGCGGCGGTGGCGGGGGAGGCGACGGTGGTGGCGGCGGCGGGGGCGGGAGCGGCGGTGACCCCGCCGCCGGGATGACCGGCAGGGATGGGCTGGGCGGCGGCGGCGGTGGGAGTGGCGGCGGCGGAGGCGACGGTGGCGGCGGCGATGGTGGTGGCGGCGGCGGGGGCGACGGCGGCGGCGGCGGCGACGGTGGGGGCGGTGGGGGTGGCGGGGGCGGGGGCGGTGGGGGCGACTGTGGTGGTGGTGGAAGGGGTGATGGTGGCGGCGGCGACGGCGATGGTGGAGGCGGAGGGGGCGGCGGGGGGGGCGGTGGAGGTAACAATGGCGGCGGTGTTGGCGGGGGCGGTGGTGGGGGCGGCGGAGGCGGCGGCATGGGTGACGGTGGCGGAGATGGAGGAGGCGACGGCGGTGGGGGCGGAGGCGGCGGTGGAGGGGGCGACGGCGGCGGCGGGGGAGGCGGAGGGGGCAGCGGGGGCGGTGGTGGTGGCGGCGGCGGTGGCGGAGGGGATGATTGCGGTGGCGGCGGCGGTGGTGATGGCGGCGGCGGCGGCAGCGGCGGTGGCGGCGACGGCGGCGGCGGCGGCGGGGGAGGCGGCGGCGGCGGGGAGGGCGACGGTGGTGCTGGTGGAGGGAGCGTTGGCGTTGGCGGCGGCGGTGGAGGCGGAGGGGGCAGCGGGGGCGGTGGTGGTGGAGGCGGCGGTGGCGGAGGGGGTGATTGTGGTGGCGGCGGCGGAGTTGACGGTGGTGGAGGCGGCAGCGGCGACGGCGGTGGTGGCGGAGGCGGCGGTGGAGGGGGGGACGGCGGCGGTGGGGGCGGCGGTGGGGGCGACGGCGCCGGCGGCGGCGGCGACGGTGGTGGCGGCGGCGGCGGCGATGGCGGCGGCGGCGGTGGGGGCAGCGGAGACGGAGGCGGCGACGGGGGCGGCGATGGTGGCGACGGCGGGATGGCCAGTGGCAGGCCCGGCAGGCGCGGCGCGCGTGGAAAACGTGGAAAGCGTGGAAAGCGTGGGCGGTAGGGCCGCGGCGGCGACGGGCTGGCGATGGCGGGAGGGGGCGGCGGCGGCGGCGGAGGGTAGGTGCCCGTCGGCGAGTCCGCCAGGAAGCGGCGCAGGACCTCGCTAGCGTGCTTGGGGTCGGACATGTCGGAAACCGCCTCCAGGACAGAGTCCAGAAGCTCCGGATCTTCAAGCTCAGCATCGAGGAGCTCGGCGTTGTGCTCGTCGGGGTCGATCTCAACAGAGATCGCCTTATCATCTGAAAATGGCGAGGAGCAACACAGACGGGCAGGGGCACGGGTGCGGGCGATATAGATGAGTTGCGGACCGGATGCTGGCCGGATGCTGCACGTCTGCGACGAGTTGAGGTGTCCGGAGCTGCAGTATGCGTTCACAAGCATCGTCTGTACGACATGCCCCGGAATCAGGGCTTCAGGGGTAGCAACGGTGCCGGTGCGTGGCAGATTAAGACTGACTCGGCAGCGGCGGCTGGTCGAGCGGCTTTTACGGGCGCAGGGCGCCGCGGCTAAACTAAATTGCGATTACGAGCGGAGGCCGCAAATACTTACTGGGAGTGAACTCAGAGATTAGAGCGCGCAGCAGGTTGCCCCACTGCGTCTGCGAGCCTGCCTTCCAGCTGTATCCGAGCCATACGATTGCGCCCGACACGCCGACCTTGCTGAAAGCCTGGAGAGGGCGCGTCAAGGAGAAGAGTAATACAGTGCATAGTAGATCGTTTTTGTAATTAAGATAACGTTTGCAGCGGCGAGGCGCAGTTCACCACCTCAACACGGCAAGACCCCGCCTATTACAAATGGAAACCGTTTCAACGGCCCAGCTTAGCGTCATGACGGTCTCTGCAGCGTAGTAAAGACAAAGAACATTCGCTTTATACATCACAGACTGCTGAAAACATTAGAGTCGACAAGCACACACGTTCCACTCTTGCGAAACCGTGGCAGTTGGCTCTTTATGTTTTAGCCGACGCGAACGCATATGGCCTACTCCCCACATGCGTTCGCATCGGCTTAACCATAAAGAGTCAATTAATTTATAATCTCAGCCCCGATACTCAAGTCTTTGTGCACCCTCACGCTCAGAGGCGCAACGCGTCTGCGAGCGCGCCAGAACCGATAGCAGAAACAAAGCCAGCTCCAACATACGCATGAAACGTTGCGTACACTCTCATCTTTGTTAGTACGGAAGCGCGTACCTGGGCGGCGACCTTGAAGTCGCTATCTTGCGCAAAATACAGCGGGACAATAGACGCACTGTTGTCCTCATGGAGACAAGAGGTGTAAAGGCTGGTAGTCTGTGCGTCCTCCAGGAATTCGGGCCAGGAACTCCTGCCCGTGGTCTTAGCCTGGATGAAAGCCGACGCCTGCTTGCTGAGCTGAAGCTCACCCACAGCTTCCTGGTCGCTAGTATAAAGCTGGTCACACACAATCCATTTGCCTGCACAGAGATGGTTCATGTCACCTCCCAGTCCGACAGTCGGTCAAGCGCAGATTGTCGCCTTGAGTCGCACTGGCTGCCAGAAGCCGTGCCGTAAGCGCAACATATGTTTACCTTGGTAATCTAGAGCCTTGGTAACGAAGTCGCTCAACGCCTCGCCTTGTCCGTGGTTAGCGTCCAGAACGATCACCAGGCCTCCAGACGCCAGGTAGGAGGAAATGGCGGCCATATCCTCTGCTGTGCTGTAGTAAGCGTGGCCGTTTTGAGCTGGAATCACATATGCCGAAGCCCCACGCAGGGCATCCAACTTTGGCTGGCCAGTGGTGGCCAGCATCACGTCAATACCGAGCTGCCGGAGCTGCTGCTCCAGCTTCATTGGGCTCCTATCCCAGGACATATCTAAAACGCCATGGGCCTTGCTCATGTAGAGGGCGACGCGCGTGGGCCTCGCCACCGCCAGCGTCCAGCAAAGGCCGACGATGAGGGTGGCCACCAGCGCCCGCATGGTGCCAACGGCCCTACGTTCACTTACTAAGGACGACTTGTTTTTAGTTCGTGTCGAGAGAATAAAGCGGTCCTAAGGTCCTATGATAGGTGGCCCAGGACCAAAGGAGCCCAGGTAGCCCAGGTACACTTCTTCCTCTTATGCAGAAGAATTAAGTCATAATCCTATATTTGTCAAGATATAAAGTATGGGCCCATGCCACATACTGGACCTTAGCGCAGTAAGTTAGCGCTATTTAGCAAATCGACTGGACGGCGGGCGAGAGTGCCGTAGATTACGGATCAACGGTCGGCTTGTTGCCGTGCGGCCTGCCTTACTGCCACAAACTAATTATGTAACCGTGTATGCACCACAACAGTACGGGTTATTGGCAGCGGTCTAGCGCAAGGTGTGATCACGGAACATTCTGCGCAGCAGCGTCCTTTCCTCAAAACACTTTCCATACATATCGTTATTAATAAGTTCGAATAGCTCTGCTGCAATAAATTTACCTTCACGGCAACTGCGCGTCATTCTGGCACCACGCAAAAGGCGCAGAAAAAGCGCAAAACAAGCACGGCGCACTTCTTCCGGAAATGGCTTTGTACCGTCTCCTTGAAATATAAAGCCCTTTATATAAGCTTACTTGTTCTTTTATCTGGAATTATTCACATGGGGCATTGCACCAAGTCACATGAAACATGCCTTCGAGTCGCGAAGTCTCACGATGCGTAACCATCACAGAAGTACTGTGTTGTATGATATTTAATTAGTGTTAGGTGCAACAAAAGCTTTAGGAATCGATTGAAGGCCTCGTCACGGTAATTTCAGATTTACCTTGTTGCCTTGACGTTGGTACTCAGTCGGTGTAATAAATACCTCATTCGTCACAGTACACCACATTACAGACAACACAAAAAGCTTGCAAATTGGCAATGCTGCGTGCTTGTCTCTGCCCGTTCGTCCCCATCTCGTACTAAGGTTTTCGTCATATTTAGCGCGTCAGACCCCTCTGTGACACTTCAAAGGAGCAATGCAAGCGGTATATGCGTCCTTAAACCCCATCGAGCGGCTTTCCCTGGGCTAGCCAACGTGTCTTGATGACTTCCTTCCTTCATACACAGTCCTTTGTATGTCGCTTGCATCAACCGGTTGAGTTGTACTTCTCGATATTCGTTTATTACCTTAGGGTATCACTTTGATAGTACCGTATGCGCTATGCTTTATGGTCTAACCGTCCAGACCGTGAACCCCCACAGAATGTCACGGCAGGTGCTGTGTGTGCCCAGGTGTGCCCGCTTTTCCAATCCCTCAAATGTACCTTCTTATAACGTCATATCGGCTCGCTAGGGTGTGCGTATATGGACAGGTCTTGCGCGTCCACGCACACGCGCGTGCAGCTATTGTTATCCGCTTCGCCAGGGGGCTCGTACCGGGATCACTCTGGGAACGGCCAGGCCTTAATGGCGCGAAATCCCTTCATGGCCACTTCATGGCCACTTCATGGCCTCTTCATGGCCAGTATATGCCGCCGCCATGAAGATGTTTGGGTACCGGCATGAAGGGTGGTCGTCGGCATGAACAAGGTGAGCCACTTCATACGGCAGCAACCGTCTTAATAACGAAACCAAGTTCGCCATGAAGACCGGCGGTCCTTTGCCCCTCTTCATTGTCCACAAGCGAAATATGCTTGATAGTATATGTAGGAACAGTTTGGAGACTACCTCTAACTTAATGGCAGTCAAACCGCTCTAAAGGGCAAAATATGGCCTTACGGTGTGCCCTAAAGGTCCAACCGCCCTAGGACTTTTGTATTTCGGTAACAAGTAGTGCATGCAAATACTCCAGCTTAGCAGGGTGTAGGTTTCCTCACGTTAGTTGGCCAGGATCCAGGATCCAGGATCATGCCCTGGCTCCGGAACCAATCGCTGCTCGTCCAGTGCGAGCTCTACCTAGGCGCAAGCGCTTCCAGTTTGAATGGAAGCGCCTTGGGCTAGCACCGTGCAGTGCTAGCCCACGGGCGTGCGGCAGGGTGCAGAACTTGAGACGTTGGGAGTTGCACGACTTCGGCTTTCCCTGGACCTCCTGGGCGCCCAGCGTTGCGCGAGCGGCGGAGCGAACCTGCAACCCGGCACTGGGCCAACGCAGACACCCCAGCACAGCCCGCCCCGCGCAACCGCCGCACCGCATGGGCAGCACCCAGCTCTCCCACGATGCGCTTGCCCGCGCACGACCGGGAAACCCGTGATGCCGTGTACCGCCAGTCGCCAAAGGACCTCCTGGTGGTCGTGCGGTCTCTCCGTTCGAGAGACCACTCAGACCCTGTGCAGCGTTCCTTTTTCCGATGCTGCCATTTGAAAATGGCTATGTAGCGCTAAAGCCCACACCCACAACAAACACGACCACCCAAAATTTTTCGCGTATGGTCGGCTAACGGGGCTGGACAGAGAATGCACCAGTGATCGTTCTCAGTGGTATGCTGCCAGTAAAGCCGTAGGTGACGATATACTTTACTGTTTTACCCAAGACTGACACGCGCAGACCCTAGTGAACTTGTTCTGCTGAGTGACTGATGCAGCGTAACGTCCTAAGGTCTAAGGCCCGGGGGATGACTCTTTCACTTGTTCCGGCAGCGTTTGTCCTAAAGGCCGATGGCCCAGTTATCAGTAACGTTGGTTAGAACGGGCTGCTCTTGGGTCTTGAGTGTCGTACAGTTGTGAGTCTTGCCGTACAGTTGGGTCTTGCGAACCGGGGAGGTTCGAGGGAGATCTTGGTTGGGGAGCTTCAGGGGCGTCTGCCGCTTGACCGATAGCGTTTGTGCTATTGTGATAAGGGTCAGGGGGTCGGAGGCAGAGATTTCTTGCTTCGAGTGTTACAGATTATCAGATTGCCATTAGTTTCAGACTCTTAAGATGTCGCCAGGTACCATGAGGTCAGTGGGGACTATCCAGCCCGATCTCAACTGCCTGCCAAGAGACTGCAGACTCGCGCCTTTTATACTGTTGGCGAAGCACCGTCGTACACTGCCGTACTGTGCAACGTAATGCACTTGGCCCGGCGAAACCTACTACGGCAACTGCGCGAACGTGCACCCAGGCCTGGTACAACCTACTACGGCAACCGTGCGAACGTGCACTCGGGCCTGGCACAACCTACTACGGCAACCATGCGAACGTGCGTAATTGCGTAATCGGAAGCTATGCGAACGTGACTAATTGCGTAATGGCTTCGTGCAGCTTCTCCTTACGTAATAGCGCTACGGTTACTGCAGTAGCTACGCGAACGTGTACGACAATGTGCTTCACTGAGATCGTACAGCTTCTAACACTTTCCGTTAGGCTCAACCGCATGCCTTTGCACATCGTGTACCGACACCAATAACGGTAACCCACGTTTGTTCGCTACAGCTAGTTCATTGCCTGTAACATGACATGACACGCGAGTCTCTCTCCCCACGCTGCAAGTTGTAGTAGTATGGTACTTGTTGTTTGGCACAGTGGGCTCCGGCCCCTCGGAAGGATAAAGCCAGCGGGCAAACTGGCCATGCACTGGCTGCACAGCTCCAAGGCGGAAAATGGGCATCAAGACAATGCAATGACACCCCGGACACACTGATCCAGCCTCTACATTGCTGTCGTGTCAGTTCCCATGGGCCCTGGCCTCGCACCGTGTTTTTCTAGGTACGTACGGTACAGGGCCATGCGCTTCCACGGCGTGGCTCAGAAGCACATGAATGCCCTGCGACGCCATGCGCGTCTGGAGCCCTCTGTACCGCAGCCTACCGCAGCGAGGTTCCTATGCCCGCCCGCAGCCGCGCACAGTGCAGACAACCGCAGAGGCAGGCAGGAGCGGGCAGGTTAAAGCTCTCAAAAGCGTGTCCATCCGTCCGGCCCTCCTTGTTGAATGACCACCCCTCCGGATCTGTAACACTAGGTAGGGGATCGTAGCACCTGCACGTAGCGCACGTCTCCCCCGTTCTCCCCCAGGCCCGGTCACCCTTCGGGCTCCTTCCGATCATCCACTGCGGATCGTGGCTCGGCGGTCTCTCCGATTAGATAGCGTGGCAGCTTCTAGACCGGCGCCAACCCCGGCCAGATACATGGTGCGTTGTCTGCGTGGTTTCAAACTATTGCTGCGCTGCCTGCTGTGCCGTGCTTGCCGTGCAGGGCCGTGCTGCGCCGTTTGTTGCCGGTTGATGCGCCGGCTCGTTGCGGCGCACCGTCGGGCGTTGCCCTGGGTCCGGTAATCGCAAGCCCTTACACGGTGCGAGCCCAGGACGCGAGGTCCCGGGAGGGATTGTACGACCAGGTATGATACGCTGTAAGCCTTCGAGGGTGTCCACAAGAATTGCTCGCACACAAACAGCTGCACACTGCAGCTTCAAAGCAACAGACGGCTATACGTTTGCCTTCAATTCATCAAGCTCTCAAGCCCCCTTTCGAGTATGTATTGGAGAGTCATCTGGTCTTCTTTGAACCCACATTGTTATTTTCTTTTAGCCATATATTTAAACTCTCACGAGCTTGGTTTGATATGACTAGCACCTAGGATTTTCCGACAGTTTGTTTCAAACCCCTGGATGCTTACTTTTAGCAGATGTCCTCGAAATTCAGCAATTCATCGGAAATTTCTTTTTCCAATGATGTGGAATTGGGCGGCGACCAGGCCCTACGCCTTTCTTTATGAGCTATCCGGTCGACGACTTCGTGCGCAGCGCACAACGCAGCCGGCAGGCCAACGAATGTACCAGAAGCACTTGTCTTGACGCGGTGGCTGGCGATTGTTTGCAGACCAGCAGTGAATCAACAACGCCATGAACCCCTACCAACTTTCCCATAACGCCGCCTACGTTGCGAGGCCCCAAGAGGCGTCGCATTATTCCACACATAATCTCCCCGCAGTTGAGCGTTCATATGATCCGCTCGGCGCATCTGCCACGTGTTCCCAGGAGTCGCCAAGCCCGTTGCCGCTGGATGGTGCCGGCAGCAGCAGCGCCCTACCAGCCCCCTTGCCATACCATCCCTTAAACAGCGGCCTCACTACCGTGCCCGTCAGCGTGGTGGCAACACAACAAGCCGTCACGCCAACCAAGTCCACGCCCGGCAAATCGCCTGTCGCCCGGGACTGTCCCCCTTACAACCCTGTCGCCGGCCAATACGGAGCGCCGTCTTCCACCCAGCCGAATGATGTTCATCCCGCACCGCCCAACGAAAGCGCCGGCGCCCATCCCCCACGCGCTTCAACGACAATCAGCTCCACGGGGGAGCCGGCACGGATGATGACGTACAACCCAGTCCAGAACCTCCTCCAGGCGTGCGCCAACGCGCAGGACAGAACGACACCCCTGCTTCCAGCTCCCATTTCTTCAGGCGCCGCTCCGACCACAGCCTTCAGCCCGCTGCTACCGATGCAGTCCGCCGGTGCAGCGGCGCCAGCCCGCCTGACGCCATCGCCGATCGTTCTCGCACGTAACTCTCACGAATCTCAGGCTGGCCAGACCGCCCACGGGCCGCCACCGCCGCGAGCTTCGACCCAGCCTGCCGCACCAGTCCCGTTCCTCGTCCCAGTCCCAGTTCCCGTGCCGGTAGCTCAGCCCAGACACCACGCAGCAGTAGCTCCGCACCCGGCGCCGGTATGGCCCGTGAACGTAATTCGCCCGGCAGTCGGCCTTGCACCCGGTCCCCCTGCCGCGGTGCTGGCGGCGCCGCCACCGGCGCTCGCGCCGGTCGGGCCGCCGCCGGCGCCTTACTTTCCGGCGGGCACGGACGCAGAGCCGCTTAGAGCGGCCGCATCTGAGCCAGCCGCAGAGCCGCAGAACATGACGGGGGCGGAGCCCCAGCTCCAGCCCCAGTTGCAGCCTCAGCCCCAGCCCCAGCTGCAACCGCAGCAGCAGGCGGAGGCCCACCCCTACTTGCCGGACCAGGCGAGCATCATCGCATTCGTGAGCGAGATGGTGCGCCGCCGGGACCTGGCCGCGGCCCGGCAGCCGCCGCCTCCTGCGCCGCAGGCCGCCGCCGCCGCCGCCCAGGCCGGCCGGCCTGCGGCACCGCACGTGCACGCACACGCGCACGCATGCGCGCCCGGCACTGGGCAGCAGGGCACGGGCGCAGGAGGGGCGATCGCGACGCAGGGTGCAGATCCACTTGGGCTATTCCAACCCCAACCCCAGACCCAGATCCAGCCGCAGCCACCGGCCCAGTTCCACCCGGTTCAGGCCCAGTTGTGTCCGCAGCTTCAGCTCCAGCGGCAGCCGGAACCTCAGCCGCAGCCGCTGCCGGTGGAGGAGCTGCAGCTGCAGCCGGCCGAGGAGCTGCAGCCACAGGCGACAGATTCTGACGTGCTGCAGAGCCAAGTCGAGTTCCTGCAAGACATGGTAAGCGGTTGGAAGTTCCTCGAAGGGAGACAGCCGACGGTACATCGGCTGGGTAAGGTCGTAGGTGCCGTGCCTCGCAGGGGCCGACGTGTGGGCTGGGCCCAACGCGCGTCACCGGCGGCCCCACTTAGTCATCCAACAGCAGCTTTGTTGAGTCAAGGGCGGCCGGACGCGCGTTGCGATCGGATTGCGCCACGGTGTCCCCCACCCCCACTGCGTCCAGATGACACACCGGCTCTCTGCTCCGCTCTGTGGCCCGCGCAGGTGGGCGGGCGCGCCGACGTCGCGACCTGCAGAGACGTGCTGGCTGAGGTCCAGGGGGACATGGATCGCGCATCAACGGCCATCCTGGAGCTGTACGGCGGCGGCGGCCGCGCCGCCAGCGGCGCCAGCCACGGCGCGGGGCAGAACGATGGCTTGAGCAGGCAGGATAGCCAACGCCATAATGTTCAAGTTTGCGTTGCAGACTGAGTGTTAGCTACAAAAGGACAGAGTTATAGGACCTTGGCAGGCTGCGCGCGACGTTTTGGCGGTGTTTCCGTCCTGTTCTGCACTCGCGGTCATAATAGGGACAACGGCCGAGCGCAAGGGCAAACATACCCCTCACCGCGTTCCTTACCTGACAGCATCAATGGACTAGTTATGTTCCCCCGCCCGAACTCCCTAGTTCTCGCTGTGATTCCTGCGTCTTGTCCCTACCTGCGTGCCTGCAGCCCGGGCGCCGAGGTGTCCGTAAACTTCGGACAGAGCCCCTTCGTCTTTGACATCGAGCCGTACAAGGCAAGTATGTAGTGATGACCTGCTCATATACATCTCTCCGCGCGCAAATGTGATCATCTATCAGGAGCACCTGATGGAGTAGGTTGCGGCGGGGAGGTTGCTTGATTGCCAACGACAGCGTAAGATTGTTTCAACATACGTTGTTTGTATACAACATAGCGGTGGTTGGGGGGGCTGGGACCGGGGAAACCCGCCACCCCACCCCATCTGCTCCCATAACCCACGCCTCGGCTACCGGCCGGGCGTATCATCATTATTATTATTATTGTATACAACAGATATGATACATGAAGTGCCACACCAGCTTGCTTGCTTCATTCATCATCTGTTCCTACACATATATACATACACGACCCTCGCCTCCGTCCATCTAGATAGGGCGCGGCGAGGCCCGCCGCCATGCGATTCGGCCATGCAAAATACCGTACACGTGCTGCGCATTATATGCTATGCGCGCATACGCACACAAACATACACGCACGCATACGCACTCTGTAAACACGCACATATACAGAATGCATGCATGCGGCATGCAGGTGATGTCGCCACCATCCGCTCTCAGCTCCCCGAGGATGGGCAGGAGCGTGGCCGTGGAGGGGAAGTACACTGTGCGGTACATCGACAACAAAATCTTCGGAAAAGTGGTGCGCTGCTGGCGCGCGTGTGTGCATGCTGTGTGCATGGGCATGCGTGCGTGTGTGTTTGTTTGGGCGGGCGAGAGGGGGAGAGGAGGGAAGGGGGGCGGATGTAACACATGACGCAGCGTTTATTTGCTCTTCGTCGAGCACCTACGAATGTATGTCTGGGGGTGGGGTGGCACGTGGGGTGGGGTGGGGGGTGGGGTAGGTAGAGCAAGGAACAGTCGACACGCTACGACTCAACCGCCTCCCTCTGCCTTTATTATTCCTCCAGCTTCCTTTAAATGTGCTTCGGCGGAACACATGCAGTGTACACACGTTGTTGTTTGCAGTTGCTTTCGTGGTTGCCATGATCGATGCAGATACTTACGAACAGATGCGTACTCAACAGGGTGTTGTATCACGCCCACTTGTGGTGGTACGTACTGATAAGAACCAGATAATAATTGAGTGAGAGCTTAAAGTAAGCCCGAGCGAGTCGAATGTAAGACCGTCGTCGTAGTCGTCTTTGTAGTCTGGTCGTAATTCGTTGTAGACTCCTCCGTCAAAAAAACAGCCGAAGGCTCGTCGCGACAGTAATCAGTGTTACGGCACCAACCGATCCAACCCAAGCTGGTCCACTAGTGACCCTAAGTATCATGGGATAGCTTAAGAGGTACAACACATGACATGCCACTCTTAATTGCTTGGTTATGTGTGGTACAATCAATGGTACAATCCGCATACCTGCATGCCGTATACGCAGGGCACCGTGCAGGCGGACTTCCCCGCCCCGCCCTCGAGCCTGCTTTATTATTTTGAGATGAAGATACAGGACGCTGGAAGAAACACCAGAATCGGCCTGGGCTATGCCCACAGCGGCCATCCCGAAACACATCACGTGGGGTGAGTGCGCCGTACAATTTGAGGTCCCGGACACGGTTCCGTGCTGGGGTTGGGAGGCGCGGCGGGAGTTCCGACAAGCAAGGCCGCCTCGCTCGCTGTTGATTGGAAAAGCAACACCGCCCAGCGGGCGGGAGGGTGGCGCGTATCGCACATACGTAGTAAAGCACAGATAGACGGTTGGATGACGTATCGCACATACATAGTACAGCACAGATAGACCGGCGGATGACGTATCGCACGTATGTAGTACAACACAGATAGACCGATGGATGACGATAATATCATATGTTAATATGATGATATCATAAGAAAACATGCTAGTCTCGGGGGCAGAACGGCAGGAGCTGGCTACTTTTGTGCGCAACTCGTGCATGGTCGGTAGTGACGGGGGCGGCGAGATGTGTAGATTTAATGTCGTGCACAAGCTTGAGAGGAAAAACATCCCTCCCTTATCTCAGTGTTATTAATTGTTGCAAGTTAAGTACAAATCGCACGTTGTTCATAAATTGCCGACGTCCTACATACATGCATGCCATGACCGCGTCCGCCTTGCGTAGGGCGGTTGAGGGCTCATTCGCCTTGCACGGAAATTCCGGCACAACACACTGGGAGAAGGCTCAGGGCGACGACTACGGTACGTTGGCGCATGCATGGGCGGCGGATGGATGAATTGTGCATGGGTGTGCCTGAACTAATTAGTTCGGGCACCCCACCGTTTATTAGGCGTGCCGCCAAGGCAATGAAGGTTTACTTCGGCGCATGTTTTCTTACATTCCACCGCGTATGCATCTATCCATCTGCATGTCTATCTGATGGCGATGTGGGCGTCCCCACTCGCTCCCTCGCTCCGCGTATTCGTACGTAAATGCCCTCCACCCTTTCTGCTCCTTCATCAGCGTGGGTTCACGTTGCGGATGCGGATGCGGATGCCGCGCAACTCATTCTGCTCGCCTCCTTGCTCTTTATATATATGAAGGCTTCAAGTTCGGTACAGGCGACGTCGTGGGCGCCGCTCTGGACTTCCAGCGCATGCAGATATTTTTCACGTACGTGATGTTAAATCAACCCTTATCACTTGTATAGAAGACTACAGCTTGTTGGGCGTGTATACAGCTTCATCGCTCGTTGAAAGACGAAATGACCAGCAGATGACTAGATGATACGTAGATAGGCAGGTGTATGACCTTGTCGGATACACCACGTGTGTATGTATGTGCGTTGCGTGTCCGCAACATTAATGAAAATGTCTCACTCCGCCGGTGTGTGTATGATGAGCTTGCAGGAAGAACGGCCGCCCAGGCAAGGCGTTGCCGGTTAATTTTAAGCGCCCGCTGTACCCAACCGTAAGCCTTGACAGGTGAGCTAACACAGCCACGCACGCACGTACCGCTAAATCGCAACCAGCTCTTGCACCCCGCCCCCCCCCCGCCCGAACGCCTTAAGCTAATCCCCTTCCTTTTTAAGATGCTTAGCATGAGTGGATAGATTTCTTATATTCCATCCCCCGCCCGAACTCCCTAGGCCTCGCTGTGATTCCTACGTCTTGTCCCTACCTGCGTGCCTGCAGCCTGGGCGCCAAGGTGTCCGTAAACTTCGGACAGAGCCCTTTCGTCTTTGACATCGAGCCGTACAAGGCAAGTACGGAGTGATGACCTGCTCATATACATCTCCTACTCAGTTCCATGTCTACACCGGCCGCCGGTGTATTGCTTTGCTGCGTGGCTGTTAGCGAGTGTGTACGCATGTCGCGTTTTATGTTGCAGATCAAGGAGGGGTCGCGTGTGGCGATCCGGAACGTCTCAATCGACGACGCTCGGTCAATCCAGGCGAACCGCGGCGGCTGGGATCCCTCCATGGAGACGATGCTTGGCACGACGGGCACGGTGGTGGAGGTCCTGGGGAATGGCGATGCGTTGGTCCTGTTGGACCATGGTGGCCGCACTAGGCGCTGGAGCCCCGTGCTGCTTGTCCCGGCAGGAACGCCCATGGTATGCATGCTGTTGGTGTTTACCAGAAGCTCCGTTCTTCTTTCATACCATGCAGTTGAAATACCGGTAGTGTATACATAACAGTAGTCCAGTTTTGCGGCTTCGTTAGTTGACAACCCTCTCGCTGGCAGCTTTTCCAGAAATGTAGTGCATGCCACACCAGCTTGCTTCGTTGCTCTATTACACGTATGACACGGCGGAACACTCCCACATATGCAGTAGTGTACGTAGCCAGCAGTACGATATCATGGCGTGTTTGCAGGAGTGCAGCTCCGTGCTCCCACGATCGATGCGCACACTTACCGTATAAACAATTAAACATCAGATGCGCTCCCAGGACACGTCCCTTTTACCCGCTTAACAATGTTTGGTACAATGATGTAATCCGTACACCTGCATGCCTTTACCGCACACGCAGGCCGCCGTGCAAGCGGACGTTTCCGCCCCGCCCTCGAGCGAGGCGGCAGCGCCACCGATCGCGGAGGAGGAGTGCTTCCTCGCCGCCGCAGTGGAGCACGCGCCGCAGCAGCTATCGGATGTGGTCACCTCAGGCGAGGCGGGCGGCAGCTGCTGGCCGGGCCCGGGAGCGGCCGACAGCGGCCTGGGCTTGCTGGCGGCGGCTGAGGACGGCGCCGGCGCCGCTTGGGCGGAGTCCGGCGGCGGCGCAGACGCCGACCCATGGGCCGCCGTGGACGGGTTCTGCGAGGGTGGCGCAGAGGCGGGCGCCGCGGACGGCGCTCTGCAGGGCCCCGAGTTGGCCCCCCGGGTAAGTTGGCCTCCAGTTGCGGTACGTCGTGTGGCGCGGTATCACAGCCAGTGTGTGGCTGGTGAGGGTGGGACGGCGATGACCAAAATAATTATCTACCATCATTGCATTTGCGGGGGAGAGCGTGGAGTGTTGAGGAGTCGAGTGCGAGTCGCTTGAGCGTTCTTCGGGTCGGCCGGGCTGTGCTGGGAAGTGTACGGCAAGTCCCTGGGCGGCACCGGGACGCAGCCAGCCGATGGGCGAGTCACGGTGCAGGCGCGGTGCCGTAGTACAGCTCCCTAGGGCGCCAAAGTCATCTTAGTCGTCCAACGGGTCCCCTCCACGGTGGGATGGGCCGCCGGAAGCGCGTCTGGCGATGTGGGTCGGGTCAAGACTGACTGGTAGCGCTTCGCTGTGTGCCCCTCCCCTTCCCCCCTTCCACGCAGGATTCAGCCTGCGGCGGTGAGCTCGGCTGGGACGCAATGGTGAGTGAGGTCGAGGTCATGGATCACGGTCCGCATTCTCACGTTTTCACCACCGCCTCGCTCTCCCTCTGCGCTTCGCCCGTGGCAAGCCACCCTCGCAAGCCGCCACCCCTCTCTCTCTCTCCGTCTGTGCACGTCCCCTCCTGTGGTGGGCGTTACGCTGCTGACCTGCGGTGGACGTGGACGGACGGTGCGCTGCACGTGCGCTGCACCATGCTTGTTCACCGCAGGCGGTGGAGGATTGGGAGGCCTGGCAGGCCGCCGAGGCCATTGAGGCGGTGGAGGACAAGATGGAGGAGCTGCGCATCTATTTTCCGCACCTGGACGAGGACACGCTCCGGAACCACCTGAAGATGCTGGATGGCAACGTGCAGGAGGTGGGCGTACGGCGCTTCCTTTGCCAATGGGTTGGGGCCAATGGGGGGTTCCGAGGGCGGCTTGGCTCACGGCGGTGAGGAGGAGGAAGGCTTTGCGCAAGGAAAGGAGGGTGGTGGTGGTTGGGGGTCGCCGGGGCGGGGCGCTGCGTTCGCGCGGTCCACGCAAGGCTCTGTCACGTGGTGCGCTGCACGCAGGAATCCTGGATCCTGGGGCAGAAGCTCTGCGTCCTGTGCATGCGATCGGCGCCTTAACATCGGTTGAGGGAAGCCGGAAAGTGCGCCGTGGCTGCTTGCGACGAACGGTCGGTCGGACGGACGGACGGGGCTTGCGGTACCACTGCTGACGCGTGCCCGCTGCTGGCTCCCGCCTCTGGCCCCCGCTTCCCCGGCGGATTGAAACACCGACTGACCGAATCCATTCAGGCTCTGAAGCTGCTCAGCGAGTACCACGAGGAGGAGATTTACCGACGCATCAGGATGGATCGCCAGGTGGGGGGGGGGAAGAGGGGGAGACGAGGGAGGCGCGCGCGGGTGAGGCGTCCAAGCGCTGTTCTGGCGGTGCCAGGCGCCGGCTGCGCCAAGCGGCCGCATCACGTACCGGTACTGGACTGGTTGATTGAGTGCGCGTGCCGGCGCCCACGTGTCGGGCGTGTTCCCGCGTATTGTCATGTCATGTCGTGTCATGTCGCCACCCACTCCCGCACCGTCTAACGCCCGGTCCCTGCTGTCATTCACGTCGATGCGGTCGTCTGGTGTGTGGTGTCATGTGTCGATGTCGCGACTAGCCTGCCTCTGGCGTCACATTGCCTCTGTGGTCATGTCTCATGTGTCGATGTCGCTCTGTGCTGTGTGCTGTACAGGCTGAGGAGGACGCGGCACTGGCCAGGCTGCTGGCGGAGGTAGGGGGGCGGAAAGAGGGAGGAGCAGGAGATGATTCCGCGGCGGTGGAACGGAGACGACGGGGCGCATGCTCCAAAAGAGGGTGTTTGATGATAGCGTAGTGCGTCATTGGGCCTGGATCGAAAAGAGGGGTTGGGAGCGGCGTCGGGTCGCCCCTTGCCACCTTGTGAGGTACCGCACGAAGCAGGAGCCGGGAGCCGGGCCGTTGGCGCTGGGGCGGTCCAAACAGTGTTGTTGGCTTGGCGGGGCTCCAGCCGACCAATGTGTGCTGGGCTGGGCTGGGCTGGCCTTGGCTTCGCCACTGGGCCACTAGGCCCTGGCTCTACTGGCGGTGCCGGGCAGAGCCAGGGCCACCGGGAGGGTGGCGCGCAGCCCCGGGCCCTGGGCCTCACACATCAGCTCGTTAGCGCCGTTGTCCACCCATCCCCATCCCCATCCACCCATCCATCCATCCATCTGCGTGTCTGTCGTCTGACCGCCCACCTCCCCCTGGTACCCAATCGCCGCGTGGTGCCATCATGCGCCTGTGGGGCCGCAGCAGCAGCAGCAGCAGCAGCATGCCAACGGTGTGAGCGCCGCCTCCGCCCTGGCGGACTCCATGGCGGACGACTACGTGATGAATGCCCTGGAGGAGCTGGAGCCGGAGGTGCGGTGTCTGGCGTTGCGGCAGCGACCCGCGTGTCGGCCCCTGCTGCCACGTCACTTGGTGGCATGCCGCCATCGACGCCACCCACTTGCCGCACCACCTCCCCGGACTCATATACCTCTACTCACCCCACCTACCGGTAGTTTGCTCGCGTCGCCTCCGTCGCCTCCGTCCCATCGCTGCGGTTTCATCCTTATCACCCCACCTCCACCCCACCCCACCCCAGGTCCGCCGCATGGCCATGACCTCGAGCCACGACGGCGGTGCTGCGCTGCGGCCCGGCACCGGCACCGGCCTGCTGTCGTACCGGGAGCGCCGCGGGCTGGAGCGCCTGGTGCACGTGTTCGGCGGGGACGTGGACAAGGTGAGGCCGCGGAACCGGAACCGGAACCGGGACGGGAACTGGAACCGGCTGGCGCGGAGACAGGGCCCCCGGCTGCGCGACGGCGTGGCTGGTTCCGTCGGCCGGCGCCTGTGCACCCGCAGACGCGGCGCTGCACTCTCCGCGCCGGCGCCCGCGCACATGGCGAAGCCTTCCGGGCCGTGGACTCACACACACGGATGCATACACACATGCACACACAGATGCACACATGTGCGCGGGGCGCAGCTCCTGGCGCGTCGCCTGGCTGCCGCCGTCCGCGCTCTGGCCCACGCAGCCCTCACAGAGGCGTCCTGCAAAAGCGTTAAGAGCCCTTCTGGGCACCGTTCCCACTGCCGCTCCCCGCTGCCCTTCATCCGCCTACCATGCACGGCTCTTGGCCGCTCCCTCGCTGTCACCGCGGCGGGACATGTCACCACACACACTGCTCTCGCGCCGGCCCCGCGGCAACCACACCCACACGACTGACGAATCCCGCACACCGCTTCGGCTCAAGCACCCGACCCCGCACACCGTATCACCCGTGCCCCGTCCCTCCAACCCGTCCGCCCGCCCGCCCGCGCCCACCGAAAGGAGCTGTTGGCGGAGGTGCTCCGGAACCAGGACGGGGACTTCACCGCAGCGCGCGCCGCGCTGCTCAGCATGGGCCTGATCGAGCGGCAGCCGCCGCCGCAGCAGCAGCAGCAGCAGCAGCCCGAGGCGTCCTTGGGAGGGGCGGGCACGCTGCCGGAGTGGGACACGGAGGACGGCTGCCTGGTGTCGACGCGGCTGGGCCGCCCCAGCCCGCCGAGGCAGCGGCCGGCGCCCCCCGTGCTGGCGACGTGCGGCAGCACCAGCCGCAGCTCCGCGGCGCAGGGCCACCCCACGGCCTTTCCACAGCAGCAGCCGCAGCAGCTCCTGTCGGGCGCGGCGGCCAATGGCCTGGATGGCCTGGCAGCGGCAAGGTGCGGGCATGGCCGCACCGGCGGTTTCGGAGGGTTATGTTGGGGGCTTGGGGGCCTGGGGGAAGGCAGCGGGGGAGGAAGGGTCGCCAGCACCGTGGATGTTGTGGTAGTCGGCTGGCCCAGTGTGTGGTAGTTGTTGGGGTTGCAACAAAGGAGGGAGGAAGGCTTGGATGTTTGTTCAGGCGGCGTTCGATGCTGCGCACAGAAAAAGGCCAGCCAACCCGGTGTGCCTCCGGTGTGCATTGCAGAGCAGCGAATGCGCACACCCGTCCGTTTCGCAGGCCCTGTCTGTGCTGCCCCCGCCGTGCCATTCCGTGTCGTCGGCTTAGACACCTTCCATCCATCGTCCAGGTTGGTCTGTTTGGTCAGCGACCGCGGTTTGATCATTCACCTTCCACCCACCCGCCGGCCGCTCTCCGCTTGGTGCCGTGGGTCCTTGCACCGCCTGCGCGCCGCTGTCCTAACCCATGCACGACTCCCTTAACCCTTAAGCCTTTACACGCCGCTTGGCCGCAGGTACAGCGCGGGAGTGGGCCGCTACGGAAGGCAGCTCGGCGCGGAGATGGACGCCGCCGCAGCGGCCGCGGGGCCAAGCGCCGGGATGGCGGCTGCCGCCGATGCGGCCGCGGACGGCTCCGCCGCTGGCCCCAGCGGCTACGGCGGCCCCCAGCTGGGCCCTATCCGGTTGCTGGCATCGTTGGGCGTGGACTTCCAGGCGATGGGCTTGTCGGAGGAGGTCAGTGTTGCCCCTGGGCTGCGTGGGCGGTGGTGGCTGGTGGGGGAGGCGGTCGGTGGGTGCCGGAAGTGGGGATGGATGGGGGGCACTGCAGTATCGCGTCGTGCTGCGGGACGCTCCCTCCTGGGGAGGTGTGTGTGTGTGTGTGTGTGTGTGTGTGTGTGTGTGTGTGTGTGTGTGTGATGGCTGTGCCCTGATGAGGGCCGGTGGAGGGCGCTGGGCAGGGGGTGCCTCCGGTCGCCCCGTGCTGCTCTCTCGCCATGCCACTGTCTGCCATTGTCCTTGCAGCAACATCTATGCCCCGGCTGGGATGCTGCATGGCTGCTGCTGCGGCGGCGGCGGCGACTTGTGGCAAAAACCTTGCCCTGCAAACCTGCTGCAACCCATTGGTGTTGATCGCGGCGGCTCGTCGTTCCGGATCTCAGCACTCCTCCCGGCCCTGCCCTGCCCTGCCTAGCGCATCCAACTGGTTTAGTGGTCGCGACCTATTGTAAGCACCAAGGCGTGCACCGCGGATGCTCAGGTGCCCGGCTTGCGCCCACTAAAGCAACGCGTATGATGCTCTTGATGACCCATGGGTCGATTCGACGGCGAACCCTCATCCCCCGCACAGGCGCTGCAGTGCATCCGGGTAGCTTTCGACAACTCGCCGCTGCGGCGGCTGGCGCAGCTGAGGGGGCCCAACCTGACCGTCCCGAGCGAGATGGGGGTGCGCACCGTAATGCCGTATGGATGCGCGCCGCCGAGCGCGTTGCCCCTTTCTTCGATACATTGTCCTCGCAGCTTGCATGACAAAGAACGGGCGCACAAGAACTCTCACGTTCGCGCGCGACTGGCTGGTGGCTGCCCTGCCTGCTAGGCCATGCGGTGTCGGGGCTGTTACGCTCCGGCTTGACTTGCTTCCGGGCGGGCGGCCTGCCACACCACTCACGGCCCCGCGCCCCCGCGGCAGACGCCAAGCTGGGCTGGTCGGGGATCGGGTTGCACTGCAATCCACTGCACTGCACTGAGTTGGACTGAACTGGACTGCACTGAGCTCGTTCTGGGACCGGGGCGTGCTGTGGTCTGCAGGATCTGTTGGAGCGGCAGCGCGCGGGCGCGGGGCGGCCGGGCTTTGGCCTGACACACACGGAGAAGCAGGTACGGGGGTTGGGGGTGGGGCGCGGGGGCGCAGGCCGGGGGAACCCTACTTCATTTGCCGTGAAGACCGAAAACGGACAAGGAACCAGCGGAGAGCGTGTCGAAAGGAGGCCGGCGGACCCCGTCCCATTCCGCCCTGCCCATCTCACCCTACCCATGTTTTGCGTTTCTTATCCCGCCCTGCCCATCCCTCCCTACCCATGTTATCCCGCCCTGCCCTGCCCTGCCTCCCTGTCAGGCGCTGTGGGACGCGCACCGCGAGCTGCCCCTGGCGCTCAAGGCCATGAAGGAGGTGCTGCGCAAGGGCGCCCAGGCCGCTTACGAGTCGGAGCAGCCCGGATCCAAGCGGCTCGCAAAGGAGCTGCGGACGGCGGTGCGCGAGGGGAGGAAGACGTGGGGGGAGGGTCACCCTTGTACTGTACCGCTCGTCCCGCGTTTCCCCCGTGGGTTTCGCTGTTCCGTGGGCCTCACCACGCCCATTCGCGTTACCGTGGGGCGGCACGCAGCATGCCCGCGGCTGGCTGTCGTGGCGGCGGCGGCTGCGGTCGTGAACGCGCCGGGCCCCCACGGTAAGCGCCCCGCCGTCCTGCCTCCCATCTCGCGTCTTTCCCTTGTTCCCTGTTCTCTGTACCCTCTGCCCTCTGCCCCCGATATCGCAATGGAAGGCGAGCGCCCTGGACCCCGTCATCCACGAGCAACACTCGAAGGCCTCGAGCCGCATCTACGCCCAAATCAACGGCGCGCTGCGTCAGCAATGGGTCACCGACCTTCACGGGCTGCTGCCGGCGGAGGTGCCAGCCAGGCTCGAGATGACGCTGCGCATGCTGCTCGGCTCCGGCGGTGAGTACCGCACTCTTCCGTGGGAGTGGCACCCGGCAAAACACCGATCTCGGCCCGCGCGGTGTTGCCTGTGTGCGTGCGCGTGCGTGCATAAAGCAGGCGCCGGTCCGCAAGTGCCTAGCGGCGAGCTGCAGCAGGAGCACTCTTCCGGGTTTGTGGGGATCGGGGGTCTGCGTCTGCGTGGTGTGTTTGAGTTTCATATAATGTCTGCGCACCGCGCCGCGCTGCGCCGCGCCGTGCCGTGCTGCACCGTGCCGTGCCGAACAGGCATGGTGGACTGGCGCATTGTGACGGGCAAGGGTTTGCACAGCCGCGGCGACGGACCCAAGCTGCTGCCCCTGGTGGAGGAGTGGCTGATCGCGCACGGCCTGGGCTTCCTGCAGCAGCCGGGCTCGCTGGTGGTGCAGCTCACGCCCGAGGCGGCGGCGGCGGCCGGCGCCTTGCGGGGCGCGGGCGCTGCGGCGAGCGAGGCGAACGGGCCAGTTCAGCGCCAGGCGTAGGCGGGAGGTGGGGAGCGCAAGAGTTCAGGGGTGGTATTGAAGGCTCTGCGTGTTGGGCTGTACGTGGGGACGTGGGGACGAGGGGAGGTGGGATGTGCTGGGTGTGTGGATGGGACGGACGGACGACTCGGACAGACTCGGAGTAAAAAAATGGGATCGAAGACGGAACTGTTCAACTGTAGCGACGAAACGGAGTCGGCGTTGGGACAACGGGTGGGAGTTGGCGCGGGTCTCTTTGGAAGGCGGGGGAAGGGCAAGGGGGGCGTGGGGCA
This sequence comes from Pleodorina starrii, assembly GCA_030267565.1. Taxonomy (NCBI): domain Eukaryota; kingdom Viridiplantae; phylum Chlorophyta; class Chlorophyceae; order Chlamydomonadales; family Volvocaceae; genus Pleodorina; species Pleodorina starrii. Next base: position 1,596,194 of record BRXU01000015.1, read on the forward strand.
AAAAGGGGTGCTGGTTGCAGGTGCAGAACGCATGAGCTGAGAGACTGGGGCAGGCGTAGGGGTCGACTGAGGGGGGTCGACTGGCAGGCGCGTGGCGAGATGGCATCTGCATAGCGGGGCGTTGGGCGGCCCCGCAGCCGCTGCGGGCACCCTCGGGTTGCAACTCAGGGCGCGCGGGGGCGCCACCAGTGGGGAAAGGTGGGCGGTTTGCGACGTTTCCCAGCACAAGATGTTTTGGTCGACAGCGATGAAGCAGGGCTTGGAACTGCATCGGCGGACTTAGACCGACGACTAAGACCGAATGGTTAATTGCGCGGCTGACTCCTTCCCCGTGTTTATGATGTTGACAGCGGACGGTCAATTATGTGGAATGGACAACAAGAACTGCGCGACAGGCTGACGCCTGACGGTCCGATGCGTCTGATGGGGTATGGGGCTACTTTCAGGGCCGCGGCTGCTTGTGAGCCCTTCTGCTTGGGGCTCTTGAGGTCAGGGATGCACAACACTGCCTCCGGGCGGTGTCATCAATCCAGTACAAGCGCGAGAACTAAGATCGCCTGGACTCGCCTGGATAGGTTCTATGAGTACGATCGGCTCTGGTGCTGCTCACTGCCTCGACTACTGGCACGACCTGGACCCCTGAAAGGTGTGCATCGGTGAAAGGAAGCCCGCGCGCGCACTTGGGCACCAACCACTCCGCGCCACGGATGCAGGCGACGTGCTGCCCTGCCCTGTGTGCTGCACTGCCCCTCGTGCCAGCAGCCATTTCGGCCCCTGACAACCCACTCCAGGACCCTCAGCCGTTACTCCCTCGACCAGCGGTGCGGCCGCATACGACATGCACTCGCGAACCCGAGCACCCAACGAACTCTTTGAATCCGAAGGCAGCATCATTGCTGGCAAGGACACGTTGCGGAAGCCACGTGAGCCTGGACCCGCCGGTGAGAACTGGCGTCGGGCTCGGCAACCCGCCTTACAAACGGGCCCACTCGGCATTCCCAAATCACCGGCCCCTCGGGCTCCGCTGAGGCAAGTCGTATCAACGTCAGTGGCGGCGGCGACGGCGGCAGCCGCAGCGCGGAGCGCGCCAATGTGGCGGGTGCATGCGGGTGCCCCCCGACGACTCTGCGCTTGCGTCACCCACCCAACGCAGCTCTCTCGCCGCGTGATGAAACGTGTCCGTATGCGCCCCACGCAAGGCATATGGCGTGCAACGAGGCACCATGGTTCCGAAAAACTTGACTGCCGTACTTGCCGGTGCAAGTACGCTCCGTTTAAGCTCGACCAAAGTTTCTTTCTTCATAGCGCTTTACCCCAACCTGTTGCGGCGCCCTGCACCCCCCGCCGCACTCGCACGAGGCCAGCGCCCAGGCCCACCCTTGCGCTGTGCCAGTCGGGTGCGGGGCCGCGTAAAACAGGGAAGCGCCACTCAAGTCCATATACGCAAAACGCATCACACAAACACACGGAGAAGCAGCAAGTAGTAGGTACCGGGGACATGAGAAGCGCGTGCAGCGTAATAGGTTGATGCACCCCTTCCTTCTTAACACATGCATCGCATCGTACGGCTGGGGACCCACCTCACGCGGCGGCGACTCCAGCCGCCGTAACCCTCTCACCGCGAGTTCTGTTCTCCAACTAAGCAAAGCTAGGACAGCTCGTGAGATGCCTCAGTGCGAACAGTGGCCCTCCTCACCCCCCTCCTCTGCCTGATCCTGCCCTCCCCCTCCCAGCCTTCCGGCGCGGTCCGCCGTTGCGTCCACCCTTGGCTCGCGACAAAAGCCGCACGGCTACGGCGACGCCAATGCTTCAAGTGTGGAGTACGATTTAGGCAGAGATGACCCGTAGACATGCCGTGGCGCCGACGCTTCGCAGAGCGTCTTCGGCGGCCCTGCCCTCCAGAAGCCCATTAGTCGCAGCGCCTCAGCCGCCCGCCCAACACACCGCAGCACGCGGGCAGCATCACCCCCCGCCCGCGTGCACAAGTCAATGTGCCCAGTGAAGAGTTAGACTGGTCGATACATGCCATCTCCAGTTCCAAACATGCGCATGTGTACTCGCTATCATGTGCTGACACTATCGACCAAGTTGAGTACAGTGTAGGTAGTTATGTAAAAAAACGAAAATCGAGAGAACCCGAACCGGAATCCCTTCTCCGCCCGACGCGCCCCCAGCGGCCTGTTCCTCGGCCTCAGCACCACCTCCCGCGCTGCCCAGGCGCCTGGCCCCGGGCAGACAAAGCCCGTTTGGCCCAGATATACCATTCGGCCAGTATCATAGGCAGCATTGCGGGGAGGGGTGTCAAGGACCCACATAAAACACGCGAGCACATAACCGGCCGCGGCAACGTGCCCATCCCGCGCACAACAGACAGGACGCGCATGCACACCGGCATTCGTAGTGAGGAGCCCCGACGCACCCGCTCGAGCACGGAGCCGGATGGGGTGGCAGCCAAGCGAAGCGCTGGTACAATCCCAGGATACATCGGCCCGCTATGCGCACCTCACTCGGGCTGACGTAAGAACCAAAACCCGGCCCACACCCACGCCCACCGCCCCCAAAAGGGGCCATATATTCCAACCCAGTGTGTTCCGTCTTTTGGGGTTTGGGGACGCCCAAATCCACAGCTCAGACCCCAAAGTCTGCGGTGTCCGGGACCCGCAGTTAAACACCAAAACATGTGTTTCTGTTGTACAAATGACGCGGCCGTCGCCTCGCGTGCCGGGACAAAGCCCGCAGGGCTCCCAGCTGTCGGTACCTGGGCCCCCAAACGCCTGCCACGCCGCGCTCCATACGCAGAACAAGCGATTGGGACGCCAGAGCTTCACCCCGCTGGCCGCGACTGCAGTGCAGCGAGCAGCGCGGCCCGGCCCGGGCGCTGTGCCGCCGCCAGCGACTGCTACGACTGTTCTTCGTGTACCACGGTGCTGGCCCACGGATGCGGCAGCAGCGGTAGCCAGCTACCGCGGGGCGACGCCGCTGCCGTGGAGGCAACGCCAGCCGAGGGTTGGCAGGCCCTGCCGCTGCAAGGGCTCCAGCTGCTGCGAGCACGGGGCCGCTCCGGTCGGCAACTGGTCGGCAACGAAGCGCTGCGAGCGTCCGCGTCCAAGTTGCCTGAGCTGGGCTGCGCCAGCCGGCCACTGTGAGGAGCGGCGGCGCACGGCAGGTACCTGTGCGCCTGGCTAAGCGTCAGCGACTCCAGCCCGCGCGATCAGCCTTCGCGGTCTCCACACGAGAAGGAAGGCGCCCTCGCATCCGTAAAGGCGAGTTGTTATGTTGAAAGGGAATCACCGAGGCCGGCGACCCCCGCGCCGCTCCGTACCCACTCCCGCAGCTTGCCGCTGCACAGCGTAGACCCACCCACCCCACAGATGATGGCCACCCAACCCCCGCGCCGCGAAACACCGCCACCCTAACCACCAGCCACCGCGCCTGCCTGCCCCCGGCCAGCCAAGACGGCGTTGGGGTGGCTGGCCGTGTCACTCGTCGGCGATGGCGGCGGCGCACCGCCTCCTGCATCGGTGCATAGCCCCCTGCTGCAGCTCGGTCTGCCCCGGGCCCCGGCGTGTTTGGGAGCCCCAACGCCTCCATAGCCGCTGTTGTTGCAGACGCCGCCACCGTCGCTGCTGCTGTTGCTATCTACATAAGCTCCTGCGGAAGCCCCTATTGGCGCTTCCAACGGAAGGACACTGCACGCCTGCTGCACTGACCTATCGTTCCTGCATGCCACGCAATCCCAAACGCGATTTCCCTTCGCGCCGCTCCCCAGCTACCCAGTTCCGTACCCTGCCGCCTCGCCCAAACGGCCCAGTCGAATGAAATTATTCCTAACTCGTTCATTGGTTTAATGCTGCGGTCCTGCCGCATGCAAGGCCGGCACTAGTTGGACCGGCCATAGCATCGTCCGGTGAAAGCGCTCCCTTGCTAGACGCCCATACGATTCACAGAACGCGGAGCTTGAAGCCAGAATGTCAATTATCCTTATAAAATAAAGAATAAAGGACCCTCCCATGTATCTGGCCTTCCGACGCATCGTTCCCTTCCCCAATCCGGCTAGCGCATCTCGTCCCGCTCATTACGCGGCCCGCCCCGTCTTGCCCGGCCTGACGACTGCTTCCGCTGCCAGCGTTGCTGCTGCCACTGCCCCGGCGCCGCCAGCGTTGCTGCTGGCCAGCGCTGCTGCAGCTGCCCCAGCACTGCTGCCACAGCTCCCCGTCGCTGGTGCCGCTGCCCCGTCGCTGCTTCCGTTGCTGCTGCCCCGGTGCTGCTGCTGGTGCCGCTGCCGCCGCCCTGGCGCCGATGCCGCTACCCTGGCGCTGCTGCTGCCGTCGCCTGCCGCCCAAACACGCCAAAACTCCGCTTCTGCCTCTTCACACCGCTGCCGCTGCTGTCGCCGCGCTTCCAGCGATCCCAAGAGGCCCCGGCGAAGGAGCCTGCCAGAGCGCGCCCGGTCCACCGCGCTGCGCTGTCCTCCTTCCCAAACCCATGGTCGGCCAGCGCCGGGCCGTCGCAATGGCCGGGATCCCGTGAGGCCCAGGGCCCGACGCGCCAACGCTCAGCTGCCCATTTCCCGCAGTCCGAGGTTGGCCCCCAGCACGACCCGCACGTCCGGCGCGTCCTCCAGCTCCTTGAGCACGGGCAGCAGCTCCAGCAGCTCCTGGTCGTCCATGTTGTCGATGAAGGTGCTGATGGGCACAGCATTGGCTGGCTGAAACACGTACGAGTGAGGCGAATTGTCCACTGCGGGGCGCGGGGATTGCAGAAAGTAGGCGCGGCACGTGCGGATGTGGGTTGGCGGCAGGGCGTGTATAAGGGGACGGGAAAGCGCGCGGGCGAGGGAGGGGGGAAAAGGAACCGGTTGAGGAGGGCCGGAAATAGGATTGCAGGCGTAAATAAGGAAACGACAAGGCGTCCAGGAGCCGGTGGGGGATTGGGTCCTTCAGTACCCCGCCGCGCGGACGCATGCCCACCCTAGGGTTACTCTGGGCCGCGTACGAGGCCAGGGCCCCGACCGCCTTCTGAAAAGGCGCCACGGTCTTCCTCTGCGCCCACAAGTCGCTCACCGATGATAGTTTGCGACAGGTCTCGCCCCAAGCAGCTCAAGTCCTTGACGTAGTTCCCCTCGTAGGGAAAGCACGATTCCCGAAATAACCGCCACCGAACCAGACGCTGCTTGTCGAGAAGGTCGAGAAGCGGATCCGCGTACTTTGCAAGGCTGGCTGTGAAGACCACCACCTCGAAGCGGGCGCAGACGTTTTCCATGAAGTGGTCGCACCATGGCCGCTTTAAAACGTACACGTCTACGAGCTTGCCGTCCACCTCCACGGGCAAAATATAGTCTGCAGTAATCCAAGCAGAAAGGGCATCCCCGCCACACCTGTTCTTAAGCGTACATTGCGAACCGCGCAAAGGCGCCCAAAAGAGCCCGGTGCTGCCTTACGATGCACACGCCATGAATATAGCGTCCTCCTATAACTCTCGGGCAGGTGATCGCAGGCATAATCAGCACGGTATCGGAACATGTGCCCACTCGGCGCACCGAGAACCCGTTACCCAGCCTCTGAACTTTGCTCACCGGGATTCGGGATGGGCTTGAAGGAGGAATGTACAAGTGTCTCGTCGAGGTCAAGCACCAGGGTCTTCTTGTCTAGGTCGTCTGACCGTTTCGGCCCTATAAGCACCTCCCGGTGCACCTTGGGCGGCTGCGGCGGAACAAATCGGCCACCCGCGAAGTCCCCTTCCTGTGGCCGATAGTAGCCCTGGCTCTGTGGCGCGAAACAGCATAGCAGCGAGCGAAACCGCTTGCGCCAGGTCTTCGTTGGTGGGGGTCGGCTAGCAACCAGGAAGGGAGAAGGTGCGGGGCGATGGCTGTTGACGGTGGTGACCTGGGTGATGACACTGGATACGTCCACCGGGCTGGGCTTTTGCACGTCCGCCTGTGAGGACTGAGTTACGCTAGAATCGTTCTCGGGACCCCCGGGCGGAAGCATATCTCCATTTACCAACGGTTTAGCTAATATATTTTCGTCATGAGGGTCGTGCGCGCTGCCCGGAGGCAACATATTGCGCGCGCGCGCCTCGCGCAACAAACCGGTGCACACCGCGGAATGCTGCCAGGGGTAAATGGACTAGTTTAATAAGAAGTGTAAAAAGTACAATCTACAGTATAGTGGCCGCGGTGTTGCCTAGTGCGATGGGAGCGATTTGGAGGAGTCGTTGAAAGTGCAAGCTGCGCAAGTCCGTTGGAGCAAACTGCAGGACAGTACCGTCGTTCTGGCACAGGCCCTTCAAAAGACACAAATTGTATCATTTAAGCTTGTACGAACGTGCATATATACCCTGTTATCTTTTAGTGCCCCAACTGGCCCACCCATCCCGTTCCCCAGGAAAGCACCGTCTCGGGAAGTTCGTTCGGCTCACTCTGATTTTTCTTTTCGCCATCTCATAGCTTGTACCCTCACCACCGAGCCACCCGGCGAGCACTAGAGTCGCACAGCACGGTCGGCGGCGCTGCCGCAGCATGGAGTACGTCAGCCCCGAGGGCCTGCGCGTGGACGGCCGCAGGCCCCGGGAGCTGCGTCGGATCAACTGCCAACTCGATGTGCTCTCTAGCGCCGATGGCTCCGCGATTTTCGAGATGGGAAACACCAAGGCAAGCAAAGCCGCGTGCCGCGCACGCTGGACCGAGGCCCCACGCCGGCAGCACCGCATCCGCTGATCCCGCCCCGCACCGGCATGCAAGCTGCCGAGCCGCCCGCCAGCACGCGCAATTACCGTCAGCAGCGGCACTGCCGCGACCAACGGCGTCAGTAGCGACTGCACAGTACGGCCCAACGGCGTGCACGCCGGCGCGGGCTGCCCTGGGGCGTCCTGACCCAGATTCTTGCAGCAGCCCCTCGCCATATCGACCCCGGGGCATCGCTCCGCCCCCCCTCACCCCCGTGTCGCGGGACGCCACCGCCACCGGCCAGCCTTCCGCGGGTGCACCCCCGCTCCCGGAGGCATTGCCCCAAAAGGCCACCGCCGCGCCTGCCCACCATAACCCAGACGCGCCCGCCCATATCGTTGGGTGGGCCGCGCTCGGAAGCTCACCCACACACGACACGCGTTAGACCCTCCTCTCCTCGTCGCGGTACCACTCGAAACCATACACGTGGGCCGTACATTGTACCCACACGCAGCCTTCCATCGCGCGCTGCTGCCCGGCGATCCCTCGACCGCATGCCCGTCATCGCACCCAGGGGGTTGCTTGCCAGGTTTGCCGCGTGTGCCTCTATCGTCTCTCCGCCCCCGCAAATGTAGTTCTTCTTTTTCACCACCCTCCGGCCCCGGCCCCTGCGCAGGTGTTAGCCGCCGTGTTCGGGCCTCACGCCGTCACCAAGCGATCCGACCTGAAGGAGGACGCGGCGGTGGTGGTGTGCGAGTACTCCATGGCCGCATTCAGCACCGGTGGGTGACTGGCTGCCCGGACGGGGCGTAACGGTGGTGATGCCGCAGCTGTGGAGCGGAGGCGTGCATGTGTGGATGGTGCACGAGCACGGCTGCCATTCGCACGCAGCTATTCGGCACACACACACACCGCCTGGGGGATGCATGGCGTGTTGGCACGTCTGGGCAACAGGGAGGGCCGCGCTGGGTGGCCTAGGCGCGGGTCGGCGAGACCAGTCAGCGCTGGCTGGCTGGTTGGTTAGTTGGCTGGAGGGTAACAAACACCAAATCGCAGCGGAGGGGGCGGCTGCTGGGGCTGGCTTGCTGGGTAGACGGAGTGCGGGGGGGAGGGCTGCAGGGGCCCTGCTCGCCGGGGCGGTCCCAGCGCCTCGTTGTGGCTGGGGCCTTGGGGACACGCCGCCGTGCCTCGCCGTGGGTTCGCTCCCCATCAGTCGAGTGGCACGCGGGGAGGGGCCAACGCCAAACGGTCGCGGTGGGGTGGGGGGGGGGTAGAGCGCAATGGCTCGCGCGGGGGTGGTAAGGCGGCGAATGGGTGCTTGGAGGGTGAGGGGGAGGAGGGCGCGGAGCGCTTCGCAGCGAGCTGATCCGGGCAGGCGCTCGGGCGCGGGCGCCCAGGGCACAGCCCAGCCCCTAACCAATTCCCTGCCCAGTCCACATAACGCGTAAGGAACAGATGGCGGCCGCCGTTCGCTTTGGGTGGTGCTGTACCCGCGCTCCACGCTCGCAGTGCCGCCTTCCCTCGGGGGCCGCGGTGGTCCAGTCCCTCCCTGATCACTCCCCGGTCCCTCCCTCCCTGGTCCCTCCCTCCCTGGGCCCTGGTCCCTGGTCCCTGCCCAGGCGAGCGGCGGCGGCGCGGCAAGGGCGACCGGCGGTCCACCGAGCTGAGCATGGTCATCCGCAACACACTGGAGCAGGCCATTCTCACGGAGCTCATGCCGCGATCGCAGATCGACGTGTACGTGCAGGTGAGGGGCCTGAGGTGCTGAGGTGCTGAGGCGCAGGTGCTGAGGTGCAAGTGGGGGGAAGGGGAAGGCTTGTTGGCCATCCATCCCCCTTCCCCCTCCCCTCCGCCTGCTTGCTGCAGCCAGCACCAACACTGCATCTCACTCTTTAACAAACGCCCCTCCACACCCTCCACCTTTTCCCCCACCGTCCGCGCGCCGCCCCGTCCCCATTTCTGCGTGTATAACCGAGGTAACCCGCAAGCGAGACCAGACCTTGAGGAAGAACCAACCATGACCCCCGGCGGCCTTTCCCCGGCTCCCTGCCCCCTCTCCCCCCATCCCCCCTGCAGGTGCTCCAGGCCGACGGCGGCACCCGCTGCGCCGCCATCAACGCCGCGGTTCTGGCGCTGTCTGCCGCCGGTGTGCCCCTGCGCGACCTGGTTGCCAGTGTGGCAGCTGGCCACCTGGACGGCACCCCGCTGCTGGACCTCAACTTCGCCGAGGACTCGGGCGGGGGTCCCGACCTGGCGGTGGCGCTGGCTCCGCGGCTGGGGCAGCTGGTGCTGGTGCAGATGGACAGCAGGCTGCCCGTGGACACGTTCCAGGTGGGGGAAGAGGGGGGGGGGGTTTGAAGAATGAATTTGCAACAAGGGGGAGGGCGGGGAGGGGGGGAAAGGGGGAGGTGGGGGTGTGGAGGAGGAGGGTAATACAGATGAAAGCGCAGCGATGTGACGGGAGGCGGGAGCGGGCTGGGCGTGGGCTGGGGGCCAGGTATACCGTAGAAGTGAGTCCAGGCGAGCAGTTTATCCTTCATGTTCCCCCTTCTCTCCCTCCCCCTCTCCGGGTGCTGCTGCGCACCACCCCCGGGCTGCCCTGACCCCCCCCCCCGCCCCCTCCGGCGGCGGTAGGCCGTGTTGGATCTGGCCCGCGACGGCTGCCGTACCATCAGCGGAGTCATGCGGGAGGCCCTCCTGGAGCACACCAAGCGGCTGGCGGTGGCGAGGGGCATGGTCACCACCTCCTCCTGAGAGTTGAGAGCCGGGGGAAGACGACCACCACACCCTACCACAGCCGCCGCTGCAGGCCACTGGCTGCAGGGCGGGAGGACCCGGCCGCCTGCGGCCGCAGCCTGGTTTGGGGGGCCTGTGCCCGCAGGCACCGGCGGCCGCAAGGCGCCCAAGCTAGGGCGGTGCTTGCAGCGGCAGCGACGACGGGGCAATGTGGTGGATTGGTTGTGTTGCTGTGATTAGAGGGGGACGGTCAGCGCCTGGGTCTGAGGCGGCAGCGACAATGACGGCGGTGGAAGGAAGAGGGGGGGTGTCCACGGGTTTCCTGCTATGGCAAAGGTGTTTGCGTTGCTGTCCTTTCGCCGTGGGGAGGATTGCCCATGCGTTCCGCGTCTGTCTGTGGGACTGTCTGCCGTTACCATCTCCCGGATCCGAAACGGGGGGCGCTGCATATGGCGCTGGTGACGAGAGGGGCCGTTTGAAGGAGCCGTGGGCGGTCTGCCAGATGGAGGTGCGGAGATTGACTAGCGTACGGACGTCGAACCAGTTGTTGAGGAGGCGGGTGACGGGCGGTTTTGGGCGAGTGGACGTCGTGCCTTGTGACAGGTGGCGGCAAAAGACCGCTCGTGCGTTTTGGTTACATTTGTACGGCGTCTCGAGGCACGAGTACGGATTCGGGATCACTGTCCTCGAGTGCGAGTGCAGCGCGCTGTGTGCACACACACCCTCCGCAACCATGGCTGCTCCCCCGCGAATGGCAGCAGCGCGCCGGCCGTGTCTCGCCAAGCATGCACGCGGATCCCCGCCATTCTCATGACGGAAAAATACACACACGCTTGCTCAGCGCAGCGGTAGGCTTTAGGTACGCTACTGTCTGGGTCCGCGTCCCCATCACACCACCACAAGCCCCCGCTCTCACCTCCCATGCCGGCATCACACACTTAACGTGCGCAATTAACCCGATCACGCGATTCGCATCGTCTCTCGCCCGCTTATCCGGGATCACGATCACGACAAGCGTCACGAATATCATAATGGCCCCGAAGATCACAGCAGTCTCGATGACCGAAGGTCACGACCCCGGACGCGCAACACCCCGCTGTCCTCATCCAATGCATCTTCCTCCTCCTCCTCGCATCTGCCTCTTACGGCATACCCCCTGCCTTCAGCAGTACAGCGAGTCGATCCTGCCCGCCTTGGCATGCTCGTAGTTGGCCTGCATGGCAGCCCAGTTCACCAAGCCCACCCACATGGACAGGTACGACGCCCGTACATTGCGGTACTTGAGGTAGTACGCGTGCTCCCACACGTCCACGCCGATCAGCGGCACGCCCATGCTCGCCTCATTCGCAAATTGCATCATGACGGGGTTGTCCTGGTTGGGCGTGCTCACGATGCGCAGGGACCTGTCCGTGGGCCGGTACACCACCCAGGCCCAGCCGGAGCCAAACAGCGACCCGCCGGCGGCGCGCAGCGCATCCAGCATGGCGACGGGGCTGCCCCAGGTGGCATTGATCTTGGCGGCCAGCTCGGCGCCCAGGGCCGAGGGGCTGGAGCTATTGTAGGAGGTCATGATGCTGTGGGGAGGGGGGAGAGGCGGGCGGGAGAGAGGGGGAGGGAAGGATGTGGGAAGGGGGGAGAAGAGGAAGGAGCGCAGGCGGTGCTGGTTGCGGTAGGGGTGAGGAGGGCGGGCAGGGCTGGCTTGGGGTGGTGGCGTGCGCTTGGCACGCGTGTGCGCGCGCGTGGGCCGGCCAGCAGCGCAACCAGAGCGGCGTTGCGCCGTTCTCCTTCCATCCTTGCTCTGGCGCTGTCATTCCCACCCGAACCCGTCCGTCACGTACTACTTGACCATTCGTACCAAAGCCCCGGCGATGTGATATGGTCTACGATAACCGGGCGTGCCGTTACGTGCAGCGGGAGATGAGGGAGGAGGCTTGCAGGCACGCGCACGCGCTCCGCCGCGGCGTAGTGCCCGCTAGCCTATCTCACCGCCAGAATATGGCGTGGTTGTACGCGCTGCCGGCGTTGTTGCGCAGGGCGGTTGTGTCATTCGGCAGCAGCTTGTGCTGGTTGGTGAAGGTGCGCAGGCCGACCTGCGTAGCGGGCACACGGTTGCGAGTCTATTTGTGTCCATCTCCTTCTATCTGGGGCCCAGGGAAGAAGTTCGAGGACGTGGTGAGCTGGTGACCTACGAACCCTTCCCAACCGCCAACCGAGCTCTGCCCGTTGCCCGTCACGGCCCCGCAACGGCAAAATCAGTGCACTGAAAGTCACCGTTGGCAACGATAAGTGCATTGCCTAGAGCATGGAATAGCAACAGACTGCAATGTGGAAAATCGTGTTTGTCATTCCTTACGCCGCTCAACATCCAATTCGACACCGCTACTGTGCTTCTTTGACCTTTCATCGCTACAGTCACATGCGTCCATGCAACCCTACCTTCTGAACAATTTCGGCAAGCGGCAAGCTTCGCAGGGACGGGTAGCGCGCCAGGACAGCGTTCACCGTATTGATGGCACCCTGCATGTAAGAGTGCAGCAGAGGAAGTTTTTTTGTCAAATTCTGAAAAGGCAAATTTAGCAGTAGAAGTCAATTGGGCGTCGCTTGCTGCAGTCAGACGAAAAGGTGACGGGAACGGGTTGCGCACGCGCCGTCTGGCTGTTCGATACACGCCCACACGCGCCACATGCCCCACAACTCGCATGCAGGCCGCCGCAACTTCTTTTTAAGTCAACGTCCACCGCGAATAAGAATCGACTTACCCCTGCGTGGCGAACGTAGTGCAAAAACATCGTTTCATTATCAATCGCCGGAAGATACCCATCGTAGGGCAATGGGAGAGGTGGAGCGCCAAAGGTGGTGTTCGCGGTGGTGTTGTAGGTGGGGCAGCCCCGCATAGGCCTCCTGTGAATTCAAGAAGTGCCACGACGTTCAAAAGCTTGCAAATCGACGATACCCAAATGTCAGCAGCCAGTTGAATGTAAGCATTAGTCGAGTGACAAAAGGTGTCCGTCGTAAAGGCGTCAAGTTAACTTACGACGCGTGCGCGACAGAAAGCAGTTGGAGCACCAGGACAGGGAAAGCGAGTGGCGCCAGCGGCGCCATACCACGAGAACCCATTGTATGTATTATCACGAAAACGTGGTCTACACTAGCAGGATATGGCACCGGTTCATGTATGCGTGTAGCCCTCCGAAACCACAGTGCTCGTACCCAGCAGGGCAACTTTCCACTAGGACCCTTGCGCGAAACGGGCTGCACAGGGAACCTATTGATTACTTGTACGGTATAAAACGCTCAATAACCTCTCAGCTCGCTTAGTCAGTGCGTGGTCTCGGCTGACGCTTCGATAGCTGCAACTCATCCGAAGCCCAAGGGGAAGCCGATATTACAGTCGGTTATCACAGCAGTTGTCCTTTGGTTTGGTCGGACAGTTCGTATAGTTGCGGACGCTACGCGTCCAGGGGTCGGAGGTTTCCTGGTCGGACGAGTCCGTCTAGGATGCTGGGAGGTGATCGATTTCTGGAGTTACATAAAGATGACATGGTGCAATTGTACTGGTCACCTTTAAACGAATAACGCTGCATGTCTTCGGATGGCGCAAATGGCGATACATTCTTCTGGAGTGTAGGGCGGGGCCGGCAGGGTAGCAGGGGGGAGCACCGCGCCCAATGCGCCCGGGTTTGCTCAAGAGCCTGGACTGACCCATCTCAGAACCTGCCTCGCGTCAGTTGCAACTCGCAGTCAATGCAGTTTCTATAGGTATTTACAAAAACCCGTGGCGAAACTGCAGTGCGGCGTGTCGATAGATGCCGTCCGTCGGTTCCGTGTGTATGTGCTTGGTATAGTGGGCTCCGGACTCGAGAACAGCACAGCCAACGAGCCAGCTGGCCGCGCACTGCACCGGAGGCGACCAGCTCAGCTGAGGCGCTCCAAGACCAGGCCTGACCAGGCAGCACGAGTCACCCAGACAGGAACGCGTATGCCCTGGGGAAAGGCTAAGAAACCCGCAGCCACGTGGGAGTTTGCCATTGGGCTCCCAAACTGGCGGCGGGCCCCGGCCCCCCACAAGAAACCCCACGAGCAGACCTGACAGCAACTCGCAGACTGCAACTAAACGAGGCATGTGCTCTAGAAACCCCAAATATGAATAGAAGAAACCAGGTGAGCTTATAGCTAATCGTGCATCTGACACAATCCGCAAAGTGATGCTGTCCCACAGCGTTCCACCCCTCGCGGTATTCCTAGGGCTGCGAAGCCCCAAAGGCGGCCCCAGACCTACCCCACCGGGAACACACGTGCAGCAAACAAGTGTGTCGAAGGGACCGCACTACCGCAGTGGCTCTATCTCTGTCTCCCTCCCATGTCTCGCTTCGTGAAGGCACTGGGGAGTCGGCATGCCAGGATGAACAGGCTGGCGTGGCCCGGATCGGGCAATGGAGGGCACGTGAGGGCGACGGTGATACGCGGGTGAGCACGAGGTTGACGGTGCCCTCGTTCCGAAGCCTGTGCGAACGCATACGGCATGTTGGTCCTTTGGGACCGCACGTCGACCGCAGCCTTACAGACTACCGCCGCCCTACAGACTACCCTAAGATTCCGTGCAGGGCCCCTCATTGAAATACACGCACCCTATCGTGTAGGAAGCTGGGCTGCAGTTGCGCGGTTGCATCGCTACGGTAATTAGGACGTTTGGCTGTTTATGCGGTGCCTATGCTGGCAAATCAATAAGTGAGGGCTCCGTGGTCAGCGGCCTGTGTATATGTTGATGGACAGGGGTAGGCAGCGAGGCGGCGGTTGTTGAGTATCCCCTCGCCGCCCCAATTACATCTCTGCGCTTTCGCCTCTGTTGCCCCTGGACCGCTGGATGCCGTCGTCTGTGGGCTTGCCCGGCGGCGTAGGCTGTGGTTTACCAATCGACGTGAGCTGTCGGCCATCGGTTACTTTTTGGGGGGGGAGGTTTGGGGCGGGGGGAAGTTTGGCTGGTCCAGGCTGTCGGTCATCGGTTTGTTTTGTGGTCCACGCCCCGAGGGGCCCGCAGGAGTGTTTGTTTCCAAGTTCCGAGTAAGATCGAGGGCGTCTACGTGTACTGGGGGGGGCCATGGACGGTCGCCATAGAGCACGGGCGCCGGTTCATAGATACGGTCATGATGGCGGTTTCTGCTCCCCATTCTTTGAGTCCCAGTCTTCCGGAGAGGGCCATCAGTTACGTGGCGGTTGACTTCTGGAGCGGGCTTCGGGGTTCCGCTGCCCTGGGGCTCCCGCGGAAACGGTGGAAGTCGGCGAGTCCCGGCTACCCGTTCTTCTCATAGGTGGTTTCGGAGGGGCCGCTGTCCTAACGGCCAGGGGGGCCGCAACCGATGGATCAGCGTTTCGCCGGCCCGTTGGGTAGGTCTGAGCTTGTATCGTTGGCACAGCTGGGGCAGGTCGCCTTTGCAGTTGCTGTTAGGTCTGTTGGTGCGCGTCTTTGTGGGTGGCCGGGGCCCGTGGCCAATGGGGAAGCCTCATGGCTGGTTGTTGTGCGCTTGCCTTGGGTTCGCTCGTTGCTGCCTGGCTGGCTCGTGCTGTTTGGCCTGCCTAGCCTGTTTGGCCGGTCTGGCCTGTTTGCGCTTTCCTTCGCTCTGGTCATGTTCGCTGCAGTGCACGGTCCGCTGGCACGCTGGCTTTAACTTTCGAATGACCCTTCAGATGGTATGGGGACACTGCAACGAACGCAATCGATTGAGGGGCGGACTGCAGGGGCTGGCAGGCTGGCTGCCTGGCTCGTGTGTTGGTTACAGCTGTAGGTTGCAGTTTTCTTTGCGACACATAACTTTTTTGGCCATTAAAGTAGGCCTACTTTCCTAAAAACAATTGCAACAAGGTATCCTCGACCTTTTTTACGTGTGTGGATTGCTGCCAGGGCCTTATGGAGAGGGATCTAGACCGCTTGGCGGGCGGACATTCTCTCACCGACGTGATCGACAGGGAAGGACAGGGACAGGCGCACCCTGACGCACATACGCGCACGAACGCACGCGCATCGCGCACGCCGTTACACGCACGCGCCCAGCGCGCGCCAAAAAGAGCAGCATAGGCCCGTGCCGGACTCTGTGCATTTGGTGAATTATTTGCCATTGGGCCTCGCCGTGGTGGTTCAATGGGGGTATTGGGCTGGGGGTGAAGCCTGCTCTCAAAGCAAATTTTTGCACAAAGGCAAGGAATTGTCCCTCAGGTTACAGGTTTGAGATCGGGTAATGCGCTGAAAATTTTTCAGCAAAAAAATACACTGGTCGATGCTCGACTCGTTGGTTTGAGGCATATCCCTACGCATGTCTCAGCACCTGATCAACGTACTGAGATTTCCCCCCTGGAACCCAGAAGCTTGCTGTAGACTGGCACAGGAGTCCAGTGGCCACGACGGGACCACGAGTCCACGACCCATTTGTTCGATCGAGCTACCTTAACCTGGATGTTTTCGCGGATCCCTGCAGAATTGTGGAGATGAACGATATTTATCTCCTTGAATACTAGGAGATCCAGTATATGTCGAGCCTCCGGAGTTGTCAAGTTCTGTTGGTAAGGCTTCCAACCACCAACTGTCATACAAACTTTCCGACGATGTGTGCAAACTTGCACGCACAAAGTCATTATAGTAAGCTTGGGACCTTCAGGGGATGGTTAGCGTGCTGACGCAACAATGAAAAGGGCTTTTGTTTCTCGGGTCCTTGGCCCGTCTTTACCACAGACAGGGCTTCTTAGGCCGCCAACCATCCGTTGCGTGGCCGTAAATGCGAGACGCACTCTCAAGGCCGAGGAACCCGCGGAGGAGGCCCTGACGCCGGCGGCGGATGCCACCCTAGCACAACCCAAACGCACGCGGAAGTCCCGAACGACCGCAGTGGCCGCAGAAGAAACTGCTTTGGAGCTCGAATTGGAGGCAGCTGCGCCCACAAGCCGTAGCCGGCGGAGCAAAACTGTTGACGAGACGATTGAGGCTGCAGAGGAGGCTGCGGAGACCAAGCCCAAGCGAAGCAGCCGGAAGAAAAGCTCGGAAGCCGCCTTAGACTACAATTCAGCAGCAGCAGCGCTCGATGAAGCGGCGGGAGTTGACGGTGGCGATGCCGCAATAACGGAATCGGCCGCATCCAAGCCGAAGCGGGCCACGCGCAGGAAATCTGCAGCGGCGGACGGTGACAGCGCGGAAGCTGAGGCCGCAGCCGATGCCAAGCCCAAGGCCAAGCGCGCGTCGAAGAAGGCCAAGGAGCCGGAGGTCCCCGACGTGGTCTCGACGCGCAGCCGGCGCAAGGCTCCGGAGGACGTGGACGCGGAGCCCGTAGAGGAGGTTCCAGCCGTCACCGCGGCTGTGGTGGCGGCCAAACGCAGGACGTCGAGCCGGCGGGGCGGCCGGTCCTCCGGCGCCTCCAACACCATGCAGTCGGACCTGGCTAGCCGTGTCATCCAGCGCAACGACGTGGGGTAAGGGGCGAAGGAACGGGGACGGAGAGGGGTATGGGAGTAGACTTGAGCGTGGCCATCATAGATGGCGATCAGGGTTGCGGAGGGGCGACAGCAAGGCGTTGGTAGGGCGTTAGTATGGGCAGGAGGACAAGGGGTCGACGCGGCGTTGGCGAGGCGAAGAGAACGATGCAGGCGTGTTTATGATTAAACACAGATCACTGGGGGGAGAAGACTTAGGGCGGTTGGGGAGAAAATTGGAAAGGATGGTGGAAGGGTCCGCTGCGCTCGCGGCTCTTCGGGTTGCTCTCCGGGTGCGTGCTGGTGTAGCCAGATGGCGAAAGAGCCAGGAGGCAGAGGGGACCACGGCAGTCGGGAAATCGAGAATAGCGGGGGCCGGGGGGCACACTTGGGCGCAGCGCCACGAAAGGCGAAGGGCCGCAGTGGACGGCAGGGAGGGCGCCTTGCCTCAGCTCGCCAGGCGCGGAAGCCTCCGGGCCACAGTGCCGCTCTCACGCCGGACGCGTCGCTGTTGAGGTCATATAGACCCTCAACAATGGCAATGGCACGAGGTGCTGCCGACCAAACCCTCTCGCGTGCGAGGCCCCAACCCCTCCCCCCCAATGCAGGGACCCCAACCCGCCTCCTACCACAACGCGGCCTGACCCCCTCGGGCATCCGCTTCACTTCCACCACCGACTCCGCCTCCGCCCTTCCCCCCAAATGCTGCGCAGGGAGGTGGTATCAATCAACCGGGCTGCACTGGGCATGGGCCGCAAGATGTGGTACGCCATCGGGGTGAGCCCGAGCTGAGCTGGACCCAGGCACTGGCTGGGTGTTTCCTGCTCTCGGTGGGGTGACTCTTCCTCCTGCGCTCCACTTTCTCGACCCCCATTCCTCGCCCTGCCCGTCGCCGCTGCCGCTCCTGACCGGGACCGGGACTGGGTTTGGTGCTGCACAGGTAACTGGCGGCATGGAGAAGCGTTGGGCGGAGCAGCTGCGGCAGAAGCTGGCCAACAACGATGCGACGGCGGTGGATCCGGACACGGGTGAGGGTGAGGCAGGCGAGGCTGGGGCCGGAGCCGGGGCTGGGTCCAGTACCGTGGAAGGGGATTTGGGGGCCCTAGGCTGGGGCTCGTACTCAGGATGGAGATGGGCATAGCCGGGGCTGGGGCGGAGAGTGGTGGGGAGGGGCCTGATGGGACGGGTTGTAATGGGAGTCGGGGTTAACTAGCACGGACCGCAGCCAAGGAATGGAGGCGACGTTGGCGGAATGTGTGTGTGTGGGGGGCGCAAGCTCGCCTGACTTGGCGTCAGGACAGGCCAGGCGGACCGGGTTAATGGTCCGGCATCTGGCAGCCGCGCACCCTCCTACCCTTACCCCCTCCTTCACGTCATGTTCCCGTGTGCCCGCTTTCCCCCCGTCCTGCTTCGGCCCTCCCTCCTCCCCGCAGGTGCGCTGGTCCCCATGTCCTCCCTCATCGTGCCCTGGGTCCCTCAGCGGCGGGACTGGGTGATGGCCAAGAAGACGGGCAACGTCATTCAGCGGGAGGTGAGTGCGTGCCCGCGCGCATGTGTGTGTATGTGTGTGAATGCAGTGCGCGAGCTTGAACCTTGCGCCCTCCCCTCCCCTCTTTAGACGCACTCCATATACCCAGCACCCAGTACCAACTTCGCACTGCACTGTTACAACCCCCCTCTCCCTTTTCCCGCCCTCCACGTCATCAGGTGGTGCACAAGGAGGGCTGGGTGTACGTCAGCGCCCCGCTGGACGAGCAAGTCGTACGACTGATCGAGGAGTGCTACGGCTTCCAGCAGTGGCGGGGCGAGCAAGACCACTTTTTCGACGACGTGGTGGGTGCAGGCCGACACGGGTCCCGGGGGCGGCCGGGAGGGCGGGAAGGGGCAGTAACATGGGGCGGGAGGGAGCGAGCCATGAATGGGCTTGCCGCGACCGCCGCTGCTGCCTCCTGCTGTGACTGTGCCCGCCGCCGCCGATATGTCTGCTGCTGCTTCTTCCGCCGCCGATGTCTCCGCTGCTGATGCCGTTGCTGATGCTGATGCCGCTGCTGATGCCGCTGATGTGTGTCTGCTGCTGGCGCTGGCTCTGGCGCTTCAGGGTGCCGTGAAGCTGATCACGCCTCTGTCTGAGGAGGCGGTGGCGGAGATTCGGGCCTGGGAAGCGGCTGAGGTGTCGGAGGAGATGGACGAGGCGACGCGGGAGGCGCTGTCCAAGGAGATGTTTGGAGAGGCGGGGGGCGACGTGCTGGGACGGGTAAGTGGGCGAATGCGCCGAAAGGGGGGGTTGCGTGGGGGAGGCGGCTGTGGAGACGCAGGCGCGGCATGCGGACTTGTGGAGGCGGCTGGGAGGTTGCTTGTCTTGGACAAGGGGACCTTTCTTCAACGGGGCCAGCCCGCGGCGGCGGTGGTGCGGGGCGCCCGACCGACCGACTGACCGCCCCAACGGCGCTGCTCAGGCTTGTTAGTGAGCGGCGAACAGGAGTGGACAGGGGAGGTTTAGGTCCCAGCACGTCAGCACCCGCAGTGTGGCACCGCGCCGCGCCCGCATATGACGCCCCTCGCAGCGCACCACACCGCATCTAGCGCCCACGTTGCAACGCCACACGGAGTCACCGCCACAGCACTAAGGATGCTGCTGTCAGGCCCCGTCGCTGGCTTGCGCTGCTAACACCGACACTTGGCGCCAACCGACAAGCGCTGATGCCGGGTCCTACTTGCCGTACCTGTCGTACTGTCTCGTACTGTCTCGCAACCGCAGAGCGAGCGCCTGGAGGAGCGCGAGGGCGCCACGGAGGTGGACGAGAACGGCCGCGTGGTGTACCGCAACGCCAACTACACGGGCGGTCGCAACAACCCCAGCAATTGGTTCTCCGCCTCGTCCGGTGCTGCCGAAGGCGAGGACGCCGAGGAGGCGGTATCCCTGGACGGCCGCGGCAACGAATTGACCTACGCGCCGGAGAGGCCGCCCAAGCGGGAGCGGGAGCGGGACCGCCGCCAGGCCGGCGCTGCCGCCCGGGAGCAGGGATCTCGCGATCTGGGTCGCGACTCGCGGGGCCGCGATTTCGGATCGCGCGATTCCGGGTCTCGCGATTTCGGATCGCGTGATTCCGGGTCGCGCGATTTTGGATCGCGCGATTCTAGGTCTCGCGATTTTGGATCGCGCGATTACGGATCTCGTGATTTTGGAGCTCGTGATTACGGATCGCGCGATTCGCGCGATTACGGTTCGCGCGATTCTGGGTCTCGTGATTTCGGATCGCGCGACCGGCGGCAGGGACAGGGACAAGGCTGGCGGCAGGAAGGCGGCGGGAGGGATGCCGGGCGGGGAGCCACCAGCGCATCACCGGCGCCGTGGGGGCAGCAGCAGCAGCAGCGGCAACAGCCGCCGCCGCAGCAGCAGGAGCGGTCGGGCGCTTTGAGCCGCGCCGGCGTGAGGTGCGGGCCGTGGCGTGTCCGCGCTGCGTGTGCAATACCAGTACGAACTTGATGACAGCGCCGGGTGTCATCGCTCGTGTCATCGGGGCGGGCCTCCCGTCGTCCGCCGTCCCATCGTCCCGCCTCTTTCATGTGTCCGGGGTCTGGATCTTGTTTGGAAGGTGCATGGCCGACGGGGTCCGGTGACGCAGTCCATCCCATAGGCGAAGGGATTTAGGGAACCGCCGCGAAGGGAAAAGGGCGGCGTAGGGGAGGTCATGGCTCGTGGGCCACCGGCCCTTTCTGCACTCGCTTCCGGACAACACAGCGCAGCAGCACGCTCCTTCCGTCGCGCGCGATGGGATGGGGCTAGTACAGCCCGTCAGCATTACTACCTCCCCCCACCAGCCTCCGGCCCTAGCAGCCCAACCGCCATGGCTCGGCTAGATCTGACCCGACCAAACACGCCAAACAGGCCGGCCAAGGAAGCGCCACAACCTGTCCGTGCCCGACCCCTCACGCCCTCTTGTTACCTCCACAGGCCCTCCGCAGCGCCTCAGGCGCCCATCCCACCACCACCGTCTTCGTCTGCGCCGAAGCCCGCCGACGATTTGCTCCTTAAGTTCGACGACGAGCTCGACGAGGACTTCGGCGAGCGTGCGGCCGCGCCCGCCACCGCTGCGTCCAAGGCCTCGACGGCTTCAGCGCCGCCGGCGCCGGCGCCGGCCCGGCAATCAAAGAGCCGATTCGACGACGATCTCGACGAGGACTTCGACGATCTTGACGACGGGCAGGAGAGCGATGTGGTGGGCCGCATCGAGGGTCCCAGTGGCGGGCTCGACATGGACGAGTGGTTCGACAGCGCTAAGGCGTCGAGCAAGTCGTCGAAGGAGTTGAAATCGTCCGGGCCGGCGGCGGCGGCAGCCGTCACCGCCGGCCGCGCCGGCCGTGACAAGTTCCTGAATCCTGCGCTAGCAGACGACGACCTTAACGGGCTCGGCGGCGGGGAGTTCGACGAGCTCAACGGGTCGTACCTCGACGACGAGGAGCTGGGCTTCGGCAAGGGCGGCGATTTTGCGGACTTCGATTTCGATCTGGGTGGCGACGACGGCCTCGGCGGCGGCGGTGGCTGGGGGCAGCGCGGCGGCGCCGCGGGGTCCAAGCAGCAGCAGAAGGCAGGAGGGCGCCGTGGAGGCGCCGGCAGCCGCGCGGCGTCGCCAGAGGCTGATGATCTGGGTTTCGACGACCTGGCCTTTGACGACCTCGAGTTCGAAGGTGAACTGACGTCAACGAGCCGTCGCGGCGGCGCCGCGGCCGGTGGTGGCGCCGGCGGGGGCCGGTACGGCGGTTACCTGGGCGATCTTGGAGGCGTGGACGACGACCTGTGGGGCGACGACTTTGGGGCTGCCGCCGTTGGCGGCGGCGGCCGCCGTCGCGGTGGTGCCGCTGCGCCGCGCGGTGGCAGCTACGGCGCCGCCGCCGGCGGCAAGCTGGGCAAGGCGGGCTCGCAGGACGACCTCTTTGGGGGCGAGGACGACGAGTGGGGCTACTTTGGCGGGGAGGATGTGGGCGGCTTCGGCGGCGCGGACCCCTTCGACATGGATGCGGATCCTTGGAGCAGCGGCGGCGGCGGCGGACGGGCAGGGAGCTACAAGAGCGGCAGCCGCGGCGGCGGCAACGGCGGTGGCTACATGTCGGGCTCAGGTACGGCAAGGGAAGGGGCTCTCAGGGGGCACCGACAGCCCGGCATTGCCGCTGCTACGGTACCCGTAACGTTCCGCGGGGCGGGATGGCCGTGACCTGTACCCGCAACAGCCCTGTGCAATCGCCGTATCGACTTGGCATCTTGACGGCTCTGGTACGTACACCCGCGCAACATTCCCCACGTCATGGCTGCAGGCCCCAGCTACGATGATGACTTGGCGGACCCCGTAGCGGCACCGGCGCCAAGCCAGGGGCAAGGGTACCGCGGCGGCGGCGGCGGCTGGAAGCAAGGCGGCCGCGGCAACAGCTGGCAGCAGGGCGGGTCAGGGTACGGCAACCGCAGTGGCGGCTACCAGAGCGGCGGCGGCGGCGGCGGCTACCAGAGCGGCGGCGGCTACAAGAGCGGTGGCGGTTATCAAAGTGGCGGCGGCGGCGACTACAAAAGCGGCGGCGGCTATCAGGGCGGCGGCGGCGGTCGGGGGGGCGGTAGGGGCGGGCAGGGCTACTCTGGGGGGCGCAGGGATTATGGGCAGCAACAGGGCCGTCGTGACGGTGGCGGCGGGGGCCGGGGAGGCGGGTGGCAGGACAGGCGCGGCGGCGGCGGCTACGGGGGCGGCGGCTACAGCGGCGGAAGAGGAGGCGGGGGTGGTCAGGCGGAAGCGCCCAGCGGGGCGGCGGGGGAGCCTTGAGCTGGGGTCGGCCCTCCGCGGAGGTGCATTAGGGCGTTGATGAATTGTGACGTTTCTGGGCGTATGCGCGATGGACTGAGCGCGTCAATGCTCACATCTTTTGCGCGGCCCAGCCGGGTTGCTCGGTGGTGCACAGTTTTCCCGCGCAGCTTTTTGGCTCCCTTACAGCTGTGGAGCAAAGGACAGTGGACACGCCCAGCTGATCAATTGCGATCAGATGTGGGATTTTTGAGTGTTTACAGGTACATAATTAAGCGGTGTCAGTACTCATCATGACGATTTTCGAATTGTTACGGGTGTTCCCTGATGTTTTATCTGCGGCATTTGGTCCCGAAACCAAGCCGCTGACTCGATCTCACTTTCAAAAGGCGCTGTAAGCTGCGAAGCTGTTGTTCCATTTGTTGTTTTTGTATATTCAGAAATGGCGACCATGCTTGCTCAGCGCCAGACTGCCTTCGCGGGCGTCCGCGTGTCGGCCAAGGTATGCTTGCCGAGCCATCGTTCACCTCTTATGGACAGTCATGGATCGGCAACAAATTGCAGCTGAAATCATGGCCATATTCACACTGCCATGTGCCAGCTTTGCTTGCGCGCCAGTGGATTGCTGGGGTCCTGCTTTTAGTCGCTGCCACCTGGGCGGCAGGAGTCGCTGCTGCAAACATCAAATTATTTGCATGGCTCCAAAATATGCTATTGTGGTCTTCTCTATTTTCTAGATAACGAGCTGCCAGTACCTGCCGGCGCATGGCGTGCAAGCAAATTGGGCCGATGCCCCCCCACTAACCAGGTCCTCATTCCATGTGCGCAATCGAAACTGTTCATGTTCGCATAATCCCTGCAGGCTCCCGTCCTGGTCGCCGCTCGGTCGCGCCAGGCTGTGAAGGCTCAGGCGCTGTTCGGCTTCGGTGGCAACAAGGCGCCTGCCGCCGGGGCTGCCACCCAGTACATGATCTGCATTGACTGTGAGTCCCCCCCTCCAAATTTTACCGGCTGGCCGGCGCCGAGAGCCGCACCCGCGGGGAGTGCGTGGGTGTGTGGCACGCATGTACCCAGGACGCCCGTCTTCCGAAGATGCTATGACTGTGCGGTCCTTGACAGGCGCATGGTACAGTGCCGCCGGGCCCCTCAGCAGCCTATTCCACGGAAGCTGCTCTGATGCGGCTCCTGCCGCAAGCACTAGCACTGAATAGCATCCATGCCTGCAATCATCTATGCAACCATACGTGCAGTGCACCTCTGCGCTTCATCGTCTTGCAAGTGATGCCGTCCGCGCCGTCATGTGCTCACTCGTGCCCCGCGCCCCTCCCCCAGGCGGGTACATCTACGACGGCTCTCAGGAGTTCAAGTCCCTGCCGGGCTCCTACAAGTGCCCCGTCTGCTCCTCGCCCAAGAACCGGTAAGCCCTGGCAAGGGGAGGGGATCAATGAAGATAACAACGCAACGATCGGTCGGAGGCGCCGTAAGCGGTGGGGGACGGTGGGGGACAGTGAAGGAGGAGTGAAGGAGGCTCGCTGCGCTGCACCTGGGAGGCAGCGGAGGGGGTTCCCTGGAGTTTTGTCGCCATCGGACACGGTGACAAAAGTGTGCGGTTGGTGTGCCCTGACCTCGGACTCGGCTGTGTAGGCCTAGTGCCCGACGGGTGACAGGATTCGGGGACGGGACGTGCGGCTTACGCCTCCCGCGGCCTACAGCTCCCCCTGTCGGCCGGCTGCCGGCTTCCACCGACCTCGCGCTCCTCAGGCCTCTGCCTGGCTAGGTTCTGAGGTCGTCCCGAGGCATATTTCGGGGGGGCGGGGGCACGGCCGTTGCGCTGCGGTGCTGCTTCGGTGCTTCCGTCCATGCCTCAAGCGACCAGCCGGGTGGAGTGGGGACCGGAGGGGCGTGTGCGGCGATGTTGGGTAACGTGACACGGTCCGAGTGCCGGTGGGCAAGCTGACAGCCTGACATACGAGGGCGGCCATGTTGGGCCGATGAGAATCCCGGTGGACCCAGACCCAGTCCACACGCGCCTACAGATCCCAGCAAAGGCATTCCCGTTTGCGTTGCCTGGGAAACATCGCTGATGCATTCACATGCCACGCGACGCGACGCGCACATTCCCGCCTCCCATGCACGGGATGAGAAGGCTCCGACAGTTCGCCGGCTCTGGCTTTTCCGTGGATACCCCCGCCTGGCCTGCCCGCCAGCCTCACCCGCTGAAGTTCTTTCTATTTTTACACCGCTCTCACGCGGAAACTTAAAACTTGTATGACCCTCCCCCCCCGCAGTTTCAAGGCGTACAAGGGCACCGACGTGAAGGGCAAGCCCAACAACGCCCCCGCCACCATGAAGAAGCGGAAGGACGAGAAGAAGTGGTGAACGCGAGGACTTGAGGCCTGCTTCATGCCTGCCTGCTGCCTGCGCGTGTCGCCCAAACATGCACGCACAGTCGCAGCGGGTGGGCGAGAGTCCGGTGCCTGGCTTTGCGGACGAGGCGCGGTGCCGTGTGTGTGTGGCCGCGGCGCGATTTTGCTGGGCGCGGTGCCGACGGGGCCTGGAGAGGTGCTTGGTGTATTCCGTATGCACTGTGCTGTGACTGACGGCAAGGGCAGCTTTCGGGGCGTGTCACCCGGTTCGGTGTGCCCTAGGCATCTCGGTTTCAAAAACGCGATGTCCTGTCTTGGTGACTGGGCGTCAGCGGTTCTGGGGGACTGGATTAGAGCCCCCGGTATGGGCTGTGATCCCCGATGGCGGAGCCCTTTTTGAGCCCATATGACGGGCAGGGCAACTTGTATGTCATTGGCAGGCGCGCAGCTATGTAAAATTGAAACGGAACCATGCAAGCTGAAGTTCATCTTCCTGGGTGACGGGAGTTGTGGAAGCGCGCGATGGCAGGGGTGTGTATGGGCCCCGTATGCGGTGTCGGGGAGTCCGGGGGAAAACACATCCACGCAAATTGAAGTGCATATTCTGCGGCAGTTTAAATTACATGCAGCGCACGGCATGTAGTGCTGCCACGCGAACAATGCTGTACATCGGAAATGCAGCGGACTGTCTTGAGCCAGCAGCGCCTTATCTCCAGATCATACAGCCAGCGGACATGAATCGTTGACACCCATATCAGTTATTTAGCAATATCCGGCATAACATTCATATATAGGCCAAAGTTATCCAAATTTAGTTGTACCGAGTTACTCCATTACAGAACACCTTAGGTTAGAACAGAAATAGCTTGTCCCGTCGTCGAAACCTGCTTTGCCGTCCGCATTTTGAAAGCTCTGTGCCGCTAGTTGCACCATTCTACGCCTCATATTAAATTGACCATGCAGACTCTTCAGCGACCCTCAAGGTGCCGAGCATTCGGCGCCGCGAACGTTCGTCAGCTACGCCGGGCGCACGCTTGCCGCGCTCAAAGCCAGACGGTTTTGTTAGCTCAGGCTTCATCGCAAGCAAAACAAAACGGGCTACCCTCCCTGCCGCCCCTCGATGGCAAGTCGAGTGTTGTGCTCTCTGCAATCGCTCGACGGGGCTCCAGCGTTGCCCCTTACCACATCCTACACCGCAGATGCATACGAGAGCACCGTCGCTTTCACGGATTTCGCCAACTGGCTCATACCCGGTAATGTTCTGCTGGGCCGGTACCCATACGTGGAGCCCAGCCGATGCCTGCGGAGGGAACAGGGCGAGCAGCAGCTGCAACGCATCTTGGACACTGGCGTGACAACGTTCGTGAGCTTGCAGGTAGGCATCGCGGATTTTCACCTGGCGCCATCATCCGCCCACGCCCGCCGTGCCAACGGTCAGGCCCCACATGGCAGCCTCCGCGAACCAGGGGCACGCCCGGCTAACACCCGGGACTTTAAAGCCCCTGGAGCCCCCGTATATTTGATGTACAAATCTTGGGGGCTTTGTCCTAAGCTTAGCCTCAAAGGGGCCATGGACGGAGGCACGGGCGGGCGTGGTGCCGTGCCTGTTCAAACTCACCTGGGTCGCTCCTGGCGCCGGCTGCGATCTGGGTCAGCCACGAGCGTCCTGAGGGTGTTCACACGTTCACAATTTCACGTGGTGGTGCCTGTGAAAACGACGCACCCACGCATCCTCCGTCCGCTTTGGCCTAGCTAGCGGCGGCCGCGCCACACCGCGTCCAGACTTGCCGTGTTGCCCGGCGGGAGGTACCGTACCTTCAGCGTATCGTGCAGGGGCCCCGGAGCCCGCCAAGGCTGCCCCCTCTTTTCCTCCTACCCCTTGGGTGCACTTGCGCCTCCGGACGCATGTCATCCTCGCTCCCCTGCTCCCAACCCACTTGCTCGTCTTTCCCCGGCCCGACGAACGCCCCTTCCTTTGCCATCCGCCCATTCCATTTTAAGGACGGCCTCCCCTTGAAAAATCCCTGCACTGCATCTCATCTCGCGCTCCGAAACCCGTCTCGCCCCACGTAGGCGGAGCTGCCGCCCCAGGAGAAGATGACGCTGGCCGGGAAGAACGGGTTCCTGCCGTACAAGGCAACGGCCGACCTGATCCGCTCGGCCATCAACGGGTAGGGTTGGCGAGAGCTTCGGCGGGAACCCAGGCGGGGGCCTTATGCGCGTGAAGGCGGTGTGCGGGCGGACGGGGGCTGGGACGTGAAGGGCCTGGCAAGGTGTGATGCGGGCTTTTGGGAAGGGCAGATGCTTGCAGCAGGGTCAGGAACCAGTGGTCAGGTCAGGAACTGGACCCTCCACTCCCCACCCCACTGGGCCACTGCTATACTTTCCCACCCCACCTCATCTACCCACCCTACTGCTATAGGTCACAAACCCACCCACACCGTACCAGGCCACAGCCTCCCCGCCTTACATGCCCTGACTGCCCTCGTCCCTCCGCCGCACTTCGCTGCGTAGGCCTCCCCCCATGGAGATCGTGGAGGGGCTCCGAAACCCCATGCTGGACAAGTTCTTGCCGGCCAGGGTAAGCATGCATGCCCTTTCTGCTCCCTCGCTCGCTCGGGGTACGTCCGACCACTGCCAGGCTTGTCGTGCGTGCTCCGACCGGCAGGACACACGCCACGAGGCGCGGGCAGGCAGGCGGAGACGGGCTGGCGTAGTGCACGGGGAGGCGCTTGGGTTCGATGGGCGCTGACCGGGGGTGGGCGGAGGAGCGCGGGCTGCAGACTGCTTGCCTTGCCTTGACTTGTCTCACCGGTGTCCTTCCGTGGTGGGGCAGAGACGGTGCTCTTGTGGGTGTGCGGGCTTTCAGTTGCGAACACGGCGCCCACATGCGACCTGGTGCGCGCCGCCGCCCTCCCCCCCCGTGTCTCATTGTTATACAAAGGAGCATATCACTCCCTGACCCCAACCATCCCAAATCTCGCAGAAGCGGCACGGCGTGTCGTACAACCCGGTGGAGCTGCAGTTCGTACATTTCCCGATCGTCGATCTGGGGCTTCCCAACGGCTCGGAGCTGCCGAGCCTCATCAGAGGTACGGGTGTACGGCAATGCTGCGCAGGGCAGGGGCCATGCCATGCGCACGGATGTACGGGG
Source organism: Pleodorina starrii (assembly GCA_030267565.1). NCBI lineage: Eukaryota > Viridiplantae > Chlorophyta > Chlorophyceae > Chlamydomonadales > Volvocaceae > Pleodorina > Pleodorina starrii. The sequence continues at coordinate 1,624,358 of BRXU01000015.1, forward strand.
GTTTCCGCGGCGCGCAGCGCAGCACAGCACAGCACGACGTGCTGTGGCTCGGCGTCAGAGGCCCCGGTCGGCACCCGAAGCACGGCATCAGTGGACAGCAAGAAGAAGATCCGCTGGTATCTCCACTGGTTCCTCTCTACTTGACTTGGCAGCTTATCGCTTTGGACTATTAGACTCTATCCCACCCGCTCGTGCCCCACAGACCTGGAGCGGCGGCTAGCGGCGGGCGAGAAGCTGTACATCCACTGCTGGGGTGGCCGCGGGCGGGCAGGCACCGTAGGCGCCTGCCTCCTGGCGCAGCTTTACGAGTGAGTGGATGGGCGCCGGGAGTTGGGAATCCGGATACACTCGATAAAGAGTCGGGATTGGGCGAGAAGGGGAGGAGGGCGCGGGAAGGGGACGCGGGAGACCCACGGGTCGGCGTCGGAGCGCTAGAGGGTTTCCGCATGCCTGCAGCGGTTCTGCGACCACTGCGTGCGCTGACGCAGAGGCAGGATTGGAGGATCAAGGCTGCGGGCTCACCGAGCTGGGTTCCGGGGAAAAAGTAGAGCCGGGAGAGAGCCCGGGCAGTGCGGCCGGCCGCACTGCCCGGCCGGTGCCACTGGACAAGGCCGGCCCGGGCTGGGTGGCGATTGCCGGGTTGCGGGCCGAACGAGGTTTGCCGTTTGCGGAGGTTTGCGGTGTCCGTTCCTTCCTTCCTTAGGGTCGAAGCCCAGGCTGAGTCCCGAGGACCTGGGGGAGCGACCGGGCGCGAGGCGTGTGGCCGAACCAGGAGAATAGGCATGGTTTTTGATGTTTTGGGAGAGGGTTTTGGGGCAGTTTTCGCATCGGGGCAGGGACAAAAGGGGGTTAGGTCCACGCAGGCGCCGGTGGGTCCGTCTGGGCCGCATACCGCGCGCCTGAACCACAGCTTCCTGGCACCAGTGGTGCGCACTGAGCTAGGCACGCGCCTGCTGCTGCTTCTTCTTGGGCGTTTCTTACCCCTTTCCTCTGTGCTTGCAGTCTTCCGGCGGCGGAGTGCCTGGAGCGGATCCAGCGGGCGTTCGACACGCGCCAAGACGGGGGGCGGCGAAGCCCGGAGACGGAGGAGCAGGTTGCGTTTGTGGAGGAGTACGTCAAAGCGCTGAAGCAGTAGCGGAGCGGAGCGGGGCGAGGGGGCCGCGGGTGGTGGTTTCGGATGTCTGGGAGTCTGGCCTTGACAGGATACGGCCGGTGGTTGCGGACGGATGAATGGTAGTTAATTTTTGCGCAAGTCCAATCTTGGTGAACCGTATGTCCTTGGAACGGACAGTTTACATCTAGAGTGGCTTGTACCGTGTAATATCCCCTCGAGCAACGAAAGCCTTCCGAGTCGTCGACTGGAGCACGTTTTGCACGTTTGCTACCGTAGTCAAAGACCTACAACACAGCAGCCTTTTGCAGTTGTAATACCTTATTTCCTGCGACGAGCTTCCGCCACCAGACAAAACTCAGCGTGACTCTGCCTGAAGCCTCTCGCAAGCGAAACCAGTCGTATATTCCACCTTCACTACCTTTACGCAGTGGTTTAGACGTGTGAGTACGTGGAGGCTTTCATGCGCGTTGTGTCGGCACGAGTAGACGGAGTAGACGGCTGGTGCTTAACCTTGCCCGCCGCCGGGATTGCGCTTGGCCTAGGGCGAAAATCCTTTGCCGGACAATTCTAAAAGCAGCTGTTTGGGGAGACGCGTGTGTGGCGATAACAAGTACGTAATTTATTGCTGCCGTCGGGACTGGAAGGCTGTGAGTTTGATACACTTCGTCAGCCGATGACCAGCAGCTACGGCTGTTGACGCGACGTAGGCCTATAGCTCGACGACTCCAAGTTGCTAATTGATTTTACACCTTAACCGCCACCCGATTTAAGGATGACGAGCTCAGAAGCGCCGTCCACCAGCAATGGGACGTCCGAGCGGCGGGTGCCGCTGTCGATCGACACCATCAACAAGCGCGTCATCAACTCAGAGTACGCTGTGCGCGGAGAGATTGTGCAGCTGGCGCAGAAAATCGCGCGCGACCTGGGGGAGGGAAAGGGCAGTTATCCCTTCGATAAAGTGGTGTGGTGCAACATCGGGAACCCGCAAATCCTGGGCCAGAAGCCCATCACCTACTTCCGACAAGTGCTGGCTCTGTGCGAGTGCCCGCAGGTGGGCTGACGGGGTTTTGGGTGGGCCAGGCTAGTCAGAAACGTGCGCCGAGTGCGGGCGGACGTGCATGTGTGGGGGTATGACTACGGCTGTGGGAGGGTGGTTTGGGACAGCTCGTCTACTCGCTTCCGCGGGGCTATGAGCCTGGCGGGCTGGCAGCAACCCCCATCCTTGACACGTTTGGGGCTCGGTCGCGGGGAGTCGTCTCTCCTGTTACGCACGCGTGCCCTCTCCGTGCGCGTGTGTGCGATTGCACGGCCCTCGGAGCATCTTCCCCCCTTTGGATCGCCCAACATCTCGCCACCGGTCCCCCCACCGGTCCCCCCATCACTGCCCTGCCCTGCCCTACCTGGAGTGCACGACAGGCAGCGACCCACATCTCTTCCCATCCTTCGCCCACTCTTGGCCGCACCAGCCCGTATCATTCACATACCCCCCACCCACACACACACACGCTCCGCTCCCTTCCCTTAAGACCCCGACGCCTGCTCCGCTTCCCAACCCCCTCACCCACCTCAGTACGACCCTTCCTCCCACCTCCTCCCCCTTATCTAGGGGGTTGCTTGCTGCAATCAGTACTACTTTCCCATTACACTCAACCTCCTCCCTCCCTCGCCCTCCTCGCCCCCAGCTGCTGGACAACCCGCACATCCGGGAGCTGTTTCCGGAGGACGTCATCGCCCGGGCCCAACTGCTCAATAAGGCCATACCGGGAGGACTGGGAGCATACAGGTAGGGACAGGAGGTGCGCGCGAGGGAACGTGAGGGGGGGATGCACTCGCCGGGGATCGGCCGCGCGGGCGGGCGGGTACATGGGCGGGTGCCGAGGGGCTGCCGGCGAGGAGCCGGGATCTGGATCTGGGTCTGGCTCGGATGTGGGTCGGGGCGGTCACTGCCAGGAGCGGCCGGGCGCCGCCAGCCTCCGGCAGCGCGCGGCACCGCTTGGCACGGGAGACGGGACGCGACGCAGCGGGACGGGACGGGAGGGGACGGGGCGGGATGGCGCTGCCAGCAGTGTCGAGCCGAAGGGCGGTTGTGCTGCTGTAAGGGCGGCTCCGCACCCCCCTCTGCTCCGCAACCCTCCGCAGCTCCACACCTCTGCCTCCCCCCGCCCCCCGCGCAACCCGCACCCTGCCCCGCACCCCGCCTGACCCTCCTCCTCCTCCTCCTCCTCCTCCGCGCACAGCGACTCTGCGGGCGCGCTGATCATCCGGCAGCTGGTGGCCGCCTCCATCGCCCGCCGCGACGGCCACCCCGCCGACCCCGAGAACATCTACATGACGGACGGCGCCTCGCCTGCCGTACACTACATGATGGACCTGTTGCTCCGGGAGCCAACAGACAGCATGATGGTGCCCATCCCGCAGTACCCGCTGTACAGCGCCACGCTGACGCTGTACGGCGGACGGTTGGTGCCGTACCTCTTGGACGAGAGCGCCGGCTGGGGTCTGGACGTGGGGCACCTGCGGCAGCAGATCGCCGCCGCGCGGACGCAAGGGCTGTGTGTGCGGGCCGTGGTGGTCATCAACCCGGGCAACCCCACAGGTGCGCGGTGGGGAGCTGCGTGGCTGGGGAGGGGGAGGGGTTTGGTGGATGCGTTGCGCCCACCCGCCCGGTCCGGCCCGCCACCCCATCCTTGTGTAACGGTTGTACTGCTGCTGGTGGTTGTACGGCGCAGGGCAGTGCCTGTCGCACCAGAACATGCGGGACATTCTGTCGTTCTGTCGGGAGGAGCAGCTGGTGCTCATTGCGGATGAGGTCTACCAGGCGAGTGGGGGGGGGAGGGAGGGAGGATGGATGGAAGGGAGGGAGACGGGGTTGGGGTGCTGACCCACGTGTAGGCCGGGGCCTGGGGGGGTGGGGGCTGGCGCAATGGGACTGGGGCTTTATAAGAATTTAGCCCAGGAGTCGGGGCCCGATGGCCCGGCTTGGGCAAAGCGCACGCAGGGGCCCGCGGGTATCCGAAACAGCCGCTGGGGTGGGCCACACGCGCATCCCCCCGATCTGGACCCCGATCCCGAGTTCCCGACCCACGGGTCGCTCCTCCTGGCTTGCCACCCCCGCGCCCTCCCCCCCTGACTCCTCGTCCATCCACTCGTCCGTCCTTCAGGCCAACATCTATGTGGGCAACAAGGAGTTTTTCTCCTTCAAGAAGGTGGCGGCCGAGATGGGGCTGCTGGCGGAGGTGCCGCTGGTGTCGCTGCACTCGATCTCCAAGGGTGGGTGCGTGGGTGGATGGGGCGGGTGGATGGGGGAGGTGAGGTGGGTGGTAGTTGAGGAGATACTGGGGGTGGGCGAGTGGGCGGGCTGGATGGGTGGCGCTGAAGACGTCGGGCTGGTTGGGTGGGCCCGTGTGGGTGGGTGGCCGGGCACGGCTTGTGTGGATCTCGGTGGATCTCTGGGCGGGTGGGCGAGAACGGAGAAACGGCGTGGGCTGCAGGGGTTGTGCGCCACCCCCCCCCCCCCTCTCCCAATTCTCTTTATACCCCTCCAACCGCACTCCCCTACCCACCACCACTCCGGTGTTCCCCTCCAGGCTTCGTGGGCGAGTGCGGTCGTCGCGGCGGCTACATGGAGGTGACTGGCTTCCCCGAGGACGTCAAGGATCAGATCCTCAAGCTCGCCTCCATCAACCTCTGCCCAAACCTGTCGGGACAGATCTGCTGCGCGCTCATGATGAACCCGCCGCAGGTACGGCGGGCTGGGCGGGTCGTACGGCATTTGTACGGCGTGTCCCGCCCATGCACGCTCTACTACAGCAGTCGTTGCTCGGCATCTCCAGCTATGAAGGCCCTCCGCCAGCCTCGATTTTGGTCACCTGGTCACCTTCGCGCCATTCGCGCTGCTTTCCAAACATACACATACACAGAGGCACCCCACACCGTCGACTCTTGTCGCTGCTGAAACCTATATCTGTTGTCGTACAATTGTCGTACCCAGGCCGGTGAGGCGTCTTACGATCAGTACCGCGCGGAGAAGAGCGCCATCCTGGGCTCCCTCAAGCGCCGCGCCGAGCTGCTGGTGGGTGCGCTCAACCGGCTGGAGGGCGTCAGCTGCAACGCCGCGGAGGGGGCGCTGTACGCCTTCCCCAAGATCACACTGCCGGACGCTGCCGTGCAGGCCGCCAAGCAGATGGGTGCGTGGGTGGATCGGTTGACTGGTTGGGGTTGGGTTGGGTTGGGCTGGGTTGGGTTGGGTTGGGTTGGTTTCGGCGCTACCCGGGGTGGGGGTACCGTAGTGTGGCGAGTGCGGGCGTGGCGAAGGGGCTGTGGGAAATGCGGGCGGAGGTCGATGGTCGTGAGTGTGGACTGTGGAGGGTGGGTTGGGGGTGATGGGCAGGGAGGGGGTAGCGGGACGGGGCAGGAGGGGAAAGATGAGGGTGTCGAGAGGCAAGCGCTTTGCTGCGGGCGAGGTAAGGGCCGTAGCTCACTCACTCGCTCTCCCTCCCTCCCTCACGTACCCGCAGGCAAGCAGCCCGACTGGCTGTACTGTCGGGAGCTGTTGGAGGCCACCGGCATTGTGGTGGTGCCCGGCAGCGGCTTCGGCCAGGCGGACGGCACCTTCCACTTCCGCACCACCTTCCTTCCCTCGGAGGAGGACATTGGCCACGTGGTGGAGGCGCTGGGCAAGTTCCACACAGCCTTCCTTAAAAAGTACGGAGACGCAGGGACGACACAGCCGCAGCCGCAGAAGCTGCAGCCGGCGGCCGCCGTCGCGGCCGCCCCGGCTGGCGCCACCGACGCCGACAACGGCCACTGAGCGAGAGCGGCGCTGGGGGATGGAGTGGTGGTTTCGGAGCGGGAGCGGGAGCAGCAGTAGGAGCAGCAGCAGCCGGCATCAGGCGTGGAATGGGTGCATCTGGAACCGAAGCGCTACGGAGGAGAAGCCCGCGGCAGCAGAAGCTGGCGGCGGTCGCCGGCTGCAGAGGCGCCTGACGGAAGGTCCCCTTTCCGGAGTTAAGGCGTCGGAGGGGCACCGGATAGCGCGGTTCGGCGATAGAGCAGCATCCGGGAGGGTTTCGTGAGGCGTGTGAGGCGTGTAGTCTTGTGTGCGCATGCGGGATGGGCGGCATGCGAGGGGGGGGGCGGGGGAGGGATGAGGGTTTCGGAGAACGGCGCGGGCCTGAGGGCGCAGCGGCGGCCGCCTCGAGGGCCTCCCAGCAGAGGGGGTACGCGACGCACGGGGGCTGGATTTCGGGCGGTGCGCACGGCGTGGCGATTGCCGTTTTGATGTCGGCGAACCAGGCGCACGCCGGTTGTGGGGCCTTGTGCGCTGCGGGCGCGTCGGACCGGCCAGCTACGGTATCTCCTTGACTGGCCACCAGGAACAGGGTTGGGCCGTCTGCGGGTTTTTCCAACCGGCAACGGGCAGGGCGAGAATCGCGCGCCACCTCCGGGACCTGTGGTGAGAGCCCTAAGGAATAAGTGTTAGGAGGGCCCTTTTGCGAAGGAGCGGTCACGGCATCGAGCCGCAGGGCTACGGAGGGCCGGCCGGCCCAGCCGCGTTGCGTGTGTCTCAGGATCTCAGGATTTACCTGACCCGGCGTCGCCTGCTTGTGTTGCGGTGCCCCGTTGCTAAGGCGGCCAAGCACCGCACCGGCTGAACGGGGGCGCGGCGAAACGCTGTTTACGCTGTGTACGCCTACATCTCATAATGGCTGCGCTCTGCAACAAGTGGCGCGCCGCGGCATGGCGGCGCGACGCGACGCGACGCCTTTTTTTGCCAATTTTGTCATCTCTGGTCGATTCGGACGCGCCGTTTGTTGCTTTTTGTCCCCGGGCGGCCTCCACGCGCAGCACGGGGAATGCTGGCCCTTGGATGGGATGGATTGCTTGATTGGGCTGCATAGCGCCTCGGCGGGCGCCGAGTGTCTGTGGTAGTGGTCATGGTTTGCGGTGTTAGGAGGGGGGTTGGGAGGGAGGATGGGAGGGCAGAGTGTGGCCTGAGAGAGGGTGTCGCGAGAGGAACAAATTGATGTCGGGTTGGCGGCGGTGGCATTTTTCGAGACGAGGCGTGGCGGCGTGGTGGGGTTTCGAGAGGCGGGTCCGAACCGGCCGGCGAGGGTTGCTGGTAAACGGCGAGGACTGTCGAGGGCTGCTGCACCCCTAGTGGTACGGCACTGCAGTAGCACGCACGGGCTGTGCGGTTGGCTGGGCCCCCCCTTACCTCATCCAAGAGTGTAACTGAACGCAAATTGTGCTGTTGACTGTCGTGGTGTGCCGTGCCGTATCCCGTCGTGTGCCGTAATTTTGTACCTGTTTAGTACTGCTGCTGCACGAGCCCGTCTTCGAGCATTTGTCTGTCCGTACAATGACGTTGACGACGACGGGCGTGACGTGTGCAATAGCTGTGTAAAATTGTATGGAAGGGCGGAGGGGCCGTCGCTGTGTTGGGGGGAGGGAACGGGGGGCCGTGGCGGCGCATGACAGCTGTGGTGGGGCTGCGGCAGGGGCTGGGGAGACCCGTATGGGAAGGGGGCTGCCTGGGCAGCAGGGGTCCAGTTTGTGGAGTTGCCGGGGCCGACGTGTTGTGCGTGGAGTTGTGCTGAAGTGGTGACGGCCCCGGATGACCGAACCCTGCGATGTCGGTATTGCGTGCCTGCCCGGAAGGCTACGGGATGTACGGTGTGGTATGGCACACGGGCGTCATCGGCCTGCGGCCCACTCTGCGCCTTGAAGAGCGTGGCACCTCGTGACGAGAGCCCCTACGATTAAAGTCCGCCCGCAGAGCCAACTGCGGACGCGGGAGTGAGGATGCGGGAGTGAGGGCGGAATCCACAACGCCCTGGGAGAGGCCAACCCAGCGGCCCCCCAGGAACGCAGGAAGCAGCGGCGCCGGCAGCCTCTTCCGTAGCATGGTCGCGCGCGCACTTCCGCGTCCTCACCTCGCTTGCGAAGCTTGGCTCTGCGGGCGGGCTGCCGCATCATGGCCCCGTCGGCCAGATAGGGGCTGTCCAGCACCGGCCCCGGCTCTGGCCTGCCAGCCAGGGGCACGTACTGGCTGAGTGGCCACGGCTGCGCGCCGAGCGGCGGCCCCCCTGTGAGTAGGAACGTCCGGGCGAAGTCCCCCCACACACGTACGGAAGCTCAAGGAACGTCTACATTGGTGCACACAGCTGCGCCCGTGAGCTTGATACACGCCGTACAGCGGTACATTGGTACATCTTGTATGGTACATCCGCGGCAAGGAGGGACCCCGCAGTGCTCCAAACCCCCAAATTTGCACTACCGTGCGTACAGTATTCGTAGTTGCGTACAGCCGCGACGACGAAGACACGAGCGGGCCTCCGCAGGGAGCGCGGGACAGCCCGGTGCACACGCACCCGCCACCGCCCCCCGCACCGCAGCGCGGTGACGAGCCGCCGCCGCCGCCGGGGGGCGATGTGCACGCACGAGCACGACGCGCAGCCATCCAGACGTATCCACACGCTGAATCGCCGCCGAAAACTCCGGTCAGGCGAGAGCGAAACGTGCCCGCCCACCCGCCTCCCCGCCTCCCAACAGCCCCATTGGTTTGCACACCGCACATACGCGGGCCTCAAAAACCCCTCGGACCGCACCGCCGCCCCGGCCGCCGGGGCTTGCATCAATATCGACAAGCCGGTGCACTGCCCGGGAGGCCGGGACGCGACAGCGGAGGAGGGCGGAGGGGAGGTCCCTGCTTGCCAGCTCTGTCAGCAGGACCTGCTGTGCCCAGAGCCCAGCCAGCTGCATGAGGGCGCCGCTGCATGAGGGCACCGAGCTGCACTGAATGCTCTCCGTCTGCACCCCCATCCACTGGAGAGGTGGAATGTGTCGAAGTTCAACATGGCATCATAAGTTAAGCACTGCGGAAACGAGCAAGGACAGTAAGCGACCAAAACCCCAAGATACGACATACGAGAGACGTGAGCGCAAAGGGCCTTGCAGCAATCCGCCACGGCCCCCATATCAGCTGCAAACATGCAATGCGCCCCGACATGGGCGACCATGGACGCCGCGGGCCCGACACCCACCCGTCCACCCATCCACCTTCCCATTCATCCATCCATAGGCAGGCAGGCAGCCAGGCGGCGGCCTCCAGAAGGGCGACCACTCCGCACCCTGTTAACACTGCTTCTCAGTTTGACCGAAAGCGCAATACATAATTCTGTTGAACAACTGCACATAATATCTGCAGATAATATATCTATCACAAACGCAAAGGTTGCTGCGTCATGTGTCCTCCGTGACGTGACAAGCTGCGCTGCGCAAAACCGCAGTTGCCTGCTTGCCTGGCAAGAGCCCCCCCTCCCTTCCCCCAGAGCCCCAGACAGCCGCGGGGGGGAGAGGCCCCGGCTGTTGCTGAAACACACACGCCACACACGCCACACTTGCTCAGTACAGTACAGTACAGTACAGTACAGTACAGTTCAGGTATAGCGTAGTAAAGCGTAGTACACTACATCACAGTACTTTCCGACGGCGGGGGCTCCTGCCATATTGCCTGACCTTATAATGGTACAAGAAACACTGGGGCGGGATACGAGGGGGCGAGTGCATGCTGACAACGCCCTCGGGGCCGCCAATGGCCCGTGCGTGGATGTGGTCGCCGCTCCCATCGCTCGGGCGAGACTGCCGCAGGTCCGCTCAGTGTGTCTCCCTGCCCTCCACGACCACATCCATATCAACCAGCAGCCCTCCCTCCACCACCGCTGCACTCGCCGCTGTCGCCGGGTCCCGCTCGTCGTCGTCCCCTCCATCGCCCGCCAGCAGCGGTTCTCCGACATCCGACGGGCCGCCGCCCTCGGTGCCGCTGTCGAGATGTGGGCGGCGGCGCTGCGGGCGGGTGTCGCGGGCGCGTGCAGTACCTGTGGCGGGTCATTGGGGGCGGGTGTGTGTGTGTGAAGAGCGGGCGTGGCGGTTGCCAGTTGGTGGTTGGGAGTAGGAGGCGGCATTTTGCAGCAGGGGATTCTGATCATGTGAGGTCAAGTGATAGGCGGCGAAAAACGAGGCAAAGCAAAGAGCGGTGCGACTTCCGGAATCGTCGCACGGCAAGGGGTCGGTTCTCGGCTGTCGTTACCGCGAGCAATTTGCCCGTCAAAGTTACATTTTATTATGTGCTCGCTTGCATATAAAGTTGATGTAAAACATGAAAAACGGCTTTTCAAAGGCGATATAGCGCGCCATTTTTGGAAGCCCCAAAACCGCCGACACGGCCCTCGCAGGCCTGGTAGCGCATGGTCACGCCAGCGTTTTGTTAAGTGACGAACTAAGCAAAAATATTAAGTCGTAGCCCGACCAATGATGGCGCGGACGCCTCGGAAAAACATCTCTCAGCGCCGAGAGCCATCGACCGGCAACCTCTGGCACGCGCGCGCGCTCAGATGCCTCCGCTTATCACAACCGCCCAAGAAATAGCTGATCTGAATTAATGTTTTATTTACACGTAGAGAGGGGGCGCCCCTCGCATCCAAAGCAAATAAGCAATTAGGTGTGCGCGGAAGGTCCACCCGCACCCACGACCGGTATGTACAGACCACCAAGCCCCTTCCCTTCCCTCCCCCTGCCTCCCCTCCCCAAAAGTAACACCAGCAGCACTGCGTCATTTGCGGCCGCCGACCTCCTGGCCCCGCACACAACAGCAACAGACAACCTTCCAACCGCCAACTCGAGCAACAGCGCTCAGGCCACACAGGGCCCCCTTAAAGCGGGCAGGTCCCCCTTCATCCTGATAATCACCTCCCCCCTGTGCTGGTGCTGGTGCTGATGATGCTGGTGCGGCGGCTGGTGGTGTGCCCAGCAGGCGATGACGGCCCAGGGCTCGCGACCCAGGCCCCCGGGCCACTCACCCGTCAACGTCACGCACAGCACCCCCGCCGCCACCAGCGACGAGCCCGCCACGCTCACGACGCCCGGCTTGTCTCCCAGCACCGCCACGTCCCACACGAAGCTGAACAGCACCTGCAGCAGCAACAAGGGTCAGCAGCAGCAGCAGCATCAGCAGCAGCGGGCCTCAGGGCGGGAGGACTGGATTCGGGCTGGGGAAAAGGGGGGAGGGGCTCGCTCGAAAGAGCGAATGGAATGGCGGCGTTGTGACTGCCTGGGCACGACCCTCTAGGCGCCAACAGAGAACAGCGGCCCAGGGCCGCTTGGTGTCTCGCTTGAGGTTTCATGCTCCTCGGCGCAGCGATCCCATACGGCCAAAAAACAAAGCGCTCGCTTCGCAGTTCACACGCGACGACGGCGGCTGCGGCAGAGGACCGACCTGCAGCACATTGATTGCCGACCCGCGGGTCGCCGATTCGAGCTGGAAGCCCCGGTTGAGCAGCAGCTGCCCCACCAGCTGCGTCACGCCCACCACCCCCAGCAGCAGACAGCCTCGGCGGGTGGGCAGCACCGGGGGAGCGGGGTAACCCAGAGCCAGCGGGATGGCGGACACCTGAGGGACCCAAGGAGGGCGGAGGGGTGCCGGTGAGGCGGTGAGGTCGGTAGCCCCGGTGGTGCTCTTTCTTTCCTCTTGCAGAGGCGTCCAGCGGGATGACATGACATGACCAGGCGAGGCAAGGCGTGGGGCGCCACGCTGCCCTGTGCGTCTGCAGGACCCCCGGTTGCACGGCTCTCAGCAACGAAGCCCGGCGCGGCTCGGGGGCGCAACCCAACAGCCTCCTCCTCCCACCTGCCATCCCGCGCTAGAAAAACGTGCAGCCCCTGCCCAGCACTGCCCTCCTCCCCTCTCTCCTCCTCCCGGCCGCGTCGCCGCCGTCCCATCGCTGCGATTTACGTCAGGACTTTCTTACCCCCCGCCCCGCCTCCCAACTCACTGCCACCACCACCCCGTGGTACCAAAAGGTGAGCACCACGGTGCTCTGCGACTGACGGATGAGGCGAACCACCACAAAGGCCGCCTACGACGCGTGGGGATGAGGGTGGGGGATAAATTGAGAATACCACAGCGGGGGACGGAGAGCGGCAGCGGACCACGTTTTGGTCAGGGCACGACAGGAGGGAGCAGAGGGGCGGGGGCACCGGACAGATGATGGCAGCGTGATGGGGGCGAGACGCGCAGCGGCGTCAGATCTCGAATGCCGTACCGCATTCGCAATGGCAGCGGCGGTGGCCAGCGCCACGCCTCCTGCGCTGCTTCCCGCGCCGGAACCCAGAGGCGCCGCGCCCCGGAAGCCGCCGCCGCCGTGGCCGGCACCAGCCCCGGCGGCCGCAAACGCGCCGGCGCCGCTGTGGAGGCTATGGATGCTGTGGTGGCTGCTGTGGTGGCTGAAGACGCAGGGCGGCTGCGCCACCAGCACCACGCCCGCCACGGTGCAGGCGGTGGCTGCGGCGGCTGCCCAGCCGGGCGACTCGCCGGTCACCAGCAGCTCCAGCAAGATGGCCACAACGGGGCTGCAGAAGAACAGGGTCACCGCGTCTGGTGGCGTGAGGGGAGGAGAGGGACGGAGGTGGGCAGGAGGTGAGAGGTGGGACGGAACGAGTGCATGGGCAGTGTTTGAATAAGGGTGCAGGGTTGGTGTGGAAGAGTGTGTTTGGCGCTTGGCGTAGCAAACGGCGGCTGCATTGAGGTGTGGGGGCGTGCGCAGCCCCGAGTGGCGCGGCGAAGGTGGCATCGGGGAGGGCGGGTGTGGTGTTGTGGTAGATGGGTGAGTGGGTGAGGGTGTGTGTACCTTGCAGCGGCAGGAGCTCTATTGCGAGGTAGAAGCATGTGATACTCGTGGCTCCGAGGAGCCCACGGAGGAGCGTGAGCCCGGAGATGCGCCAGGACTTGTTGCGGACTCCCAGTCCGCTTATCTTGACCACAACGCTGGTTGCCATGAAGCAGATGATGCCTGGCACCAGCACAACTTGAAAGGTGGGGACCTCGTCCCCGAGGAGCTTGACTGACAGGCCGGTGCAGCTAAATAAGAACGCTGCCGTTGCGATAAGAGCGATGCCTGAGTCCCAGTACAGCTTTGAAAGCTTTGAAAGCCCAAAGACGCTGCGTGCGTGGCCATCCTTCACGATGCTAGGGTCTGGACCGAGCACCATCAAAGGAATAGCTTTCCGGTGCGAAATCACAGCCACAGGTTACTACAATATCGTGCGTGTAGTTCTTGATCTGAAGGCGTGCATCAACAGGGACTCGGAGAGGCTTGGTCCTCGGGATAAACAAATGTGCTTTCGCTATGATAGTATCATGCGAGTCTCCAAGTTCAGCTCCTAACTTTGGACGTTGTGAATTTTTGCGTTCCGCTTCAGCCTCTCCTTTCGTCCTTGGGTCAACCGACCTTGCGACCAACCGCCACGTGCTAACCATCAAAGATTTAAACCAGATTTGAACTTTTGGAGTCCTCATCCCCTTAAGCTCGATCTATAATTATATATGTATTCAGGCGGGCGGTGCGTTCCCGCAACGTGTATGTGGGTCGCTGGCTTCGGAGGGCACCAGCTGGAACATACTGTCCAAAATGTTCCACCGGAAGTCCTCGCTTCGGAGTTCGGGCCGGTCGACCAGAGCCGACCGGCCCCAATCGGCACGCACAAAGCGCGTTTGGCACACGGGCATCGTTTGCACGCCTAGATACTCAAGATGTTTCATGGCCCTCAACTCTGCCCGCAACATGTAGCTCCCCCAATCGCTTGCACGCAAGCCACGAAACAGCTATCGGTCTACCAAAAACCTGGGAAACAAGTTACGCGCCCGTCTGCGTCGACGACATTGCACCTACTTTTGGCAAGCCCGCCGATTCGGTCAGCCGCCAGCAGCTCCAGCCCCAAATGAGCCAGACCCCAGAAAGGAACCACGCGCCCACCTGCTGTGCTCGGGGAGGAGGGAGCGCGGCCCATGGCAGCGATGTCCCGGTCGCTTTACCTACCGTATGTGGTGGCGGGCTTGGTGTCGTGTATGCCATACAATAGTACACCGTACATGCACACGTCTCGCTTGAATCGCTTGAATCGGTACCCTGTGGCCCGGGCCGCAGTCCGGCGACAGCCCCCGCCCCTGGGTGGTCGCCGGCCGACGGCCCCGCCTGCGGGTCCGGAGCGCGCATAGCCCCCCATCCATCTGGGCCCCGATTGTTCTTATATCCCGTACACCCACCGCACACATAACACCCTTAAGGCCCCTCACATGCACATTCTGTTGTTCGCGTACCGGCGAAGTGAAGAACAGAGTGACGGCGTCCTTTAGCGGTAGCTTCTCCAGCGATAGGATAAAGGTTGTTGTTGCAACAGAGCCGAAGACGCCGCGCAGGAGCGTCAGAAGCGTGACACGTGCCGTGGAAATTGGTGCAGGCAGGTTGCTGGAGACGGTTGCTAGGAGAGCCAGCAGCGGCGTCGAAAGGATACGATGATGGCAAGCCACCTGCCTGGCCTCTCTTGGGGAGGAGCGGAAGCCCGGTCCGCCAGAGAATTCCGCCCAGCGTCAGGTCTCAGGACGTCAGGAGGCATAACAGCCCAGAGGCGGAAACCGTCTCGAAAGGCCGAACGGAGTCGCCTATAAATTTGATTGCAAAAGATGTAATTGAAAACGCAAATGCGGTCATGCCAATAACTAATGGGCCGGAGCACCAGTAAATGCAGAACAGCGACACTACGCAAGCCTTCATCGGCACGCCCCGGCAAGTCGACAGCTTTGTAAAATAAGCACAATAGCGCTCAAAATGATCAGAACGGAATGCATAGGAACTGGCTTGGATAGGGCCGGTGAACGGCGCGAACAGCCGTCAAGAGCTTACAAATTAAAGTACTGCCAGCGTCGTACTTGCAGGCAATCTAATGGCCCGATGAACACCTTCTGCTTTTTGCAATTCATTAGAAAAATGCTCGCCGAAGACCAGGCCAGCTCATCAGGTGCAGACGTGCTCGTGTTTGAGCACGGCAGGGCCGGCAAAACGCTCCTGCGGAAGCCTAGATCTCCTCTGCCCGGTCTGCTGTGCGATTCCGAAGACAACAGTGGGACAGCTCGCGTCATTGGATCTAGGCGCCGGCGGGCTGGGGCAGCGCCCTTCGCCAGCGTTTCGATGAGCGCCGCACCGGCGTCCGCGCCAGCAGGTCAGCACAATCATCGCAAGGATTATCTGTTTCGAGCCGAACGAAAATTTGCGATCTCCTCTCGCGGCCCACCAGGAAGTGGGTCGAGCAAGTGCGTCCCTATCCCAGCGTTGCGCCCACGCATTCCACCGCGCAGGGCCGCCGAAGGTGCCGCTCTTCATGCTGGCATCCGCCGCCGAGACATCGGTTGCCGCGCCGGCGGTCAACGCGCCCATGTGGCGTGTCGCGGCTGCCAACCTGGCTGCGGGCGCCACCGCGGGCTGCGCGGTCGAGTTGGGTGAGTCGGTCGGTCCCACCGGCTTCACCACAAGTACGACAGGCCCCACATGACACATATGCGGGCAGACGACAGATCCAGGAGGGAATGCAGCACCGCCTGCTGCCGACCACCCGTGCGAGGCGCTCATGAGCACGCCGTGAGGACCTCAGTCAGGACTCGATCCGCCCAGTTCCGACGCAGCCATGTCGACCGCAACCGCTATCACTGCTGCTGTTGCTGCTGCTGCTTCCGGTCCGCTAGCCTTCGTAAGCGACCAACAGCGGAGCGCAAGCCCCAGGGCCCCAGGGCCTCAGGGCCTCAGCCAGCTGCCAAACACGGTCACGCATACAACCACCCCACACACCCCATCCCCAACCCCCGCCCTCCTCCTCCTCGCCGGCGCCTCGCCCTTTCCTTCCATTGTCAATGGCGCACTGCGTCCAAAGCAAACCCCCCTCTCCTCTCCAAACCCCCTCTCCTCTGCCCCTCCCCCTCCCTCCCTTCCCCCGGGTATGCTCCTCAGCTCTGTACCCCATAGACACCATCAAGACCCGCCTGCAGGCCATGATTGGGGGCGGGGGGATGAAGGCGCTGCTGCAGTCGGGAGGCGGCAAGGGGCTGTACGCGGGTGGGTGGAGGGAGGGAGGGGGGAGGGGGCGCGGTTGGAGTGGAGGGGGCCGGGACTGGTGGGGCTGCGCTGTGGGACGGTGAGGTTGACCGGGCGAGTGAGGTTGAGCGCGCGGGGGCGGGGAGGCGGGGCTGGGGCGCGGGGGCGCGGACGCTCGAGCGCGCGCACGAGGGCACCAGCACCGAAACCGCGACGCGATACGGGAACGCTGTGACCCGTGGGTCGGTTCGCAGCATGCGATTGCTGCCCCTCTAGCCTGAGGGGGGAAGGGATGGGCGCCTCTCTAGCCGGGCTCGGTGGGCGACGCACCCGGTGTGTCTTATCGTCCGCGGAACAGACACCGGCACGTGTGTGTGTCCTGGCCTGACCGGTGCCCCCACTCGTTCACGTCCTCCCCCACCCCCACCCCCAAAACCCAAAACACACACGCAGGTGTGTGGGGCAACCTGGCGGGAGTGGCGCCCGCCTCTGCCATCTTCATGGCGTTCTACGAGCCCACCAAGAAGGCCGTACAGGTGGGGACGCCGTACAGGCGAGGGGGGAGGAAACCCTAAGTTGTTCGCTGCGGGTCGCGACCTGCGGGCGCCACAGCTCCCCCCCTGCCCTTGCCCTCTCCCGCGCGCCCCCCCCCGTTTGCGCCTTGCTCCGCTCTCTCCCCCCTTCCGCTCACCCTATTCCCATACCCACCCCATCCCCTTCCTCATTTGCCCTTCCCCTCCCCTCCCCTCTTGCCCTCCCCCCTTCCCCAGGCCGAGGTCCCCGCTGACAAGCAGTACCTGGGCCCTGTGGTGGCGGGTATGGTGGCGGGCACCGCCTCGTCCCTCATCCGTGTGCCCACTGAGGTGGTGAAGCAGCGCCTGCAGACGGGGGAGCTCAGGGGGGCGGTCAATGCGGTGAGAGGGGGAGGGGGGGTGGTTGTGGTGGTTGGGGTGGTGGTTGTGGTGGTTGTGATGGTGGTTGAGGTGGTTGTGGTGGTAGTTTATGGGGAGGGGGAGGAGGAGTGATGAAACCGCAGCTGGGTGATGGGAGAACGGGGTTGGGAGGAGGCGGGGAGGGCGGCGGCAGGGGAGGGGGGGGGAGGGAGGCTGGTATGGGGTGGGGTTGGGGAGGATTGGGGTGGAGGGTTGGGGGGATGGCAGCGGGGGGTAGGGGAGGGCAGGTGCCGACTGCTTTGGACGGCTAGGGTGTAGAGGAGGGAGGGGTGGGGGTGCAGGCTAACCGACCCAAGCGGCCCCTGGGGGATTGCAACCCGGGGCCCATCCCGCCACCACCCACCTCAAACGCTCATCCCCCCGCCCTCCTCCCCCCGCCCCGCCCGCCCAGGTCCGGACCATCCTGGGTCGCGAGGGCCTCCGCGGGTTGTACGCCGGGTACGGCGCCTTCATGCTGCGAGATCTGCCCTTTGATGCCATTGAGTTCGTGGCGTACGAACAGATCAAGAAGGTGTACGGCGCTGCGATCGGTCGGGAGCTCAACCCGGGGGAGACGTCGCTTGTGGGCGCCTTTGCGGGCGGATTCACGGGTGGGTGGGGGGGTGGGTGGGTGGGGGGGGTGGGTGGGTGGCTGGGTGACTGGGTGGGTGGGTGGGACTTGGGAGGGCTATAGATTGGAGGGCTTCAGAGGGCCCCATCCCCACATTGTTCCGTGCTGCCCAGCACCGTATTACCCCCCACACCACCACCACCACCACCACCACCAGGAAAACCCTTGTCCTCCCACCCTTCACCCGCCAGGGGCGCCTAGGTTCCCTCGCTGTGCTTCGTCTTTCTGACCCCCAAACTCACTTTTTGGACTCTTTTTTCTCCCTAACCCCGCTCCCTCCCACCTCCCCCCTCACTCTTTTCAGGCGTCATCACGACGCCTCTTGATGTGTTGAAGACGCGACTGATGACCCAGGGCGCCAGCGGGCGTTACAAGAACCTGTTTGATGCCACCGTCACCATCGCCCGCACGGAGGGTCTTGGGGCCTTCATGTCGGGGTGGCAGCCGCGACTGATTTGGATCAGTCTGGGCGGCTTCGTGTTCTTCCCGGTGCTGGAGGCGGCCAAGAAGTACTACGCGCCCAAGTAGTGGGAAGGGGAGGGGAGGGGAGGGGGTGGTGCTGATGATGGTGCTGTTGAGGAGGAGGAGGAGGAGGAGGAGGAGGCGAGGCGGGCTGGGGAAGGGTGGAGGGAAGGAATGACGGAAGGCCTCCGAGTGGGGCCCTCTCTTTCTGGGGAGGGATGTGTGACTGCTGATGGGGCGGGGGAGGGGTGTGGGGCGCCCAGTTGATGCGAGCACGAGAGCGAGCTGGCGCGCGCGTGTGTGCCGTCATTCTTCTGGTTGGGGGTCGTTTAGGACTTTGCGAACCGGGTCGACTGCGGGGTGGGGGGCCCATCACCACGGACCCACCTCTGCCCGGCCCGCGGGCAGTGGATTGGGTGTGGGGCGTTGGTGAAGGACAAACCGCGAAAGCTTGAACCGCCGTAAGAAGCAGCCGGCATGGGGAGGACGGAAGTGCTGGGAGATTGGGGGGGAGGTGCCTTGCGAGGGCGGCGCGCGCTTGGGGGGCTAGCCAGCTAGCTGGGGGGGGGGGAGCGGGCGCACCCGTGCCTCTTGCCGATTGATGACGTGCGCGCGAACACCCCGTGGCTACTGGATATGCGCCGAGGAAGCGGCGAGGACCGGGGAATGAGCGTTGAGGGAGTGTCGAGAGTGGGCGTAAACTGCCCGCGAGATGAGATGCTCCGAAACCCGTGCGGTAGCTGAGGCAGGTCGGTCGTGTTGTTACGGGACTTCGAACCTCGTTGGGCTCTGACACTGTGTGAGGTGCGACAAGGCTCTGGGAACGGCGTGCGGCCGCGGATTCCATTGCCGTACGCATGCTGTACCATTGTAAACTTGTTTCGTCGTTCAAGAAATTGCACCTGGTAAACGCCGTTGCAGGCGGCAGGGAATGCCGCTGCTGGTGTCGATGCCACGATCCGTCACGATCCGCCATCTCCTGTGCCACCCCGGAAGAGGGAGGCGCTACGGGTGGTGGTGGGGGGGGGCGGGGGGATGTCCTGATGCGACAACCACCACTAGGCGGTTGGCGAGAGCCAACAGCAGACGGCACACGGAGAGGTGCAGCTGTCTTGTCTGTTGTCTGGAGGAAGAGGGCGAAGAGGGAGACGGACGGCTCCCGTTACCCGGGCTCCCCGCCAAGTGCAAAATACGGCCTATGGCCAACACATCAAACGTTGTTGTGGCCTCTCAACTCCCGTCCTTTGTTGCCCTGGGGAACGGTGGGGGCTGCCAAGTCGCCCTTCGCGCGTGTGTGGGCGGTGCAGCAGTAAAGCTGTGGGCCCGGCTCCCCAGCAGCAGGAGGCAGGAGCAGGCAGGAGCTGAAGGGACCGTTCGACATCCGACACCGCACTACCGGCCTTGCCATACGAGCTTACGAAGGTTCTGTAACGACCTGGCGTGTTCCCCTTGACTGGGGTCTCTGCGACGGCGTTGTTACGGCCGGGCTGGGCTGGGCTGGGGTATCCGCACGTGATTGTTCGAGTGGATCTGCGCCCTCGTTTTTTCGGCGGCCACCTGGCTGTCCGTGGCCTTACGAGGCCAATAATCATAGGCGCGTATCTTTTGGCGATTTGGGAGGTCCGAGGACCTTCCATCCATGTCATGCAAGCCCGTACCGCATCGCGACGGTCCGAGGGGACGTGCCGCGCTGCCTGGTCACCTCCGCAGCGCCGTCCTTCTCCCGTGGTGCCCTCCTCTCCCCTCCCCACCATCAGCCGCACAACCCTGGAGTCAAACAACCGGCGGCTTGGCGCCAACACACTTCGTGCACTCAGCCGGGTACCCCAACGCACCCCACAGGCGGCGGGTGGTAGCGACGGCACGCCACCCCTCCTTCCTCGCCCTCGCCCACGCCCACGCCCTCGCCCACCCTCGCGCGCGTGTGCTTCCGCAACCCCCAGCCCCCGTCCGCAATCCACACTCCCCACAGCGTCCAACAGAGCCACCCATCACTTCACACAGCGCCTGTAGCGGTCTGGTATCGCAACGCCAAAGCCCCTAAACTTTTCATCTGGTCCCTGGGCTCCTGAATCCGGGCTCCTGGATCCGGGGCTCAAGCTCCAGGATCGCGGCCACTGTCATGCACATGTACCCGGTACAAGTCATACATGACTGCCACCCACAACCACCGCTAGGAACAAATGACGGCCTCACGACGCCTGCGGCTTCGTGGCCGCTGCCGCGTCGTCCGCTGCCGCCGCCGCCACCGCCGCCGCCGCGACGCCACCGCCGACCGCCTGGCCGTCAGCCCCCCCGCCGCCGCCGCCTCCGGGAGCCGCCTCGGTCATCACGGCGTCCAGCTCCTGCTTGGTGGCGACAGCGGCAGTGGCGGCGACAGCGGCAGTGGCGGCGGCGGCGGCTGGGGCCGCTCCGAAACCGTGCTGCTGCAGCTGTGCGGCCGCTGCCGCCAGGCGGGCCTGTGCCGCCGTCACCTCCGCCAGCACTCTGCAGCGTTTGAGAAGCAGAGAGCAGGGAGGGGGATATGGGAGGGGGATGGGAGGGAGGGAGGGATGAGGGACCCGGGAGGGGGTTATAGACCTATTGAATAACCAGTCCAAGCGAGCAGGCAGGTGAGGATGGGTTGTTCATCTGTTCATCAGGAGGTCTCCACGTCTGGCCGAGGCGTTACGGTGCTGAGAGGGAGATGGGGGGTGGTGCAGAGGGGAGGATGGTGCAGAGGGGTTTGCACTCACGCGCTGAAGGCCGCGTCCACGGACGCCCGGCCCGCACTGGACAGGCTCAGTCGCGCCTGCAGCGCCGCCACCTCGCCACTCAGCGCCGCCACGCGGTCGGACAGGGCCGCCTCGCGGCGCCGCTGCTCCGAAACCTGGAAGAGGCGTGCAGGCGGGGAGGCGTGGAGGGCAGGGGGGAGGGAAAGATAGGCGGTTCACGGCACCGCGACGACGCGCCCCCCACCGGCATATGGTCACGGTCAGCAACGACGGACCGCAAGGTCGCGCAAAGGTGGTGGCGGTGAGGGACACGGCGGGGCATGTCGAGGGCGGCTTGATGTCATTGGCAGCGTCCTCGGGCATCCGGAGTGCACAAAAGCAAGCACCAGAACAACACTGATCCCCGGGAAGGGAAGAAATATGTGTGTGTGTTTGGGGGTGGGCCGGGAACAGTGATGCAGAACGGCCGAAGAGACCACCGCCCGGTTCCACCGCCCGTTCGCGAGCTCCCCTCGGCCCGCGCTCTTGCGACGCCCCGCGACCCGTCTAAGCAGGCGCGATGGCCCACTACGACTGGCGGGGCTCCCGCACACACACACATACACACACAGACCCTCCCCTGCCCCCAACCAAACGCCCTCTACGCGCTCCCTGACCTCCCCTCCCCACCTGCACCTCCAACCGCTGCATATTGAGTGACAGACCCCTGCGCTCCGCCTCACTAGCGGCCTGTGGGTCACAAACCAGGGGTTAGGGGGGTGGGGTGGGTGGGTGGGTGGGTGGGTGGGGGATTGAGGTGCGGGGGGAGGACGGACGAGGCTCCCCTCCCTTTCCCTCCCTCCCTCCCCCCCGCTCCAGTCGCCTGCGCCTTTCTCCCCTCCCTCTTAACTCTTCCCCCCTCCTCGTCCTCCTCTCTCTCTTCCTGTTCTCTCCGCTCCCGCGTTCCCCGCCCCAAGCTCTCCCCCTCCCTCCCCCTCCCTCTCACCAGGTTGATCTGCAGCCTACTCACATCCACCAGGGAGCCATTCACCAGTACCACACAACCACCCCCCGGGGCGGAACCAACCGCCGCCGCCGCCGTCTGCAGAGGGGACAGCGACGGGGACGGCGGCGGCAGCGGCGCGGGTGGCACGACCAGCGACGCGCGCTCCGGGTAGCTGCGGGGCCGGGGGGAGGGGGAAAGGGGGGGGCGTAGCGGTGCCCGGGGGGGGGGGAGGTTACGCCCGTTGCGGAGGCGGGGCGGGGGACAGCGGTCCAGATGGCCACACTGTTCCAACAACTCCATCAGCAGCAGGAGGAGGAGGAGGGGGAGCAGGAGCAGGAGGAGGAGTAAAAGCGGTTCGGTTTCGGAGCGCGAGGGGGGGGACAAGCGATCCGGAGACCCCGGATGGAGTAGTGAGTGACACTGTGAGTGGCGCGTATCGAGACATCGCCGCCATCGCAAAAAGAGAGGGAAGGAGGAGGAGGAGGCGGAAGGGTGTTATGCGGAGCGGCGCGAGGCGGGGGCCGGATGAAGGCGAGGTGGCCGGGTGGGTGGGTGGGTCGTGAGGGCACCTGAATCTTCCGCGCCGCCCGGTGGCCTGATCTACCACAGCTTGCACACGGCGACCTGGAGGGGGGAGGGGGGAGGCGGAGGAAGAGGCGGGGCCCGGGGGCCGGGGGCCGGAGCACAAGGGGGCCGGAGCACAGGGAGGCGAGGGCGAGGCGGCAGGCGACAAGGGGGGCGGGCGGGGGAGGGGGAGGGAGGGGAGGGAGTACACAGGGGGCGGGGGGCGGGGAGAGGCCCGCGGTTGCGGAGGGGATTTGCGGCAACCGAGCGTGCGGCACCACCCGCCCGGCCGGCCCCGCCCGACCGTTCCGGCGGAAGACCACAGCGGCGTTGGAACAGAGCGGTGGCGGCAGCAGCAGGAGGTGGAGGAGGAGGAGGTGGAGGTGGGAAGGGAGGCGCAGGCGGAATCGGGAAAAGGGGGGAGGGGAAGGGGAAGGGGCAGAAGGGAAGGGGAGGGAGCAGCAGCGGCGTCAGAGGCAGAGGGCCGGAGACGCGGAGAGGCAGCAGACGGGAATCAGGTAACAACCAGGGCGGGCGCGGAGTCTGTGATCTGGTACTGGGCCCCAGAAACTGTTCTGGAGGTTCCACCCCCGCAGCCGTTCCCGTTGCGCGTGCGGCTTCCTCCCACCCGCCACGCCCGGCACGTCCACCCCCGTACAATCGTACTGCAACCGTCATGCCATGCCGTACTGATGTACTGCAGTACTGCCGTCCCGGTGCAGTACTCACGTGATACGTTATCCGCCGTCATGTAGATGATCTCCTCCAGGTCGTCCGCTTCGATGTAGCCGGCGCAGCGGTCGTCAAACATGCGGCACACGGCCAGGAAGGGCTCCGAAACCACCGGAACCACCGGCGGCGCAGGCACGGTGGCGTCGGGCTCCGCGGTGGCCGCAGGCGCGGCTCCAGCGGCGGCGTCGGCAGCATCGGGCTCTGCGGCCGGGAGGCGGGAGCAAATAGTGTTGTAGGGCTGTAGGGCCGACCTTATATGGCCACCTAAGCGCGCTAGGTAGATCGCGAATACTTCTTCAAAGAGGTACCCCGCTGCTTTTTTTGATTAATGGGGCCTCAGCGGATGAAGGGGCACAAGAGCCGCCGCAACCGCCCACATCCCACAACCCGCCGCCCACCGCCCTACCTCCGGTCTGCAGCTCCCGCCTCGGCCTCTTGGATCCGGGGGACGACCCCTCCTGGCCACCGCCGCCACCTCCTCCACCACCACTGCCGCCTCCGCCTCCCCCGCCCGCTGTGGTGCCGTCTCCGGCTTCGCCCGACAGCCGCCGCTTGCCAGCTGCGCCCCCGCCTCCTCCTCCCTGCGCCGACCCCGGCCCAACCCCGACCTTGCTACCGTCACCAGCCGCCGTCGCCGTCACCGCCGTCGCCGGCGGCGCCGGAGTAGTCTCCGCCATCGCGGCGGCGTCGCGCGGAGGACCGCCGTCGTCCGGCGCCGCGCCGCGGCCGCTCGGCGAGGCTGCGCCAATGGCCGCGGCGGAGGCGGCGGCGCCGCCGCCGCCGGCAGCGCCACGTGTGGAGGCGCCCTTGGAGGCAGCGGGCTGGTTTGGCAGTAGCGTCGACAGGGTGCGCAGTAGCGCCCTGCCGTACCGCTGCTGTAGCATCTCCCTGAACAGCTCAGAGAAGATGGAGACCTGCGGAGTGGAGTGGAGTGGGAGTGGGGAGTGGGGCGAAGGGGTTTTTCCCTGAATACCATGCGAAAGTGCCTTCGTGCCCGGGTTGCCCCCACGAGTGGCAAACCCCCCTCCCCGGGGGCAAAGGGGTGAGGTCGGAGTGGGGGTGGGGAAGAAACACATCACACCCGGCCAACACTGCGCCGCCGGGAGGATCGAGCTGCGGCCCACAGCACCCCGTCCCCCCACACCCCCGCCCCTCATCACCACCCGTCCACCTCCCCGCCCCCCCCCTCCGCCCCTCCCCCGGGTCCCACCTCAAACGTGGCTTCCCGCGTGTCGTCCTCGCCGTACTCCAGCAGCTGCTCCAGGCTGTACGACGTCAGGGTGACCCGCGGTACGGCGCCGCCGCCTCGCCCCGGCTGGGTGAACGTCAGCGTGTCCTGCGCCCCCGCACGAGGGCCCGCAAGTCAAGATTCTGACGTCAGCGAGAATGACCTTCGCACACTGCATTCCTGCCCTCGTTTGCCTCGCACTCTATATGCCCGAGAGAGAGGGAGAGAGAGATATCGCCCGCGATATACGGTAAGCCTTGTCCCAGAGAGCCGCCCCCAACCGCAACCCGATCCGAACCGGCCCTCTGCACTGACTCCCGCCAAATCCCACCAAACCCGAAAACCCTTAAACCCCGACGCCAAACCCTCTAAACCCTCCGACTGACGCCACAATCTCCACTGCGGCTCCCCTACGCGTCAGGCGTCACTCCCCACCGTCGCTCACCACCACGGGCGGGTTGGCTAGCAGCCGCCTCGCCTCCCGCGCCTCCCGCTGCGCCGCCGCCAGCGCCTCGCGCGCCTCCCGCACCCGCGCCGCCGCCGCCTCCGCCGCGCCGCGCGCCTCCACCGCCGCTCGCGCCAGCTTCCCCTCCTCCGTGTCGCTGGCAGCCACCTCCGCTCGCCGCCGGTCCAGGTACTCCTGAGGCCGGCCGGACGGTCGGTTGTGAGCGGGTTGGGATGAAGGGAACGGGTGTGGGGGCGGGGATGGGGATGGGGGTGGGGTAACGGTAATGAAGGAGGAGTCGCAGCGAAGGGACGGAGGCGGCAACGGGGGGTACGTCGGAGGAGCGGGCGGAGGAGCACGGAGGGCTGGGAACCGCCAAGATACGGCACCGTATATGCCACGTGGCTGGAGTGGAGGGGTGTGAGCGGGTGACTGCAGCGAGGAGTTGGCCGGGAGGCGAGCTGGCGCAGCAATACCGGCACACAAAGTGCTGGAGAAAAAGGATGTGCCGCGGCCGCGCAACGCCGCAAGCCCCCGCCAGGCGCCTGCCTACCTCGACAGTCTCCGAAACCAGAGGACCGACGACCCAAGCCACCGACCGAGCCCTTCGCGGGCGCCCGCAAAGCGCACATCGCTCCGTCCCTTCGCTGTGCGGTTCCTCTTCTTTGGTGCCCACCCCACCCCCCACCCCCCAACCCCCCCCACCTGCAGCTTGTCCACCAGTGGCTTCTTGCCGTGCAGCGGGTTCCACTTCTTCACCGATGAGTCCGTCAGACCCCGCTTGGAGAGCTCCTCCTGGGGGGGGGGTGGGGGGTGGGGGGGTGTGCGGGTGGAGGGGGTGGGGGGTGGAGGGACGGAGAGCGAGGAAATGCGTGAGTGGGGCATGGGGGGAGGGGTGTGAGAGAGGGAGGCAGGGCGCGGGAAGTGGGGACAGGCCGATGGGCGTGCTGATGCCAGTCAGCGGTGTTTGGTGAGATCAGGGCAAGGAAGCAAGCAAGAGAGATACACCTTCCCCCGCCCCGCCCCGCCCAGGAAGGAAACCCCACCCCCACCCCACCCACCCCCGCCCCTACCTGCCCCCCACCCCCCAGATCTCGCACCTGCAGCTGCACCACTGTCATGGCTGCGGGGTCCAGAATGGAGTACTCCCCCCCCGCCGCCACCGCCCGCCGGGTCGCATCCGCAGCCGCCTCCGCAGCCGCCCGCCCGGCGGCCTCAGCGGCCTCGGCCTCCGTGCGAGCACGCGCCTCCCCAAACACGGCGTCCTGCAGCGGCAGCAGCAGCAGCAGCAGCAGCAGCCGCATCGGCAGCCGCACGTCAGCGACCAGCCTGGTGACAGTGTTTCTCGAAGTGGGCACTGGTGCCCATTTGGGCACTGCAAAAATAATTCCCGTTTTGTGGGTGGGCACTAGAAAAATATTTGCCGATTAGGCCAGTGGCCAGTGGGCACTGAAGAAATTTTTGGAGGTGGGCACTGACTCGAAAGGCCCCAGTGCCCACTGGGCACTGTAAAAATAATCCCTCATAAAAGTTCAAGAAACACTGCCTGGTGAGGTGGTCCAGGTGCGGACCTTCCCTTTCCCCCCGCCGGTATACACAGGCCAGAACCACGCATTTTTCCTCCCCATACCGGTAGCAGCAGCCACTCGCTGCCACCCTCCCTCCCCCTCTCACCCCTCCACGGTCCTCCTTTCCTATCCCCCAACCCCCCTTAGATCTCCCCCACATACACGAACCCCGGGGGCTCCGGGCTCTCCTCCCCAACCTCCTCCCCGTCCCACCCCCACCCCGGGGGAAACGAAACAACCCCAGCAGCCCCACCTGCGCCCGCGCGATCGCCTCCACCGCCGCCGGGTTGGGAGCGGCCGCCGCCACCGCATCCACCGGCACCAGCAGCACCACCCGCTCCTCCACCAGGCCCGGGCTGGATCCGGATCCGGAAGATCCGGTCCCAGATCCAGATCCGGATCCAGATCCTTCCGGGCGCATGTAGACCACCTCCGCGAAGCGCACCCACTGCCAGGAGGGAGGTGGGGGTGGGGGTGGTGGGAGGGGGAGGCAGCGGGCAATGTACACGTGGCGAGGTGCAGAGGTACCGTATGGGGGTCGGGTAGGGGGCTTTGGAGGTGGCGTGTGGTAGTGGGACGTACCGGGCTTCAAGAGAGGGGGAGGAGCAGGAGGGGACAGCGCGTGTGCGTGGGGCTGCCGACGCGGGGAGCAGGGGGCAGGGCGGGACTGACCACGCTCTTGAGCATCGGTCGCTGGCCTGCTCGGGTCGGTAGGTCTTTCTCACGTCTTCGTTGGCTCAGTCTCAGTTCTCTGGGCTCAGTTTGCTGCTGCGAATGGTTTGCTCGTGGAAAGGCCGACGCCCCCAACCCCCCACACGCACACACCCTTCCCGCCCAAACCTCGACAGCAAGGAGCCGTCGCCACCACTGACCCTGGTGCCAGACCAACGAAGCCGGGCTGGATCGAACGAACCAAGACCCAACAAACTCAGCCTCACCCCGTTTCGTGTGCCATCTACAACGCCCCCCCAACCCCCAGCCACCCAGCCCGGACCCACCCACCCATATCCACCCACCCACCTGGCTGCAAGGGCTGAGGTCGACCCCAGTGGCCCGCCGGAACGTCCGCACCGCCGTCGCCAGCAGCGAGCCCGGGTCACGAGCCGGGTGGCCGCCGTCCTCCGGCTCCCAGCAGCCGCCCACACCGCCCACCTCACCGCCGCCGCCGCCGCCCACCTTGCCGCTGCCGCTGCTGCCGTTGTGGTGGTGGTGGTGGTGGCGCTTCTGCACCAGCAGCCGCATCTTGCGGAGGGGGTGCTGCGGAGAGGGCGGGGCAGGAGAGGGCAGGAAAGAGGAAACCGGAGTGGAGGACGGGTGCGGGCACGGCAGGCGGGTCGGCAGGTGGTGGTGGAGTTGGTGGTGGGCAGAGTTGGTGTATACTCCCCTCGGTGGCAATTCGGTTGGGGCGTGTATGGAGGTGTGGTATATGTATAGTTTGACGGTACACAGCGCAGCAGCCACAAAAGGTGACATTACAGCTGGGGGGGTGTTGTGACTTGTGGGTGAAATCGCCGTAAACACCGCCCAGCAATGCTGCCTACCGGTGCTTTGTCCTCGGTGTTGCAACACCGCACCGACGCCCCCAAAGCGCACGTTCGTTCCATCCAATGAAGGTTGTTTTAGGGGGGTTTAGATTAGACTTGACATGTCATCTGGGATCGGACCGGATCAGATCCGGGCGCACACCGAATCTCTCCGGGGACCCAACAAGAAGATGCCAGTCGCTCCTGCTGCGGCTCCCCTTCTTCCCGTACTCTGCCGTACCTACCCTGTACGCCTGCGGGTCGTCCGCGTAGAGCGCCTGCGGGCGGGTTGCGGGGTGGGGGGGGGGGTGTTGAGGCGGGGCAGCGAAGGACGTGTGATGTGTGACGTGTGCGACAGATGGACGACGGCGCCTGAGCCTGGGCTCCAAGAACCTCCAACGCTCCATGTCTGGCGTGCTTCCCCCTCCCCCTCCCCCTGTCATTAACAGAGAAAGAGAGAGAGACAGAGACAGAGGGAGAGACAGAGAGAGAGATGCTCGCTGCGGCAAGCGCACTCTTACTCTCTAAGCCTATACACGGTACCATGCTACTGGTACACCTTACAGTCCACGTTATAGCCGACGCACAGCTGCCGTGGGCCCGGATAGGGAGGTCAGGAAAGCGCCTCCGGGCCCAACCAAGCCCGATCGGCCTTTCCTGCATCAGAGCCCAACGGACGCCGCGACCCTCGCCGGCAGACCCGTACTGCCCAGTACGGCACCGCATCACCATCAGCATCGTACGACACTGTGCCGTCGCACCTGCTCCGGAACGCCGCCGAGCAGCATCACCCGCACACTCCACCGCCGGCCTGACGCCACCTCAGCGGCACTCAGAGGCTCAGGACGCGACGTCGCCGCCGCCGCCGCCGCCGCCGCCGTCGCCGCCGCCGCGTCCTCCGAACCGTCAACCGCCACCTGACCCGCTGACGGCGCGGCCGTCGCAGCCTCTGCGGCGGCTGCCGCGTCGGCGGCAGCGCCGGCAGCGTCGACGCCGTCCGGCGCCGGCGCCGGCACCGCCGCAGCGGGCTCGGCTGCCGCTGCCGCGGCCGTGGCCGTGGCTGCGGCAGCGGCCGCTGACGTGGCAGCGGGTGTGAAGGCTAACTCGATGGGCTGCGTCAGAGGCATGGGGGCGTGTTCCGGCAGCGAGTCGAGCCACGTAACCTCCAGCCTGAGGAGGGTTGAGGGGGGTTGAGGGGGGGATGGGCGTGCTTAAGACCGCCGGCCCCACACACCCCCTCTCTCCCCCACACACACCCACATGCCCCCACCCACCTGCAAAAGTCCGAGGGTATGTACATCCGTTTGTAGCGCTTGCTGACGGACGCCAGGCCGCGACTGCGCTCCCACGTGTGGAACTTGGGCGGACGGACCGAGTAGCGACCCAGCGAGGCCCCGCTGCCACCGCTGCCACCGCCAGCGGCGGCGGCAGCCGCAGCCGTAGCCGCTGGCGCGGCTGTGGCAGTGGCGGCGCCTGCGGCTCCGCCCGCCCTGGGTGAGGCGCTGCGGCTGCGGGCGCTGTCCGAGGAGGAGCCCGAGGAGGTGGTGGAGCTGCGGCCCCGGGAGCTGCGGGTGGGCGTGTGGGGTGTTTGTGTGTGTGTGTGTGTATGGGGGGGAGAAGTAAAACCACGATATCGCAGCGGAGGGACGTAGGCTGTGTGTGCGGTGGGAGGGGAGGTTGAGTGCCATGCACTTAACCTGAGGGTTCCTGAGGGTTGGTGGAGGCGGCGGATGGTGGTGTGGATAAAGGAGGAGGAGGAGGAGGACACTGAGAGGGGCCGGTGCCGAGCAGCGCTGGTCCCTACAGGCCCCAGCTCCAGGGCCGCACAGCTGGACACGCCCCCCCGTCCCCGACCCAACCCCAACCCTCAAGCTCACCTGGATCTCGACCTGGACCTGGATTCGGAGCTGGATCTCGACTTGGATCTGGATCTCGACCGCCGCCCGCGGTCGCGCTCCCGCTCCTTATCCTTATCCCGCCCGCGATCCCGATCCCGATCTCGCGCCCGATCCCTCTCCCGCTCCCTGTCGCGATCCCGATCTCGCTCCTTCCCACTCCGATCCCGATCCCGATCCCTATCTCGGTCCCGATCGCGATCCCGATCTGCCTCCCGCTCGTCCGCCCCGCGCGCGCGGCCCCATCCGCGGCGGCTGCCCCGATCCGGGCGCGGCTGCGGCCAGTGGGCGGAGGCCTGCGCCGCCGCCAACTGCTGTACCACCGCCGCTGCCGCCGCCGCCGCGGCCTGCTGCGCCGCCGCCGCTTGCTGCTGCTGTTGCTGCTGCTGGTGCGAGCTGAAGCCCAGTCCCATGTTGCCGCGGGTGCCGACCGGGTCCACGGGCGCCGAAATGCCCTGATGGGGATGGGTGTGGGTAATTAAAACGGCCCGGGACGAGGTGTGTGTGTAAGGGTGTGTGGGTGTGGGTGGGTGGGGGAAGCGGATGGTGGGTGCAAGGGAGCGGGGCGAGGCGAGACACAGGGGCTGGCATGGGGATCGGGATCCGGATCAGCCTCTTCATCCCACGCGCCAACCGCACCCGTCCCGCCGCCTAGCATGGCGTTACGGCCTCTCTCAACGACGCCGCCGCCCCTAGCGTCTGTCGCCCTGTACCTCGCCTGCCCGCCCGCCTGCGTTGTATCGTATCGTATCGTATGTTCGTACCGCACCTTCTCCTCCGGGACAGCCGTCCGTTGTCCTTTTTCCGGAGACGGAAGCGATGTTCACGTACGGTACGGTCTCACCCTCAAACGTACACACACATGCACACGCACGCATTCGCTCACACACACATACGCATACACACACGGACCTGCTCGTTACGCCCCAGGCCGCCCTTGCTGCCCTCCGCCGCGCCAAAGCCCATCTTCGCCAGCAGCCGCGCGCCCACGCCCGACGGGTCGCCGTACGACGCCAGCTGCTGTACGGCACTCTCCGCGCGCCGCCGCTCCTCCTCCGTCAGATCCGGCGTCGGCTTCGCAAAGGGCGCCGCCTTGATGGCGGCGGGGGTCTCGACGATGGCGGTGGCTGCGCTGCCACCGGAGCCCTCCACCGCGTTCGCCGCCACCGCCATCGCCACGTCGGCAGTATACGACACTGTCGGCGGCGGCGCCGCGTTGTACTTATTGGTGCCCTTGTCGCCACCGCCGCCGCCGCCGCCGCCGGGGCCGGCGGAGCCGGACCGGGCCATCGGCCCGTTGGGCCGGATCGAGGTGGGGCCGCCGCGGCTGCCGCCGCGGCCGCCGCCGCCGGAGGCGGCGTCGGCGGCGGAGCCGCCGCCGCCGCCACCGCCGCCGCCGGAGGCGGCGGCGTCGGCGGCGGAGCCGCCGCCGGCCTGCGGCGGTCTGTCTCCGTTGTCTATCTCCACTCGTGTGCACCTCCAGGTGTACTGCCCGCCGTCGGTGTTGGGTATGGCGTCACAGCGCACTCGCTGCCCCACCTGCGGCAGCTGCCCCGCAACCACCGCATTGACGTAGAATGAGTCGCCGTCCACGATGCCGTAGTTGGGCGGGATGAGGCTGGTCACGCTGCCCACCCAGTTCTGGGTGCCAAGGGGGGGCGTTGCGGAGCGGGATGTTGGGATGAGGGATGTGGGTCAAGGGGAGGCAAGGGGGAGGGAAACGGGAAGAGCGGAGGGGAAGGGGAGAGGCAGGGGGAGGGAAAGGGGAGCGTGGAGGGACAGGGGAAAGGAGAAAGAAGATTCATGAGTCCGGGGGGGCGGGGGGTGCCAGAGGGGGAGCCCGGTCGGGAGGCGCGCGCGCGGGAAGGGCACCGGGAGGTAACCGTATGGATGGGGAGGTGCGGTGCGCCTGGCCCATGCGCAGACGCAGGGGGGGGGGGTCAGGAGCTCCCCTGCCAGCTCCGACGGCTGTTCGCCGGTGGCTTCCCCGCTCCACCCGGCGGGGAGCGGAGTGGAGGGGGTGGGAACGAGTGGGGGAGCGGGGAGCGGGGCACAGCCGTGCGCAAACTCAGAACCCGGCTTCCTCCGTCGCCTCGGTCTCTGTCTTGCCTGCGGATCCGTGTGTCGTTCCGTATCCCGCCCCCACCGGCCATACCTTAGCTGATGGCGGCCTGGAGGACTGTTGGCGGTAGTAGTCCCCGCCGGACCCAGGCTGGTGCTGCTGCTGCGGTTGAGGTTGAGGTTGGGGCTGCTGCTGCTGCGCCTGTTGGTGCGCCTGTGGCTGGTGAGGTTGGGGCTGCTGCTGCTGCTGCGGGTAGGGAGGGGCATAGGGTTGGCCGTAGGAGTGCTGCTGTGGCGGGTGCGTAGGCTGGTTGGGCTGTGAAGGATACGGCTGCTGCGGCTGCTGGGGTGGGTACTGCTGCGTTTGCGGGGGGTATGCAGGCGGGTAGGGCGAGGGCGGGTACGCCGGATGGGACTGAGCGGCGGGGGGTCCCGCGGCCGCCACAGGTGCCGCGTAGGCGGGCTGTCCCTGGGGCTGCCCGTAGTACGGCTGTGGTGCCTGGGGCTGTTGGGCGTAGGCAGGCGCCGGCTGCGGCGGCCACTGCTGCGGCTGCTGGATCCCGCCTCCTCCGGCTTGCTGCTGCTGAGGCGGCTGCTGGGCTGGGGGATATGGCGCGTAGCCTGGCGCGGGTTGCGTCCATGCGGGCTGCTGTCCGCTCATGGCCCGCGAGAGTTTGATGCTATAGAGAGGAGATAATAGAGAGTTACTGGAAACACTGCTATGATGTAGATCTGGTTGTTGACCGACTGAGAACCATCGCTAATCGTGTTCGCGGTCTGGCCTTACGCTGAGCGTTTGGACTCAGCAGGATACAGTACTCAGGTCCTTGTGTAAAAATAACCTCAAGAGCACATGATGCGGATACCAGAGGAGGCAAAATAACCGGGGTAGTGCGTTTGTAGTACGGTCGGTCCGTTTGCGGGTGCTCGGACAAACAGCATAACGTTACCCGAGAGCACTGCATAAATGCACATGTCCCGACATAGCGCTTGCAGAACAAAGAGGAACACACGGCACAGCTTTTGACCTGTGTCGGCACGGGGATGGCCGGGGGCCGGTATGGCTGGTTCCCCGGCCATATGGCCAAGGCGCTGAAGCAAATGGAGCAACGACTTAAGATGGTCGACATCCTGGTGGAGGTCCGCGACGCTCGGGTTAGTCCTGCGGCCCATGGCAACTCGCCGATGGCTTAGCTGCATGTCCTCCTCCAATCGAACGCGCGAATGTCGTAATTCATGGCAGCAAACTTGACCTTTTATCCACACAAAGCCTTTGGCTGGCCGCCTCGGCCCGATAGGTGTAAGCGGGATTGCCGACCCATGGGGCGCGAATAGCCAAACCAGCAGCAACCGCCAAACGCCAGGCGCATCGGATCAACCGCCCGCCTTACGAACTCCCGCGGTCTGAAGATACTTAGAGGCCGCCAAGTCCTCACCAAACTCTCGCAAACCGACACCCGAAACTTCAGCCAGATCCTCACAGCGCAGCGCCCACAACAAAGCGGCCAAGCTTCCTTCCCTTCCCTTCCCTTCCCTTCCCTTCCCTTCCCTTCCCTTCCCTTCCCTTCCCTTCCCTTCCCTTCCCTTCCCTTCCCTTCCCTTCCCTTCCCTTCCCTTCCCTTCCCTTCCCTTCCCTTCCCTTCCCTTCCCTTCCCTTCCCTTCCCTTCCCTTCCCTTCCCTTCCCTTCCCTTCCCTTCCCTTCCCTTCCCTTCCCTTCCCTTCCCTTCCCTTCCCTTCCCTTCCCTTCCCTTCCCTTCCCTTCCCTTCCCTTCCCTTCCCTTCCCTTCCCTTCCCTTCCCTTCCCTTCCCTTCCCTTCCCTTCCCTTCCCTTCCCTTCCCTTCCCTTCCCTTCCCTTCCCTTCCCTTCCCTTCCCTTCCCTTCCCTTCCCTTCCCTTCCCTTCCCTTCCCTTCCCTTCCCTTCCCTTCCCTTCCCTTCCCTTCCCTTCCCTTCCCTTCCCTTCCCTTCCCTTCCCTTCCCTTCCCTTCCCTTCCCTTCCCTTCCCTTCCCTTCCCTTCCCTTCCCTTCCCTTCCCTTCCCTTCCCTTCCCTTCCCTTCCCTTCCCTTCCCTTCCCTTCCCTTCCCTTCCCTTCCCTTCCCTTCCCTTCCCTTCCCTTCCCTTCCCTTCCCTTCCCTTCCCTTCCCTTCCCTTCCCTTCCCTTCCCTTCCCTTCCCTTCCCTTCCCTTCCCTTCCCTTCCCTTCCCTTCCCTTCCCTTCCCTTCCCTTCCCTTCCCTTCCCTTCCCTTCCCTTCCCTTCCCTTCCCTTCCCTTCCCTTCCCTTCCCTTCCCTTCCCTTCCCTTCCCTTCCCTTCCCTTCCCTTCCCTTCCCTTCCCTTCCCTTCCCTTCCCTTCCCTTCCCTTCCCTTCCCTTCCCTTCCCTTCCCTTCCCTTCCCTTCCCTTCCCTTCCCTTCCCTTCCCTTCCCTTCCCTTCCCTTCCCTTCCCTTCCCTTCCCTTCCCTTCCCTTCCCTTCCCTTCCCTTCCCTTCCCTTCCCTTCCCTTCCCTTCCCTTCCCTTCCCTTCCCTTCCCTTCCCTTCCCTTCCCTTCCCTTCCCTTCCCTTCCCTTCCCTTCCCTTCCCTTCCCTTCCCTTCCCTTCCCTTCCCTTCCCTTCCCTTCCCTTCCCTTCCCTTCCCTTCCCTTCCCTTCCCTTCCCTTCCCTTCCCTTCCCGTCCCTTCCCTTCCCTTCCCTTCCCTTCCCTTCCCTTCCCTTCCCTTCCCTTCCCTTCCCTTCCCTTCCCTTCCCTTCCCTTCCCTTCCCTTCCCTTCCCTTCCCTTCCCTTCCCTTCCCTTCCCTTCCCTTCCCTTCCCTTCCCTTCCCTTCCCTTCCCTTCCCTTCCCTTCCCTTCCCATCTCCCTCGCTCTCCCCCCATCCCCCTCCCCATCCCCTTTACCCCCTCCCCCTCCAGCTGCCGCTATCCTCCGCCAACCCGGACCTGGCCCGCCTCGCCTCCCGCAAGCGGCGCCTGGTGGTCCTCAACAAACTCGACCTGGCGGACCACACCGCGACCGGGGTGCGTGTGTCGTACCGTGTGTCGTACCGTGTGACCCGGCCGGGTCCGCTCTTCGCCAGCGCCGGAACGGCGTTGACTTCAGGATGTAACGGAACTGAAAGGAACGGAACTGGACTGTTCGGGGAGCTTACCGCCACCCACCAACCGTCCGCTCAGTCCCCTCGGACTGCCCCAATTTACCACCCCCGCCCCTTCCTGCCCCTCCCCGCCCCACGCCGCCCCCACCCCGCCAGGCCGCCTGCGCTCTGCTTCAGTCTCAGGGTCACCGCGTGGTTCCCTGTGTGGCCATGAGGGACGGCAGCGCGAGAAAGGTAACCCCACCCCACCCCCCACACACACATCGACACACATCGACTCACACACACACACACGAGGAGGGTATACCCCCCGGTGCATGAGAGTCCCCCCCGGTCCCAGGTTCCCGCCACTCTGCAGCCAATGTCCCATCCGCCGCCCTCCACCGCTGCCTCTCCCCTCCCCCTCCCACCCACCCACCCACCCCCACCCACCCCACCCCAGCCCGCCCCCAGCCTACCCCCAGCCCTCCCACCCCCTGAGCCGCATTACCCCTGACCCAGGCCCCTCATGCATGGTGGCCTGCGCGCTCGGCCGGTGTGGTGGGGAGCCGACTCTTCCCGGTCCGCCACCCGGCCCCTCCTGCGCATCATCTCCCCGCGCCCTGCGGCCTCTGCCCTCCCCTTTCCTGCCGTCCTTCTTCCCTTCTCCTCGTCCCTGCCCTTGCCCTCGTACCCCTCCCCCTGCCCTTACGTCCTTCCCGCACTCGTCTGTCTTCTGCCGTTGTCTTTCCCACTGCCATTCGCCTTGCCTTTCTCTTTTCCTCTGCCCAATCCCCTCTGCCTTCCGCCTCCTGCCCGTCGTACATTCTGCCCGTCCGTATCCCTTTCTTCTATGCCCAGCTGCCCCTTCTTGCCCTCTTTTGCACCGCGTCGCCGCCCCAGCTTGTTCGTGGGTTTCTGTGTGTCTTGCCTTGCTTGCTTGCCTCCTCGCTCCTTCCTTCGCTGCCAATGCCGTTGCCCATTGCCCTTACTCACGCCCTTTTTCCTTCGTATCTTCCCGCTTCGCTTCCTCCATTGAGCGCAGGTGAGTCTACAATTTGTCGGGTTGTTTTGTCCGGGCGTTCGTGCCGTTCTTGTGCTGTCGCGCGTAATCGTCCGTCCGGGTTGGTCTGGCGGCGACGCGGTCGCAGCGTCTTTTCAGCTCGGTAAGGTTACAGGTATGTTCGGTAAGTATTACTGGGTTCAGGGTCCGTTCGCTAACGCCGTCCTCGTCTCCGCTGCGGTATCATTTTCTATCCCCCTCTTCCCCCCCTCCCCCTCCCCCCGCCCCCCCCCCCTCTCAGGTGCTCGACGCGGCCCTGCAGTGGCTCCGTGTCGAGCGCCCCTCCGCCGACATGAGTCTGATGATGGTGGCGGGGG
Source organism: Pleodorina starrii (assembly GCA_030267565.1). Lineage (NCBI taxonomy): Eukaryota > Viridiplantae > Chlorophyta > Chlorophyceae > Chlamydomonadales > Volvocaceae > Pleodorina > Pleodorina starrii. The sequence goes on from BRXU01000015.1 coordinate 1,660,582, forward strand.
CGCCCAACACGGGGAAGAGCTCACTCATAAATGCACTCAAACGGGCGGCGCAGAGGGAGGGTGAGGCGGAGGGAGGGAGGGTGAGGCGGAGGGAGGGCGGGGGGGCGGGAGGGAGGGGGAGGCGGAGGGAGGGAGGGCGGGCGGGGGAGGGAGGGAGGGGAGGCGGGGGCAGTGGAGAAGGGAGGCCGCAGCGGTGGGAGGTGGGTGGCGGTGGCGAACGGACCCACATACCTTATATGGGGGGCGCGGGCTGGGCACATGGGCCGCTTCTCCTTCTCTGAGTGATTGTTCGTCCTCCGCTCGGCATTCGTGAGGAGGCCGCCCACCAGGTGCGGTAGTTCCTAACAGTTAACCAAACCGTTCCGGTAGTTGGTCAACTTTTCCGTTGGTCGGTTGGTGGTTTGGTGGTTTCACAGGACTGCTGGAGGGCGAGGAGGCGTATCAGAGGACCGCGCGCTCCGGACCCCTTCCTGGAGTGACGAGGCAATTGGGCGGGTTCAAGGTAGGGACGGGGGACAGGGGATAGGGGACAGGCACACACGTTCACGCACATACACACACACGCTCACACACACCAAGACGCTCACACACACGCTCACACACCAACACGCTCTCACGCTCACTCGCTCACACGTTCTCACGCCCACACCAACACACACACGCCCCCCCACGCTCACACGCTAACACGCTTACACGCTCACTCACACGGTGATGCAGGTGTGTGGCAGTCCGCTGTTGTATGTGTTGGACACCCCCGGGGTGCTGCCCCCCGCACTGCCCGATGAGGAGGTGGCGGTGCGCCTGGCGCTGGCGGGCCTTATGCCGGGAGACTCGGCGGGACTGACCGACGACCTGCTGGTACGGCACCTCGTGCAGGTGAGTACGACAAGAGTACGACAGAATGGGCGGGAAAAAGGCGCCCCTTCGTTACGCGTGTAAACGTGTACGTGTGAACGCGTTCATCCTTCCCTTGGTAACAGAATCAGGCGGCGCCCTCGCCTATGCGCGACTTCACCATTCCCTGTTCTTTTGCAGACGAGACGGGCACGGGCACGGGCACGGGCACGGGCACGGGCACGGGCACGGGCACGGGCACGGGCACGGGCACGGGCACGGGCACGGGCACGGGCACGGGCACGGGCACGGGCACGGGCACGGGCACGGGCACGGGCACGGGCACGGGCACGGGCACGGGCACGGGCACGGGCACGGGCACGGGCACGGGCACGGGCACGGGCACGGGCACGGGCACGGGCACGGGCACGGGCACGGGCACGGGCACGGGCACGGGCACGGGCACGGGCACGGGCACGGGCACGGGCACGGGCACGGGCACGGGCACGGGCACGGGCACGGGCACGGGCACGGGCACGGGCACGGGCACGGGCACGGGCACGGGCACGGGCACGGGCACGGGCACGGGCACGGGCACGGGCACGGGCACGGGCACGGGCACGGGCACGGGCACGGGCACGGGCACGGGCACGGGCACGGGCACGGGCACGGGCACGGGCACGGGCACGGGCACGGGCACGGGCACGGGCACGGGCACGGGCACGGGCACGGGCACGGGCACGGGCACGGGCACGGGCACGGGCACGGGCACGGGCACGGGCACGGGCACGGGCACGGGCACGGGCACGGGCACGGGCACGGGCACGGGCACGGGCACGGGCACGGGCACGGGCACGGGCACGGGCACGGGCACGGGCACGGGCACGGGCACGGGCACGGGCACGGGCACGGGCACGGGCACGGGCACGGGCACGGGCACGGGCACGGGCACGGGCACGGGCACGGGCACGGGCACGGGCACGGGCACGGGCACGGGCACGGGCACGGGCACGGGCACGGGCACGGGCACGGGCACGGGCACGGGCACGGGCACGGGCACGGGCACGGGCACGGGCACGGGCACGGGCACGGGCACGGGCACGGGCACGGGCACGGGCACGGGCACGGGCACGGGCACGGGCACGGGCACGGGCACGGGCACGGGCACGGGCACGGGCACGGGCACGGGCACGGGCACGGGCACGGGCACGGGCACGGGCACGGGCACGGGCACGGGCACGGGCACGGGCACGGGCACGGGCACGGGCACGGGCACGGGCACGGGCACGGGCACGGGCACGGGCACGGGCACGGGCACGGGCACGGGCACGGGCACGGGCACGGGCACGGGCACGGGCACGGGCACGGGCACGGGCACGGGCACGGGCACGGGCACGGGCACGGGCACGGGCACGGGCACGGGCACGGGCACGGGCACTATACGTGGATACCCCCCCCCCCCGTTGAACCCCACCCGTCTCGACTTCATGACCCAATGCCCTGCGACCGTTTCCCATCCGCTGCCGCCGCTGCCGCCGCCGCCGCTTCCGCTGCAGATCTTGGTTTCGGAGCCGCGTCACCAGCGGCAGCTGTGGATGGCGGCGGACGGACAGGTCGCCGCGCTGGCGGCCAGGCAGCGAGCAGCAGCAGCAGCCGCCGCAGGCGCCGGCAGGGGCGGCGGCAGCCCCGGCGGCGACGATGACCGCGGCGGCGGCGGCGGTGGTGGCGGCGGCGGTGGTTGGCGGCCCCGTGAGAGTGGCTCTGTGGCACTGGCCCGGGTGCTTCATGATGTGGTGACGATGCCGGCGCCTCCACCCGCGGCCTGGCACCCAGGTAGGGCAGTCAGCGGCACCAGGTGGGGGGGGGGGGGAGAAATATGGCTGTATGGGTTCCTTTCCGGTTGAGGAGCCCACCAGTGGGGGGGGGGAATAGGGGGGGGGTAACCGGGTATGAGATGGACACGGGCTGGTCGGTGGGCTTCGCTGGTCATTGGGGGGGCGGGACGGGGAGAGATGTGTGTGTGTGTGTGGCGTGGGCTGGGGTGTAATTAAAACGGCCCGGAACGAGGGAACGCAACGCAGTTACCTGGGGTGTAGGGTTGAACGAGGTCCGGGTCCTCGGACCCGGGCCCGGGTCCAGGTCCGGGTCGCCGGGTTGGAGCCTGAGTCCGGGTCTCTGTGAGGACACTGCCGTGTGGCCCCTGCTACGCCGTTCAGGAATGGACGATAATAATGACGACGACGACGACGGCGGCGGCGGTGGTGGCGGTGGTGGTGGTGGCGGTGGCCTGGACAGTGATGACGCGGCAGCGGCGACGGCGGCGGGCGGCACGTACCCGCTGCGCGGGGGCGCCGGCGGGCGCGCGGACGCGGAGCGGCGGGTTTCGGCGCTGGTTCGGCATCTGACCCGTGGGTCGGTGGTGGATGTCGGCCGACGCACCATGCTGCTGCGCCGCGTGCTGCAGGCGTTTCGGGAGGGGGCGTTGGGCCGATACACTCTGGACGATGTGGGGCCGCGCTAGGGCTGGTGATAGTGCTGGTGGGGGTGGTGCTGTTGTTGTTGTTGTTGGTGGTGGTGGTGGTGGTGGTGGTCGGGGGGGTTAGCAGCGAGTGTGTGGTTATGGTGGGGTTTGGGAGCTTACGGGTGCGTTTATAGGTGTGTGTGTATGTTGACATTGACTGACAGCGGATCTTTCTGAACGGGTTGTAGACGGGGACGAAATGGGTGGGTGGCGGACGGGCGGTGGGGGGCGGAGGGGCGGAGCTGAGGGGTGGGGTGCGATGATGCGGCGGATGGGCCTTGTGGGACGGAGGGACGGAGGGACAGAGGCGGATGCGGACCAGGGACCAGAGGCGGACACGGACACGGGCACGGGTACGGATGCACGTGGGGTGGGGCCATTCGGACGGTTGACCGTTGGTGTTGGCGCGGTGTTGCGCCGAGCGGGCGCATCAACCCTCATTAGCTCAGTGCGTGCGAGAGGCGCCTTGGCGCCGCAGGCCGGGTGCCCCAGACCCAGTGACTACGGCTGGGGAGGCTGGGTGCTGTGCGGGTTACACATACTTTCTTACAACGTGTTTACGAATACCCCGATGCCGCCCGAACGGCCAATGCCTGTTTAGGACACACATGCGCGACTCACTTCCTTTCCCCCGCTTCCGGGCACCTAGCAGCCAATCCTCCGCGGCGGTGCTCTGCGCCCGTTGCGCCGCCAACCGATCGCTTCGTTCAATTAACGCAGCATTCAACCGCAACCGGAACTATTCGCGGAGCAACCGAAGACACACCTCTCCCCGCAAAGACGATCGTCCGGGCGACCGGCCGACTGTTCATGCGTGGCCCCGTCCCTCCGCACGTCTCCACTCCCTCGAACAAAACATTTCTGCATAAGTACCCATAAGTCCGTTGCTCCGTACTCTTGGCAATGGGGTGTCGTCAAAGCTGCCACCCGCACCATTGCTGCATTTCCCTTCAACCCCCCCTTTCGCCGCCGCCAAGCCCGTAACACATAAACGCAACAACGCACAAAGTAAGCAACAGGCTGTATGTTCGGCGCGGCGGGGCGGGGCGGATGGTGCTGACGCCGCGGCCGCGGCCGCGCCGGCAGTTGCTTTCTCGTAATTGTGCTATTGCCCTCTTAAGAGGGAAACAAAAAAGAGACCGCGGGGATGGGATGGGATGCGTCTTTCTGTTGGGGCGGGACGCGGGCTCTCTTCGGAATCGCGGATGCGGCCAAGCTCTGTGGAGTACCAACCGCTCAACCGCCCAACCGCTCAACCGCCCAACCGCCCAACCGCCGACGGCACATGGCACACGGCGCACACGCCCGCGAAACACAAACAGCGTAGACATCCTTCTCCCCCCCCCCAAAAAAAAGTACGGCACTTGCGCCCGGCCGCGAGCCGTGTGAAGGAAGAAAGGAAGAACGAACACATCCAGAAACAAAGAACAAATTTTTAAAACCAAAGGAAAACTTCCAAAACCAAAACCGGCGTACTCTGTGGCTTGCGTTCCCGCCGTCCTGCGGTCCCTCTGACCCGATGTGACCATTCCGTACTACCGGTATTCGTATTCACAGCCGTAGCCCGGTCGATCTTTGCAACCAGAACTCACAGGCAGTATCCGAAATCAAAACCACGACTGTGATCGGAGAGAATCCCTTCCCCCCACTCCCCCACTCCCTCCCTCCCCCGGCAAGTGGCCACTGGACCGCGGTGCCGCACTGTCACCAGAGACCAGACACCTTGCTCATATGTCGTACACATGGGTTTCCACGGCCCCCACATGGCCCTCCGTCAGCCACCCCCACCCCAACTCTCCCCTTTCCCGCCGCCGCCGCCGCCGTCCAGCGATTGCCCGGGGCCTTCCGCACGTGGCCACCAAAGGGGAGTAACTGGAACTAACTAACTGGAACTAACTAACTAGGGCAAACTAACTGGAGCGAACTAACTGGATCGCAACACGATCGGAAACTCCTGCTTGTGCGCGTGCAGCCACACATACCCCCTGTACGACGCCAGTACGGCAGACGCGAACGGCGCATCAGCGCACGGCCACGGCTCCCGCCAATCGTACTGCACCGCCGCCAGCGGCGGCGGCGCGCCGCCGCCGCCGCCGCCGCCGCCCCAGATCCCCTTAACCTCTAGATACGGATAAGGCCCCCCCGCGGCCGAGCGCGGCAGCGGCAGCCGGCGCAACAGCTCCCCCGCTGTGTGTGTGGATCGAAGGAGGCCCAGGATAGGGTCGCCGTTGTCGGCCACGGCGGCGGCGGCAGCGGCGGCGGCGGCGGCCTGATCGCGTGCGGCCGTGGCGGCGGCGGTGGTGCGGTTTCGGAGCTCCCCGCCGCAAGCGGCCTCCAGCGGCGGGTGGCGGTCGATTGGGACGCCCGCCTCAACGGCCTGCGGGGGGCGGGGGAGGTTAGAAACGGCGGGCAGTTCGGGCGGGTGGGACGTGGTCAAGGGGCCGGCGCCGGCCAATCAATCGGACAAATCGGGTAATCGGGCAAGTCGGGTAATCGGGCAGTCAGGCGGTCCGGTGAGGTCCTACCCGCACGTACGCCTCCAGCTCCTCCCGGGGACATGACACGTCTCCCGGCAGCTGCAGCTGCTGCTGCTGCTGCTGCTCATCCCCCCGTTCCCCCGGCCCCGAGTGCTGCTGCTGCTGCTGATGATGATGATGCTCGTCCGGCCGGCGCCGCCGCCGCAGCGGACATGCGCCGGCGCCGCCGCCGCGACCCCCGGCGCCGGCGCCGTCGGCTGCCGCCACCGCCACCGCCGCCGTCGTGGCATCCAAATCACCGCCGCCGCCGCCGCCGTCGCGACTCTTCGCGCCTTTCCACCAGGTCCACAATCCGAGGGCCTGTGGGGCTGTCGTACCACGGGATGTCGTACCACGGAATGCCGTACCGTTGCCGCCGCCGCCCCAGTCCAGGCCGCCGGGTGCGGAGGCGGTCAGAATGCTGAGGGAGGAGGAGGGCACGCAGTAATCCCAGGGGACGCCGCGCGTGGGCCCCGGGTTTTCGTGCGCCAGAAAGTACGACGCCCATCTGCGGAGTACGAGAAGGACGAGCGAAGGACGAGCAGGACGTTGAGTGGGCGACCCGACCAAACAAACAAAACCTACAATTTCCCCAACCGCCCCAACCGCCCAAACCGCCCCACCAACTACACGGTACGGTGCCGTACCTCTGCGTCATGGGCGCCGTCAGCAGCTCCAGCAGCCGCGGCTCTTCGTCCATCCGGAACTTGTTGATGGTGCGATGCAGGAAGGCGGGGGACACAGAACCCGGCAGGGGACCCGAAGCGGAGGAACATGAAGGCGACCGGGTCGCGGCCGCCGCCGCCGTCGCGTCCGTCGCCGCCGCTGGCTGCTGCTGCGGGGACAGCGGGGACGCGGAGGGCGACGGCGCCGCCGCCGCCACCGTCGCCGCCGCCGCCTTCGGCAGCGGCGGCAGCGCCGTGGCGACGGCGGCGGATCCTCCGGAAGGTCCGAGCTGCGGAATCGGCCGCTGGCCCCTCGCGTCCTCCTCCGCCTCCGCCTGCGCCTGTGCCTGTCCCTGTCCCTGCTCCCCTTCCGGGCCCTGCTGCCGCTGCCGCTGCGACTGCAGTTGCTGTTGCAGTTGCTGCAGTTGCTGCTGCTGCTTTTGTCGTAGCATTGTGCGAGGTAGCGGCTCGTTCTGGGTCTGTTGCTGCTGATGATGATGATGATGTGAGGCAAGCGCCGCCGCCGCCGCCGCCGCCCCGGCCGCCGCGGTGTCGTTGACGGCGGCGTCGGCGGCGGCGCCGCCGCCGCCGCCAGTCAGCCCGGCGACCAGCCGCCGCCGCTGTCCACCACCGTCGCCGGCACCGTTGCTGCTCCCTGTGTCCTCCTCCATGCCGTACACGTACGGCACGTCCTCCAGATTCTGTACGAACCCGCCCAGCAGCCAGCCGGGCCCTCGTTGGTTGGTGGCCTTTGTGAGGAGCTTGTCGGGGGACCAGTACAGGTACGCGGCTGTATGTGGATGTGCATGTGGATACGCAGCAGGGGGTGTTGACTAGTTGTTGTTGTTGAGGGGTCGTCAGGGGGTGTTGACTACGGTAGTTGTTGTGGTGGCGGTGGTGGTTTGCCAGGGGGCTAAGGCAGATTTCAGACAGAGCAGAGGATCTCTTGTGAGTTGTGAGGGAGGCAATACCGGTAAGATAAAGATGTTCGCAACGGGAGAGAAGCACAGGGGGATTGTGACGGTTCCGGAGCGGGAGCCGCCCAGGGGGGTCGCTCGCGAAACAGCACAAAACAGACATCGGGGCAAAACAACACCTTTCGCTTGGCGGTACAGTACGGTACGACCGCTTGGCTGTACAGTACGGCGGACGTACCCACAGAGTACGGCACTCACATGGTGGTACGGCGACCTGGTTGAAGCAATGTGCCTTTCCCACCATTGCGAAGGCCAGGGGGAATGTGTCCTTGTCGCCCCACAGCAGATAGCGGTTGGCGTCGGGTCGGCGGTTGATCAGAAGCAGCGCCTGACCCGGGGGGTGAGTGGGGGTGAGTGGGGGTTGAGGGTTATCCACGTATCGGGGCGGGGGGAGACAGGGGACATGGAGATGGTATCGCAGCGGAGGGGGAAGGGGGGAGGTGGGGACCGGTGGAGTGGAGCGGTGAGCGGGGGCGCGGGATGGGCGCGGAGAGAATGAGAGAGGTGTTGAGAGAGGGTTGAGGGAGGGGGAGGGGAGGACCCTACCCCATCCTACTTCGGCCTGAGGAGGGGCCGAGGTAGGATGGGGTAGGGGAAGGGGTGGGGGTAGGGCGCTCCAGGCAGTGTAGGAGGACACAGCGCCCCTTCATTCGCTCCCCTGCGGGTGGCGCTCCCGGGAGAGCCACATCCGTTCCGATAGCGCCCGCTGCGCAGGGCTCCCACCCCTCCCACCCCCCTCCCCTCCCCCGCCTCCTTCTCTCCCCTCGAGGGGTCAAGATGTGGCTCACACACGCCTCCTCCACACACACACACGCGCGCCCTACACGCCTCCCCCCGCCCCCCCCGCACCTCCAGCACATCCAGATGTCGGCCCCGGTCAATCAGCAGCTGACCACTCTCCGTGTCACGGCGGCCGAAGCCCTTGCCCCCGGACAACACACGCTGCGGGGGGGGGACGTACCGTACGGGGGGGAGCAGGCGGGCCGCGAGCGGGCGAGGAGGGAGAGCAAGGGGGAGATGGAGGGCGCGGTGGAGGGGCGGAGGGGAGGGAGGGGAGGGAGGGGTGAGATCGGGGCCGGTTCTCATGGTCGCGAAGTGAAGCCCCCAAGCATGTCCGGTCGGACGCCGGCGTAAGGTGAACGCCAACCGGGGGGGTTGGTGGGGACCCAGATCTCAGGAGAGGGTTCGTTGTTGTTGTCGACCTCCGGAGGCGGTGCCGTACTGCACCGGCATGAACGCACCTGGGCCTTGCCGTACTCAATGCCGTACAGGCCGTACACTGAGGACTGCGCCTGGCCTGTCCAGGCGTCGGGCCAGAAGAGGCTGCGGAGCGAGTGGGTGTGTGTGGGGGGGGGGGGGCGGGAGTGAGGAGTGGGGGAGTGAGGAGGGGGGAGTGAGGAGGGGGGGAGTGAGGAGGGGGGCAATAAGAACAATGCGGCAGCCGAGGGATGGTAGGCGACCGAGAACCCACCCGGTATTACTTACCTATTTGGGAGGGGCGGGGCGGGGCGGGGCGGGGCGGTACCGCAGCGGAGGGTGCCGAGGCGCCGCCCCTTATGACGTTATAAGCATCTCCCCGCGTGTGCGTGTGCGTGTGAAGGTGTGTATGTGTGCGTGTACCGTATATGTGGGTGTATGTGTGGGTCGCTTGGCTCACCAGACACACCGTCGTGCAGGAGGAGGCCGGAGCGACCCACACCACCTCCCACATCGCGGGATACACTCGTACCTGCCGTACTGTACGAATCGGGGATCGTCGAATAGCGTGGCGGGGTCGCGCAGGGGCAGCGAATCCGCGTCGATCATCAACACCTGGTGGGGCGGGTGTGTGAGTTGGGGTTGGGGGGTTTTCGGGGATGCGGGGGTTGGGTTCAGATTCGAGTACGGATTCGAGTACGGATTTGAGTACGGATTTGGGTGATTATGGTGGTGGTGGTGGGGTGGGGTAAGTGGGGGAATTCGCGGGGACAGCACACGAGGTCCGGGTGTTGTACGGCTGCCAGGAGACGGTCAAGAAGGGTGAGGTGGCGGTGGTGGTGCAGGTGGTCCCAACCGGACGAGACATCCACACATCGCCCCTCTGCGGTCCGTCTGATGTGTGTTCCGAGGGCGCCACCAACCCAGCCACCCATCAACCCGCCCATCTACCCGCCCGTCCGCCAGCAGCCCCAGCCGTCACAGCCAGCTTTTCGCCGCCGCACCGCCCCCCCCCCCCCCTGTAGGCCCCCGGCAAGGAGGTGCCCCCTCGGGCCCCCAGGCAAGGTACCGGCAGAACCCCCCCCCACCAGTAGCGCACCTGCCGGAAGCGAGACTGGATCAGCGCGTACACCTTGCCACTGTACGACGTGGCGTCGAAGCTGTACGACACATACCGGCGAAGGAGTGGACACGTCCCCTCAGCCCGTCCCCCAGACGAGTGAGCCGCGAGTGCGCCGCGAGAGGTGGCGAGCCATGGCGGGAGGGAGAGGGACGGCGGAAGGCGGAAGGGGGGGGGGGGCGGGCGGGGCGCGGGGGCCGGGCGGGGGCGGGCAAAACGCCGGTGCGGGCGGGTGCGGGCAGGCAGGGGCACCTCATCAGATGAGCCGACCTGGCTAAAACGATCTGGCGCCGGTACCTTTCCCCGCTTCGTCAGTCAGTGAGTTAGTGAGTTAGTCGGTGAGTCAGTGAGTCAGTGGGGGGGGGGGCCCGTCCGCCCTCTGCGCCGCTCGCACCCCGTCAGGTAAGGTCAGGCAAGGTCAGGTCAGGTCATGTCGGGTCAGGTCAGGGCCTCAGGGGGGCCTCAGTCCCCAACCGAGCAACCTCCCATCCATCAGGACTTCTACACCGCCCGTCGGTCGAATACCGGTACACCACCGTTCAAAACCCCACACGAGCCCGCCCGCCCGCCCGCCCGTCCCGCCCCGCCCCAAGCCTCTCTCATCGCCTTCTCCGCGCCCCCGCCTCACCCCCTCCAACCTCCACCCCACCTCAGCCGCCCTGCCATCGACAGCCACGCGCGGCTATCCCGCCCAACCCGTCCCCCGTCCCCCGCAACCCCAAACCCGACCCCAACCCACCTCTGCCCGTGTAGCTCCGGAACCGGGTGCGGCGAGGCCCGTACGTCAAACCCGCGGATGGGCGCGAAATGTCGCTCCAGGGATGTCCACGTGACTGGATCCATCTCGTTGGGGCCCTGAGGAGGGGGCCGGGGGGGAGGGGGGGGCGGGGAGGCGGGGGCGGGGAGATGTGAGGAAGGAACCGGGGGTATGTACGGCAGACCATGGAGGTGTGTATGTTTGTGTGTCGGGGGCGGGGGCCGAGGGGCAGTGACCGGGACCGGGTACAGCGGAGGCAGAGGATACCCGGTACATCGCACCGCACTGCGCCGTCGCGCCCAAAGGCCCAACGTCCGTGCTCCCAAACCCCTCCGTAAGACCACATACACCTATACCGATGTACCATTCTTCTATGCGGTCAACAACAACAACAAAAACAAAAAGAACAACAACAACAACGACAACAACCAGCAGGTCTGTCTGTCTGTCCGTGTCTGTCCGTGTCTGTCTGTCCGTGTCTGTCTGAAACGGCGTGTAAACCCCCGGCGCTGCCTCCCGCCTCCCACCTGCCAGGCGACCTCCACGGGCAGGGTGGAGTGGAAGTGGTTTCGGAGCAGGTGCAGCGTTACGATGAGGTTGGTGGTGTAGCGGGAGCCGCCCGCGGAGATGAGGATGCCGCGATCGACACCGACAGAGGAGGCGGAGGAGGAGGAGGAGATGGAGGAGATGGAGGCGGCGCGCGACTTTGGGGACCGGGGGGAGGGCAGGGGCGGGGATAGGGATAGGAATAGGGGGATTTGAGAGGTGGGGAAGGCGGTGACGGTTGCGGTTGCGGTTGGGACGGTTGCGTGGTCGTGCACGTGGCGGCTGTTGATGCCGGCTGTGGTGCTTGCGGTGGCGGCTCACCCTGTACTCGGGGCTCCGTACATATCGTACGACACGCTGCCGGTACGACTCCAGGTCCCGGTCGCCCGGGATGGGCCCCAGGAAGGCCCCCCCGCCGCGGCACTCCCGCCGCCGCAGATCGCCCCCCGGCCCCGGCCCCACATCGGCCACAGCACCGGCGGCGGCTTCCGCGGCGGCGCCGGCGGCGGCGCCCAGGGCCGTCTGCGTGCCCTCCACCTCCTCCACCTCTTCCCTCCTCCCGAGCCACCCCTCCCACATCCGCTCCCACTCCGGGTCGAGAAGCGCCAGATCCGCATCAGGTGCACCGGGCAGGAAGTCCGAGGCAGAGAAGGCGGCGCAGCGGCGGCATGAGTCCAGCTCACCACCACCACCGCCGGCGGCGGCGGCGGCGGCGGCGGCGGCAGCTACGGCCTCTGCCGTCGGCGACGCGGCCGTTCCAGTCGGCGTCTTTTTGGGCCGCCTGGTCAGAAGAGCGTCAAAGATGTGGGAGGCTCGGGCGGTAACGAAGTCGGCGCTAGTACTGGTATTGGCTCCCAGGGCGGCTGTGACGGCTTTGATAGCGGCGGAGGTGGGTGTGAGGGAGGGCGTGGCGGGGTGAGAGGCGGCGGCGGCGGCGGCCTCCGCCGCCTCCGCTGCGCTGCGCCGCTGGCCGCCGCCGCCGCCGGCCCCCCTGGAGTGCGTTCCCTTGGACGCGGCGGCGGCGCCTTCCGGGCGGTTGCTGTGGAGGGGCCTCGGGTCTGAGGCCTTGATGCCTGTGGCAAGAACGGACGGGAGGCGTACGGCAACATGGAACTTGGAGCCCCCCTGGAAGAGCGTAATCGGTTTCGGAGCTGCTGATGATGACCGGGAGCGGCGCCGCCATCCGCTTGAGAGGCGAGATGCGAGAGGCGAGAGGGCACGGACCGTACAGGACCGCGAGCCGTGCCGGCACCGAATTTGGGTTGCAGGGCGGGGATTTCACGGGTTGCAGGTTCCGTGTGCGTGTGTATGTAGGTGGGGGGGGGGGAGGGGTGGAAGGAGGGCCAACGGCGGCGGACCGCGCGCGCTGCAGTCCCTTCCTTCACGATGGCATCTTAAAGAGCGTCCGCAGACAAGCGAATGGAGCAGGCAGGGCGGCGTCAGCTGGAACAAACCGCAACGCAGCTCGTGTTACGACAAACACATAAAAGCATATTTGTTATAGCAGCGACAGCACTTCCCATCGCCGTGATAAACTTTGTTTGCGCCCGCTGCGCCGGTGGTGGCTGCGATGTCGGAACCCACTCCAAATGCACGTCACAACGAGCTAGGACGGGCCGTCAGTGGACGCGCTCACACTAGCAATTCATGTTCAGTTTCAATTATTGGTATGTCCAGTGTGTTTGTATTCATTTGCTTTGGAGTCCAGCAGCCTTGGCGCTGCACAAACAGAAACGCATCCCGGTTCGCGTATTGCGCTCGCACGGATGGGGAGCGGTCGTCCAACGCTTCCGCATTCACCTGCAGCGGCTAGCAGCAATTCTGAATAAGACATCTCATCTTGCACAATAGCCGCCCCCACCGCTTCCGGGGTCGTCTTTTGCCCGAGAGGAAGCCCCGTCCTCGCGATTCGATAAGTGGAAACCCTGAAGAAGACAGCCGCCGCGATGCCCACACATATCAAGACCACTGTTGTGACTGGCAGTCCTTGACCAGTGGGTCGGAACCTTGTCTGAATCTGCGCGCGGTCGTGGCGACGAGCGCTCGGCGACAATCGACGACGCTCCAGGATCCCCGTGGCAGATGTCGGCAACATTTATAAGTGTATCTTTTTTGCTATGCTCGGCTTTCATGCTACTCTTGTTGCAATATGCCCTGACAGACGGTCAGTTTTCAGGCTTCGGTGCGGACGAGGATGGTCGATTTGTCCAATGGCAAAGGGTGCAACGTAAGGCTGGATTTTTCAAGCTGATAAGCACGTCAACTGGAAGCTTGGGCGTCTGGCGCGTGTTGTGATTAACGTAAACCCAACCGCAAGTGTTCCGACGCGACACCTCTCTTTCGCGACATCAGACACAGCATTTGCCATTCAATAGAGCCATTATAATTCTTGAAGCAGCAATAATGCTTGCATGATCCGCTGATTCCCGATGGGGCTGGGTGCGGATATGTCTGCGGAAGCCGAAACGAAACGCGTGTTGCGCCGTACAACCGTTCTTCGTAGAAGTCGTAGATGTTTTCAAGGAAGGAAGTTGTAATACCTTTGCTCAATCGAATGATGCCGTGCTAGTAGCATATGCCCATGCCCACGTCATCTGCAGCTATGTAACTCGCCTAGTCAAAGGTCGTTGGTTTGTCATGTCGCGGTTGAAGCACAATCTTCCTTTTTTGGCATTATTTTTAGCACTCGCTTGCAAATGTAACGAAGGACAGACCGCTGAGGCGACCAATAACACAGCAGCGACCTATTACAGCCTCAGCGACCTGGTCGCAACGTTCGCGACAGATGTTAACAATGCTGCTATGATTGATGTCACAAGACTGTGGAGATTCGGCATTCGGACCCACATTATTGTTGACCAGGGCCTGGATGTCAACACGCTCAACATCCTCGGTGCGTGCGGGATTCCTCCAATCTTCCCCCTCCTCATCTCTCTTTGTCTCAATTACCTCGCTCCCTGACCCATCCCATCCTGTGCCAAGCACCTCATCAGCATCGGCGCGCGCCACCGGGGCCCGTGAGTCTCCCGCACCTCCCGTGCCGGGGCCCCCCACCCCCCATTTCCGTCTCCGCCCCCGCCCTGCCCGCCGGGACCCGCATCGCCAACCCCCCTTCAGAATCAGACACCGCCCCGCCCTGCGCCTGACACCGCAACCCCTACTGCACAGCCGCTGACCTTCCCGACAGCAAACTGACCCACGGGTCCGCAACCCAACCCAACCCAACCCAACCCCAGGCGCACCGTACGGTGAGAGCTTCACCGTGCTCCCAGCAATTCCGGCACACCCTGGAGCGCTGCGCCACGTGCTGGCTCCCTTGTTCGCGGCGGAGGCCTTTGGAGTCAGCAGCAACGCCGACAGCTCCGGCAGCGGCAGCGGCAGCGGCGACTTCAAGTGGCTGCTGGTGGGCGACGCCGACACGGTGTTTGTGTCGCGCGCGGTGCTGGACCTGCTCAACGAGTTGGGTTTGGACGCGGATGAGCCGCATATGCTGAGCGACTTCCTGGTGGAGTGCGACCTGGGGGACTGCAGGTCGGACTACTGCCCAGTGTGCTATTCGCCGCGGCGAGGTGGGGCGGGGGCTGCTGGGGGCGCGGGGACGGGGGATACTGGTAGTACCGGTTTTTGGGGTGCTGTGAGGTGCGAGGCTGGCAACCATGCGTCGGCGGTTTTCATAGAAACAGTGGTTAGGGTTTGGGGCGGGATTCGCCGTCGCTGTCTTGCCCCCTCCCGCCCGCCCGCGTGCTAGCCTGCCCGTCGATGTTCGATCCACGCCGCCCCTCCACCCGCCCGCCCGCCCGCCCGCCCGGCCTCGTGCACAGTCGACCGGCGCTGCCTGCCGTGCCCCGCCGGCCGCCGGCTGTGTCCCTGCCGGCTGCCGGAGCCGTGCGCCCGGCCGCGGTCCGAGCCCATGGCGGGCTTGCCGCCCGATTGCGCCGTACAGTACGAGGTGTCGGCGTACGGCGGCGCGGGCATCATCTACAGCGTGGGGCTGCTGCGGCTGCTGGCGGCCGACCCGCGGTTCTACGCCGCTGAGGCGCTGCGGGCGCTGGTGGCCGAGCGGCCCTTTGGAGGTGAGGCGGGGCGTGGTGAACCGTGATGTGCCGTTTGCCGTGTAGGGTTACATATAGGAAGGGTAAAATCATTATAAAACGAACGAGGACATGAGAAGTGTTGGAATGTGCGGACGAACACCTGCCCCTACTTCAGTCCGCTCCCTGTCGCGCGGCTTCGGTGCGGGTGCGGCGTTGTCCGCCAAGCGGTGGCTCTCGTTCGAAGCTGCCTCCATAAGGCCGTCAGCCGTACACTAAAGTAGGGTAGGGCCGTCAGCCAAAACCGAAACCCTAAGTACGGCCAACCGAAACCAAGTACGGCCAACCGAAACCAAGTACGGCCAACCGAAACCAACCGGCCACCCAACTGGCACCACCCGCTTGACCCACTGACCGCGGCTGCTCATGCAGACGTGGCGCTGGCTGAGCTCGTTCGGATGAAGGGTTACGGCTTCACCCGCTTTCCACCGCCGCCAGCAGCGCCCACGAACAGCGGTGAGGACGGCGAGCGGCGGTATTTTTCGTCGTACTCGTGGTACAACGACCGCCGTACACCGCGCGAGCAGCTGATCGAGCTGCTGCGGCTGGACCATCAGGCGCCGGAGGCGGTACGGCACATGGTATCGTACCATGTGCACACGTGGTCTGGGCCGGAGTTTGGGACGCATGTGGTGCCGCCGTACAGGTCTATTGTACAGCTGCTGACGCGGAAGCCGCGGAGCGCGCGGGGGGCGGGCGGGGGCGGGGCCCGGTGATGATTGATGGTGGGTGGTGGGTGGTGGGTCGTGTGCTGGGAGAAGGATCGAAGGCAGCGAAATGTGGACGAGAACGAGATGTGGAAGCGAATGGGGACGGAGCTTCTTGACCGAAGATTGGACGACTGGCGGCATGGGTGTTGTTGTTGATGTTCGCACGACCTGGACCTGGAGGCCAACCACGCTTTGGCTTTGCACCGTTGAGCGGGTGTGGGTACTGTGGGGGGCAGCAGTGGTGGGTCTGTGCCCCTGTGTGGGCGTGCGGGTGGGAGTGACTGAGTGGATTGTTGGTGGACGGGTGGGCGGGTTGATCAACAGCGAGTACGGTACATGCCGTGATGAGAGCAGTGACCCCTGCGGCAGAGGACGAGGAGGGAGGAGGCAGCGAGTGCATCGGGGGAGCGGCGGGGGGCTGCTCCGGGGCGGACGAGGAGGGAGCGTGCAGCGAGCGAGTTCGGGTGGGCGGTACCGGTAGTACATGTGGGCGGAGATTGGCGCACGGCGGGAAGGCCCCGCGTTTCTGCGTGTGCATGTGGGTGGCTGGGTGGGTGGGTGGTGAGTGCTGACGCGCGCGTGACTGGGAGGGTGAGATGTTCAAGAGAGTGTCGAGAAGGATTGGCAAGTAGGTCTTAGGGCGGGAGGAGGAGGGGCTCGGATGAGCTTGGAGAGGACTGAGCGCGCATGCGAGCAAAACGGCCTGGCTGGGCTGGCCAGAATAAAAACACACTTCCCCGCCTCCACCCCAAAGGGTGCATCGGCATCACGATATCTCATTCCCACAACCCCATGTTGTGACCAGGAAGCTGCATTCGTTGGGCGGCCCTCGGGGTCGTTGGCGGTTGGCTACAAGAGCGCGCGCTGTTACTCGGACGACGGTGATTGCTGTTGGAATGGCCACCGGGTCTGGACGTCGGTATGCGCTTGTTCCGGAGTGCCCAGGGTGTGCCAGGAGTGATCTAATCCGGGTTTGGATCGGGTTTCGGAGCTTCGGAGGGGCAAGGGTCAGGGCAATCGTGTCATGGCGTGCACCACCGCGCTTCAACTCGGTGGTACGGCATGTACGTGCGAGAGCCGTATTGGTACAGCACATCACCTCTCATCTTCTTCCTCAAGAGTACAGATCGACCAACCGTACAATGCGCCAACTACTCGTCAATTAGGTACCCATGACGTGCAACGGCAGCCGTCGCTCCCACACAGCACAACCTCCGCTCGAGCCGGTGCCGATCGCCAGACGACCGGCAGGCGGTGGACAGGTGGAGAGGGTAGAACAACGGACTATCTGGATCGTACGGCAGCACAGCGAGCGGAGTCAAAACCAACGCAGTCCCTCTCCTTCCTCCCGATCAACAAACACTACTAGAGACGTCATTCTTCGTGGACGCGTCGTTCCCAAACTCCCGGACCAGGAACCGCACACGCGCCGCCAGCAACAGACCCCCCAAATGACCTGACCCTCGAGGTACGCTGACCCGCCGCCACAAAAAAGCTGGACAGCTCCGGAACCCCACGTCGCGTCGATGTCCTCCACCACCACCACCACCACGCATCGCGATCATCGCTAGCGCCCGAACAACCAAGTGCCATATGTCAACAAAACACCAACATGGCAGTCGACCCGAGAGCCGAGGCTCCGCCCAACGACGGACAACGGACAGCGCTCCCTACCACCGAATCGCGACGCGTCCGTCCATGCCACCGCGAGGGCAGCTCTTCCGTGCCGCTCTCCACCGGCCCGGCTGTCCCTCCATTCATCTCTCTCTCTTTCCCTACCGACTCCCAAGCGACCCCAGACTGCAATACGGTACATCCGAACGAAAGCAACTACGACCGCGCCCGACCTACAAGCAAAATCAACAATGCGGTGTGCAATGCCAAATCTAATACCCACCGCCCGTCAACCCAACCTCGCCCGGAGAGACAGCCACCCGCGAAAACGCCCCTTCCCCATCCCGGGGCCAACCGACGTACAGGTCATGGCTGTGGCGAGCCCCTGGGACAACTGTATTGTACTGTACTGTACGCCCGCCGCAGCCATAACCCGACCTTCCCCCCCCCACCGAGCTACTCTCCAACAAAACGACAACAAAAACGAAAATGGCAGATCACGGGTGTGTGTATTAGTCAGCTCATGAGCTGCAATCGAGACGCAGCGATGGGATCCCTGGATGGCACCCGTGGCACCGAGGGCGGGAGGGGAGGGAAGGGAGGGGGGGGAGGGGGACGAGAGCCAGGGGAAAGGGGAGCGGTCACTCGACGCAGGTCAGCTGGGCCGCGGAGGCGACTCAGCTCAGACCAGCCCAGCCCTCCTCGCCCATCGTCCCGTGCCAGCCCTGTCCAGCCCCTCTGTCGCACCGCCGACACCACCACCACCACCATTCACCACCACCACAGGGCGCACACACGCCCTGCGCCTGCACCGTCATGCAGCCGGTGCGGCCGCCGGCTGCGACGGTGACGACTTCCCCGGGGTACCTTAGGTGAGCTGCTGACGGGCACTCCCACCACCACCACCACCACCACTACTGGCTACACGCGTACACCACGACATGACACGCCACGACAGGGACCCCGCCCCGCCCGGCCGAGCCTGGCAACCCGGCCCCGTCACCGCCTTCACCCGTGTCGTGCATCGACACCTATCTACCCCTTTCCTCCATCCACCCATCCATCCATCCATCCGTCCACCCAACGCATCTACCCATCTATCTAGCTGCCACTTTCTCTATCCATCCATATTATCCATCAGTCTATCTGTTGTCTATCTACTTGGGGCTGCGGTAGCGGTACTGCAGCCAGGGGTGTTTCAGCGCCTGCGCCGCGGTGGGGCGCTTGTCGGGGTCGGGCACCAGCAGGTGGCGGATGAAGTGCAGCATGCCGCGGTCAGAGGAGGTCACGCGGGCCTGGAGCGTGGTGCGCTTGGGGGCAAGCAGCTGCGGGGCGGGCGGCGGGGGGAAGCGGAGGGGGGGGTGAGGGGGACAGAAGATGCAGGGTTAGGCAGAGTGCTTGTCCGTGTGTCAAGAGGAAGGAGCCCATTGACTTCAGAGGCGGCGCGCTGCCCTGTCACGGATTTCTCCTCCGACGAAAGTATCCGCAGCAGCCTTTTGCTTTCTGCAGCAGCACCCAACGCACGTGGCAGCAAAGCTCCGCCGGCCCCTGATGTGTTATCGTATGTCACACCCCACCCCACCCCACCCCACCACCCCACCCCACCCCACCTCGAAGAGCCCCGTCTCGGCGTTGCGCTCGTACACCCTGCCGGACCGCGTGAAGAAGGCACCCGCATACTGCCCCTGCTCCAGCATGTACGGCGGGAACTCGCCCAGCATGCCCACCATGCGAGCCATCATGGCCGCCTCGCTCACATTCTGCGCTCGGCGCCGTCAGCGGTCACGGGGAGTGGGGGCGTCCGTTTCGTTTCGGCTTGGTTCGTCATCCTCAGGGGCGGAAACGAGGTGCCGTCAAGATGCAGGTCACGAGCATATCCATCATGGTACCACGGGTCCGGGCCAACCGCGTCAGGTTCCCCAAAATGAAGGGCCCTCGGCGGCGGGGACAGCCCGTCTGCTCCCCAAACACACAACTGCAAACCGAGCCAGCAGCATGGTCCCACAGCCACAACTACAAGCTAGAAGGCCACGCAACTACCACACATCCGGAGCCGGGGCCGGAGGGCAGCGCGACTCTGGAACCGGAGGATGCACAACTACGGTGCGGAGGGTTTGAGGCACCGCAGGGTGGGGCCAAGCGGAGGCCGGGGGGTAAAAAGGAAATACCGCAGCGGAGACGGAGACGGCGAACGGACCCGGACCCGGGAGCAGGGCCCATGGCCCGGGGAAGCTTTGGCGGCGCACGCACTCACGCACTCACCGGGAAGAGCACCTGCCCCGTGGCCAGCTCCGCCATGACGCAGCCCAGCGACCAAACGTCGATACGACCATCGTACGGCAGGCCGAGCATCACCTGCGGGCAGGGCCGACCCACAGTACACCAGTTGGGGTGTGTCGGGTTGGGGACCGGGTCGGACCTTTCTGGGTGGAGCCGCGGGAGACGAAGGGGTGCGCGCCACTGCGCGCCATCCATCCATCCGCGCCGCCTCCTCCTTCCCGCCCCGCCCCGCTGCCTCTGCCGGCTTGGGTGCTAAAAGTGTAGTCGAGGTGGCGGCAGTGCGCAGCACGCCAGAAGCCCCCTGCCCCCCCCCAAACTGCGCCTCCCAGCTATCCCCGCGAGCTGGCTGCTGCTGCTGCTGGCACCACGGCCCGTTGCGAGTTCGAGAAGAGTGCGCCTCACGGTTCCCCGGACTCCTCCGGTCTCCGCTGCCTGTCCCCAGTCCCCCCCACTCACCTCGGGTGCGCGGTACGACCTGCTCTGCACGTAGTGGCTCATGTGCGCTTCCGAGTTGTAGATGGAGCAGCCCAGATCGATCAGCTTCACGGAGCACCTGCCGGGTTGGGGGCGAGGCGGAGCGGAGCGGGGGGGGGGGGGTTCAGGGAGTGATATAGCGGGGGGGGGGGGGGGGACCGGGGGGGGGGCCAGGATGGGGGGCGCCGGGGCGGGGCGGGGCCGGTCAGTTTGGGCGGCAAATACACCTCGATGAGCAAGTCACCGTCAGGCCCTTTACCACGCAGGAGCCTGCAAAAGCTGTTGCAGCCGCTAGCCGAATGGAGAACCACTCACTTGCTGTAGTTCTTGACCAGGATGTTCTCCGGCCTGCACGCAGGTGGGGCAAGGTGGGCGGTAGGTGGGTTACGAGCGGCCGTGTGCACAGCTGTACGCACACAGACAGACAGACGGACAGCCCTGGTGGAGCCCTCCTCCGGTACGCAGCCCGAGCCCGACCGGACCACAAAAGCACAACCCTACGGCGCCAGGCTCTTCATCCGCCGGCGCTCCACGCCCGGCAACAAGGTAAGAGAACGGACCTCCGCTCCCCCGCTACGGGCGGCAGTTCCGCCGTCCAAGCGGGAGCTTTCCCTCATGCATCCAATCCCCTTCGATTTGCAAAAGCCTCAGCCCGGCCCGGCCCGCGCCTCGCCGAGCCGCCAAATCCTCCCTCCCTCACCCGCCCTCCTTTGCTGGCCCCCTCTCCCTCCCCAGCCTCTGGCAGTCCAACCCGGTCGGTCATCCCCTCCCCCCCGATCACCACGCACTTGACGTCCGCGTGTATGACGTGGTTGGCGTGCAGGAAGGCCAGCCCCTGCAGCACCTGCCGGGCGATACTCTGCATGCGACCCGCCGTGAAGTAGGAGGGGTCGTAGCACTGCGTGTCGAACAGGTTGCCGCCCAGAAGCTCAACGACCAGGAACAGGTGGCCCTACGCAGCAGACACACACATCACACCGCAGCCGCAGTCGTGCGTCGGGAGGGGCAATCGACAGGCCAAAGGTAAATAAGAAAAGGGTGAGGGGAGGCGAGTCAGCAACCTGACCGGCCGGCATGGGTCGTAGGGTCAGCGGCTGGGGGACCGGGTACGACAAGATCACTCGACGCGGAAGCAGCGCGTCGTGCGGCGGCGCGCAGGCGCGCCAGCGCTTGACTCGGGAGATGCGTCGAGTGCATCTCCTGCTCCGCCGAACGCACGCCTGGCGCGTGCCGGCTGGCTAACTGACTGGCTGGCCGGCTTCACCACGGGCGCATGCCCCGCTGCGCGGGCCCGGGCCCAATCACGGCTGAACCCGCAGAATGCGCCCTCCCGCAGGCGATGATGGTGTTACGCACGACTCGCGCCGTACCATGTGGTAAAAGTAGTCGTACAGGCGGGCGATGTGGTGCTGGTCGTGCGGGTCGCGCGCGTTGACCATCTGCAGCAGCCGAACCTCCTCCAGACACGCGTCCATGCACTCCTTGTCGTTCTGCTTGCGCGCAAAGGGGCGAGGGGTAGAGTGCCATGGGTCGTGCGCGGCGGCGGCGGTTGTGGGGGTGAGGTGGACTGAAATATGGTATTGGCATCGGTTACAGAAACCAGCCATACAGATACAGGAGGTGACATTGAAGCGATGCCAGGGAAGCTGACGCTCGAAATACAAGTCCGGGGCCGTGCGTCCATGCCGTGGGTGCCGGTGGCGTCCAAGTGCGTTCTTCAGGAGTGGACCTTCAGGGCACAACACCAGCAGAGGGACCATTGCCGCCCCTGCAGCAGACCCGCAGCAGGACTTTCGGACCGGACGCGCACGGCTTGAGCGTCATACCTTGACGACCTTGAGGCAAACCAGCCGGCGCTCCAGAGTGTCGTACGCCTGAACGGCCCGGCTGAAAGCCGCGGCGCCTACCTGCTCCAGGACTTGGTACCTGCGTCAGGGGCGCAGCCGCGAAACGGTACAAGCGCTCTGGAAAAGTTCTGCCGTATTTTCACAGGGATAGCGCTCTCGGTCAAACAGCAAAACGTGCGCAATCAGGCACAAACAGTACCGTGAAGCTCGCACGTGATCAGCGCTTTCTTGACTGATCCGGACTTTCTCTTGACTGGGAGGGGCCTTGTCGGATCCCCGGTTCTGCCCCGCCCGGTGGCACGAAAACGCAACGCGCCTTGGAGGCACCAACGTAAACAACGTTACACATGCAACAACAACTTGCCTGCCCGCGATAAGCTTCCCTGGCAACAGCTCAATCTCGTCGCCCATGGCCGCCGCCGTGGAGGCGCGTCGGCCGATGACCCGCAGCTGGATGACTTCAAAGTCCTGGTCAAAGGACGCCTGGTCGTACGCCATGGCCGGCACTCCCGGAGCCACCTTGAGGCCTGTGCACACACACACACACACACACACACACACACACACACACACACACACACAGAGAAATCGTAACACAGGCGCACCCATCCACGCGGGCCATGCAGTGACAGCTGACAGGTGGCACTGGCACTGGCAGGCTTTGAGCGCGGGAAGCCAGGGAGGACGGGGGCTGCCTTTGGCGCCCTGAGGGTTCCCTCCGCGGCTGGCAAGGAACTGGCCAGCTCGATTGGTGCCTCGCTGCGGTGCCGCCGCGCGCTCCGTCCTGGTGCGGGAGGGCAGGGCAGGCGCTCGTCCCGGGGAGACCGGACAGCAGCACGAACAGCAGCGCCTCCCAGGGAAGCGCCCCAAAGGGGATGGGGAGGGGAGACGTCGAGTCGAGTCGCGGCCCGCGCGTGCGGCGTGCGCGGGCAGAGGGGCTGAAGCTCTCCAGTGCCACTGCTGCATTGGGACCTGTCGAGCTTTGACCTTTGGAGCTTCAAGGGCGTCCTGGAGATGGAGAGAGGAGCAGTGCAGCCCCCAGGGACAGCCTCCGCACCACCCGGGTCCGAGGCACCGCACGCAGCGCCGCCGCGGCCCTGGCCCGCGCACCGCGATACCGCCGCACCGCCGCCCCCTTCCCCGGAGAAGACAGCCACTCCGCGGCGGTTGGTCCGCCCGTGTTATCCCCAGGGATACGGTGGAACGAAACGCACCCGATGGCTTGGTCTCCGTGAGGTTCGGGCGTATGCTGACTTGGAAGGACGGCCCCAACATGGGGGGCCCCACAGCAGAGGGCGCAGCGTGCCCGAAGTCCTGCGTCCAGCCAGGGGCGGGGCGGGGCGGGAACGGGCCGCCATGCCGCTGAGTTCCTCCTCGGGCCGAGGTCGAGGCTCCAAGGCCAGCGACGCTACGGAGGCCACCGGGCAGGTTACAGCCGTCGGGCTGGTCGTGGCCGCTAGGGCACCATTGAAAAGACTTCTGAGCTGCTAGAGGCGACGACCCGGGCGCCGCGTGCCTGGCTCAGGGTCATGTCGCACGGGAGCCACAACACGGTGTCCAGCCGCCCTGGAGCGTGCACACAGCTGGCCCAGGGGCTTGAGGCCGAGTCCGGGGCGCGCTGCACCTCCGCTTCCCAAAAAGCAAGGACACTGAGGGGGCGGTTATAACTTTCCTTGTTCAGGCGCCCTAGTGCTGCGGCCCGAAGGAAAGGGCAACGCAATCCGCGGCCCCCACACCCCCCCGGCCAGCACCTTATCGAGGGACAGCGTGCATCACGCGCGCAGTCCGCCCCGCAGCCCCGTTGCTCGCGCCACGCCCGCCTGTGTACGCGCCGCCGCGCAACACTCGCCTGTATCCCGTCCTCGTGGGCCTCCTGGTGGTGCCCATGTCGGTCGTGGTGGTGGTGCTGCGCGTGGTGGTGGTGCTGGTGGTGGTGGTGTGAGCCGCTGTCATAGTAGGGCTCCGAGGTGCTTTCGCCACCCGCGCTCCTGGCGGCGGCGTCCTCGGCTGCGCCCTCATCCGAGTGCCAGCTCCCAGCCTGAGCCTCCTCCTCGTCAGAGCCATCCTGTGTGGGAGCGGGAGCGGGGTGATGCACGGATACCGGTGGGTCGGAGCGGGGTGGGAGGAGGCCAGAACACGCGTGGCATGGCACGGCACGGGGCGGCGCGGCGTCCGGCACTCGTCCACGGGGCTCGATCTGGGAAGGCCCGTTGCTCCAAACATCCACACAAATCCATCCCGCATTTGAGCTCGCAGAAGCACAAACACAGCTCCAGTTGTTTAATGCCTTCTCTGCCCCTGTCAAGATCGCTCGGTGACAGGGTCTTTCTCCCGCCCCTCCGGTCCCGCAGCCGACCGACAGCATCGCCGCCCAACCTCGCCCCGCCCCGTCAGCGGCTGCGCGCCGAGAGCTCCGAAACACGGCATAGCCCGCCCGTGGCTGCATCCCTCCATCACGCGCTGCTCCGGAGCGACTGGCTGCGCCCTACCCATCGAAATGCTGCCGCCCGGGTGTTCAGATGGCTGCAACCCTCTCTGCGCACCGAGGGCATCCATTGAGCCCTGGCAACCCGAGAGCATCTGGGCAATGGGGACCTGGCCCCCTGGCACCTGGCCCCGCGGACAACCGGCAACTCTTCCATAAACATAGACCCATCTCCCAATGTTCTCGCCAGCTGCTGACGGCGTCGCACACCTGCCACGACTCCAGCGCGTCCCGTAGCTGGGGGTCCCCCTCCTGGTCAAGTGAGCCCAATTCTGGGGAGGCGGGTGGGCGCACCGGGGGCAGGGCGGTGGTGAGCTGCGTTGAATCGTCGCCATGACGGCCCAGCGCATCGCGCCTTTCAGCGGTGCGCAACAGTCCACACAGTACGTCGCCAGGAGCGGTGCTCCCCAGGGGCCGGGGCGCTGAGTCCGGGGCCTTTCCCCGGACTCAGCCAGCCCAGGGACAGCAGGGAGCAACATTTACCAACCCACATGGGGCACATATCCCGGGGTAAAGCAGGGCCAAACTCCAAGGCGGACGGAGTGACAGGCACTGACAGCGACGTGGTTGCCGGGCGTAGCTTCAGGTGTGTGGTCTTAACGATCATGAAGCTGAGGGGCTGCTTTTGCGGGTCCAGGAATCGCCAGCGGGGACCTTGTTGGATCCCCTGCAAAGGGCGTCGGCTGCCGCGGCAGTGCGCCGTGGATCGCACGCGCGGCTGATGCCCGTGCTGTAGCAGTGCTGCAGCCACGACGTGCAGCGGCTCAGCTGATGCCGACGTGAGGCTGAGTGATGCTGCAGTCGTGGAGGCAGCTCAACCCAGATGCACAGCGGACGCAGCAAGTGCACACCGCAGGGATGACAACACGCTGTGCCATCATTATGGACTCCTGAAGTGATCGCTAGAATCACAACCTTGCACGGCCGGCGCACGGGACCCGGAAGTTTTCGGCTCAGCCCGGGCAGCTGGCGAGATGGGGTGGCGCATACCTTGCTGCAGGTTCGGGTCCCGGAAGTCGTCTAACGTAGCCCCCTCCGGCAAGAGCCCCAGCGCGTGCAGCAGGTACAGAGCCTGCTCGTCTGAGAGGTCCAATTCATTGCAAATAAAGGCCGCCTGATCCTCAATGTCCACCTTCCAGAAGCCCATGTCGCCCGCGTCATCATACTCGTCGACGAAGGGGCCGTCCGGCGGATAATGCAGGTCGCGGCTCCGGCCGATGTATTCCTCCTCTGCAAGGAACATCGCAGAACAACGGTCCTAGGTCCGTTTTTATGGTTGCCCGGCTGTGCAGCAAAACCGCGTTGACCAACTGACTATCGACGCACTGAAAACCCCGCCAACACAGCGCCGTGTGTGTCAGCACGCATTCGGCAGCCCAAAACACTTCAATACAGCAGAAGGTGCGCGCACGCACGATGAGCCACGCCGATGACGCAACCCAAAGCGAGGCGAAACGGATGTGTCCCTGTCGTGAGGACGCCCTACCTTCAAGAGCAGCTTGTCGGACAGTATTTGTTACGCCCGAGTATGTGCTTTGAGCATTTGGGGGAAAGCCCCGTGCAGGAACAAGGATGGGTGAACGGGGAACGAGCGCCGCAGAGTTCGAAGGTATGCCGAGCCTGCCGGTCCCATGATTGCCACGATGCGCTAACAATCTTGTCATCTGCAAAGGACCGCGCCCAGTAACTGATTTTTGGCGGTGTAGAAGCGTCGGGGCCATTTTGAATGTCTTTATCAGCAACTAAGGCTTCCTTACGGCCACACAATGATAGTTCTAGCACTGAGTTGCATCAAACATTAGCCCCTCATTTGGGCCCGAAAGCAGGCAACGGCCCAAAAGTGCTGGACGAGTGTTTTGCAATGTTAGAATGCTAAAGGGCGATGTGCAACACAAGTACTGTCAGTTAAACAATGCCAGTCAAAGCTGCGTCCATGCTCGGGCGCAAGCTTGCAAACGCGAACATGGAGTACGGCATATACGTAGGAGGTTCGCAAAAGCGGTCGCAAACGAGTTGTCGTCCTAGTGTGCAAGCTACACATCACACTGAGGCGCTTATGGGAAGAATGTTGCATGACGGATGGCCCATACTTCAAATTTGATTAATCTGATGCCCCGTCGCAGCGACTGGCGATCGAACGGAACTTAACGGAAGATGCCCATCTGCGATTCATCAAGGACAAACCCATTGATCGGCACCTTGGGCGCAGACTTTTAATTAACCGCGGGAAGGCGGGAATACAGCACTCGAAACCCCCGTGGATTTCGATGACTGTGCACGGGCATGCGGTCATATGCATATCGTTACAGGAAGGTACAGTAGGAACTGTAGGCAACGTATTGTTGCAACGGCGTTCATTCCTTATTCGGCGGAAATTTTTTAGCAAAGGCGACAGGCAGTAGTGGTTGTAGCCCGCCAAATCGCAGGGCAGACACGAGCCAGAGCGCTAGGCTGATCCGCTGCAGATCAGGCAGCCGCGGCTTGTGTGAAAGGGTCATGTGAGAAAAACAGTGCGAATTAAGCGCACATACCGGTAGCTTTGAACCCTTGACATGCGTTACAGTACTGCCAGAGATCACTGAAGTCACTAACGAGGGACGGCCGACATCAGCCTGGGCATCAGCATGGATAATCCTCCATGCGAACGGATGACTGGCCTTTCCCCTGTCTCCTCCTGCCTGCATCACACCGGTACGCGTCGCATCGAATGCATTTCTTGTCGCCTGAGGGCAGCAAATGGCAGCCCAACCCAGATGTCCCCGCCAAGGCACTGCACGCCGCAGCTGCAGCGTCCGCCCAACGGTCACCAGGCAAATGCAAGCGGATACAAGTCATACACGCTATCCTACGCGCGCTTTTGCTTATGCCACGTACCGGCATCCTAACAACCCAGATCACCTTTTAGGAATCACATGACCCGCAACCCGAACGCGCTGGACGTCTGGGTTTCGCGCATCTTCTCATCCCACAGGCTGCTCTTTTTGGCGTCCTTGGCAGCCTTGAACTCCTCCTCGGCCTCCGCCAGGTAGTCCTTAGTGTTGTCCGGCAGCTTTAGCTGCGGCACGAGGGGGGGGGCAAAGCACGCGCGCACACCGGGGGCAACAGGCAATGTCTAGCTCCGTGAGAACTCATCAGCTGAGGCTCTCTCGAGGCCCACATGCTCACGGGACCGCCGAGGGACGGTGAAACGAAGAGGCGCCATGTTGGCCATTACAGCAGGCGATGAACAGCAAGACGCGTGATTTGCTGGAACCGCAAGCCGCGAACGGCGGACCAGGGCGCAGACTGCCGCCTCATGCACACATGGCTGCGCACATGGCGGCACACACGGCTGCAAACTACGTCCAGGGTCTAGCTTGACAGTACGCTGCTGGAAATGTTTGGCGGACTGTGATAGCCGTTGATGCAAAGCCAAGGTTGCGCTTCGCGGGCCAACTCACCTGGCTGCGCGGGGTGCGGTTCTTGTTGTTACGCTTCAGCACGTCAGCGCCGCCGTCAACTAGCGCCCGACATACCTGCGCCACCAGGGGAGGGCCGCAAGTATGGACACATCCGAGGTCCGAGCGTTGCAGGAAGGGTACATAACAACATAACAGCATAAGACAGGCGCTACCAAAGGCAAGGGCCTAAGGAAAAGGATGAGACCTAATGCGCGGCGGAGCAAAGAGCGCCTGGGCAGGCGCCCGCGTGCCCCCTGCTTGCCCTGGATAGACGCCTTTGCTGCACCGATAGCGGTACCTCCGGAATCGGGGAGGGCTCCAGGCGGTGAAGGGCGCAAGAACCCGTCATGCCCCGTAACCCACGCACCTCAAGGTGCCCCGTCCGCGCGGCCACGTGCAGCGGGCTGTCGCCCTCCTTGTTCGCGGTATTCGGGTTCAGCCCCAGCGACATCATCGCCGTCACCACCTGCAGGCACACAACGCACGGCAAAGCCCAGGCCAACAAGGCCCGCTTGGCTCGGAGGCGCGCCCTGACACGCGCCCGACCCCTAGGCCCCGGACCCCCCGCAACTTCCGGATTTCCTGTACGGTCATCAGTCAATCGTCGCCATTCGCCGCCCGCAATCCAGGCAGGCCTCCTATGATTACGACCCCTCCCAACTTCGCTGTTGTTCATCTCTATTTGCCCCTTCCCCCACGAACTCACGTCATAGCTGGCCCCGCTCTCCGCCACAAGGTGCAGACGCGTGTTGCCCGCGTCGTCCATCGCAACGTCGCCCGCGTGCTCCGAGTCAAAGCGCTTCACGTAGGCCATGGCGGCCTGCCGCGGCACGAGCGCATGTGCGCCAACAGGACTAACAAGCGGGCGCAGCGGCAGAGCGCTGGGGTGATGAGGCGGCCCGTTCTCGCCGAGCCCAGCGCTGGGACACACAGCATGATAGCAAGGACGCGCCTGCCTTTTTTCGGTTCCGCAATAGCCAGTCTCGAGCTCTCGACGCCGTCACGCGTTATGGTATCGTGACAAGATGTTCCGAGTGCTCGAGGGAAAGTCGTCCGAGCTGAACGCAGGCCGGTGGACGACGCATAGAAAGAAACAACTCGGGCGCGGGGGAGTGTCGATAGCGCAGCTCAGACCGCTGCAGGGTGGTTTCAGGCGCCTGCCGCTGACCCAACCGCACCCAACCACCCACCCGGCCCAGGCCGGCGGCCACAAGCGTCTTGAACTCCAGGTCCAGTGACGTCAGCACAGCGGGTTTGAGCAGCGGGACAAGCTGTGGCGATTAATGCAGGCACCGAGGCGGGACGGGCGTAAAGGGACGTAGGTGCGGTTGAAAGCAGGCAGCATGTGACATACGGCGGACAGCGGGCAGACGGGGGGACTTCACGCACACTTTTGGCCGGGGAATCTCCAGGCCAGCAACTGGACGGCGCAGGTGCTGTGGCCCGGTCAAAGAATTTTGGTTAGCATCGGCAGGGCGACGGCGAGGCGCACTTGCGCGAGCACGCACCAACGCCGCCACACCGTCCGCCTTCTTCTCCACCGCCGCCTTCATGAGTCCCAGCCCGGCCTCCCCAGGGTCGCCGCCCGCCGCCAGAATCGCCTCCGCAATGGCCGCCCCGGCGGCGGCGGGCGCCTCCGCCAGCGCCACCTCCGCCGCCACGGCCTTGCTGGCGTTGCGCAGGTGCGGCTTCTTAGCCGCGGGAAGAAGCACCGAAACCAGCTCCATGCTGCCCTTTCGCGCCGCCACGTGGAGCGGCGTGTCCAGGGTTTGCGGGTACTGCAGCGCACCGCAACAGGCAGAGGGGTGCCGGGGAGGCGGAGCACGTGCAAGAGGATGCAGGCTGGGAATCATCAACCCAAAACCTGGGGCAATTGAACAGGCCAGAGGCTGCATTACCAAGCTCCGGAGATTC
Organism: Pleodorina starrii; assembly: GCA_030267565.1. NCBI lineage: Eukaryota > Viridiplantae > Chlorophyta > Chlorophyceae > Chlamydomonadales > Volvocaceae > Pleodorina > Pleodorina starrii. The sequence goes on from BRXU01000015.1 coordinate 1,690,570, forward strand.
AAGGTATCCCGAGGGGCAGGCGGGCGCGGCCCACCCCATGTAACTCACCGGCCCGTTCGTTGACGTTGCCGCGGTTCCTTCGCGGGTCATAATCTCACCCACCTCACCTGGAGGTCCGCCGAGGCTCCCTTGCCCACCAGCTCCTTCACCATGTCCATGTGCGGCTGCTCCGAAGCCACCTGCGCCATCAGAAGGCTGCGGCCCGAGGGGTCCTGCGGGGTCCGAGGTTGATTGGGCACGCAACGCAACGCACCGCACAGCGGCGTGTCTTGGAACGCCCCACGGACGGCAGTCAGGCCCTCAGGAAGAGCGCCAGCCATATCAAGCCAAAGGATGCGAGAGTTACAAAGGCAACGGCACTGCGGCGCGTGGGCGCGCCCCGCCACGAGTGTGGCCACAGCCAAACCCCTAGGTGGCGCCCATGCGACACGAAACGAATTGGGACAGAGGGCCTGGATGCAACAACAATGTGTGGTATTCCCTTAGTCCTGGTCCAAATCGTCGCCACGTGGCGTGCCGGGCGGGGCAGGGCAACCCGTGTTCGAGCCCTCCCGAATGTGCGGCGTGCCATCGGGCATGGCGTCCAATCCTAAACCCCGCGCCAGGGCAGTGGCAGCGGCTCAGATCTCACCAGCTCGTCCACGCCGCAGCTCGGCCGCTCCAGCAGCTGCATCGCCTCCGCCACCTTGCCCGCCTCCATCAGCCGCATCAGCGGAGTCAGGCCCTCGGCGTCCTGCCCGGCCCGGGAAAGCAGCAGTGTCCGGACAGCAGTGACGCTCCCTGTGTTAGCTAGGGGCGCAGCACCTTCACCTCCCGATTGTATACGAACAAGCAACAGGCACACCGGCCCACAACCCACGACGGTATTGGCAGGTGCTTTAGGGGATGGCAACTGCGTTCTCCCGAGCCCTCGCACTGCCGCGTCATATTATAGATAGGAAATCATCCGTCTGCAATCGGGTACCCATTTCATTGGGAGACCGTGTACAGAGGGCGAAGGACGTGTACCGACACCGTGCTGAGCAGCCCGTACCTTGTCGGCTAGCTTTGCCCCCGCCGCTGCCAGCTTGTCCACCACCTCCAGCATGACAGACGCCTTGAGGGACCCGTCGCAGCAGGCGCGCACGGCGCACTGCAGCGGCGTGGCGCCGCCCGCTGGGGCCGCGTCCGCGGCTGCGCCAGCCTGGGGGCCGGGGGAGGAGCCCAGGGTGTAAGGTTTACGCGGGCCCTAAACTGGGCCTGAAAACGGCTTGCGGGCCATGGAGGGAGCAACACGGCTGCCGCCCAATGTGTGACGCGTTTTTTGGTTTAGCACGGCGCACGTGCGGCCGAGTCGGCCGGAATCCTGTGGGCGACAGGGGCATCCGGCTGGGCGCCGCGTGGGCCGTGTGGCAGGGATCTGCAGCGGTGCACGCATCCTGGCGCTGCCTGGTCAGGCAGCATGTGGAGAATGACAGCCTGGAATGAGCCATAGGGTTGCGCGAGTCGCAATCCAGCGTCCGCAAGAGCGCCATGAGCGGTACAAGCACCGCATGCCGGGTGATGGCGAGGATGGGAGCGTTGCAGCCCCCGGTGCAGCCCCAAGGGCGCCGTGGCCCCACTGCCTCCCCGCTGCGCAGCGCACACCCTCCGTCATGTCCTGTCCCAACGTCTGCGGACGCTGCGCTGCAAGAATGGTACCGTACTCGCCTTCAGCAGGAGGTCCACCGCGGCCACCGAACCCGCCGCAGCCGCCACGTGCAGCGGCGTCATTTTCGCCTTGTTCACAGCGTCCACCTTCGACTTCTTCTTAAGCAGCAGCTCTGGTGGTTCGGTACAGATCGACCGGGAGGAGAAACAGCTGTCAGCCCCGCCTGCTAGGGCTTTGCTCGGAAATCATACGGCCCAACTAAAAGCCCAGACCGAGGCAAGTCACGCTGGCCAGGACAGGCTACACCGATTGGAGGCTGTGTGGTGTTGGTAACGACCGCACACCAGGGCCTACTTGAGGTGTCGCCTACGTTTTGGTGCGCAGTCCTGCGTGGCGCGCGACTCTGCATCCTATGCAGCCACAACGCCCCCCCCCCGGCCACGCCCCCCGCAAAGCACACCCTTGGCACCCTGCGCGTGTTGGCAAGGTCTCAGGTCCCACACACTGCCCCGATGTGACAGCAGGAACCTCATAGCCGTTTTACAGGCTGGCGGCAAGTGGGAGACAGTTTGGCGTTTCGCGGCGGGTGCGTTCTAGCCACCTACCCGCGATTTTGGGGGCGGTGCTGCTGCTCCGCACGGCCCAATGCAAAGCCGTAGAGTCCTCATGGTCCACTGCAGTGACATCGGCTGCAGCTGCCAGGAGCGCTTCGACTATGGCTGGGTCCCCTACCTTCACCGCTACATGGAGGAGCGAATGAAACAAGCCAGGCTTTTTTGCATCCGGGATATATTTTTGTGATGCCTTCTCCTTCTTGAGGCGATCCTGGACGGCTTTGAGCTTCTTAGCTTCGATTTCCTTGACGAAATCAGCAACCGTCATGGCTTCGGACACCAACCCGTTGAAGGCAAATGCGAGTCGTCGTTGCTTAGCTTCTCCGTTGTAACAGCGTTTGCAGGTTCAGGGCGGAGTTGGCCGAAGCGTTCAGAACTATTTACCGTACAGCTGAATCCAAATTGGACCAGAACGTAAAATACTGTACGCCTCCCACTTGTTTGGCATAGCCCTGGTCACAACAAAATAGTCGTTATTATTGAGAAGGCGAATCAAGCATTGTGTGTTAGTTATAAGCATCGCCATTGGTTCCGAGCGCACTCTCAGGATTTCACATTATTCCAGGGCATCGCCGCTGTTCTCACACTTCATTAGCCTTTTCACAATCTACTCAAACCATAACCTGTGCAGCGGTTACCGTGAGCGCAGCCTGAAGGGGATTTCATTGACAGACGAGGAGCCCGAGGAACAACAGCTGGGGCTGAGCCAAGTGATTTGTGTCCAACATGGCTTACGCATTTCCTACTAATCTATCGAATGAAGAAATACAGCATTGCCTGGCTGACCTTGGAATCACCTTCGATCCTTACCAATTCACCAAACCGACCTATGAGGCTGTCCGCGGGTACTACGAGCTGGCGGTCTTCGCACTGATGAACGTTACCAGGCGCGTCGGATGCCCTCAACACGAAAAGTTTCGCGTTCGCATTGGGCCCAGGTCACGAACCCACCCGCTCCCCACACAGGGATGAGCTGGTGCAGCCCGACTTCTCCGCTTTCACTGACATCGAGTTTCCAGAGCTGCATGATGAATCCGTCCCGACCATAAACTTCTTCCAGAAGCTCACCAAACTCATGACACTGTGCGGCGTCAGGGATTTCAACTTGAACGTGGGTAGAATACCGGTGTTGCGGCTCACACACAGCTACTGTTGGCATGATGCGGCCTTGGCTGTCCTGTCCCCTGACGCTCCGTACACGGCCTGCCGAACGCACCTCCACAGCGCCATCAACGTGCACACCCTTTCCTTGCCCCGAATCGCCCAACTGGCCCAAGTTACACGCTGTGTGTTGGCGCTCTGAGGACGATCGCGGCATCTGTGCTGACACGAGTCCTCTTCTCTTGTCCACTGCCTCTCACAGGATGTATTCAAGCCAGAACCAGCCCGCCTGAAGCGTAACCTGTGCGCGATCATCAACTTCGGCAAATTCCGCGACGAGAAGGTCGCAATGCTGAACGACCTTGAGGCCGCCGTGGCCGAGAGGATGGCTGAGGAGCAAGCGCTGCTGGCGGAACAGGAGCGGATGGTGAGCGGGGGACTCCAGCAACTGGCAACTTTTACAACCACGCGCCGTCCGCGCCCTAATCAGGACCCTGTCGTTCCCTACTACTAGCTTTTTTCTGAGTACCAGCTGGTTTGCACGTGTCCGGCTTCACGACCCACATCGACGTGTCCGGGTTGAGGCGCGCGCGTCAGCGAGCCGACCCACATGCCAATGAGCGTGGTTTCTCAACCCATGTCGGCTTGCCGGCTCGTAGTTGACGGAGCTGAAGCGTCTGAAGGAGCATCGTGCCGCGCGGGAGCTGGAGGCGGCCGCGATCCAGGCGGAGACGGCGGCCATAGCTGCGAAGAACGCGCAGCTCAACAAGGTCCACGTGGTGCTGTCCGACGAGGTCAGTGCGAGGCGGAAAACCTCCTTGTGCAGTGTGGGGATATAAAAAGAAAATCGCAGCGGAGAAGGAGACGGCGTGAGCGAACGGACCCAGAACCCAGCAAAACACCCTTGTGGAGATTGATCACATGCAGACTGTCACTATTTGTAGGAATGCGGATTGGTCTTTCGAATTCTAAGTCCTGCATGAGGTCTTGACGAACGCTTTGGAGGTGGCAGCAGGGTCCCGAACGCGTGCGCACATGCGCCCTTGGTCGGTGGAGGTGTGTACCTGCTATGCTGTAACGGGAGGTGCCTACGTTACGCGCGCAAAGAGCGTACCGTTGTTGGTTTCATCTGCATGGAGTTCCTTCTGCGGACGCTGCTCTGTTCATATCTGGTCCGGCGGCTTTTGTTGCCGACCAAACCGAGCGCGTGCTGGAGCAATGCCGGATTGGGGTATCCGCCGATTCGACACGGTCCGTCGCAGGGTTGTCGCTGTACCGGCTCGATGTTGAACGGAACACCTTGTGGTGTAACCTGTGGAAGGGCTTTGTGCTGCCGTGTTCACCCGGCTGCATTTGCTCACACCAGGGCACCAGCACGTTCGTGGGTCCAGCAAAGCATCGACCTTGCCCGAAACGCAATGCCGCTATGGCTTACCCTTTGCGCCACCGCTTGCGCAGATTCGCGCCATCAAGGCGCAGTGCAATGCGCTCACGGACCAGGCGGCGGAGGCGAAGCTCACACTTAATTCCTTGGACAACGAGGTGGAGGAGCTGCGGGATCAGATCGTGCAGGTGGGTGGCTCCCAGCCGGGAGGAGGGTTGGACAACCGCGGTCAACAACTGAGTGTAGCGTGGCCTCGGATTGCATTGAGATTGTGGACCTGGCAGCTAGGCATGTGCGGGAGGGGTACGGGGGAGGACGGGGGCCGATGTGGGTTGCGCTGGTCTTAGCGCAATGGCCTCGACAGGACCCAACACGCTTGGGGCGTCCAGCGCCTTTGGTGCCTGGCCTTGCCCGATCGGCCCGATTTCTGGGTTCTGTCGTCCCATTTGTGTGCATGCCGGATGGCTGCTATCGTGCTCTCGCTCCCTGGCGCCCAACAGTTTTCCCTCGAGGGTTGTCCCAGGTCGCCCCCCAACTCCAATGCCCGACCCCCTTCCTTGCCCAATGTCACGTTGAATGAGTACCTCACATGTATGCGGGGTACCAGTAATCGTACGCCGAATAGGCAGGTGGAATACACGAGCCAACATAACAGCTTTGCTCCGCGGACATCCCCTCCCCACTGCGATCGATACATATTCGTGCATGTCTTGTTTGCCGCGGCCCTTTGTCTTCAGAGCCCCGACAGGATGCAGAAAGCCATCAGCGATCTGGTCACCGCCGCGGAGACCCAGCGCACCTACTATGCGGCGCTGCGCTCGACGTTTAACGACTACGAGCGCAAGATTGAGATGATCGCCAAGGTATGATGCGGTGTGGTGGCTGCCTCGCGTCGGGCCGACGTGCAGTGAGCTGCGCTGCGCTGTTGCAGGCGCCGCTAGCCGCTGTGAGCCCACATGCATAGCTTGGCCGGCGAGGTTGGGGTTACATATATGCCGCTCTTGGCGGGAAACACTTAATGCCTACGTTTGCACAATCCGTTACCGTACGCTATGCAGCTGTGCTTGCGCCTGTAATTCTTACGGCAGGTGGCGAGGGTCCTGCGGCTCGTACTGCCCGATGCTGAGTGGAATGAGGTTTGCAACCCACGTTACCGTCACCATTGACTCGTTTGCCACATTGACATGCAGTTTGAGCGCGACATGCAACGCTGCATCAAGCTCCTGGTGAGGCTCTTCAGTTACAGTCAGCGTTCGGTTTCGTGTCTCTGGACGCGCGTCGGCGGACTGCCTATTGTGTATTACCGTCAGCTGACGCACGGAATATATGGAAAGACCCGCCGTTAGCAGCAGCCCCGGCTCAGCTACTGTCGGGCACCGCCCAGCTGCAACCCATAATAAGAGGCGTCTACCTCACTCCCGGGAGGCGGTTTCACCGCACGGGCTTCACCGGATCAATTCCACCTCCGCCGCCCAAGCCATGCGGCTCTTAACCCGACACCGGGCTTCCAACCTGTCACCTTGCCTTTGGCCAGCACCGGACGGAGCTAGCGCACTGTCACAGCATTGGTGGTGGGCGCGTTGTGCTTGCAGGAGGACTTGGAGTTGGTCGTGGCGCGCAAGAAGGAAGTGAGCGCCACCACCAAGGACACCAAGGAGGTGCGGTGTGACATAGGGAAAAGGGTGCCGTTGCGAAAAGGAGGATACGTTTTACAGCGGGACCGGAGAAGACAGTCAGTCCGTGATGGTTTCACAGTGACAGCCTCTGCGTTGGATAAGTCTCAATGGATCTGTCCTTAGGAGTTCATGCCGCCCCCCAGTCGCCGCAGCCAGGCGTATGCATTTTTCGCGCCCAGTCGTGGAAGCGTGCCCGCACACATGCTGATCCCTATTCCGGCAGCCCTGCACCTGCGAGACAGGTGCAGGTGAAGCTGCGCGCGTTCTTTCGTTTTGGTCGCACAATGCTCACGTCGCACCCCGACCCATGGGACTTAGGCGATTGCCCGAGAGGAGCGCCAGTACAACGAGCTGGTCTCGTTCCACCAGACGGCCCGACGGCAGCTGGCGTCACTCCAGGAGAAGCTCAACCGCATGGAGCAGCAGGTGAGGCGTGAGCGGTTCGATGGCCCAGCAGTTTGCGCCATTCGCTCAACCCAGTCCCACACTTACATGGCGAATAAGGCGGGCTGCAGCGCCGCTGGAGTTTAAGATCATGCTGCACACCGGCTGTCGTATCCGCCCGAAGGTCGTGTTGGTATTGTTTTCTTACGGCACGCCTGCCATTCCTACTATGCTGGTCGCCGGTTACTGATCCACCGCAGAGCCAACTCAAGCTCGAGGCAGCTGCGGCGCTCGTGGACGACCAGATCAAGCGGCGTGAGGCAGCGGAGGCGGAGCACGCGGCGACCAGCGCGCGGGCAGCGGAGCAAGAGGCGCAGGTGGGGCAAGCGGCAAGGATTGCAATGGGCGTTGACTCCCATGACAGATGCGTGGGCCCAGCCTTTGGTACGGCGTACAAGGGGTCAGTCCCGTCAATACATGGCCGACTACCTGCTCTCGAAGCAGCATAACATGGTCGGCCGATGATGCAGGCTCAGGCCGTTACACGAGTCAGTTAACGGTACATGCGCTGACGGGTTGTCCACCCACCCGCCCACTTGCATACCCTCTAAAACCTCTTCCCTCAATGGATCTCATTCAAAGGCAACGAACATCCAAACCACGCACCATCGAAAGCAGTCACAAAGCTGCTACCCCGGCTCTTTCTTCCCTCGATCCGTGCCGTTGACCGCGCCGTCGCCACGCGCGTCATCGTCCGCCGCAGATCCGCGTCTGGCGCGAGCGCGCTGAGGAGGTTCGCGCCACCCTGGAGGCGCGCTCCAAGGCGATCGTTGACAAATACAACACGCTGCGCCGGGCGGTCATGGAGTACTGCCGCCGGCTGGAGTCTGCCATGTCGGCAAACCCAGAGCTCGACATCGACAGCAGGATGATGCTGAAAGACAGCAGCATGATGGGCGCAGGGGCCGGGGCGGAGGACGAGCCAGGCGCGCACTTCGACGCGCTCGGAGAGCTCATGTCCACACACGGCGCGGGCGAGGGGCTGCTGCTGGACTCCACGCAGGCGCGCGACACGAGCGCGACCGAGCGCGGGGCGGCGCTGCTGTCCAAGGGCGTGCAGCGCCTGACGCTGGGGTGAATGACGGGCCGGGACCGGGGTTCCATGCAGGGCAGGCGTGGAGGGTTTATGTCCCGACGCGACAGGAAGGGTGTTTCGGAACGGATGGGATGCAGCGCTTGTACAAAAGTAAATGGAGTAAATTCTGGGGGTGGGCGGGTTTCCGCCGGCGGGGCTGCTAGCGGTGTGAAGGCTTAGGTCCGATGGGAACTGAGCTATACCTCGGTAAGGGGACGGGCTATGATGAAAGGTCGTGTAGGAGGGCCATGAAGGCCCGTGGCTTCACGCCGGCTTGCCAAGCGATCTACGGCCGTCTCATTAATTTGCTCGCGCTCCTGGGCTCTTGACGGGTTCAGCTGGACGATACGCAGGATGTGCGCAGTGATTACGGGCTGCCCGTGTCTGGGCGTGCTCCCAAGCTGTTACCAATGGCCTCGTTCCAATCGTGCCGACTTTCGTCCATGCAGGCATGCCGAGTTCCAGTACACAAGCACCCTGTCGACGCATGCATGACAATGACTAACGATCTGGGAGGACTGGGACATGTGGTGCGCACCAGCCCTCGCTCATGGGGCTCATCGCAATGGCGTGGTTCCGCGGCTGCAAAGGGAAGGCTGTGTTTTCACGGACCCGACGGTGGGCCTGAACACGCAGGAGCACCGCACTCGTCCTGTGTGCAACCAAAGTTCGAACGCCGGCACACGGCCCAACCGAGAACCTCGCAATCAGGATTACCACTGCAGGAATGACAACAAAATAGCAGCTGATGCACGTGCTCCCGAGACAGGTCGACACCCTCAGTGTGCACGCGCCCCTATCCACGCCCGACCAATAACGCCAAGGCAGTGGAACTTATTTATTTGACTTAAGCTGGGCGCAGGACCTTTCTGCTCTCACACACAAAAGGGGATTCGAAATTTCGAACTCCCAGCCATCTCCCGTACAAGTGCTGGGGGCCGCGCGAAGGCTCCTTCCCGGCCGAAACGCGTCGCGTGCATGCTGCCCGGCGGCACCTCAGCGGGAAACCTGCGTGGCAGGTGAATGGAAAAAATATGGTACACACTGGACACAGCGCGCCGTTGCCCCTGAATCTCAATTTCCTGTACACGCTCCACGCGCGCAGTTTTGACGGGGATCTGACGCTTTCCTCCGAAACCCAATGCGCACTGCAGCCCTTCGCTCTTGGGAATCGCGCAGCACTGGCCGCAGGTGCAGGCCCCGCGCAGGGGCGGCTATGGCTGAAGGTAAAGAACGGACAAGGGGATGCAACTCCAAACCAACGACCAACCATGCCGCCAGCCATGCAAGTGATGCAACCACCGTACACCACCCCCTTATGCCTAGCGTGGACCAACCACGCCTACGATGCTCTTGTGCCACCGGATCGCCGTAGTTCCTTACTATGCTTCATTTTTGCCATGCAGATAAGAGAGCATCAGAGTGAAGGACGCGCTCCGCTCTTGAGACCATCATCGATACTAGCCGCTGCCTGACAGAGAATGATGGATGGACGTTCCGGCCCGTCAATAATGCGCGGTGCCATACAGCCAAATGGGTCATCTTTCGCTCGCTCGCACGCGCGGGACTGGCGTGCAGTGCCGGCAACACGCATCAGTGCTCAAATGCTCATTGGCCCTCTCGTGCCGCGGCCCATTGAGCGCCCTGAACTCTTCAGCACCATCCAGCCTCAACAGACAGAGAACCAACGGGGCGGGCGCCTGCCCAGGGCGGGCCATCCTCCACGACACTGTCGTACATGACAGCTAGCTCCAGCTTGCATGCGCTTCTCTCGTCCTGATCGATGCCCGGCACCAATGTGCGCCGGCCAGTCCCGCGCCCTACCTACAGTCTCAACAGTATTATCAAGATACCAACACTCCACCACCGCCGCCACCCCTGACGAACAATTGTGAACGACCTGTACGCACAGACAACGCGGCTTCCGTACAAACTTGCGGGACACACTCCGTCCGCTAGCTGCGATTTCTCCTTCACTACCTCCTAGGCAAGTAGGCATGCATGCCCCCTTTCACAACGGTGTCACGGCACGTTTCAGGTATTTGCTCAAGTTGGCAACGGACCCCATTTAAAAGAAAGGCGATACCGCACGGTGTTCTTTCGGACGGAGGCAAGGGCCCCACCCGGCTCCCTGCCGCCGATAACCTGCCTTGGCGCAGGAGCTCAGGAAAGGATGTACGGCGGCGGTAGTGTTGGTGGCGGGCTGGCGGCTGCCGCGAGCTGCGGCGCTTGAGTGGCCAGCAGGAGCGTCAGGATACCTTCCAACGTATCTGACGTCCCTGCTGCTGCTGCATCGCCCTCTCCCACCTCGCTGTTCTGTCCCTCCGCTGCTGCCGTAGCCCTCGCCACCGCCGCCACGGCGTCGGCGTCACGCTCCGCCCGCACGTCGTCCCACGGGTCGCTGATGAACCTAAACCAGCCGCCACGGCCGATACCGCGGCGCCCCCATTCGACTGCGCGCAACACGTCCGCCGTGGAGTCGCAGCTGCTGTAGCCGTCGGGTTGCGCCCATGCATGGATGTCCAATACGATAATTTCTCCAGCTTTCGCCGCCTCCTGCAGGGATGCAGCCGCTCCCGCCGCCGGCCGCCACCAAGCGCCATCCCCCGCCGCCGCGCCGCCGCCGACGGCGGGGCTGGCACATTGGAGTTGCCTTTCTCGCCGCATCGAGAAGACAGTTGTCTCCAGGACGTCGGCGTAAGAGGCTGACAAAGCATCCAGCGTATGGGGCTCAGCGCGCTCTCCGCTGGTAGCGGCGGCCGTGCCGGCGTCGGCGTCGGCGTCTGCTGGGTCGATGACTTTGCACGGTTCTGCCTGCTCCAGGTAGCTTATCGAGCTCTCGCAGACAGCGGCGGCGGCGGTGGCGGCGGCGGCCACGGCGGCGGCGCCGGCGGCGTCGGAAGAATTGTTCGCCGCAACATCGGTGGCGGTTCTGCAGGCGGCGGCGCCGTGACCGGCTGTTGTTGCAGCGTCGCCGTCGGAGGGTATTGCGGCGGGCCCGTCGCCGGGTTTTACGGTCGTGCTCTGCTGCTGTCTCTCTCGGCAGCTCTGACGCTGCGGGTGGTTGTGCTGCTGCTGCTGCTGCCGTCCCCGCCGCCGATGCATCAGCACATATACACCGACCGCAGCCTCCAAGGCCACCTCGTTTATTTCCCGCAACGTCACCTCCTCCCAGCTGACCTGACCGTTGTGCGCGCCGCCGTGCGACACGCCGGCCGTCGCGATACGGCACTCGGTCGTACGACACTCCGTGGTACGACCCGCCGTTCCGGTGCATGACGACCGCAGCATCGAGCAGCAGCAGCCCGTCGATGCGCCCTGGAGGCTAGCGTCAGGCAGGCCGCTGGCGCTGGCGCTGGAACTGCTGCCAGTCGTCGTCTGCCGTACACAACTTGCTCCTTCGGCCAGAATGAAGCTGGGGCTGGGGCCGAGACGGTTACTGCAGAGTGACGGCGCCTGTGAGCGCCCTGGCAGGAGTCCGGCGGAAGCATCGACGACGCGGCCGGGAGCCGTGATGAAATAGCGGCTAGGACCGTGGCCACAGACTGCAGCGTTGTTTGGTTCGGCAGCGGAGGCGGCCCTTCGTAGGGCCTCAGTGGCGCAGGAGCAGCAGTAAACAGCGGCTCCGGCAGCGGCTGCGTTTGCGGCTGCACCGTCGGAGATCGGCGCAGGGGCCGAGGACACAGAAGGAGCGCGGCGGAGGGCATTGCGGCTGCTGCGGACAGCAGCGTCGTGTGGGAATGCGTTGGCGGCGTCTGCGGTGGGGGGAAACGTGGAAGGGGGCCGCAGCGAGGGGACGGGGGAGGGATAGGCGTGCGGCAGCAGCTGCTGAGAGAGTGCGTGGTTTGCCGAAAACGGCGTCGGTACTATTGAATGATCCGGCTGCAAGGCAGCTGCCTGTCTGACAGGCAGTAGCAGTCGCAGGGTAAGGGGTACGTTCCATCGCAACGGAAGAAGCAGATATTGTGTCTTACAGACGAGCTGGAAAGGGCATGAAACAGCGTGCACGACACTGTTTGCCCCCGCACATCGAAACAGCGTGCACGACACTGTTTGCCCCCGCACATCGAAAGAGAAGCACAGGAACTGGCGGGGTCCCAATCCTAATCCTGCAGCTGGGGTCCCAATCCTAATCCTACACTCGTGGCCCTAATCCTAAACCTGACATCGACTTTGTATCCTAATCCTGCCCCCGCTCTCCAAATCCTAATTTCTGCCTGACCGGGCACCGGTCCTAATTCCTAATCCTTGCAACCCTCCTGTTATCTTAGCACAGGCGCACCTTTACGCAAGCCCTGAGGCCGGGGCCTCCGTCAGTTTGCATCGGTTGAACGATTGTCGCTTGTACCGCCTTTGCACCGCCTGCACGGCAGCTTGAGAAGGAGCAGCAACGGACTGCCTCGGAAGAAGTCGTAAGCCAACAAGTGAAAAGAAAAGAACAAATGAGTAATTATCCTCGCTGTCGGCGCGGTGCCAAGTTCGCATTCCGTAAGCAGGCGGCCTCGTAATCCGTGATCCGTCGTCGCAGCAGCGTTCGCATTCGAGTGGGGAAGCTGAATTGACGCAGAGGCCCTGGGGCCGCGCGGAAACCCTTTCCCAACAACCGGACCGAAGAATGTTCTTTCAGGACCTGCGCACAGATCATGGCGGCGTGCATTGGCTTGGGACTCCCGACATATTTGCCTTCATCCGTGACGTTGGCCGCCTGCGCAGCTCCGTACTGTCGTGACCGTATCAAACCTTTCCCCCAGCTACGCTATTCTGACACTTGCCAAATTGCTAGGCGAGCCCGCGAGCCTCCTCACATCGACACATTTGCAATTGCACAATTACAATTACACAGTAAACAAGGAGGAAAAAGACGCGGTGCCCGAGCGCCCGGAGCACCAGCTATCTAAGGATAAGCCGAAAGTAAAAGCGCCGCAAGCTCGCCGCAGGTCGGGCCTGTTTACGCCTCCCAGCGGCGTGGCTTGGACGGTGCGCTCAATCTCACCCGACGCCATCAGCCCAAGCCGGTTGAGCCCCTGTACGGCAATGCGACTGCCCGTACCGGGCCATGATGGCACGGCTCCATGCGGTCCGGCTGTCAGGGTATCTGCCGCTGCCGGGCGTTGCAGAAGGCAAGCGGCCGCAAGAGACCAGGCCCCGGCGTGCGGCACGCTCTGGCCACTGTTGGCGACAGTTCCGGCGACCATTGCAACACGTCGCAGAGTCATACCGGTACCCCTGGTTCTGTAAGGCGCGCTTGCCCAGCGCTGCTAAATTGCACCCCGTGAATCCCCCCCAGCCCCCAGCCCACCCGGCTTCACTCGTTCTCCTGTGTCTGGATCCGCTCTTGGGCCGCTGCCTGGCCATAGGTTGGATAAGCCGTTGTACAGTGGAGGGACCCAAAAGGATCACCCACCGGCGCATACCTGACACCGCTGCGGCGGAAGGCCAAACGGTTGCGCCTTCCTTACTTCCTTTGCCCTGGCGGTCGACCTCGCGGCAGTGCACGAACGGCCCGCCGGTCTGCTGGCCCTATCCCCCCCTTACGTCCTTGAGCCCCCTTAGGGACCGCAGCAACAGCAGCAGCGACACTGTACCACCGATTCATCCAACAACAACCACGACAACAAGCACCCCGCCTGGTTGTCGGGCTCACGCGCCCTCCTCCTCCGCCTCCGCCGTCTCCCCCGTCGCCGTCGGTACCAGTTCCAGCTTCCGGACGCAGCGGTAGTAGCCGTCCTCGCCGTACACTCCCCGCTTCGACAGGTGCAGCGCCTGCAGGGGTGTTGCAAAGCAACCCCGTATACACAGGAACAGTTTGTCGCTGTTTACTGCTTGTACAACACATGCCCATACGGTACGGTAGGTGCAGTACACGGTGGTTGACAGCCGGCGACAGCGCCAGTCGTGCTGCTAGAGCCGTCAAGGTGCAACACACTGGCCGAGGCCGCATCCAAGCACGGACAGACAGACGCACGCAGCAGCAAACTGAAGTGCAAAATGAACGGCGAGCCGGTCCCGAGCCAACGCACGCGCGCACGTCCGCGCGCGGCCCAGGAACACAACCCTTTTCGCCCTTCAGCCACGCCAGCGCCAAATGGCGCCATTCGCTGTCCTCTGCAATGCCTCTTCCCACCTCCCGTGAATCCAACCCAGCTGCCCCTGACCCTGCTCTTACCCCTGCCCCCACCCGCCCGGCCCGCCCTAACCCCAACCCCCTCCCACCTCCAACGTGTGTATTCCCAGGTCCAGTCGGCCGTGCTCCTGCAGCAGCGCCCGGCCGTCGAAGGGCTGCCGCTCCTCCCGCCGACCCATGGGTCCACCTCCACCTCCTGCGGGCCCCGCTGCCGCCCCGCCACCTCCACCACCGGCACCCTGGGGGGACCTTTTCCGGTACCTGCCCATCATAAACACCGGCGGGGTAATAGTGTGGTGAGATGAGCCACAACGGGGGGGGGCTTGGACCAAGCGTCGGGAGCAGATACAGCAAATGGAAGGGTTAGCGGCCGGCGAACGCGGCTGCGGCACGCAGCGCAGCTCAACGCAACGCACGAGGCGACGGTGGGCGCATGGGCGCGTGTGTTTGTGTACATGTGGACGCGGCCACTCGCAGCCGGATGCGCGCGCGGGGCGTTGGGGGCGGGGGGGCTTTGGGTGCTGCAATGGCGGCAGACGGGTCATAAATGGCAGCGCGCGACAAATGGCAGCGCCCGGGGTGGAGCCCGGGTGAAGCCCGGGTGCGCTGCACTGCCGCGGGAATCGACACGCAGCACTGCGGAGGACGGGGGCGCGCCGACACGACACGACACGATAGAGCGCCGCCAGCGCACCTCACCGCACCGCACCGCACCTCAGCGCACCTCAGCGCACCTCACCGCACCTCAGCGCACCGCACCGCACCTCAGCGCACCGCACCGCACCGCACCGCACCGCACCGCACCGCACCGCACCGCACCGCACCGCACCGCACCGCACCGCACCGCACCGCACCGCACCGCACCGCACCGCACCGCACCTGGTGTTGATGACGGTGGCGTGGAGCTTGACCTTGCGCTCGTCCTGCAGCGCACCGGAGCCGGGCGGTGGGTGGGGTGGGCGGGTGGGCGGGTGGGTGGGGGAAGGAGATAAGGAAGGGGCGCGTTGGAGGGGTCGGTGCGGCAAAGTGTCAAACCGACCAGCCAGCTTCTCCCCCCCCCGCCCTGGCCAACCCAGCCCTCACCGCCACCCCCCCCACACACACACATACACCCTAGGGACCCATGCCCGCCTCTCTCCAGGGCTTGGCTGCGGCTCGTCCCCCTCCCCCTCCCCCTCCCCCTCCCCCCTTCCAGCCCCCTTCCAGCCACCTGCGGCAGCAGCAGCCCCGCCTTTGCGAAGTCATCCACCACCAGATCACACAGCGCCTCCAGTCGGTTGCCGGGGCCCATGTCCTGGACCTGGGGGTTGGGGAGTGTGTGTGCGGGTGCGTGCGTGTGTTATGGTGGGGTTGGGGCGGGTGGTGTAGCAGTTGCCGGGGCCCATGTCATGGACCTGGGGGTTGGGGAGCGTAGGGCGAACGGTGCATGCATGGCGGCATGGGGCCGGGGAGGTGGGAAACGAGGTCCGGTCCGGCCCGATCCGGTCCGGGCAGATGCGAATGCGGATGCGGGCCCTGCGGTTTGAGCCACGAGTCTGAGAGGAGCAGGCTGCCCGCCGCGGCCGGGGCCGGCGGCAATGGGGCCGGGGCCGGGGCCGGCGGCAGTGGGGCCGGGGCCGGGGCCGGCGGCAATGGTTCGCTGCTGTCGCATAAGCTGCGTGCCTTGGCGGCGGGCCGCGGGCCGCTCTTTGGGGGGTGGGCGCGCGCCTCGGTACGGCACGCCGACGTACAACACTTCCCGTACCTTGAGGTACAGCACGTGCATGGCGGCGGGGTCGTCGTTCATGTACTCCAGGCCCTGCGGATCACCAAACCCCCCGGGTCGGGGGCGCCCATGATCGACACATTTCCCCAGAGAACGCGAAAGGAGCGGGGGCCGTGCGTCAGGCGTTACGGCGGTGACACAAGTCCAGGGAAAGCCCGCATTGTCCAGGGCCAGCAGGACTTCACGAACCCGAGGTCTGTCAAAGGCTGAACTTCATAACTTTGCATTCGCCAGCAGTTCCTTACCAAGGGCAATTAAGAGCAGCACTAGAGCAGCAACAACAACTGCAAATAGCAACAACAACAACAACAACAACAACAACATCAACAGCAAATAGCAACAACAGCAACATCAACAGAGCTGACCTGCAGGTGGACCTTGAGGGGCGCCTCCCCCAACAGAGCCGCCACGGGGCCTCGCAGTCGCGCCAGGAGCTGTACGGCAACAAGCAATCCAAGGGCCGAGGCCGAGACCGAGACCGAGACCGAGGCAGGTGGGTGAGTCGAGCGATTGGGGGGAGGGCGGGATGGCGCCGGGTTGTGCCCTTCCCCTGCGACGTCTTCTTCAACACCCACCTGAAAGGAACAAGTTCCGACGTGCCACCTGCCGCGGGCGGCGGGCCCTTCGCCTTCCCCTTCCCCTTAACTGTCCCCTTCCCCGTTCCCTGCCTACCTGCCTCACCCACCCACCCACCCACCCACCCACCCACCCACCCACCCACCCACCCACCCACCCACCCACCCACCCACCCACCCACCCACCCACCCACCCACCCACCCACCCACCCACCCATCCACCCACCCACCCACCCACCCACCTGCTGCGCCTCGTGTCGCTTCTGGTCGCTGTACAGTTTGAGCATGACCAGCGTCAGGTGCAGGTGCTGCGGCCGCATGAAGATGCTCTCCTCCAGCCCACTGCCACTGCCGGGTGGAGCGACCCGCGGGTCGGTCAGCACGGCGCGGCGGAACGCCTCGAACTGCCGCACGGCGGCGGGTGAGGCCAGCGGCAGCGAGATGAAGAAGTTGTAGTCGAGCAACCTGGAGCGGGGAAGGAAGCGGGGGGCGGGCCGGGGCGGGACGGGCGGGTAGTTGACGGGAAGACCGGGCGGGAAGGGATTGGGTTGGGATGGGTTCGCGCTTCGCGGACGGCTAGAGTGGGCTCGAGTGGGCCGGCGGACGGCGAATTGGGGGGGGGGGGCGGCAGTCGTGTGAGCGAGTCGCACCTTCCCTGCCTCCCTCCCTCCCTGACGTCGCTTCGGCTCCTTCACGGCGCTCTGTCCTTCCCTCCCTGCCCTCCCTGCCCTCCCTAAACCCCCCCTCCTCCTCTCCCCTTACCCCTGCCTCGCACCTGCCCGTCACCGCGTTGTGAACCGCCAGCTGGGTGCGCACGTAGCCGCTGGACACCGCCGCCCGAGTGGGACCCCGAATCACTATGTCGCCACCACCTCCGCCACCTCCGCCTCCTCCACCGCTACCTCCTCCGCCTCCGCCACCTCCGCCACCGGCTGCCGGGCCCGGGGCCTTCCGCGGAATGTTCAGCTGCGCGCCGGTCTCCGCCTCGATCTGCTTCCGGGTGCGGCCCTCGCGACCGATGATGAAGGGATAGACCTGCGTGAATATGTGTGGGTGTGTGAGAGAGAGAGAGGGAGAGGGCGAGGTGGGGGAGGGCGGCGGCCGTGTGGAAGCCGTGTGGAAGCCGTGTGGGAGAGAGTGAGGAGAGGGGGCCGGGTGGGTCCCGGGGACTTGAAAGGGGCGGACTACCTGAGCTGCCGCATGGGCCTAATGGACATTGACGGCGGCTTCTTTGCCGCCACCACGACATGTTCCTTGTTTCTTGGTGGGAGGGGGAAACGTCATACGATTGAAGAAGGTCGCGGATCAGGAGTGCGGGCGGATGGCGGGGTTAATTGGGTTTCGAGGTTTTTGTGGGTGTTGTCAAGGCAGCTGTTGGGGGCGGCACAGGGCGGGATGCGTGGGGGGGAAGGCACGGCGCGGGCGCAGGGCGGGCACACCTCGGGGTCGCAGGAGAGCCTGGCCACGAACTGGCCGCCCTCTTGCTGTATGAGTGACTCATCGATCGTGCCGGCTGCCATAACCTCCACCTCCTCGTCGTCCTGCTGCCACCTGGCCCCAGCCGCGTGCTCGCCTTGGTCTGGCTGGTGGGGTAGCGTCGATGTCGAGCTGCCTTGTACCCGATAGGTCCGGGAACCCACGGTGACGAGCCGGCAGTGCAGCACGTCGGTTTCTGTCATTTGGTGTGTGATAAAGATCTTGTTCGCCCCGCTTTAGCGGGAGCTCTCAACTTGCCTCGCTGAATTGCAGTTTGCTTTGTATGACAGCCAAGGACCTACATATGCACTTCAGCGATGTACTATATGTTCATTCCTACTGAAGACATTCGACATCGCGGCTATTCTGCCAAAGTATCAAGGTCGGCTTTCGGATCGACACCAACGGCTAGATGTCGTACAACTTACCCTAAAACGAGGTACATCTTGTTCCCGGTATGGCGTGTGGCAAGTCACCCTTCGTGCACGCTGGCCACGTGTGGCCACGTTGGAAGAAGGCTTTGACTTTCCAACTTCGTTTTCACATTTCAACTGGGAAGGTTACGGGAGAACGGGACGCGTTACGTACGTGCTTTTTAAATATTTTATGACCAAATAACAGACATCTCCTGTCCCCAAATGATGCATCTATATTGAGATACTGCGAGTGTGTAGTTCAACCTTGGCAAAATCGGGATTTCTTGTGATCACCAATCTGTTTGGCAGGGCATATCTCGCAGCAGGCATGTTCAGTACGTAGTCGGCTCATTATGCGTTGGGGGCGTGCGCGAGCAGCGCACCTCTTGCTGTTGGTCTGGATTGCAGCAGATGGCAGGCGCCTCTGCTGCTCAGCGGCGAAGGATGATCCAAAGGCTCAGGAGCTTATGGACGCCATCAACGCTGACTACCGGTTAAGGCTGACTAACTGGGACAGCGCCGTCCTCAACGACACGCACTCCAAGTGCGTACCCACACGTTCCGATGGCCACGGCTTCCTGCGCGCGTCCTGCTCGCGCCACGATGCTCGCCTCCTCCCCCTGCTCCTCCAACCATGACACCTCCACCGCAAAATGACACCTCCACTGCAAAACAGCCGCGGCGCTTTGCTCGTCCAACGCCCCCTTCTCCTTCACCCCTTGCCCTATCATGCCTTCCCCGCCAAACCCAAACTCAAACCCTCAACTCAAACCCAAACCCAACCCTTTTGCCAACATACAGCCTCAAGCTGGAGCGCATCATCTGGTCCGCCAAGCCTCCGCGTTTCCAGTTCACCGTCTTCACGCAGCTCACCGTTGACCGCCTTCCCACGCTCTTCAACATGTGCACCTCCTTCACGGGACCCATCAGCGCCGCCGTGTTTGTGTCGCTGGTGCAGCAGCCAGACAGCCTGAGGGCAGGGGTTGCACACCACAAAGACGCCGTCGGCGCGGTTTCGGAGCCGGGCACTTTGGTGGACGAGGATCTGACCATTGATGCGCTGTCTCCGGCCAACGTGGTGGAGTTGGACGAGGCCGTGCAGCTTGTGGAGGCGCTGCATGACAAGTGGGTTCTGGGGCGGGTAGGGGTGGGGGTTTTCGGGCCTTCAAGATTGGTTTCGGGGCGGGAGAGTGGGTTTCGGACGGGGGGGGGTGAGAGTGGGCCTGGGGGCTTGAGAGTAGGTCTGAAGGCGGGAGAGCGATTCTGGGGGCGGGGGTTGGGGTGAAGAGCTATGAACCGCAACGATGGAACAGAGGCGACGTGTGCGAACGGCCCCAGCACGCAATCATACGTCAGGATGGGCTTACCCACGTACAGGCTGCGGGGCTGGCCAGTACCTGGGATTTGGGTTGAGGCAGAGGCCGGGCGGCGGTGGGACGGGCGGGGTTTGCTGATCCAAGACAGCCCTATCCAACGAAGACAATTGATGCAGACTCCAAGGACTGCTGCCCGGGGCCAGCCAGCCAGCCAGTCGTATACGGTAGGCCGTACGGCTTGGGTTGGGACGTATTGGGGCTGGGGTTCGGTAGACACGTGGGGACGCGGTATTCACGTGGAAGCCGCGCCAAGGTGGCAGCCTGGGCGGGCTGGTGTGCCCACGTCAGCCCCCGTAAGCAGCAGGCCGCAATGTTGGTGTGTCGCGCCCGCGAGTGCCCAGAGATCACCAGAACAGAACGTACCGCGCCATTTGAAACGCCGTATGCCGTATGCCGTACCCGCGCAGGGTGGAGTCCAATCCGGACATGTGTCAGCTGGATGTGATGTTGTTCTATGAGGTGTACGACTCGGAGCAGTCCCGGCTGCTGTACCCGGTCAACTACCTGAGGAACTACGCGAGGATACAGGTGCGTCTATGTGCAGGGGGAGAGAGAGAGCGGGGGAGGGTTCGAGCTTCTGGTGGCAGGGTGGTAGGGTGCGGGGGGCAGGGAGCAGGCGGCCCTTAAACGTGGTGAGGGTGGTGCGCGTTAGGCGATGGCCGCGGTGAGGGTGGTGCGCGTTGGGGTGCGAGGAGCGGGCGGATGGAGCGTCTGAGCCCGGATGTGCAGTCAGGGGTGGAATATTGTGGGCTTGCTGGAGGCAGGGAAGATGGCAGGGAGGGGTTCCGCACTCTCCACCTGCGCAGTCCATCCCGCTCCGCCTACGTTGGATTCACCTCTGTTCGCTCTGGGCCCCCCTCACCGTCTGTGGCCCCCTGCCGCCAGGTCCGCACAAGGCTGCTGGCGATGATCGATGTGGACATGTACTGCAGTCGTACGCTTTCGGAGGAGATGGCGCGCGAGGGCAGGTGGGTGGCTGGTTGGGGCCACTGCCGGGGCGGGGTTGGGGTGAGGCCAGGGATCCGGGAGGGAGTGGCCGGCGGGAAGGGGCTTGCAAGTCGGCTGCGGGAAAACGTACCGGACGTGGGGCGAGGCTTTGGGGGAGAGAGGATGGGCAAATGGGATCGAGGGCAGGGGCAGGTTGGGAGCAAAAGTGACTACACGACGTGTAGGCGTGTAGGCGCGTCGGGGTCAGGGAGGGGGTGGGTTCATTGGGGGAGGAGGTTGGGTGGGGCGCGGGTGACAACGCGGCGGCGATGTGCCAACTGGGCTGCGCCCAAACCCCCAACCCCGGCGAAGCAAGTCGATGCGTGCCACGGTGCAGTGGGGGCCATGACGCACGGCGGCGTGCATTTGCAGAAGCTCCCGCAAACCCGCCGCGGTCTCGCCCCGGTCGGTCTGCCGCACCCCCGCCCTGCGACGTACCGTAAGCCGTGCCCCTGCCCTGCACTCAAGCCCCCGCCTGCCCCGCGCCACCCCGGCGTCCTACAACCTCCCCCTGCAACCAACAAACCGACCCATGGGTCGTGCAACGGTACCGCAGCATTGCGCGCTACGAGGCGCTGTGTGCGGAGCGGCGCGCCACGGTGCTGCCCGCCTTCGAGCCCACCCGGCCGGGGCGCAAGGGACGTGAGATGGCCACCAGGATTATCAGAGGTACACCGTCCGACGGGCTGGCTGGCGGGCGGGAGGCCGGGCTGGCTGGCTGGGCTGGCTGGCTGGCTGGCTGGGCGGCTGGCTGGCTGGGCTGGCTGGCTGGCTGGCTGGGAGGGCGGGCGGGCAGGCGGACTGGCTGGCGGGCCGGCGGGGGGCCTGGCTGGGATCTGGCTTGTTGCCTTATTGTCTGGCGGGCCGGCTTGCTTGCGGGCCGGCTGGCTGGCTGGGAGTTGGTTGGGGCGCCCCTGGGACAGCGGGAAAGCGGAAAGCGGGCGTGCGGGCACATTCGGCGGCACATCCGGACCCACCTTACCCCAGACCCGCGCACCGGTTGCCTGCCCATTCCCTACTCAGGTTCGCACTTCGCTCTTTGTCCCCTACCTGCTGCCGTACCTCTTCCCTGTGGGTTCTGTTCACTCACTTTACAGTAAGGCGTCGGCGAGTTCAGCTCACCCCCCGTGTCACTCATTGCTCCCATCTCCCGCTCCCGCTCCCCTCCCCTTCCCTCCTGCCCCGCTCCCCCTCAGTCTCTAAGTCGGAGCTCCAGTCCATGCACGGTCGCAACAAGCAGGCCATGCAGTTCAAGCTGAGGGTGTTCCCGCGGGGCCACACGCCCACAAACTACGTGCGATGGTTCACAGAGTCGGAGCCCTACCAGGTGGGGAGTTGAACAATGGGTGGTTGGGTGAGTGCGTGGATGGGTGGGTGGCATGCCGCAAGCGGTACTGAGTGGGTTGGAACTTGGAAGGGTGTGTGGGTTGGGTTGGGCGGGGCGGGCGGGGCATCCCTAGACTTCGGTTTGCATGTGAGGGACGCAGAGGAGTGTTGTTTTACCGTAAATCAAATATTGGTAAGCAGGCAGAACGCCAAGAAGAAGAAGAAACAGGTGGGACTGTGCTTCCGCCGCCCCTGTCACGCTGTCAGGCTGAAGCGATCCTGCCCGCTCTGCTTTGTTAGATTGCTGGGGAGCCCAGATTGTCCATACCTTCCCTCCCCATTCTCCGCCTCTCCCTCATCCCCGCGCGTGCCGTACAGGTATCGTACAAGCGCTTCTACGAGCCCTGGTTTATCACCTGCGACGAGATCATGCCGTGGTACGACGTTGATTACCGAGGGTACGGCATGAACAAGATTGTACTGATCGCCTCACTCAACTACTACAACTACAGCTTTTGGGTGCACCCGGGCGCGTGGCTGGTGCACGCGCCGCATTCCGACACGGACGTCCGAAAGCTGGTGGCTCGCGAGGCGAGCGACGTGAACAAGCACAACGCCAAGCTGCCTGCCAACGCCCTGTATCGCAAGCTGACGCTGCTGTTCGGGAAGGCCAAGCGTGGGATGATGCGTGGCACGTATGACCCACGGGTCGATCCGCGCATGATGGCGGTGTACGACAAGGTATCGTGGCTGCGGCGGCCGCCGAGGCTGGTGGGCAGTCCCACGCCCGAGTCCGTGTTCACGTGACGGCGGCGGAGGTTGGGAGGGGAAGGGAAAGGGGGGTTGGTGATGTTTGCGGTGAGGGAGAGGCGCTTAGGGTAGGGATGAACTGTATATACACGACCTACAAACGGGGAATCGGCGCGGCGTTCCGAGCGAGCGGAGCGGAGCGCTTGGAGGCATACGCTGTTGTGCCCCCTGCTGCTACTACTACTGCTTCGTGACGTGTGCTGTACGGCGCTACATATGATAGGCAGAGGATAGCGTTTGCGGAGCCTTTGACGCCGTTGTTACATATGCTGCTGGGAGACTGCTGTCGTCCTTCCTCCCCTGGTTAGGTTACATGGACAACTGCAAATAAACCAATCCTTGATTGATGCCGTGCTGCGTAGCCTGCGTTGCGGCAGTTACGTCGCCAGCAGCCGCCAACCCAGCCAGCGTGGCAACGATTATGGTCCTGGCCGCCGCGCAACCCCCCTTACGCATACAGCGGCCCATTTCGGAAAGTTGCACAAGTGGCCGATAGTGACCGATTACAAACGCTGCGTCGCAACCACCCCAGCAGGGGAATCCACGGGGTTGTGTGAGGGGAGGGAGGGAAACTAAATAGGGTCACTGTCCCAGCAGCGGGACACGCCTCTTTGTGATCGTCACAAACACGTTCGCAGCCGTTTTACCAGCTGCATGTAAGAAGCCCGAAGCCGGCCCAAGCCGCAACTCAACTACCATGGCTGCATTGCGTCGCCCACCAACCCGTAACTCTTACCCTTCTCCGCCGCCCTCACAACTTCTGTCAACAACACACAGCACCATTGGTCATACACACATGAGGTAGGTATCACGTAAAATTACTGTCTACTACCGTATTTTGAAAGGTATGAGAATGCCGAACGAACGTATGAGAATGCGCTGTAACAACGAGTGAAGCCGCAGCCACGAAAGGCCGGCGCGCGACAACGTTTGGGGCTAAATAAAGTCGCCATTCCTATCCCCGCAACCGCATATGAACTCCTCTACCAGCCCTCGTCATTCAATTCCTCCTCGCCAAGCGTCCCGCCGAAACCGTTAGTACGGCGTCAGTACGACGGTCTCATGGTTTCTGGAGGCCCTCCTGATGCCGTCAACCGTGTGGAATCTGATTTCTTCCATCACGGCATGTAGCCAGGAGAAGAAGCCGCCAAGGGCGCCGCCGCTGATGCCGTAGCCCACCGCCACACGTGTGGAAGTCGCCCGATCGGACATGCCTGATAACTCTGGGGGCGCATATGGTAGTACGCGGCGGCGGACATGGAGGCGATGTCAGGCATGTCCGATCGGGCGACTTCGACACATGTGGCGATGGGCAACGGCACCAGCGGCGGCGCGGTTGGCGGCTTCTTCTCCTGGCTACATGCCGTGATGGAAGAAATCAGGTTCCACACGCACGGTTGACGGCATCAGGAGGGCCTCCAGAAACCATGAGACCGTCGTACTGACGCCGTACTAACGGCCTCGGCGGGACGCTTGACGAGGAGGAGTTGAATGAAGACGTACGGGTGGTATGATGAGGAGTTCATATATATGCGGTTGCGGGGATATGAATGACATTATTTAGCCCCAAAACGTTGTCGCCAGCCTTTCGTGGCGGGCTGCGGCTTCGGTAGCGCGCTAGCGCAGGTATCACGCACCATTGCTGTCTACTATTACATATAGAAGGTGTGTGAACTATATTCGCCGGTAATAATCGGTTACGATCAGTTCTATGGTCACGTATGGTAATGCGCCTAAGAGGGCCGACGTTAGGATCGCGCATGACGGCCGCGACACACACGCACGCACCCACGCGTCAATCGTCACGCAGCCGTCATGTTCGGCCGTGGGGCTCCATGCAAGGATCCCGTTGCGTGCTGCATCCGTGTCGTGTCCCTGACGTTTGCATCTCCTGCATACATACGTACCTCAGAAACCGATTGTCATACTGCCACCCCCAACATACACACGCACACAAATAGGTAAACACCCGCCAGGTGGGGAGTGAGGATCTGGCTCAAGGGCTGGCAGCAGCAAATTCGGAGTTACCAGACGGCGGAGCGCGCCGCTGAAGTCTACGACGTGGTCGCACTTGCGTTCCACGGAGATGTACGCCAGCACGCAGGCCCGCGCAGCTTTATTTGTGGCGGTGATTACAAACAGGGGGCTGCGGACTCGTTCCCCAAACGTACGCTCTTTAAGACACAAAACTCAAGACCCTTTAGGGACTCGTTCCACCGCCACAAATAAAGCTGCGCGGGCTTGCTGGCGTACCTGTCCGTGGAACGCAAGCGCGGCTACGTCGAAGACTTCAGCGGCGCGCTCCGCCGTCTGGTAGCTCCGAATCTGTTGCCACCAGCCCTTGAGCCAGATGCTCACTCCCCACCTGGCGGGTGTTTGTGGTGATCCGCTGTCAAGCAAGAGGTGCTGAAGAGCTGTAGCCCCCTTCTGAGTCTCCCTACTGCGCACATAGATATACGACAGGAACCTTAACTTCATCTCTTCCGACTCGCACGCACGCCTGCGTGCCTAATAACGCACCCAAGTCCCGGAATGGGAAATACCGGTATTGAGTGGACAGGAGCCAGCCTGTTCAGCCGGACGGACATGCATTCCGTACATTCGGCTACGTCTCAACGCGTCCCTTGCTAGAACTCAAATCCACCCGTATACGGATTGAACGGGGCCCCGCCCTTTTTCCGGCTTCAAGGAAGCCGACACCAACCCCTTGTCTAGTATAGTATGCCGCAATGCCGGTCAACCCTACTTAATTGCGCCTGCAAGTGGACCGATGGATGGGGCTGATGAGCTGAGGACGGGGAGGAGTAATCTTGTGCGAGGGAAGTACACCGCTCGGCCCGGCCCGACGTACCTACCTCGGTCGTAGTATTGTGCAGAGGACCGGCAGCAGCAACAGCAGGGAGCGGCAACGAGGGAGTGTATCAAGATTAGAAATCGGCCGAGTAAAGACCGACGGTACAGTACATAAGCAGCAGGGGGATCAAGTACGTACCGACGTAGGCTGGCAGCAGGCGTTCTTGAACCATGTACGATCGAGGAATCTATGTATCTATCTATCAGAGTGCACACTATCTATCAATTGGGGTTGTATCCATGACGACAAATAAATCTACATAGGGTGAGAATAAAGAGGTGCGTGATTATAATCACTATCATGCATACGCTATCATCACTCATCGCAGGCTGCGCGCCCTATGTACCTGTGCGCCACAAACTACTGCTTTTGAATTGCTGCACGTCGTCATACGTGGATGGTCCAGAGTGGTTTATTTGGGCACGCGTGTCGATCGGGGGTAGGTTGGGATTCCAGAGGTCACCAGTCACAGAGTCATCCTAGTCATCATCCATCATATTCTGCAACTTACTAAGGCAGGGGCGCAGAGGTGGCGTGGTCATGTCATCCTAATGATGCTATCCCTGCCCTCAGAAATAGAACCTTTTATACGGTACCTTAAGTACGGCCGGCGATTACACTTTTCGCATTGGGACCGCCGACATTGCGACGTTTAGTATTTGCGGCCGGCGTGATGAACCGATTATTAGTCTATAATATTTTTTGTAGGTGATTGATTGTAAGTTAAGTCAAGTTCTGCAGCGGAATCGGCACTTGTTGGCCAGAGCGAGCCGTTCGTTGGCCAGCCCTGGCCGGCAACCTTCGCGACCCCATGTCTCCTCGCACCTACCGCGCCGTAACCGATGGCCCAGATTCTCTTTTTCAGCGATAACGGGAATTTCCATTATTATACGCGAGTATAACGCATCCCAAGATGTGGCAATCCTTCGTCGCGGCCGTCCGAGTTCCTTATTACGTACGGCCGCACTCTGCGGGTGCGTGCGTGATGATGCACATGCTGGGCCGCGGGCAGCTGCCCGCCGCCCGCGCGCCTGCTTCAAAAGAGGTGATGACTGCTAGCTGGGGCCGGACCATCCACCGGATATCATCACCGCATGTCAAGCAAGCTCACTCGCTGACGTCTTATAAGACATCATCAGAAGGCTGCGTGAGAGCTCCGTCCGCGGTGGACGTTCACTCCATCTGCCTACATACCCTATCTAAAATTCTAAAGGGTCTGTATACGTACGTACGCACTGTATATACACGACCTACATACAAACGGGGAATCGGCGCGGCATTCCGAGCGAGCGGAGCAGTGCGCATGGAGGCATACGCTGTAATACCCCCTGCTTCTACTATTGCTGCTGCGTGGCGCGTGCCGTGCCGTGCCGTGCGGCGCTTCAGATGATAGCGAGGCATAGGAAAGCGTTTGCGGAGCCTTTGACGCCGTTGTTACATATGCTGCTGGGAGACTGCTGTCGTCCTTCCTTCCATGATTCCTCCCACGCACGGTCATAACCAAGCTAGGAAGAGGGTGTCCGACCTTCACGTGTCAAACTCGATCCCGTCACGGTTGCACGTACAAACCAGAGACGGACTACATTGCCAGTCGAGGCTGCTTTTCGCACAAGGGGATCTGAACCGCGGACAGGAACAACCGAACCGCTTTCAAAGCCAATGATAATTTACAATCAATGTCATGGTGCACCGTACAATGCAAAAGCAAACTAAGCCAACCACAGCAGTATCCACCAATTGGTGGATTCGTTGCTTGCAAGCAACGAAACATAGAGCTTCACCAGCTGCATGTAGAAAGCCCCACGCAAGTAAGCCGCCGGCCCAAGCCGCGACTCAACTACGTACCATGACGACATTCCTTCGTTCGCCCTCCAACCCGTAACTCTTCCGCCCTCACTACTACTTCTGTCGACAACACACGCACAGCTAGCAGCACTGGTCATACACACATGAGCGAGGTAGATATCACATAAAATTGCTATCTACTACATTCGCCGAACGTATGATCACGCGGTAGTATAAAGCAACGAGCGAAGCCGCAGCCACGACAGCATGCCGGCGATAACGTCGCCATTCCTATCCCTGCAGTCATATATGAACTCCTATTACCGCCCCTCGTCTATCTTTCAACTCCTCGTCAAGCGTCCCGCCGAGGCCGTTAGCTAGTACGGCGTCAGTACGACGGTCTCATAGTTTCTGGAAGCTGTCCTAATGCCGTCAACCGTGTGGAACCTTATTTCTTCCATCACGGCATGTAGCCAGGAGAAGAAGCCGCCAACCGCGCCGCCGCTGGTGCCGTTGCCCACCGCCACACGTGTCGAAGTCGCCCGATCGGACATGCCTGATACCTGGGGGCGCGTAAAGGTCGTGTTACTACAGCGGCGGACAAGGAGGCGATGGAGCGAGGTGCACACGACGGTCGGCAGCACACAATATATAGCGGCAGGAGCGAGCGGCGGCGAGAGATTATGTAAAGGTCAGATAAAGCGCAAATATAAAACAATACGAGAATTAAGGACAGGGTAATGTCAGAAGGTCATGCGCCTGTTTGAAACACGAACACTAATCAGGGTGTGCATATGTTGCTGCTGTCCCGTGTTTGACAATCAAGCATTGGATTGATGATTGATAATAAATGCCTCGTGACCCGCCCAACCCCAACCTCGAGCGAGGCTGCAGATAACGTGCGTGAGGTGGGGCGGGGGCAATATTTGCAACATATATGCGTGGTGGCGTGCGTCCACGCAACCGCGGCGGGCGGGCTTACTTGGCAATTCAAGGCAGATGCAATCAGGCGCATGGATTCGTTTGCGGCACCAATTCGGCAGTCCGTCCGTTGCCTCACCTGACTCCGTTCGCCGCCGGTGCAGGATGTAGCCTGTGAAGGGCTGCCAAGCGATTCCGTCTTAATAATTTACAATATTTGGGCGAATTCACAACGAAAACGTGTATTGATATATGATGGCATGCGGCATGGCGATGGGGCTTCATGTATGCATGGCGCCTCAACTGCCGGCAGCAGCAGGGCCTTACGCCACGGCGGTGACCACGACAGATCCTCTAAGCAAGCAAGGCAACAGCATCTTAGTCACCACCATACGTTCAGTTTCTGGGCGGTAGCTAGCCAATCCGACCGTTTCCCACAACTTCTGGGATGGTTCGACCAAAAGCGGACCCAGTAAGTATACGCCAGGATGGGGTTATCCACGTGCAGGCTGCGGGGCTGGCCAGTACCTGGGATTATTTGGGGTGAGCGAGGCAGAGGCCAGGCGGCGGTGGGACGGGTTTCCTCATCCAAGACAGCCCTATCCAAGACGATTGATGCAAGGACTGCTGCCCGGGGCCAAAAACTTGCATGGCTGATAACATGTTTTGGCTGGGAAGGCCCCATTGGAAGGAAGCATCTGTTCCATACAATTCGGACACACGGTTGGAAACAAGGCATGATTGTTGCCAACGAACATAATAACCATGACCGTGTGCAAGTTCAAAATTTGGTTCCGGTTTGGTCAGTCAGCACATTTATATGGAACCGAACAAAGAATTGTTCCCGGGATTCGTATCGATCGGTGATGACATAATTTTTCCATCCATCTGTGAGGGCTTCCGAGCACGCTTAGGTTGCCCTATTATGCAATGGAGGTTCCCACGTCATTACAAGAGCTGTGACCAAGCATTTCTTTTCGGCGCAAATATGTAGTGCATATATATTTTTAGTCAGAATAATTCCATCGTTATATAAGGTCATTTGAAGTTACATAATTTATTTATTTATATCTTTATTTATTTATTGAGGGCATCAATTGTTAGAGCTCAGGTAGCTAGCTTGGTGGCTCATGCATCAGGTAGGCCTGCCTAGCTGGGTAGGTAGAGTACATATAAATCTGGAATTTTCGCACGTGTGAGTTTTCCTGACTACTATGTTTGCACGGTTGCGCCGAAAGCTTAAGCGAATGCTTGGTCACAGCTCTCATAATGACGTGGGAACCTCCATTGCATAATAGGGCAACCTGACCGTACGTGCTCGGAAGCCCTCCCAGATGGATGAAAAAATTCTGTCATCGCCGATTCGAATCCCGGGAATGAAGACACATTTGTTCAGTCCAAATAAATGCGCTGACTGTGCGTGGAACTGGAAACAGGCTTTTAGCTTGCATACGGTCATGCGTGGTTGTTACGTTGACAACAATCATGCCCAACCGTGCCCAACCGTGCGTCCGAATTGTATGCAATAGACACTGTTGATGTATCATACGGCCCACACAGTATAGTTCATGCGACTATTGCACAGTGTAGCCGAGAGAGCGACGGCGCGCAACTCGATCTCTATCCTAAATGAGAGGCATAGGTATGGCGTAGGCAGATCGGCCTCCGGGTCCGTACAGGAGGCCCTTGGCAACCGAAGGCAACCACCTACTACTACGTCCAACGCAGGAGTCCTCAACAGATACGTACGTACTTTCAATGGGGCCATCCCAGCCAGAAAACATGTTGACAGCCATGCAAGGTTTTGGCCCCGGGCAGCAGTCCTTGGAGTCTGCAGCAATCGTCTTGGATAGGGCTGTCTTGGATCAGCAAACCCCGTCCCACCGCCGCCCGGCCTCTGCCTCAACCCAAATCCCAGGTACTGGCCAGCCCCGCAGCCTGTACGTGGGTAATCCCATCCCGACGTATGATTATTGCTGGGGCCGTTCGCATATGCATGTCCGCTTTTGGTCGAACCATCCCAGAAGTAGTGGGAAACTGAACGTATGGTGGTGACTGAGACGCTGTTGCCTTGATTCATTTGAGGATCCGTCGTGGTCTCCGCCGTACGTAAGGCCCTGCTGCTGCCGGCCAGTGAGGCGCTATAAATGCTGCATGTCATCCTCTGCCCAATATATGTTATTACATGTTCCCCTGTAAAGTCGGCTTATACTTCACATCATTAAGACGGTATCCGTCGTTCCCTCTGACGGATTGCTTCGTTGGCAATCCTTCGCAAGCTACATCCAACGTCCTGCGCTGCATCGGCGAACGTAGTCAGGTAGGGTGAGGCGGCGGACGGACTGCCGTGAATAGTTACCGCAAATCCGTACATGCGCCTGATTACATCTGCGTTGGCATGGGATGCCGAGCCCGCCACGGCTGCGTGGACGCACATGGGCGTATATGCAGATATGACCCCCCTATCTCACGTTATTTATTTGCAGCCTCGAGGTTGGGGTTGGGCGGGTCACGAGGCATATAATTTCCCTGTTGCACGCACCTACCGTCGGCGGGGCACAGGCCTGCTGCGTATGTATCGAAGCCGCTCTCGCATCTTACTAGGCGGACATGTGGCTTCCACGATGCATTGCTCAGGGATGCATGCATGGCTGGATACCTCCTTGCTGTATTTCGTTATCAGCAGGGCCGAACGAAAGTCATTCATTCCGTCTTGCTTCGTGCGACTGTGAGCCTCTGCTGATGACCGACGGCCGACGTCTATCTCTCCCTGTCTATCTGATTACCGTCCCCGGTATATATGTATCTACATTATGGATCCAAAGCTTTCGCCGCGTACCGTGTCCTAATTTTGCAGGCAATCGTCCACAGATCCTTGATTGCTTGGTGTTGGTTTTGCGGCTACGCTGCCAGGGTGGTGTCTTACCAGAAACAAGAACAGCGCAAGTAAGGCAGGTGGGAACTGGGAATTTAACGGAGGCCGGCCGTCGGCGGGTAGTAAATGTCGTCATGGGTGTTGCGTGTCGATCGTGTGCTCATTTGATACCGATTCGTTCTAAGTAGTACCTGTTGCGGAAACGAGTCTGTGCGCAGCAAGACACCCTAATGTGTTACATGATCTGAGAGAGAGAACCAAAGATGCTTGCATTCCTCATATAGGAGATGCAGATACGCCTCCGTACAAGGGCCCTACAGGGCCCCTAAGAAGGGCCTCACAAAGGACTCACAAGGCCCTCGCAACTAACTACCAAACTAGAGAGCTAGGGACTGACCGGAGAGACACCTATTCGCAACACTCCCACGCGGGCAGTCACTACTTCAACTCGGTATCACACAAACAGAAAACCGCAGAAAGGAAACTCAAACAACCTCTAGCAGGAAACAAACACAAGCGGGAAGTCACGACAGCGCAAGCTCCCACGCTTTCACACAACTAAAGCAAAGAAAAACAGGGTTGCTACGGAGCACCCACCTACAGGCAAGCAAGCGTAGGCAAGGGGTTTCGCACGCGAGTACTAGCGAGCAAAGCTCAATCGTACGCACGCAAGTACCAACACTCATACAGCAAAGGCAGTAAACCACCCTGAGTCGCACTACGCACACGCAAACGCAACGCGCGGATGTGTTCCATACGTCAAGGGAGATCAGGCGTACTAACCGAAGCTAACACGCAGAGTCACGGCAAAGCAAGTGTACGACAGCTCACAGAGCAGTCGGCACACACGTGGTGTCTAAACCACTGCCGAATACGACACAAAACAGGCAAACGGAAATACGACAGCTTGCACGGCAGTCGGCACACTCGCGGCGCCTGACCACAGGTGACAAGCACAAACAGGCAAACAGCTCAAATCAGCTTTTGTCCTGCAGTACTAACCCAAGCAGAAACGCGGCCACGGTCGTCGCTGGCCCATCCCGGAAAGCAGGCAATCACACCCGGACTGCACCAAACATAGCAAACACGGCTGAGCCCTAAGCTGGCTCCTCAGAAGTACGGAAACGCGGCCAAATACTTCGCTGGCTCCACGGAAAACGGCAAACTAGCTAGGAATGCCAAAGCACGACCAAGTTCTCGGTGGCCCCCGGAAAGCACTCAGTCAGACCCCTGCTGACCGGAAAACGTTAGCCAGAGACCCCTGCCCTGGTCCACAAACACGAGCGTCGCTCCGATCTCCCACGGAGCCGCAAAAACCGCCTGCCACACAAGTACGACAGGCAAACCTAGGTCCTGGAAACTCCCACGGAACCCGGAAACCCTCAAGCACCACTCCTAGGGCCACATCCCCTTAGGCGATCAGCTGGCGGCGCGGCCGCTGCACGGGCTGCTCCTCCACGGGAACCATGCGCACGTTGTTGGCAGCGACGAGGTGACGGCGCTGCTGCGCGGGCTGCTACTGCGCGGGCTGCTGCACAGGCTGCTGCTGCTGCACCTGCGCACCCCCGTTCGCCCCCGCGCCCTCCTGAGCCGCCAACTCCGCCTTCTTGCGGCGGCAGTTGCGCTCAATGTGCCCAGTCATCCCGCAGTGCCAGCACTTGCGTGTATCCCGGCCCCCCATCGCGCCCTGTCTCACCGCCGCCGACATCACCACCTCACGCGGGCGCGACTCCATGTCGGCCTCCACCGCAACCAGGTACTCCTCGACCTTGGCGACGGTGTCGAGCTCCGGGTCGCGAAGCCCGATGATCTTGGCCGGCTGGTAGACGGCGGGCAGGCCGTTCATGAGCACCTGAATCGCCATCTCCTCGCTGATGTCGTCGCCCGTCGCCCGGTACTCGAGCCTCAGGCGGCGAAAACGACTGCAGTACTTGGGGATATCCTCATCCAGGGTGATTCTGAACGTCAGCAGCTCCCGCTGCTTGTTCAAGCGGAACGTGCGGTCGGTCAGGCAGTAACGGGCCTTCACAGAGTCCCACAGCTCCTGAGCCGTCTCGCACTCCCTGAACAAAGGCCTGTCCTCGGAACTGATATACAGCTTAATGAGGCCCTTGGCCTTCATATCAATCTCCCGATCGACCTCAGCCGCGGCGTCTCGATCACCAGCCTCCATGATGACGGCATCGGCATAGCCCTTGCGCTCCAGCTCGCCATAGATGTAATCAGCAATGATCTGATAATTCTTCACTGAAATCGGGTCATCCTTAGATAGGCTTAACGGTAATCGCTCCCAGCGCTAGCCGGGGCTCATAACCTGTTGCGGAAACGAGTCTGTGCGCAGCAAGACACCCTAATGTGTTACATGATCTGAGAGAGAGAACCAAAGAGGCTTGCATTCCTCATATAGGAGATGCAGATACGCCTCCGTACAAGGGCCCTACAGGGCCCCTAACAAGGGCCCTACAGGGCCCCTAACAAGGGCCTCACAAAGGATCACAAGGCCCTCGCAACTAACTACCAAACTAGAGAGCTAGGGACTGACCGGAGAGACACCTATTCGCAACAGTACCCTACCTTTGCCAGGCTCTTGCATCATCCTATTGCCCGTACGTGCATCGACAACTTCCCCAATGCAAGCCGCCTCAGCAAAATTGCGCCTTTGGGGCAGAGCTAGTACGACAAGGTTGTCATCCAGCAGCCTGCCGGCAGCTAGGAGTTAGGACGCTGCATTTCATCTCCCGATCCTTCACCCGGGCTGCAGCTGGCCGCGTGCGGCGCCTCTATATATCGGCCGCCCGCGGATGAGTGTTCGTGCTTCAAACACGCGTGCCTGACCTTCTGATATCCCCCTGCTCTTAACTATTCGTCGCATCGTTTTATATTCGCGCTTTATGTGACATTTACATATCTCTCGACGCCGCTCTTTAGTTCCTGCCGCTGTTGTGTGCTGCCGACCGTCGTGTGCACCGACCTCGATCGCTCCATCGCCTCCTTGTCCGCCGCCGCGTACAGCCACACGCGCCCCCAGAGGTATCAGACATGTCCGATCGGGCGACACGTGTGGCGGTGGGCAACGGCACCAGCAGCCGCGCGGTTGGCGGCTTCTTCTCCTGGCTACATGCCGTGATGGAAGAAATAAGGTTCCACACGGTTGACGGCATTAGGACAGCTTCCAGAAACTATGAGACCGTCGTACTGACGCCGTACTAGCTAACGGCCTCGGCGGGATGCTTGACGAGGAGTTGAAAGATAGACGAGGGGTGGTAATAGGAGTTCATATATGGCTGCAGGGATAGGAATGGCGACTTAGCCCTAAAACGTGGTCGCCGGCCTGCTGTCGTGGCTGCGGCTTCGCTCGTTGGTTACTACCGCGTGATCATACGTTCGGCGAATGTAGTAGACAACAATTTTGTGTGATACCTACCTCGCTCATGTGTGTATGACCAGTGCTGCTAGCTGTGTGTTGTCGACAGAAGTAGTGATGGCTGAAGAGTTACGGTTGGAGGGCGAACGGAAGCAATGCCGCCATGGTGGGAGTTTAGTCGCGCCTTGATTGGGCCGGCTTGGGACATACTTCCTACATGCAGCTGGTGAAGCTCTTTCGTTGCTTGGTGGATACTGATGTGGTTAATGTACGGTACACCATGACGTTGGTTTGTGGACGGACACAATGTAAATTATCATTGCTTTGGAAGCGGTTTCGTTGATTGTTCCTGTCCGCGGTTCAGATTCCCTTTGTGCGAAAAGCAGCCTCGACTGGCAATGTAGACTGTCTCTGGTTTGTACGTGCAACCGTGACAGGATCGAGTTTGACACGTGAAGGTCGGACATCCAGGCGACTGGCCAGGATGGGGGCGGGGGTCCCACACACGCACGTACGTCAGCTTGGCGGTTTCTCTCTTCTTAGCTTGTTTGCGCTTGCGAGCGTTCACAGTGTGTGACTTGATAACCGCCTGACGACGTGTAACGGGTGCTGTGCGTATTGCATGCTGGGTCGCTCTGGGCCTGCCTGGACTTGGATAGTTGAAATAAAAGCAACCAATAGCGCGTTTGCGCCCCCTACCACTGACCAGCAGCAGGCGAGCAAACCGGGGAATCGGATTTGCTAACATAATAACTTTACCATATTACGGGGTTTAAAGGGGCGATCAGTGGCGGAAGCACGTGGGTGAAGCTACGATCAGACAGGCAGACAGGCAGCAGGCGTTTTCATGAGAAATCATCGTTCGTTACACACAAAGGGTACCTGCAAGCAATGAAAGCCGTCTTTATTCGGTAGGTAGGCCGGGTGAGGGCCGGCTACCGCGAAAGCTATCGCTAAGGCCTTAATGCCCACAGCCTCGCAGCAACCACCCTATGTAGCTACAAAACCCGAAAATCACTCCTCCACGCCTTCGCGGACACCTTAACTGGCACCATGTGCCGTACCAACGCCCTTATGAGGGCACAACTCCTCTGAGTTCACAGAAAACCTTGGTTTTCTAGCGTTGCACTCAGAAAACCTTCAGTTCTTAATAAATCATGAACGATCGTATCGAGGAATCTATCCATATATCAGAGTGCACACTATATATTCTTTGGGGTTGTATTCGTGACGACAAATAAATCTACATAGGGTGATATAGAATAAAGAGGTGATTGTAATTACCGATTTTGGTTAAGCCGCCCTTAGTGGACGTGAAAACCGAGTCTGACGTCATATTTAGCTTAATTAGCTCCGAAGCTGCCGGGGCTGCGACTAGGGCTTTTAGAGCCTCTAAATAGAGGAGAATGCGAATGTTACAAGAACCACGACAGCGGCATATAGCCATTTCTAGAAAAAAACTTTGCCGGCCAAGGCCAAGGATTGGACCGCCGAGTATTTGGCGTCCGCAGGCATACATTTGCTGCCCGCAATACATAGGGGCCCCTTCCACGTGGTTATGACACTCCTCAAGTAAAGTCGCACCACCGGAGTTAAGAGCAGCACCGCGGCCTTGTGTCGAAAGACCAGTGTCGCTTGAGGGGACAAGGGGTTGGTGTCGGCTTCCTTGAAGCCGGAAAAAGGGCGGGGCCCCGTTCAATCCGTACGGGTGGAGTTGAAGGGCTAGGGCGGCGAGGACGTGAAGTGTGAGAGTGTCAACATTCCTGCTGATAGACAGCCAGAGCTTTCAGCAATCCGCCCCATGTTTAGCATCGCCCGCCGTCTCGGCACTGTGCAACTCTTCCGACCAGTGCATTGGCTGAAGTTACTTGACAGTAGACATGCAGTGTATCATTCACACATCACGCAGGCTGACTTGCCAATAGAAGGACAGCGGAACTGTTTGAGAGGGTCGCGATGATGACGTGCAGTTGCCGACGAGGGTGCACAGGCTTCGCTACCGGGGTATTCGTCGTAGAGGAGGCTTGAAAACTTTAACATTAGGACAGGGAATGTAGAAGTCCCCTAGGTTGCCGGCTGGACTTGTTGGGCGGCCCGCAGATGAATCGTGCGTGCATCGGCGGCTTGGCGTCCAACAACCAGCAGTTGGCCCCTCATGGTTTGCTCCTTGCAACCTTTGTAATAGTAATATGCGTCAAGACGATCGGACCGGCAAGCAGAGCTGCTGTGGTGTGGTCGCGGGAAGAATGTTCGCAATGCAAACATAGTTTGTTTCCGAAACGAAGATTCATTTCACGCCGTCTCGTCAGAATTCCACTTGAAGGAACGATGAATCTTCTGGAATTAATTATAGGCCGAGAGGTGTTGGTTTGACCTCGGCCGCGGTCCATGGAGACTGCCAAACTGGTTTGTACTCATGCGATGTTGGGTTCCAATAATAAATTTACCGTGCAATAAAGAATGTAATCTTTTATTTATGCAGCCTTTCCGTTGGCCGAAAGTCTACACTTGTCCAATTACCCAGAACCCAGAACCCAGAACCCAGACACGGACATGGGCAATCCTACAGGGCGGGGCCCCCCTGGGCGCTTCGCGCTGGGGCCCCGCCCCAAAAGGGCTCCCAAACTCCCGCGGTACACTGGCTAACCTCACCTTCTGCAAACAAAACACGTACATATCAAAATTTGTATCGGCTGAAAATCACCTGCGGCTGAGGCACAGCTTCGCTCGCACATGTTGCCGGCCGCGTTTAATGACCTCTTTAATCGTGCGATCGCACGATGTAGCTGTTATCCAGCTCCTCTGTAATTAATTAAATCAAAAAAACAATCTTTCTAAGGCCGCCGCTGATGCCGGCCCCTCCGACGCCAACGCGCAAATAAAGCGCGCTCCCTGACGGCTACACGGCTCCTAATCCGGTCAAGGGCAAGCCATCGGCTAATCCTGGCAAATTGCCTCGACTTCGGCCTAATCCTTTCACATAGAACTATATAACTTTATCCAATCAAACCCCGCGGTCCGGGGTCGTCGGTCCGGGGTTCTCATAGTAATAATTTCTGCCTGCTGACCGGCACCCGACGATAATTTCTAATCTTTGCAACCCTCCTTTCCAAAATAATAACCTCCGTTTTCTTACTAAGCTTACTATGCTCCAGCCTCATTCCATATCTTCTTTTACAGCATCAAGCTCAGGACCATCCTCAATAAATGAAATAAAAGTCTGTAACCGTTATATGTACCATAATCCTTTCAAATTAACATGTTTTTATATTCAGTCGTTTCTTTCGTTTCGGACAGAGCACACAGCCTTCGATTTCGCGGTCAATTGGTTTGGTGGCCTAACCTCCGCTTACGGTAGGCCTAGGACATTTCCTGTTGTTTGACCAAACACTGATGGCTCTGTATGTATACCACCAGTAATGCTTACTATGGGGGCTTCGTGCCCCTAAGCACGACCTTACGGGCTGTACAGTCCTCATGGGGGCTGTATGAGCCCTAAGGGGGACCTTAAGTTACCCGGGCCCTAGGAGATAAGGCCTCCTAAACGTATGGTACATATGTGAGGCCCCTACTGTCCTTAAGGGCATTCGGGCTGCTAAAGGGAGACC
Source organism: Pleodorina starrii (assembly GCA_030267565.1). Lineage (NCBI taxonomy): Eukaryota > Viridiplantae > Chlorophyta > Chlorophyceae > Chlamydomonadales > Volvocaceae > Pleodorina > Pleodorina starrii. The sequence continues at coordinate 1,728,756 of BRXU01000015.1, forward strand.
TGGTATCAGGATAACCCGATCGAAACCCCATATCTCGTGGACGTTGGGCCCACAATGTCGTGCAAACACACTTCGAAGCTGGAGTTCCGTGGAACTCTGGTGGCGGCTCACCTTTATTTGGTTCTAAGAACCAAAAGAGGTTTATGTCCCTGGGTACAGCGTGGGACCCAGTACATGGGACCCAGGACGTGGGACCCGTACAGCGGTAAAAAGCAGTACCGGGAAGGTACGCGCAACGCGAAAGGGCTTCGGAAGTGCTCACGGCACACCTCAGACTGCCTGTGATGAGACGGAACAGGATGAGGAACGGAAAGCACAAAACAGTCCGGCCAGGGCTGGGCTGGGCGACATAAGCGCCCTCGTGACGACATGAAATGAAACGGCCACCAATGACCACCAGAACGCAACCCCGTCTGAGGAAAGAACACACATAAATAAATGGACATGTTGCCATGCGTTGCGATTGCCATGTCCACGAGAGCAGACCTTGGACGAGGGCAATGGGAGCTGGGGTCGAGCGGGACAGTGAAACGGGTATTAAATGTATGTAACGAGTATGCTTACAGGAATGATAACAGATGGCACACAAACCGCCGGGCAGGGCAGGGCTGCGCGACATCTTGGCCCTCGTGACTACCAAAACGGCAACGGTCGCCAACGACCATCATAACAGCACAGCACTTGCCCAGGGCGAGACACCACGTTCCAGTATCGCAACGCCTAAATACGAGTAAAAGAGGAACCACGGAGGGCAACCGTAAAGCAGCGCGACTGCGCGAGAGTAACGGCTACACAGCGACGCACGGCCTGGAGGATAGGAGCGTTAGGAGCTTAGGACACGCAATTCACCCGTGCTTCCGATGGAGCGAACATGGCTGCGCTCGCACTAGGCTGCAAGAAAGCGTGACGTATAACAAGTCTCACGTGGTTAATGGCAGATCGGGAACCCTTCATAGGGCTCTTTGTGGCGATCCAGGAAGATTCATGGCGTGGTTAATGGCAGATCGGGAACCCTTCATAGGGCTCTTTGTAACATCCCAGGAAGATTCATGGCGTGGTTAATGGCAGATCGGGAACCCTTCATAGGGCTCTTTGTAACATCCCAGGAAGATTCATGGCGCTCTTCATGGCGTGGTTAATGGCAGATCGGGAACCCTTCATAGGGCTCTTTGTGGCGATCCAGGAAGATTCATGGCGTGGTTAATGGCAGATCGGGAACCCTTCATAGCGTCCTTTGTGGCGATCCAGGAAGATTCATGGCGCTCTTCATGGCGTGGTTAATGGCAGATCGGGAACCCTTCATAGGGCTCTTTGTAACGTCCCAGGAAGATTCATGGCGCACTTTGTGGCGTGGTTAATGGCAGATCGGAACCCTTCATGGCGGCCCCATGAACTCTCTTAATGAATCCGTCCGCATGGCAAACGCTTCCCATGAAGCGCGCCATGAACCAGCCCATGAAGAGAAACCTGCCTCCGCCATGAACCCGCCATGAAGTGGCCATGAAGTAGTGGCGTTCCCAGAGTGCACGCACGCACCGCCTGGCCGCAACAAGCCCGGCAGCGCGTGGTGACGAAGACGGGCCTGCTGCGGGTTAGTTGCAGTTCAGAACGTGCGAGCACGCTCTCTCGCGCGATTGCCGGATGGGAGAGGACTCGAGGATGCATTGTTGGACAACGTCATACAACAAGCGCGACAACGCGCGCAGGTCAACCTGCATATGACGCAAGATGTCCTCCTAGCGAGCCAATAGGCCCTGAGGGGGTCAGGTCTTTCAAAGCTCCCACAAGACATCGAAGGGGCACGAGCCATGTGGCGCATCCTCACCCAGCCGCGGCATGGCCCTTTGCCCCCTGTATGTTACGGCCCCGTGTTGGGAGGGCTGACCCTGATCCGCGAGCACAGCCCGCCGTCGTCCTTCTAGCCGAACCCCTTCCCCCAACCCTCTACCCCAACCTCTACAAACCCGGAAGTGCAGACTTCGCACGCACAACGTAGTACAGCTGACAAAAAGCCCCACCAGCTAGGTGATAATTGCCCAAGCATGCTTGGCGGTATGAGAGTCCCGTACGCGGGCCTGTGTCAGGATGACAGACTCATAACAGTAATTTGAGGGTATGGGGGAAGCGATGAAATAGGATCGTACGAGTTCCACCATGGATGTCAAGATTCGCTGTCAAGAGCTGCTGAAGAGCTGTTGACCCCATTTGGGTTTCCCGTGCAAGTAGATAGACGACGACATGACCCTTAACTTAGTGTCTTCCGACTCGCACGCCTACCTAACGCGCATGTCCGCGCACGCGCATGTCCCAGCACCGCACCATGGTTAGCTAAGCAACCGGATGGGCATTAGCAGGTGTATGGCGTCCCCTGCTAATGCCCATAAAACTACTGTTTTGCATGCGTGTGTATGTGAGTGTGTTTGTTACATGGTTGGGGGTGCGTAGCCCCGTGAAATCCGGGTGGAGTTGATTGCTCAGGACTTAGGGAACTGCTGGATGCCTGCTGCCTAAGCGAGAACGCCTCTGGGGCTCTGACAACGTGGTGCAATCGAACCGAGTCCGCTGGTGCCCGGGGAGTGGGCCCCGTGAGCAAAGTGGCCGTCTGTCACGTTGAGATGTACGGTAGCCGAAATGCGCCGCGGAATGTACGTCTGTCCGGGGACAATGAATGCTAATTTCATATGCTGTGCGAGGACCGAGGTTGGGGGCATCACCTTTCTGATCTGGGAAAGGGTCGGCGCTGGGAGAGGGCGTGCTCGCCTGTGCATGGGCACTGGGGGTTTCACGGCTTTCCTTGGGGCGTGGTGCTGGGCGGCAGTGTACAGCTGTGGGTTGTGCTTGTTAGCGCACCGATACACGCCAGTCAGGTATATAGTTTGTGCTCCGCTGTGGCGCCGCGTTCGTACGTTGCACGGCCCAGGGGTGGCCGGGCCTGGCGCGCGCCTATGCACGGACTTCGTTGCTTGCCTGTACACGCAGTCTGCACACTTTGCTCGCTCACTTGTCGCGAGTGGTTTGTGCTCTCTGCCTGCCCCGAACGACCCCGAACGGATCCCGAACGACCCCGAACGGATCCCGAACGACCCCGAACGACCCCGAACGGACCCCGAACGACCCCGAACGACCCCGAACGGAGCCCGAACGACCCCGAACGGATCCCGAACGAGCCCGAACGACCACGATCGGATCCCGCACGATCCCGAACGGATCCCGAATTACCCCGAACGACCCCGAACGGATCCCGAACGGATCCCGAACGACCCCGAACGACCCCGAACGGATCCCGGACGACCCCGAACGACCCCGAACGGATCCCGAACGACCCCGAACGGATCCCGAACGACCCCGAACGACCCCGAACGGATCCCGGACGACCCCGAACGACCCCGAACGACCCCGAACGACCCCGAACGACCCCGAACGGATCCCGAACGGATCCCGAACGACCCCGAACGGATCCCGAACGACCCCGAACGGATCCCGAACGACCCAGAACGACCCCGAACGACCCCGAACGGATCCCGAACGACCCCGGACGACCCCGAACGGATCCCGAACGACCCCGAACGACCCCGAACGACCCCGAACGACCCCGAACGGACCCCAAACGACCCCGAACGGATCCCGGACGACCCCGAACGGATCCCGAACGACCCCGAACGGATCCCGAACGACCCCGAACGGCCCCGAACGGATCCCGAACGACCCCGAACGACCCCGAACGATCCCGAACGGATCCCGAACGACCCCGAACGACCCCGAACGGAGCCCGAACGACCCCGAACGGATCCCGAACGACCCCGAACGGAGCCCGAACGACCCCGAACGGATCCCGAACGACCCCGAACGACCCCGAACGACCCCGAACGACCCCGAACGGATCCCGAACGACCCCGGACGACCCCGAACGGATCCCGAACGACCCCGAACGACCCCGAACGATCCCGAACGGATCCCGAACGACCCCGAACGACCCCGAACGGAGCCCGAACGACCCCGAACGGATCCCGAACGACCCCGAACGGAGCCCGAACGACCCCGAACGACCCCGAACGGAGCCCGAACGACCCCGAACGGATCCCGAACGACCCCGAACGGAGCCCGAACGACCCCGAACGGATCTCGAACGACCCCGAACGACCCCGAACGGATCCCGAACGACCCCGAACGACCCCGAACGGAGCCCGAACGACCCCGAACGGATCCCGAACGACCCCGAACGGATCCCGGACGACCCCGAACGACCACGAACGGATCCCGAACGATCGACCCCGAACGGATCCCGAACGACCCCGAACGGATCCCGAACGACCCCGAACGGAGCCCGAACGACCCCGAACGGATCCCGGACGACCCCAAACGACCCCGAACGACCCCGAACGGATCCCGAACGACCCCGGACGGATCCCGAACGGATCCCGAACGACCCCGAACGACCCCGAACGACCCCGAACGGATCCCGGACGACCCCGAACGGATCCCGAACGACCCCGAACGACCCCGAACGGATACCGAACGACCCCGAACGACCCCGAACGGATCCCGGACGACCCCGAACGACCCCGAACGACCCCGAACGACCCCGAACGACCCCGAACGGATCCCGAACGACCCCGGACAGCCCCGAACGGATCCCGAACGACCCCGAACGACCCCGAACGACCCCGAACGGATCCCGAACGACCCCGAACGGATCCCGGACGACCCCGAACGGATCCCGAACGACCCCGAACGGATCCCGAACGACCCCGAACGGCCCCGAACGGATCCCGAACGACCCCGAACGACCCCGAACGATCCCGAACGGATCCCGAACGACCCCGAACGACCCCGAACGGATCCCGAACGACCCAGAACGACCCCGAACGGAGCCCGAACGACCCCGAACGGATCCCGAACGATCGATCCCGAACGGATCCCGAACGACCCCGAACGGATCCCGAACGACCCCGAACGACCCCGAACGGAGCCCGAACGACCTCGAACGGATCCCGAACGACCCCGAACGGATCCCGAACGACCCCGAACGACCCCGAACGGATCCCGCACGATCCCGAACGGATCCCGAACGACCCCGAACGACCACGAACGGATCCCGAACGATCGATCCCGAACGGATCCCGAACGACCCCGAACGGATCCCGAACGACCCCGAACGGAGCCCGAACGACCCCGAACGGATCCCGAACGACCCCGAACGACCCCGAACGGAGCCCGAACGACCCCGAACGACCCCGAACGACCCCGAACGGATCCCGAACGGATCCCGAACGACCCCGAACGGATCCCGAACGACCCCGAACGGATCCCGAACGACGCCGAACGGATCCCGAACAGATCCCGAACAACCCCGAACGTCTCTGCAATGTACACAGTCCGTGCCTTTGCTTGTGTCTGTCGCGAGCGAGGTGCTGGTGTTGGACGACCCCTGATGATGGAGCCCGCTTATAAGCTTCACGTTGTCGCGCGGACATGCGGTCCTAATGTGTTTGGCCTTGCATCCGTGTTTAGGACGTGTTTTTGGAGCCATACCCTAACCGCACATGTACCTCCTGGATAAAGGGCAACTGACTACCTACCTCTCCCTATTCCCGATGCCTCGGTTTATGCGTTGCTTGCGCTGGTCCGCTACACACGGCCTGCTTACACCAAAAGCGGGACTGCCGGAGGCCCTTACTTGTCACTATCAACACTATCATTGCAGGCTGCGCGTTATAAGTTCGTTCTGTGTGTGCGACACGCACTACGTACATACTGCTTTTGTCGCGTTCCCAAAGCGCGAATTGCTGCACGTCGTCATACGTGGATGGGCCAGAGTGGTTTATTTGGGCACGCACGCGTGTCTGTCGTTCGGGGGTAGGTTGGGGTTCCAGAGGTCACCAGCAGTCACAGAGTCATCCGCCGTCATGACGCGTCATGTTCTGCAACTTATTACTTTAGGCACGCAGGGGGGCCGAGGCGGAGTGCCCATGCCATCCTGATAATGCTACTATTATGTGACCGTGATGCTATCCACCCCTATCCTCAGACCTTTTAAACGGTACCTTACGGCGATTACACTTTTTGGGCGGGGCCCCAGCGCGAAGCGCCCAGGGGGGCCCCGCCCTGTAGGATTGCCCATGTCCGTGTCTGGGTTCTGGGTTCTGGGTTCTGGGTAATTGGACAAGTGCAGACTTTCGGCCAACGGAAAGGCTGCATACGTAAAAGATTACATTCTTTATTGCACGGTAAATTTATTATTGGAACCCAACATACATCGCATGAGTACAAACCAGTTTGGCAGTCTCCATGGACCGAGGCCGAGGTCAAACCATCACCTCTCGGCCTATAATTAATTCCAGAAGAGTCATCGTTCCTTAAGGTGGAATTCTGACATGACGGCGTGAAATGAATCTTCGTTTCGGAAACAAACTATGTTTGCATTGCAAACACTCTTCCCGCGACCACACCACAGCAGCTCTGCTAGCCGGTCCGATCGTCTTGACGCATATTGCTATTACAAAGGTTGCAAGGAGCAAACCATGAGGGGCAAACTGCTGGTTGTTGGACGCCAAGCCGCCGATGCACGCACGATGCAGCCCTATGCAGCGGTCTTCTGCGGGCCGCCCAACAAGTCCAGTCGGCAACCTAGGGGATGGACTTCTACATTCCCTGTCCTAATGTTATAGCAGTCAAGCCTCCTCTACGGCGAATACCTCAGTAGCGAAGCCTGTGCACTCTCGTCGGCAACTGCACGTCGTCGCTACCCTCGCAAACAGTTCCGCTGTCCTTCTATTGGCAAGTCAGCCTGCGTGATGTGTAAATGATACACTCCATGTCTACTGTCAAGTAACTTCAGCCAATGCGCTGGCCGGAAGAGTTGCACAGTGCCGAGACGGCGCGCGATGCTAAACATGGGTCGGATTGCTGAAGCCGAAGGCATTTCAGATATAAAGCTCTGGCTGCCTATCAGCAGGAATGTCGATGCGACACTCTCACAGTTGACGCCCTCGCCGCTCGCTTTGGAAATGCCGTATTTCGGTCGATGCGCACATGCGCTCATGCACCCGACGGGATGACGCGCTTCGCGCGGCGCCGGCAGGCCTTGATAACGACTCGGCTAGCAGGCATTTCGGGAAAAAGCTCTGGCTGTCTATCAGCAGGAATGTCGACACTCTCACATTTCACGCCCTCGCCGCCCTAGCACTCAACTTAACCCGTACGGATTTAGTGGGGCCCCGCCCTTTTTCCGGCTTCAAGGAAGCCGACACCAACCCCTTGTCGCATTGGGACGACCGCCGCCCTGGACCGCCGGCATTGCGACGTTCAGTAATTGCGGCCGGCGTGACGAACCAATTATAAGTATATATAATAGGTGTTGTAGGTGATGTATCATAATTGAATTCATGTTCTGCAGTGGAGATGGCACTTGCTTTGTTGGCCAGACAGATAGAGTCGTTGGCCGCCATCCAGCGACCTTCGCGACCAGCGACCCTACGTCTCCTCGCACCGCGCCCTAACCGATGGATCAGATTCTCTTTGTCAGCGAGAAATGGAATTCCCATTACTATATGCGAGTATAACGCATCCCAAGATGTGGCAATCCTTCGTCGCGGCCGCCCGAGTTCATTCCTTACGTACGGCGGCACTCTGCGGGTGTGTGATGCACATGCTGGGCCGCGGGCGGCTGCCCGCCCGCCTGCCTCATAAGAGGTGAGGACTGCTCGAGCCGTGCTATGACCCAAAACACACTGTATGACCCGGTTCATGACTGGGCCGTTCCCCGAGTGGAGCCGAGTGGAGCCGTGCTATGGCACCAATGACATGGACACGGACTCTAACACCGACAGTGAGCGAGGAAGGCAGTGTAGGTGACATCACCGCTGCCACGGCCGTGTCCATCCGCGCTTTCGCAGCACAGGATCCTCAGGCTACATACACGTGCAGCCAAGGCGGATTGTACGTATTCCTGCGATCGTGGTACATGGTCGGCTTTCGTTGTCGGCATCGATGCCGGGGCCCATGCCGCCGGCGCAGCCGTTGCCAAACCTGCCCATTGGCGGTGCTGTCACCAGCACGTACACCGTCAATCGAGCCGGCTTCGTTCATCGCTGTCGTCACCGCTGCTGAAGTTACAGCCTGGCCTCATGTTTGGCAGCCCAGCCGCGAGGTCCGGAAAGTCAAGGGTATCGTGAATGGCTGTAATCATGATGATGACCGGTGCCGCCTAGGCAAGAACAGTACAGCAGCAGCAGCAGCGGCGGCAGCAACGAATGTTGAAGGTATATTCTAGGGGGCACGTGTGAATGGGTATACCCGCCCCTAGATAGGCAGCGAAGATCACGAGGAGCAAATTAAGGAGAGTGCTGTACTGTTAGTTCTTGCCCAGGCGGCACCAGTCATCATCATGATTACGGCTATTCACGATACTCTTGACTTTCCGGACCTCGCGGCTGGGCTGCCAAACCTGAGGCCAGGCTATAACTTCAACAGCGGTGACGACAGCGATGAAGCCGGCTCGACTGACGGTGTTGGTGACAGTGTTGGCGCCGGCCCCGGCGACGACGCCAGCAACGGCGCCAGCGGCATCGGCGCCGGTATCGATGCCGACATTGGCAACGGCGCCGGCATACATGCGGCCCAGCCAGCATACATTGACGCCGACAACGGCAACGGAGCGAGTCGGCACCGGAGCCGGCCGGCAGCGGTGCGGGCGCTGGTTCCATGGCCGCCGCTGGTCAACAAGGTGCTGGTTGTGCAAGTTGTTTTCGCTGATGTTGAGAACCCCATATTTATTGTTGCCTTGCTTGCCACCGTGTGACTGAACGTGTTGGCAGGATGGATGTGCGAGGAAAGGAGGGGCTTCCCGTATCGTGAGCGTGTGATGACGCACGCCAGCCGGCCGTCGCACAGCGATCGAGAGGCAGACCTACCTGATCCATCCTTCCAGTCGGATCGAATGTAGCAATCAATCCTCGCAAGCAGAAAGCTGAGCAATGCCAAATTGCGGTGTGTTTTTACGTCGACATCATGTGCAGCAGGTTGCGTGTGTAGCTGAGTCTTGGTCTTCATGGAGAGGGAGGCCGAGTTAAGGACCTGCATGAACTCAAGGCAAACCCAAAAAGGCTGCAAAACAGCAGAATATTGATGGAAACAATGAATGCCTTGAGGGTCACAGCCTGTGTCACCCAGGACAAACCCTTCCTGCCCCACCCCCTTGCTGTCCCTTCCTGTCCTTCCCCTTCCCGCCCCACCCCGCCCCTTCCCACCCTACCCTTCCCACCCCACCCTGCCCCCTTTCGCTTCTTTGCACCCCGGACCTTCCCACCCTGACCCATCTCTCCCCTTCCCACTCTTTCCTGACCCTTCCCGCCCCACTCCTTCTGACCCGTAGACCCACGGGCCAGCCCCGTTGTAACGCCGAGGTTACAGGTGCCGTACAGTCGGCTAGCATAAAGCCTAAGAAAGGCGTCGCACAGCATCTCGAGTAGCCTTTGCTCCGCCCAAGCACTACATTGGTATCGAGACCAGTACTGTCGTACAGTCTCTCAGAGGTCGTCAGTTCGATCCCTGGTACTCGCGGAAAGGCTTCCACTCCAGAAAACCTTGCAAGTTAAGGCTAGAGGCATGTATGCCGCGGCATGACCTGACTTGGGAAGTTGTTCACCCCAATGCCGAAGATCTGGCCAAGACCCCAGGCATGCAAAGGTGGTGAAAGGCGGAGTGGACTGTACACAGACACTGCGAGGACGCAGTGAGGACCGAGGACGTTCCCTTCAGAGGGGGGGAATGTAACGCCGAGGTCACAGGTGCCGTACAGTCGGCTAGCATAAAGCCTAAGAAAGGCGTCGCACAGCATCTCGAGTAGCCTTTGCTCCGCCCAAGCACTACACCCGTAGACCCACCGGTCAGCCCCGTTGACCCACGGGCCAGACTCGGAGACCCACGGGCCAGCCCCGTAGACTCGCGAGCCAGACACGTAGACTTACGGGCCAGACCCGTAGACCAACGGGCCAGACCCGTAGACTCAAGGGCCAGACCCGTAGACTAACAGACAAGGGGTTGGTGTCGGCTTCCTTGAAGCCGGAAAAAGGGCGGGGCCCCGTTCAATCCGTACGGGTTAAGTTGACTACTAGGGCGGCGAGGGCGTGAAGTGTGAGAGTGTCGACATTCCTGCTGATAGACAGCCAGGAATGCCTGCTAGCCGAGTCGTTAGCAAGGCCTGCCGGCGCCGCGCGAAGCGCGTCATCCCGCCGGGTGCATGAGCGCATCGACCGAAATACGGCATCATTTCCAAAGCGAGCGGCGAGGGCGTCAAGTGTGAGAGTGTCGAATTACTGCTCATAGACAGCCCGAGCTTTATTCAGAAATGCCTGCGGCTTCAGCAATGCGCCCCACGTATAGCATCGCGCTCTATCTATCTCGGCACTGTGTAACTCTACTTCCGGCAAGCGCATTAGCTGAGTTATTTGACAGTAGACATGGAGCGTATCATTCACATATCACGCAGGCTGGCTTGCCAATAGAAGGACAGCGGAACTGTTAGTTTGCGAGGGCCGCGACGACATGCACTTGCCGGCGAGAGTGCACAGGCTTCGCTACCGAGGTATTTGCCGTATCGTAGAGCAGGCTTGACAACTTTAACATTAGGACCGGGACTGTGGAAGTCCCCTAGGTTGCCGACTGCATCGTGCGTGCATTGGCGGCTTGCTTGGCGTCCAACAACCAGCAGTTTGCCCCTCATGGTTTGCTCCTTGCAACCTTTGTAATAGAAATGTGCGTCAAGTCGGTCGGACCGGCAAGTAGAGCTGCTGTGGTGTGGTCGCGGCTCGCGGGAAGAATGTTCGCAATGCAAACATAGTTGGTTGCTTGCCGAAACGAAGATTCATTTCACGCCGTCATGTCAGAATTCCACTGTAAGGAACGATGCATCTTCTGGAATTAATTCTAGGCCGAGAGGTGTTGGTAAAGCCGCCCTTAGTGGACGTGAAAACCGAGTCTGACGTCATATTTAGCTTAATTAGCTCCGAAGCTGCCGGGGCTGCGACTAGGGCTTTTAGAGCCTCTAAATAGAGGAGAATGCGAATGTTACAAGAACCACGACAGCGGCATATAGCCATTTCTATATCTAGAAAAAAACTATGCCGGCCAAGGCCAAGGATTGGACCGCCGAGTATTTGGCGTCCGCAGGCATACATTTGCTGCCCGCAATACATAGGGGCCCCTTCCACGTGGTTATGACACTCCTCAAGTAAAGTCGCACCACCGGAGTTAAGAGCAGCACCGCGGCCTTGTGTCGAAAGACCAGTGTCGCTTGAGGGGAAAAGGGCTCCCAAACTCCCGCGGTACACTGGCTAACCTCACCTTCTGCAAACAAAACACGTACATATCAAAATTTGTATCGGCTGAAAATCACCTGCGGCTGAGGCACAGCTTCGCTCGCACATGTTGCCGGCCGCGTTTAATGACCTCTTTAATCGTGCGATCGCACGATGTAGCTGTTATCCAGCTCCTCTGTAATTAATCAAATCAAAAAAACAATCTTTCTAAGGCCGCCGCTGATGCCGGCCCCTCCGACGCCAACGCGCAAATAAAGCGCGCTCCCTGACGGCTACACGGCTCCTAATCCGGTCAAGGGCAAGCCATCGGCTAATCCTGGCAAATTGCCTCGACTTCGGCCTAATACTTTCACATACAACTATATAACTTTATCCAATCAAACCCCGCGGTCCGGGGTCGTCGGTCCGGGGTTCTCATAGTAATAATTTCTGCCTGCTGACCGGCACCCGACGATAATTTCTAATCTTTGCAACCCTCCTTTCCAAAATAATAACCTCCGTTTTCTTACTAAGCTTACTATGCTCCAGCCTCATTCCATATCTTCTTTTACAGCATCAAGCTCAGGACCATCCTCAATAAATGAAATAAAAGTCTGTAACCGTTATATGTACCATAATCCTTTCAAATTAACATGTTTTTATATTCAGTCGTTTCTTTCGTTTCGGACAGAGCACACAGCCTTCGATTTCGCGGTCAATTGGTTTGGTGGCCTAACCTCCGCTTACGGTAGGCCTAGGACATTTCCTGTTGTTTGACCAAACACTGATGGCTCTGTATGTATACCACCAGTAATGCTTACTATGGGGGCTTCGTGCCCCTAAGGACGACCTTACGGGCTGTACAGTCCTCATGGGGGCTGTATGAGCCCTAAGGGGGACCTTAAGTTACCCGGGCCCTAGGAGATAAGGCCTCCTAAACGTATGGTACATATGTGAGGCCCCTACTGTCCTTAAGGGCATTCGGGCTGCTAAAGGGAGACCTGGTATCAGGATAACCCGATCGAAACCCCATATCTCGTGGACGTTGGGCCCACAATGTCGTGCAAACACACTTCGAAGCTGGAGTTCCGTGGAACTCTGGTGGCGGCTCACCTTTGGTTTGACCTCGGCCTCGGTGCATGGAGACTGCCAAACTGGTTTGTACTCGTTCGATGTTGGGTTCCAATAATAAATTTACCGTGCAATAAAGAATGTAATCTTTTACTTCTGCAGCCTTTCCGTTGGCCGAAAGTCTACACTTGTTCAATTACTTCCATCCCACGTCCCACGGGCACACGGACATGGGCAATCGTACAGGGCGGGGCCCCCCTGGGCGCTTCGCGCTGGGGCCCCGCTCAAAACGACCCGTAGACCCACGCGCCAGCCCCGTAGACCCACGGGCCAGCCCCGTAGACCCACGGGCCAGCCCCGTAGACTCACGGACAAGACCCGTAGACCCACGGGACAGCCCCGTAGACCCACGGACAAGACCCGTAGACCCACGGGCCAGCCCCGTAGACCCACAGGTGAGCCCCGTAGAACCTCGGGCCAGCCCTGTAGACTCACGGCAAGCCCCGTAGACCCACAGGCCAGCCCCGTAGACTCATGGGCCAGCCCCGTAGACTCACGGACAAGACCCGTAGACCCATGAACGAGCCCCGTAGACTCGCGAGCCAGACCCGTAGACTAACGGGCCAGACCCCGCCGTAGACCAACGGGCCAGACCCGTAGACTAACAGGCCAGCCCCGTAGACCAACGGGCCAGACCCGTAGACCAACGGGCCAGACCCGTAGGCTAACAGGCCAGCCCCGTAGACCAACGGGCCAGACCCGTAGACCCACGGGCCAGCCCCGTAGACCCACCGGCCAGCCCCGTAGACCCACGGGCAGCCCCGTAGACCCACGGGCCAGCCCCGTAGACCCACAGGCGAGCCCCGTAGAACCTCGGGCCAGCCCCGTAGACTCACGGCAAGCCCCGTAGACCCACGGGCAAGACCCGTAGACCCACGGGCCAGCCCCGTAGACTCACGGGCCAGCCCCGTAGACTCACGGACAAGACCCGTAGACCCACCGGCAAGCCCCGTAGACCCACGGGCCAGACTCGTAGACCCACGCTCCAGCCCCGTAGACCCACGGTCCAGCCCCGTAGACCCACGGGCCAGCCCCGTAGACCCGCGGGCCAGCCCCGTAGACTCGCGAGCCAGACCCGAAGACCCGAAGACCCGCGGGCCAGCCCCGTAGACTCACGGTCCAGCCCCGTAGACCCACGGTCCAGCCCCGTAGACCCACGGTCCGGCCCCGTAGACCCACGGTCCAGTCCCGTAGACCCACGGGCCAGCCCCGTAGACCCACGGGCCAGCCCCGTAGACCCACGGGCCAGCCCCGTAGACACACGGGCCAGCCCCGTAGACACACGGGCCAGCCCCGTAGACCCACGGGCCAGCCCCGTAGACCCGCGGGCCAGCCCCGTAGACTCGCGAGCCAGACCCGAAGACCCACGGTCCAGCCCCGTAGACCCACGGTCCAGCCCCGTAGACCCACGGTCCGGCCCCGTAGACCCACGGTCCAGCCCCGTAGAACCACGGTCCTGCCCAGTTAACCCACGGTCCAGCCCCGTAGACCCACGGTCCGGCCCCGTAGACCCACCGGCCAGCCCCGTAGACCCACGGGCCAGCCCCGTAGACGCACGGACAAGACCCGTAGACCCACGGGCCAGACCCGTAGACCCACGGGCCAGACCCGTAGACCCACGGTCCGGCCCCGTAGACCCACCGGCCAGCCTCGTAGACCCACGGGACAGCCCCGTAGACCCACGGACAAGACCCGTAGACCCACGGGCCAGCCCCGTAGACCCACGGGCAGCCCCGTAGACCCACGGGCCAGCCCCGTAGACCCACAGGCGAGCCCCGTAGAACCTCGGGCCAGCCCCGTAGACTCACGGCAAGCCCCGTAGACCCACGGGCAAGACCCGTAGACCCACGGGCCAGCCCCGTAGACTCACGGACCAGCCCCGTAGACTCACGGACAAGACCCGTAGACCCATGGGCCAGCCCCGTAGACTCGCGAGCCAGCCCCGTAGACTCACGGGCCAACCCCGTAGACCCACCGGCCAGCCCCGTAGACCCACGGGCCAGCCCCGTAGACCCATGGGCCAGCCCCGTAGACTCGCGGGCAAGACCCGTAGACCCACGGGCCAGCCCCGTAGACTTGCGGGCCAGCCCCGTAGACCCACGGGCCAGCCCCGTAGACTTGCGGTCCAGCCCCGTAGACTCACGGGACAGACCCTTAGACCCACAGGCCAGCCCCGTAGACTCACGGGCCAGCCCCGCAGACCCACAGGCGAGCCCCGTAGAACCTCGGGCCAGCCCCGTAGACTCACGGCAAGCCCCGTAGACCCACGGGCAGGACCCGTAGACCCACGGGCCAGCCCCGTAGACCCACGGACAAGACCCGTAGACCCACGGGCCAGACCCGTAGACCCACGGGCCAGCCCCGTAGACTCACGGACAAGACCCGTAGACCCATCGGCCAGCCTCGTAGACCCACGGGACAGCCCCGTAGACCCACGGACAAGACCCGTAGACCCACGGGCCAGCCCCGTAGACCCACAGGCGAGCCCCGTAAAACCTCGGGCCAGCCCTGTAGACTCACGGCAAGCCCCGTAGACCCACAGGCCAGCCCCGTAGACTCACGGGCCAGCCCCGTAGACCCACGGTCCAGCCCCGTAGACCCACGGTCCAGCCCCGTAGACCCACGGGCCAGCCCCGTAGACCCACAGGTGAGCCCCGTAGAACCTCGGGCCAGCCCTGTAGACTCACGGCAAGCCCCGTAGACCCACAGGCCAGCCCCGTAGACTCATGGGCCAGCCCCGTAGACTCACGGACAAGACCCGTAGACCCATGAACGAGCCCCGTAGACTTGCGAGCCAGACCCGTAGACTAACGGGCCAGACCCCGCCGTAGACCAACGGGCCAGACCCGTAGACTATCAGGCCAGCCCCGTAGACCAACGGGCCAGACCCGTAGACCCACGGGCCAGCCCCGTAGACCCACGGGCCAGCCCCGTAGACCCACGGCAAGCCCCGTAGACCCACGGGCAAGACCCGTAGACCCACGGGCCAGCCCCGTAGACTCACGGGCCAGCCCCGTAGACTCACGGACAAGACCCGTAGACCCATGGGCGAGCCCCGTAGACTCGCGAGCCAGACACGTAGACTAACGGGCCAGACCCGTAGACCAACGGGCCAGACCCGTAGGCTAACAGGCCAGCCCCGTAGACCAACGGGCCAGACCCGTAGACCCACGGGCCAGCCCCGTAGACCCACGGGCCAGCCCCGTAGACCCACGGGCAGCCCCGTAGACCCACGGGCCAGCCCCGTAGACCCACAGGCGAGCCCCGTAGAACCTCGGGCCAGCCCCGTAGACTCACGGCAAGCCCCGTAGACCCACGGGCAAGACCCGTAGACCCACGGGCCAGCCCCGTAGACTCACGGGCCAGCCCCGTAGACTCACGGGCCAGACCCGTAGACTCACGGGCCAGCCCCGAAGACCCACGAGCCAGACCCGTAGACTCACGGACAAGACCCGTAGACCCACCGGCAAGCCCCGTAGACCCACGGGCCAGACTCGTAGACCCACGCTCCAGCCCCGTAGACCAACGGTCCAGCCCCGTAGACCCACGGGCCAGCCCCGTAGACCCGCGGGCCAGCCCCGTAGACTCGCGAGCCAGACCCGAAGACCCGCGGGCCAGCCCCGTAGACTCACGGTCCAGCCCCGTAGACCCACGGTCCAGCCCCGTAGACCCACGGTCCGGCCCCGTAGACCCACGGTCCAGTCCCGTAGACCCACGGGCCAGCCCCGTAGACCCACGGGCCAGCCCCGTAGACACACTGGCCAGCCCCGTAGACACACGGGCCAGCCCCGTAAACCCACCGGCCAGCCCCGTAGACCAACGGGCCAGCCCCGTAGACCCACGGGCCAGCCCCGTAGACTCGCGAGCCAGACCCGAAGACCCACGGTCCAGCCCCGTAGATCCACGGTCCAGCCCCGTAGACCCACGGTCCAGCCCCGTAGACCCACGGTCCGGCCCCGTAGACCCACGGTCCAGCCCCGTAGAACCACGGTCCTGCCCAGTTAACCCACGGTCCAGCCCCGTAGACCCACGGTCCGGCCCCGTAGACCCACCGGCCAGCCCCGTAGACCCACGGGCCAGCCCCGTAGACTCACGGACAAGACCCGTAGACCCACGGGCCAGACCCGTAGACCCACGGGCCAGCCCCGTAGACCCACGGTCCGGCCCCGTAGACCCACCGGCCAGCCTCGTAGACCCACGGGACAGCCCCGTAGACCCACGGACAAGACCCGTAGACCCACGGGCCAGCCCCGTAGACCCACGGGCAGCCCCGTAGACCCACGGGCCAGCCCCGTAGACCCACAGGCGAGCCCCGTAGAACCTCGGGCCAGCCCCGTAGACTCACGGCAAGCCCCGTAGACCCACGGGCAAGACCCGTAGACCCACGGGCCAGCCCCGTAGACTCACGGACCAGCCCCGTAGACTCACGGACAAGACCCGTAGACCCATGGGCCAGCCCCGTAGACTCGCGAGCCAGCCCCGTAGACTCACGGGCCAACCCCGTAGACCCACCGGCCAGCCCCGTAGACCCACGGGCCAGCCCCGTAGACCCACGGGCCAGCCCCGTAGACTCGCGGGCAAGACCCGTAGACCCACGGGCCAGCCCCGTAGACTTGCGGGCCAGCCCCGTAGACCCACGGGCCAGCCCCGTAGACTTGCGGTCCAGCCCCGTAGACTCACGGGACAGACCCTTAGACCCACAGGCCAGCCCCGTAGACTCACGGGCCAGCCCCGCAGACCCACAGGCGAGCCCCGTAGAACCTCGGGCCAGCCCCGTAGACTCACGGCAAGCCCCGTAGACCCACGGGCAGGACCCGTAGACCCACGGGCCAGCCCCGTAGACCCACGGACAAGACCCGTAGACCCACGGGCCAGACCCGTAGACCCACGGGCCAGCCCCGTAGACTCACGGACAAGACCCGTAGACCCATCGGCCAGCCTCGTAGACCCACGGGACAGCCCCGTAGACCCACGGACAAGACCCGTAGACCCACGGGCCAGCCCCGTAGACCCACAGGCGAGCCCCGTAAAACCTCGGGCCAGCCCTGTAGACTCACGGCAAGCCCCGTAGACCCACAGGCCAGCCCCGTAGACTCACGGGCCAGCCCCGTAGACCCACGGTCCAGCCCCGTAGACCCACGGTCCAGCCCCGTATACCCACGGTCCAGCCCCGTAGACCCACGGTCCTGCCCAGTTTACCCACGGTCCAGCCCCGTAGACCCACGGTCCGGCCCCGTAGACCCACCGGCCAGCCCCGTAGACCCACGGACAAGACCCGTAGACCCACGGGCCAGACCCGTAGACCCACGGGCCAGCCCCGTAGACTCACGGACAAGACCCGTAAAACCTCGGGCCAGCCCTGTAGACTCACGGCAAGCCCCGTAGACCCACAGGCCAGCCCCGTAGACTCACGGGCCAGCCCCGTAGACCCACGGTCCAGCCCCGTAGACCCACGCTCCAGCCCCGTATACCCACGGTCCAGCCCCGTAGACCCACGGTCCTGCCCAGTTTACCCACGGTCCAGCCCCGTAGACCCACGGTCCGGCC